>BSBM01001334.1:11918928-13187500 GCA_027924585.1 Larix kaempferi
AGGTTCTTTATGGAGGACGAGGCACACTTATGGAAGATGAAGGATTGAAGATGTGATATATTCTTCTTGGATGGAACTTGCATGGTTGGGAATATTCTTTTATAGTTTACTTTGAGATGTGATATTGGAATATTTTCTTAGGGTTATTCTATGGATGAGGCTCATGCAGAAGGTGACCATGCCATATTTTGGAATTGGTTTGGATATGATCTTATGGTAGATTATGGAGAAGATATAGGGAAAGTTATGAAGCATATTGTGCAGTAGGTTTGAGGTAGGATATGAGGCATATTTTTTCGTAGATGTGAGGTAGGATCTGAGGCAAATTTGAAGGAGATTATGGACTAAATATAAGGCAGGTTACAAGGCATATTTGAAGCTAATTATGAGGTAATACTTGATGTGATTATGCCAACATTCTTTTACCTTATTCTTCATTAGGTTGGTTCCTACATCTTGCTGAGTTGGTGCTAAGTTGAGGATATTAGTGTCTCTAGTAGGTTGGTTCCTACATAATGTTTGAGTTGGTGCTCAATTGAGGAGATTGGTGTCTCCAGTAGGTTGGTGCCTACATATTATTGAGTTGGTGCTCATTTGAGAAGATTAGTGTCTATAGTAGGTTGGTTCCAGAGCATAAGTTCAATAATTGGTATTAAAGTAGGTTTCTTCAGAAATAATTTAACCATTAGAAAGAATATATCAAGATCACACATGGAAATCAAAACCAAGATTGATGAAAATAGATAGAAATAAAGGGGATTATGCAGATTCAAAGGTAAACTACACTTTTTGTCTTAGTTGTGGTTAAATAGGACATTTTTTTACGAAGTGTACATATGCAGGAAAGGAAGATAGTGATGATGATAAATAAGAGACTAACAATAAGAAAGGTCTCTTCTTGTACAAAACTCATTTGTTTGATGGATAAAACTATGCAGTTTAGAGAATAAAAGTAAAGACATATTTGATGACCCTTGGGTTAGATATATGGGATTCAGTCATGAAAGGTTATATAACTCTAATCACTCCTTAGCATATGTGATTGGACAAAATATTAGTGAAAATAGTGCAAAATATCTGAATGTCATTTTATGTGGTTTATCAGACTCTGATTTTGACAAGGTAATGGAGAGTACATCAACTAAAGAGATTTGGGAAAAGCTACAAAATATTTATGGAGAAATGGATACAAATACTGTTGAAGAAGAAGTTGAAAATAGTCAGAAAGAAAAGTTAGTTTTAGAAGAAGAATATATTGATGAAGAAAATGAACACAATCATAAAGAAATATCAAATTTAGGAGAAGAAGAAATTGATGGAGAAGTGAATCTTGAAGCTAAACTCACTTGTGCCTTAGAAGAAATAAAGAAGTTGAAGAAAAATATTATAAAGTAGAGTTAACAATTGTAGAAATATGGAAAGAAGGTTTGTGATCTTGATGAAACAGAACAGACAATTGTCATCCTAAAGACTCAGCTAGAAGAGGCAAAAGGGATAGAAGAGGCAGTGAGAAGTCAGGTCAAGGAAAAGAAAGAAATATGTGATAAGCTAGAATAAAAATTTGTCTAACTAAGAATGGAATTAGAAAATTCAAATGCACAACTACATAGAAGTTTGAAGAGAATTGAAGCTTTGGACGAATTCCTCACTCACCAAAGGTCACCATTCATCAAAAAAAGTCTTGGATTTGATGAAAATTCGAAGAACCTTAAGATTCAAACAAGGAAGATGAAGAAAAGCCTAAAAGTTATGCCAATGTTCTCAAAGGCTCCATCAGCAATGAAAGTAGAAGCAAAGGAAATGGTGACCAACAAGAAACTGATTCTTATCACAAGAGCATCAAGACTGAGTTTAGAAGAGTCATTCCACCAAGACGGCCTTTCACAAACCTGTACCAAAACATTTTCTTTGGCTATTTCTTTTCTTGCAATAATTTTGGTCATAAATAAATAGATTATAGAGCTTATGCAAGAAGTGATGAGAAACATAAATAGAGGTACTTATAAAAATTCAAAGGATGATTATGTGAACAACAAGACCAGAAGTGCTCAGGGGTTAGCTGATAGAAAATATAATTCATTTTCTCCCCTACTTGATACTGAATGTTATAAGTGCAATAAATTCAAGCACATAGCTCATTACTGTAGAAGTAGCATAGTGGGATCTTCTAAACAAAACAAAGAAGAATATGTTCCTTCCAAATAGAAAAAAGGATACTCCAAGGATTGGAAGCAAAAGGAACAGAAGAAGCAATAATGTGGTAGTGTCCCTAACCCTTAACTAAGGTTAATGGTGCTAATATTGAGAGTACGTTAAGTTTAATCACAACAGATATAGATAAATTATGGTTAGGCTAACTAACCATTCACCCAAAAATTAAATTTTTTTATCTCTAGAGGTTGATTTATAACTAAAGTTGCGACACTTAATTATTTAATTACGACACTTAATTAAATAATTACTTATGACACTTAATTAATAACTTCCAAAGTGCGATCTAAGGATTGTAATCGCAACAAGGCATGATAAACATCATCTTCAATGTGAATAATTAATTCATGTACTTTTGATTGTTTAATAACATAGTTTATAAATAACCAAGTATTGATGTCATCAATTGTTTGCAAATTAATCTATTTTTCGGTGTTTTCATGTGTGTGCTATTAATGAGGCTATAAAGTAAGGAAAACCACATATATAGAACATCCGTAAGCTGCAATCTACAGCCACATCGAAACCATAGCAAATAGAGAACACTGGCTGCAACTATAGCCCTCAAAATTAACTCCCGATGACTGTCCCCTATAGTCATATTTCACTAATAAAAATAAGATCATATGGATGCCACCCTCCAACCATCGATCACTTTTACATCCAAAATAAATCACTCATCCTCAAATATGCAACAAAGAACAGATCTCTAAACAAAACTCTTACAATCAAATCGCAGGTGCGCTCATTTTGGCACCAAAAAACTACCATATCAAAACATACATATCTTGGTCATCCAGAAAGCTTTTTCGACGAAACGAAACACGATCATTACTGGAAACGCTACTCCAAATGCAATGGAGTAGTTCTCATGACTAAAAAATGAGTATAAATGGGAGAACAAGAACCTATGGTTGCGCCCCTCTTAATACCATCAAGCCAAAATTACAATTTATGACTAAGAGGAAGAAGAATAGAAAGAAGGTAAGGAGCGTAGCTACATATTATATGAAATTCATCATCCATGCATATAGATCCTGGCATTCAATATATGAAAATGCAAACAACCAATTCAACCACCATTGCACATATACCAAATAAAATAATGTGATGAAAATTAAACATAAGAGAAATACTTATCTTAAAATAAGGGCAATTGGCTGCAACATGACAAATTTCCTCCCATCCGTAGACACAGTCAATCCTTCCTTGCTTGAACATGTCACCCCTGAGTTGAGACCATGGATCCACAGTTAGAGGAACACTTAGTATATAAACTCTTGGAACTACCTCTTCCGAGAACCACAATGATTCCCACTACTACTTTTCTGTCCATCTCCATTTCCTATGGGATGTGAATCCTCTTACCAACCCATTTCCTGGCTTCCCGTGCGAGAACCTGGACTAGTAGAGTGATATAATGGAAGCAAATGGAAACAAATAGACTACCTCTAAGTCTCAACACACTCTCAATACTAAAATCATTCCCAAAATGGTGAGATAAAACAAGTCAAGTGATCCAAAGCTCAAGATTAGCTTCAACAAGGAGAGAGCACATGTCTAAATAGCTTAAGGAGGGCAATTCGAACCCAAGGTGGCCAACTAGAATGGGTTTGAGTTTGGTTGGGGTTCATCATAGATACTTAAATCAAATTAGTGTAGTGGTGGCCCATTTAGGAGATTCCCTTTCCCATATTAGCACCATGAGGAGGAGTAACCAAAAACCAAGGAGTGGAGCCATGAAGAGCACAAGGAGGCACACTAATGCATAAGGGGGTTACAAAACATGAAGGGGGGAGAATTAGGTAAGAGAGGGGATCTAATATGGTCATAAATATCATGTAAGCAAAAACATAGGGATGAATGGAGGAGTGGGGTGCACTTATGGAGTCGGTGAAGGCACAAATCAAGGAGGTGGAAGCTAAGTTCTAGCTTATAGTTCCTAGAATATAGGGAGAGAGCTCATAAATGACTAAAACACATAAATAGGAGGGAATTTCTCCCAAGGAGGGGGCACTAGGAAATAGGGTCCCACTAAAGTATGTATAAGGTGCAATAATAACTCCATAGTTCATAAAAAATTGAAAATGGGTTCCGTTGTACAATGTTTGAGTGAACAACACTATTAAAGTCACCAAGGCACAAAATGAACTAGAATGAACAACTACTATTCAACAACAAGTTCTAATGTGATAGGATGTCCCCCATCCCCCCTCACATAAATAAGAGGTAATTTCTCCCAAGGAGGGGGCACTAGGAAATAGGGGCCCACTAAAGCATGTATAAGGTGCAATAATAACTCCATAGTTCATAAAAAATCGAAAATGGGTTCCGTTGTACAATATTTGGGTGAACAACACTATTAAAGTCACCAAGGCACAAAATGAACTAGGATGAATAACTACCATTCAACAACAAGTTCTAATGTGATAGGGATGTCCCGCATCCCCCCTCACATCGTGAGATCCATGGTCTCTTATACTCTTTTAGTTTCCTTTGCTCAACCATTTATTTATTTAATTCATAGCAACAACATTCAATGATTACGATAATGACAATAACAACATTAACATTAATAATAATAATTCCAAAGACCAGAATAACATCATTAAACAAATGCTCATAATTCCATAGTCACATTAACAAATAGAACATAAGTCCATAGTCAAATAAAAGACCATAAGTTTGGGGCTTAACAACCGGGGTATTACATCCCCATCCCCCTTAAACAATGCATCGTCCTCGATGCATATTTATTACATACATGTTGTAAACACTAAAATTTCAAAATAGATGAGGGTATGCTTCCCTCATAGCATCTTCCAACTCGCAAGTCGCATCCTCAGGGCTGTAGTTGGTCCATTGGACCTTTACCTGCCCGATTTCTTGATTCCAAAGAAATTTGACCTCGCTTCCCAAAATGGCAACAGGTTGTACTAGAAAATCCCCTTCCGGTTCCACCTAGATCAGAATCCATTCGGTCACATGATTAGTACCATATATATATATATATATATATATAAAGAAAAATAAAAGCACTCTAATTACCTGGATCACATTCCAATCAATTACATGGTTAGCATCAGGTATATACTTTTTCAATAAAGACACATGAAACACATTATGTACTCTAATGAAAGCAGGTAGAGCTAGCTCATAAGCAACATGTCCTATTTTAGTAAGACCTCAAAACGTCCACAATATCTGGTAGCTAGTTTGGAGCAATTTCCCAAGTTTAAGGAACTCTTCTTGGGTCTAACTTTCAAAAACACATGATCTCCAACTTGAAACTGTTTGGCAGTCCTGTTTTGATCTGCATATTTTTTCTGCCTATCTTGAGTTGCCTTTAGATTCTACTTTATCTTAACCATTTGATCCTCCATATCCTTTAATAATTCTGGTACAACAATGACTCTGTATGTTGGGTTATCCCAACTGATGGGAGTATTGTAGTTCCTTCCATACATGGCGTCGAAAGGACTCGTCTTCAAAGAGGAATGATATCCCTTAATATAAGCAAATTCTGCCAAGTGTAAATAGTCTTCCCACTTAGATGGTTGATCCATCGCATACATTCTTAACACATCTTCAATCACTTGGTTAACTCTTTCTGTCTGAGGGTGGTATGTTGTACTCATGTTTAGATTTGTGCCAAACCCCTCAAACAACCCTTTCCAAAAGTTAGAAGTAAATTTCGAATCTCTGTCTGATACTATAGCCTTGGGAATACCATGCAATCTGACTTCTGTTTTCATGTAAATCTCTGCAATTAGAGGAAATTTGGGGTCTAAAATGGGCCTCCTAAGGAAAATAATAAAACAAGACACATCACACTACAAATATGCCATGTCACACTAAGTTAAAGGTGTTATCTAGTGAAGGGGTGGCAGGTGCGGGTGGGATCTTGTTGGATCCCGGAGGACAAGTGGAACAAAGATTTGCATGGGGACTAGGCTATAGAACCAACAATGAATCTGAGTGGATGGCCCTTCTTCAGGGTCTTCAACTTATTCGTGACAAAAAGCTCCGAAAGGTTCTAATATTTGGCGACTCCAGACACGTAATCTATAAGCTGATCGATGGGTATCCCACTGGAGCTATTAAATGTCACCGGTTGTACAAAAAAGCCAAGCTTCTCATGTCCCAATCCTTCGAAGTTTTTCACATTCTTCGACATAATAACAAGGAAGCGGATAACATGGCTCATGTTGGCGCCAGTCTCCCCCAAGGCCACTACAGCCCGGATGGAAATCTTCCCTACCTCAAATTCATTCCATGACAAGATATTGTAAAATCCTTCCCCGCATCCTCTTCATGCGATGTTTAATTGTGAAGTATTTATCCTTAAACAAAAAGACTGGATGGCTTTTAGGCCCTCTCCCTACTCCCCTCCTTTCTCTCTTCCTTTTCTCCACTCCCTCTCTTCTCATTATCCCCCTCTCCCACCGCCTTTCCATTCTCACCCACCTCCTTCCAGCTGGAGTTTTAAAGTCAAGCAGACCTTCCATTTATTGACTCACCCTCTCACACGATTGTTGCCTCTCCATTCCCTTTAAAGACACATTCCTTCACTATGCTCAGGAATTTGGTCTCGGCTCTATGAATTTTGTAGTTGATGGAGTTGGGGGAGGGAGACTGCTGGGAACCCCGTGGCATGTGCTCCCTCTCATTCGTGCCTCTGTAAAGGAGCGTTTTGCTCTGTCTGCCTTCACCTCCTCTCAACGTGGTTATCCTTCAGCGTCCTAGGGTTCTGACTGTAAAGTTGGTGCATTTCCCTCTCGTGAAGACAGTATGGATTTGGGATGCATATGTATTGATTGGAAGAGAGGCGCAGAAGGAACGTTGCCTAGCATTGACAGAATTGGGGACGGGACCGATGCTGGAGGGATGGCCCATGCTGGTGATAATAATGGGTTGCTCGACATAAAAAAGAACCTGAGCAGGCTGCATGAGATGACAGCGAATGGGGTTATGGAAATCAAATGCATGAGTGATGATAATGATGCACGTATCGATGAGAATGAGAGCAACCTGTGCAAGCTACTGGGCAAGGTGGACAGAACTCAGGAAGACAATGAGAAGCGCATCATCATGAATCAGGGAAGCAGGGTTAACGGGGTCAATGAAGCAGCTGATCATCCCATGGAAGAAGAATCGGTAGTGCAGCCCAGGGCTCTCAGAGGCAACCCTTAACTTATATATCTTGGCTTTTCTGTTTTAGTTTTGTATGGATAATGTTTCTTGCATTTTTCTATGTAACCAGTTTGTGAGGGTATATACTACCCGAGGAAATAGCAATTTTGGAATGATCAAATGCACTGCTCTATGGAAACTTTCAGGACAAGCCAGTTGTGCAGCATTTTAGATCTGCCGGCATTAAATATTTTGCTTGCTCTATAATGAATGGCTGTGCACAGCCTGTTAATATATGTCTCCTTTTTTGTTTCTGTTAAAAAAAAAAGGTGCTATCTAGTGAAGGTCAGCCTATAATGTCTCATTAATGGTAGTTGACATGTATGTTGAGTTAGTGTAGAGTTAAGAGATGATGGTTGAAAATAATAATGAAAGGTTTAGATTCTTGTGCATACACAATAGATGATATAGTGGTAATTTTTTTGAATTTATATTAGAATTTATTTAAGTTTTTAATAAATCTACCACTACTTCATTTTATATATTTAATAAAATAAAAAAGTTAAAAAAAACTAAAATTACAATAATACTAAAAATAAACAATCACTATTTTTATTTTATTTTATATTATCACTAATTCCAAGTCCTTTAAAATACAAATATCACATTAATTAAGATGATAGTGGAGTAATTTTGAAATAATAAAAATATTTATATAATTAATCTCTTAAAATTAAAAATAAATAATATTTAAAAAAGTATCATAAATTAAAAAAATAGAAGAGAGATACAATAATCTTTTGTTATTTTTGCGATAACTTTCTCCCCCAAACTCAAAATTTGACGTTTTTTGTAACGTTGGAAAGCTCTCGTTGAGAGCTTTCCAACGATACCAAAAGTGTCAAATTCTGAGTTCATAGAAGAAAGTTATCACAAAAAAAAAACGAAAGCTTATTTTATCTCTCTCCTATTTTTATTTATTTATTTATGATACTTTTTAAAATATTATTTATTTTTATTTTTAAGAGATTAATTATATAAATATTTTTATTATTTTAAAACTACTCCACTATCATCTTAATTAATATGAGATTTATATTTTAAAGAACTTAGAAGTAGTGATAATATAAAATGCTCTATATTTATTATTTCAAAATTAATCCACTATCATCTTAGTTAATGTAAGATTTATATTTTAAAGAAATTAGAAGTAGTGATATTATAAAATACTCTATATTTATTATTTCAGGTATATTTATCATATTTTGAGATGAAATTTTCAAAATCTTAACTTAGGTGAGGTTTATATGAAGTTAGCTATTGTCAAATAAAATTATGACACATACGCATCTTTGACTTCTATTTGTCCAACTCAACCATAATGGTTGACCAAAGTTATTGAAATGCTATTGGTTTGAGAAATCCAACTCATCCATGACACATTTTTTTATAAGGCCCATTTTAGACCCCAAATTTTCTCTATTGAATGTTAGCTACTTTGTGAGTTGTCTTTACTGGAATGAAGTATGTTGCCTTAGTCAACTTATCTACCACAACCATGATAACATCATTTTGCAATCTTGTCTTAGGAAACTTGGTGATGAAATCCATTGTCACTACATACCATTTCCATTCTGGTATTGGCAAGGGTTGCAACAATCCCGTTGGATCCTGATGCTCAATTTTAATTTTTTGACATTCGATGCACCTAGCTATATATTCTGCAACATCATTCTTCATCCCTGACCAATAGTACTGTTTCCTTATTGCTTTTATTGTTTTCTGATAACCCGAATGTCCAACATAAGGAACATAATGCATTTCCTTTAGAACCATCTTCCTTATATATTCAGCATTGGGAACATAAACTCTATCTCTGTACATGAGGATCCCATTTTTTTCCAACTTATACTTATCAAATTTTTGTGAAATTTTCTGTTGTTGCAATCCTTCTTTTACTCGTTGATAAAGTTCATCTGTAACACTGGCTTCAATGGTCTTATCCTTTAAATCTGATGTACTAGTGCTGATAGTTTCTACTCGCATCACATGTATCTTCCTACTAAGTGCATCAAATACCTTATTTTCCTTACCTTTGATATGCTTGATGTCAAATTCATATTCACATAACAAATCCATCTATCTCCTCTCCCTTGCATTCAAATTAGGATGCTCAAACAGATACTTTAATCCATCATGATCAGTTCTTAACTCAAACTTCTTACCCATTAGATAATGTCTCCGCGTATTCAAAGCATGGATGATAGCTGCAAGCTCTAAGTCATGGGTGACATAGTTCTTCTCATGTTCCTTCAACTTTCTAGATTCATCACTGATCACATGTCCATCCAGCATCAATACTCCACCAATGCCTTGCTTACATGCATTTGTGCACACAACACAGTTTCCTTTAGGATCTGCAATCTTTAGAATAGGTGCACTAGTAAGAATTTCCTTAATTCTTTGAAAACTATCTTCACATTTAGGAGTCCCGTGAAACTTCACACCCTTCTTCTGCAAAGATGTGATAAGATGAGATAACTTCAAGAATCCTTCGATGAACCTTAGGTAATACCCAACTAATCCCATGAAAGATGTTACTTATGATACATTCTTAGGCCATTCCATAATGGCTCTTATATTTTCGGGATCTACTGAAACACCTTCTTCATATATTATATGTCCTAAGTAATGAATTATACCCTAATAGAAAGAACACTTGCTTATCTTGGCATACAACTGATGTTCTCTAAGCACTTGCATTACTAGTCTTAGATGTTCTTCATGCTCTTCTTCTGTCTTGGAATAGATAAGGATGTCATCTAAGAATACAATCAAAAACTTATCTAAGTATTTTCTTAAAACCCCATTCATCAAGATCATGAATATTGCAGGTGCATTTGTTAACCCAAAAAGTACCACAATGAACTCATAATGTCCATACCTTGTTCTGAATGTTGTTTTACTGATATATTCATCATTAATACTAATATTGTGGTATCTTGATCTCAAATCTATCTTCGAAAACACTTTGTCTCCTCTCAACTGATCAAACAAGTCATCAATCCTTAGCAAGGGGTACTTGTTTTTAATTGCTTTATTCAACTGTCTATAGGCTATGCAAAGTCTTAGAGTTCCATCATTCTTCTTCAAAAATAACACATGAGCTCCCCAATCTCTAACTTCCTACTATTGAACTTGTACTTGTTGAATCTCTAGTCTTTACAAGTCAGTGAGTAAGATCTTAGTTTAGTGGCCACGCTGATCAATCATTCACTGGGAAATGCAATGTGTTCATTTCAACCATTTGTTATAAAAATACATATTGGAATAAGTTCATTAATATTCAAGCTACTTCTTCTTCTTAGTTATTAAGTAACAAGCTAAATTTTCTATGTTACAATCCGCCTAACTGGACAAGGGGAGTTAGAAATCCTTCAAGGATTTCTTCTTACCGACTGGACATCAAGTCCATATCCATCCCAATCTAAAAATTTAATTAACTAAATCACATGTGAAACTATATTAATCTGCATGCATCCAAGTTATCTAATGCAAATGCATGTTTACATAGTGATGTGAAGAACCTGCAATAATTAATTAATGAAAACACATGAAATAGCAGAACATAACTCATAATCACTTTATATTGATCGCATGCCACTTTGAGGGGGAAACCTCCTTTGAGCAAGCTCAATACAAATAACTTCTCGGTACCTTCATTGGTCTCAACACAAACTTATATACTAAGTCTAGGCGCAAATACCATGGGTCAATACCATGTGTCAATACAAACCATGGGCCAATACAAAATATGGATCAACAATTACTACGGGACGATTTACAAAGCATATGCATCCAACAACAATAATACAAACTATGGATCAACAAATACTACAGGACGACTTACAAAGCATATGCGTCCAACAACAATATACTAACAAAGTAAATAGAAGGGTTGACATGGGTTCCTAACATCCCCTCTCCCTTAGAAAAATATTTGTTCTCAAACCTTTAGATGTGGAAATTGATGTAGAATCTGAAGGAGTGGTTCTCTTGTAGCATCCTCGGGTTGCATTCCCACCCACTGACGCATTTTGAGTTCCAGGGATGATTACTTGGAAGGCTGTAGATGAAGAAGGACCATATCACTTGTGTGAAAAGTGCGTTCAGAACGGTGTTGATCGGCTTGTTGTTTCAGTCAAATTCTTGCCATGTGAAGATTGTCCTGCAGAATGAGAAGAATCTTATCGCGGTTTCGAAGAACCAAGTCAATTTCCTGAACTAGGGAGCTGCTGAGCGTGTATGGAAGAAGAAATGGCAGTGCCTGTCCATAAAATGCTTCATATGGTGTCCTTTTAGATGTGGTATTGTACCACTGGAGCGCTTCTAGGAAATCCATAGAAATAGTTGTCCACATCTGTGTAGGGATGGGAAAGGGTTCGAGCAGTCCCGAAAGGAGTGTCATTTCACCCTTGTTGACCTGGAAAGTATCACACTCAACCACCATCTAGTGAATTTTCATTTTCAATCCCTGCCAAAAGAAGTTACATTGTTCCCGGTCATAGGTTTTGAGGAACCCAGAGTGCCCTGCCGATGAATAAGCATGGAGTTCATAGAAGAGATCTAGCTCTGTTGAACAGATTGCAACCAATTTGGAACAAGCAAAGAAATAGCTGTAAGAGAAACTGGGTCATCGAATTGGAGAGAAGGAGCATCTTCCACCATATTATCCTTACCCTTATTGTAAGTGATCGTATAGTCATAACCCATGAGTTGGATAACCCATTTCCGGTGTGCTAGTGAGGAGACCCGTTGTTCCAGAAAATGTTCCATAATCTGGAGATCAGTCTTGATGCCGAAATAATTTCCTAATAGGGATGCCTGCCACTTTTGTACTGCATGCAAAATAGCCATAATTTCCTGCTGATATGTAGATGCGGCTAAATTCTTACCGGAAAGGTCTCTTGAAGCTGGCAAGCCCACTGGTGCAACAAAGACACCTACATATCTATCCAAGGAAGTAGTGGAGACCGTTGGTGGGTGCATCTAAATGGAATGGAGCTGAGCGATGACACCATGTGAATTCTTCTTAAGGATCTTTTCCAGGCGTTGTGAATTGATGATGCGGAGAGACCTTGGTTGTAAGCCCATAAATTTGTGCTGTGTCCCATTGACTGAAAATTGCATCCAAAGTTCAGCAAAATCCCATAAGATGGGACCAAGTGTGCGTAACCATTGAACGCCCAAAACCACATCACATTCGCCTAAGGACAAGGCAAACATGTCAGAGTGCAGATTATAATCTTCCAGAGAGATACGCACATTGTGACACTTTCCCTTGCAAGGTAAGGTGCCCCCATTGACAACCATGACTTCAAAGTTGGAGCAAGGATGGACAAAACAATCAGCATGTTTGGCGATCCGAGGGTCAATGAAGTTATGAGTGCTACTAGAATCAATGAGTATTGTAAGAGGAAGCTTCTTGAAGTAACCCCTGACCCACATTGTTTGGGGGGTGGTGACGCTGGATAAAGCATGGAGAGATATCTCTGGGTGGTCTTCCTGAGATGGAAGGTCAATAGGCAGCTCCTGAATGTCAACCTGATCATCCGGTGTATCTAGAGCTTCTTCACCAACTTCAGAGGCGAGTGGAGAATTCACATCCAAGAGATAGAGCTTTTGTTGAACACATCTATGTCCTCGAGTGAATTTTTCATCACAATTATAACAAAGCCCTTTTTCTCTGCATGCCTGCATCTCTACTTCGAACAAATGCTTGATAGGATTTGGTCGAGGAGCTGGCGGGATGGAAGGTCGTTGAGAACCGATATTTTGGAAGGGAACAAAAGTGGGTTTGGAGCGTTGTTGGGTGACAATCTTGTCTTCTTCCGACTTAGCCAACCCCAGGGCTTCCATCATTGTGTTGGGACAGAAAATTTTGACCTCTGGGCGGATTTCATCCTTAAGACCACTGATAAAACAACTACTATAGAAGTCATAAGAAAATCCTTTGTGTGGTTGGCTAGTTTCTCAAATTCTATCTGATACTCTCTTATAGTGCCAATTTGACGAAGTTTAGTGAGTGCTCTGGTGAAGTCATCAAAAGCACTAGGACCAAATCGTTGCAAAAGGAGTTGGCAAAAATCTGTTTATTTTGGCTCGTCATGAGCCTTGATGTACCAATGGTACCATTGAAGGGCTTCTTGTTCCAAATGAAAGGATGCAAGTGGAACTTTTTGTACATCAAAAGTATTATGCAGACTGAAATACTGTTCTGCACAATAGATCCATCCAGTCAGACCAGTACCATTGAAGCGAGGAAATTCACGCTTTGGACCACGGAAAGTGCTGGAAGAAGAGAACCCATTGGCTGCAGAAGATTCTTGCTATCGGTTATTGTTCATGGCTGAATGCTGAAGATGGAGGTTGAGAAATTTTTCATCCAGATCTTGGAGTTTGGTTTGGATGGCTGCAAGTGCTTCATCCATGGTTTTTTCTCCTGCGCGGGTGACAACCATAACCAGGAGTTTTTTTTTTGGGAATGGATAGAAAAACACAAACAAAAGCTTATTTAGTAAAGGGAAATTTGGATTTGGGAAAAACTCGAATGGGTAATTGGGGTTTGAATAGATTTTGGACACTTTCTGATGGACAGGGAAGCAAAAATTGGGGATTTCAGAAACGGGGTGAAAGAATGAGAAAATTTGTCAAAGAGGGACAAAGAAGCAGAAATAGGGAATGAACGCGGTGGCAAAATTTGGAGGCGAGTGGGTGAAAATTGAAGAAGTTATGGCAAACCCTAAAAATAGACAAATGTGAGATTTCTGGCTTTGGGAAGTAGAATTTGGGATAGGGTCATCAGGAATGAAATATGCAGAATGGGATTGCAAGGGTGTTTGGGAAGTTTCAAGGGAAACAGAGTTAAAACAAGGGAGATATGGCGAAAAAATGGTTTTTTTTTTTTTTTATAGGAATGGATCTGCAACGGCGCGGAAGGGATCGGAAATAGATAGATCTACAACGGTGTAGAAGGGATCGACAACAGATGGATCTGAAACAACGCTGAATGGATACAAAATGGCTGGATCTGAAATGGCTTTCAGAACAGATCTGAAACGGCTGGATCTGGAACGACTGTCAGAATGGATCTGAAACAGCTCGGAATGGATCTGAAACGGCGCGGAAGTGATCAGCAACAGTTCAACTGAAAATAGATATGGGCCCCGGGTATGTGCGGCTTCCTATCGGTTCAGGGAATTCACTCGGCCACCAATGCTGTCTGACGGCTTGCGTATTGGGGCAGTACCCCTCACTCCACGGCTCAGGTAAAACTGATAACCGCTTTGCCACAAACGACAACTCTTGGTTTACCTCACGAGTAGAAACTAGTCAATCAGGTAGGGGTCGTTGCCCTTTTCGCTGGTAGGTCCTCTCAATGGGCTAGCTACTTCGGGGTTCCTGTGGTACTCCCAAAATGAGTTTTAGGGCTTATGCCCAAGTAGTTCCCACAGTTAAGCGGATAGGGATTATTCCCAGATCCGAAGTTGCGAAAAAAACAAAAAATTGGCAGAAATTTCACCCAGCGAGCCCAAGAAAGTGCTTTGATACCAGATGTGAAGAACCTGCAATAATTAATTAATGAAAACACATGAAATAGCAGAACAAAACTCAGAATCACTTTTATATTGATCGCAGGCCACTTCGAGGGGGCAACCTCCTTTGAGCAAGCTCAATACAAATAACTTCCCGGTACCTTCATTGGTCTCAACACAAACTTATATACTAAGTCTAGGCGCAAATACCATGGGTCAATACCATGTGTCAATACAAACCATGGGCCAATACAAAATATGGATTAACAATTACTACGGGACGACTTACAAAGCATATGCGTCCAACAACAATAATACAAACTATGGATCAACAAATACTATGGGACAACTTACAAAGCATATGCGTCCAACAACAATATACTAACAAAGTAAATAGAAGGGTTGACATGGGTTCCTAACAAGTGACTTGTAAGTTTGCAGAAGGCCCAACAGTCGCAGTGTTGAAACCTTCAACTATAATAGCACTTTGTAGTGTCCCTAACCCTTAACCAAGGTTAATGGTGCTAATATTAAGACTAAGTTAAGTTTAATCACAATAGATATAGATAAATTATGGATAGGCTAACTAACCATTCACCCAATAATTACAACTTTTATCTCTAGAGGTTGATTTATAACTAAAGTTGTGACACTTAATTATTTAATTACGTCACTTAATTAAATCATTAATTATGACACTTAATTAATAACTTCCAAAGTGCGATCTAACGATCGTAATCGCAACAATCACATTATTAAGGCATGATAAACATCATCTTCAGTGTGAATAATTAATTCATGTACTTTTGATTGTTGAATAACATAGTTTATAAATAACCAAGTATTGATGTCATCAATTGTTTGCAAATTAATCTATTTTTCGGTGTTGTCATGTGTGTGCTATTAGTGAGGCTATAAAGTAAGGAAAATCAAATATATAGAGCATCCGTAAGATGCAATCTATAGCCACACCGAAACCATAGCAAACAAAAAACACTGGCTGCAACTACAACCCTCAAAATCAGCTCCCGATGACTGTCCCCTACAGTCATCTCTCACTAATAAAAATAATATCGTATGGCTGCCACCCTCAAGCCATCCATCAATTTTACATCCAAAATAAATCACTCATACATATATCTACAACAAAGAACATATTTGTAAACAAAAATCTTACAATCAAATGACAGGTGCGCTCATCTTGGCACCGGAAAACTGCCAGACAAAAACATACATATCTTGGTCATCCGGAAAGTTTTTCTGACAAAATGAAAGGCGATCCTTAGTGGAAACACTGCTACGAATGCAACAGAATGGGTTTCATGACTCAGAAATGATCATAAATGGGCAAACCAGAACCCGTGGTTGTGCCCCTCTTAATACCATAGAGCCAAAATTACAATTTATGACTAAGAGGAAGAAGAATAGAAAGAAGGTAAGGAGTGTAGTAACATATTATGTGAAATTCATCCTCCTTGCATATAGATCCTGGAATTCAATACATGAACATGCATACAACCAATTCAACCACCATTGCACATATACCAAATAAAATAATGTGATGAAATGAAACATAAGAGAAATATTTATCTTAAAATAAGGGCAACTAGCTATAATATGACAACTTTCCTCCCAGCCGTAGACATAGTCAAAACTTCCTCGCTTGAAAAAGTCACCCATGAGCCGATACCATAGATCCATGGGTAGAGGAACACTTATTCTAGCAAATCTCATAACTACCTCTTCCGAGAACCAAAATGCTTCCCACTACTACTTTCCTGTCTATCTCCATTTCCTGTGGGATGTGACTCCGCTCACCAACCCATTTCCTGGTTTCATGTGCAAGAACCTGGACTAGTAGAGTGATATAATGGAAGCAAAGATAAACAACTACACTACCTATAAGTCTCAACACACTCTCAATACTAACAACATTCCCATCATGGTGAGATAACACAAGTTAAGTGATCCAAAGATCAAGATTGGCTTCAATAAGGAGAGAGCGCATGTATAAATAGCTTAAGGAGCAAAATTTGAACCCAAGGTGGCCAACTAGAATGGGTTTGCGTGTGGTTGGGATTCATCATGGATACTTAACTCAATTTATTGGAGTGGTGGCCTAGTTAGGAGATTCCCTTTCTCATATTAGCACCATGAGGAGGAGTTATCAAAAACCAAGGAGTGGAGCCATGAATAGCACAAGGAGGCACACTAATGCATAAGGGGGTTACAAAACATGAAGGTGGGCGAATTAGGTGAGAGAGGGGATCCAATAGGGTCATAAATATCATGTAAGAAAAAAAATAGGGATGAATGGAGGAGTGGGGTGCACTTATGGAGTTGGAGGCACATATCAATGAGGTGGAAGCTAAATTCTAGCTTACAACTCCTAGAACCTAGGGAGAGGGCTCATAAATGAAAAAATACACATAAATATGAGGGAATTTATACCAATGAGGGTGCACTAGGAAATAGGGGCCCAATAAAGTATGTATAAGGTGCAATAATAACTCCATACTTCATAAAAAATTGAAAATGGGTTCCGTTGTACAATGTTTGGGTGACCAAGACTATTAAAGTCAGTAAGGCACAAAATGAACTAGGATGAAAAACAACCATTCAACAACAAGTTATAAGGTGTTAGGGATGTCCCCCATTCCCCCTCACACCGTGAGATCCATGGTCTCCCATACTCTTTTAGTTTCCTTTACTCAACCAATTATTTATTTAATTAATAGAAACAACATTCCATGATTACATTAATAATGACAATAACAACATTAAAATTAATAATAGTAATTCCAAATTCCATTATCACATCATCAAACAAATGAGCATAAGTCCATAGTCACATTAACAAATAGAACATAAGTACATAATCAATTAAAATACCATAAGTCTGGGGCTTAAAAACCGAGGTATTACACATGTGGATTTGCACTCTATGCTCAAGACAAAGGGAACCATTGGTACATTAAGGGTGGATGTTCAAAACACATGATAAGGTATCATACCAAGTTTCTCACCTTAGAAGAAGAAAAATGAGGCAGTGTTTCTTTTGGAGGTAATGCTTCTACAATGATAGTTGGAAAAGGTACCATTAGTCTTGATATGGAAAGACTAAAACACATAATGTATTGCTTGTTGAAGGGAATAAACATAATGTTCTAAGTGTCAGTCAAATGTGTTATTAAGGTTACAATCTCACCTTTCATTCTATAGGGTGTGAGATAAGGAAAGAAAGTTCAAGAATATTAATGGAAAATGCAAATAGAACCCCAAGCAATGTATACATACTCGATGAAGTCAAAAGAGAAACAAGCTCAGGGGGAGCAACCATTTACCATTGATGTGAAAGGGGGAGAGTTACATACAAGGAAATAAGTGCAAACAATAATACAAAATGGGTGATAAGTGACTAAAAAAATGACTAGAATTTGGAGATAAACAATTAAAATTGAGACAGTGACCGCTGGTAAAAAATTAGCAGTCACTTATCACTCGACCAAATTGGTCATTTATCACTTAGTCATAAATTGATTGAATTGCTTCATGAGTTGGTCATATATTTAGTCATATATTTGGTCATTAATTATCATTGTTTGTCAGTGCATTTAGTCATTGGTTGTTGTTAACTGGTCATTTATTTAGTTATTGATTGCTTTTAATTGGTCATTTATTTAGTCACTGATGATTGTTAACTGGTCATTTATTTAGTCATTGATTGTTATTAATTGGTCATTTAATTAGTCATTAATTTATGTAGATAGGGCACAGAGGAATCAAACCACCAACCTCCTTCCTGTAAGGAAGGTGCTCTTCCATTGATCTATCACCCTTAAATAGAATCAAAGTTCACACTGAATCAAATTTCACACTAAAAAGTATATCACAAACTCTTACAAACATTAACACACTATGATTTCAACTGTGACATAAAACATATCACAAAATCTTAAAAACATTAACAAACTATCACAAAGGGTATCTATATGATATATAAGTATGGTCTCTAGAAGTCAATGGTTTTGATATTTTATTTTGTCATACTTTAGAAACTTGGTCGATTTGGACTGAAAACATTGCATGCTCTAATTAGAGAAACCCCTTGTTTGATGGTGAACTCTTCCACTAAAACTCTTAAACTGCCAATCACACCAAGTGGTTGTGATTCATAAAGGCTTTTTATCAAGGTTTTTTTTCTTATTCACAAATTATTGAAGTCATTGTGCCGAGAGGTGCTTCCTACATCCTAAGTGGATGAGATGTGTCACATCTGTAATGCTGGCGTGGCATATGTTGACTAAAAAAAAAATATAATTTTTTTTAAAAACAAGCACATGCTGGTCAATTTTACATTGGCTACATTGTAAAAACAATTTTATATAAATATATATAAAATAATTCCATCTAATTCAAACTTTAGCAATTTCAGATTCCATGTATTTGAATATCTTCACAAAGATATGTAGATTTCCATTAAATGTTCATGCTCATGCTCATTTCCATAAGTTGGTGCATTTTGAATCCAAAGTAGACCATGTTCATGCTCATTTTCTCTTTGTTGGAATTTGTTTGTGAAGAAGAAGTCTTGCACTTTGCCAAATAGTCTATCATACTTTAAGATTAAAGATTTTAATGTTGTTATTCTATGCCTATATTATCGGCTACAAAGAATTGGATGTCTTATTACCAATCCATCAATAATATCGTCCAGAGAATTGTTTGGTGAGTTTTCCAGGTCTTTCTTTTCAATTTCTTTCAATGTGTTACATAAAGATGTCCAAATATGTTCAGTGCTTTTAAAAGTTAAAAAGAAAATGGGAGGGCCTAGTTGTCAAATCATTGCGAACAAATCTTTCTTCATATTTTCGAAGTAATCGGGTGATGTTCTTATTGCCTTAAATGTGTAATCGGAGATCTAAGAATTTTTTCAAGATTGCTTTTTGATTTAACATCTTTTGCCAACATTTTTTTGCCTTTCAATTCTCCTATGCGAATTGATATCCAAGTAGCACTAGAGATTTGTTTTATAATGACTTTTATTGCTTTAAAGAAAATATTTGTGCTGTGTTTTTCAAAGTCTGTACTCTCATGCTGACGTTCCCTTTGTGCTATTTGTTGATAAGAAAATTGAATGTAAATGTATTCAGGTATATTGCACCCATAGAAAAGTGTATGGAAATTAAGTTCCTCGGAATATTTATCTTGGAAAATGCCCAATAGATGGAAATTATCAAAAGGTGCAATTTCTATAATTTTATTGTCCAAATAATCTATTAGATGAGTTTCTCCATATCCATGTATCAATGTTTCAAATATGCTTCTATACCTATTTCATTTTCAATTTCATTTATTGGTTGTATAGTTGATTATGTGTTTGATTCTCGTTGGGCTGTTTTTTCCCAACTAGTATTAATAGCAATTCCTTCAGTTTTGTGAAATTTAGTTTTACATAGATCATTTAGCACATCCATAAAAATATTTGGACGAACATTCCCAGACAAGAATGCATTTTTGTATTCCAATTTTCACTTTAACATGATTGCAACTGTCATATTGTTATCTAGGATCCTAGGAAATGATAGTTGAACTTTATCTAAATCTGCAGGCACATTGATAATTGTTCCAGTTAACCCTAGTTGGGTTCTTTTATAACCAAGTTGTCTTATTTGTGAAAAGATTGTTCTTAGGGAAACTAGTCGTTCCTCCAAAGGATTCAAAATAGCTACAAATGGAATTTTGTTGTTGTGTCGAGTGCGAGCAAGTGATGCAAACATTAGCAATTATCCATTGCTGATTGTTTTTTTGCGAAATTTGCAAATTTGTTCATGCACGTCTAATGGTGTTGCTTCCTCCATATTTGTCAAAGAATTGTAAGCTAATATAGTTGTATTGTCAATGGCACACATATATTTTTTGAAATGCAATCGTTTACAAATGGAACATGCATGAATAGGTGTATCTTTAATAAAATTCAAGTATGCAACAATTGCCTTATTTTCCTTTTAAGATTCCTTATGTTTTTTATGATTGCACATTGCTTGTCTATGTATGTTCTTGTTATCAACTAGATTGTAGCTGCCACTAAAGGTATCCTATCCGAGATAGTATAGGTGGGGCAACTAAACTAGTGACATTGCAAGGGTCTCGTTCCCTACTTGATTGAGTAGTTGTCACTCCTAACGGGCTATTGTCACTTTAGATCAAGCTAGCAGAAATATCAAGGGGGAGACCCTAGCCAACCAATGAAGGCTAACGAAGCAAAACAAGGCACACACAAGCATATCTAGACCAAAAGAACAATGCCTTGAATCAATAACTCCAAATATACTAAATGATTGTGGGATAGAAGTGTTAATCATAGGTTGAGAGGTTTAACGAGATAGGAAATGAATAACCATGAATATTCATCCCCACAATGATAATTACAAACTAGATCTAGAGAGACTAAGTGCCAAGAGAGAAGTACCCAATTTGCTCCACCTAGGGTTTAAGCAGTAAAATGGAGAATGGTCAAAAATGGGGTTTTTGATATATTAATGCCACTTTAATGAGTTGCTTGAGGTAATATATGAGCTTTGGATGAAAAACAACCAACAATTAGATCACCAAATGAGCTAAATGATCAATTTCCCAAGGAGGGCGAATTGCCCCAAAGAGGACTAGTGCTAGTGAATGGGTAAATGGAGTTGGATTAAGTTCAAATTTGGTCTCTAAGGGTTTAAGATGAATTCCAAATTGGGTTTTAATTTTCAATCCCAAAAGGTGACCCGATCTACTACTTCTAATAAATGAGGGTTTTAAACTTGTAAAATTTAATGTTACTAATGGGATAGAAATTGGAACAAGAGAAATCTTGGAAGAAAATACCTGGAAATCTTGCGGCCTCCAAATACAATGATGATCTCTTCCCCTAGTTACAATTTTGAGAAAGATCCATGGATTTCCAAGCTAGATGGATTTTCCCCAATGAAGCCAATGCACCCCTCTCCTGCAAAACAAACAACACAAGTTAGATTTGATTCACAAGATAAGGATCTAGTAATGCAAGATTTATCAAAAGCATTTGCAATGATCACAAAGAATGTAAGAGAAAACTCCCTGAGATTGAAACGATTTGGAGTGAGAGAGATGGAGATCTCTCACAAAGTCTCCCTCCACCAATTCGCTACCCTACAAAACCAATTTGGCCTCCAAAAAATTGATTTGAAACCACCACAAATTTACTCAAATGTCTAAGAGAAAAGCTTTTCAATCAAGTATGAGAACATTCATAAAATATTTCACAAGATTTCTTCACAAATTTTCTCTCTATTGCCAAATATACAAGAGCCAAAATTCCCTTACAATGAGTGAGAGATCAAATAAATAGATCCCCACAATGCAAAATCCCTAGCCCCAAAGAGATGGACGGATAGGATCAAAAGGTAATACATCAAGATCAACGACAAATCAAGTGCCGGACACAATACATGAGATCACACAAAAGAGGGGGGTGCACTTTGCTCAATGACGCCTAGGGGAGAAACATAGTCATAAGATATAACATGGTACACCATAATAATATGAATGGGGGGGTTCTAAAAGGTCAATAGTATCTCCACTAACACCCCCTAGTACAACAACATAAGATACAACATGTCATCATGGTGGTACAACTAGGAAGTGCTTCCTCCCTATGGAATATGATGCCCCCAAGATGAATAAAATAATGTGGACCCCAATAATGATATAAACCATGCCAAAATGTGTCTAGAGCATCAAAATAATCCCTTGAACAAAAATCATGCCATTTTCTTGCCCCACTTAGCCAAATCGAATTCATTGTTCAACCATACTCACTTTAATTATTCAATTTTCCATGGTACTCTGCTGTTGGAAGTTAATATGGCCATATCATCAAGTACACATGCCCAGAATTGATATATGAATGCACTATGGAGTCTATGTCACATGGTGCATTTAGAATTCACCAGAATTGATATATGTCACACAACTCAGAGCAGAGACACAAAACAACATGGAGTCGATCACATATAGAGGTCAAAGTGGGAGAAATGTTCCTCAATCTCACAATTCAAAGTCTCAATTCAAGGTTCAGACCAAATATGGAAGATAACATAAGGGTGGAGAAAGTGGAAAGGTGATGCCATGACTAGAAAATACACTAGGGAATGAACAAGTCCATACCACGAAGGGAAGAAGACCAATGAGTATACACAAGAAACTCTCACTCAGAGAATCAATCACTCCCACCCTAGGCCATCAATATGGAAAAAATAAGAGTAAATCACCATGTTTAGACACCATATACCCACTCCAACCACTAAGATAAATAAACGAGCAAAATAATCATCCAAGTACAATAATTGTATACCCACTGGGTCATATACCTGCAGCTGCAACTGCAATAAATTGAGAGGAACTAGAACACTGCTACTGTCGGTATCTTGGGGCACCACAATCATCCATATCTGCTCTCGAAAAGTGAAACATGGATAACTCGATCTCCGAACTAGGGTCATGGGACTCAGTCTTGGCATGAAACTGTCTGCATATATGCTCTGGATCCACTGAAAATAGGAGTGTTTCATCATCACGTGGACCCCAATAATGATATAAACCATGCTGGAATGTGTCTAGAGCATCAAAATAATCCCTTGAACAAAAATCATGCCATTTTCTTGCCCAACTTAGCCAAATCGAAGTCCTTGTTAAGCCATGTTCACTTTAATTATTCAATTTTCCATGGTACTTTGCTGTTGGAAAGTAATATGGCCATATCATCAAGTATCTATGCCCAGAATTGATATATGAATGCACCAATGGACTTTGAATGTCCAAATCTACTAGGAATGAGTACTCATACACCAAATTTCCATCAAGAAATAGATCTGGAAGGTCATCCATGCCAAAATAATAAAAATATGGCCTATAAATGCCGATAATAATAAAAATAATGCAAGCCACCCTAAAAAATCACTCTGTGAAGCATGGAACCATCTAAATAAAATTAAAGGGATCTGAAAAACCAATATCGAACTCTTTCGTCCAAACTCATCCCGAACCCTGTTGTTGATTTGGTCAAACTAAATTGACCAAGTCACAAATGATCAAAATAATGACCCAGATTGAAAATAGATTCTCCTGCATGTACAAAATGATGAAGAATGATCCCTTATTTATATTAGCAACAAGAATAAATCATTAAGTGGCATTATAATGGTGATCATAAATAAAAATAATCATAAACAAGACTAGATCGAAGTAATACATCACTCCAAGTGATAGCCTCAAGTGTATACTCATTTACGGACTTGACCATTTTTCTAGCTAAGGGTGAGGTGGATAAAATAAGGCTAGGCTGAGGGGATTTGACCTTTGACTTCAACATAGTGATCTCTCGGAGAGAATGGATATAAGGGAATCCACAGTGACATGCATATGATAGATAGCACTAGGGAAGGGCGGTGTCTCACAAATGGGTAAGTTGATTGAGAAATGTCCCTTCAACTTTAACAAGTGTCCTATAGCTCACATCCGATCCTGATTCAGGGTCTGTGAGGATATTTTCTAGAACCACTGTAACTAGGTGCACATTCAACCATAACTTGAGGTTCTAAGGGACATTTAGAATTAGTTGTCCCTTGCTCCATCCACATAAAAAACATGTAGGATCCATGGGAAATAATTATCACATCAAAATCATGGCCAACAGTCATTTAGATTTCAAAGCTAAATGACCCATCTGCTTTACTTGGCCCATTTCACATATGACCCTTCGTTTTTTAGATGTGCTTAAAAGCACAACTAGTTGCATCTTTCATCCATGGTACTTTACATTTTGTTTCACTTGAATTTCATAGATATATTAGTATGATCATAAATACAATGTGATGATGAAAGAATCACTTGCTTCAAGTCTATTTGACACAACTCAGCCAACTAGCTAGTCTTAGCTCGTGTCGCAACACCAGTGTATACTCTTGGTCTAGAATTGAAGCATGGGGTCAACTAGCGGGAACCATCCACAATCAGGACCAAACATCGGGGGCAACCGAATAGAGATGTCAAGGCTTCAGACTCCCAAATAATCTAGGCTCAGGACCCAACACCGACGGGTTCTCTCGGCCCAGAAGGGTCAAGGATTCGGTAAGTTTTGTCACACAACTCAGAGTAGAGACACAAAATAACATGGAGTCTATCACATATAGAAGTCAAAGTGGGGGAAATGCTCCTCAATATCACAAGTCAAAGTCTCAAGTCAAGGTTCATACCAAAGATGGAAGATAACAGAAGGGTGGAGACAGTGGAAAGGTGAATCCATGACTAGCAAATACACTAGGGAATGAAAAAGTCCATACCATGAAGCGAAGAAGACCAATGAGTATACACAAGAACCTCTCACTCAGAAAATCAATCACTCCTACTCTAGGCCATCAATATGGAACAAATAAGAGAAAATCACCATGTTTAGCCACCATATACCCAGTCCAACCACTAAGATAAACAAATGAGCAAAATAATCATCCAAGTACAATAACTGTATACCTACTGGGTCATATACCTGCAACTGCAACTGCAATAATTTGAGATGCACTGGAACACTACTATTGTAGGTATCCTGGGGCACCACAATCATCCATATATTCTCTGGAAAAGTGAAACATGGCTAACTCAGTCTCCTACCTAGGGTCATGGGAATCAGTCTTGGCATGAAACTGTCTGCATATATGCTCTGGATCCACTGAAAATAGGAGTGTCTTATCATCATAATGCTCATATGTTGTTGATCTCGTGCATGGGGATGTATAGGACAGACTTAAAAAATGTGCTCAAACTGATCTGCAATCATGGTAGCTTCCTACTACTATGGATGTCACAATAGTTCTATTTCAAGAAATGCAAGGTTTTAGGTATCTTACAAAAAATGGGTGATTACAAATTGCTTTTAGGTTCTACACATTCTTCATTAATGCAAGAGCTATCTATGTCCATGTCAACTATTTTTTGTTGTTTTTTCACTATGTCAAATCTTGTTTTTTTATTTTTTCTTTTAATTGCATGTTTGTTTTTTGATTCCCTAGCAAAGTTTTTGTTGTTGCTCTTTTCAGTAGTGTTGTCTTCTGGCATTGACCCGAATGCATTTTTTGGAGTTGTTAATTGGACCAACGACAATAATGTCTTCTATGCAATTGAACATCAACGAGACAGTTTCTTCAGAGAGTGATTTCAACAATGGTTGAAAATGCGAATGGAATGTGTCAATTTTATGTTCCATCAGGTATAGAACCTTAGATGTGGCTCATCCCGAGCCACTTTATTGCTGGTTCTACGGTTTCTTCCATTGCATCAAAAAGTGATCATACTCATCCTTCATTAAGATGACGGTGGCCTTCACTTTCTTTGTTTTCTTCTGCTAGATTCTCGACTAGTTGCACAGATATACCACTTTGCACTTGTTCTTATACTAGCTTAGCCATGACGTTTATCTTCTCATGATCTTGTCGAATAATATTAGAGACTTGAACTGCTTCATTATGTAGATGCTCTACCTACTGGCTTCGTCTATGTTAATCTTCTCTAAGTTGATTAATTGCAGCTTGTAAGCTACTTATTCTCAGCTACCTTTGTCATATTCAAGACTACGACATATGTACAGACTCCTACTTCGACACAACCATCAACTAGCAAGCATATATATATTCAAGACTACGACATATGTACAGAATCCTACTTCGACACAACCATCAACTAACAAGCACACACACACACACACACACACACATATATATATATATATATATGCGGACTCAAACTCATTTTCCAAAGCCTATTTTAACTGCATATGGAACCTAGAATTCACCATTTTTAATTATTTTTGACAAGAATTGCGGATGTATCTGTAATATCCATGATCTAATCTCAAGGAATATTATGTCAAATTCAAAATTTTAAAACATAAACTAGCACAGATTAAAACTAGTTATCAAAACTAGTCAAAAGCAAACTAGAACTGGTCACTCTAAAGCCCACCCGAAACTTGAGATTTGCACTCTATTGGATCTGCCAAATAGGTTGGGGAATGTGCAGTAGAAAAAGTATCATTATCAGGTCCAGCTTCAAATTCCTATGCACAAGGTACTGGACCCATTTACGTTTCAACAACAACTGCCACTGAGGTCTACTCCAAGCACACTCCAAGGCTTCCTAGGCACACTAGCATATGCATACTAGACTTATTCACTTACACTTGAAGGTAAAAAATGGTGAATATCAGTCATGAAACCATTAATTAGATGGTGGAAAAGAGTTTCTAAGAGTTTGGGAGGTTTTGGCTGAGTTTGGAGGCGAAAGAAGAAAGGGCACTAGATTGGATTGCTCAGCTAATTGTTTTCCGGGTTCTCTCAAACAGGATAGGAGGCCTACGAATCCTCAAGGAAAGGGTTGGAATGTATTTATTTGGGTTATAAGAGTCATGTGTGATCATCAAAACATTAATTTAACTCATAGGAAACTTTTAATAATAGATACTGCAAAACTAGTCTAGAAATAGTGCCCAAATAACTAGTCTTGAAAGAACACAATCCAAACAGCCTCTAAGGATTTCAAATTTTACTTATGAGCTTCAAATTGGCTCATAAATAAGTTCAATTACAGAAAAAACCATAATTAAAACATCTAAGTAGCAATGGTAAGAATTTGAGTTTCAAACTTAACAGAAGGCTTCCAATACATAGTATTCTTACAAAACTGAGAGAAGATGACTGATATGAAGAGAAATGAAGAGGATTTATTCATTGGATATGCACATATAATAAATATAGATCATATGTTTTCTCATGGATGTCTCAAGACATACGATACAACTCACAAGGGCTCTCACACAGCTCGAAAATCCATAAATTTGCACACGTGTGCTCCTCAACACCGAAACCTTGGCTCTGGTTAAAATGGTTGTATATTGGTCATCCAGATACCTTTTTCAACAAGACAAAATAATTTATTACTAGAAAAAACCTACGGATGCAATGGAACAGGTCTCACAACCCAAAAATTCTCATAAATTATGAAACTAGAACCTCCATTTCGTCCCTTCAACACTGTTCCCATTGAATGAAGGGAATGAACTGCAGAATAGGAACACCATCCATTGGATCAAAATTATATGGTTGTATATCAGAATTATACAACTGCATATGATTATAATATAATACTTGAACACACTTTCCTTGGGGCACATCACCTAAGCACTAATTGAGGCACATCACTCAATCCTTGAGAAACACAACTCTCAAATCATTAAACAAAATGGCCAAAAGATGTGAATGTGGTGCACCCTCTTTATTTTATAATCTTCTTAGCTTCTTGGACAAGCTACATTAGCCCATGCTAGATCCTTATACAAATTAGGATTTTCTTCTTTGAAGTGCTTTCTAGCTTTGTTATATTTCCTTGTTTTAGTACGATTTTCCATGATTTATGCTTCCTTTGCTTTATGACATTTCCTTGCTTTAGGAAACCGCACCCTCTCTTGATTTCTTCATGTTTTCTGCTTTTCATAACTGCCTGCTTTTCTGTACTTGCCTGCTTTATGCACTAGCCTACTTTTACCGGTTTCTTTCTTTTTTGGCTGACACCTTTCTTTTGGCATGCTTTCTTCCAGTTTCTATTGTTTTAAAAGGCAAGTGAGTGTGGTCCACCTTCCTAATGCGCCACCTTGGTCCATTTAGCCAAATTCCAACTCATTGAAAATATTAGAAGTATTAAATAACTCAAAATTATGGTCCTTGCTAATTTTAATCCCAAATAAATATTATTCTCATATATAAGGCCCATGTTAATAATATTAACTTATGCAAAAATATTATTGGTCCATTTATTCCCAAATTATTAATAATTCTCCCAAGAAACTCAAATTGGGAATTTAATATCTTCAAGTGGCTCAGCTTAGTCCAATTAATCTTCAATTACACCCTTGGACATCTTACTTAGGAAAATTTCCACCCTTAACCATCAATTTAATAATTTTGACCTAGGTGACTTAGGCAAAAATAATGTCTTGGACCATAGCAAAATTTGGGAACATGACAGTCTCTATATAGTTTTAGCTGACACCCATTGACTGGTCCTTTCAAAATTTCACCATTTAGTTTTTGAAGTTGAAAAACACCTCCTCCTTCTATGCACTTAGTCACATAAGTCCCTAACCAATCCATTCTCAACATACCTAGATGTTTGAGGAACTTACTGTCGTACAGGAGAACTAAATATCCTTTTGGAACTGCTTTTGCTTGGTATGACGATCATGCCAAGCCTTTTCTCTTCCTTTCTGAACTTGTCGATGAAAACCTGCAAGAAATATGTCTTTCTATAATTGTAATTGCTGCGACAACCGTTATTCTATTGCACCGCTGTCTGACATTTCTGTAAACGCTACAATTCTTAATCTGGGTACAATGTATTCCATAGGCATAGCAACATCTTTCCCATACCATCTTGAAAGGTGTATGATATGTCAACTTCTTACAAGTTGTTCGATAAATTCATAAAAATGCAGGAACGTTCAGATCCAAGTCATCACGGTTTACATTACATACCTTTTTCAAGGCTTGTTCCAGAATCTTATTAAAGGCCTCAATAGTTTCATTAGCCTAAGGATAATATGGAGTACTCTTCTAGTGATGAATATGGAATTCTTGTGTAAGTGATTCAATAGTTTGATTCACAAAGTGAGTTCCTTGGTCACTTAACAGAATGTGAGGGCATCCAAATCTGGTAATCACATTTTGAAACAAGAACTTCGCAGTAGTGGCATAAGCATAGTCTTTTATTGACTCAGCTTCATCCCATTTAGTTAGATAATTGGTCATACTGAACCTTGCGCCTGACCTCTTTGCAGGTTGGTTAATTGGACCCACAAAATCAATAACCCATTTGTCGAAGGATTGCATCGTAACCTGAGGTACTATAGGAATCTCATCCCTCCTTGATTGTTTCCCAACTCTTTGGAAGATATCACAATATTTTAAATATTCCTTAGCGTCCTTATGTAAGGTAGGCCACCACAAACCTGCTCGCAATATTTTTCGTGCAGTTGTTTTCCCTGCATAGTGACCTCCTGCGACACTACCATGGGATTCAACTAGATCAAAGGTCGCTCGTATTCCAAAACACATCTTCTCAAGATTTCATCAGGTCCTAGTTTATATAATTGGCCCGCTATGAGCTCATAATCTACTGCTTTGACAACCAATTTATTTTCATGCACTAAAGTAAACCCTTGTGGTTCCATACCTGTGATAAAAAAGTTCACGATATCTTTGAAATATTCGTCTACCATCTTCATAGAGTAAAGTTGCACATCTGAGAGGTTGTTGTCTATATTAATTGGATCTTCTCTTGTTTGTAGCCTCGACAGGTGGTTAGGAACTACATTCAGTCTTCCCAATTTAACAACAATTTCAAAATCATATTCTTGGAATAATAGTAGTCATCGACATATTACCCCCCCCCCAACACTGGCTTATTAACTAGGTACCTTAATGTAGAATGACCAGTGAAGATTTTAAAGTGTCCTCCTAACAAATAATGCCTAAATTTTTGCAAAGCATACACCATAGTTAATCCTTCCCTTTTTGTTGTAGTATAATTTCTTTCCGTTGTGGATAATTTCCTGCTAGCGAACGTAATAAGATGGTTAATAGACCCTTCTCTAGGCTGATCAATGAAAATGCCTAAAACAATGGATGAAGCATCAACATGTACATGAAACCCCTTTTGCCAATCTGGAAAGACCATAATAGGTGTTGTCACCAACTTGTATTTTAATGCGTCGAGGCTCTGATGACACTCTTCGTTCCATTGAAACTTAGTATCTTTCTTTAATGGCTTCTCCATAGGTGTTGTAATCTGCAAATTAATAAATTTACGATAATAACTTGTATGTCCCAAATTAGTTCTCAGTTGTTGTATGATGTCAGAGGTGGTAGAGTCTACTATGATAGCTATCTCTGTAGGCTCCATCAACAAGCCATGTTTGCAAACTACATGTCCCAACAATATACCAAATGGGGCGCAAAATACACATTTCTTCAGATTTAATGATATTTGATATTTTCTACAACGATCCAACATAACCTCAGGTTATCACTGTGATTCTTTAACAACCCATAGACCGTCCAGTCATCAAAATAGACCTCCAAAATTTTATGGATGAAATCCTTAAATGCTACGACAACCACTCTAGAGAAGATAGTTGGGGAATTCTTTAAGCCAAATGGCATCACTGTATTTTAATAACATCCCCATTTTGTAGAAAACATGATTTTATGTCAATTCTCCTTAGCAAGCCTGATCTGGTGGTTTCCAGAAAACCCATAAGTGAATGAATAAGCCTCTTGACCACCGACATTTTCTAACACTTTATCCGCAAAAGGTGTAGGGAAGGGATCATGCAAACTTGCATCATTGAATTTTTTCAAGTCTACATAGATTCGAATTTCACCAGTTTTGATAAACTAAAAAGATAAAACTAGAAGACCAAATTGACAAATAAGATGGCGAAAAGAGGGAATAATCCTGAACATCTTTATTATTCACATGTACATAAGTTATATACAATGTTTACAAGTAACTACCTTCAACCATCAAGTAATGGTGAGGTTGTTAAGGACTTTATGATTAGGGACAATATTGCTAGCAATCCCCCCCTTAATCATAAGTCCATACAAAAGTATCAACTAGCAACAAAAACTAGTGCAAGAGCTGATATCAAGTCCATGTCGATGAAGATATGCTTGAAAATGTGCCAAGTGGATGCCAAGACCAAGTATGAAACTCATTGTGCAACAAATGAGATAGAAAACCTGCAGGTGTTCACTGAAGTGAACTCAAAAACCGATGATAGAAAAACCCTAATGAGAACTGAGTTGGCTTCAAAGTCCAATACATCTCATAACCTAAAAAATGATTGACAAATTTGAATATGTTTTAAGCCCTAAATATTGGCACATTACCCCCTTTATCATGGTGCATTACATATTATTGATGTCGGATTGGGTCTATTAGTTGTTATTGTAGCCCTTTGTATCCTATATATGGGAAGAAGACCTTTTCATTTTAGTCATCATTCTATCTTGTCTTGTCTTGTCTTGTGTACTTAGTACATTGTATAAGGAGGATTCCCCCTTGAAGAGGCTTGTTATTCAAATATTTTCTTTAATAAAGTCGTGGAGTACTCTTTGTGATCTCTTTCTTCTCTTTTCATGCTCTCTTTTGGAAATTTGTTGCATAACATTTGGTATCGGAGCTCTTTCCTCGGGACTGGCTTCTTCAAAACGATTCATCTTGGAATTTTCACTATAATTTATTTATGCAAGTATTCAGGTAGTGGGATTAAAAACCCACCTCAAACACATCTGATCTATCTTTGGTCCGAAATTCAGGTCCCGAGACATCACAGGTTCATAGATATTGGCCTCGAAAGTTAGGGTTTTTGAGTAGTCCAAAAACTAGTCTAAAACAGGTTTTCTACGGAAAAAGGTCATATTAGGGGCATGTGAGATCCAAATTGAGTGAGACTAGTTGCATCAGAAAGTGGAACACAATATCTATGGTAGAAGTTTCAGACTCAGATCTGTGAGGTTGCCCAATAGGAAAATGACCAGATTGGCTCACACATAGAGCCAAATACAAAATGAAGCACAACAAAATAGGCGTGAACGCTCAATGTATTTCTCATTAACCAGCTATACATATAAATACAATGAGAAATGTCCCTTGGGTTTCATATTCCCAAGCAGACTCTTGGACTCTCGCGTGACTCTTGGTCTACCTGAGGATTAGACTCCAACAAATCCCCCCTTAATCCGAAGGGTGTATATGAGTCCAAGAAAAGAAGAGAGCTAAATAAGTGGAAGTGGACAGCTACCACCAGCTGAACATTTCCATCTCGAACATCCTTTACCAAGAAGGTTATCTAGAAGCTTGTACATGATTCTGCTAAATACAATGGATCTCTGAAGGGATGGTTTTTAGGCCGACCATCAACCGAAATAGGCTAGCATAAGGATTACTATGTGTGTGGTTCAATGCTGACCACAGACTCTCGAACTTGGCGATAAAAATAGCTCAGAGGTTCTCTGGAACTTGGCTTGAAGGCTCAGAGGTTGTGTCTGGAATGGTTGGAATGGGCTGACAACAAACCAACTGGAGAGATGAAAAATATGAAGTGAACAGCTGCAACTTGCTGAACATTTCCATCTTGACAATTGTTTTCCAATTTAGCTAGAAGCTTGCACTGCATGCTTCTGTTAATATAAGGTGCTCTCAATATCGATCGTTTAAGGATGACCACCAACTCTGGAGCTCAGTCGAACATAACTCTTTATAGGCTTGCTTGTTCCGGCTCGCTTGCACTCGCTCGCTTGTTACTGATGGTCTTCATTCCCCCCTGTCAGGAACAATGTGAGGAGAGGAGAGTCTCATGGTGTCACAAAACACATGAGTAATCTATGTCATGGTTCTCTTCTATTTGAGTGTCTATATCACTAAATCTGGCCTCTGAAACTCGATGTGGATCATGCTTGTTTGATCTCACTTACTTGTAGAGGGCCATGGCTGCTTATTGTTAGATGGAGGCTTCGAAACTTGATGCCTAACATCATGCTCCCCCCTGTTATGTACAAGGTGAGGAGAAGAAGATGTCTCAACTGAAAGATGTGTCAATACTCGTGAATGAACTCTCCGGTATGACTTGTAAATATTCTTAGCTATTGAAGACCATTGCCAAGAAGCGATCCACCCATAATGAATCTTCTCTCTCGCAGGTTTCTTCAGAATGAAGCATCTGTCTGATGCATGTGTACGTTTTCCACAATGCTTACAAGGGTGAAGATCAAAACAATGATCTTTCATGTGGCCAACTCGATCACAGTGTTGGAATGTCGAACTCTGAACTGATGTGGATAAAGATGGACTCTCATTGATGAATCCCGCACTCTGAAATTGGATGGGCTTGGAGAAATCGGGAATGTGAACTGTCACTTCCTTGTCATATCCAAGACCAGTTCTGTGCTTTTTATGGTTGATCTCTTCCCCTGATGATGGGCTTGGAAGGAGTAAGTAGAACCTTTGCATGCATGTGCTCATATTCATTTTCTTTCACTTCTGATGGGGTGCCATTGATTTGCTTATGTGCTTATGGAGTGGCATCAATATGTGCAGGCTGCAGAAAAGAATCATAAAGAGGATTGTTTTGAATGTGAACAAGTTCATATTGCTTTTCTTCTCGTATGACCTGCGACTCAAGATGTAGAAACTCAAATGTGTCTTGTGACTCTTTTACACAATCTCTAATGTGAGTGAGAGTGCTCTTGTCGATCATTACAATGTTGTCGACAGAGGAAAATATTAGAGTGTTCAGTAACTCTACAAGGCCACTTAATCTCGCCATTGAAAACTCACTCAAATACAAAAGGGCTTCTTGCAATTCCGCCCTCTTACAACAAGAATCAATGAAGACTTCAACTTAGAACATGAAGGGGTGTCAGATGCAATTGAAAATGCACCCAAGTACAATGTAATTTCAACAATTTGCAAATGAACTTACAAAAGCACAATAAAGAATGTTGAATCTGAATGTTGACTTGGTCTTCAAAAGTATTATTTACCTGAGTTCTTGATAATATGCTTTTGCAACCTCTTCTTTTGGAGTAGCTATAGCACAAGGCTGCAAACTTTCACATTCCCTACAATTTAACCAGTGTTTGGGAAAAGGAGGTGTAGGTCTATGTCCTTGCAACCTAATCTCATTCCAAAAGATATGTTTCTGCACTCTCTATACTATTTCTGCAAACAATGTATTGTTTCTATTGGGTCTATATAGTTTATGTTCACCGTATTCTATATAAAATAACTCAGTAATGTAGACACTAGCAGACAACATTAACATGCAAACAATAGCAATACTCCAACAATTTTACCAATCACTCTTCAAAGAAGCACTTCCAAATTTGTTCCAGGCAGTGAAGTCGATGCACAAATAAACATGGCAGTTGTACAGACTTGTTGTGATGTCCTCGTTCAGTTCAAAGGAAAGGCTCAACACTTCACCATGGCTTCATGCATTTACAACAACAACACTGTCCACAAGGGCATTCACCATTCTCTATAGGAGTTATGGAAGAAAACTGAAACGTATGAAAGTTGTTTGATGGGGTCACGCTGGTCGCAACACTTCACGTTGGCTCTCTGCTGGTCGCAGTCTTCACAAGCACTTGACACTGTCAAATTGCATTTTATTTTCTGCTAAGAAATCGCAGACTCTGCTCCAGTCGCAGCAAATACAAATCAGATGGCACTTTGTATGAGATGACTCCAGTCGCAGGTCGCACTCCACGAGCAGGTTGTAGCTCTTCTTTCCATGATATGGCTCAACGCTTTCACAACTCTGGAGTCACGGCATTTACACAGTTCGCAGTCAGCCATTGTGGACAGATCGCAGCTCTTATCATTGTGGACAGCTCGCAGTCTTCATTGTGGACAACTCGCAGGTATATAAGAATAAGAGTATCCACAAGTTCCACTACTTCCACGAGCAGCAGGTATCCACGAGTAGCAGGTATCCACTTTGGAGTAACACGCAGCACAAAACTCAATTCTGGAGAGAAATCGCAGCAGCTCTTCACTTGTATTCGCAGCTTTCAAAAACGTATAGCAGCCTTTCAACAGGTTCGCAGCTCTCAACAGAAGACGTTTTCACCAGCTTGCAAGAATAGGGTTTCAAAACCTCCACGAAGATAATTCGCAGTACTCAAAATGACTTCACGCAGAGATGGACGTTGAAGCAGCACTCAACTGTCTTCACGCAGCCACAGGAATTAATCCTCCAGTCGCATCTCCCTGGAACAAGCTGGAGGTCGCAGCCAACAAGGTCCTCGTTCTAGCTTGCTCCTTGCTTTAACAGTTCACAACACTTCTGATGGATGGAGGCACAACACGTAGAAGCTCGCAGCACTCAATCTTCAAAGGAGGTCGCAGATTTCACATCCCCGTTGGAGATCGTTCTCAGGAGTAGAAAGCAGATACAACACTCAACTCGTTCTTAGGAGTAGAAAGCAGATACAACACTCAACGTAAAGGACATAAATAGTGCATAATTCTAAGCACGGGCCACATGGCTCATTCAGCTCTGATACCATTGTGAGGTTTCCCAATGGGAAAATGAGTAGATTGGCTGACACACAGAACCAAATACAAAATGAAGCACAACAAAATAGGCGTGAACGTTCAATGTATTTCTCATTAACCAACTGTCCATATAAATACAATGAGAAATGTCCTTTGCGTTTCATATTCCCAAGCAGACTCTTGGACTCCCGCGTGACTCTTGGTCTACCTGAGGATTAGACTCCAACAGGATCCAAAATATTGGACACGTGGCAGTCTGTACAAGTTCGATCTTCTGAAATGACAAAAAATAAGAAGTTTTGGGAGATTCACAATAACTTTCTATTGGCACATCAAAATTAGGTCAGACCTGTGACATAAGAAAGAGGACACATAATGATACAACAAAATGAAGTTTCAGACCTAGAGGAGTTGAAATTTGAATTTTAACTCAGTTTTAATTCAACCCTAAAACAGTCTTCCAATTAGGGTTGAAAAAGGAATGTCGTTTTAAATTTGACTAACTTGAGTAGAAGGATCTACTTGTGGTGAACCCTAGGGTGTGATACCTATCTATATTGTTTTAAATGCGGGAACTGTTATCACACAACTTCTAGTTGTCCCTAGTGGTATCCCATCCGGGATGGTAGAGGAGATGGACAACTAAAGAGGTGACCCAAGAGATGCCACGATTCCCAATGCAAGTTGGGAGTCACGTCAACCGAGGCACTCTTCACTTTAGATCAAGATGATTCAAGACCTAGGGGGAGACCCTATACCCAATCAAAGGAGATTGGACCCAAACAAAGGTTCCTAGGGATATGTGAAAGACAAGTTACGGAAACCAATGCAAAGTTAGGTGGACCTAGAAGTTTAAGTGTGGTTGAAAGAGGCTTAAGGGATGACTTATGTTTCAACCAATGAATAATTTAGGCCACATAATGAGATCAAATAACAAGATCTAGTACCATGAAATACACAAGTGGGGCCCACTACCTTGGGATATGGAAATGGTTCAAATGGGACCCACAAGGTGAAGTTAAGGGTGCAAATGGTACCAAGGGGTATACAAAGGATAGATATATGGGTTTAAGATGAAATTAGAGATACCCACATATAGGATCTAGCACTTGACACAAATCCCAAGAAGTGCGATTTTCCTTAGGTGGACTAGTGCCTTGAAATGGATGGGCAAATGGAGTCAAAATGGTGTCAAAATGTAGATCGAGACACCTAAGATGCAAACCAAGGAGGCTCTTCAAGATCAAGTGGATGTGATGGTTAGATCTTACTAGATCTAATGTTTCACTAAGTGTCCCAAGTGGACAACAATCCCCAAAATGAGGAATGATACTCCCAAGGCAGAAATTCACAAAGTGATACACTAGATGTAGGTTTCAAGGTATGCTCTTTCCAAGACAAGTGGGATATCAAACACCCAGTTTCTCTAAGCAGGTCAACTCAAACCCCCAAGAAGTGCGACTTTTCCCAAGGAAGGCTAAATGCATGGAAAAGTGTGTCAAATCAAGTCCAAAAGCCACCAAAGTTTAGATCCGGGTAGTTTAAGCAATTATCAATGTGGATCTTGAAAATCAAGGGGATCCAATGGCTAGATCTCCATAGATCTGCGATTGAACATGCATCACCAAATTGACCCAAGTGGGGCACAACCCTCAAAATGAGGAATGGGGCCCACAAGGCAAAAATCAATGAAGTGAAGCACTAGGGGTAGGTTATCAAGTATGAGGATCATGAATCAAGTGGGATCTCACCTACCCATCTCTTGGAAATAGCCCCAATAGCTTCCCTCAAGGAGTGCGACCTCCCTCAAGGAGGCTTAAGTGCCTTGGAAAGTGTGTCAAATGAAGGCTAATCCACACCAAACTATAGATCCGAATTGCTGTGGATGCTGTAGAGGTGGGTTTTCAGTATCTTACTGTAATATCCCTTTTTCAAATTTTATTAAAATGCCCAATTTTCCACTTTTTTCCTTGGTTCGACCTTTGACTAGTTTCGATCTCTAGGTCCCAAATTTGCCCCAAATGATCCCAAATCTTCTGAGAAGGTATATGAATGATATTAGAACATAAATATGTGTTTTAGGGATGCCTTTGTACCTTTAAAACACTTCTGCAAATACTCTTTCAATTCTGGTCAATGTAGGTAACTTTACTAGTAATTTGCCTTTGACTAGTATTGGTCTCTATGTCTCGAATTGACTCCAAATGCATTCAAATCTTCAAGGAAGGTGTATGAATGATATTAAGACTTGAATATTATGTTCAGGGATGATATATGGCCACCAAAATACCTCTGCAAACTCTCTTAAGATTCTGGACCAAGTATGCAATTTTACTAGTAATTTGGGGTTCAAATCCCCCTGGGGTAAGTATTGAAAATGGCTTCCCAAATGCCTCCAAAGCCACTCAAATTTATGAACAGAGGTAGGAAATGTATTAAGGATGTTATTAAGGTCTCATGTGCACCATTAATTGATTATTATATCTGTTCCAACCCTCTCCCATTCAACTGCAAAAATCACCAATTCGACCCTTGGGGAAATGGCACTATTTCTTCTCCCAGTGCAATTAAACTAAGTAAAAATACTTCAAATGCTCAAGTACAGTACATGAAACTTGTAAAATACATCCATGGCAGTCCATTAATCACAAATTCATCAGAGAATCATCCATTCATTCGAAATCATCATCAACACATTGGTTCACAACAAGGTAGTGGGGAAATGGCATTGTTCTTCCACTAAAAATGAGATTTATACATTTCTACTTGGAATTTCGACCTGAAACTTTTTGGAGATGAAGAACAGAGTATTTAATTCATATTACAAAAGAAATGGGGCATTAAAAGCTTCCCCAAAGAGTACAATAGCTCACCAAAAACGCCCTCCCTCAAGGATCAAGAATATGCCATCAAAACCGGAAATGGTTGAAGGAGTGAGCTGCAATAGAAGAAACCATGAGCTGCCCTGTAGCTTACACCTGCAAATAAAGACTCCATTAAAGCTCCAAATGAAAGGTCTGAATGGCCTTTCCAATTACCAACTTGGATGGGAATCTTTCACCCTCGAAATTGGCTAAGGCAAGAAACTAGTCATCCACTAGCTCTCCCTCTTCACAAATGCAATTGCAAATTCTACAAATGATCAAAAGCTGGTTTCCTTCTTTGTTATTGACATTTATAAACTTCTAATGTCCTCCATGGGTCGAATTCCTTCCAAGAGACTCATGCCAACTCAAGTTGGGAAGAGATTCCAAAGAATGCCACTTGTACAACAATTCCTAGTCTTCCACTTCCACCAAATCACATGTGGAAGCATCTTAGCTGCCCTAACACCCTTGAGCGCCCTCTTGGAGTCTATTTTTAGCCCTGACATGTCATATATGTCATATGTCAGCCTTCAGGTCTGATTTGTGTCATAGGTGTCATAGCATCTTCATCATTGTTGTCATAGAGCTAGGGAATCTAGCCCAAGTGTCTCACTAGCTCCAAATTGCCTCTTCCTCTTCCATGGGAGTTACTCTTCCTCTATATTTCGACCTTGGATGAGTCATGCAATGAATAATACCTTTTGGACTCCCCCAATTATGTTACCATTCACCTTGAATTCGAATTGGTGAGAGAATGATGCCAAATGTAGTGGGGAAATCTAGCCATATGTGGGTCCCACTTCCTCCATGTGTCTTCATCATGAAATGCCACTTTGATTTTCACTTGTATATATTTATTTAGCTCCTTTATTAAATATTTATTCCATTCTAATGTTCAAACATCCTTTATTATCCCCATTATTCCAAATCCCAAAGCTTCAACCCCAAACCTAGGAAACTAGTAATTTTCCTCCTTGGCAATTATTTGACCTTTAGCATCAATTTGACAAACTCTAATGAATAGGGCTAATGTGATTAGGCCATTGTGACCCAATGCCAAATTTGGGACATGACAAATCCTCCCTTCCCAATATTGCTTGTCCTCAAGCAATTTTAAACATGGGTGTTGAAGAACCTGCTTTCTGTATAATTCTTTGAAGTTGCCATTGAATTGCCCAACCTTGAGTCTTTGAGTTTCCATGAAGATTTTAGAGAGGAACCACCATGCTTGCTGCTGCACTACTCTGATAAAAATAACTTTATTAAGTGGGGAAATCCATCTCCCATACTGCTTGTTTCCCAAAAAAAAATTTGAAAGCAATGAGATAAAAATTATTCCAGGGTCCCATTGCTTGTATTGCACCCCAATAATTAAGAGTGCTCTCCAACCCACACCATTAGTTAAGAGGATTCCTGGATCCCATTTTCTTGTATGCATCCTTCCAAACATCATGAGTACCAAATATATATCATCAAAGTACATAACAACATAATGAAAATGTACATCAAGGATATGCTTCATCAAAGAGTCATGAAAGTGCTTATACCTCCAAGCAAGTAGACCACCATTTTCCAAGTGCATACAAGCTTCAAGTGACCAATCAAATCTGCTCCAATGACATAGGTGAGGATCCCATGTCCTATAATGCTGCTCCAAAAGGATGTGATATGCATCAAAATATTCAACCATGTATTCTTTCATCCAAGAAGTGAATGAAGAATCTCCACTAAAATCTGAACCAAATAGTGAGCAGAAAAAACGAGGAGACTTCAAATGACTCAAAGAAGTCTCACCCATACATCCCTGAATGTGAGAGTCATAAAGATATAACAAAGTATGTGTCTTGCAACAAAAATGTTCGCCAATCATAAATCTATTCTTCCAAGTGTTGGATGAAGTTCGTCCAACATCAAATGAATCAAGTGTTGAGTAAGAAAAACCATGAGTCTTCAAGTGACTCAAATGCATATCATAGGTGCATCCATGTAGATTTGCATCATCACAAAGTGACAAATAATGTTGCTTCAAATGTGAAGAAGAATGTGCTCCAACCATGTCATCATAAAAAGTAAATCTAGGAGTTCCATACTCCTCATGTGGCACCATCAAAAAGAACCCTTTCACCCATACTTCATTGAGACTAATGTTGCAAAACATGGAATTGTAGGATGTAGGAGAATGAACCAAATCACCCAAATGATCAAAAAGTACAGAAGTTTCATCATGGGAAGGATCCATATGGGTACTATCATGCAGCTCCTTCAAAAGTATGAACTCTTTGTCATAGTTTGGTTCCAATGTAGAGGAATCATGCTTTTCTTTAAAAATTGCATAACCTTCATCAAGAGACAATTCAAGTTCCTCTTCCACCACATCAAGTGTTTGGATCTCTTCAAGTTCATCTTCAAACACATTAAGCACATTCAAATTCCCACATTTCTCATGATCCACCATGTCATGAGAATCCTCCAAACAATCTACCATTTGACAATCTGAAACATAGGAGGAAAAACAAGTATCTTGCAACTTTTCAAGAAGTTGCTCATTTTGAATTGTGAGCTTATGAATATCCTCATTATTCTTCAAATATGCATCATGTAACAATTCATTAAGCTCAAACAAATGGTTTCTATCAAAAAGCAAAGACATGAAATTACCTTTGATATGGCACATTGCTCTTTGAATCTTCTCCATGTCTTCAAGGAAAGATGTTTCCTCCAATGATGTAGCTCTCCAACAAGAATTTGACACCAATGCTTGAGTGTCATGGAGAATTATGAGGGACTCTTGGATCTTATTTTCATTCATCTTTAAGGACCCTTCAAGAAAATGAGGCTCTTGCAAATGAACCTTCTCATCTTCTTCAATTTTGCTTGGACCAACTTCATGAAGCTCAAGTGGTGATGGGGAAGTTGATCTTGGTTCTTCTTCAACTGCTACAAGGTATTCATTATCATGCTTAATGGAACTTGGGCTTGCAGCAACACTTTCAAAGGTGATCTCTATGTCACCAACATAGAGGTGTGAGCACCCATCAGTAGGTACTCCTTCATAGTTTAAGCATCCATCAGTAGAAGCTCTTTGGTTCATGTCTAAGCTAGAAGGTGTCTCAAAATGATCTTCCATATTTTCAATAGAATCTTCTTCATGATCTTGTGATGTCTCTTCCTTTTGCTCCTTCAAGCAAGCTGATGCATTTTTCCCCTTGGTTTCCTTAAAATCAATAATTTTTTCCACAAGTTCGATAGAAAACAATTCGAATCCTTCCTTAAGTTGCTTGGTAATATCTTCAAATATTGTTTTCATAATTTTTATATGCTCCTCACCATCATATGAGGCTCCCTTTTCATCCCTAGTCATAGTTTCCTCAAAAAATTTGCTCTTCTTCTCCTACCCTTTTTTTTGTTTTCTTCAACAAAAGCACTTTTGGTTTCAATATCTAATGGTGGTACCTGAATTATTGTACTCATGAATATTATACCACATCAGGTGCCAAGATCATGCTCTGATACCACTGTAATATCCCTTTTTCAAATTTTATTAAAATGCCCAATTTTCCACTTTTTTCCTTGGTTCGACCTTTGACTAGTTTCGATCTCTAGGTCCCAAATTTGCCCCAAATGATCCCAAATCTTCTGAGAAGGTATATGAATGATATTAGAACATAAATATGTGTTTTAGGGATGCCTTTGTACCTTTAAAACACTTCTGCAAATACTCTTTCAATTCTGGTCAATGTAGGTAACTTTACTAGTAATTTGCCTTTGACTAGTATTGGTCTCTATGTCTCGAATTGACTCCAAATGCATTCAAATCTTCAAGGAAGGTGTATGAATGATATTAAGACTTGAATATTATGTTCAGGGATGATATATGGCCACCAAAATACCTCTGCAAACTCTCTTAAGATTCTGGACCAAGTATGCAATTTTACTAGTAATTTGGGGTTCAAATCCCCCTGGGGTAAGTATTGAAAATGGCTTCCCAAATGCCTCCAAAGCCACTCAAATTTATGAACAGAGGTAGGAAATGTATTAAGGATGTTATTAAGGTCTCATGTGCACCATTAATTGATTATTATATCTGTTCCAACCCTCTCCCATTCAACTGCAAAAATCACCAATTCGACCCTTGGGGAAATGGCACTATTTCTTCTCCCAGTGCAATTAAACTAAGTAAAAATACTTCAAATGCTCAAGTACAGTACATGAAACTTGTAAAATACATCCATGGCAGTCCATTAATCACAAATTCATCAGAGAATCATCCATTCATTCGAAATCATCATCAACACATTGGTTCACAACAAGGTAGTGGGGAAATGGCATTGTTCTTCCACTAAAAATGAGATTTATACATTTCTACTTGGAATTTCGACCTGAAACTTTTTGGAGATGAAGAACAGAGTATTTAATTCATATTACAAAAGAAATGGGGCATTAAAAGCTTCCCCAAAGAGTACAATAGCTCACCAAAAACGCCCTCCCTCAAGGATCAAGAATATGCCATCAAAACCGGAAATGGTTGAAGGAGTGAGCTGCAATAGAAGAAACCATGAGCTGCCCTGTAGCTTACACCTGCAAATAAAGACTCCATTAAAGCTCCAAATGAAAGGTCTGAATGGCCTTTCCAATTACCAACTTGGATGGGAATCTTTCACCCTCGAAATTGGCTAAGGCAAGAAACTAGTCATCCACTAGCTCTCCCTCTTCACAAATGCAATTGCAAATTCTACAAATGATCAAAAGCTGGTTTCCTTCTTTGTTATTGACATTTATAAACTTCTAATGTCCTCCATGGGTCGAATTCCTTCCAAGAGACTCATGCCAACTCAAGTTGGGAAGAGATTCCAAAGAATGCCACTTGTACAACAATTCCTAGTCTTCCACTTCCACCAAATCACATGTGGAAGCATCTTAGCTGCCCTAACACCCTTGAGCGCCCTCTTGGAGTCTATTTTTAGCCCTGACATGTCATATATGTCATATGTCAGCCTTCAGGTCTGATTTGTGTCATAGGTGTCATAGCATCTTCATCATTGTTGTCATAGAGCTAGGGAATCTAGCCCAAGTGTCTCACTAGCTCCAAATTGCCTCTTCCTCTTCCATGGGAGTTACTCTTCCTCTATATTTCGACCTTGGATGAGTCATGCAATGAATAATACCTTTTGGACTCCCCCAATTATGTTACCATTCACCTTGAATTCGAATTGGTGAGAGAATGATGCCAAATGTAGTGGGGAAATCTAGCCATATGTGGGTCCCACTTCCTCCATGTGTCTTCATCATGAAATGCCACTTTGATTTTCACTTGTATATATTTATTTAGCTCCTTTATTAAATATTTATTCCATTCTAATGTTCAAACATCCTTTATTATCCCCATTATTCCAAATCCCAAAGCTTCAACCCCAAACCTAGGAAACTAGTAATTTTCCTCCTTGGCAATTATTTGACCTTTAGCATCAATTTGACAAACTCTAATGAATAGGGCTAATGTGATTAGGCCATTGTGACCCAATGCCAAATTTGGGACATGACACTTACCCAAAGCCAAGCTTGATCCAAGTAGATCTAAGAAAAAGTAAAAAATGAGAGTTTTAATCAATTAGGGTTTTATGATCTAGAATTCATGGATAAGCCAAGGGAGAAGAAGACCATACCTTTGGAGCATACCTGGATGAAGAGATGAATGCTAGTTGAGATGAGGATTACTTTTGCCAAAGATCAAATGAAGAATTTTGAAGCCCTCTTGCCAAATCGAATTTCTCCAAGCCACACGTGTGTCCCTCTAACCTATCAAAACCAAGGAACAAAGCATCAATCAGTTTAACATGTTGAAGGTAGATACAAGCAAGAAAGAGATAAGCAAAGAATAGTTGGTACAGAGACAAAACCACTCCATGTTTAACCAAAACGTCCTCTTGAAGGGTAGGCCTCCCCACCAATTCGCACTCCTCCAAAACGTCCTCTTAACCTGTAAAAAGGTATGGCAAAATATGCAAGATAGCTACAAGAGATGCTCCAGTGCAATGGACAAAAGCATTTACAATCAAAGCAACCAACATCCACTCCAAGATCCAAGCATTTACTCCAAAAGATAGAAATTTTATTCCAAGAGCCAAGAGCCAAATTCTCTAGATGATTTTACAATGAGGGGGTCTCCTCCTTATATAGGATAATAAAGACCAAAACCCTAGATCTCAAAACCACTTTTTGAAATGAGTGGTTGAGATTAAAATATCTCAATACATAATTAATGGCTAAGATGAATCATAACAACATAACACATGGATCACTCAAAACATTGATGATGTCATAGCTAGAAAGTACTCATGCAGGGTGATGTCATCCTCTAGAGGGGGAAAAAGTACATGGGTCCACCTCATATGACTAGGACATGACACATGGAGCACATGGTGGGGCTAGGAGGCATCAATCCTTGCTAGCTCATCCCCATGGCACAATAAAATAATATAATATGTCCAAAATAAATACAAATGATCAAATATGTCCTCAAAATCTGTGAGAGACATGCAGTAAAAGGCCTCTTGTGGTCTCTGTGGACCCCACTGACTGATGAAAACTGGCTGGAAGATGGGGGGTTCACCCTAGAATACCTATGTGAAGACCAAGTGCCAAAAAATTTCCTCAATTTCCCAAATCGAATTCCTCAATGAACCTTTTATTCCATTTTTAACCTACATTGGTAACTATGATAGTGCTGAAACTGCCTCCTAGGGCACCTGCGCTGTCAAACTGAGCCCACTAGGCTATCCAGAAGGGGGTGTAAATGGTAATATCAAGTGGATAGACCACCCCCTCCTCATACAGCGCCCTAGGTGAACTGGCCTCTCTTGGTCAAGCTGGGAAATCAACCCCAAATCTGGTCAACAAGTGGAAAACTGCATCTACCACTGTTAGAAGTGCTTGGAATTGAAAGATAAGTGTCTCATTGGATCTAGAAGACCCAAATCTACTAATAATGTGTACTCATACACCATGGATTGCCATGATGGGCTAGCTGTAGGGTCCACCATATATGGACAATGCATAATCTGATGATCTGAAGAAATAATAAAACCTGCTGAACTGCATCAATCATCATATGAATCATATGTCCATCATATAGAATCATCATCAAGAGTATGTGGGACCATCAATCATCATCAATAAGCATACATGGCCCACATCATCATGGATCCCAAGAAATGACCATAGTCAAACTGGGTTTGACTAGGTCAATATATAACCAAGGATAAATCATATCAATAGACTAAGACTTGTTCTTCTAATCATACTCACAGCTTACCTTAAAGTATAACATGATTTAGTGGCATTAACCATATTTGTTCATTCCGTTGTTATTTATATTTACTTGCACAATAGCTTAAATGACAAACTCACCCATTGGACATGGTCTAACTGCTAGCTAAGGATGAAGTCTAGGAACAAGGTTAGGTAAAGGGGGTGACTTGTCTAAACTCAACTAAAAGACACTTTGGACTGGGAGAAGGGGGAAGCTACAAACTCTGTGCTGGACAAATAACACAGGGAAGGGTTGTGCCTCACAAATGGGTAAGTTGTTTAGAGAGTGCTTATTCAACTTAGGCATCATGTCTACATCAAGTTGATCCAAGTTCACTAGGATCATTCAATTTCATTTCATGGCCTTTTTGGCCTACATAACCCTTCGGATCTCAGGTATGCTGATAAGCATAACTAATTGCAGCTTGCATCCAGGGCATATTTATATATATATATATATATATATATATATATATATAAGGTCAACAATTGTTTAGATATAGAATTTAAGAACCATTGTTTTTTGGACCTTTATTATACTCTTTGAGGAGTATTTTTAGCAGTTCATCGCTCTTGCCCTTTACTCACGTGTGTTGATAAACACATTCTAGAGTTTTTAGTTTCCATGGGTGAATTTACATAAGTTTCCATAAGTAGTACACGAGCTTTCGGTTTTAGCCAACAACATCTCAAGTGACTAGGGGGAGTTCGTGCCAGTGCCAAACATCGGGACAACCGACCAGAATGTTTTAGGCCTACAATCCAACTCACCAAAGGAAAGTTTTGTCACCAACTCATAGCCGAGACACTAAACAAACAAGAATGCGGTCCAAACACAGAGGTAGTAAACAAAGGAAGTCCTCAATATCAAAAAGTCAAATAAGACAAGTCAAGGGTTGAAGCCAAATAAGGAAAGTCATGCATGGATGGAGTCAAGCGAAAGTGGAGCCTAAGCTAGCAGACGAATGGTGTTTAGAAAGACCATATCTATGCAAGGTAGTAAACCAGTGAGTTTTTTCAAACAACCTAAATGTGCAAGTAAAATGTCCATTTTATAATTCATTATCAAGATAGTTCATTTTAAGTTTACAAAGTTTGCCACATCATGAATCATATACCAAGCTAATGTTGTGAACATGACTAAAGAAACAAGATAATAATCCACAATCAATGATCAGAAATCCATAGGTCATACAACATCATCATAAGAATAATCATCATATATCAAATGAAACATTGCTGCAATACATCTCTAGGCACTGAACTGAAACTGTATGGAATAAAGGGTCACATCAGTCATCAAATTTGAACCCTCAAGGCTCAGCCTTGACACAAGGTCTAACATAAGTCTGAATAATACACTGCTCAGATCATGAGTGATCTCAAAATATAAAGTCATCATAGCCAAGCTTTGAATAATATAAGCTCCGGAATGTGCATATATCTGCTAAGCAAGAATAGTAGCCCTGTTGCTATGGTGTGATAATAGGAACCTCTACACCAAATAAGCCTCTAGACAGTTCTACATGGACTTATGATGAAGGCGAAGAAATGCACAAAGACATATCTAATTTACAAGAGAAAATAGTGACAAAAGATGCACTAATATCAATCCTAGGTCAAACCAAGAATGAAATGGAAGTGAAAATGCATGATATGAAAAAGGACATAGATAATTTGAAGGGTTTGAAGGGGTATATGGAAGTTTTGAAAGAAGGTTTGTCAAAGTTGCTGCAAGAAGGGCTTCCTAGAAGTGAGAAGACCTCCCATGAAATTCATGATGAAAACAAAAGGAACATACATCATGACTTTAGGGACTCCAACATGGGGTCAAAAACCAACTACATCCCAAAGATCGATATGAGGAATTTTGATGGAACGGATCCAATCACATGGATACTATAGATGGAGTAGTTCTTTGAGCTACATGAGGTGCAATCCACACAAAAGGTGCATCTCTATATTTAGAACCTAATCAGTTTGTGTGGTGTCAGATGGCTTTTCTCTTGTAAAACACTTGCCACTTGGACAATTTTTACGGAGGAATTGATAGGAAATTATGAGGACACCAAGAGCAATACCTTCTTTAGCCAACTGATAAATCTCAAACAAAAGGGTTCAGTTGGGGAGCACATTGAGAACTTCCAAAGATTGAATATCAAGGCCACAGATATTCCAGAAGAGCATCTAACTGGTGTCTTCATAGGAACTTTAAGAGATAACATCCAACATGAGGTTTTCCTGTGGGAACCTAAATCCTTGGAGCATGCATTCAGGGTGGCAAGAAAAGTTGAAAACAAAATTATGGCAACAAGGAAGTCTACCACATACAACTATAAAGAAGGAAGTGCGGTCTCGATTCATCCACAACCTATAAGGTTGACACCACAACAACTACAGGAAAAAATAGAAAAAAGGATCTGTTACATTTGTGATAGAAAATACAGTAAGGGCCACAAGTGCACTGAGAAGAAACTATTTTACATAGATTGTGAAGCAGAGGAAGCAAATGAACAAGAAGCACCAAAATAACAGGAACCATCTCAAGATGAAGAAATAGAGGATACTACTTCGGAAGAGATTAATCCCACCATATCCTGTCATGCATTGGTTGGAATTAACACTCCTCAAACTCTCAATATCGAAGGATATATCAAAAAGAAAAAGGTAATGGTGTTGATTGATTATGGTAGTACTCATAATTTCATTCACTGTAAATTGGCCAAAGTTCTCAATTGCTTTGTATATCCAACACCAAAGTTTCAAGTAATGATTGCAGATGGAGGAACTATAAATTGCTCAGGAAAATGCCATAATATCAATCTCACTGTGAGAGAATATGTATTGAATAGTCCAATGATTGCTATTCCAAATGGGGGGTATTGATGTTGTCTTAGGAGTTCAATGGTTACAATCATTAGGAATAGTGGCTTTTAATTTTCAGAAGCTTTTCATGAAATTTTTATGGGAAGGAAAATAATATGAGTTAAATGGTATCACAGGGAAACCAAGTAAGGTGATAAGCTCTATTGGTATGAAAAAAATGATAAAAAAGGGACATCAAGGTGTAATTGCACAATTATGCTCATTAGATGTTCAAACATCTAAGTCCCCTATTTCCCTAGATATATAGAAGGTGATTAATAAGCATTCCAAGGCATTTGAAGATATTCCAAAAGGTCTTCCACCTGTTCGAGACTTTGATCATACTATTCACTTAATTCTAGGAAGCATTCGTCCTAACATCAGACCTTACAGATACCCCTATGGACAAAAGAGTGAAATTGAGCATATGGTTGAGGAAATGTTAGAGGCCGACATAATTAGGCCTAGCCAAATTTCTTACTCTGCTGCACTATAGGTAATGGTACACAAGCCAGATGGATCATGGCGTATGTGTCCATATTATAGAGATCTCAACAAGATCACCATTAAAGATAAATTTACTATTCCTATCATTGATGAATTGTTAAATGAATTACATGGAGCAATTTTCTTCACAAAGTTGGATCTCCGTCCCGGATATCACCGAATTATAATGAAGGAGGAAGACATTCCAAAAACAACATTCAAAACTCATGAAGGCCATTATGAATTTTTGGTCATGCCATTTGGTCTCACGAATACGCCTTCCACATTTCAAGGTTTGATGAATTCCATTTTCAATCCTTTCCTTAGAAATTTTTTTCTAGTATTCTTTGATGACATACTAATCTATAGCAAGTCTTGGGAAGAACATGTTCAACATGTTGACAGGGTACTACAACTACTAAAGGAGAAACAACTATATGCAAAACCTTCCAAATGTTTCTTTGGGGTAAAGGAGGTAGAATATTTGGGTCATATTGTATATCAGGAAGGTGTCAAGGTAGACCCCAACAAAATTAAATCCATGATGGACTGGCTGATTCCCAAAACCTTGAAGAATATTCGAGGATTCTTAGGTCTGACAGGGTACTACCAAAAGTTTGTTCAGAACTATGGAAGAATAGAAGTACCTCTAACAACATTACTGAAGAAAGCTGCATTTTCTTGGACTCCAAAGGAAACTCAAGCTTTTGAACAACTTAAGGAGGATATGTGCAAAGCTTATGTTTTGGCCACACCAGACTTCACAAAAACATTTGTTGTGGAATGTGATGCTTCAAGAAAAGGCATTGGCACTGTTCTAATGCAAGAAGGACACCCGCTTTCTTTCACAAATCATCCAATCAAGGTAAAGCACTTACATAAGCCCATTTATGAGAAGGAAATGTTGGAAATTCTACATGCTCTTAAGAAATGGCGTCCTTACCTAATAGGTAGACACTTCAAGGTCAAAACAAATCATGATAGTATTAAATACTTCTTGGAACATAAATTTTCTTCGAAAGAGCAACAAAAATGGGTAACCAAGATGTTGGGATATGACTTTGAAATCATCTATCGAAAGGGGAAACATAATGTGGTGGTAGATGCACTTTCCATAAAATATGAAGATGTCAGGGCATTACTTTGTGCAATTTCCATTCTACAACCCGATTGGATAGTAGTAGCCAGGGAAGAATGAAAAAATGACCTATTTGTGTGGACGCTCATTCAAAAGCTACAGGAATATCTCAGTGTATCAGATACTTTTGTGTATAAAAATGATTCACTATGGTATAAGGATCACTTATATTTATGCAAAGACTCACAACTAAAACATAAGGTCCTCTCAGAATTACACACCTCTCCTATAGGTGGGAACTCCAGATTCCTGAAAACTTACCACAAGGTCAAGAAGGAATTTTTTTGGGAAGGTCTTAAATTTGATGTTCAAAGGTTTGTGGCTGAATGCTTGGTTTTCCAACAGAATAAGGTGGAAACAGTTAATACCCAAGGACTTCTACAACCATTAATATACCTTTCCAGCGCTAGGAATAATTCTCAATGGATTTTATCATAGGTCTACCCAAGTCAGAAGGAAATAATGTTATTATGGTGGTTGTTGATAGACTCATGAAGTATGCACATTTTTGTGCACTCTCTCACCCCTTTAATGCAAGTACAATAGACACATCTTTTCTGGAAATAGTTCAGAAGTTACATGGAAATCCGAAGATTATTGTAAGCGATAGATATCCAATTTTCACTGGAAAATTTTAGACTGAATTATTTTCTTGTTTGGGTACCCCATTGGATCACGGTTCATCTTATCATCCACAATCTGATGGGAAAATTGAGATAGTGAACAAATGTTTGGAAGGCTATCTTCGTCGCTTTGCATCTGATAAATAAACACAGTGGGTGAAATGGTTATCTTTGGAAGAATGGTGGTACAATACTTCCTTCCATACATCATAAAAAATGTCTCCATTTATGACACTTTATGGGTACCGGCCTCGATCTATCACATCTACGTTAAAGGGAAAATCTAAAGTTTAAGCCATGGAAGATCACATAGAGCACCAACAAGAAGTTCTCCAGATACTTAAGGACAACCTAGCTATGCCACAAAACAAGATCAAACAACAAGCTGATCAACATCGGATTGAAAGGAGTTTTGAAGAAGGGGATTGGGTATTTCTAAGGTTACAAACTTACAAGCATATGTCCCTCAAGCAACTAAATAAGGACAATAAATTAGCACCCAAGTATTATGGTCCTTATAAGGTCTTGCAGAAGATTGGTAGTATGGCTTACAAATTGGAGCTTCCTTCATCTTCAAGAGTGCATCCAGTTTTCCATGTTTCTTGCATAAATAAGGTAATAGGAGACAAGATCCCAATTCAAACAATATTTCTCAAGCTTGATGAATAAGGAAGAGTCATATTGGAACTTGAACAAATCACTGAAACAAGGACCAAACAACTACGAAATTGGGCTATTACAGAGTACCTCATAAAATGGAAGAACCCGCTAGTGGAATATTCGACATGGGAATATGAGTCCTTCATACAAAAGCATCCACAACTAATCAAGTGTTGAGGACAACACTTGTCTCAAGGGGAGGGGCATCTTAAGCCCTGAATATTGGCACATTACCCCCTTTATTATGGTGCATTACATATTATTGATGTCGGCTTGGGTCTATTAGTTTTTATTGTACCCCTTTGTATCCTATATATAGGAAGGAGACCTTTTCATTTTAGTCATCATTGTATCTTGTCTTGTCTTGTCTTGTGTACTTAGTACATTGTATAAGGAGGTTTCCCCCTTGAAGATGCTTGTTATTCAACTATTTTCTTCAATAAAGTCGTGGAGTACTCTTTATGATCTCTTTCTTCTATTTTCGTGCACTCTTTTGGAAATTTGTTGCATAATAATGCACCATGCAAAGATGAAGAAGATTCATCCATCCTTCGCAATATCCAAAGATCAAACCTATAAAGTCTGAAGGCTATAAATCGAACATATAAGTTCACAAAAATGCTCTAAGAAAATGACACAACAAAAAAACTGTCAAAAGTTGAAAAAAGTGCCATAAGGCATCCGAAAGCTGTATAAAAACCTGTGTATGAAAATCTTGAAAATCATGTCAAAAGTGACAAATCCATCAAATGTACATGTTTCAAACAATCCATCAAATGTCCAACAATCCTGTCTGAAAACCTGTCCTGAAACATCCTCAATCCATCATGTCCTGAATCCAACATGCATAAACCTCAAAAATTACTAAATAGACTTTGAAACTTGAAGTTTGACACATCATCAACATATTCCCCCTAGCAACTGAGAGTGAGAAGTCCTAAAGCATCCCCCCTTAAAGAGAAAAGGGGTAATCAAAATGTCCTTGATCGGAGTCTAAAGACTCGATCTTCAACTCAAAATATTATAGAAAAAAGTGTGGGCACCGGTCATTCCTTGTATTAACAAATCCTGAATCAAAACACTCATGTCCATCTACAGTAGTAAGATCACCAATTAAACATGTTTGTACTTGTGTATGGATCCAACTGTAAGATCACTCTAACAACTTGGCTTCCAATAACCAGTGCCAAGTATTCATCCATCCGAAATGTACTTGTTTTCGTTGTTTCTTCTTCTTCTGCCAACACCTATATGGGAAGTGATTTGTCTTCCCACAAAAACTACATGGGTGAAGATAAAAAAAAATTACTCATCATGGCCAAACCGATGACAGTGTTGGCACTGTTCAGGTTTTTCGTTCAACATATCATCATGATCATCCTCTATACCTGTATCATCAACCACTACTAGTTCTTGTTCCATATCATCCTGTAGCTTTTCCATATCATCCTGTACCTATTCCATATCATAAGCATCAAACAGAAATCCACCGCTCACAAACTTGGGTGGTTTTATATAATTAGGAATATGAAAAATATCATCATCAACCTTTTCATATCTTATACCATATCTGTTACGTTTAAACTCAATTTATTCCGAAGGAAGAACAAAATTATGTTGATCCTTACGGTCATCCTTTACATCATCCACTTTATCCTCTTTGTTGTTAGTGTCATCAGTAAAAACTATACCGAACTTGTTCGCACAATTAATAGGTACATGTTCATTGTTTGAATACTTAGTGACATCATTTTCATAATTTGGTTCACAATCAAACAATGGATTATTATGAAAGAGTATGAAATCTACCTTTTGATGTCGAACAAGACTTAACTCATATGTTAAAAGGTTATTTTGAACTTTTAACTTGTCCACCTTTTTATGCATCACTTGCAAACATGTAATTACATACATAACAATTCCTCTACTTAGTGAAACTATGGGTCCTAGAGATGTGTTGATTAGTGAATGTAGTGGATGAAACATATCTTCGGTTTTCCCCATTCTTTTAATGATATGTACCAATTTGAAGACAAGTGTGTTTCGAATTGCTTATGCTTGTGTACTTTTATTTGTAGCCTTCGAAAAATGGGAGTTCCTTTATGTGTATAAGTAAAATCCACCACATGGGACCATGATACACATACATTATTCCTAAGACCCCCTTATTCAATTTCAGGTGGATCTAGGATGCAAATACAAAATGTCAAATTTATTAAGTAGTTGGATGTAGGTGCTTCTCATGAACATACAATATCCGTAAAATATCCTTACTACTCCATACAATGATACCTTATAACTCCAAGTACAAAAATATAAATATCACCTTATTATCCCTTAAAAAAAAACCATATAACTTCTTATGACTCCATCACCTTATAACACCTTACAAAAATGCAAGCTTATAATCTCTTATATACAATTAAAGAAATCACCCTTATAACTCCAATAACATCTTATAACTCCTTTATAATTTTTCAATGGAACAACCTTATAACTCCAAAGCTAGCACACAAGCCCTTATAACTCCCATTACATCAATTCTATGCCTTTTCAAAATATAACAAATTAAACTTTATAATTCCTTTCCATATAGAATTAAAACCTTTATAACACCTTATCCCTCCTTTAGAATGTAGGGTTTTAAAATTAAATAATCCTACCTTTTTAAGCCAAAATATTTCAAATTGCATACATCCAAACTTTTGTAACAGCCAAGGAACCATACCATATAATAAGAATGAAATGAGGGATTCACTTACAAAATTTTCTACAAAAGCATGCGTTCCACACGTCGGATCTTCATGCTCTCGCTTATCACCATGCTGTCACCTTCATTATTTACGTAGATTCTTCTAGTATTTGAAAAGGCTTCGCCTTATTTTATTTACAAACCAATGCTTTCTTGTTTTGCCAAGGTCGACTCTTGTTATCTGCGTAACCATTGGTTTCACATCAGATTCACAAGTCAGGATCCATCATTTTCTGTGCCAATTTTTTGTTTGAGTTGGTTTTAAACCTTTTGCACCGTCACCATACTAAATACATCACCCATTTGAAATCCCCTACATTATGATCCCATTGTAGGAGTTTATATCGAAGAAAGCACATGATGGCTGCTTCAGTGGTGGTGCCTCCTTAACAATGATAGCTCCCTCCATGACTCATTGAAATTGCAAAGAGATTAAGTTTGTTCAGGACGGTGTCTCCTCTGATTAGAAAATTTATGGTATACAATTGCCACATGAATACCACCTTCCAACTTTTCATGTATCTCTCGAACCTCTCATGGAAAATCTATCAGGCCCTTGAGACTGAAGGAGCTCTGATACCACTTGATAAACTAAAAAGAGAAAACTAGAAGACCAAAATGACAAATAAGATGGTATAAAGAGGGCATAATCCCAAACATATTTATTATTCACATGTACATAAGTTATATACAATGTTTACAAGTAACTACCTTCAATTGTCAAGTAACGATGAGGTTGTTAAGGACTTTCATGATTAGGGACAATATTGCTAATGGTTTTTTGTCTTGAACTACCATTGGGATAATCCTTTCAAATTCTTAGAGAGGTTCGATGATTCCAGCTTCAGACATTCTTTGAATTTCATCTTTTACCTTTTCTTTGTACCTAGGATTCAACCTATAAGGTCTATTTTTAACAGGTTTCGCATCAGGCTTTAGTGAGATCTTTATTTCTTCCAAATCCCCAACAATACCCTTCATTTCTGAAAATTTAGTGGGACATAAGTCTTAATATTCACGGAATAAATAAATTAGTTTGCTAACAATATCATAGTCCCAATAATATCCAATATTAGCAAATTTAGGATGTCCCTTTGAACCAATATTTACCTTCTTTGTCTTTAAGGGCTGTAAGAATTTATCAGATTCAATCATAGGTCCCTCTAAATTTCGGCTTCCTTATGTTTTTGGAATATGCACATCTCTTGGATCATCATCCCCTGAATCCCTAGTAACTTTGTAGCATTCCAAAGCTTGTTCAATTATCACAGTCCATTATTGTGTCTCAGAATGTGGTACCACTACATCTTCAAAGATCTTAGCCTTAATGACTTGTAATGCTGCATCCAATGTTGGGTCATCATCTTCATAGTTGAATGTCCTCCTAAAATTTATAGCTAGATTGTCCCAATCTACCATACCTCATCGAAGCTCCAGGTCAATATACTAGTTTTTAGGTATAGTATACAGCATATGGATAAACATATGCACCCATTCCTTCTTAGGTATTTCCTTCCATAGATTAATACATGTTACCAAATACTCAGTAGGACTAGTTATCACATTATACTTTATTCCAACATATGAAATTCCTTCTCTGAACCTAATCTCCATTAGCCTGCAACACTGTAGCCAATCTTGTATATATCCCTTATGCACAGTCCACCATCTTGTTGGGGTAGCCTTTAATGCTACATCCAAGGCTAGCAATCGTTTTTATGCAAGTATCTTAAGTTCAAAATAAATAATAAAATAATCTAAATTAGGTAAGTTACCACTAATAATTAGGAAGATCACATACCTTGATATCAACCCGACGTACTGACTTTGTAATACAGTCACACCTCCTCATTGATACTTCATGCAGTCTAGTTTGCCAATTTTCCAGTGCTTTGTTATAATCCGATGAACATGAGCTAATGCTTCGCCAACTAAGTGTACTGTCTACTATAGGTTTCACATAGTCATTTATTCTTGAAGTCACATTGTAAATATTTTACAGGTTCAATGTACACCATCTTCTTCTTTTACAAGTTCAATGTACACCATCTTCTTCTTTTACAAGTTCAATGTACCTTGGACCCTACAATGGATCTAATGGTGCAACAACTCTAACGTTCCCTCCAAATTCCATAATCCGCTTTTTGATATTTATGATAGCTTGGTTTTCAATAGACCAATTTATACTAAGCAATATAGGATATGGATTGGTATCACCAACTATCTCTATAACTTCAAAGTCTGCAAAGGTTCACAACCCTTACACTTCGACATGAACTCCTTCCATCCTTCTGAATAGAATCACTTTCAACTGATAAGATAATCTTAACTGAACATGTGACCATACTAGCGTGGGTTTTCCCATACGCTCCTAAGTCTACTTCGTAATGATATTCACATCTGAGCCCAAGTCTAGAATAATAAAATCCATGTCATAGTCCCCAATCTATGCATTGAGCCACATTTCCCTTCTTCTTTTTTATGTTCCTTTGTAAAATATTTACAACCCTTTCCTGAACATGATCTACTACTTCCCCTTGTTTAATTAAATTATATAATACATTTAATGCTTCTTCATCCTTAATTAAATCTAAACAAATCTTCAAAAATTTCTTAGGCCACATACCTTTCCTTAAGGTCCTCTTGGAATTGAGTGATCATAACAGAGTGGCATGTCGTAGGTATGAACTTTGTCATATACCGGCGATGAACTGGACGTTGAAGGTTCCTTTTTTTCGTAGTAAATCCCCCCTTACTTCAACAAATGTCTCTTTTTTTCTTTTTGGGCATCAAATGGAGTAGGGCATTGCAATGCAGGTCTAATTCTAAGTGGTTATCATGTATTCCCTTGTCAGCTCCCATCACAACTCATCGTTGTGTAACTACAGAAATAGTGGATGATTTCTCTCTTGGTTCCAATGATATCTTCTGAACATTTTGATTCTGATTTTGATTCACTTTTTCTTGCCACTTTGTGATGAGTTGTGGGAAGTCTTAAATAGTATGATCCAGTGCTCTATAGTACATGCATGCCAAAAATGGGTTTGTGGAATCTCTAGCTAAATGTACTGGATGACCACAATTGTAACAAATTATCTGGCCTCTACCTCGACCAAATCCTCCTCTTCCATGTCCTTAGAAAACACCTCTTGGCTGTTGGAATTGCGCACCACTTCCTTCACCTTTCTCTTCCCCTTTCATTCGGTAGGCATCGGTTGTACGTTTTGAAAGCAATTGATATGCCCGACAATATTTTTCATCATGACCAACTGATATACATAATTTGATATATCCTACACCAGAATCCAACTCCCTAATTCAATAGATTAGGAGCCCCTACAACTATGTATTCCTAGAATGTTGTACACTGATCCTTTGAATGGTCTTCTGATTTACAACTTGTTCACCAAGCGTCTTTTCTTTTATCTTTCATTTTCTTAATTTATTCAATCTAGGGACAAGTTTTCTAGTTGTGTTTGGATTTGGACCATACCTATCCCAGTTTCTCCAACATGTGATGCCTCCAATTTCATAGCTAGTTCAAGATACTCAATCCGTGTCGCAATCTTCTATTGCATTAGTGAAACTCTAATATGTGGTAACAACTATGAACCATTCCTTGTGCTGAACATATATCATTTGGAAACTTACATGAGCCATCAAAGTCTTGAACCTTTGGTTGAAGTCCCATATGGACTCATTCGGTAATAATTTACATAAGCTCAGTAATGCATTGTGACTGATATTTCGGTTTTTGAAACTCATCTTTTAACGCGGCCTTAATCTCTGCTAATGTTTTATGTGCACTCCCAGTAGGTGCATTTGCAAATTTCATAAACTAGCCTAAAGCATGGCTCCAGAAGGCCATGATTATATGTGCTCTTTTTACATCCTCATCTTGCACTTGCTTAGCATTCCAAACAACTTCACATAGAAACCAGTGTTGGTATGGATCCTCCAATCCCTTCCCAGGGAAAATAGGTAACTTCATATCATCCCCAGCCCTTTTGTTTCTCAAGGGTGCCGTCTAACTTGGTACTAAAGGACTAACACTTTGTTGTTGCTGCAACATCCCCCCCCAAAAATTTGTAGATATTGGGGTCCCTCCTATTATTTTCTGTAGAAAGTTTACTTAAGAGCTAAAGCTTTCCCCAGAGGGTCTTTTATACTTAGTTTTTTCTAGAGAAGTCAGCCTTTCTTTTGAGTTTGTTCATCTTTTCTTCCAAGTCAAAACTCAAGGTTCTTACCTGCAATGGTGGAAGAACTTACCCTTTTCACCCGCAACGTCGGAAGAGTTCATGAAGTCCTGCCGCAACAGGCCCTTCTATTATCAAGTCTTCCGAACTTTCGGGCGAACTTGGAAAGTCCCGCCGCAACGGTGGAAGAACTCACGAAGTTCCGCCGAAGCATCGGAACATTTTCCAATCTTTTGCCGCATCGGGTGCATGTTTCTTTTTTCTCAACAAAACCTCTGAGCATCGGATCAACTTGGTAAGTCTCGCCGCGACCGCGGGTGAGATTTTAGAAGTCTAGCCGCAACGGGCGGTCATGTTATTCAAAATATATGAAACCTTTCAAATCAGATGAAACTTACGAGTTCTCCCTGCCATAGCGTACAAACTCGGCATCTTTTGCCGAAACACAGGATTAAACTTGCGAGTCTTCGCCGCAACGTCGGGTGAGTTTTATTTTTTCCTTCCGGTTTCGGCACTTACACTTGAATGCCAAGTGTGCCGAGGTGAGCCAACCGTACACGCTTTTAATACTATTTTAAAGCCTCCACCAACCTATTGATTGCCTGCACGTGTCAGCTCTTGTATAAGGGTTTGGAGAGTTTGTTTGTTTTTTATTGATAGTTTTTGTATCGGAGAACATCGTTTTGAAGCTATTAGACTACTCCAGCTCAATTTATTCGCCGCATAGTCAGCTTCCAATGAAACCAATAGTATTTTTTCAGGTAGGTGGTTCTACCACTTTTTTTGCTTTATTGTTAAGTACGTCAAACCGTTCTCGGTTGTAATATCCCCGTTTGAGCTGCATGGCTAGTAGACGTTCTGCGTGTTTTGTTACTTTGGCCATCCCCAAGCCTGTAACTTTCAGCCGTGGACCCTTTCAGTCTTCCCCGAATCCCTTAAACTCACGAGTTTCAACCCCCCTGGGTGGCTTTTACCCATCTCGCCACTTGCGTTTTCGTCTGAGGAAATCCTGAACAAGAAAAACTCAGTTAGCGTCCCCCCCAAAACTATTTCCCATGGATAGGAAAAGTTTAGTTCTGCTAAAACAAAGTTTCTTCTCTTAGTCAAGTTGGCAGTGTCACATATTATCATACTGGTCTTATATTTTAAAATTCTGGCATCTTGCTCCATGTTCTGTACTAGTTTGTAATCTTATGTTTATTCATGCGTACTTGCTTGACATGATTAAGCCTCAATGCCGAAGGGTAGCAGGAAGAAAGCTAAAATGATTGAACCAGAACCTACCGAGCCAAGATTTGAAACATTGTTCGAAGACACCAGGTCCATCACAGGCGTCCCTCCTGAAGTGAAATGGGGAGATGTTTACCGTATGCTCAGAGACCAGGACATTCCAGGAGTTCTCTTGGAGGAGGAGCGCATCTGTCAAAACATCAGAAGCTCCGGCATATCTATAGCTTCCACTCGTCCTGAGCTATTTCCCTGCTCAGAGATAATTGGATGGATTCTCAAGCATGCAAACGCAGTAACTAAAGTATTGCATGATATCAAAGGAGAGGCGTTTTCCTTGTTCCATCCAGCCTACATTGCAGCAGCCTACAAATTACCGCGCTCTCAGTAGCCACTGAATGATGAATGGCTGGGGAAGATGGACAATCTTGAGATGGCTAAGAAGCTGCTAATCATAGGAAAACAACTCAGGAAGAGAGAAAACGATGAATATGAAGTTCAAAATCTGAGAGCTCCTTTTCGGATGATCGCCCTCATGTTAAGCATAATTTTTGGCATGCCCTATGGAACTGTCTATAGGATACAATGGGCACCCATAATTCATCACATGGCATTTAAGGGGACTATCTTTGATTGGGAAACTATCCTATCAGATATTTTGTCGTCCGCTGTAACCACAGCCCAAGAAGGACTGGCTCTAAAGAAGTCAGAATTTTATATGTCTTCATATCTCATTGATTGCATCTTGGCAAAGCTCCCTTTCCCTAAGCTAGGTTGCGTTTGGGATCAATCCAACACCCTAGTCTATACTGCTTATAAGATATCGTGGGCTCAGAATTACAGGATGCATTACAAACTCATCTGTGAAGAATTCATCATACCTCTGTATGAAAAAATGTTTAATGAAGAACCTAATTGCTTATTAGAGAATGCCATGGCAATGATGGAAAATTATGGAGATTTCTATTTTTCAGAAGACGATACTTATATCAGAATGTATGGAGGCACTAAACCACCATATATCTTTCCCAGATACGCTACTGACTACATAGTCTTGAAAGAAGTAGTTAGGCAAGCTTTCTCGATGGAGTAGGAGGATTTTTAAATAAGTTGAAGAAGGCTTCGTTCCCTTCTTTTCCATTCTATGTGGGAGCTTATAAGTTCTCAGGGGTTGCGTTAGCTGAGGAATTCATTCAAGAGCTAAAAGGTTTTCACTTCGGAGAAGCGATATTCCATAGGAATGATAGACGAAACAAAGTTGCAGAACATTGTAAAGAGTTGTACGCCCACTACTACGATCAAGAGGAGGAGGTATATAGGGGAATTAGCAACATGACCGAGTTGCAAATTTGCCGTCACAAGGGTGGAGATGGTTCTAGTTCTACTGTTGTCCGAGATGCCAAGGAAGCCAAGTTGCAGAAAGAAAAGGAAGCAGCAGAAGCTCTAGCCAATAAAGAATTGAGGCTAAAGGAGGAAGCAAATAGGATCCAGAAAGAAGTTGCCGATAATTTGTGAGAGGAGCAGGAACAAGCTCTTAAATTTCAGGAGGAAGAAAATCTTAGGCTGCAAGGAAAAGAATCCCAAAGGCTTCATGATCAAGAGTTGGAAGAGGCAAGATTTTGGCAAGCCGCGGAGGAGCAAGAAGAAACACGGCTCAAAGCTGAACAAGAAAATAAGGAAAATGAAGATGCTCAAGCTGGTAGTTCCCACACGTAGGACATGGATGTAGGGTCATCCCAATTGGTACAGACCCTTCCCGTCGAAGAGGGTATTCCCATAGAAAATCTTCCATCGATCCCTTTCACCCCATCAAAGGATCACACTGTATCCCAGTGGAACAGATTTGTATATAACAGAGATAGGAAATCTATTGTTTTGAAGTCAGAGACAAGGTTAAAGAGACTTTTTGAGTCAGACATCGTCAGCCATCGCGAAACTACTGTTATGTAGAACACAAAGCAAGCTCCTGTGGCTATGGCATCTACTGTTGTGGAAGCAACCAAAGACAACGTAATCAACATAGTTAATGAGTTCGAGTTAGCTAAGAAAAGGGCTCGTATGCTGCAACACACTGTAGCTAATGAAAAATCTTATAGAGATCTCGTGGTAAAGAAGTACAGTCGCCTGTTGTCTGATCATAAGGAGTTGTTAGATAAATTTCAACACCTAGAAGAAGAAAAGGAACACCTGGCAGTCCAAATGATGGTACTTGAAGCATAGAAAAATGATTCTGAGGCCAAAGTTTTTCAATTAGAAGAAGACAAGAAGTTAATGACTGAGCAGTTAGAGCAAGCAAATAATAGAGCAATGGACATGTCTCCCTTTCACGAGCAGTCCTGTGACATATTGAGACAAATGCATGCAACACAAGAACTAATTACTGAAGAGGTTTGCAGACTTAAGACCACGCTGGATAGAATGGAGGAAATTAATGCTGAAGTTGTTAGATTTAGAAACAAGTACACTCGGGTAAAAGCAAACATTTTGAGCCAGATGGAGTGGAGAGAAGGAAAGGCGGATTTCCCCAAGCACCTCCCGTTCAAATCTGTAGTTGATTTTAAGGAAGATATAGCCCTCATGGAATTTTGTAGGAACTTCGGCGCCAAACTAATTACTAAGATCCAGGTTACAATGGGAAAATGTAATAGCCTGTATCAAAAGATTCAATAAATGCATGAAAATTGCAAGCTTGTATTTCCCCAGACCCTTGATGAATTTCCAAGTAAAGAGCAACGCCTCTCCGATTTAAAAGATGAGCTGGGCTTTCAAATGGAATATGTGAAAATAATTGATGTGTTAACCTCAGATGATCTCCATCACTACATTGGGCTACCATCAGTACACAATCAAATGCTCCATGAAATCCGCCATATAGCAATAACAAAAATGCAAAACATCGAGGTAGAACTCGACAAGCATGTGACTTCTAAGAAAATATTGCTTCCTTCACCTGCCAATGTTGTTATAAGAGATATTGGTGTTTGGTTTAGCTATATTGCAGAATAAAATAATAAGGTAGCAACAATGGCAGGGATCGATAAAGGCACATTATCTACAGCAGAGACACCATCAGAGACAGAAGCACCTGAAACGACTGTTACAGTTGAAGCAGAGGCGCCACCCTAGAACTAGCTCGACAGACATAATGCATTGTTTTTGTTTTTTCCCTTTTGTCAAATCATGAAGTCAAAGGACATCTGTCAATTTTGTTCTTGTTATGTAAAGGAGGCCATGAATCACTTCATTTTGTAGAGCATTTAAAAGAAAATTAAAAAAGGGAAATAAAGAAAGGAGACAGGTGGCAGCCCTAGAGGCATTTTGTAAACTTATATATAGATGGTTAGTGCAGAGTAAGAGAGGACTTTTGGCAGGTGAAGGACAGTTTCTATCTTGTACATGAACTATTTCTCTGCATGTATAAGGAATTCGATTTTACCTAATGAAAGCCTGGGAGACTACATTTTTACCTGAATGATGTGTTGGATGTTTGCTGGATAACTCTTGTGTTATTCACACACTACTGTAAGATCTTTCTTTACTATTGTGAATTACTTCTGTGTAATGAATGATTCTCCTATTTTCCTGTGCAAAGATGTCTATCTCAAATGAGTAATGGAATGCTTTGACTGAATTAAAGCTATCTTTAATATCTTTTATATTCTGCTGTAGATGCATCTTTATGGTTAAATAGCTATCTGTCTGATCTTTAGATGTTTCTGTTGGTTTATTGCTCATCTTTAAAATTTGCTCCTTGCAAGGATAGATTAAATTTGCTTTCACAGTTTTAGATTAATTTAGATTAGCTACCTGCATTTAGCTTAGTGCACTTGCATCTCATATTTAAAATAAAATAACTAAACGATGGATCGGGCCGCAACCGGTGCAAGAGTAAGAATCTTTAAATATTACGGTAGCCGGAACCGTTAATTGGACGGATTCCCTACATCAAACGGTGGACGATCTAATTGGGACTGTCTACCGGGGAGAATCCCTTGCTGATTGATGCTACGATTTTTGAGGCATCAACACACTTGTAACTTTTATACTAGTTGAAGCACTATTTTGGCTATTGTTACTATTATGACTTATTTGTATATAATGTAATGATAAATTATTATATCTTACCTCAACTTTTGAAGATGCGCACGGAGACGTAGGTATGTCAAATCATCTGGTCTATGATGGATCGTCTGGTTTGTTGGTTGTGGAGCCTGATCTTCTTATTCAGAGATCTTGTTTTTTCAACTTTGTTTGTACCCTAGTTTTTTATGATATGTAGGTGGACTGTACACTCATCTTAGTGGGGGGTGTGGGGGGCATCGCCCCCCACGGGGGTCCGGGGGTGAATCCCCTGAAAGAAATTTTATGGGTTGGTTTGTTGGACAACAGTTTATGGTCCCATGGTATTGAGTAGCCCGCAGTATTTTCCCATGGTAATTCCCTTTAAACGGAATACATTGTAATATGGATATGTAATGTAAGGTATTGTAGCATTGTGAAGATATATGTGATTGTGTAAGAGAGACTGAGAGAGAGTGAAGAGGAAGTTGCAGTGGATGTGCTGCAGGTTGTATCCCTTCATTTTTTGGATGGTATAATAATAAAATGACTAGAAATTTCTCTATGGACGTAGCCCAGATTGGGTGAACCACGTTATATTGGTGTCTCTCTTGTATTGTGTTTATGTGATTTATATTTGCATCTTATTTATTTTTATTGCTCTACGATCCTGTTTTTCTAACATGGTTCTTCTTCTTGGATGAATTAGTAATCTTCCTCTTCGATCTCCTTTATATCGTAAGAATATTCCTCAAGCTGTGGTATCAATTCGTAGTCCCGTCCTCCAGTATCATTACCACTCCCTTCTTCTGTCTTAGTCTTCCTTCTCTTACATTACCAAAATCTTCTCCCACTTTGCAGTACACCACACTCTTCATCTGTCTCACTTTATTCTTCCCTTATCATATCAACTCAGTCCCTTTTGGATCTTTCTCCAGACAATCCTCTCTTCGACACCCAGTCCCTTTGCAGACAAATAGTTTACTCCTTAGATTCCATCCACATAACCCTTTTTCACAAAGTAGCATTTCAATCCATAGGTTTAAATATCTCAGGTACTTACCTCGCAGACCTTGGAAGAATTCTCATTCAACAACACTGTAAGACTTCGTGGTGTCTACAACAAACTCTGTAATGTACCCTTCCAATATACTATCCAACCAGTAATCAACAACACGATAAATTTTATTGTTGACAACTTTAAGGGACTAGACCAACTCAAGGGTCCAAAATGTAGGCTCACCCACTTGAAAACACCTTTTTGTAGAGTCAACCTCGACAACCACTCGGTTAATAAGATGGGTAGTTATCCAAAGAAAACTTCATGAATATCTGAAAAGACATACTTACCTAACCAATCTTCCCAATTCAAGCATGGTTTTTATTCTGATCTCCGACAAATTCCTTCAGCATCTTATCGATCCAGCCTTGAATCTCGAGCTTAGATGGTTGCCACATCCCCCTCCGATACCAATCTCGGTCATGACAACGAAACCATTTGTTGGATTAATTCTATACTTCGACCCATCTTCACTAAACTATTCACCAACAAACCCCAAGATATCAACCCTTTTAGCATCACCTACAAACAAGTGATGTTTCACCTGAAGTACCTATGGGAACTATCTATGGGAAAGAGATCAAATTTAGGAAAGAGATCAAATTTCTTGAGGTACCTATGGGAACTATCAGAACACAGGTTTTGAGGCAATTGTGAATGTACAAGTTAAATCTTATGATTGAATGAAGAAGGATAAGTATGCATGTCTCTGTATCAATGGATGAATTATGTCTGAACTGTGACAAAATAATAATTCTTTCTGCGTGTATGATTCTATGAATTGAATGATTGATGAACTCTGTCCATGCCTGACAAATCTGTGTGTATGTAGTATCATGAAATTGGGGTTTTAGAGAATTCAATGTTAGAGAGGATGTTTGATTGATCTCTATTTGTGAGTGCATGAGTAAATGTTGTAATTTGCAGTGTAAACCCCGTGTCATCGATCACTGAAAGGATCGATTCTCCTCCGTATATGAAATTGTGGGTGAAGCTCATGGTTGGGATGGAACGAGCCTGTGAAGTCGAATTGAAGTTCTATTCTTTCTAAGAGGTGATGTGCAGGTTTAGCGAAGGAAATTAAGTCTGGTGAAGGTTGGTTGAATCCTAATCAAGAGGATATTGATTGATCGATTCTCTGATCAATCAATGCACAGTCACATCAATTGAGTTTGACAGAGTTTGGACGATCCAGATCGAAATAAGGAGATCGATGGTGGATAAAGAATCTCGCAAGGTGAACTTGCGCGGGATATAGAGCTCCAAAATTCCAAAGTGAACGTTCTGTATTTGATCGCAGATCAACGGACGAGAGAAGCCGCGAAGTGATCAAAGACTCAGACGACATCTCGTTCGTGTACTTGAGAGGGGGTTAACAAAATAAACGGATGAGAAATCTCCATCAATTGTACCCTAAGTGAATTCAATCCATCATTGATCTGACCTTCTTCCGATTCGACAGTCCAAAGCAATTGCGGGAAGGTAATTGCGGAAGGCGGTTGCAGAAGGAGATTGAGGAAGGCGATTGCAGAAGCCGATTTCGTCAGGAGATTATGAAAGGCGATTGCATAAGGATATTGCGGAAGGCGATTGTCGAAGGAGATTGCAGGAAAGTAAAAGAGGAAGGGGAGACCTGAAAGGTTAATGAAATCCAGCTCACCACCAATTTGAAGTTCGTCCTTCAACGACCGTTTAGAGAAAGACTTAGTTGATTTTGCTAGATTTGGAGGTTCTACTAAATTTGGAACCAGAATAATCCTAGGAAAGCGGGTTGGATTGGTTTTGTTGATCCCTCCCGCATCAAGTGGTATTAGAGAAGAAAAATATTCTGCGTGCACTGAAAGGAGATCAGAGCATCAATGGCTCTTGGTTGAAGAAGAGTCTAATAAGAAAGGAAATTGAACAGAGAAAAGTTGAATTGAGTCAATTGGAGTAAATAGAGGACAACATGTACAGGGAAGTTCATGAGAATATCCCATAGGCGTGTGATAGAAATTTTCCCATCCAAGTGCAATATGTGGAAGACATCTTTAAGGTATTGATTGATGTGTTTATATTAACTCTGGTTTGAGATTATTTGCAGATTGAAGCCAATGACAGGGTTGATAGTAGCAAACATCTTGAAAGCTATGACAGAGAACATGTATGTTCTTGATGAGAAGAATTTGTGAACTCTTAGAGAAAGGAGGAAGCAGTGGCAGAACCTAAGGATCAAACAGAGGTTGAAAAAGAAGGGGACAAGTTGAATGTTCTTAGAGGAAGTGGATCTGCAGAAGCCAAGAGGAGGAAAGGAATTTGCTCAAGATGTTTTAGAGGAGAAGGAACCAAGAATACCAAAAGGACAAGCTCAAGGAGAGATATCTTGTTGAGGTATAAAAGCAGGTATGAAGACTTGCTGAGAGAAGGCTTGGGAGTAGTCCAAAAGTGAACAAGATGAAGTTTACAGAGGAAGAGGAGATAGAGACAATGACTATTACAAGTCATTGCAAAGGTTCAAAGGAAAGCCACAACAAAAGGAAAGATGCCAAAGAAAAAAGCATAAATAGAATGAGTCAAGAGGAGTATGATAGAGAATTAGTTGAAATAGGATTGCAACTTATTCATTTAGAGATTATACTACATAAGGAAAACTAGAGGAGAGGACGGAACTTGAAGAAGAAACTCAAGTGGCCAGTGATGCATTTGTTTGAAGAGAAGCTTTGGAGAAGCTTGGAGTAAATGAAGCATAGAATGGATGCTTTATAAGATAAGGATAAACTCAGAGAAACTGTTAGGCCATTGGAAGAAGAAGGTATTTGGTATTGTGAACTAGGACAGGGAAACATCCTTGGAGAGGATGATGATGAAGGAAAAGAGAGACTAACTGAAAGTCTCATGGATTCTTTAAGAAGTGCAGATCAACTTATGGATGAGATGACAGTGAGTCCAAATGAGACCAAGAGGTCTTATGTTTTTGAAACTAATGATTTGGTTATGATCACAGGTTTTGTTGCAGATGATAGGCAGTCTTTTGGAACTATCTAAAAAATGGATGAAGCCAAATATGATGAAGAAGGTCTCTCAAGTGAGGAAAATTTTAAATTCTTGCAACAAAAGGAACTCATTGATGAGTTGCTTAATAGAGGAAAGCAGTCAATTGAAGCTGTTATGAAGATGAAGGAAGAAAAATAAATGTACAAAGACATTTCCATAGGATAGGATCAAAATTACATTATGATGAAGGAAGAAAATGAACAATCATCTTGGACTATCAGAGAAATTGAAGGAGGAGGAGAAATGCTTTTCAAAATAATAGTAGCAAAACATAATCCTGTTGTAAAGGAAGATGAAATAGTAGTGCAGCCTGTAGCTCAGACTATAGGAGAGATAGATGTTGGTAAAGACAAAAGGAGGATGCCAAGAATAATATCAATAGAGACTTCAGAGTCTCATGACTTTGAAACTGATTTTTGGTGTGTGCTTGCAGGTATTGAAGAAAGTGAAGGCTGAAAGAAAAGAAATATGGCATAACAAAGGAAGATATATTATTGTCTCAAAAGGATGATCAGTACCTAGAAGAACTTGTTGTTGCAGAGTTAGATAATGAAGACATAGATAAATTTTTTGATCTCAGAAAGTATGATGAAGAGTTGGAAATGCTAGAATATTGGTTGATCAATCCAAGGATTGATAAATATGATTTCTTAATGGGTGCAAGTGTAGATATGCTTAACTATAGCATTGGAGAGAAGAAGATAGGAGGTCAAGCATTGAATTGTCTTGTAATGATATGATTTTGTTACAACAATCAAGTATAAGTTATCGCAAAGGAATGGCCGACTCAACTGATTCTGAGGAACAACTTGGAATAATTTATAGTAGAAATATGATTGCAAATGAGAGGAAAAATACTGAAGATATAAGAAAAGAGAGGATGCAACAGCTAGTGGATAGCAGCGGAGAACCAAAATACAAGCAGCACAAGCAGGTGTACCATCCAATGAATGGACTGGACAATGAAGTTGAGATGATAAGGGTGCTAATGGTGAAAGTGTCTCAGAGAAGACATGAAGAGAAAAATATCTACATCAGCAAATCAAGAAAGAAAAACAATAGGAGAAAAGTGACAAGGGAATATTGCAAAAGCAAGGCTAGTGGAGCATTGCAACAAAAAGTATGGAAACCAGGAGAGTTGCAGTCAACAACAAGATAACAGGACAACCATGAAGCAACCGAGAAGTTTCAACATAAAGTTTGAGACCCAGGCATATTGAAGATTGAATATTATGACCAGGAGGTCATATTTCTTTCTTCTTGGGGAGTCTGATGCAGGAGCATCCTGTTGTCCACCCAAGTCCAATGTTTGGTCAGACCTTAGGGTCTTGACATTTGCCTAAGTAGAGGTCTTTGATAAAATTCATTGTAAATATGTTGAATTACTTAGAATTCTATATAGATGATGAGTCATTAGGTGAATGATGGGCCATTGAGTCAAAAGTGTGAGTCATGAAACCAAGTACTCGAATAGTGGGAGCATTCGATGGTTGTTTTGGTGAGTCAGAGATAGGATTGAGAGTTTGCTAATCTTAGAAACAATTTCAACAAGTTAGGAGATTGTTGAGTGTAATGTGGATCTAAACCATACTTGGCTTCAGAATCATTTTGTATAAATGTATGTAAGCCTACGAGGCATGGAGTGTGTCCAAACAATGTAAATCAGGCCAAGAGAGCTGGTCATGTTTGTATCAGGCCTAAGAGGATCAAAACACAGGTTTTGAGGCAATTGTGATTGTTTAGGTTTATTATGATTGAATGAAGAAGGATAATTATGCATGTGTCTGTATCAATGGATGAATTATGTCTGAACTGTGATAGAATAATAGTTCTCTCTGCGTGTATGATTCTATGAATTGAATGATTGATGAACTCTGTCCATGCCTGACAAATCTGTTTGTATGCAGTATCCTGAAATTGGGCTTTTAGAGAATTTAATGTTATAGAGGATGTTTGACTGATCTATGTATGTGAGTGCATGAGTAAATGTTGTAATTTGCAGTGTAAACCCTGTGTCATCAATCATTGAAAGGATTGATGCTCCTTCGTATATGAAATTGCAGGTGAAGCTCATGGTTGGGATGGAACGAGCCTGTGAAGTCGAATTGAAGTTCTATTATGTCTAATAGGTGATGTGCAGGTTTAGCGAAGGAAATCAAGTTCGATGAAGGTCGGATGAATCCTAATCAAGAGGATATTGATTGATTGATTCTCTGATCAATCAACGCACACTCACAACAATTGAGTTTGATAGAGTTTGGACGATCCAGATTGAAATAAGGATATCGACGGTGGGGAAAGAATTTCGCAAGGTGAACTTGCATGAGAGATAGAGCTCCGAAATTCCAAAGTGAGCATTCTACATTTGATCGCAGATCAATGGACGAGAGAAGCCGCGAAGAAATCAATGGCTCAGATGACATCTCGCTCATGTACTTGAGAGGGGGTTAACAAAATAAATGGATGCGAAATATCCATCAATTGTACCCTAAGTCAATTCCATCCATCATTGATCTGACCTGCTTCCGATCCAAAGCAATTGAGGGAAGTTAATTGCGGAAGGTGGTTGCAGAAGGAGATTGCAGAAGGCGATTGCAGAAGGTAATTGCGGAAGGAGATTGTGGAAGGTGATTGCGGAAGGAGATTGCGGAAGGCGATTGCAGAAGGTGATTGCGGAAGGTAATTGCGGGAAGGTAAAAGAGGAAGGGGAGACTCGAAAGTTTTATGAAATCCAGCTCACCACCAATTTGAAGTTCACCCTTCAACGACTGTTTAGAGAAAGCTTAGCTGATTCTGCTAAGTTTGGAGGTTCTACGAAATTTGGAACTAGACTAATCCTAGGAAAACAGATTGAATCATTTATTTATCAATATTGATTTATATTTTAAACATCAATATGTGCTCTATATACTAAGCTATATTTCATTGTGAATGAAGAGTTCTTCTTTTTTACTATCAAAACAATTTTGGCCATGACGATTAGCTAGGGTTTGAGGGATTAAGACTAATAAGATCACTTTCAAAAAACCTTACTTTTTATTCCTAATCAAGAAGGAATGTTTTGGATATTTGACATGTAATTTTCTACATTCCATGGTTGAAAGATCACGATTCTTATTTTGACATGTAATGTTCTACATTTCATGGTTGAAAGGTTAGGATTCCTATATTAGGATCACAATTGCTTCTTCCCATTACCAATGGGAGACATATTGGATGTCCCTTTATGATTTTCCATTATTGTTTGTTGCAAGGGAAGGAAAGAAGAGGAACTATTTTTTTTAAAGGATCGTGATGGTTGTTGATGAGGCTTGGAAGAACCTTTGTGAAATTTAACTTTGACCTTTTGAAGAAAGCTTAAAGGCATTTCTATGGAATTTACAAAGAATATTTCTAATTTCATTGTAATATTAAAAAATACAATGGAAATAAATCTAATTTTGAGAGTATGTGTAAGGTTGTTTATCTTTGGGTTAAAGTATACTCAATTACACCATTTGATTGGATACTCAATTTCACTTGGATATTTTGGTTGGAAAAGTTGCAACCAAAATACAATTGAAACGTCTTTGCACCCAAGTGGTTAACAGCTCTTCATTTTATCATAAATTTGAAGTCATCCCATAGGTTGATATTTTGTTGGTTTGTGGATGATAGCATCTAGGTTTGTGGTTTACATTAGTTGAATACTTTTGCTCCATGTTCACTTTAGCCACCATGATCGTAGGTCTGTTCAGGGTCCATTGTAAAATGAGTCTAGGTAATCGGAATAATAAATGACATTATACATTGGTAGTTGATGTCCACCACTAGGACATGGAAATTATGTCTGTTAGTGCCAGAATTTGTTCAGAGACTACTAAGGGACAAGCCAGCACAATATTCACAATCTCAAGATAAATACAATAAGTTTTCTGTTGGTTTTATGTTAAATGATTTGAAGGTTTCAATATCAGGAAAGCAAGATAAAATCAACTTCAATTCAACCATGTAGCATAAAGAACTGAAACCATGATCTTAAAGAAAAATCATAAACCATCACATTTCAAAGTCACACATTCAGGTTTCTATCTACAAAACATAAGCATTCATTGAATCAAACACATCAAAACAAGAATGAAATTATGTACTGTATGATCGCACTGATCAGGAATAAAAACACATTAAAAAAGATGGCTTATAATATATATGTATGATCTCAGTCTTCAAACTTACATGATAAACTTGCAAGCATTTTCAACAAGACTGCATAGTAGCTTCAAACCAAAAACATCGAAACCTTGTTCATTCCCATTTGCTTCCTTTTAAACATTTTTTCAAAGAAGTAGTTTGTAACTACTTTTAGGTCTTTAGGTCTCAAAACAGTTACCTAATCGAACTTTTTAACTAGTGTCTTTAAATAAATCCTTAACTACTAGTTATTACATACTTGATACAAAAAATAAAAAAGAAACTAGGCATTAGGTAGCCTTCCTTGTAGCCTTCGACCAACATTGCAATCCCTTCCAAATCATGAGTTCTTTTATTGTGTTGGGGCTGCTCAGCTTCCAACTCTTTAATCTTGTCTAACCACAACTGGTTCTTCTCATTTGAACTATGTACCTGCTTCTTTAAGTCATCAACTTGAGCTTCTGCTTCTCTTTTCCTCTTCAAAGCTTTACTGGTAACAACAATCAGTTCTTGATAATGTGTATTAACTTCTCCCAAGTCTTCCTTTAAACGCTTATTTGTCTTTGAAAACCTGTCATTTGACTCATTTAGGAATGATATCTCTGCTTGATGTTGTTTCTGAATCCTTCGAAGACTTTCAACCTCTGAGCATATGTTCACTTCTCCTGGGAAATTAGAGTATTGGGATATAAAAGGTGGAATATCTAACTTTCTAAAGATTAAGTCTTCTTCAGACCTATACTTTGCCAATCTCTCTGCAATTTTAGATTCATCTTGTTCCATTTTGAAAATGATTTGCTCCTCTTCATCATGGTTTACTTCTAGATTTGCTTCTTCCAGCTCTGCATCATCGCACTGTATACTCATCTGGTGAGAAATTGGTTTATCTTCCTCCTCTTCACCTTTATCAGTCGATGAACCTTGAATTAGGGTTATTTCCCCTGTCCTCTGATTAGATATTGAACCCTTTTCCATATTACTCTTCATGGCTGACCTTGTTCTATACTTCCATGTTGATTCTCTTAACTGCATGAGAAGACTTGCATCTGCTTCTAAATCCACAGCCTGAAAACTTTCATTTTTTGTATGTTTTGCAGTAGGCTGTAAAACTATATTCTCGACTGTGCTCTATTTTGACATGATTGGAATTTGAACTTGCTCCTCAATAATATTAGTTACCTTTTCTATTTCTTGAACTTCTTGACAATGTTCCTGTTCTTTTTGACAATCTTCTTGTTTTTCTTCAACTGTATTAACCTGTTCTTTCTTTTCAGGAATTTTAGATCTTCCCTGTAACAGATGCTTCTCAGAGTTTCTCCCGTTACCCTTTTTACCTTTATTTTTAGATTTATTCTTATATGTGCGCTCATCCCTTTCAGCCATAAACCCAGACCAAAATATGAAGTGTTCCCAGGTTTTGTTTTCTTTCTGCAATACTATTTGAATGAGCAGCTTTATAAGTCCATGATGAAATAAGGAATGTTTCATATGTTTAGGATTCGCTTTCACCTTAATTGACATCTTTTGAATACTTTTATACAGGAAATAGGGTAAATTTACTTTGCAGTGCGATTCCAGATGTATCAGAAACCTAACATGATATTTGAAGACCATTGAAAATCTGCATTCACATGTGATGTAAGATTGTATAAAACCAAGCACGTCTCTCCATTCTGGTTGAAAACTTGTTATATGAACTCCATTACTCCAATTTAAGTTTTCATTACCTGGTAACAAGAACAGCTTTCAGTCAAATTTGAAAGGAACTTTTTTGAACAACAATTCTCTGTCCATGGCGAGACCAGTGGCTTCAGAAATTAGGGCTTGCGTGAGTTGAACTTTTAGGGTTTTGAACTTAACAACGTCTTCAGCCAAATTATTTGCAAAGTAGATCGAAACTTCTTCATTAAAACCATTAATTTTCTCGAAGAAATTGAACCATCCCGCTGCTTTAAACACCTCTGCACATTTCGGAAATTTCACAGCCCACTGCGTGTCCATCGGTTCTACCCTATTTACTTCACCACTTCTTCCCATCTCTTAACTACATATTTCTTGATTTTGGATTCTGAGAAAACGTAGATGACAGATGTTCGAAGATAAAAACACTAACTTTGCTCAGCAACCGGTGTTCATCGCTTTCATATTTCGTGATTCCCAAATTGACTTATGACAACTCAAAACCGAATTTCTATTAATGATAGAATGTGGTGGAACTTTGAAACTGTGATCATTATTTGATACGTGTTGAAACATTTCAAGTAATCATAACACAACTGGTCCAGTCATCATAACTGAAGCGAACCATCACTCAGCCTGGAAAACACGATTTTTCATCATACCAGATTCTCGTAGTGCATTAGGGGTATATTTGATAATTTGCGCTACCAGAATCTTCCAACATAGCCCATTTGATAAATACACTTAGCATAAGAGTTTAAAACTTGGTTATAAACTTCATGAATAAGATAAATAAATGTAATTGAAAACTTGAGACACATACCATACTATATAATCCATTTAAAGGTCTTGGTTTAAAGAAAAGGAAGGCTATCAAAAATTAAATAAAACAAAAATTAGAAATAAAAATAAAATAATCAAAACCAGGGATAAATAAAAGCAAATAAATTTCAAACCAACCTAAGGAAACATCAACAAAAAATGAGAACAATCCTAGCATTAACATCTAGCTCTTGCTGTGGGATGAAAGCCTCCTTGTGAGGTTTCAAGAACTTGTAGACCAGTGCCTTTCTGTTAACGAAAACTGCTGCTTTGTTCTGCAAATTTACATTGGGTATGCAGTCTTATTTCACACCGGTATGTACAATGTGTATGACACTATTTACCTTCAAGAATTGTAAAAATGTTTGAGGAACCGTCCATTAAAAGGAGTGAACAACTGCTCACCTTCCAAAGTTTGTAGTATGAAAGTGTTGTTTTCTAAAATTTTTGAAATCATAAAGGGACCCAACCAAATATTGTCAAACTTACCATGCTGACCCTTCTGGTTTCTCCTTGCATCCCATCTAATCACCATATCACCAGGAGAGAAAGTATTTTCCTTTACCTTTTTATCAAACCCTGCTTTAATCTTTCTTTTGTATGCATCAGCCCTTTCAGCTATGGCCTCACGTTCCTGCTGCAATTCAATCAATGAAAAAATCCTTCTTTGGAGATCATTAGGTTCTTCTTGAAAATCTTGAAAAAACTTCATTACTGGGATACCTATATAAATAGGAAAGACTGCATCAGTACCATATACCAATTGGAAAGGAGACAAACCTATCGCCTTCTTGGTAGTTATCCTATCTGCCCACAAAGCATACTTTAGCATTGAATCCCATGACTTCTTATTTTGGTTTAATAGCTTTCAAATACTTTGAATAATGTTTTTATTTGATGATTCTGCCAAACTATTACCTTGGGGATAATAGGGTGTAGAGTGCCTCAAATCTATTCCATTCTGTTCACAAAAAGTTACCATAGCTTTTGACTTGAAAGCAGGTGCATTATCAGTCAACAACCTCCATGGACAACCAAATCTACTCAAAATATTTTCCTGTATGAAATTCATGATAACTCCTTCAGTTGCTTTACGAGTTGGAATTGCTTCCACCCATTTAGTGAAAAAATCTGTGGCAGTAAGTATCCACCTATGATTTCCACTAGATGCTGGATTAATTTCTCCTATAAAATCTAAACCCCATTACTCAAAAGGAGCATTGACTGCAATTGGCTTTAATGGTAAAGAAATGAGTTTCTGTTTCCCAGCAAACTTTTGACACTGAAGACATCCTTGCACCTGCTGGTACACATCTGAAAATAAAGAGGGCCAATAAAACCCAGACCTGATAATTTTATACGCTGTAGACTTCCAATACTTGTGACCCCCACAAGCACCCTCATGCATTTCTGAAATAACTTCCCTCACTTGTGATTTTTCTAAACATCTGAGTAAAATTACACCTTGATCCTTCCAAAACAGCTGCTGATTTGCCAAGCAATACTTGGTGTCCTTTAACTTCAATGATCTTGATGCCTTCTTATCCAATTGATCTGGACATTTCAGATGCAACAAAAAATAAACAATATCAGCATACCACTCTGATCCTATGTATTTATCCAAAATATGTTCTCGGTTTTCCCTCATCTGTAACTCTTCCTGACTTGGATGATTTTCCACCAGATGGATATCTAAGGCCTCACAATTCGAATCAGCTAAAAGCTTTTCCAATCCCTGACCTTTCACCAACTTTGTAGGTCTAATTTCAACATCATATTCCATGATTTTTGCAATCCACTTACCTCTTTTACCCTCACTGTCTGGCTGAGTTAAAATTTCCTTGATAGCAGCATTAGGCACATAGGAGATTTTTTTTGAATGCAAAATTTAAATTCTGAAAAAATTTAAGGCTTTTGCAAGTGCATAAGCTTGCTTCTCAAGTGTATTGTACTTCAACTCTGAATCCCTAAGAGTTTTACTAAAGAAAGCTATTGGTTGCTCTAAATCATTTGCATTCTTTTGTAAAAGAACTACTGCTATTGTGTCTTGGGATGCAAAAGAAAAGGTAAGGAAATATTTTGAAAAATCAGGACTTACCAAAATTGGAGCTTCCGTCAAAGCTTGTTTAATCTTCACAAATGAATCCTTAGCTTCTGCTGTCCATTTCACTTCTTGATCCTTCATCAACATGGATGTAATGTGCTTAATAGTTTCAGCGAAATTTGGGATGAACCACCTCAAAAAATTAATTTTCCCAATGAATGATTGAACATCTTTTTTACTCATCGGGATTGTAATCTTCATAATTGCTTTGATTCTCTCAGGATCTATTCTGATACCATCAGCTGAAACAAGGTGTCCCAAGAGTTTTCCTTCCTGTACTGCAAAATGTGATTTTTTAGGATTGAGTGATAACACAAATTTTCTACATTTCAGAAAGGTTTTCTCAAGATGCTTCAAGTGCTCATCATCGGACTTGAAAAAGACTGTAATATCATCCCAAGTAAATCACAACAAATTTATCCTTTTCACCTACAAAAGCTATATCCATATCTCTTTGAAAGGTTGCACCCGCATTCATCAATCCAAATGGCATTTTATCATACATGAATGTGCCCCATGGAGTAGTAAAGGATGCCTTCTCCCTATCCTCCGGATGTACAACTATTTGATTGTAGCCTGAGAATCCGTCAACCATGGAAATTCTCCTTGCAACCACTAATTTTTGCAAAATTTGCTCTATCTTTGGAAATGAATAATTATCTTTCAATGATTCTCTATTTAGATTCCGAAAGTCTACACATAACCTTATCTCTCCATTCTTCTTTCGAACTGGAACTAAGTTCGCAACCCATGAGGAATATCTGAGGGGAACAATTATCTTTGCATCTAATAATTTTTTAACCTCCTTCTCTATCGCTGGCAATAGAGCTGGATTAATTCTCCTTAACTTTTGTCTACAGGGTTTCACATCTAATTTTAAAGGAACCTTATGTTGAATAATATTTGTATCATAAGTTCTTAAATCTTCATAGCACCAAGCAAAAATATCAACAAATCTTTTCAATAATGCAATTTACCTGTTTCTTTGTTCAACTGGAAGAGACTTTGAAATATTCACCATTCTAGGCTGCTCCTCTCTACCAATGTTACCGTTCATAATATTCTCTTCTGATGATTGCATCGAAGTTTTCAACAAAGTATAATCTTTGGAAAAAAATCTTTCAAGGGGAACTAGACCTTTAGGAATAAAATTACCTTTTAATTCAATAATTCTGTGATCAACAACTATGTTTTCTGTGTATGCAGCAGTATCCTTTATTTCCTCATCCTGATCTTGATCAATTAGGGAATAAGAAAATTCACCAACTAACTCCAAGAATTTTTTAATTTCCACATCATCCTCAAACACTCTCCACTGTTTTATGTTATCTGGCACTGAGGGTATGTATCTCACTTCAATTGGATATCTCAACCGAGTACATTGTGGAATCTTGAAATGTGTAGCTTCTAATGCCAATGAATCAACAGTATGATTATGATCTCTGGGAATAAAAGTAATATTAAATGCTATGAAAAAATTGTCAATCATATCCCAAACCTCATTTCTATATACCTTCAACAAATCCTGCTTTACTTGATATTTACCCTTCACCCGTTGGACAATTAATTCAGAGTCGCTATAAATAGAAAGTTGTTGAATTCCCAAATCTTTCGCAGCCCTTAAACCCAGTATCAATGCTTCATACTCGGCTGTGTTGTTGGTAGTAACAAACTCCAATTTATACATAAAATTGATTACTTCTCCACCAGGAGAAATCAAAAGAATACTAGCTCCTGCTCCTTCTTTACATGAAGAACCATCAAAATACATTTTCCACAACTCATCTTTCTGTTCAACAGTAGGTTTGATTGATGCCTCTTCTTTTACCTGCAATATTCCATCTGTACTTTCATTGCTAAAATGAATCATACAAGAACCAAGTTCTTCATCTACTGAATATAGAGGATGATTAGTAGGATTCTTGTCATCTGTAACTATGTAGGCATACTGTAATTCCCTATACAACCTTCTGTTTTCACCACCAAAAACTAGAATGGTTGCATATGCCAAGTCCATCTGTGATGTACCACCTATTTTCTTCGCCCAAGACCTTGAAAGCAGCATACCAAACTTAGGAGGTACGTTAGCAACTACTACATCCATTATAACACTTTTCATGGGTAATTGAGAAAGACTAACCACCAAATATTTGATCATTCCTAAACATTTCACAGCTCTAGAATCAAAAGAAAACAAATCATGATAAGTCTTGGTGATACTTAACCTAAGAGCCTCCATTACTTCCTTTGGCATCAAGTTGTGTGAAGCTCCAGAATCAAGAAGGCAGTTATGAATCATTTGATCATGAATAGTTAAGCTTATATAAAAAGGTGGAGGAGAATTCAAACCATTTTCTGGATTTTCTGATGAAGCTGACCCAAGAATTATTGTTGGATGCTCTTCCTGTAAATTCATTGAATCTGAAGGGTAAGTATTAACTGGAATATTCAACAACTTATATGCAGAATCTCTAATACAGGGGGTCCTCATTAACTCAGTCAAAGGCACTGGAACTTTGATCTTACACAATTCATTTTCAAAGTTAAAATTCTATGCATTCTTACTGATTTCCTCAATTTCTGTTGTTTTGGGCTGATTACTATGGTCTTTTCCATTTCCCTGTGTTTGATTAGGCTGTTTAGAAAGTGGAACTACTTTCTTTTTTAGAATTTGTACAACCTGTTTAGGACCTGATATTAAATTGTAAGACTTTTTCGGATAAGTCTGACATATACTAACTGAAGCCTGAGGATAGTGGTCACTCCCTTCCCGGTATTCATATGAATCATAGTTTTCAGAATTCTGATGACTAACCTCAGTTGTAAAACCTTCAGACGATAATTCCCCCAAAAAGTTTAAATTCTGATTTGAATCATCCTCTTATTGTACATCTTCTACTTGCTAAACTTCTTCTACAAAATTATTTTGGAAGGGAGGTGGAACTCTCTGATCCTTATTTTCTCTCCTCTCCCTTTGGATATCATTATTTCTCCTTTCCCGAGGCATGAATTTTGGAACAAATTGTCTTCTAAACTGATTAGGATTTTGGATGGAATTTATCTCCCCATCTTGAAAAGTTTTATTTGAATTCTTTTCTAACTCCAACCTACTCACTTTTGCAGTCAACGTTTTAATTATCTTACTCATCTCATCAATCTGACTTTCTTCCTTCTTTGATGTATGAGCTCTAGGTGTTATTACATTTTTACCTTTTCGATCATGAACTTGATGGTCTGATTGATCCTTAAGTCTATTCGAGGCCAGAATGTTGGATTCCACCTCTAAAGTAGCTTCTTGCATATACAGTAATGTCACAGTTCTCCTCTCTCTCAGGTGTAAAGAAAAATCATGATCAAAAGCATTTGCATATGTCAGTTTAGCCAAAGTCTCTGAAGGTTTAATTTCCAATGGAATTCTGCTATACATTTTGTTGAAACGCTTTGAAAAGTCAGCTATGGTTTCATCATGTTTTCTCTTTAAAGCTGCAAACTTAGTAATATAATATGTGTGATCCTTTGTGTCTCCCCATTGCCTCATGAAAACATCTTGTAACTCTTCAATCAAGGTTATTGAGTTTTGTGGAAGCTCTCTAAACCATTTTCTAACATCACCATCCAAACTTTGCACAAACACACGCATCCAGACATCCTTTGCTTCTATATTTTGGTTATCAGCATAACTAAGGAATGCAGTCCAATGTTCTTCTGCAGTTATTTCTCCCAACCCATTAAACCTAGGTAGATACTTTTGATAATCCCCTGCTGGAAAAGCACTTAATGGCTGGGGAAGACCTAAAGGTGCATACCTAGCTGCAATCATTCTATCCATCATGTCCAATGGCTGACCTGCCATGTTTGAAGTGGTCTTATTCAAGGTTGATAATGGTTTGTTGATTTTTCCAAAATGAAACTGTGAGGAAGGACTATTAGCTTTAAATTGAAACAAAGGAAAAAAATCAGTTTTGATTTCTTTAGGAGACAATGAACTTGTAAAAACTTGAATCTCTACCTCCTCTAGTTTTGGTTCAGAAAACAAAAATGGAGATGATGATTGTGATTGATCAAAAGAAATTAAGTTTGGAGAAGATTGAGATCTTCCAAAAGAAACAGTATGTAACCCCTTTTTTGTTTTCTTCAGAATCTTTTCCGGATCTGACACCCCTGGGTGTAATGGTGAAGTAGGCTTCCCCCTAGTCCTAGACCTACTGGAAGCCACTTTGAAATACTACTTTTGGTGAATTGTAGTCTGAAAAAAATTCTGGTCCTGTTCACCTCAAAACCAGAGCAATAATGATATCCTAGGGAAGATGAAACTTCACTTCCGTCCCCTGCAGTGGCGCCAAAAGATGTTAGTGCCAGAATTTGTTCCTAGACTACTAAGGGACAAGCCAACACAATATTCAAAATCTCAAGATAAATACAATAAGTTTTCTGTTGGTTTTAGGTTAAATGATTTGAAGGTTTCAATATTAGGAAAACAAGATAAAATCAACTTGAATTCAACCATGTAGCATAAAGAACTGAAACTATGATCTTAAAGGAAAATCATAAACCATCACATTTCAAAGTCACACATTCAGGTTTCTATCTACAAAACATAAGCATTCATTCAATCAAACACATCAAAACAAGAATGAAATTATGTACTTTATGATCGCACTGATCAGGAATAAAAACACATTAAAAAAGATGGCTTATAATATATATGTGTGATCTCAGTCTTCAAACTTACATGATAAACTTGCAAGCATTTTCAACAGCACTGCATAGTAGCTTCAAACCAAAAACATCGAACCCTTGTTCATTCCCATTTGCTTCCTTTTAAACATTTTTTCAAAGAAGTAGTTTGTAACTACTTTTAGGTCTTTAGGTCTCAAAACAGTTACCTAATCAAACTTTTTAACTAGTGTCTTTAAATAAAGCCTTAACTACTAGTTATTACATACTTGATACAAAAATGAAAAAGAAACTAGGCATTAGGTATCCTTCCTTGTAGCCTCGACCAACATTGCAATCCCTTCCAAAGCATGAGTTCTTTTATTGTGTTGGGGCTGCTTAGCTTCCAACTCTTTAATCTTGTCTAACAACAATCAGTTCTTGATAATGTGTATTAACTTCTCCCAAGTCTTCCTTTAAACGCTTATTTGTCTTTGAAAACCTATCATTTGACTCATTTAGGAATGATATCTCTGCTTGATGTTGTTTCTGAATCCTTCTAATACTTTCAACCTCTGAGCATATGTTCACTTCTCCTGGAAAATTAGAGTCTTGGGATATAAAAGGTGGAATATCTAACTTTCTAAAGATTAAGTCTTCTTCAGACCTATCCTTTGCCAATCTCTATGCAATTTTAGATTCATCTTGTTCCATTTTGAAAATGATTTTCCCCTCTTCATCATGGTTTACTCCTAGATTTGCTTCTTCCAGATCTGCATCATCGCACTGTATACTCATCTGGTGAGAAATTGGTTTATCTTCCTCCTCTTCACCTTTATCAGTCGATGAACCTTGAATTAGGGTTATTTCCTCTGTCCTCTGATTAGAGCTTGAACCATTTTCCATATTACTCTTCATGGCTAACCTTGTTCTATACTTCCATGTTGATTCTCTTAACTGCATGAGAAGACTTGCATCTGCTTCTAAATCCACAGCCTGAAAACTTTCATTTTTTGTATCTTCTGCAGTAGGCTGTAAAACTATATTCTCGACTGTGCTCTGTTTTGACATGATTGGAATTTGAACTTGCTCCTCAGTAATATCAGTTACCTTTTCTATTTCTTGAACTTCTTGACAATGTTCCTGTTCTTTTTGACAATCTTTTTTTTTTTCTTCAACTGTATTAACCTGTTCTTTCTTTTTAGGAATTTTAGATCTTCCTTGTAACAGAGGATTTTCAGAGTTTCTCCCATTACCCTTTTTACCTTTCTTTTTAGATTTATTATTATCTGTGCACTCATCCCTTTCAGCTATAAACCCAGACCAAAATATGAAGTGTTCCCAGGTTTTCTTTTCTTTCTGCAATACTGTTTGAATGAGCACCTTTATAAGTCCATGATGAAATAAGGAATGTTTCATATGTTCAGGATTCGCTTTCACCTTAATTGACATCTTTTGAATACTTTTATACAAGAAATAGGGTAAATTTACTTTGTAGTGCGATTCCAAATTTATCAGAAACCTAACATGATATTTGAAGACCATTGAAAATCTGCCTTCACATGTGATGTAAGACTGTATAACACCAAGCACGTCTCTCTATTCGGGTACAAAACTTGTTATATGAACTCCATTACTCCAATTTAAGTTTTCATTACCTGGTAACAAGAACGGCTTTCGGTCGAATTTGAAAGGAACTTTTTTGAACCACAATTCTCGGTCCATGGTGAGACCGATGGCTTTAGAAATTAGGGCTTGCGTGAGTTGAAATTTTAGGGTTTTGAACTTAACAATGTCTTCAGCCAAATTATTTGCAAAGTAGATCGAAACTTTTTCATTAAACCCATTAATTTTCTCGAAGAAATTGAACCATCCCGCTGCTTTAAACACCTCTGCACATTTCGAAAATTTCACAGCCCATTGCGTGTCCTTCGTTTCTACCCTATTTACTGCACCACTTCTTCCCATCTCTTAACTGCATATTTCTTGATCTTGGATTCTGAGAAAACGTAGATGACAGATGTTCGAAGATCAAAACACTAACTTCGCTCAACAACAGGTGTTCATCGCTTTCATATTTTGTGATTCCCAAATTGACTTATGACAGCTCAAAACCGAATTTCTATTAATGATAGAATGTGGTGGAACTTTGAACTGTAATCATTATTTGATACGTGTTGAAACATTTGAAGTCATCATAACACAACTGGTCCAGTCATCATAACTGAAGCGAACCATCACTCATCCTGGAAAACACGATTTTTCATCATACCAGATTCTCGTAGCGCATTAGGGGTACATTTGATAATTTGCGCTACCAGAATATTCCAACATAGCCCATTTGATAAATACACTTAGCATAAGAGTTTAAAACTTGGTGATAAACTTCATGAATAAGCTAAATAAATGTAATTGAAAACTTGAGACACATACCATACTATATAAGCATTTAAAGGTCTTGGTTTAAAGAAAAGGAAGGCTATCAAAAATTAAATAAAACAAAAATTAGAAATAAAAATAAAATAATCAAAACCAGGGATAAATAAAAGAAAATAAATTTCAAACCAACCTAAGGAAACATCAACAAAAAATGAGAACAATCCTAGCATTAACAATGTCCCACAACATTTTGGCCTAAAATTCATTTTGATGTTGCCTTTGTTCAATGATTTGTTGTTGTTCAATGAGTCTCAACAAGAACTAATATTGTTGATGTTATCAATCTCGTAATTGACTAGCCTTTGAATATGAGATTATTGAGGGATAAATATCTTTGGAAGTGCTCTTTGAAGCCAATGAAGAGAAATATTCCACTATTTTGGAGCAGATATCACAACTAAATTTGAACCCAAATCCGACGAATTCTGACAAAATTGACCGTGTCATCGGATTTCACCTTTAAAATTATGAATTTTGCTTGATTTTTTTAAATTGATACCTGTCACTGTCGGATATCCGACGCTCGTTGGTTATCCGATGACTCTCGTCGGATAACCAACGGGCATCGTCGGATATGCGATATATAAAGTATAATGGTAACTATAATAATATCGTCGGATATCCGACGATAGTTTAATTTTAGAAACTATAAATTTTGTAAACATTCCGACATGTTGGGTATACAAGCGATGGTTTGTGGAAATTATATTATTCACACAGACTGTTTTCCGTATAAAAATACACAATTGTTTCAATTTTTACTTTGATTAAAAATAGTGAAGTGTGGAGATTTATTTTTTAAGATCGATAATCTTCAGTCAAGTTCTTTATGAGAAAATGTCACATAACAATATTCCTGATCCAGACGAACAAAATCGACAATTGCTTGCTAAATTGTGGGATGGACTGAAAATAAAGGGTGATGGGAAATGTTATTGTCCATGTAGTCAATGCAGGGGTTTTAAAATGAGAAGAATAAAGATCACAACAACCAGAAAACATTGTAGGGAACATGGACACACTAAGGGGGGAGATGAATATCGTCCATTGGTAGGTAGTGCATTATATATGTCTTTATATTGATCATTTTTGTAAATGTATGTATCATTTTAATATTTCTTATATTAACTAATATCTATTGACGGTTTCATGTAATTATAAAGGAAAGACCTCCGATCTATTTTTGTAGAGGATGTGCTTTCAGAACAAGTACCGAAGGAACATGGAGCTATGAATAATGGAGAACAAGTTAATGATCATATTGAAGAAGATGATCATACTGATAACATAGTTGAAGATGATGGTACAAATAAACTGATCCATGATACATTTAATGTTAGAATGGATGATGATGATAATGAAAATGATGACTTTCATGATGTTCACGATTTACCTCTTCTTGAGAAGGCATACAAACCCATTTATGAGGGATACAACACAAATCTTCTCTCTTCTATATTGTTGATAATGAACTTGAAGGTTATGAACGGTCTTTCAAACACATCAGTCACACGGATGTTAAGGTATGTAATATATTCCATCACATATATATGATCGCGCTAAAGGTTATCATTATTCGTCTATTAATTTTATTGTTAATTCATAAGTAAAATTAATATGGATGAAATGTATTTCATTAATATTATTTATATATTATATTAACTAGTTTTTTATTTTAATTTGTTGTAGCTTGATAGCTGAATTTTTGTTACCATCGTCAAATATTTTACCTCGCACATATCGAGATTTATCTTCCATCATGAAAGAAATTGGAATGCAGTATGAAGCAATTGATGCATGCCCCAATGACCATGTTATATATTATAATCAGCATGAATTTGAAACAAAATGTACGGAATGTCATATCAACAGATATCGAACAGATCAAGTAACAAAAAAGGTGCCTCGCAAGGTTCTTCGTTATATTCCCATTATTCCATGTTTGCAACGACTGTTCATGTGCAAAAACATAGCGCAATTTATGGATTACCATGCACGGAACAGAAGTCAAGATGACATTATTCGAATTCCTGCAGATGGGTCTACATTTAGAGATATGGAGGAAAAATGGCCTCACTTTAAAGAAGAACCTCATAATCTTAGGATTTCATTGACAATAGATGGTGTCAATCCATTTGCAGATATGAGATCCATTTACTCGGTGTGGCCTATTTTTGTTATCAACAATAACATTCCTCCATGGTTTTCAATAAAGAGGGAGCACATAATGTTGTCAACGATTATTCCAGGTATGTGTCTACAACTCTTTTTTTTATGTAGTGGTATCTCATTTTTCGTATTTTGTTGCATAATTTCATATATATATATTTTTATTTTTCTCTTGTGTATGGTTTATATATCTAAATGGTTGTAATAATTATATATTTTACATGTTCAAACCAATCAGGTAAGTACCAAGTTAAAGATATGAATGTATATATCGAACCTCTTATTGACGAGCTACTAAAGTTATGGAATTGCAGCACTATGTATGATGTATCTTGACCAATACGACAAAGGAAATTTCAATTCCATGCAATAATTGTATGGACAATACATGATGCCCTAGGGTTAACCCATTTTTGTGGTTTGTAATTATAATTTCCACTTTAGTTGCATTTATTTTTATGAACTAGTTAATATATTATGCACGCATGTTTTTTTTTAAATAATCCATTCATTTTATATATAATGGTAATTGACATAGTTAATCCATCTCTTTATGTAGGTCTTCAGAGAAAGGGAAAATTCGCATGTCCAGTTTTTGGTCATAATATCAAATCTCGTCGTTCAAAAAGTTTAGGAAAAGAGGTGTTTGATGAGTATAGGCACTTCCGCTCTAAGAATCATAGGTATCGAACTACCAAAAAACATCTATTCAATGGGAAGCAAGATATTGCATTAAAACCGCAGAGAATGAAACTGCACCTATGGAAGTTGCAATATAATAGAAACCGTCAAGGTACGTACGGATCAAATTGTTTATCTATCATCGTATATGAAATGTTTTTTATTGTGTGTTGTTTACTGTAATTGACATTGATTTATGTAATTTCTTTATAAACTATGATTCATGATGTCATGTCCCCTAAAAAATGAGTAGCGGAACAAGTTCCTAACCCAATCAATCCCTTTGCTTGAGGAGACAACTTCATGACCATGGGATTAATTTTGGAATTTCCAGGCATTTAATTAATTAGACTATGCAATAAATGTTATCCTAAGTTTAATTATGCACATGGATTATTTAATTTTATGCATTTAATATTTTTATGTGGAATAAATGAGGATAATCCTCCACTAGGGCGCATTAGTTGATAAGGTTGGTTGAGGAGAGACTTGGAGAAGAAGTCAAAGAGAGAAACACACGAATCTAGAAAATCATGAAAAAGGAAAGAAAGGAGGAGCAAATCAGGAAAAGCAACACAAAGGTAGAAAGAAGGAAATTCAGAAAAGAAGGAAACTTCAGAAAAAGAAGAAAAATACAAAGCAAAAAGTAGAAAGGAAACCAAAAAGGGAAAAGGAGGAAAGCAAAGCAAGGAAAGGAAAGGAAGGAAAGCTAGTTTCCTTATCCACTCAAGGAGGGCACATTATTCACGAAGAATTGCTCATAAATTCACCTAATCTCCTTAAATAAACCAGTGCGCATCACATTCACATATTTTGTCAGTTTGAGTATTGGTATGAGAGTAATTTTGCCTCAAAGACTTGGGAGATGTGCCCCTGGTCAAGTTTGGGAGATGTGCCCCAGATTTATGTGAGAGGATGATGACATTCAGCCATTGTAACTGAGTTTATTTGCAGGTCCTGTAGCTGAAACAAGGCTGGGTCAAATTTCAGAAATCTCCAACAAGTCTGTGGTTCGAATCTCATAGCTCTTCATTGATTTCTAGTGTTATATTGTTCAGTAAGAATGGAGAGAAAATTTTGTAATTATTTGAGGAATATATTGGCTCATTTCTGATGTATTAACAGTGAATGTAATCCTATAATATCATTTAGATCAATTAAAATTACAGAAGTCATATTTCTTCTGATATTTCTCCACCCCTTCTAGATTTAGCTAGAATTTGACTAGTTTCCAGTTTGCAATTAATAAATCAATGAGTATTTATCCAAATGAATTCATTCTTGTTCCTGGAGTTGATTAATATGTCATATGTCACATTGCATGTCTCATATAATAATTTTGTGGGACTTTATTGACTGTTTGGGAGCCCTGAATTCACACTAGTTGAGTAATCCTGGAAGGCAATTTTACTTGTATTTTTGTGAGACTTGCTTAGAAATTCATATAAATTCATGTAATGTTATTTTAATGTGTAATGAATTTAATTGAATGATATTTATCCTCTCTGGTTTAGAAACACCCATTCTCATCCTCCAGTCAAAGATTCCTCCCATACTAGTCTACATATGGTGAGGGGCCTAGGTGTGTTGGAGTAGATTGCAGATTTATGCTATTGAAACATCAATGGTATCATTACTTTGTGCATAGTTATCACAAAATATCAGAGCCTCACATCCATCCAAATCCTTTGATCTAGTCCATCTTCAGTCCATCTAGATTCCACAATCATTGTTTTAATTATTCTTGTGAAGTAAAGAGTTTTTGTATCAATAATCCTAGTTGATACATTATAGTGGTATCAGATCATGGTCCTATGAACCTTCTCTTGAATTAATTCTATGAGTCCAAGAAGATATTCATTTTCCAAGAAGAAAGGTTCCTTGTCAGAAGGAGAAGAGGAAGAGGAAATCAATTCCACTGAAGGAAAACTACAAGGAGAATCAGATATGTCTCATAATGAAGATAAGGAATAGTTCAAACTCTTTTTTCAAGGCATGATGAAAGGTCTGCAATACATCTCTCTCAATATTTTTCAATCATGGAAGGAGACCAGATAATTCTTAACTTAGCAGCTAGGAAGAAAGATCAGAAAAGGGAGCAGCAATGGTACCCCACATGGCGACAGGAAGAGAAATGGTGGCCATATTTTCTCAAAAATTGGGCCTCACAATTGCCCTGATGAATTCAAGATGGAAACTCCATCTTACTCCAGGCCTACTATGCCCAAGTTCACTGAAGAACAAAGAGAAGAAATTGAGGTTCGAAATGGAGGTCTTGCTTCATGGGAGGACAAGTATATTGAGTACCTTACATTGAATTAATAATGTAGAAGTGCTCTACCATTCAAAGACTTATGTGATCTGAAGTACACGCCCAACCCAAGAGGAGGATTCATAATGAAAAATCATAACTATGAACTCAAAAATGCCATTGGTAAGATTTCTTTACCCTATTTTGATGGTTCTAAAATATGTACTGCTAACTAATCTTGGATTCATAAACTTGACACATATTTTCAGTTGAATCCTATGGATGAGGGAGATGCCATCAAGATGGATACTCTACACTTAGATGGAGAAGAAAATGATTGGTGGTTTCATGGCCTAAAGACTCTTGGGAATGACCAATTAACCCCCTATGAAGAGTTCACAAGAAGGTTTCAGAAAGATCCGAGAGAAGAGATCCCGAGATCACCTTCAGAGAACTAGCACATGTGAAGAAAAATGGAACTCCCGAAGTTTACATCTCTGAGTTCCAAAATTTATCTATGATGGTCTTTGATATTTCAGAATCTAGGTTGATCTTATTGTTTATTGAAGGGTTATCAGAACCTTTGAAAGTCTTGGCGAAAGCCTACAGACCCAATACCTTGCAAGATGCACTAAGTCAAACCAGAGACTTGCAAGATTCTCTCGGAAGGACCAGATTTCCTCCAAGTAATGTTGGTCCTACTCAATTCAAGAACCAAAGGCCACCCATGAAGAGTCCTTCTAGAAATTTCAGAAAGGATAACTATGCTAAGGACCGAGATGAGTTGAGAAGAAGGAAGCTTTGATTCACTTGTCAGGAGCCATGGGTTCTAGGACATAGATGTGCCAAAGGAAAGTCACACTACATTGAAGTTTACTCAGAGAGAGAAGCTGAGGAAGAAGAAGAAGAGGCCCCAATAGATGTAGATGTGTCCTATGAGACTGCAGAAGAAGAACCCACTCTAGAGGTGAGAAAGATTGCAGTACTCTCAGGAGTGCCTCGCTACCATACACTCAGATTCAAAGGAGTGGTTCAAGGACAACCAGTCATTGTGTTAGTGGATGGAGGAGACACACACAACTTCATTGATTCAAATTTGGTTGAAATAAGGAAGCTACACAGTGAAAAATTTGGAGGCTTCACTGTTATCATTCCAGGTAATGATTCCATGAACTATTGTAGATGGATTCCTAAATTGAAGATTTGTATAGGAGAAGATACCATTACAGATAGTTTTTATGTTGTTGATGTGGATGATACTACCATGGTTTTAGGAGTACAATGGTTGCAATCCATTGGGAAGCATTCAGTAGACCACCAAATCCATGAAATGACATTCAAGGGAGAAAATGGAAAAGAGATAGTGTTGAAGGGAATCAACACCTATCCCAAACAAGTGGTAAGTGCACATAGTATGAGATACATTCTAAGGAATGGAGATATTGAATGGGTTTCATAATTCCTAATCACCACAAAGGTAAACTCATTCGAAGTATCCCATTATCCTAAATACATTCAGAAGCTGCTCCAAAATCATAAGAAGGTGTTTGGGGACCTTCCTCATGGTAGGAATCCGGATAGAGGAGTGAAGCATAGGATTGATTTGGATATAGGAACCTAACCTATCAAGGTGCATCCCTACAAACACCCAAAAATATTCAAGGATGAGATAGAGTGAACCATCAAGGAACTGCTTGAATTGGGGTTCATTAGACCGAGTTCAAGTCCTTTTTCCTCATCGGTAGTCCTTGTGAAGAAGAAAGATGGGACCATGAGGATGTGCATAGATTACATAGATCTTAACAAGAAGTTGATCAAGAATAGATATCCCATTCCAAGGATTGATGAGCTTGTGGATGAGATCCATGGGGCTAAGTACTTTTCTAAGATTGATATTCAATCTAACTACCATCAAATCAGCATGAGAGAAGAAGACATACAAAAGACAGCTTTCCGGTGTCACCATGGGCACTTTGAGTTTATGGTTATTCCTTTTGGCCTAACAAATGCACCTGCAAATTTTCAATCTTGCATGAACAAAGTGTTTAGCAAGCAGCTCCGTAAGTTTGTACTTGTTTTCTTTGATGATATTTTAATCTATAGTAGGACTTGGGAAGAGCATTTGCATCATTTGGATATTGTACTAACAATCTTGGCAGATCAATCTTTTTATGCAAAGATAACCAAGTGTGAGTTTGGAATGACTGATATTTTGTATCTTGGTCATGTGATTGGTCAAGATAGAGTTAAGGTTCACATGGAAAAGATCCAAGCCATTCTAGATTGGCCTAGTCCTAAAAATCTCACTGAACTAAGAGGGTTCATTAGGCTATGTACCTACTACCAGAATTTTGTTAAAGGATTTTCCAAGTTGACATCTCCTTTGAAGCATTTCACTAAGAAAGGAGCTTTCCATTGGTCAGAAGAATCCGAACAAGTGTTCAACAGAATGAAGGAGGTGATGAGCAGTTGTCATGTTCTTGCACTTCTAGATTTTTCTCAACCTTTTGTTCTTGAGTGTGATGCTTTAGGGAATGGGATTGGAGCAGTCTTGATGCAAAATAAGCACCATTGGGCCTTTGAGAGCAGAAAATTGCAGCCACATGAAAGGTTTTATTCATTTTATGACAAAGAGATGCTAGCCATCATGCATGCACTAGTCAAGTTCAGGCGGTATTTGGGGGGAGGTAAGTTTATTATCAAGACTGACCACAACAATTTGAGGCACTTCTTAACCCAAAAGGAGTTGAATGATAGGAAAAAGAAGTGGGTAAGAAAGGTACACGCATTTGAATTTGATATTGAATATAAGAAGGGTAAGATGAACATTGTAGTTGATGCACTTTCTAGAAAACCCACACTTGCATTGCTCAAATTTCAAGATGATTGGAAAATACATCTTGGGGTAGAATACACCAAGAATCAGTTTGCTTGTGATTTATTTGATGGAATAATTCGTGATGATTCTTATAAGATCGTTAATGATGTCATTTATTATAATGATAGGATCTTTGTAGTTCCAGAATCCATACTAAAGAAGAAGATTCTTGAAGCTACCCATGATGTGCCTCTAGCAGGTCATCATGCGTTTGTGAAGATTTACAGGAAAGTAAGGTAAATTTTGACATGGAAAGGGATGAAGAAGGAAGTGATGGAGTATTTCAGATAATGTGTGGCATGCCCGCAAAATAAAGTGGAGCATACTCATCCAGAAGGGATCTTGCAACCACTCCCCATTCATGAGAAAAAATGGCAAAGTGTATCAATGGATTTCATCATTGGGCTTCCCAAAAGCCAAGTTAAAGACAATAATTTTGTTGTGGTTGATAGGTTGACTAAATATGCACATTTTTTTGCTGTCACCACTAATATTTCAGCCATCCAAGTGGCTGAAATTTTCATCAAAGAAGTCTTCAAACTTCATGGCATACCCAAGTCCATCATCAGTGACAGTGGTAGTAAGTTTACTAGCAATTTTTGGCAAGAATTGTTCAAGTTAGTAGGGACAAGTTTGGACATGAGCACTAGATACCATCCACAGACTGATGGCCAAATAGAGAAAGTGAACCAATGGCTGGAAGGGTACTTAAGAAACTATGTCACCGGCCAACACAAGTCTTGAAACTTGGCTCCATTTGTTAGAGTTTTGTTAGAACACTCCTTTTCATCTCTCGATTGGTATGTCTCCTTTCAAAGGTATTTATGTATATGATGCAATTAATTTTTCTAACCTGATATTTGGTGATTGTAAGACACAAAAAGCAAAGTATTGGATCCAAGAGAGTCAAGACATACTCAGCACTCTCAAGGAAAACTTGCAGGTAGCACAAAATCGACAGAAAGTGCATGCAGACAAGCATAGAGTTGAGCGAGCTTTCCAAGTTGGAGATCTGGTATATTTGAGGTTGCATCCCTATAGAGAGTCCTCATTGAAGTATAAAGGGGTTGAGAATTTGCAGCCAATATTCTATGGCCCCTACCAAGTTTTGAGAAAGATCAGTGAAGTGGCTTATGAGCTAGAGTTGCCTCCGGGCAGCCGGATTCACAATGTTTTTCATGTGTCCTGTTTCAATAAAGCAGTAGGGAAGCAAGTCAAAGCTTCATAAGACTTGCCACCACTTGATGATGAAGGGAATTTGGTGTTGATCCTTGAGAGTATTTTGGAATTCCGAGAGAAGAAGCTAAGGAGCATAATCCTTAAAGAATGTTTGGTGCAGTGGGAAGGAATGCCTAGTGATGATGCTACTTGGGAAGGACAACATATCTTACAACATCCCAGTTTGAAATTGATTGAGGACAAGTAATCTTGGGTGGGGAGGACTGTCATGTCCCCTAAAAAATGATCAGTGGAACAAGTTACTAACCCAATCAATCCTTTGGGTTGAGGAGACAACTTCATGACCATGGGGTTAATTTTGGAATGTCTAGGCAATTAATTAATTAGACCGTATGCAATAAATGTTATCCTAAGTTTAATTATGCACATGGATTATTTAATTTTATGAATTTAATATTTTTATGTGGAATAAATGAGGATAATGCTCCACTAGGGTGCATTAGTGGATATGGTTGGTTGAGGAGAGACTTGGAGAAGAATTCAAAGAGAAAAACACATGATCTAGAAAATCGGGAAAAAGGAAAGAAAGGAGGAGCAAATCAGGAAAAACAACACAAAGCAGAAAGCAACACAAAGGAAAAAAGAAGGAAAGTAAAAAAAAAATGAAAGTTCAGAAAAAGAAGAAAAAGAAGAAAAAGCCAAAGTAGAAAGTAGAAAGGCAACCAGAAAAGGAAAAAGGAGGAAAGCAAAGCAAGGAAAGGAAAGGAAGGAAAGCTAGCTTTCCTTATCCACTCAAGGAGGGTGCATTAGCCATGAAGAATTGCTCGTAAAGTCACCCAATATCCACAAATAAACCAGTGAGCAACACATTCACATATTTTCATGTCAGTTTGAGTATTGGTATGAGAGCAGTTTTGCCTCAGAGACTTGGGAGATGTGCCCCTGGTCAAGTTTGGGAGATGTTCCCCAGCTTTCTGTGAAAGGATGATGGAATTCAACCATTTTAACTGATTTTATTTGTAGTTCCTATAGCTCAACCAAGACTGGGTCGAATTTCAGAAATCTCCAACAAGTTTGTGGTTCAAGTCTTAGAGCTCTTCATTGATTTCTAGTGCTATATTGTTCAGTAAGAATGGAGAGAAAATTTTGTAATGATTTGAGGAATGTATTGGCTCATTTATGATGTATTAACAGTGAATGTGATCCTATGATATCAGTCAGACCAATTAAAATTACATAAGTCATATTTCTTCTCATATTTCTCCACCCCTTCTAGATTTAGCTAGAATTTGACTAGTTTCCAGTTTGCAATTAATAAATGAATGAGTATTTATCCAAATGAAGTAATTATTGTTCATGGATTTTCTTAATGTCGTATTTCAAATTCCATGTCTTAGATAATAATTTCGTGAGCCTTTACTAACTATTTGGGAGCCCTGAATTTGCACTAGTTGAGTAATCCTATAAGGGAATTTTACTTGTATTTTTGTGAGACTTGCTCAGAAATTCATATAAATTTATGGAATGTTATTTTAATTTGTAATGAATGTAATTGAATTATATTTATCCTCTCTAAGTCAGAAACAACCATCCCCAGTCTCCATTCAAATATTCCTCCCATACTAGTCTGCATATGTTGAGGGGCCCAGGAGCATTGGAGTAGATTGCATATTGTTTATCTTGAAACATAAATGGTATCAGTAATTTTTTCAAAGGTATCAGAAAATATCAGAGCCTCCCATCCATCCAAATCCTTTGATCTAGTCTATCTTCAACCCATCTAGCTTCCACAATCATTGTTTTAATTATTGTTGTGAAGTAAAGAGTTTTTGTATCACTAATCATAGTTGGTACATTACACATGATGGTTGTCGTGATCATGAAGGAATTAATGGACTTCCATGAGGAATGAAAATCTATCCTAAAAAATTCAGGAGGTTGCCCTACTATGAGCACCTACAAATTGCTCATATGTTTGATACAATGCATATCGGAAAGAATGTGACCGAAACATTATGGAAAATATTTGATGGAAGGAGTGAGAAAGAAACAAATGTCAAAATTTGCAAGGAAATTCAAGAATCCAACCATGCAATTAAAGATATCATTAAATTTCGTAGCGACGGAGACCAAATTAATATAAACTCACTTCCATGGATGTTAACGGAGCAACAAAGTAACGGTGTAAAAGAAGTCATGCAAAAAATTAAATTTCCCACCGGATTTTGTTCGAACATGAAGAATATCATAACAAAGAAAGGTGATTTTGCGGGGGTGAAAACGCATTATTGGCATATCTTCATAAATGTAATTATTATGGTATGCATATAATTGCTATATTTTTTTATTCTAGTGCATATTGTTGGTATTTTTTGTCTACTTTTTGTAAAAAAAATGAAACGATTTGTATATTGTTACAGTATGTTCTACCTCTCTCTCTCCCGGACAACTTCGACAACAGTATCAAACAAGTTATATATAATCTTGGGAAATACATGAGGTAAGTAGCGATTTTTTGCATGCACTTAGTGTTTGTTTAATTCATTGTAGAACTTATATTTGACATTTTTTCATATTGTTATGTAATGTTTTTTTTTGTTAAATATTGTGATTGGTTTGCATCACTTGTAGATGGTTTTCATCTAAAGAAATCCATAAAGAAGATATAAATTATTTGAGGAGATAAATTCCTCGTCTCATGTGTGAAATGCAGAAGCATCTACCTTCGAAATTTTTCAATGCACAAGAACACTACCTCATACACCAAGCTGAGGGGATTGAATTGTGTGGACCTGTACACTCAAGGTCCATGTGGATGGTTGAGAGGCACTTGAAATTTTTGAAGGGTTTGGTTAGACAACGAGCACGTCCTGAGGATTCTATGGTGGAGGGATATATGGTATACTAGAACATGATGTATATTAGTGAATATCTTCCTAAATTAGCGTCAAATATCAATTTAGGTCGCATTTGTGATCCAGAATCCAATAACAATTTCAAAGGGGAGTACCTGAAGGGGAAAGGTAGATCGAGGAAGGTGGAAGGTAATTATTAGTTAGTGGATATTAATTAATATATTTCATTTGACTATTGATTTTTATGTATATATCATACATATTCTATTTTTAATATTCAATATGCATTAATTAAAAATGTATAATGTGTTAAGTTAATATACATTTGTACTGAATTTTAATTTTATTTTCATCAAGCAGTTGGTCGAGAGTGGGATGCACTTCATTTATACATCGCAAACAATCTTGATTGGATGAAGGTATGGATTCAACGATGTGAACAATCTGGTCATGGAATATCATGGGAAGGTGTGGCTTCATTAGTTAAAGCAACTCATCACAATGGAGATACCAATCTTACACAAAGGGAAATCGATTTAGCATATGGTTTAAAAGATAAGCAGGAAACCATATTAATAAACCATACTATTTATTTGTTTTGCAAATATATTTATGTACACGTTGATTTTTTTCCCTACAGGGCATAAACATGCACTTAATCACCAATTCATGAGGTAACCTTTACATGTATGGCTTGTTGTAGGTAAAACGCCATAAGGCTGTGTGGTGCAATGGTTGTAAATTTCGCATAAAATTTTTGGATGAAAAGAAGAAAACATCAGATTGTGGGATATCTGCAGTCTTTTAGGTGACCAATGTTTCCTCTAGAAGTGACAGACATCCATAACTCTCAGAAAATCGATACTATGGGTATTTGGAAGATATTGTTCAGTGTGACTTCAACTCCTTCAAAGTAGTTCTATTCGTTGTCAAATGGTACATGTTACAATTGAATCAACATGATCTTGATAAAACTATTATTGAACATGATAATGGATTTACCATGGTTAATACAAGGTTGTTTGAGCCAGGAATGGAGCCCTATGTTCTTCCACGCCAATGTGAACAAGTATTTTACTATGAGGTTCTAGGTAGAGGGGGTTGGTCATTTTTTGTGAGACACGATCCAAGGGGAAGGATGGTAAAGTATAATGTAGAGGAAGGTAATGATGAGGGTCTTGAATAAGAAGATGATGTTGAAGATGATCAGCATGAGTTAGATGATCATGTTCCAGATGAAGATGTCGAAGAATTAGTTGAATCAAATGATGTAGCAGACAATGTCCACGAAGATGATATCATCAACGATGATATGATGATCATAACTGACATCGATGATGATGTGATATGGCCAATCCTTACAATGTTGAATCTGGATCGGATGATACAGATGATGACTTGGATGAAGAAGATGATGAATTCCATTGAAGTGTATGAGGTATGCCTTAATATATCTACTCTATATATTTTGATTGAATATTACGATAGAATTATTGAATTTTATTGGTACATATAAATTAATTTTTTCTCAGTGTTTTTTCCATTTTCCTGTATGTTGGCATATGTTATAATTAGAGACATTGCTTATTAGGTATGACAAAAAACACAATCAAATATTTTTTTGTACATAGATTTTGTCGTGTTATGGGGGATTGAGAGTGACGTGAGAGGGGGGGTTAGATGAGCTTCCACCTTCACGTGGTTGGCCCTTTTTAGTAGAGAATATTAAATTATTCTCGAAACAAAGAGAATCTCAGTAAGGAAATGCAAAATTTTCAAGCTAACCCAAATGGCATGCTTGATCATGTGCTACTGCACAGGGCCAATGTTGAATTTTTTTCAATTTGTTCTTGCATGGATTGAAATTTGGCACAGTTAGACTAGACGCATGCATTGGCGGTGTCAGAGGGTTTCCATACTCAAACATGACTGACACACACATTTCAACAATTAAAAACCATACCTATAGATTAATTCAAGTACTACACGGGGCCAATGTTGATTTTTTTTCAATTTGTGCTTGCATGGACTGAAATTTGGTATGGTTAGACTAGATGCATGAATTGACGTGGGAGGATTTCTAGACTCAAACATGTCTGACACAAACAATTCGACAATAAAAAACCATACCTATAAATCAATTAATGTGCTACACGGGGCCAACGTTGAATTTTTTTCAATTTGTGCTTGTTTGGACTAAAATTTGGCATGGTTAGGCTAGATGCATGCATTGACGATGTGGGAGGGTTTCCAGACTCAAACATGACTGGCACACACAATTAAACAATAAAAAACCATACCTATAGATTAATTCAAGTACTACACAGGGCCAACGTTGAAATTTTTTCAATTTGTGCTTGCATGAACTGACATCTGGCATGGTTAGACTAGACACATGAATTGACTGTGTGGGAAGATTTACAGACTCAAACATGTCTGACACAAACAATTCGACAATAAAAAACCATACCTATAGATTAATTAATGTGCTATGCGGGGCCAACGTTGAAATTGTTTCAATTTGTGGCTTGTTTGGACTAAACTTTGGCATGGTTAGGCTAGACGCATGCATTGACGGTGTGGGATGGTTTTCAAACTCAAACATGAGTGACACAAATAATTCAACAATAAAAATCGTACCTATAGATTAATTAATGTGCTACACGGGGCCAACGTTGAAATTTTTTCAATTTGTGCTTGTATGGACTGAAATTTGGCGTGGTTAGACTAGACACATGCATTGACGGTGTGGGAGGGTTTCCAGACTCAAACATGACTCACAACATGAAATATGGAAACAACATGAGGACCGAAATTTGGGTTCCAACAAACATATTTACAAACTATTGATTGAATTTTCTTAAGTTTGTAGATTTGGGTGAGGATCATCATAAGTCATGTTGAAGAGTATTCTTCCTCATAAGAAGCATGATATTTTCCAAAAGACACCTTCTATGATGAGTATCCTAAAAGTTAATTACCCACATACTCTCCTCCATTATAAAATCTGAAACATTTTATTGGTTTACCACATTGATTCTTAACCAATTCCCTTTAAATTACTTGAATTTCTCAAAGACCATCTCCTTGTTTTTTGGGCAAATAAACCCATGTAGATATTGAAAAAACATCAATAAAGGTTAAAACATACATTGCAATAGAAAATGATGGTTGATCATCATATGAAGGTTTTTGTGCACAAGATACATCTATGTCTTTTCCCACCACGACTTTGTTTTCTCAAATGTCATCTCCCCAAATTTTGCATTGGGCCACAATTGCCTAAGCCACTTGGCCATACTCATGATAGTTTGTCAAATTGATGCTAAGGGTCAAATAATTGACAAGAATGATGTCTAAGTTAGTAATAATGTAAAATTAGATACAAATGGACAAGGTGGGTCACATTAAGTGAAATTCCCAATTCAAAGTTTGTAATATTCCCATCCAAATGAACTATCATGGAGGAAAATTACTAGTTCCCTAGGTTAGGGGTGGAAGCATTGACAGTTGGAGTAAAGGATCTACAAGACCCAAAATGACCTTAGACTTACAAATCCACATTAAATGGGTTCAATTAAATAATAATAAAAATAAAATGAGGTGGCATTGGATCATGATGGAACATAAGAGGTTGTGGGACCCACATGTGGAAAGATTCTCCACTACACTTGGCATGATTCTATCACCAATTCGAGTTCAAGATGAAGGGTAACATAATTGGCAGATTTTAAGAGGTATTATTCATGGCATGAATCATGTAAGATCGAATTGGAGTGGAAGAGTAACTCCCATGGAAGAGGAAGAGGCATCTTAGAAGAATTGTGACACTTGGACCTAGATTCCCTAACTCCTATGACAACAATGATGAAGATTCTATGACACTTATGACAAATTTAAGACCTGATTTCTAACATATGACATATATGACATGTCATGGCTAAAAATAGCCTCCAATATGGCGCACAAGGGGAGTTATGGCAGCCAAGAGTCCCCCATTCGAATGGATGGAAGAGGAGAGCTAGGAAACGTTGGACAAGTGGAATTCATGGGAATCTCTCCCTATCTTGAGTTGGGATGAGTCTCTTGGATGGAATTCATGCTAAGGAGGCCTTGGTAGGTTAATAAAAGACAAGAGGAAAGAAAGAGAGCAGCTTTTGATCATTTCTCATTTTTCAAATTGGAGAGCATAGCTTGTCCATGATAGTGGAGTGTTTACTCTACTTGCCTTAGTACCGATTTCGAGGGTGCAATATTCCCATCCTAATTGGGAATTGGAGAGGCCATTCAGACCTTTCATTTGGAGCTACAATGGAGTCATTTTTTGCAGGTTGAATCTACAGGGCTGCTCGTGATATTTTCTTCTTCAACTTGCTCCCACATCTTTTCCAATTTTCTCTCTATATTCTTGCTCTTGGAGGAAGGGCGCACATGGAGAGATGCTGATCTCTTTGGGGGAGTCAAAGGGACCCATTATTTGTAATATTATTTCCACACTCTGTATTTAATTCTTGGATATACCTCAGATCTAAAATCCAAGTAAAACCATGTAAAAATTCCAAACTATGTATGAATGGTGCCATTTTCCCATATATCTCGTAGAGAGAGATTCAAGTTGTTTGGTATCGACTTTTATCAGTAAATATATGTGTTTTTATTTCTGTTTGGAGAGACATTAATATACTGAATAATTTTCATACACCTTATGCAATTCCTTGTAACATTTCTCTCAAATTTCATAGCAAGTTTTAGCGTTTTTCTCTCATTTCCCCCTATGTTAAGACATGTTTACAAATATCTGATTTATGAGAGTTGCAGAAGCCTTTAGGGACTGATTAATGTTGTAATTTGGTTCCCATTGAATTCATATAACTAATACATGTATCTGTTCTGAAATTTGGGAGGTTCTTACTGCTTTTGGGAATCCATTAGTGACCTCTACCCTTGGGGATTTGAACCTCGAATTTACTAGCAAATTTCCCTATTTTCTACTGAACTTAAATGAATGTTGACGAAGTATGTTTATAGTGTCTAAGAACCCATTAGGTTAATTTTTATGTCCTAATACCATTCGAACACTCTCAGATCCAATTCGAAATCCTTAGGAGTGTTTTGGAGCCATCTACCCTTGGGGGTTTCAACATCGATTTTCCTAGTAATGTTGCTTTTCATTCTCTACTTGTAAATGCAAGTTGCTGAAGTACTTAGAAAGTTTAAAATCATATAATAGCTGAATTAATGTGTCCTAATACACCTCAATCCACTCTAGACATAATTCTATACCACCTGGGATCATTTGGGACAGTTTGGGGTTTCACTAGTCCAAGGTTCGAAAATTGGCCAAATTGGGTAAAATTTCAATTTGGGGACATTGCAGTGGTATCAAAGCATGATCCTTGTACCTGTGCATTATTATCATACATTTAATAATAATTTTCAGCCATGTATTACTATTATGATGAATCCTATGAGTACAATGCTTATGAGCAATATGAAGAAGAATGCGAATGGTATGAGGAAGAGGTGCCATCATGCAACACTTCTTACAATTTCATAAGGAATGAGGGTTATTATTATGACCTTGAATATGATGAAGATGGGTGTGTCACACTACCAAAGGATAATTCTATGAATTAATTACAAAGATTGAGAGCAACATGTAAAACCTTGTCCCAACAATCTCAGGCATATCTTGATCTGTATAAGGGAGATACACAAAAGACCATTCCTTTTGAAGACTTTGTTAATTGGGTGTTTGAAAATAGGCCCAAAAATGAAGATGTGTATTTAGTGAATAAAAGTCTATTCCCTTCTTGCAAAAGACCTTTGAGAGAAAATAATATATGTTTGAGTGAAAAGGAGGAGACCCATGAGCCACCTAGTTCTGAAATATGTAAAGCAAAAGAAGCATTAAATGAAGAGGGTCGGAAGTCATTCCCAAGTGACTTTGAAAAATATGAAGAAACATCACATGAGCATGAAGAAGAGTTACATTTTGAGACACACTCTACTTTGGAGATGAATCAAAGAGAATCTACTGATGGATTCTTGAACTATGAAGGAGTACCTACTGATGGGTGCTCACACCTCTATGTTGGTGAGATAGAGATCACTTTTGAAAGTATTTCTGCAATCCAAAGTTCCATTAAGCATGAAAATGAAGGCCTTGTAGCAGTTGAAGAAGAACCAAGATCAACTTTGCCATCACCACTTGAGCTTAATGAAGTTGGTCCAAGTAGAAAGTACAAAGAAGAGGAGGTCCCTATACAAGAGCCTTTTTTTCTTGAAGGGTCATTAAAGATGAATGAAAATAAGATCCAAGAGACCCTTAGAATACTCCATGACACTCAAGAATTGGTGTCAAATTCTTGTTGGATATTTTCTTCATTGAAGGATCCATCCTTCCTTGAAGACATGGAGAAGATTCAAAGAGCAATGCGCAACATCGAAGGTAATTTCATGTCCTTGATTTTTGATAGAAATAATTTGGTTGAGATTAATGAATGGTTACATGGATAATAATTGAATAATAATGAGGATATTCATAATCTAAAAATGCAAAATGAGCAACTTCTTGAAAGGTTGAAAGATACTTGTTCTTCCTCCTATGTTTCAGATTGTCAAATGGTAGATTGCTTGGAGGATTCTCATGACGTGATGGATCATGAGAAACATGGAAAATTGAAGGTGATTGATGTGTTTGAAGATGAGCTTGATGAGAACCAAGAACTTTTTGTGGTGGAAGAGTAACTTGGGTTGCCTCTTGGAAATGGTTACACAATTTTTGAAGAAGTGTATGATTCCACTACCTTTGAACCAACCTATTAGTAAAGTTTTTCCCTTTTGAGGGAGGTGCATGATCCTACCCTTATGGAGCCTACACATGATGACACTTTTGCATATTCTGATAATTTGGGTGAGTTGGTTCATTCTCCTGCATCCTACACTTCCATATTTTGCAACATTCATCCTAACGAAGTATGGGTGAAAAGTTTATTTTTGATGGCGCCACATGAGGAGTATGAAATTCCTATATCTCTTTTAGATGATGAAATGATTAGAGCACTTTCTTATTATTTACATTTGCAGTAGCATCCTTTGTTAACTTATGATGATACATATCTGCATGGATGCACCTATGATATTCACTTGAGTCACTTGAAGACTCATGATTTTCCTTACTCCTTGCTTAGTTCAATTGATGCTGGAGGAAATTCACCCAATACTTGGGTGAAGAGATATATAATTGGATCAAATTCTTATTGGAAGCAACATCCTTTGTTATTTCTTGATGATGCACATATACGTGGATGCAATTATGATGTTCACTTGAGTCACTTGAAGACTCATGATTTTCCTTGCTCCTTGCTTAGTTCAATTGATGTTGGAGGAACTTCATCCAATACTTGGGTGAAGAGATATATAATTGGAGAAAATTATTATTGAAAGAAAAATCCTTTGTTAGTCCTTGATGATACACATATTCATGGATGCACAAATGGTACTTCTGTGAGCCCCTTGAAGGCTCATTGTTTTCTTTGTTCCCTATTTGGTTCAAATTTTAATGGAGATTATTCATTCACTTCTTGGATGAAAGAACACATGGATGATTATTTTGATGCATATTACATCCTTTTGGAGCAGCATTATAGGACATGGGATCCTCACCTATGTCATTGGAGCAGATTTGATTGGTCACTTGATGCTTTTATACACTTGGCAAATGGTGGTCTACTTACTTGGAGGTATAATCACTTTCATGATTCTTTGATGGGGAACCTCCTTGATGTACATTTTTATTATGTTGTTATGTACTTTGATGATATATATTTTGTACTTATGATATTTGGAAGAATTCATACAAGGAAATGGGATCCAAGAATTCTCTTTCCTGATGGTATGGGTTAGAGAGCACTCCTAATTGTTGGAGTGCAATACAAGCAATGGGACCTTGGGATAAATTTTAGTCTCATTGGTTTTAATATTTTGGGGAAAAAAGTAGTATGGGAGATTGGGTCCCAACTTAATAAGGTTATTGTAATCAGAGTAGTGCATCAGAAAGCATGGTGGTTCCTCTCTAAAATCTTCATGGAATCTCGAAGACTCAAAGTTGGGAAACTCAGTGGAAACTTCACATAATTATACAGTGGTATCAGAAAGGGTTTCCAAAATATGAAAGAGGTAAAGATTAATTGTGCAAACTTTGTTTTGATGGATTTAATTGATATTTTGGTGTTTAATGGTGATGTCACAGGGGATATCAATATGAAAAATAAAACCCACATCTACTTGCTTTTGGAAACACACAATTGTAGTGCATGAGTGCCACGAATCAAAGTTTTAGAAAATAAGTTTTGGAAGCAAAGTTTTGGAAAAAAAAAGCAGGTTCTTCAACATCCATGTTTAAAATTGCTTTAGGAAAATCAATATTGGGAGGGGAGGATTTGTCATGTCCCCAAATTTTGCATTGGGTCACAATGGCCTAAGCCACTTGGTCATACGTATGATAGTTTGTCAAATTGATGCTAAGGGTCAAATGATTTCCATGAAGGATGTCCAAGTTAGTAATAATGTAAAATTAGATCCAAATGGACAAGGTGGGTCACATTAAGAGAAATTCCCAATTCAAAGTTTGTAATATTCCCATGAAAATGAACTATCATGGAGGAAAATTACTAGTTCGGTAGGTTGGGGGTGGAAGCATTAAAAGTTGGAGTAAAGGAGCTACAAGACCCAAAATTAACTTAGAATTACAAATACACATTAAAGGGGGTCAATTAAATAATAATAAAATAAAATGAGGTGGCATTGGATCATGAGGGAACATAAGAGGTTGTGAGACTCACATGTGGCAAGATTCCCCACTACACTTGGCATGATTCTCTCACCAATTTGAGTTCAAGATGAATGGTGACATAATTGGGGGATTTTAAGAGGTATTATTCATGGAATGAATCATGTAAGGTCTAATTGGAGTGGAAGAGTAACTCCCATGGAAGAGGAAGAGGCATCTTAGAAGAATTGTGACACTTGGACCTAGATTCCCTAACTCCTATGACAACAATGATGAAGGTTCTATGAAACTTATGAAAAAGTTCAGACCTGACAGCTGACATCTGACATATATTACATGTCATGGCTAAAAATATCCTCCAAGAGGGCACACAAGGGGAGTTATGGCAGCCAAGAGTCCCCCATTCGAATGGATGGAAGATGAGAGCTAGGAAAAGTTGGACAAGTGGCATTCATGGGAATCTCTCCCTGACTTGAGTTGGGATGAGTCTCTTGGATGGAATTAGAGCTAAGGAGGCCTTGGGAGGTTAATAAAAGACAAGAGGAAATAAATAGAGTAGCTTTTGATCATTTATCATTTTGGAAATTGGAGAGCATAGCTTGTCCATGCTAGTGGAGTGTTTAATCTACTTGCCTTAGTACCAATTTCGAGGGTGCAAGATTCCCATCCTAATTTGAAATTGGAGAGGCCATTAATACCTTTAATTTGGATCTACAATGGATTCATTTGTTTCAGGTTGAAGCTATAGGGCTGCTCGTGATCTTTTCTTGTCCAACTTGCTCCCATATCTCTTCCAATTTTCTCTCTATATTATTGCTCTTGGAGGAAGGGCGCACATGGAGAGATGCTGATCTATTTGGGGGATTCCAAGGGACCAATTTATTTGTATTATGATTTCCAAACTCTGTATTTTATTCTCATATATACCTCAAATCGAAAATCCAAGTAAAACCATGTAAAAATGCCAAACTATGTATGAAGGGTGCCATTTTCCCATATATCTTGTGGAGAGAGCTTGAAGTTGTTTGGTATCGACTTGAAGTTTTTTGTTTTGTTTTTGTTTTTTTTGGAGAGATATTAATATACTGAATAATTTTCATACACCTTATGCAAGTCCTTGTAACATTTCTCTCAAATTTCATAGCAAGTTATAGTGTTTTTCTCTCATTTCCCCCTATGTTAAGACATGTTTACAAATCTATGATTTATGAGAGTTAAAACAGCCTTTAGGGACTGATTAATGTTGTATTTGGGTTCCCATTGAATTAATATAACTAATCCATGTCTCTGTTATGAAATTTGGGAGGATCTTACTGCATTTGGGAAGCCATTAGTGACCTCTACCCTTGGGGATTTGAACCTCGAATTTACTAGCAAATTTACCTATTTTCTCTTGAACTTAAATGAATGTTGCAAAAGTATTTTGATAGTTTCTAAGCACCCATTAGGTTAATTTTTATGTCCTAATACACTTAAAACACTCTCATTCCCAATTATAAATCCTTAGGAGTCTTTTGGAGCCATCTACCCTTGGGGGTTTCAGCATCGATTTTCCTAGTAATTTTGCCTTTCATTCTCTACTTGTAAATGCAAGTTTCTGAAGTATTTATAAAGTGTACAATCATATAATAGCTGCATTAGTGTGTCCTAATACAACTCAATCCACTCTAGACATAATTCGAAACCACTTGGGATCATTTGGGACAGTTTGGGGTTTCACTACTCCAAGGTTCAAAAATTTTCCAAATTGGGTAAACTTTCAAATTAGGGACATTGCATAAATTTTTTATAAAAACATTATTACTAAGAAAACAACCCTCACATACACCTTGATGAGGAACAAGCATAGGAATTCCACGAACAATGGTCAACCTAACCATCAATTTCGTACACTGAAAATTTAGATGGTGTAGCCTTTCATGCCAATTGTTGCCTCTATCATTAGTTTTGGCTATAAGCACAAATGGACTTATTTCCTTCTTCGTGCATTTAAAAATAAAAATAAAAATAATATAATATGTTCTTATGGCCACAAACGCGCCCAACAAGAACAAAAAACGATTGTTAAGATACTTCACGACAAACTTGTCAAGCGAAAATTTAACCATCTTGTCATCTTGTTTATAAAGTTGTGGGACTATCATAGGGAAAGCTTTAATGAATAAAATATTATATAGATAAGTATAATCTTTTAGGAGAATATTTTTGTTTCATAAAATCATACATTTTTTCTTAAAAAACATTCAATTTACTATTTATCCTTATAAATTTTGGTGAATCTTATCAATCTAAGCATATTTTATATAAAAAGACAAACTTTTTACACAAATAATTATTAATGTTGGAGAATTTAGTTTTTGAAAAAAATGCAAGAAAATAGAAAATTTAAAATAATTAATGAATAAAAATAGAAGTTTCCTTGTCCATGTGGTGTGAACGATCAAAATACATTATCCACTCCTTTTGAGAAGTGTGAGCATGTAGTGATTGATTGTGCAATCCTTCTCTATTTTTCTACCTTCATTTGCTTAGTGGGTTGTATTGAATGTGGCTTGATAGTTAGGCAAGTGAGTATCTTAGAATTGTGTGTAGTTAATTTCATGATGGTTTGGTTTCACATTTGTAAAACCGAGGGACTTTTCATATTACAAACTCAATATCTCAACTCTAATTCAAAGAGAGGTGTGATCCATTGACTAATGATGCCTATAAAATTAATTATGGCTAGTTAGACTCTCTCTTTATGATTTGGTTTTGTTGATTCAAGTGCTTGGATTCTTGTTGAAACTTTATGGTACTAGGGTCTCATTTCTTTGTTTCAAGTTATTCAATAAATGAGAGTATTGGGATTTGTAATTTTGGTAATTAGTTTCACATTAACCCATCTTTGTTGAGTTCAATCAATTGATATTATTTCTCCACATAGAAGGTCATGGAATTATTTGGGTTTTGGTTACATCATTGCTATAGAAGTTGTGTTCCTTTTTGGTCCATATTTGTGGGTACAATGTCTTTTTTTATAACAATAGAGATGCTTGGTGCCTTTCTCTCTCCTCTTGCATACAATTACTGCTAGGTGGGGTAGTTTTGGCAAGGTGAAGACCAGAGGAGTTAAAGCATATTTTCCAATTGCACTAAGATGTGAGAATTTGATTTAATTATTATGTCTTTTTGCTAAGATTGACAAGTAAAACATAGAGGTTGGTCAAATTGTAATAGAGTAGGTTGGGATTGAAAAATACTATGCACATAATAATTTTCATAAGTTCACATAGAGATTCTATTTTAGCAATGTGGAACGATAAGATCTTTTCTAAAAATGAAATTTGATTAACTATGCTCCCTACATAGATTAATTACATTGACATGATTTGTTCTATTATCATTTATATTGGCATTAGGTAGATTAAATGAAAAACTATGTCTATCAAACTATACCACGAGGTCTCCACAATTAGAGTCTTAACCTCTCTCTCTCTCTCTCATCCATCTTTTATAAGTTTTCTTTAGGGAGTTTAGTATTTTGTAGAATAACTTTGTTTTGGCTAATGGTGTTAATTTTGTTGTTTTTGTTTTGCTTCTTGTAGCCACTTTAGGTCTTATCCTTGCTTGGAATTTTCCCATTGGTTTCAAATTCCCATCATGACATGCCATTTTCATTCTTGGTGGTTCCTTAATATTTCTACAATCTTATTTAGTTAGAAAAGACCCGTGTTTATCCACTTGTCAATTACTATCTACATCAAGGAACCTTTTATCAATAATTTTGATTACAAATTTAGGATACATTTTTTTATAGGATGAATCCACATAAGACTTAGAAATCTCTTTTATATTTTCTCTATTGAATCATAAACAAATCAACATGTATTTAGCTAATGGAATTTCTATATTTATGTTTTAGGGCATTATATGAAGTATGTCGTGTGTTATCAATTGATAGAAGCTGAAAATCAAAATGTATCAATTGGAATAAGGGAGTTTATCCCATGATAAATGGAAGTGTTGAAGACCCATCTCATGTATTTATAGTTTTTAAGTCTCACTGGTTATTTATAACCAATAGTTGAGATTAGTTTGACTTGATTATTTTTGTCTATTGATCATGTATGCATGAAAACATAGGGGAAAAATGAATTGAAATTATAGGGAAACTTAGAGAATGCATTTTTTTTTATTATGTAAGTTTTTTCTTATTCTTTTGGCATGTAGAAAGGCACGCATAGTTAGTGTCTCAAATTCTCAAAATAAAATTAATAACACTTATTTTTTGAACATTGCATTATATTTGTTCACACTATAAAATAAGCACTAAATAATAGAATAACTTATTCATGTTACACATAGATGCTACTCATTGAGGAGTCAACCCATTGTATTTTTGTAGATTCCATCGATTGAATTACTAAAGAGATAGTCCAATCCAACAATACGTCATAGTACTAGCCCAAAGTTCATATAGGTGTTGTATGCATGTCAATAGAACTATGTGCATTTCTAAAAGTATTGTATTTATATCAGCAATGTTTTCTTATAATCATTACAAGGAGGGATATTACAATCTCTTCTACCTCTTAACAAATGTTTCCTTCGGTTTGGAATTAGGAAATGACAATGATGAATCTCTATGTAAGTTTTAACTTTAATTTGTTTAGTGGGTTGTAATGAATGTGGCTATATAGTTATTGAAATGAGTATCTTAGAATTATCTGTAGTTAATTTCATGATGGTTTGGTTGTATTTGTAAAACTAAATGACTTTTTAAAGTACAAACTCAACATCTCAACTCTAATTCACAAAGAGGAGCGATCCATTGAATAATGATGCCTATAAAAATAATTATGACTAGTTATACTCCCTCGTTAGAATTTGGTTTTGTTGCTTAGTGTTTGGATTCTTGTTGAAACTTTATGGTGCTAGCGTCTCTTTTTTTTGTTTCAAGTTCTTCAATAAATGAGAGTATTGGGATTTATAATTTTGGTAACTGATTTCATATTAACCTGTCTTATTATTTTGGTAATTGATTTCACTTAATGAAAACGACAATGTTAATGATGCTGCTTATGATGATAATGATGGTGATGATGATTAATGACGATGAAAACGTTAATCTTGATGCTTATGATGATGATGATGATGATGATGATGACAACGATGACGATGATGGTGATGACGATGATGTTCTTGTTTATGATGATTGTGATGATGATGACATGTAATGTCCCCAATTTGAATTTTTTCCCAATTTAGTCAATTTTCAAAACTTGGACTAGTAAAGCCCCAAACTGTCCCAAATGATCCCAAATATTTTCGAATGGTGTATTGAGTGGATTGAGATGTATTTGGACACATTAAATCAGATATTATATTCTTGGACACTTTCCAAATACTTCAACAACTTGCATTTACAATTAGAGAATGAAAGGCAAACTACTAGGAAAATCGATGTTGAAACCCCCAAGGATAGATGGCTCCAAAAGACTCCTAAGGATTTCGAATTGGAACTGAGAGTGTTTGAAAGGTATTGAGACATAAAAATGAAGCTTATGGATCCTTTCAAACTCTCAAAATAATTCTGCAACATTCATTTAACTTCAGAAGAAAATAGGGAAATTTACCAGTAAATTTGAAGTTCAAACCCCCAAGGGTAGAGGTCACTAATGGCTTCCCAAATGCAATACAACCCTACCAAATTTAAGAAAAGAGACATGTATTAGTTAAAGGACTTCAATGGGCACCCAAATGAATCATTAATCAATTTATAAAGGCTGCTGAAACTCCCATAAATCAGAGGTTTGTGGACATGTCTTCACATAGGGGGAAATGATAGGAAACTTCACCACTTGCTATGAAATTCGATATTTGTGTTCCAAAGGATTATGTAATGTATATGAAAATATTCAGGAAAATAATGACTCTCCATAAATCATAAAAATTGTAGATATGAACTGATACAAATCGAAATATAGCAACTTCAAGCTCTCATAACAAGATATAGGGAAAATGGCACCATTTATGCATTGTTTGGTATTTTTACATAGTTTCACTTGGTATTTAGACCTGGGGATCTTCTGAGAATAAAATAAATAGAAAATATATCATATTAAAAATAAATGGTGTATCTTGGACTCTCACAAAGAGATCAACATCTCACCATGTACACCTTTCCTCCAAGAGCCAAAATATGCAAAGAAATGTGAGATAGATGTGGGAACAAGTTGAAGAATAAAGAATCACGAGCTGCCATGTAGCTTCAACGCGCAACAAATAAATACATTGTAGCTCCAAATTAAAGGTTTGAATGGCCTCTCCAGTTTCCCATCAGGATGGAAATTTTTCACCCTCGAAATTGGTGCTAAGGAAAGTAGAGTAAACACTCCACTAGCATGGACAAGCTAGAAGCTCTCCAAATTGCAAAGATGCAAATAAAAAATGATAAAAAAATCCTTTCCTTCTTTGTTCTTATCTTTTATAAACTTCTAAAGTCCTCCATGGGTCTAATTCCTTCCAAAAGCCTCATGCCAACTCAAGTTGGGAAGAGATTCCAATGTGTGCCACTTGTCCAACAATTCCTAGTCTCCATCTTCCCTCAATTTGAATGGGGAAGCTTATTGGTATCCATAACTCCCTTGTGTGCCCTTTTGGAGGTTATTTTTAGCCTTGACATGTCATATGTCAGCAATCAGGTCTGCAATTTTCATAGGTGTCATAGAATCTTCATCATTGTTGTCATAGGAGTTAGGGAATCTAGCTCCAAGTGTCGGAATTCTTCTAAGATGCCTCTTCCTCTTCCATTGGAGTTATTATTACACTCCAATTATACCTTACATGACTCATTCCATGAATAATACCTCTTAAACCCCCCAAAGTATGTTACCCTTCATCTTGAACTCGAATTAGTGAGAAAATCATGCCAAGTGTAGTGAGGAATCTTGCCACATGTGGGTACCACAACCTCTTATGTGCCCTCATGATCCAATGCCACCTTATTTTATTTGTATTATTATTTAATTGACCCATTTAATGTGAATTTGTAATTCTAAGGTAATTTTGGGTCTTGTAGCTCCTTTACTCCAACTTTTAATGCTTCCACCCCCAACCTACGGAAATAGTAATGTTCTTCCATGATAGTTCATTTGGATGGGAAATATTACAAACAATACTTGAGAATTTTCTCTTGATGTGACCCACCTTGTCCATTTGGATCTATTTTTTCATTATTACCAACTTGGACATCATGCTTGGCAATTATTTGACCCTTAACATCAATTTGACAAACTATCATGACTATGGCCAAGGGGCTTACGCCATTGTGACCTAATGCAAATTTTTGGGACATGACAAATACTCCCCTCCCAATATTGCTTGTCCTAAATAAATTTCAAACATGGATGTTGAAGAACCTGCTTTCTTTCCAAAAATTTGCTTCCAAAACTTTGCTTCTAAAACTCTGAGTAGTGGCACTCATGCACTACAATTGTGTGTTTCCAAAAGCAAGGAGATGTGGATTTACTTTTTCATATTGATATCCCCTGTGACATCACCAGCAAACACTAAAATATTAATTAAATCCATCAAAACAAAGTTTGCACAATTACTCTTTTACCTCTTTCATATTTTGGAAATCCCTTTTGTACAATTATTTGAAGTTGCCACTGAGTTGCCCAACTTTGAGACTTCAAGATTCTATGAAAATTTTAGAGAGGAACCACCATGCTTGTTGCTGCGCTACTCTGATTAAAATCACTTTATTAAGTGGGGATTGATCTCCCATACTACTTGTGTCCCTAAAAAATTGAAACCAATGAGACTAAATTTTATACCAGGGTCCCATTGCTTGTATTGCACTCCAACAATTAGCAGTGCTCTCCAACCCATACCATCAGGAAAGAGAATTCCTGGATCCCATTTTCTTGTATGCATTCTTCCAAACATCATGAGTACCAAAGATATATCATCAAAGTACATAACAACATAATACAAATGTACATCAAGGAGGTGCCTCATCAAAGAATCATGAAAGTGCTTATACCTCCAAGTAAGTAGACCACCATTTTCCAAGTGCATACAAGCTTCAAGTGACCAATCAAGTCTTCTCCAATGACATAGATGAGGATCCCATGTCCTATAATGCTGATCCGAAAGGATGTAAGATGCATCAAAATAGTCAGCCATGTGTTCTTTTATCCAAGAAGTGAATGAATAATCTCCATATCATCAAAGTACATAACAACATAATAAAAATGTACATCAAGGAGGTGCCTCATCAAAGAATCAAGAAAGTGCTTATACCTCCAAGTAAGTAGACCACCATTTTCCAAGTGCATACAAGCTTCAAGTGACCAATCAAATCTTCTCCAATGACATTGATGAGGATCCCATGTCCTATAATGATAATCCAAAAGGATGTAAGATGCATCAAAATAGTCAGCCATGTGTTCTTTCATCCAAGAAGTGAATGAATAATCTCCATTAAAATATAAACCAAGTAGGGAACAAAGAAAACAATGAGCCTTCAAGGGGCTCACAGAAGTACCATTTGTGCATCCTTGAATATGTGTATCATCAAGAAATAAAAAAGCATGTTGCTTCCAATAAGAATGTTCTCCAATCATATATCTCTTCACCCAAGTATTGGATGAAGTTCCTCCAACATCAATTGAACTAAGAAAGGAGCAAGGAAAATCATGAGTCTTCAAGTGACTCAAGTGAACATCGTAGGTGCATCCATAAGATATGTATCATCATAAGGTAAGAAAGGATGCTGCTGCAAATGTAAATAATAAGGTTCTCTAATCATGTCATCATTTAAAAGAGATATAGGATTTTCATACTCCTCATGTGGCACCATCAAAAAGAAACTTTTCACCCATACTTCATTAGGATGAATGTTGCAAAATATGGAAGTGTAAGATGTAGGAGAATGAACCAAATCACCCAAATGATCAGAATATGCAAAAGTGTCATCATTAGTAGGCTCCATAAGGGTAGGATCATGCACATGTGATGTCTCTTCATATTTTTCAGAGTCACTTGGGAGTGACTTTCGATCCTCTTCATGTACTGCTTCTTCTACGTCACCTATTTCAGAACTAGGTGGCTCATGGGTCTCCTCCTTTCGCTCCTTCAAGCACGTTGATGCATTTTTCCCCTTGGTTTCCTTAGGATCAACATATTTGGAACCTCGTTTTGAATAAAATCAAAAAAATCTCTTCAAGTAGGAAACACATGCATTCCTTGAAGCTTTAGATGTTTCATTGCTCTTTTCACTCACACACATATGATTTTCTCCCCAAGGTCTTTTGCAAGAAGGGCATAGACCTTTATTCACTAACTCCACATCTTCTATATTGGGCCTATTTTCAAACACCCAATCAGAAAATTCTTCAAAAGGAATGGCCTTTTGTGTACCTCCCTTATACAGATCAAGATATGCCTAATATTGTTGGGGCAAGGTTTTACATGTTGCTCTCAATCTTTGTAGTTCATTCATGGAATTGTACTCATAGGAGTAATCATAATAGTAAGACATGGCTGAAATTTATTCTGCAATGGATGAACCTAATGAAAAGGTGCAAGGACCATGCTCTGATATTACTGTAATGTCCCCAATTTGAAATGTTTCCCAATTTAGTCAATTTTCGAAACTTGGACTAGTAAAGTCCCAAACTATCCCAAATGATCCCAATTTTTTTTGAATGGTGTATGGAGTGGATTGAGATGTATTTGGACACATTAAATAAGCTATTATATTCTTGGACACTTTCCAAATACTTCAGAAACTTGCATTTACAATTAGAGAATGAAAGGCAGAATTACTAGGAAAATCGATGTTGAAACCCTCAAGGGTAGATGGCTCCAAAAGACTCCTAAGGATTTATAATTGGGGTTGAGAGTGTTTGAAATGTATTGAGACATAAAAATGAAGCTTATTCATCCTTGTAAAATCTCAAAAAAATTCTGCAACATTAATTTAACTTCAGAAGAAAATAGGGAAATTTACTAGTAAATTTGAGGTTCAAACCCCCAAGGGTAGAGGTCACTAATGGATTTTCAAATGCAGTACGACCCTCCTAAATTTAAGAAAAGAGACATGGATTAGTTAACTGAATTAAATGGGAACCAAAATTCATCATCAATCAGTTTCTAAAGGCTTCTACAACTACCATAAATCAGAGGTTTGTGGACATGTCTTCACATAGGGGGAAATGATAGGAAACTTCACCACTTGCTATGAAATTCGAGATTTGTGTTCCAAAGGATAATGTAATGTATATGAAACTTATTCAGGACATTAATGACTCTCCATACATCATAAAAATCACAGATATGAACTGATACAAATCGAAATATAGCAACTTCAAGCTATGATAACAAGATTTAGGGAAAATGGCACCATTTATGCATTGTTTGGTATTTTTACATAGTTTCACTTGGTATTTATACCTGAGGATATTATGAGAATAAAATACAGATAAAATATATCATATTAAAAATAAATGGTGTATCTTGGACTCTCACAAAGAGATCAGCATCTCACCATGTGAGCCCTTCCTCCAAGAGCCAAAATATGTAGAGAAATGTGAGATAGAGATCGAACAAGTTGAAGAAGAAAGAATCACGAGATTACCTATAGATTCAAATTGAAACAAATAAATCCATTGTATATACAAATGAAAGGTCTGAATGGCCTCTCCAATTGCCAATTAGGATGGGAATCTTTCACCCTCGAAATTGGTACTAAGGAAAGTAGAGTAAACACTCCACTAGCATGGACAAGCTAGAAGCTCTCCAAATTGCAGAGATGCAAATAAAAAATGATCAAAATCTCATTTCCTTCTTTGTTATTCTATTTTATAAACTTCTCAATTTATCCATGGGTCTAATTCCTTCCAAAATCCTCATTCCAACTCAAGTTGGGAAGAGATTCCAATGTGTGCACTTGTCCAACAATTCCTAGTCTCCATCTTCCTTCAATTTGAATGGGGAAGCTTCTTGGCTTCCATAAATCCCTTGTGCGCACTCTTGGAGGCTGTGTTTAGCCTTGACATATCATATATGTCATATGTGAGCAACCAAGTCTGAAATTTGTCATAGGTGTCATATAATCTTCATCATTGTTTTCATAGGAGTTAGGGAATCTAGCTCCAAGTGTCACAATTCTTCTAAGATGCCTCTTCTTCTTCCATGGGAGTTATTCTTCCACTCCAATTAGGGCCTTACATGACTCATTCCATGAATAATACCTCTTAAAATCCCCCAAGTATGTTACCCTTCATCTTGAACTCGAATTGGTGAGAGAATCATGCCAAGTGTAGTGAGGAATCTTGTCACATGTGGGTCCCACAACCTCTTATGTGCCCTCATGATCCAATGTCACCTTATTTTATTTGTATTATTATTTAATTGACCCATATAATGTGAATTTGTAAGTCTAAGTTAATTTTGGGTCTTGTATCTCATTTACTGCAACTTTTAATGCTTCCACCCCCAACCTAGGGAACTAGTAATTTTCCTCCATGATATATCATTTGGAAATTGGAAAATATTGCAAACCAATACTTGGGAATTTTCTCTTGATGTGACCCACCTTGTCTATTTGGATCTAGTTTTGCATTATTACCAAGCTATACATCATGCTTGGCAATTATTTGACCCTTAGCATCAATTTGACAAATTATAATGACTATGGCCAAGGGGCTTAGGCCATTGTGACCTAATGCAAATTTTTGGGACATGACATGACAATTATGATGGGGACGGCGATGATGACGATGATGATGATGACGATGATGAAGATGAAGAAGATGATGATGATGATGGTGATGATGATAATGATGGTGATGATGATGATAATGAAGATGATGATGATGACGATGTTGTTGTTTGTGATGATTGTGCCGATGAATAGTGATGACATCGACGTTGATGAGGATGATGGTGTTGTTTATGATGATGATGATGCCATTAATGATGATGCTTATGATGACAATGATATTCTCGATGTTGATGATGATGATGACAATGATTATCATGATGATGACGATGATGATGATGATGATCAGGATGGTGGTAATGGTGATGATGATGATCATCGTCGACACCAATTTCATCAACGTCATCGTCACTAAGATTGTCATTAAACTTTTAATTTAAAATTTTGTATCAATTTTTTAAATAAAATCTTATTTTTAATTTTAAATTAAATTTTGTTTTTCAATATATATATATATATATATATATATATAATGCATAAAAAAACAAGTACAAAAAATAAATTAGCAAACAACAATTATAACCTTTCTACCGATCTCTCTCTCTCTCTCTCTCTCTCTGTGTATATATATATATATATATATTAAATACAAAAAAAATAAAACAATAAAAAAATACCAAGCAACATAACCTTACCTTTCAGCTACCTCCCGCGCCAAACGTGTTTCACTGTAACCCTTAGCCTCTCACGCGTGCACCCTTTGAGTTCTGTGAACTGTGAGTAGAGAATTCCAGGGCTTCTGTGCAACCATTCATTTTGTTGAGCTATGAGCTGTGTTGGATTGTGGTCGTGCATCTTCCTATCACACGTGCACCCTTTGATTTCTATGAGCTGCGAGTAGAGCATTCTGGGGCTTCTGTGCAACCATTGATTTTGCTGAGTTGTGAGTTGTGAGATGTGTTGGATTATGGTTGTGCATCTTCCTCTCGCGTGTGCACCCTTTGAGTTCTGTGAGATGTGAGAAAATCATTTCGGGGATTCTGTGCAACCATTGATTTCGTTGATCAACTGTGAGCTGTGAGAAACATTAGATTGTGTCCATGTAGGGGAGAGGGAGGCCAAGCATAGCAACTCTGAGAAGAGGCAATGCATCTCAAGTCTGTGAGTACCAAGCCCTAAATTTTACGGGGTCAAATTCATAGTTTGAATGGTTGATTTCATTGTTGTATATGTTTGTTTTCCCTTAGAAATCAATATAAATGACAAATTGATTTAGATTTGAACCCCATCTCTCGAATTTGGCCACAAATTCTTTGGGAGAGTTTCCAATTTTACAAGTGTTGAATATTTATCAAACGTAAACGCAAACATAAAATGTGGAAAAATTGGGGAATGGAGATAATTTGTGAATTACAACCCTACTAGGTTATTTTCTGCCATGTTCCTTCACAATTCCTGCTCTACTAGGTTTACCAGTCCGATGGGATTTTTCCACTTCCTCCATTACTGTCATCTAACCTCTAAACCTTAGACCGCTTGAGTACACAGTCGACACACTACTCGTTCCTCCGATTCTTTCTTTCATTTGAATGGCCAATAATATCTCGAAATCAAATCACAGAGACTATGGAACAATGAATTAAATTACACGGGATTTTTTAGAGATTACTGTGAAGATTCCAAAAAACATGAAAAAAAGGGAGGATGACTGTTGTATTTTAAGAGACTCAAAATAGGTGAATATGTCATAATTTGCTTGTGATTATGTAGTTGCAGACCTTAATTAGAATGCATGATAGCCTGGATTTCAAATTTATTCTAATATAGAGCCAGAAATGAAAAAAGAAACCATTTAAATAGTCCATAATATATGTGACAATTTTCTTTTGATTTGGTAGCAAAATGCTTGAAGGCCTAGGTTGGAAATTGTCTTCATAGTTATATATGAACATAGATGAATGTGTTGAATTTACATAGAGAATTCAAGAAAACATGAAAAGTATGAACAAATATGAATGTGTTGAATGTGGAAACAACTTCCTAAGCTTCACGTATGTAGAGTTGAATGTGGATTGAGGGGTGACATTGTGTCAAACTGGGTTGGCAAGGTCAAATAAGAGGTAGTTAAAAGGAGCTATTGCATATATTTGACCTTACATATATTTGGAAGGTCAAATAAGAGGTAGTTACAAGGAGCTATTGCATGGATTCATGGATGCATGGTTACAAGTGATGGGTCAGTTTCCAACCATTGCAAGGTTAACTCAATTTAGGAATGAAAACCTAGTTTAAACCCTCGTGAGGATTAGGGGATCCACATAACCTTAAAATACAATATAAAATTAAAATAAGGGATTGTAAAGTCACAAGGATGCCTAATTTATTCATGTACTCATAGCTATGTATGGGTTGTCCCATATGCTCCACAATTGTTGACATCCCATACTTCATCAATGTCAAGGCCAATAACACATTTTTAGGCCTCGATGTAGGTTATATTTTGTTGTTTTTTCCTTGCTAATCTTGTTGATTCCATTAGAATTCAAAAAGTCTTCAATAACCACAGATAGCTCTCATGGTTATATATATCTTAGCCCCACATTGTCATTATTTTATATAAAATTGGCATCTAGCATGCTAGTTTAGATGTTGTCATTGAAACTGCTACATCACTTGTAATACCTTTCCTTGTATTTCACAAATTAAATCCTTCATAAGTAAGCCCATTTTTTCATACTACTATCCCATTTTTTCATAGTATCATGAGGGTAAATCCTAAAATATTGATCTCTTATGGGAATACACTATAGGGATTGATCTCCCTATCTTCAATTGACATCCATTTTAGGGTTTAGGGTTGGGCATTCCTTTACCAAACTGTCTAAATTATTTTCCATTTTTGTGCATTTACTAGCAAAGGGGATTAAATGTCTATTATATAAATTAATGTATGAGATTTCTTTGTTTAGTGTCAAAATCATTCCCATGGCCAATATATAGTGCAAAAAAAGTGGGTTAGGTGGCTTATGCACTAGACATTTTCAACAAGGGAAGAATCCATGATGTCTTCCATATCTCCCTATTTAAAATTAGGTTAGAAAATGAAGTGGTTACTTGAGGATAGATTATTCTCACAAACGAATAGGGCGAGATAATAGTATAATGTGAGGGAATCCATGGGGTGAATGTAAACAATTCTCATGGGAGATAGATTAAAAGTACAAGATGAAATGGAACGATCTGCCATAGGAGGAAATGACTTGGGATTTTGGAACATTGTTGGAACACCAAATTTGTAGATGCTGTAGGGAACCTCCCACCTCCTTTGTTGCCTTTAAGTAAAACAAAAGGTTGTCTTTCTCCTTTATTGATTATATAATAATGTCTCTAGTACAACTAGTTGACATAGTGCTTTTTGGAATAAAGTGGTTTGAGGTTCAAAACTGTCTCTATTTTCCCAAAAAAATCTCTCTCTATTATTCATATGACTTAATCATAAAGTGCATCCATCTCTTCTATGCACATCCTCCGTGAAAATCAATGATGAGGCCAAAAGGTGGGTACCATTACCAAATTTGTGCAATCGAATGCTTCCTCTAAATCAAGGGGCATGTTTTGCATCTTTCAAGTTATGTATATTCACATACTTTAAACTTGAACAAAAAAGCACCTTTTCAATTATTCCAATATTTATTTATAAAATTGACCTTTATTTTTCTAGTTTTCAACTCCAGGGGCAAATATTTTTTGGGGGGGCCTGTTGTGTACTTAACCATGACATCTTTATTGGTTGTTATATTCTATGTATTATTATTTTTGTATGTATGCGCGTATTGTATCATTTATAAACACCCGTAAAAGGCCACTAGTATGTTATAGGGGACTTATAAATACTTTATATATAACTCACACTCTTTAACAATATGCACTAACCTCGCTTGTGATGGATTGACGTAGGTAGTTTAATGTTGAACAAATCCTACTAAACCCAATATGCCTAAAACCAATACTATGGTAGGCCCTACACTAAAATCAACACAGTTTCAAGGTTTTTTTCTACACATGCTTAAGCTATGAGACAAAGAAAGTGCAATAAATGTACCTAAGATATTGTAACACTTCCTTATGCACACTATGCCAATTTCTCCATTTTTTGACATTATGATGTAGTTGATGATGAACTCATTGATTTCCTTTCTCTTTGGAAATGTCTTATCATCATGATGTGTGGGATGCCATCATTAGTCCATGGTCACACATATACCTCATCATGACCACATGATCCGTGTGGACCCTTATTCATACAGTGATGATGAACTTTCAGGTTATATGGAACATTTATACATTTGAAAGAGAGATGACTGGTTGTACCTTCCCCACCTTGGTTGGTTTACTTTTGGTCCTTACACCTTGTTGTTTATTTTTCTTGTGGTACATTTCCCTTGACGTGTGGTTAGTAGGGTCATTTCACCCATCTTGAGTTGTTTGTACCACCCTTTAATGTTTTTGGTCCTTTGGGTATTATGGTTGTTTGTCCACTTTGTGTTTTACCCTTGTCCTAGGGGCTATGGGTCATGTACCCACACGTATCTTATGTTGGGTCATGTTTTGGGTATTCGTACCATCACCTAAATGACCCTAGAACCCCACTTATGATTTATGTTATTATTTATGACTCTTTTATATTTTATTTGTTATTTTATAATTTTACTTTTAATTTTTAATTTTTTTTGTTTATATTTTATTTTTAGTTTATATTTTATTTTTTATTTTTTATTTTTTTTATTAAGTAGTTCCTTCCTATTTTAATGGAACCCTATTTTTTGTACATTAATGGAACCCTATTATTTTGTTCACTGGTCTCATTGAAGGAAGCCGCGACAGTTATGCGATTGTGATCCTAAATCTTATGGAAGTTCTATCCGCCTACTTGAAGGCTAACTTAAGACTGATTATTTGAGAAGTTTTTATACTTAGCTTTGAATGAGTTCTCTTTGATTGTGTTAATGCTGAATCGTATCTTTGCCTAGATCTCTCCTGTTAAGACTTGTCCTGTCAGACAAAATTGTTGGTGATTAGATCTGTGTTTTTTTGTTATGCTTTTACTTGAACTGAGACTTTTGTTGTAATCATTCTTTGTGCTTTATTTAACTTTTGTTATGAATGTAATTGTCTTTGTCTAACTACTGTTGCATACAAACTTTCTCTCTCTCTCTCTGGTTTGTACTTAACCTTTAGTAGGGTCATTGTGTTCCTAGTGTTGGTCGACCTCTGAGAGGTATAGTTTTGACTTAAAGTAATATTTATGAGTATAAAACATGAAGGTTCCACATTATAGGTAAGTACCATAAACCTATCTTCTTTACTCATGTTAATGTTGATTAACTATTGTTAGTAATTACATGTTACTAAAGATTACTTTAACACAGTGAGCTAATTGGTAGTGTTAAAGTGGAAAAGTCGAAAGAGATGAAAATTATGTTTTGTTATTGTTGTACTATTTAGTTTCAGTACTTGTTTATTAGATGTAATTTTGTATTAAAGTATATTGATTTTTTTTATTCTTCTGCATAAAACCCTGACTCTACCAAAAATTAAGAAAATGTAGATAAAAGATTTGAAATCCAAATAAATATACTTATCTATAATGATGGTAAAAAAAAGTGATAATATCTCAATTAGAAAACAAATACTTATACATCAAGTACTTTTCAAATATCATAACATCAAGTGCATGCTACACTAGAGTTCATCCCTCCTCTTCAATACAAGTTGTAAAGGTGGGCACTATTGTTGTTAGAGTTGAAATGATATTTTAACTTGGAAATAGTAGTGTGATTACTTTTTATAAGGAAACATGGAATGGATTGGGTGGTTGGCATATAGTAAAGAGAAGGAAATCCCTATAGTGTTGGGAATTCCATGTTTCATGGTAATAGTTGCATATGTGTATGTACATGCACATGCAAATGAAAATATGTGCATATGCATGAAACTAATAAAACAAAGGGAGATAATAACAATATGGAATCACTTCCCTATCCAATGCCCCCTAACCATATTAGGACTCTTTATATCTATTTTCATATTCCACAAGATTCTAAAGGTCATGGTTCTCTCATCATATTGGGAATGTCCAATGTGGTTCATGTGACAATTTCAATAAAAAATAAAAGTTCAAACACATTAATAAGGTAATAAATAATCCATCAATATTTCACAACTATTGTACCACTACACTACACAACAAAATAAAATTGTGTATAATTAGCTTTATCTTGGGTGATTATGTGGAGAATATTTTAACGTCCCTACTTAGGTTCAAATCCCCACATGTGACATTTTTTGCTTCTTGTGGATCAATCTTAGTGATGATATGGTTTGGATCAATCTTACTTTGGTGTAGTAACAATGGAGGGGCCCTTATAGAGCCAAGAGATTGGTTGGAGAGCAATGGGAGAAGGCCCACAGTGTGTTGCACCCAACTCCATCCATAATGAGTTTAGTACCTTGTCCCTTGTTTTTTAGGAGACCAATCCCTAGAGGATAATTATTTTGGGAATTGGCATGAATGTATAATTATAATAGAAACCTTAATCATAGATAATTTATCTAGGATATAAAAAGGTAGCAACCTTAATCATAGGTCATTTATCTAGGATATAAAAAGGTAAATAATTTAAGTAGTTTAAGGATATATATATATATATGGTAAAGTGGTAAAGTAGAGATGTTGGTTAACTAGTGGCATGGTTGAGAGTGCCAAGGAAACCACTAATGCATAGTTCCCTCTTGAATACCTTGGATACTTGTGGGCCTAAAACATGCAAATGTGTCATAAACCCATGTTTGTGTAGGTAGACTTAAATCTCCTCCAAGAAAATTTGTGCACAAATTTGCGCCTTTGTGACAACTTCTAACACCTTGGAAAATTATGTGTACTGGTAAGATAACAATGCAATAAGCTTATATATGAGTTAAATTACTACATGGTAGAAATTCATTTAAACATCCATAAGGCCTTACATTATTGTAGATATATGTTTATTGGACTTACATCTTTAAGAATGTAAAAAATATTTCAATGTTGATGTTGTTTGTGTTATAGCTAAATTGGCCAATAAAATAAAGGAGTTTACATACCACCATTCATATCTTAACACCCAAGGGGGTCTACCTCTATGGATTTTCTAATAATATGACATGACACAATCACATCAAGGCTACTTGGGGCTTAAAATGTTTAAAGAAAGTTTATTTCTCATGCAAGGCAATTAATTCACCTTAGAGCACCATATCATCATCCTCTTTTAGAATTGGGATCACCTTTACACTTTCTTTTATCCAAATCTCAAAGCATATTCCATAACTTTATGTCCACTCTTTTATATCCAAATCTCAAAGCATATTCCATGATGATTTCAAACTATGTCTCACATATTTTATCAAGACATAGGCTTGAAATTTTGATGATTCCTTCTTATACGAACTAGAGGCATTCAAAAATTAATTTTGGCCATTTTTTTTCCGATTTTGAACATGCGAGACAATTAAAGGAAAAATACCTTACTAATCAACATATGCATTTTCAAGCTTGGGGGAGGCATGGTGTTGAGGCCTCGGGTGTGCAAGGTATTTGCGAGGTGTTGGAATGGGTTCCAAGGCTCCCAACAGAGGGTGAAAACCCAGACTGAAAGGCTTTGAAAGACCCTACGCAAGGGTAGTTCTATCCCCAGCTTGTTTGGTATGGAAATGTCCCATGGATATTCGGCCGCCACTGGCACTCTAAGAGTCGATGGGTTTGATCAATGGATCAATTTTTCAAAGAAAAGGAAAACAGAAGTGTAAAACTAAGTTTGTTCTAACTTAACCTATTTAAGAAAAGGATCTAATCTAGGTTAGATCTATTCTAAGAGAAAAACTTGTTGTTGTGCATATCAATCTTGATGTGAAATGGATAAGTATGTTTTCCAACTTCAACATAAATGTTAAAAGATGCATTCACTTATCAGCTTAGATCATAATCAATTAATGAAAATTAATAACAATAATTTAAGTATTTAAACCTATTCAAGATTAACCTGTAATCACTTTGTTAATTGAAAAATTAACAATGATTGAAGTTACTGTGGATCATTTGCAGAAATCGATAGAGAAAAATATCTTAATTAAAGAAACTTAACAAGACATCTTCATACATAGATCAACCATAAAGAGAAATCAGTATAACAGATCTATGCATTAATTCATATATGAAAAAGGATCACGCATTATAGATGATAAATCGAAGTAAGAAATCAGATATTGTCAAAGAAATTTGAACAATAAATAAGAGATGATTCAAAGGGATTACTTTACTGTATTAATGAAGTCTGTAAACAAAATTACAAAGCTCTACTAAGACAGAGTATCTCCAGTCGTCTCCTGCTGATTTCTGACCCAAAAATTATCAACCCCCAACTAAAAGAGGCACTCCTCTTTAAATAAGAATTACAACAGAGTACAAAATGGAAATTCCCAAAAGATAGGGATTACAAAATCGAACTGGGCTAATGTTCCAGAAAATCCTGCCACTTATCCCATATTTCTAACAACTCATCTATATTTGGATAATTGACAGATTTGAGAGCCAGTTGGGCGTTGCATGTGTTGTTTTCCATTTCATGCTTGGCTAATTTATGCCAAGTACGAAGGTAGATATGGATTTTTCCCTCCATAATGATTGGTTTCCTAACTAACACGTCCACATCATCAATGCTAACTTCTTCAAGGGCACGGATCTTCTGTTCAGCTTCTTCACATCTGCATTCGATTTCCTCAAGTCGACATTTGGGTGGGCAGGCCTCCAGAATGGGATCCATAAGCGGGAGCTGCAAAACCTCCATGATGTTGTCTACTGCATACCAACGCCGTGTGCAGATATCCTTTGATTTCTTAATGATCTCCTAAGCTGTCTCATTGAAATCGAGCCAAGTATTGAGTGAGGCTTTAATCTTCTTAAACTGGAAGTTGCTTAGAATTGAGATGTCTTCTGGTTTATATTTTATGTACCCCTACCATTTAGAGACATTCTCCTATGCCTTGGATTCTTGGAGTCTCCTGTCTTTCTGTTCTTCAAGGGTAGAAGACATATTCGAGAAACTGATAAAAGTTTCCCTAATTTCATCCAGGGTAGTGTATAACTTTTCAAGCAATTTATGATGTTCCTAATTAACTTGGAGAGCCAGATTCTTGAATTCAAGGGATGTAAACTTAGAAAAATTGGAGGATGTTGCACTTGCAGTTGCATCCTCAGCTTGATTTTCCAAAATAGCTATCTTTTATGTATTGGAAGCATTATGAGCTTGTGCTATGCAAAGCTCAGTCTGGAGAGTAGGATTCTTCTGCTCCAAATCCTGTAACCTGTCTTCCCATATCTTCCTAAGGTCAGCAACTTCAACTGCATGTTGTTCTTTGATCTGATCTAGTTCCCCTGCAAGTATCTTGATCTCTTTCTCCCTCAAATCAAATTCCCTATCCAAAACATGGACTGAATCCAAATTTGCACTTGCAAAGGCCCCTAGAGCTGCAGTTGTTTCAACTGCTTCAATTCGAGGGTTATTTGTCCTGGGAGCCCATATTACCTGGTCTAGAATAGGTGCCTCTAACCCAGCTTGATATTTACCTCTCTTTCTGGTTCTTTTAATCACTGCTTTGTCATCTTTTCTATATAAATAGTTCCCAATAGGGACTATATCATCATCTGCATACTCAGTCACCAACCATGTGGAGGTAGAAGCAACACTTACTGTTGAGATCAGTAAGGGTGTTTGAGTGAAAACAGAACTAGGTATAGGCACAGTAACTTGAGGGGTAGTCAAAGGTATAGAGGTGGCTTGGATAATTGATAAAACATGAGTTGAAGAAGGAACTGAGACAAAGGCTTCAGAAAGTGAAACTTGATTATCAACATTGGCAGGTGATGATGAAATGGAAAGTAGGGATGACTCATAAGTGGTAAAGGATAATGGAGTGGATATGGATAATGGAGTGGATATGGATGACTGTAGAGGGGCAGTCAGAGACTGAACCTCTACATTTATAGATGATGGAATGGAAACAGAGAATGGGGTATCTGGGAATGGAACAATGGTAGTGGTGAGAGTATGATATAGCTACGATAATGAAAGTGGAAGTGTCATTCCCGAAGTCAAGGCAGAGAGTTCTTGGATAACTGGCAGCAAAAGTGGTCTAGTTGTGATATCAAGAGCTGCAGCAACCTCTAACTCTTGTTCACCAGGAGAAGAGTGGTCCATCTCAATGGTGTTCAGCAAATCAACAACTTCCTATGAATTTTCAGTCACCTCTTCAATTACTGGTGTCGGAGGAAGAGATTCCTCCTCCAAGTCACAATCAATGATGTCCCCAAGGGGAATATGTACTGCAGGGGATAGGATCTTCTGCCTCTTAGCTGGGATAGCCTCAACTATCATTAAATCATCTTCCTCCTGCTTAGCTACAGTGGACACTTGGATATCCACAGTGATTTTAGGAGGTTCAACTGCTTGAGTATCCAATACTGAGCTGATTTGTGCCAGCTCCTACTTGAACTGATGAGCAGACTGCAACCAAACTTTTAGCTCTTCAGCTATCTTTATTTGAGGAGGTGGCTCCATGGGAGATTTAACTTTTTCCCCATCTGAACAAGTAAGCATTGGAGGATTTTTAGCTTTTTGAGCTTCCTTCTCATCTCTTTCTCTTCTTACCTACTCGATTAGATTTAGCTGCATAGTCCTATAACTTAGGGTCCTAGTTTTAAGGTCTTTCTGATATTGCAAAATATCATACTGCTCTTTTGCACTCTTGACCTTGGCAAGTACCTCAGAAAAGGTGTTGACTCCTTGGTAATAGAGTCATCTAGAGTTACCTCATGGGCATAGTCCATCTTAACATGAATTTGCTTTAAGTGTACATCAAGAATTTTCTTGCGATCATGCTTCCTTTTGGGGGAAAGACCTAACTTTAGAGCATCTATTTGATGAACGAGCACTGTAGCCCAATTTGAGGTTGGGATAACCAGTGGCCCAAGGTTCAAAGCAAACTTAGGCCATCCTTTCTTCCTAGGACCTGTAAGTTTCTTGTACATACCATCTGTTACAGTCTGAAAGGAAACTTCTTGTATAACCAGCTTGTCACGAACTATCCTGGGTAGAATATGCACTGTGTCACTTCCATAAAATCTGATGTATGAGAAATATTCACAAACATACCAGTCACCAACAGTATTGATGAAAGCCTTGGCATCAGCTGAAAATGCAGGTGCTTCTTGCCTGAAAATCTTGAAATAAACAGTGCCCATGAAATGATCACAGATATCTGAAAGTAAAGGGATGAAATTCCCATCCCATAATGCTGAGTGATAAATATGAATAGGTGGGTCTGAGGGGGTCCATTTCCAACTTAGGTTTGGGTACTGGAACTTTGAGCAGAAGACATCAATTACATATGCCGAGAGGTAAAAATGTGGTTTCTTCAGGGCAGGTGCCTTCTGATATTCCTGAATGGCGTTCTTCAATTCTGATGATAGGATGGAAGCCCATGGGAAAGACTCGCCAGTAGTTAACACATGATGTGCTATGGGATCCCACTCAACTTTGAAGACAGAACAGTTAGGACGGCCAAAGAGCCTACAAAGCATAGCTGCTAGCAAGGAATAGGGTTCCCTGAACCAAACAATAGGGTATAGGTTGTCGGCTTTAGGCACAAAGGCGTTAGGCTTGATCATCCATGATTTTAACATCTCATCGAAATTATACCAAGTTTTCGAGGATTGTATGAACTCGGGGGTAAGAGTCTACACAGGTGGTTTGAGAGCAAAAGCTCGAATGAAGACCTCAAGGCAAAAATTAGTCAATTGAGCCCCCATGCTATCATTGAATGACCTGTATTTGGGGTTTGCATTCTCAATTATCCATTTGACATCATCATTGTAAGGTAAAATGGCGGGGCGGGAAGCAATGGCGTGTACCTGAGAAGCCCTAATCTTCTCATACACAGGTCGGTCACTTTCAATGTGGGAAAGGTCGTCATTGTCAAATATGGCATATATTTTGGACCAATCCATTTGATAGGTCTCCGTAACCCTTTCACTAGTATCAAATAAAATACCAAAATTGGGGTCTTTGGTCAGGGAATCGTTGAGAGTTGTCTTAGACCGGGTGTTTTTCGACATGGTGGCAGAGCTTGGAAATTTTGATAAATAAAAGAAAGAAAATCAAAATTAAATCCAAAACAACAAAAATATCAATTGCGAATGCAACAGTGACAGCAGACCAACCTGGGAATAACTGAAAAACTGATAAAGACGATCCCTGGTACGAAATCCACAGTAAAATCGGTGCAGCGGAGTAATTTCTAGCAGTGAAAATGATAAAAATAAAATAGAAAAACCTTTATTTATCGATTTGCCAGATTAAATCTTGACCGTGCGATTAAAAGAAATGGACGGCTAAGATTAGCCGATGCGAGATGCGGGTTCGGGTCGTAGGTGCTTATTTACAACCTTATTCATGATTCCCGAAAGCCGCAACCCAAAACTTGCGGGTTGCGGGTTTCAGGATTGTAAAACTGACCAAAAACGTACAAACAAGTTTCCGAAAGCCGCAACTCGAAACTTGCGGGTTGCGGGTTTTGGAACTGAAAACACTCATTAAAACGCAAACGACTTTCCCGCATCCCGCAACCCAAAATTTTGGGTTGCGGGTTTCGGGAACACGCAACACAACTAAAAGATAAAAACACATTCCTGAAAGCCGCGGTTGCGGGTTTCGGGTTTGAGGATGACAAATTCCCAAAATTATTAGCAAGGATTACCGCAACCCGCACCTGTCGGGTTGCGGGTTGACCAAAATCAAACGACCCAAAATGAATTCCCACAACCCGCACCTGTTAGGTTGCGAGTTTCATGTTGTCGGATTGTTAAGTTTCAGGTTTTCGGAATTAAATGACAAAATGCTTGAAAATCAAGGCTTCCAGCAAACCAAAAACACTTAGATAAATCCGAGAGAAAAGATGACAATCAAAGCACAAAAAAGTACAGGTACTAGATCATAGAAACAAAGTTCAAAACCTCATGTTCACGACAACACCTACCCAAATACCTTTGTGTCTATTTTAAAATTGGGGCTCCCGCGCTTAGCTAAAGCATGGGATCTGTTGTGGCCACAACACATGGTAACTATGTATGATGATAGTGGAAAATGCATGTCTTAATGCCTTGTAATTTTCTAATATGCATTATGGATACCCAACAAGGTCCTATTTGAACTTTTTTCCCATGGTGCAAGTAGAACCAAACATGTATTTGTCAGATCCATCTTCCTCGAGTGAGGGGATTTTAGTAATACTAGATGAAAGTGAGACATCTAATAGGTCTACAAGTGTTATATCAACTAGATGTCAAAATATTAGAAGAAAATTCCAAAAAAACATGGAATTTTTTCTCGTTGAAGGGGGGTCATGTTCCTATGATGATGAGACAATAGGCAGCATCGAGGTGCCCTTGAGGTACAAACATATAGTGAAACAATGGGTACCCAAGGATATTCCTCAAATAAACAAATATTTTTGTGTCAACAAGAGGATATATCGAATTGCACCATTGTCATTACATGGTTTGGGGTTGTTTTGCATGGATGGCATAAAGGTCGGTTACGACAGATGTGCAAAATTGATGGAGTATGTTGGACCCCGTTACAACTACAAAGATTGGATGCGCCTGGTCCAATATACACGAAGTATGCGCATATATGGATTGTCAACAAATTATTTACAACTAAAAGACAAGGATCAAAATAAAGGAGCAACGTTGTATATTGATGAAAGGCCAAAAGCTACAGGGAATATTGCAGGGTTTATAAACAGTACACAACCAGGGTCTACAATTAAGAAACCCAACTGCATATTTGAGGGGTGTGAAGGAAACTGTGTTTTTTGTATGTGCCATTAAATCAATAGCTGCAGGGGGAGAGTTTCTTATCAATTAAAATTTGAATCGAATAGATACAAACACAGTTACTATGAGAGTGGTACATCTAACAATTTACCCAACCTTTTATCAATGAATTTAACATCTTAAGGATTTTTCGTTAGTTTATTGTTATAATTTCGTTGAAATTTTCTATATTTACTTCGCAGGGTAGTGATTGGGGAATCTCCCCAGCAGCTGGTCAGAGGAGTACAACATCCTCGAGGCAACATGTATACATATTTGTAATAGTAAAAATATAATATGAAAAAAAGAGTTTTTTTTGTTGTGTTTTTTCATGAGTATATTCGTTTGTATTAGATAATGTTATTTGTATATTTGTTGAAGAGTGTTGATCGGGGAAACCACCCGATTGTTGATCAGACGACAACAACCTCGGGGAAACAAGTATACCTGATTGTAATTGTACAATTTAAATACATCAAAATGTTTTCTTATTATGTTGTTTCCGTGAGTATTGTGGTTTCGTTTAGATAATTTTTTCTATGTTTTTGTTGCAGGGTGTTGTTCGGGGCACCTCCCTAGCAGTAGATGATAACGGACCAGCCTCGAGGCATCAAGTATACATCGATGTAATTGCACAAATTTAATATGAACAAAAAGTTTTTTTGTTATGTTTTTTCATGAGTATATTCGATTCATATAGATAATGTTATCTATATGATTGGGGAAACCACCCGACTGTTGATTAGACAACAACCTCGGGGACACAGGTATACCTGACTGTAATTGTCTAATTTAAATACATCAATATGTTTTATTATTATGTATTTTCTATGAGTATTTTGGTTTTGTTTAGATAATTTTTCTATTTTTTTTTGCAGGGTGTCGATCAGGGCACCTCCGTAGTAGTAGATCAGGGAAAGTCCCCGACCATTGATCAGATGAGTAGACGATCCTCGAAGAAATAGGTATAATTCATTGGAATTGTACAAATATAATATGGAGCATCATGTTTTTTTGTTATGTCTTTCTCGTGTGTATATTGGTTTCATTATGATAATGTTTTCTATAGTTTTTTGGAAGGGGGATGATCAGGGCACGTCCCCAGCTGTGGATCAGACGACACTAGCATCGAGGAGTCAGGTAAACCTAATTGTAATTTTAGGAATCTATCATGATCGATATTTTTTTTAATATACTTTTTTCCTCGGTCTATTGCTTTCACATCAATAATGTTTTATATATTTTTATTGCAGACCACTAATTCGGCGTATGATCCAGCGTTAGAGTGATAAATAGATTTTGATGTGGATGAGTTGATGCACGATGCTGATATTGGTTCTTCTCTAGACCCAATTAAGATGATAGAGAAGACCTTGAAAAAAAATCATGAGGATATCCTTCGTCTGCTATTCATTCAGCCACAGACATATGAGATTAGAGAAAAAGGTTGATGTTTTGGTAAAGAGATCTCAGGCCTTGAAAGTAATTTGTGGAATCTTGACTCAGAATATAAATTCATTTAGTATTTTATAATTTTTACTTGTATATGATGGTGAACTAAAATATGGTTTGTATTTACAGGGTTTTTCGCGACCACACACTAGTGGTCAAGGCAGTGTTGGCACTAGTGATGCTCGTGGAGAGTCGTCACATGAGAAAATGATTCCACATACATCTCATGTGCCATTTTTGTTGACTGAACAGTCGGAAACACGTTCCGTGACACCCCTGAGGCCAGCTGTGAGTGCACCCGCTAGTGACCGGTGCACACCAGATCATGCCGAAAAAGGGGTGGATGTAGAGCCTGCTAGTATTGATATTGCTAAAGCAACATTTCTTGGATCTTCCCGTGTCACTAGCACGAGTACACTACAGACAACATTTTGGGTGGATGAAGAGATCATTCCAATAAAGATAGAGAATATCCCATGTATTTATACATTGTTCAAGTTAGTGTTTATAATTTGATTGTAATATACTGATAAAACATTGTTTTCAAACTAATGATGGCATGATTGTTTTGCAGGAAATGATATTTTTTATAAATGTCTAAATGATTTTTCATTGGATATATTTGGTCCCACCATTTGCACAAGGTGGGATAAACAAAGTAAAAGTTTAAAAGATGATCTCACTAATCGGTTGGTTGTCCTGTTCGGAAACGATACCTTTAATCGAGCCAAGGTCCTAAAGAAGGTTGGACAACATATGAAGATTATGAGGGACCAATAAGGTTTCATCTAGAAAGGAAACCTAGGTATGAGCGCCCTCCAATGATTCTAGGAAGGGAGTGGAAATACCTAGTGGAATATGGAAAGGAGAGGACTTTGAGAAAAGAATGAAAGCCACCACTGAGCACAGGAAGGTATGCAATACTTTTCACAATGTAATTCTAAACCTTATTATTATTAATTTTTAGATCAAATTTGGAACATCTAACGTATTTCAACACTTTCATAGGCTATCAGACACATCAAAGGCCACAAAGGAAAGACAAGAAAAAATTGGTCAGTACAAGCTTGGGATTGGTGTTTATTCGAATTTGGCAGCACGAATTGTAAGTATCAAAAAACCAATATTGCATCCAAATAATAAATTGCAAATTATTTTCATTTTCTTGCACTGCAAAAGGTAAATTCATGACATTATGCAAATATGCAGGCCGACTGATTCAAGGAAGTGCCCACTGAGGAAGACTTGAAGCTTGGCTTCCAACACGGCTTTGGAGCTGTTGTTGAACGCCGAAAAAGCTTGTCTGGGAAAACACAGTCTTCTGGTGATCCATCTTGCGCACAGGTATATAAAATCAATATAGTTTAATGAAGATTTATTACTTGTGCAATCTATTCCTTATAAATATTTTCCATAAAATATTGACTCAATTTTGAGTAGGAAAGCAACAATCCACTTAATGTCGAGGATGGAGAACCACCAATCGAATATCATGTTTCGAATCCCGGTAATGAATTTATTCATATGCTACAATTTTAAATATTGCATTGTAGATGGTGAATATTAATTGTACTTTTCCATGTTTCAACTGCAGAGCATGTAGAGGGTCACATTGTATAGGATGAGCCTAGACAGGAATATGAAGTACATGATGTGGCCACAACAGGTAAAAAAACACCTTTGTAATTTTTTTTTAAAATGAAATACTTGTCATTATAATAATAGAAGATATCAATGTAACATTTTCACATTATTGCAGCAAATTCGGACCCCTTGCCGCAAAATCCACGTTGCGAGTACTCTACTAGGAAGACAACACAACAATTTGATGAAGCACCAAGAATTGAACAACAAGTTCCAGAAGATGAGTTTCTTGTTGATTTTGTAAAGAGAAAAAAACATAGAAAGAAGTGATTGAAGAAAATTGTGTACTTATTTTTTTATAATATAATGTCGTGCATAATTTTTTTCCTACTGAATGAATGAATGTTATCTTTTATTGAATGAATGGTAAATGTTTCTTTATGATGAAATCCGCATGTTTGCACATAATGTTTTTTCAAGTACATGCATTGGGTATGGGGAATTGAGAGTGATGTGAAGGGGGGGAGGGGCCATAAGAGCTTCTCCCTTCACGTGGTTGGACCTGTTTAGTAGATAATATTAAATTATTCTCGAAACAAAGAGGATCTCAATGAGGTATTTATACCTACCATGAAACTAAATCATTTTATCCTACTTTCCAAGCCTCTAACAAGGTAAGGAATTATTCATTTCTCACAGTTATTTTTTTGATGCATTATTGTCATAGTATGTATGCCATGACTTATAAATTTTCTTCTGGTGTATAATTGTAGTGTTGAAATTTTTCTATGGCTATTTCACTCATCCCTTGGAACTTGTTACAGATAGCCTTGGGCAACATTTTGAAATTTCAAAAGAAAAATTGGCGTTTTGATGTGATCGGTGGTATTATATACTTTGTTTTGGTGTTATCCATGTTTCCTCAGGTGAACTCTTATTACCCATTATTTTACTTGAATATTATTGTAATTTACATTATTAAATTAAAATGTTCATCAAACGTATAATATCTAATTCTAGATCAGATAGTGAAATTATTAGGCATAACCAGTGCTTGAAAAGAGAGATATACCAAACAAGATCAATCAAGTTAAGATTCAGGGATGAAGTAGCACTAATGAATCTTGCTTGTTCTGTAGATTTGTTTAGAGGTGGTTTTACATGCATATATGAACTCCTGCAATTCAACCACAATGATATTAAATAATCTTATTTCTAGTTTAATGTTGTCTTTTCATTACAAACTTGTCATCCCTAGCATAAATGTGTTTGAGTAATACATAACACTTAGCATTTTTAGTCTCTATTTAAAAAAAGGTGTTTTGATACATGTCCTAACTCAACATTTCCACTAAATCTACAAGCATTAACAATTTCTCCACACATTAGCATTCAACTCTAATGAAATCTTTTTTATGAAGTCATGTACCTCCACATGATGCATAGTTCGACCAAGGAAGTTAACCATACATGGATAGTGCTTCATGATCTTAGGGATGATAATATAATATTTGGTCATGAAATCAAAATATAGTCATCTCTTATCCAGAAGTCCTCTGTCACTAGATACACTTTACGTGTGAGCTACATGGGCACATTCTATGAGCACACACAGTGTTGTGGTTGAGTCAAGTTTCATTCCTACTCTTTCCATTTGATGAAATAGAGTTAAGGCCTCATTTGAATGCCCTTGTTGATCCAATTGCATAATAACATGGTTAATCACACTTGAGTGAAAGTCTCAAAAACTTTAGAGGAGACATAATCAACACACACATGTAGAACACTAAACATGATCACAATTAAGTTGGGTTAAATTCCTTGGACTTGCATAACCATTGATCTTCTTATGTTTTAGATCAAATAAATTAACTAGAATCTTGGCGCTAGAAGTAGATGCATGCATGTGACTATGATACTAGAAATAAAAGCTCAATCCTAGATCGATGCATGCATGTTGGAAATAGATGCATGTTTTTCACCAACAATTTGAAATGCTTCTTTGTGTGTATGAACTAAGAGGAGGACAAATATTGATAATTTTGGATATTTATCAAATGATTCGTAGAAATAAGTAATACAAAAATGGTGGTGTTATTAGAATGGCTATATTTTTGGCATAAGACTATCCTTAGAGAGTTACGGGAGATGTGCATAATTTCAATATACCATAGGAAAATTATGGAGGGTAAATTATAACTATAACAAAAAAAAGAACCCACAATTGGTGGAGTAGAGAAAAATGAGAATGATACCTAGTGGACAAATTAACACTCTGTAAACCTCAACAATGAAACTATTTTGTTCACACATTCTTATTTCACTTGAACTTCACATAAATTTTCTTGACAAGTTTCCTCTAACTCTTCATGTGCATATCCTAGAGTAAACTTAACTATTTTAGTATCTTGACTATACATTTTTCCTCTTTTAAGATTAGGCTCGCTTGAATCTGCAGCCTCATGCTCACTTGATTCCTTTGTTGTCTTTGTTTTCTTACCTACCTCATATTGTTCTATGGGAGGAATTGATTGCATCCCACCTTCATTATGAACCAAATATTTATAAATCAACATCACATTGCTATTTCCATCTATTTTCAGAATGACTATTGATTCCACTACTTGATATACCTCATTTAACACTTCCTCTATGCATGGATTATTGAGCTATGAATCAACATATTGTATCTCTCCATACTCGAAATGAGATGTTTTACTTCCCCTCCAACATCAACCTTCAATTTAGCTTGTGCACACTACACCTACATTAAAAATTGCAAATATTCCCACCTATCCTCATTAGCTCACATCTCTATTTTAGGTTTATCATGATGCAGGTAAGGAGAGGAATTTAAGGCAATCCTTTGTTTTGAGATTACATTATAGTTGTCATAAAGTCAAACTAATCCTATCTTGAAACCAAATGAACTAATATTTTACAACCTCTAATGTGTATTTATTCTTTATGATGGAAGAGTAACCATGGGTAGGTAAAGTAAAGGTTAACCTCTGATTCTTGGTGGTAAAATGAAGGTGGTATGAAGACAATATCTACTTGACATATTCCAAAGAAAAAATCCTTGGTGGAATATAAACTAGAAGTAAATAAGATTGAACCTAAAAAACCATAAACCCTAAGAATAGTATAATTCCCATGAAGATACCAATCTCCCACTTTAGTTTATGGGATTAACTAAAGTATATTGTAGATTTTGATTGACATTTTGGGAAGATGTTCTCCATTAAAAAATATGGGCATGGAAAAATATTTTTTCGACAAAATCTTTAAAACCTTCATTTGACTCAGGTTTTACTACTATTGGAGTCCATTAGAAGAGGGATACCATTAGTATCTATCTTAAGTTCAATCAAGAGCATGTACACTAAGTATGATTGATACCTAAAAAACATAATATCATGAAACCACATAATTGCTCATGAATTAACTATGCCAAAAATTCTACGTATTGGAATCTTAGAGGAGACAAATCAAAAGGGGAAGAAATTCGAACCCTCAAACCAAGTATAGTATCATCAACCGATAGATCATCTTCATACCTTATTATTAACAAAATCAAAGAAATCATCTCTCTTGAATATTTTGAAATATGGAGGAATGGAGGGGAAAGTTTAGGTCAGGCATAGTGCCATCATCATGATAATATCCATGAATGACTTCTTACTTAGCCTAAAGATTTAAACTAACAAACATTGAAGCTAGATATTCTTCATTTAATGGAAAATTTCCTTTATGTTAAAGAAGCATTGCCAAAATTGACATAGTTGTAACCAGAATTTTTTTTTTGCAAGATCCATCCACAGAAACTGCAGTACAACTCAGGGTATTATATAGGTTGGCACAAGTTGAAATAAACTCAAGTGAGTTGAAACAATAGGGAACAATATCTTGGGATAAATTACTTTCCTAGGTTGAAACTAATCAACTCCACTATGCAATCGAACATAGGCATATTTTCTAAGTCTACAGAGTGTTCATGTAGAAATGCGAGTATCAAAAATATCATCTTCAAAATCAATAAAATTGAATGGGTTTGATGAGGTTTGTATATGTTGAACATAGGTTGAGGGTTTCTATCTTGGGTACATTTTAAACAATCAAATAGGATTTATATATAACTACACTTCGTTTTTACAAAATGGGTTGGATGACATACTTATTTGAATAGAGGGAACTGTTTCTTTGTTTTCCTCGACACCTATGCCTTCATAGATCTAGTGCAAGTAAAAATGAATGTTAAAATGCTCAGCTTGCTTACATTATAATTAATGTGAAGTCACTCTTATGTCCCTGTAGGCTATGTTAATAACTTCAGCTGCAAATACACCTCATCATTTGTGAACTAAATGCAAGGTCATTGAATAGAATGCAAAGGTGACAAAAACTTCCTTTCAAAACCAATGCTAATATAAGGTTGTTTTAGAGGTTGAAGCTTGGTATTACAAACCATTTTTCCAAGTCTAAATCCATCTGATGTTCTCCATGTTCTCCAAGTGTAAAATGATCTCTCATTTCGGAGGTGGGTGGCTCCACTATTCTTCGACTACCTTGGACACTAAAATCAACATAAACATCGATCTCCATTACATATGAGCCATTGGATATTTCAAAGGTTGAAAGTGCTGATAAATTTAGATTACATTGATATCTAAATTACATAATGACCATCACTCCGTGGTGTGCTATGATCATTGAATCATATAGGGTTGGGTGGCTCCACTATTCTTCGACTACCTTGGACACTAAAATCAACATAAACCATCGATCTCCATTACATATGAGCCATTGGATATTTCAAATGTTGAAAGTGCTGATAAATTTAGATTACATTGATCTCTAAATTAAATAATGACCATCACTCTGTGGTGTGCTATGATCATTGAATCATATAGGGTTGTGTTGCACATGTATATATATAACTTTTATAACCATTTGTCAAAGGTTTTAACATTGCCTTTTGACAAAAACACTTATAGTCTCCATCTCAGTCTTAATCTCTCGAAGGAACTAAGGGAGACTCTAAATGTCTCAAAAAATTGTGTTGGTTAAATGAATAGGATATAATACTACCATTTACCGATCATATGGCATCAAAGCACAAGTTTGAACATACTTGGAGAGACTTGTATGGTAAACACCATAGTTAATATTAAAGAACTAAACAAGCATTACTGTCAGACAAGTGAAGACCAATAATGGTGAGGAATCCCCATGAAAAACACGATGGATAAAATCATAGTCAGGTTTAGTTGGTTGGAGTAGAGCATTTCTATACTGACAAAGACAATAACATAGTTGCTGGTAACTAAGGGTATGGAAGCACACTCATAACACAAGGCTAAACTAAAATATTCCAAGAAAACGCAGAAGGAGCTAGAGGCTGAGTTCAATACCGAGACAGAGATGGGAGAATGCATGTACTTTTTAATGTAGAGGTGAAGGGGGACATCAAACCATATGCAGGAGAGGTTGATGCCATTAAACTGAACTAGTGGTTACAACAAATGGAGTTCTACTTCATAATATTACACAAAAGATAATATTGCTTCGTCCCAGGTGAACCTCGTTTGGAACTAGTATTTTTTTTAAAATTCCCCAATGTCGTCACAAATCCGACAGACACTCCAATAAATCTGACAATGTTTCCATACCTCCAAAGGGAAAATGTCGTTAGACTTTGTCTTATGTCTGTGGATATATTCGTCAGATATCTGACGGACATTAAAGTAATTGTGGTCGAATATCTGACATCCATGTGGTCGGATATCCGACCTTGGAGAAATTAATTGTGGTCGGATATCCGACAACCATTAAAGTAATTGTGGTTGGATATCCGACCTTCGAGAAAGTAATTGTGGTCGGATATCCGAACTTAGAGAAAGTAATATTGGTCGGATATCCAACGTGTATATTAAAAGAATTGTGGTCGTATATCCAACCTTTTAGTGTCAAATATCCAACAAGAGCGTATTGTTGTCAGATATTCGTCGAAGTTTCACCGACGTTTAAAAAACAAGGGTTTGTCGGATTGTCAACAGAGTGATGTCGAAATTTAGACATATATGCCATCAGATTTTGGGTTCAAGTTTTTATGTGTATCTATTGATGAATGGTTAGAATGCATGGATTTTTAGGTCTTGTAAAATATTTCATCATCACAAAAAAATGTTAGTTTGTGCACTTCAAACAATAAATTTAAAATAACAAAAAAAAATTCCTTGATGATTTAGGAAACCCCACATAATTAACAAATGATGATAAAAAATGAAAACCAATGAAAGGGATTTATGGGTCTAAAACCAAATTACATGATAATTCTACCACTACATGAATTTCCATACAATGAAAGTTTCTACAAAAAAATGCAAGATCAAGGTGAAATTAAAGTGACCAAGATAAAAGTTTCCCCTACGATCTACCATGCAACTTCTGGAAATAACCCATTTGCATATCAATCCAGCTTTCATGATGTAGAAGCTCTAAGTGAGAATTGATGACAGCCCTAGGAAAACTAGAGATGCTGAGAGTTCATAGCAAAATTTTGGAGAAGGAAAACAACTCTATAATCATGAAACACTAAAGGGCCAATTGAAGGCTCTCATACCAAATTGTGTGTACAAATATGATAGAAATGATGTACTTGCATAAAACAACAATGAAAGAGGGAGATTGTTGCCATGGTATACATTGCACAACTACATTTTATAACTCGTTAGGTATTTATAAAAGCACATAGTGCAAGATTGCAATTTGGAGCAATCAATATGCAGTTATTGGAGTATTTTGTAGGTGATTGGTTACAATGTCTTTCCTTAACTTATGAGTTACAGATTTAAATATACAATAATATGTTGCATTTCCAATTGTCACCTATTAATTCTCACTATCATGGAAAGTGTACATTTCAACTATTTATTTTGTTGTATCTTTCTTTTCTCCACACATCTAATTAAGAGAGAAATCAAAGAATGTAACTTAGAAATGGATTGAGATTCTCGAGGATTGTTAATCATTTATTGCTTTAGCCACAATTCAACACCTATAAAAAGGATTGTTTGTTGTGATTGAGTTTTCTTCTCTTAACTGTAGTAGACTTTGTCTTGTGTCCAATACTTGATTGTTACGTCCCTCCTCCCCTATAGGTTTAGGTTGGAAAAATAGTTATTTCCATATGGATAAGGACTATTCATTGTGTAGACAATGTATGTTCTCATGGTTGATTGATTAGGCATGCATTGCACATTTAAGACCAATCCTATTATATTAGAAATCAACCTCAAATCCATGGTTATCACCCCTCTTGACATTTAAAATTTTTAATTAATAGGAATTTTAATGATTGAATATTTAATTTATTTGTTTTCATTTTCATATTATTTTTGTATATTGTTGTTTTGACAATTATTGTGAACAAAGTGCATTTACAAATTTTCAATTCAAATGCTAAGCCAAATTTGTAGTGCTTCAAGTTGCAAGAACAATTGGAGTGTATTTGAAACAATACATTCAAAGAATATCAACATGATGGAATATCAATGCTTGAAAAATATGGCGTTTGTTTACTACAATCTTTGGTTATGGGGGAGAGTGGAAAAAACCATCTAATGTACACATGATTTGCTTAGATGAGTTTGACCTCGTTTTCAATTGGGTTGTGGTGTTTGAAAGTCATGTTTCAAAACATTCAATTGGTTGGTTAGACAAGGAGGACCCAATGATATAACTAGAGAAACACCATCAAAGTCAAGGGAAAGAGTAACTAGTTGTTGGTTCCATATAAAATTCATAATTCTTCATGAAAGAATAAAAACAATTACATAATTTTCAATCGAGTTAATCTCCTTGCCATCTTAAATTTACAATATCATAACCTTTGCATAAAAAATCATAACTAAAAATATGGATTCTATTAAAGATGATTTTATTACTTGTATTCCTATAAAAATGGACACAATATGTAAAATTATTATAGTGTATTTTGGTTTTTATGTCTTTTTTTCTAAATTATATTTGAACATGCATGTGTAGTGCTAGGACCATCCATTTACGGGGAATGATCATACACAACTAGGCCTCACAAAGTGACAAAGGGCATTAATAGAAAATATTCCATAAGTTTATGAGTTGAACCTCATCATAAGTTTATAAGTTTTTGTGTTGAACCACATTATGTATGTCGTTCAATTTTCATTTTTGTTTGTAATCAAGAATTTTGACATTTGTCTCTATTACCCCTCATACTATATGAGGGTTACACTTGTGATATTCATCATAGTGGATGATGTCTACAACATGGTATCGATGGAATTTTTTTCTTTACTTACACTATATGCTTGGAGATCATATCATTAGTGGATTTGATTGGAGGAGACTCTCTTCTCCTTAGTGGATTTCCATGTTTGATGGTTCCTCTAGTGGTGCTCTTCATATTGGTTGTGACATGACATCTTTCCTAGCATGGTTGGGTCACATTTGTTAGTCATTGGAATGGGGTTTTCCATATGATCCTTTTTTCCTATATTGTGCAAGTTGTCACTTGACTAGGCAATGTGACATGTTTTCACGTGTTTTATTTGTTGGATGGTGCTACATGATGCCTAACTCTTTGGGGCATTATTTTACCTAGGGATTGAACCTTAGTTTGGTGCATATCACTTTATTAGAGAGAACCTTACACATTGACCCTTTCATATGGTTCCAACAATATTATTGATGTATTGATGTGGTTCCATATGGTTGGAGGTCTCCTAGTGTGGGTGCCCTAGTTGTTTTTTGGTGTTCTTGATAGATTAAACACTTTATTATGGTATGTTTAACACACTTTGATAGACCTCCCCCCTTATTCACACATGTTGAGGTTGATCTAACCCCTTCAGGTGGTAGTTTGACCTTATTTTGACAATTTGAAAATTTACTTGACGGAGCATCCTAGCTTAGTGGGCTTGTTTTGTGACAATTGAAGTGGTTTATGATGATGTATACCATGGTTCTTATTGGAGTGCTCTCTCACCTGGCACATATGTTGAGCCATGCATTTGTTATGCACCAAATTTCCCAAAAGAGCATAAAATAACCAAGAAAGAGTAATCCACGCCTTGAGAATAAAGAAACCAGATGAAATAGAAGCCTCTTTGAGGGGGAAATCTCCTTATAAAATGTATCAAATACACAAGACAATATGAGATGATTATACAAATGAATCTCCTTTATTAAAAATCGGAGATGAAGTGGTCATTATGTAACCTAATATTGAGCCACCTAACCATAACTAATATAATAATCATAAATTATTGTTAGGACCTTAACATAGCCCCCCTCTTTAAAAATATTTTCCCTCAAAGCTGGTAATCGAGGATGTTTCTCCATGATTTGTTCATCTTCCCATGTAGCTTCTTTTGGTGGCATATTATTGCATTTAATTAGGTTCTCCATAATGGTTCTATTCCAAAGAGATAGAGAATGCCTATCAATAACTTTTTTTGGTTCCAAAATCAACTTCCACTCTTCATCTAATTCTGGTAGAGTTCCATTTTCCCTAGCATAGTATGTCCCAAAACCTTTTTCAAGCAAGATACATGAAAACCCTTATGAATGTGGGAGGAAGGAAAATCTAACTCATAGGCCACTTCTCCAATCTTGCAAATAATATTATAGGGCCAATAAAATTTTGGAGTTAACCTTTTGTTCTTCTTCTATTTGAGAGTAGATTGCTTATAAGGTTGTAGTCTCAAACATACCCAGTCACCCTCAGATTGTCTTTCACTTTTGTGTTGATCCGCTTGTTTTTTTATCCTATTCCAGGCTATTTGGAGGTTTTATTTAAGGATTTACAAAGGTTATTTAGTCTTTTGCATATGTGCACCCACTGCCTATACTTTGGAATGATCTTGCATAAAGGAAGGGATACTAGGAGTTGGATAACCATAAAGCGCTTCAAATTGAGTCATATTTGTAGATGTGTAATAGGTGTTATACCACCATTATACTAAAGGAAGCCACTTGACCCATTGAGATTAATTTTGTGAAGAAACACAATGGAGATAACCTCTAAACATTTGTTAACAATCTTGTTTGTCCATCTGTTTGTGGGTGATATGTTGAACTCGTAGCCACTATTGCTCCCATTATTTTCCATAACTCTTTCCAAAATTTTCCTATGAATCATTGGATCTCTATCACTAATGATTACTTTAGGGAATCCATGAAGTCTATGAATTTACTTTATGAACACTTCGACCACTTGGCTTGTAGTATATGTAATTTGAATTCCACAAAAATGTGCATTTTATGAGTATCCACAGCCAAAAAAACATCCTTACTTTGTGATTTTGGTAAACCTGTAATGAAGTCCATTGATATATCTTCCCATCTTTGATTCGATACGTGTAAAGGTTGAAGTAACCCTGGAGGCTTAACTATCTCAACTTTATTTCTTTGGCACACCTAGCATTCTCTTACAAATGTTTGAGTATCTTTCTTCATTCCTTCCCCCAAAAATATTTTTTTATCCTTTGATAAGTTTTAAAAAAACTTGAATGTCTTGTCATTGGAGAGTTAAGATACTCCCTTAATATTTGTTCTTTCAACTTTGATCGAGGGCATACAAATATTCTACCCTTGTACCAAAGATTATTTATCTTCCATTCCTAATGTTCCATTGATATATTCCCTTCTTTCAGACATGGTATTTTATGTCTAGTACTATTATATTCTTTCCATTCATGGCGAGCTTCTTCCAACCACACAGGAATGGAAGATGTGATGGAATATAAGTTGGAGTACTTTTCTATTATGGAAAGGGCATCTGCTGGCACATTTTCCTTCCCTTTTTTGTATATTATTTCAAAATCAAACCCTTGCATTTTTTATACCCATTTTTGTTGAGTTTTTGATGACACTCTTTGTTCCAAAAAATACTTTAGGTTTTAATTGTTTGTTTTGACTTTAAAGTGTCTCCCAATGAGACACTGCCACCATTTTTTTACCGCATGAAAATTGTTGTAATTTCTTTTGAATATGTAGATTTCACCATGGTGTTTCATTTGAATTGTTTACTTTCAAAAGCCAATGGCCTCCCTTCTTGCGTTAATATTGGTCCAATTCCTTGTCTCGGTGCATCACATTTGACTATGAATGCTTTACTAGAACCAGGTGTTGCTAATACTGGTAGAAGTGAGAATGCCAAGGTAGCTTCTTCATTCCATACAAATGAATTTTTCTTCAAGAGAGATGTGCGTGGACTTGCAATGCATGCATCAAATTTTCTGTAATACTTTGTAAGACCCAAAAATCCTCTAAGACTCTCGATGTTCTTAAGATAGGCCGTTTTGCGATAGCTTTAATCTTTTGAGGATCCACTTTGACCCCTTCTCTTGAAACAATATGACCCAAGTACTCTACATCTTGTTTCCCAAAAGCACATTTGGATATTTTTACATACAATTGTTTTTGAGAAATTATAGGACTTGATCCACATGTTTAATGTGTTCTCATGATTTTCTATAAATAAGTATATCATCAAAGAAAACCAACATAATTTTTCGAAGATAAGGTCAAAACATTTAGGCTTTGAAAAGTAGGAGCATTAGTTAGTCCAAAAGGCATTACCCAGAACTCATAGAGCCCTTCGTGTGTTCTAAAAGTTGTTTTAAGAATGTCTTATTCTCTTAATCCAATTTGATAGTATCCCGATTTTAGATATAACTTTGTGAAGTAGGCCACTCCATGAAGTTCATCTAATAGCTCATCAATATTTGGAACGAGGAATTCATCCTTGATGGTGATTTTGTTTAGATATTTGTAATCAGGGCACATTCTCCAAGCATTATCTTTTCTTCTGGTTGTCACTACTAGTGCTAAAAAGGAGTTCTTGCTTGGTTGAATAATACTGGTATCCAACATGTCTTGTACCATTTTCTCAAACTCTCATTTTTGTTGATATGGATATCTATAAGGCCTTTTATTAGGAGTACTTCTAGGAATGAATTCAATTTGATATTCATGATCTCTAGATGGAGGTAGTCCTTTTGGAATATCTTGGAAGACTTTATGGTGCTTTTCCAAGGTACATTTTAAGTAATCTAGAATATTTTCATCTTCATGCTTCACTTTCATAGAGTAAATTTTAGCAATAACTCCACAACAACCCTTTTTTAGGAGCTTTTTCATTCTATGAGAGCCAATGATATCAAAGGGTGGATATTTTAACCCTTTGAGTTCATATTGAATTCCTTACAATTCAAATCTCATGAATAATTCATTGTAGTTTGTAGAAATTGTACCCAAAGTTCTCAACCCATTGAATCCCTAGAACAACATCTACTCCAATGGGAATAGCATACATGGGGCTTGATAGGTTATAGTCTCTCATATTATGTTTAATGTTATGGCATTTCCCTCCACAATCAATATTCCCCCCATTAGCAACTAAGACTTGGAAATTTGTCACTAGATACACAACAATTGAGGTGCTCTGCTATTTTTTTATCAATGAAATTATGTGTACTACCTTAACCGATTAGTACTATGACCCTTTGCTTCTTAATGCAACCTACAATGTTGAGGGTTTGGGGCACTGCCAAACTTGCCAAGGCATGAACTGATATTTTGCATCGGTCTATATTTATGCTGTGTATAATTACAACATCTTTTTTCTTGCTTTTGTTGGTTCAAAAGTTCTTCCTCACCATTTTTGTTGATGCATCTATTTCTTCCCCCTCGTTATTCTCCAATGTGAACAATTTTGTTTCTTGACATGTATGCCCTTTAAACCATTTGATATTACAACCAAATCATAGTCATTTTGCTCTTCTTTTATCCATTTCCTTCCATGATATTCGAGCAGGTTGAGGTAGTGTTTCCCTATGAGAGAAACTTCTATCTCTAATTTCTGCATATGTTCCAGTTGTAGACTTTTGTGTAGCCTTATATTTTTGGCTTGAATATGGTGAGAATATTGCATATTTTTAATAACATTTTCCTGTTGTTTTAAGAAAAGCTCATGTTTAATGTCTTCTTTTAATCCACCCATGAAGCTTCTAACAAATGTTGGTCAGTTATGTTGTTTACCTTTGTGGACAATTATACTTGAAATTCTGAATTATAATCTTCCACATCACCAAAGTGCTTGATTCTTGTCAACTAACTAAAGTAATCATATTCCTAGACTTTACCATATTCAGATTCTAAGTCTCTACTAAAACTCCAAGTATAATGATAAGAAGGAGGATTTATTTTAACTACCCATTGATACTATTCGTAGGGTTTTATATCAAAATACAATGTAGCTAAGGAAATTCTTTGATTATCATCCATAATATCATGCAATTCAAAGGATTGTTCTATCTAGTTCACCCATGTAAACACATGTTCCATCAAACTTTCTTAATGCAACCTTGAGAATGAAGTAGTTCCTTTGTCCTGAATTAAACTTACAATGATGTGGATCATCAATTGTCGAGGACTCAAACCTCATATTCTCCAATTGTTTATCAATTTTCTCAGGCTATGACTGGAACAAGTCCCTCTTGTTATCCTTATCATCTTCTAGAAATGTTGACTTTTGACTAAGTAGTTTGGATATATCATTCAACTTGGAATTCAATGTTTGGAATTTAACTTCCATATTCACGATTTCCTCCTTTTTAGCATTGTATTTTCAAGGTCATCTACTCTATTGGTAACCTTGGAAATCAGAGAGTTCAAATTATCATATTCTTCTTATTTTACGGATGAGCCTTTAGAAAGCTTGCTGGATGCAAAATTTCTTGTTACACCTTTTGTCATTTTATCCCAATGATATATAATAGATTTCTTCTCTACTTACTCATTCTCACATGTTTTGAATCATCATCCAAAATAAATACTCCAATCAAAATTTATGCAAGCTTTAAGTTAACATACTTTTAAAAACCCTCGTTTGGAGACTAACCTGCTAGACAACCTTCCAACTGAGTTATTAATCTACAATTTTGGCCCCTCCGAGTCTAAAATTGCATCCTATAGTAGCCTGGTATGCCTGCTCTTCAATTCCATAGGTCTCACCCAATTTCGATGTTCCAAGATATAGTTATGACGATTTCCCCACATTTTGTCTTTTTTTGTCTTTTTGAAGATAAAACTTGTATGACTTGCCATGTGTCGAACTTTCCTTTTATGATTCTGAAATGTGTACCATATTTACTATGGTCCATCTTCCTTCTGATGCATCAAGTCTCACTCAATTTGGATCTCTCAAGATTCAAATATAACAATTCTATCTAGAACACCTATTTGAGACTAATTTTTGGACGAGTAAAAAACCTAACTTCCACATGGTATAACTTCGAGTTTGCAATGAATCAAAACTTGAAATTCACACCACATATATTTCGATAGTTCCCCTAATGCTCCTCCAAGTTTCACCATCTAAAACATCCCCCAACAAAACTTATAGTGAAAATACTGAGATGAATTGTTTTGGAAGCGTGCAAGCTCTGATACCAAATGTTATGCACCAAATTCCCCAAAAGAGCATAAAATAACTAAGATAGAGTAACCCATGCCTTAAGAATGAAGAAAATAAATGAAAAAGAAGCCTCTTCAAGAGGGAAACCTCCTTATACAATGTACCAAATACACGACAATATGAGATGATTATACAAATAAATCTTTTTTATTATAAATAGGAAATGAAGTGGTCATTATGTAACCTAATACTAAGCCGACCTAGCCATATCTCCTAGTGAGGGTAGTTGAGAAATACTCTATATAAAGAGTAGCTCCTTCCATCTGTAGTTCACGGTTGGAAGATGGAACTTTTCCCTTTGAGTTTTACTGACTATCTTGAAGGCCAATCTAGGGTTTGAGGTTAATGTAATGGTTTTAAATTGCTGAAGATGAATTTGATAAGTTTGGCTTCTAGGATTTGGATTAGGTAACTTTGTTCTTTATCTAAAGGAAGTATTTATGACCAATCTTCCTTTTAATCGTGTTAGTTCACTGCTGGGAATGTCATTATGAATGCCAAATTTCTTCATTTGACTTGGCTAGAATTTACATTTTCTAGAAGGGATGGTACCCTCATAGTTTAACTTGGCATGGCTCCGTAATTTAAGTAATTGAAGTAGTTTTCCAGATTCATTTTCAGCCATATAAGGGGTGCCGGGATTTATTCATTTCAACATTTAGTGTGCTTTGTTACATGAAAATAAGCTTTGGTAAATCATTGCCTCAGAGACCCCATTTGCTCAATGGATAGGCACTAGGTTTGGTCCACCACCCCCTTATTATTTTCCTAATCGACAACTCTGTGTCTTGCTAAAGTCACTCTTCATTTCCCCCTCGAGCACAATTGCCTGAGCTTTACCAATCCTATCTTAGGGATACCCTTGAGCTGGAGGAGAGCTAGCCAAAAGTGATAAGAGGGTTCGTGAGATGACATTGCTCCCCCTCTTTAGTTTCCCATAGGGTAGCAATGCTATTTTGGACTTTAAACTTAAAGTGCTAGTTTCATGAGATAACAGAGCCTCAACAACTATCCGTAGTGAATGTATGATGTAGATGATTGGACATCTTATATCCGATGACAAAGTTTCTTCTTTTAATATTTATGTGGCAATCTGGGTTCTTTTAAGTTTATATTTTAAATTAGTTGGAAAATATCAAATTTTACGCAAATTTTATCGGTCTGCGAGTTTTGTCCAGATTTTCCCCAATCTACAATTTTAGATCATTGCTTATTCTTTACCATGTCCAAGTTCCTCAACACAGAAATTTAACACAAAAGTTTATTGCCATTTTATGGAACCCAGCACAGCCTCTAGTCAATGTACACAGATTATGTGGACTCACGCTAGCACTTTGACATGAGGATCTCCTACTGTTGGCTTGATGTCCATCTCTTTGACAATGGCCTACACATACTAACGAAGTAGTTTTTGCCTCTTCCTGTGTTTAAGGGGTTCATTTGAGGCTGATTTGTCTCTTTGACTAGGATCCAAACCCTCATTAACCAAACTAGGGCTATAACATTGCAACTTCATTCCTAATTTTCTCAACACGATTTAACTATCGTTTCTTTGACCTCATTACTCATAGCTAACAGTCAAATCATGGTTAATCTCACATGTATGAACAAACACCTGCATGTGAATGTTGGCAAATGCCTAGGATGTAAGTACTATTGAATTCTTTAATAACTTCAATTGTAACAATGCAAATCTTGTCAAGAATGCCCCCTCAACTAATAGAGGACTTTGCTTTGGTTCGAAGACATCACACTTTAGTATGTTGAAAGTTGGTGCTGAAAATTTCACAAGAAAGAATATTTTGTACTTTGTGAAGGAAATATCATCGAAAACTGTGAACAATACTGCAGTTATACAGAGAAAACTGCTCTCAGCATACAACAATACTGCCTATCTCAACTTCCCTGAATCAGATTATAGGTGGTGTAAACTTTCAATATAATAAATCAATCGATGACTACATTCAAAAGATATGATGATCAAAAGGAAACTTATGATCCCTCAACAGAGGATCCACATTTCATGCTCTGATCTAGTAAATCTTCTTTCTTGCCTTCATCCAGTTCTTTTGGAAGAATGTCATCACTGTTCAGCGCACACCATGTCACGCCCTTTCCAATACCATTATCATTTGTATTCTCAGAGGTGTCAAGAGTTATCTCAAAATCTGAATCTTCCCTTGCAGTGAAGCGGTCATTATCAGATACAGAATGGCTTTCTGCTGTACTTGAATGCCTTTCAGAAAGTTTACTACCTTCTTTCCATTCAATATTTCCATTTTCTTTTAATTCAGACTCAATAGAAGTAGTTAACAGTACAGATGCGTTCTCAGAAGAGCTAACCAAAGGATCAAATACGTTAGATGAAACAGAACTTGTTTTGCTGCTTTCATGTGAATGGTCAAATTTATCTTTTCGTGGCTCACTCTCTGGCTCTTTGGAACCTGTAAACTGGGAAGTCATCTTCTGTGTAACGCCTCTGATTTCAAGGCTCATATCCTGATTTTTTTCCATTTTCGTATTGAAGGAATCTGTCACCTTTACCTGCTTCCATCAACCAATAAATAGTTCACAATCCAGTTAAATTCCATAGCTCTGCTCATTCAATTTGAGGCATTAAAAAGTTAAAAGCTGTCAACCAAGCTTAACATGGGGATATGCATGAAATAAGGCCAAAGGTTGGCAACGCCAAGGGTAATAAGAGAATCTGCACATCTCTAATAGATGTGGGATAAATAATGTAAGGCAAAGGCATATTGATGTGTCAGACCTGCAATGTCTTCATAATCTCAGGCTCTTTTCCATCCTTTTGCTCAAGTGCTTCCTGTGCTTGAAGCTCCATAGATTCACGCATCAGTTGACTTAAGAAGGTCACATCATCAGACATGACACCAAGCCCCCTTAAAAGCTTGGAACCCAACTGCAAACTTGTCTGCCAGCAATGCACATAGGCAATAAAAATAAGCTCTTTAATCTCAACTACATATGCTGTTGACTTAGCTGAAAATAAGTAACAAATGAATTACAGAACAGAAGAAATGAGAGCACATGGTACATCAAAGCTGATACCTCTGCATTCTCCAAAATGACATCTGTTGCACCTGCCTTTTTTAGTTCTAAAAGATGTCCAAGATCCTGTGCTCTTGCATAGATAGGAACCTGTGGAAAAGAGATTCATGAGTTTTTCCATGGCATTCAAACCTATGGTTATCGGAACATTTTTTCCCTTGCTTCAGCAAGAAATTACCATTCTTGGAATTTACAGTTTGCACTACTTAGCATTACATTAAAGCGTTCTTTCCGTGGATGAATTCTTTGTTGAAACTCGATCAGGCATGATGGCATCACTAAGTAACTCTGGCCCTATTTTGGGCAAGGCTAGCAAGCACTTTTTGACTACAGGGCCATATTTTCTGCGTTGGCACTTTAAAGAAATGAATGTCAAGGACTTAAAAAATGTTATATATGTCATAGATAATCTATTACACTAATAATATGTATTATCTAATTAATAATACACATTGTATATCACTATCTATCTATCTGAAGGTGTAAGCCCCTTCCATTATACTTGTATAGATATTCTGTCCGTCATATTCATTATACTTTTATCTTCTATTAAATAAATATCTTTCCAAATATGGATATTTGCATTTGAGACCAGCTGTTACGATATCAGAAACAAAATAGATAATGTGATATTTATTATATAATAATCAGTATTTTGAAGAAAGAAGTAATAATGAGCAAATTTCAGTTTGACCACTCTGTAGTTTCAATATATTAATGTCAAACAGGCAAAGGGCACTTAAGAAGGTTAAACGGAGAAAGGGCATTTCACCAGACAATTCACTACCTGTAGCTACGGTTACATGACACCATTTATAAATGTAAATAAAAATTTTGCACTCTAATGAAGGTTCTGATTGTAAGCATGGGTGCATTTAAATTGTTGTAATAAAAAGTCCCCAGCTATAGAGGTCGGGGCAATAGAGATGCTTGTGCAAAATACCATCCCATCAAGGGGATAAAATCATAAAAACGAAGCCCCTATGCAGACTAATTTAACAGTATCAATTTGAAGAAAAATCAAAGGCTGACAATTTTGGAACAAAGCCATATTAAACTAAAATGTTTTTAACTTTTTGTTTATTTTCCATATCCCTGAATTATGCTATCATAAATATAGTTACCTTGGATGGTGAATTCTATAAAAAAATTGTCAAATCCTAAGCAGTGGAAAATTTTATCAGCCATGTGAATAGCACTTGAGGTAAATGCTGACAGAGTACATGTACTCCTAACTTGAGGGATTCTACCAAACTCGCACCCATGACCTCTCAGCATTCTCCACCTTAAAATTAGTCAGTACTGATTGAGCTAACCCACCAAGCTATATAATATATTCAGTATTGACATTTAATTTGACATTTCTATAATTTTTGGATCATATTTGAAGCTAAAAGTATTTGTGTTTTCTTTTTTTCTAATAATTAAAGTTATACTGGAATTTGCTAATTTTTAAAATCCAATTTAATGGCAAAGTTTATCATTTTTTTTGTTTTTTGCACTGGTGAAATTATCCACAAATTCAAACACGAACATGGACAAGGTAACTTATACTATAAACATGCATTTTCACAAGTATTATGCCTAGCCCCTAGGGTTAGCTCAAATGGTTAGACGATCCAAAGGTATGTTTCCAATGGGGAGGTCACAGGTTCCAATCTGGTTGAGTTCCTTGGGCTGGCAAATGACACCATCCTCCATCCGGATAATCCAGGGAAGAGGGGGGAATCCCACAAAATTTTCCAAAAAGAAAGTATTTATGCGTTGCCATTTGGCATAAACAGATCTTACAGGAAGGGGAGAAAAACTTAAAAGTGAATAAAAAAACCATGTTATTGCATATGTTGTAGAAAATTACCGAAGGGAAAGCAAGTCGGAGCCTTTCAACTGACTCAACAGTTATTTTCTTTCCAGTGTACATGACCATTACAGCTTTTGGTAGAGTAATACCAGCTGTCTGCAATACAATTGGTCGCGATCCATCCCCATAAAGAACTGGATAGCCAAGATTTCGAGCAGTCTGACAGAAATAAAGAAGAAACTCTAGTTGAGGGACTCAGTTAAGAGTAAACATTATTGATATTCATAGGGGCTGTGCAATTTGTCAGTTCCTTGTTGTCTGTACTTTGCAGAATTTCGATAAGAAAAAGAAAAACAGAAAGAAACATGTGCATGAACAAATAAAAGAATCTTAACTTTGAATCATTCTACAAACCTTTATAACTGTAGGATCCAAGTCAAATGCTACATAAGGCATGCCAGCCAGATCTCCATCTAAAGCAGCAACTAAAGGAGTTGACAAAAAGTTGGCAAGAACCTGGGACAAAACTATTTAATTGCAAAAAGCATAAACAGAGATGATAGAGATCTTGACATCTACTCTAAAGCAATTTCAAAGATGGTAAAAAAACTAATACCTGACCCATTTGGCCAAATCCAAGAATGACAACTGGTTCACTAACATTGTAATTCCTTGGTTCTGTATTTTTCTGCAGCATCGAAAATGTTATTTCACTCACACATCTCTTGAATACACCCCACTTTCAGTATAATAAAATGCTCACACTAGAGAATTAACAAAACATTATCATGTAGACTGGCACATACTTCATTTTTCTCAAACCTTGAATCAATTGCCTCGGCAGCTTTGCGGCCAATTTCATTGAGAAAGGGGGTCAGAGCCATAGACAAAACCACAACTATGATGAGTAGCCTGTTCAACTCAAGTGGCAGGACTCCAAGCCTGTGAAGAAAAATATTGTCATGGCTCCAAACTTTATAGCATTACATACCATTAAAAAATTGCAATTTATGGCTCCTGGATGCAAGACATTGTTGACTAAAATAAATATTAGATTACTCACCTATTTGCTAGAGAAAACACCACAAAAGCAAATTCTCCACCTTGTGAAAGAAGGAATCCTATCCGTATACTTTCTTGTAAGGAAAGTCCAACACGAGGGCCAAGGGCAGTTATGATCGATGTCTTGATAAATATTAACCCTCCCAGTAGAGTTAGAACATTAGGCCACTCTCGTAATAGAAGCTATACAACAAAGAAAACGAGCAGACAGGTCATTCATAAATTCATTCATTAATAAGCCAGTCTTTTTACAATTAAATTGTCCTGTGCATTGTTCAAATTCCTGTCTAGAGAGATAGGAAGATGCATTTAGATCTATCTATTGAATATATTCCATTATACTCCTTTTCGATCAACTTATAATATGCTGTAGAATTTAAATTTTTTAGCATTTCATCACTTGCATTCATAAATACAGCACATAGTCAAACCACAAAGATCTAATTAGACAATTATAATTTTCATGAAGTTTACGGTTATTTTATCTATGATGTTTAACTTCATTCACATATCACTAACTTACGTAAGTGTTATTCCTTGAAGCATTACAAAATTATTTTAGTGTACATTTCAAACTGATGGCTAGCTTGCAAACTGGATAATAATAGAACAGCATACATGACCATACCAAATGTCTGAGATGGATACTCTACTTGACATATAGCAAAATCGTTCTGTCTATGCTAAGCCTAAGGACATGTATCTGTTTCTGTACCAAACATGAAATTACATCCCTATCTGACCTCTGTCCTTATCAGGTACAGGATATCAATTCTGCCCTAAAGCTGCTAAACTTCCTTAGCTTCAGTGATGCCTTTGAGCAAGGTATGCTCTCTCTCTCTCTCTCTCTCTCTTGCAAACGCATACACATGCAACCTAAACATATCCTCCTCTGTTAATGTAGCTAGATAGGGAATACTGAAAGCTTGAAGCTAGCTTGGTGATACCAAATCCTACTCCAATCACATAAGTAATGGAGGACACATCTTTGTAGAGCTTACTTGCTCAAAGGAACAATCCACAGATGCCTTTCTTCCTTAATTTCACCTTTGCTACTTACTATTCTTCCAATGCTTATAGGAGTCTGATAGAATTTGGAGTGAGAAAGGATAGAAGCTCCAACATCAAGGGATTCTATTGTAGCTTATCAACTTTACTATACCATTCCAGTCAAGGTAGGAAGATTTATATCACTAACGATCCACATCAAGTTTGAGTTGTATTGTCATATTTTACAACCAGTGAAAGGTGGCCAAGTTTTGTCTTTTAGTTTTATTTTATGATGTAATGACTTTGGCATTGCAATCAAAACACATTAAGTCAATAATGTTGTAACGTGTCCAAAAGATGTAATCATTTTATGAGTTGCATAAAGGGAAGACATCCATGTCTCTTGATCTTTTGTCAAATTTTCACAATATCTTGGTCGGCGTGAAAAATTCACGCAGCCACGGGATTAACAGATTTTGTCATAGTTCTGCATGATTCCCCACCCAATTTTCAACAGAATTTCTGCCAGTTTTCTTGCACATCTCTGATTTCCGCCAAATCTGTGGAATACTCACCACTGTCATACTGCACTCCACCCAAATAGTGCCCATTGCCACCTGGTTCCACACCTGAGGAAAACGCAGCAGAAGTCTTCAAGCTGCTGGTGTGGCCTTGGGGGCAAGTCAGAGTCAAGTGCTGTCACTTGGGACTCGACTCCTCCGTCTATGCTTTCCTAGCGAAGCCAAGGGAGGTGGACCCTAAAAATGAAAAGAAGCTAATGTGTCTAATCTAGGAGTTAGAAAAAATATCTTTTGATAACCAAGATAAAAACAGCATATACTTACACAAAGCAAAACAATCATTCATCAATACATCATTTTCTCCCATTCACTATTATCATCATTTGCAACATTTGTTAATAACATGAAATAATATCAATATAGACCAGTGCCTTATAATGGAGTCGAAATAGATGCATGAACAGAAAAGTAAATGTAGTGCAAGTGTTCTTGGTTTATTTTAAGATTAATGTGAAAGTGATCTTTTTATTATGGCAGGTGGGTTCCCAGTATATGCAAGGTATGGGGGAACATGTCCGGAATTTTGATATGTGGCTTCCCTCTCAGGCTTGGGCTGAATCGGAGTCTCAAGGAGGTGTTCAGACGCTGTACCAACGAGGGCAAGCCTAACGGTTTCCAAGAGGTCACTACTCAGTTTTGTCCCAAGCCTTCTGAGAAATTTCCCCACGACAACAAAATGTTCGCGATGTGCCGAATTTTCACATAAAGGTTTTTTTATTCGGGGCGGTGTTAGATCCTATTACTAGTCATCTCCCCCTTTCTGATGTGTACCAACTGGATCAAACTGAGCTGCAAGTCGACCACAGAGCATACGGGAGAAGACCTTGGTATTTTTTTTAGAAAATTTTTATGAACCAAAATTTTATCTTTTTTTAAACCCCAGGAGTCTCTTTTCAGGCATGTACTTGGGCAAGCCCTTGTACAGAAACCCTGCTTCGGGAAAGCAAGGGGGTCGTTTTGAGTTTGTAAAAAAAAAAATGATAAAACTATGTTTTGAGTGAACTTGTGGCCCGCCAGTGGAACGGACCCACAAGGTTGATTTTAAGCCTAGTTAGATTTTATTAAGTGCAGAAATGAAATCTAAACTAAAAAAAATGCAAACCACGAAAATTGAGTCGACACAGTTTCCCCCCCTGGGGGGATGGGGTGTGGGCGCTTGATTAGCCCACTTGCTCTCGTTTGATACTTTAGTTACAATGCGAAAGAAATGCCCCAGTCTTAAATCGACTTAGTGGCTTACAAAATAGGAGAGAAAAAGTAACCGGTTCATAAAATTCAAAATCTAGGTGCTTCGGATGGCCTGGATCCTCGAAATTTGGCCAGCACTTCTCTCTACCTGTTCGTCAAATGCCGCAAACTAGCTAGCAAACATTAGTAAAAGACGCCCAAAAACACTTTAAGAGTGTATTTGGGACACCTGCTAAAAACCCAAAAAAATCTAAGTCAAAATTCTAAGTTAAAATGACGGAAATTAACCAAGTAAGACAAGCAATGGGGCTTGTTTACTTGGGATCTTTGCTAGCTTTTAATGGCTGCAAATTATAAGCTCTTGGACAGCCAGATAAACATAAAGTATAATAAAACAAACTACTTGTTTCAGCCCTTAAAATATTAAAAAAAAATGCACTTAAATAAGAAGCATGCATCAATTAGACCTAGACAAAGATTTTTTTTAAAGATGAACTCAAGATCGAATATAAAAATCAGACCTACTCATGATATTTAAATAAGAATTGGGTCTGAAATATGCAAACCAAAGTAACCAAGAAAGATTTGAAGATCTTTTGTGTTGATGAGAAGAAGAAGGAATATCTCGAATTTGGGCTATGGAGTCCTCCACCGTGGGGATCAATGGGACTAGTTCTCTTTGGATCAATCTTGAAGACCAATGGACGCAAGCAAGCTCCACCAACTCTTCGGATCAGCAACCTGTAGACACAAAAGACAACTCACACAAGCAAGATCAAATGCACTAGTGTAGACTAAAATAGAGAACTAGATTCAAACATTTAAACAAAAATAACATTGAACTCTAAGCACTCTATGATAACCAACAATAAAAATAATGAAATAGATTACACTATCTTTACCTTACTAAGCTCAACATCTCCTTCAAAAACTAGTGATTGATCAATAAACAAGCATGAATAAACATGTAAAGACACAAATTACCTCATATGTAAAAATAGAACATGATCATCCACACCATGAGAATCCACACATAGAATTGCCTCCAAAGCCTTTTATTCATAAACAAATGCAAAGATATTACAATGGTAAGAGCAGAGGTTCCACCTCATGAGAAAACAATGAGAGTGAACTTGCTTATATAGAAAAACTCAAGGAGAGGGGGTGCCCGAGTTGAGGAGGAATGGGTGGAGTGAGTGGCATAACTCGTGGAGCAAATGGGGCTGCCCATTCCCATGTAATGTGCTACCAAAATCAGTCCCAAATCAGCTAAAAATCAGCCATGTGACAGCCCATAAACATAGCTGCAAATTCCATGATTGAAGGTGCCCAATTTTGGGAAATATGCCCCCCTTAAATGGAGAAGTAATCCCACTAATATAGCTGCCCGGAATCTTTCCAAAATCAATTCCTACAACTCCTAAAACATAGCTGAAATATTTCAGACCTCTAACTCCTCCAAAATTGGAAATAGTTTTAAGTCATTTTTCATTTTTTTATTATTTTTTTATGATTTTTTTTACTTTTTTGGTTTTCTTTTAGCATAAGTGAAAAATTAAACACCCAAACATTAGAAAAGTGGGTTTAGGGGTTAAGGGAGTGCTCTGAGTTAGAAAATGAGCACCCCTAAGGCAAAAAAGACCCATAGATGACATTTTTATGCCATTTACAATATTTATTAATGAAACCATTAAAAAAATGGCTCATTTACGGAAAAAATACTTTTCGCCAAAAATTAAAAAACTACCTAGGGGTACTTAGCACATGTCCATATGACTCAAAAACAATGTCTAGCATGTTCATATACATTGACCCATGGAATTTAACAATCCCCTAAGGCCCGTTAACCTCCCCAGGCATTCTAGCTTTGGAGGAGCAGGAGAAAAACCCAAAAATTATGTTATGCAGTAATGCAAGACATAATTAATAGGTGAAAAAAACTCCTTGGAATACCTGACTTGGCCAAAAAGTCCTAGGGAACCAAGTCCTTTACAAAACACCATGCTAGTACATTTTATTACAAACCCCGCAGGGCCATGGACATGTGGAAAAAAAATTAAAAAATGGGGCCTTTAAAAGGCCTGCTGGACATCAAATCATCGAAAATGAACATTGACAAGTTCAACTTTGCCCGCTCGCTTGATAATCCAACCAAGTACAACTTAGTTGGCAACATCTGGCTCCAACTGTGGGACGTGTGCTCGATCTGGTCTTCAGGCAAGGAAAGCATACGAGAATACCAGAATCTCTGGTTTCTATGACCTGTAAAAACATCTCAACTTGACAAGAAACCTTTCAGTAGCACAAGTTTTTATAAGAGGCAAATGAACCATAAGTTTTATTATTTAAAAAAACTAAAAAATTCTAAGTACAAAAAAAGAAAGTATTGAAAAAGAAATGTTGAAAGTAAATGCTCATTTGATGAGCTTATTTTCCTACTCTAAGCATAACAAAATAAAATGCTAAGTAAAATGATAAATCGAATGCAACCATCTTAACATCTTATCAATATAAAAACTTTTTACCTTGTGTTTGGTTACCATCCAAAACAAGGATACCTTATTTAGAAAATGCAAACCTGCATGATAATTCTGGATTGGAGGATTGGATCGGTGATCATAGGCATATGATAGATCTTTGAAGTGCTTCCCCCAATGGTAAGTCCTCATGCAGGCCTCTTCTACCCATGACTGAATAGAGGTGAGAAAAAACTCGAAATGATAAGGCAGACCAACTATCTCATCATATTGATCTGAAGGGCTCTTCTGATAGTTCATTTCTGTGAAAGTATAAGCCCCAAGCTGCTCCAAATCATAAGGAACCTCTGAATGTGCTGATGAAGGCTGAAACTGACATTCCATTGATTTCATCCTACCCAACTCTTCGTTATACTGTTGATCCAAGTCTTCGTTATTAATACTCAGTAATGGCTCTGATTGATCATGAGAAATATCTACAGGCTCCTCTTCCATATCAAAATTTCCCAAGGTCTCAAAATCAACACTCCCCTCTCTTGATATATCAAAGATGGGTTTTTCTAAATCCATCCAACAATCATCATGCCCATCCTTGTAAATGAAGGGGGAGTCTTTGTCTATTGCATCACAACCCTGGCCATGCCCATCCTCATGTTCATAATACTTATCCTCAGAAGGCTTGGTTTGAAAGATATTACAAGGTATAAAGTTGTCCAAGACTTCACCACTATGAGGAGAAAAAGGAGGAGTGTCATCATAAACCATACAAAAATCATCACAAGTTTCTTTAGAGGCTTCTGTAATGGTTGCTTCCTTAGGTGAATTTGAAGTACAAACATCATCATCTTCACCTAAAGTAATCCTGAAATCCCAAATCTTCAATGGCAAATTGAGGAAGCTCTTCTGAAACATCTTCAATTGAAGACCCTTCATGAATTTCTTTGTCAACTTCTATAATGGCTTCCTCTTTAGGCAAATCTGAAACACACATGTGATCATCATCGTAGATTTGAGAACACTCCATATTTTCAATGTTTTCAGCTATGGTGACAAGAGGATGGTTTTCAACAAAATCTTCAGCTAAGGGTGCTTCATGGAACTCTTCGATAGGGTCATGTTAAATCTCTTTTCTAAAGCCAGACTGTGCTATAGGGAGATCAACACGATTGATATAACTTAGAGGCACCTCCCAATATTTATTATTCTCTGTCATGATGATACGAGGAAAGTTGGGGTCTTCCTTATGATACTCAACCCAAGGTATGAACAAGAGAAAGTACCTTCTAAGGATCCTGTCCAAGTGCTCCATACTAGCTCCTTTATTATGCCATTGCCTTGTAAATATTCTAAGGAGGCTTGAAAGAGAGTTGATACATTTATTTGGAAGCTCTTTAAAATACCATTGATAAACAGGTCCCTGTAATGTACTAACAAACATCTCCATTATGTTATCTTCATATAAGACTTTGAAGTTAGCCACAACTTTAAGAAAAGAAAAGACATGCCGGGTTTCTACATCATCATCATCTCCCCAAAAGACCGGTAGATAATCAGATACATCTTCACCATCATGATAATTAGGGAAACCAGGGATGTCTGAGAAGTCAATGGGAGGATGTGCATCGGAAATTTGCTCACTAGACTCTTTATCATCCATTTTCAAAGATCAATAGCCTGCATTTGAAATGACCATGGGATATATCTGGTACTGAATCAGTGGAGTTGTCAAAAGGCGAGTCTTTATAGATTTTATTGTAATGGATGGACTCATCTACACACAAGCAGTCTCAACAAACTATATGAGAAACAAAGGGTTTTATCCCTTCAATGGAGTCGCCACGTGAGAATAAAAAATATACATATAAAACAATCTCACAAAGAATTCTATCTTTTTGCTTTTCTTTGAAAATTTATAAAAGGAAAAAAGGTTAGTGGAGTTGCCAGATGAAAAATTAAAAATCTAATCTAAAGATTCATCAAACAAAGCAAAAACAAAAAGGAAAACTCAAAAGTCATATTCCGGGAATAAAAAGACTTATCCCCGGCAACGGCGCCAAAATGTTGCCGCCTGGTTCCACACCTGGTGAAAACGCAGCAGAAGTCTTCAAGTTGCTGGTGTGGTCTTGCGGGCAAGTCAGAGTCAAGTGCTGTCACTTGGGACTCGACTCCTCCGTCTAGGCTTTCCTAGTGAAGCCAAAGGGGGTGGACCCTAAAAATGAAAAGAAACTAAGGTGTCTAATCTAGGAGTTAGAAAAAATATTTTTTTGATAATCAAGATAAAAGCAGCATATACTTACACAAAGCAAAACAATCATTCATCAATACATCATTTGCTCCCATTCACTATTATCATCATTTGCAACATTTGTTAATAACATGAAATAATATCAATATAGACCAGTGCCTTATAATGGAGTCGAAATAGATGCATGAACAGAAAAGTAAATGTAGTGCAAGTGTTCTTGGTTTATTTTAAGATGAATGTGAAAGTGATCTTTTTATTATGGCAGATGGGTTCCCAATATACGCAAGGTACGGGGGAACATGTTCAGAATTTTGATGTGTGGCTTCCCTCTCAGGCTTGGGCTGAATCGGAGTCTCAAGGAGGTGTTCAGATGTTGTACCAACAAGGGCAAGCCTAACGGTTTCCAAGAGGTCACTACTCAGTTTTGTCCCAAGCCTTTTGAGAAATTTCCCCACGACAACAAAATGTTCGCGATGTGCCGGATTTTCACATAAAGGTTTTTTTATTCGGGGCGGTGTTAGATCCTATTACTAGTCATCTCCCCCTTTCTGATGTGTACCAACTGGATCAGACTGAGCTACAAGTCGGCCACAGAGCATATGGGAAAGGACCTTGGTATTTCTTTTAGAAAAATTTTATGAACCAAAATTTTATCTTTTTTTAAACCCCAGGAGTCTCTTTTCAGGCACGTACTCGGGCAAGCCCTTGTACAGAAACCCTACTTCGGGAAAGCAAGGGGGGTGTTTTGAGTTTGTAAAAAAAAAAAATGATAAAACTATGTTTTGAGTGAACTTGTGGCCCGCTAGTGGAACGGACCCACAAGGTTGATTTTAAGCCGAGTTAGATTTTATTAAGCGCGGAAATGAAATCTAAACTAAAAAAAATGCAAACCACGAAAATTGAGTCGACACAGTTTTCCCCCCTGGGGGGGATGGGGTGTGGGCGCTTGATTAGTCCACTTGCTCTCGTTTGATACTTTAGTTACAATGCGAAAGAAATGCCCCAGTCTTAAATCGACTTAGTGGCTTACAAAATAGGAGAGCAAAAGTAACTGGTTCATAAAATTCAAAATCTAGGTGCTCTGGATGGCCTGGATCCTCGAAATTTGGCCAACACTTCTCTCTACTTGTTCGTCAAATGCTGCAAACCAGCAAGTAAACATTAGTAAAAGACACCCAAAAACACTTTAAGAGTGTATTTGGGACACCTGCTAGAAACCCAGAAAAATCTAAGTCAAAATTCTAAGTTAAAATGACGGAAATTAACCAAGTAAGACAAGCAATGGGGCTTGTTTACTTGGGATCTTTGCTAGTTTTTAATGGCTGCAAATTATAAGCTCTAGGACAACCAGATAAACATAAAGTATAATAAAACAAACTACTTTTTTCAGCCCTTAAAATATTAAAAAAAAATGCACTTAAACAAGAAGCATGCATCAATTAGACCTAGACAAAGATTTTTCTTAAAGATGAACTCAAGATATAATATAAAAATCAGACCTACTCATGATATTTAAATAAGAATTGGGTCTGAAATATGCAAACCAAAGTAACCAAGAAAGATTTGAAGATTTTTTGTGTTGATGAGAAGAAGAAGGAATATCTCGAATTTGGGCTATGGAGTCCTCCACCGTGGGGATCAATGGGACTAGTTCTCCTTGGATCAATCTTGAAGACCAATGGACGCAAGCAAGCTCCACCAACTCTTCAGATCAACAACCTGTAGACACAAAAGAGAACTCACACAAGCAAGATCAAATGCACTAGTGTAGACTAAAATAGAGAACTAGATTCAAACATTTAAACAAAAATGACATTGAACTCTAAGCACTCTATAATAACCAACAGTAAAAATAATGAAATAGATTACACTATCTTTACCTTACTAAGCTCAACATCTCCTTCAAAAGCTAGTGATTGATCAATAAACAAGCACGAATAAACATGTAAAGACACATATGATCTCATATGTAAAAATAGAACATGATCATCCACACCATGAGAATCCACACATAGAATTGCCTCCAAAGCCTTTTATTCATAAACAAATGCAAAGATATTACAATGGTAAGAGCAAAGGTTCCACCTTCTCATGATAAAACAATGAGAGTAAACTTGCTTATATAGAAAAACTCAAGGAGAGGGGGTGCCCAAGTTGAGGAGGAATGGGTGGAGTGAGTGGCATAACTCGTGGAGCAAATGGGGCTGCCCACTCCCATGTAATGTGCTACCAAAATTAGTCCCAAATCAGCTAAAAATCAGTCATGTGACAGCCCATAAACATAGCTGCAAATTCCATGATTGAAGGTGCCCAATTTTGAGAAATATGCCCCCCTTAAATGGGGAAGTAATCCCACTAATATAGCTGCCCGGAATCTTTCCAAAATCAACTCCTACAACTCCTAAAACATAGCTGAAATATTTCAGACCTCTAACTCCTCCAAAATTGGAAATATTTTTTAAGTCATTTTTCACTTTTTTTTTTATGACTTTTTTTACTTTTTTGGTTTTTTTTTTAGCATAAGTGAAAAATTAAACACCTAAACATTAGAAAAGTGGGTTTAGGGGGTGCTCTGAGTTAGAAAACGAGCACCCCCAAGGCAAAAAAGACCCCTAGATGACATTTTTATGCCATTTACAATATTTATTAATGAAACCATTAAAAAAATGACCCATTTACGGAAAAAATATTTTTCGCCAAAAATTAAAAAACTACGTAGGGGGACTTAGCACATGTCCATATGACTCAAAAACAATGTCTAGCATGTTCATATACATTGACCCATGGACTTTAACAATCCCTTAAGGCCTGTTAACCTCCCCAGGCATTCCAGCTTTGGAGGAGCAGGAGAAAAACCCAAAAATTATGTTATGCACTAATGCAAGACATAATTAATAGGTGAAAAAACTCCTTGGAATACCTGACTTAGCCAAAAAGTCCTAGGGAACCAAGTCTTTTACAAAACACCATGCTAGTACATTTTATTACAAACCCCGAAGGGCCATGGACATGTGGAAAAAAAATTAAAAAATGGGGCCTTTAAAAGGCCTGTTGGACATCAAATCATCGAAAATGAACATTGACATGTTCAACTTTGTCTGCTCGCTTGATAATCCAACCAAGTACAACTTAGTTGGCAACAGTGCCAAAACCCACAGAATTTCCAAGACTTGCAACACAAAAAATGGTGTGAGCTAAACTCTAGATGATTTGCACCCAGAATCCAACAATATTTCCGGCCAAAATCTTGCTCGAATTGTTGACATCGCAGTTTGGGGTCGCTGGAATTGTATAATCGGGGTGCCCAAGGGGTAATGGAGGGTGCTGAATCCATCCCTGCAATCAAAATTGCAATTCCAGCAACTGAAATACAATTTCAACAATTTTTTCATTGCAGGATTTTGGCGAAAACCGCCGGTGAAGGTGCAAATCGTCCAGAGATTAGCTTACTCCAAAAAAAATCGCTAGAATCAGCATATTCTCATGACTGTCTTTCTTGAAGATCTTTCCTACAAACCAATAGATTCATCTCTATGGCTACCCATCATGCTACATCCTTGCAGAAGTTTAACCCTACGCTGCGGGGGAGCGCACTCGCCCCTAACGCTTTGCTTCCGAAGCGTGCTCCCAGAGGGAGTGATCAGGAATCACTCTTGGGAGCGCGATTCCTGATCGCTCCCTTCTAGAAGCGATTTTAGGGAGCATGCTCCCTCATGAAAAAGACTTCTTCCTGATGAAAAAAATGCTCCCTGGTTTTTCAGGGAGAAACCAAGGAGGGTTGAGGGAGCATCGCTCCCAGAGCACTCCCTCATAGCTCCTTGAATGCTCCCGAGAGCAAAAAAAGCTCCCTAATCGCTCCCTTAGCACTCCCATGAATGGAGGTGAATTGTTTTGTCTTTTGTTTTTGGCTTTTGGGACCAAGACATGGTTCCACTTGGATTTTTGGGCATTGTTAGGCTTCATTTAGGGGATTTATTTAATGGTAATGTTAAATTCTTAAAGTAAAAGTGACATTCTCCTTATCTTTCATTTTCTATCCTTTTACTTAAATTTTTAACATTACCATTAATTGTTTCAAGATGTTTGAGTGGTTCAACCTCATTGGACTTCAATATGAGGATATCACTGGACCAATAGTAATGATGTACATGTGTAGAATGAATGCACAAAGTAATCATGATGCATTTAACTGTTTATTGTGATGCATCATATAGCATAGTCATGACAAACATGAAAATATACCCCATAAGTATCATCAATGAATTCATCGGATTAATGATTTAGGAACATACAATTACCATATTAACATAAAATCATTTATAAGGACCAGTCCTTCTTCGGGGTGGATATAGATAATGAACCATGTTAGAATGTAAATTTGCTTAGGCTGTGTTACCAACTATTTTGTACCATAGTTGGATTTCTTGTGAGCTGCCAGAGTTATGAACATGTTCATTATTCATCATTAGTGTTCAGAAGTTCATCAGGCCAAATTTTTGGCCCTTTGTAAAAATTTACATGTCCAGACCTCCTTGGGTGAATTGTAATAAGTTGGTCTAAGCATGGTCATTTTGTAAAAGGCTTGGCGTACCTTAGTTTTAGTTGTCAAGGAGATACTCTAGAGTGTTTTTTCCTTAGGAATTATGCATTGCGCTTCAGTAACGTATAATTCCTGAGTTTTTCACTCACACCTCCAAAGCTGGAGTATTTTCCATGGTGGTCGAACCTTAGGAGGTTATTAAAACCTAAGTGTCTATGTATTTTTAACATGCTAGCTATCAATAATGAGTCGTATGGACATGCACTAGGTCCCCTAGGAGTTTGAGTTCATTTCGGCAAAGATAAAATTTTCTGTAAAATTAGACCATTTTTTAATGGTTTAATTGGAAAATTTCAAATTGTGATAAAAGTATGGTCGGGAGGCGGAAATTGGTGCAGAGATGCTCGTTTTCACACTCAGAGCGTCCTCTTTAGCCTAGGACCCACTTTTCCTGGGTTTCGGGTGATTAAATTATCACTTATGGCATTTTTTCTTAAGGAGCCGACAAAATGACACATAAATGTCTATGTATTTTTAACATGCTAGCCATCAGTAATGAGTCGTATGGACATGCACTAGGTCCCCTAGGAGTTTGAGTTCATTTCGGCAAAAATAAAATTTTCTGTAAAATTAGACCATTTTTTAATGGTTTAATTGGAAATTTTCAAATTGTAATAAAAGTATGGTCGAGAGGAGGAAATTGGTGCAGGGCTGCTCGTTTTCACACTCAAAGCGTCCTCTTTAGCCGAGGACCCACTTTTCTTGGGTTTTGGGTGATTAAATTATCACTTATGGCATTTTTTCTTAAGGAGACGACAAAATGACACATAAATGCTAAAGAAGCGACAAATTGCACAAAAGGACAAACTGTGAAAATCGAAAAACATGTTGAAAACATGTGGGGAAAAGGTGGTAATATGTTCTCTTAGGAAAGGCGACTCATTAAGTGGATAAAAGCACATGTTATGAAGTTAAATCTTAGGGTAGTGTTTGATTTGAGTTTAGAGTGGCGCCCTCCTTCCTCACGTGTGGGCGTTGTTGTCCGCCAAACTGCACACCAGCAGCAGAAACCTTTTGAAAGCTGTCTCCCTCACTGGAAAGTGGGGAGAGGTGTGGCCCTGGGGGCAAGCAATGAGCCAGGTACTGTCCCCTGAATCCCAACTCCTCCGTTTAGGCAAACTCCTAACGAAGCCAAGGGGGGTAGTCCCTAAAAGAGAGTTTCACTAAGGCTCTTGTTTTTATAGTGTTTTTAATGTAGTGATGCGGATGGGTGTTTTTTAGGAGTTTTTTGAGATGAGAGACAAAATAATACTCGAATATAAGACAAGATAACGCAATCCACGTTGCAAATACGAGATGAAAAATACACTTGGGCAATAAGTAAATCACTTTTCACGAAATATAAGCAGATACTCCAATGTTGATATTTAGGCAAACAAAATATAAGATAAAGGACCAGTGCCTTATGGAGTCAAAAATTTAGATATGAATTGTGAAAACTTGACACAAGTGCTTGAATTGAAAGTTTGTGAGAACGTTGTGCAGCTTATCTTGGTAAATTCAAAGTTTTAATTGTCTTGATTATTAGGGCTAAAACCAAGGATATCAAAGATGGTGGAACCTTACCCAAGGAAAGTACTGGCATCCCTAAGTGATCTGTCGGAAGCACCCAGATTCATAAAGGATAGGTGTCCAATGTTTGAACCGCCCTTGAGTCTGACAGTGGATTCCCGGCACCACCTCTCGAGGGGAAGAACAGTAATTTGCCTTGGTTGAGGTTTTGGGTAAAAATTTTAATTAAGTTATCGATCGTAAATTATCAAGTCTTCCACCTTTCTGAGTACTAGCCCAACCTTTTCAAGTTGGCAGAGCATACGGGTGTAGGACGAAACCAAGATAAATTAATTAAGGGGTGTGTGAGTGGAAATTTTTATTATTAGGAAACCTTGTTCAACTCTCCGACAGAGAGCGCTCTTGACTCGATCTTATGACCACAGTTCAAGAGACTTGCTAAACTTAAAATGCCTAATGCAGGGATGATGCAAAAAACTAAAATGCCCTCCGACAGAGGGTGCTCTTGACTTGGATTATGGCCAAGTTCAAGAGACTTTGGTTTATTTTAAAGAAGCAGAAAATTGTAATAGCAGTATATTTAACCTGAAATAGATTTAAACAATAGTGTTGATCGACAAGATAAAGATTACTACTAACAATAATGCTGGCAAGAGAAAATGAAACCAAGAAATCTAGTGTTCTATCACAAAAATTTTAAACCACTAGGTGGGATTGATCTCCGAACAAGGCCAACCACTAGAAGCCACCAATCCTGGAAACCTTCCAGCTAGCTGGATGTCCACAAGAAGTTGATGGGGGAGCGAGAAGCTACCACAAGACTATGTGGCCTTTGGGATACGATCCCAAAGTTAGCTATTCTCTGGTCAAGGATTGGAAGAGAAACAAGATAAAAATAATTGCAGGAAATGAAGCTAAACTACCCAAGAATCTCTTTCAGGTCAAAGACCCTACTCGGGAGAGCATGGGGGTAAGTAAATATGGAATATAAACAAAATCACTTATTTGAAGCAAATTTTAAACTAAGAGCATGAAACTGTAAATCTAAGCTAAATCAAATCACAAGACCCAACACTCTTCCCCAAATGGGGAAGAAGACCCAAAAAGTGGAGACCCCCTCCACTTGAGACTTTTTATTAAGCGGTTACAAATGCCTTGGGTTTCTAACCCTTTGAAGGACTTTGAGAGATGTAACTTGCAAAAATACTTGAAACAAGTTTCTAAGAGCTATTACAAAAGGATAAATGCTAGTCCTTTGGTTTGGATCGTCTCTTTTGTCTTCTTAATAACTTCTTGTATTAGAAGCTCCTCTCTTCTATTTGCTTCAAATCTTCTCAAAGTTCTTCTTTCTCAAGGAAAGATCTATCACAAATGAGCAACTCAAATACCCATTAGATGTTAGATAACCAAAACAAATTGGAGATTACCTTAGATCTACAAATCAAACAAAACTAAGGAGATACAAGTTTATTGAATTTTTAAATGAGATCTAACACAAGCTACCAAATTCCAAAGTGCAAGATCCAAACTAGCAACAGAGTAAAAGTAAGACTAACTACGATAATAAAGAGACTAGATCCTAAATTTGTAAATGGCTAAGTACTTCAAAGACAATGCAAGTTTTTTACCCTTTTCAATGAGATCTATAATGCAAAGGTAGCTAACTACTGATTTCTCAAAGTGTGAAAAATGATCACCAACTAGTACCTAACAATGTTCAACATAGCAATTACCAGATTTAAGGACAGTCACAAGTGTTGCTACTTAATTGGCAGCCAATGTAAATGCACCTTATGACAGTCAACAGTGTTTCCCAACAATCCAGCAAGGTTTTAACGTGGCAGCCAACAATCCTTATGATAGTCTTTTAACAGTTTAAGATGGGCAGCTAACAGTCCTCTAACATGCTATATGGCAGCCAACATAAGTTAAACAAAACAGTCCTCTAATAGTTCGTATGGCAGCCAACATAAGTTAGGACAGTTAACAAAGTGTTTGAAAGGCAACCAACAGGGGTTTATAACAGTCCATCAAACTTTAAAATGGCAGCCAACAAAATAACAAGATATGTGATTCAATGGTTTTTGTATGTTGACAAAAATTGAGACTAGATGGTAACTAGGAAAAGATCTATGATAATCACTCTTAACAATGCAACTAACTATCTCAAAGTTTGAAACAAATTTAAAAAATATTAACTAGAAATGGCATGAGATATAGATATTAATTTTTTGAGAAAGCCAATTAACTAGTTTAAACAAGTCTACTATCAACTGACTAAACTAACACTTTTTGTTTGTTTTGATGTGTTTTTGTAGGTGGACGAGAAGGGGTGGAGGATCTACCTAAAGGGCAAAAGACAAAGAGAGATGAAGGAAGGAACTAGGGTGAGACGAGAGGCAGAGATAGGCTAGAAGGGAGAGGACGAGAGGAAGGAGAGGGAACTAAGGAAGGAAAACGAAAGCAAGAGGGAGAAAGGTGAATGGGGAAAGAGAGGTGGGACGAATGCAAGGAGAGGAAGCTAAGACTTGAAGTGGGACGAATCTAGGAGAAGACAAAACCAAGGAGAAGTGGATCTAGGGCAAGGGCTTCAAGTGGAACACTTGAGATGGTAAAACACCGCCTTGGAAATTCTCCGGTTAACCGGTGATACGCCGACAACGAGTGTTGAAGAGAGCACAAGGGAACAAATCCCAAGTTATTCCCCAAGGTTGAAGGAACTTCAACCTTATGTCAACCTTATGGAGTTCTAATCTATGGCTTGAAGACAAGGCAATCTTGGATCAAGGCTAGAGGGGCTAGAAATGGCTTAGCAAGTCAAAATAAAAACTCAAGGAGCAAAGTAGAAGGCTAGAAGAGATGTAAGCCTAAGTAACCAAAATTGTATTTTAAAAGTTTGATGGAGAAGATCTATCTCTCTTTGTTTCTTAAATCAAAAAAGTTAAAGATCCTTTGGTCTCGTTTGTGGAGTGAAGATACACCTGCAATAACCTTAAGCATGAATAATATAATTGAAACAAAACATTCAAGTGAAAAGATCTAGATACATGCTACTTGTGCTAGATTGTTAGCCATCATGAACATGATCTATAACTTAAGAGCCTCAAATGAAATGTAAAACAATATCACCTCAATATCAAGTGAAGCAATGCACATCAAGAGCCTCCACGTTTTGACCTCCAAAGTCTCAACTTTATTCTCAATTAAAAGCACTTACAATTTCATCAGAGTTTCGATGCACAAAAATCCATGAGATAATAACCCAACATGGGCCTCTCTATATAGCAAAAGACCATAAGCTAGCCCTAATTCGAATTGGTGGTGAGCATGAGGTCGAATTCCAATCATGAGAGGGCTTGGAGCAATAGACATGGCCAAAGTCGAGTTCATGGTAGGTGGAATTGGCATGAGGTGGCAAACTCGACTTTGGGGTAGGTTGGGAGTGAAAGCACTATCCAATGGGCAACGTACAACAAGGAAAGGCGAGCTAGGATAGCAAAGGCGTGAGCTGATGTGGGAGATGCGAGCTAGATGTGGTAGGTTGAGTGTTAGTCCATTGGGTGACAAGTGGAAAGGTAGGTAGAACTCGAGTTTTGAGTGGGATCCCAACCAATAATGAATTCAATCAATGGAATGGCGTGGATCTAATAGGGATTGACGTGAGGAATATGCTAATGTGAGTGGGTTGTGAGGATAACACGTGGTAATAGGTTGGTAAAACTCGAGTTATGAAGGGAGCCAATTAATGGTGGGTGTGGTGAGTCATGAGGGCGCCCACCTTATCATTAATACAAAACCACCAACCCAAACACCAAGTGACACCTCATAAAATCGATTTTTTATGAAGGAGGGCGAATTTGTTTGAAAGGATAAACTTCTAGTGACTGGATGGATGACTGGATGGGCTTGGAGTTGATTGGAATCTTCCTAAATGCTCATTGCCATGTCATTTAGCCCTTTATTTTAATCAAATTGATTAATTTTGGAGAGATTTGGATTATCTCAAAAATAATCAATTTTATTATTTTAATTCATAATTTCTCTGTAAATGACTTTTCAGAGAAAATATTAATTACGGGGCGGAATTGACATCCGAAAGTCGGGTTTAGCTGCTCCACGGGTCATGTGTGATTTTTGGCTTATGAAACGAGCCATCAAACACTAAGTTCGGACCCCGGATGACTGACATATTACAAATTATTATTTCTCTATTTAAACTATAGAGAAATTTATTAAATTTAAAAAATAATTAAAACCCAAATTTCGACGGACCCGGTAAAAATTTTTTGAAATTTTTTTCTAAGGGTTTTATGGACCTAGGACATGACCGACACCTATTCTAACAGTGTCTAGTAGGCTTATATACATTAGTTGGCCTCTAATAACCCCCCATGGCCAAATTTTCAAAATCGGGCATTCCAGCTTTGGAGGAGTGGGAGAAAACCTCATCGATTATACCTCGCCTTAAGCAAAGCATAATTGACAAGGGAAAAAACTCCTTGGAATACCTTAGTTGCTTAATCCAGTCATGAGAAACCGAGGCACTCAGATCCTACTAGCACACTTTTATTACAAACCCCCATGGGGCCATGGTCATGTCGACTCAAAAAACAAAACAAGCTAACCACAACTGGCTAGCTACAAAATGCTGGATCATCTGATACACTGGAATCAAACATTCATCATGTTTGTCAAATGGCGGCTCTCCAGAAAATCCAACTATGGTACAAAAAGTTGGTAACAGGCGTCATTCATTACTTATGGCTCGTAAATGTGGGGAGAAGTTTCCAAGGTGAGGGTTGGCGCCCCTCTTGTGAGGTGGCTTCCATCTCATCCAAATCACAACAACCAAAGCTCTAGGTTGGAGTCATGTTCTTTTGATCCTTTATATGTTAATATACCAGATCTAAGCCTTGTTTGCAAGTTTGTAGAAGTTTCGGGATTGCTTTGGACTAAGGGGTAGAGCTCAACTGCATCTTCCTTTTCTTCAAGTTTCAGAAGAAACACTCCTCAATTTGTTCCCATTGGTTTCCATAGATCTCAAAGAAGAGTCATGCTTGAGCAGGATTCTCCTTCTTCCTCATTCGAAAATCTAAAACTCTCTCTTCTTGGTTACTATTTTCTTGCAAGTAAATTAGAGCTAAAAGTCTTCATCATTTGTTATTTACTTGTTCAAATTAGATCTAAAAGTGCTTTAGATTCACCATTTTTTAAGTTAGATCTAAGTTTGCTTTCCTTAAGTACTTGAGGTATTGATTTTTCTTACCATTTGCAAGTACTAAGTTGTACAATTTTTGTGATTATACAAACAAATACTAACATTCTAATAGGTTTGTTGTTCGCTGGTTTTTGTCCTTTTGTCATAGAAAATCGAAGGAGCAAAGCGATTTGGGAGCTTGAACCATCAAAGAAGACCATTTTTAATCCCTTGTACTTATTTACGCTTCTTTTAATCTAATAAAGTCTCTTGAATATTGCTTTTGCAGATCAAGAGCGCTCTCTATCGAAGAGTTCAAACTTGTAATAATTTAATTAAAGGCAAGTGGGATTACGGCTCCCACACCCCCTTCCCCCATTTTGGGGAAGCCTGTACCTGTCCCCTTTACTTTCTGCTTTAGATTAGTTTCATGTTTATGTTTTGTTTATTTTTTTTATGTTTGGAAAAATCAAATACTAATTCCCTTGGTTTTCTAAGTACGGTTTTTAATCTGAAAGAGACTCTTGGGTAGTAATTAGATCACTTCCCTTTTATGCTTTATTTTCTTAAGTCAATTACTTTTGAGTTTTCAAGGCTCTCTAAAATCTCTTGAATCTCGCTTTCGCGGATCAAGAGTGCTCTCTATTGGAGAGTTTATCTTTTTTTTTAAATCTCTTGAATCTTGCTTTTGCGGATCAAGAGTGCTCTCTGTCGGAGAGTCCTAAAAATTGGAATTAACACTTCGCATGCTCCGCGTACGCTCTACCCATCGCAAGCTTGTCTAAGCTTTGGGATATCAAAAGCGGTTGTTTGCATTCAATAATTTTTCACATTAATTAATCCACTCATCTTAATAAAATCAAGTCCCCATAAACACACGAAAATCCGATGTTGCCTTGAAACTGATTGAAAGTGGGGAAATTTTGGCTAAAGAAGCGGGAACAACTGGGAAGCGACCTCAGGGCATAGTTAGATTACACCCTCGGTGGTGTAGTGTTGAACATCGCTCTCGAGACTCTGCTCCAGCCGACATGTTCTTGTGCAAAGCCACTTAGGTCATATCCGGACATATTCTCCGTACTGCAAGTTATATCGGGAATTCCTTTTCCCCCTTTAATTAACTCATCTTTTAATCCTAATTAAAATAAACCAAGAGCACTCGCAAAACGTTACGATCTACAAGCAACATTATATTATTTTGTGACTCCATCGGCACTGATCTCACTCTTTTAGCAGCAATACCTTTATTTGCTTACTATCTATCTTGCAATTGTTGATTCATTTTATGCTGATGTTATGCTGTGGATGTGCTTAAGTTAATTTGCAAATGAACTTGGTTGTTTTTTCAATAATTTATTCAAAAAAATCCTAAATAACACTCTTTCCCATCACTAAACATTAATTGAAAAAGCCTTAGAAACCTTTTTCAGTAGGGTCTATCCCCCTTGGATTCGGTTAGGATTTTGCCTAAATGGAGGAGTCAGAATTAGGTGACAGCACCTGACTCGAGACTTGCCCTCAAGGTCACACTGAGCAGCTTCGAAAGATTTCTATTGCGCTTCCCCCCAGGTGTGCATTTCGGTGGAAACAGGCTGATGAATGAGTAGGGGATTCTTTGTAGTTTGACCAACCATGCAAGTAGTAGAAAACAATAAGTGTCTTATTAGAGGGAGTGTGTTATGAGGTAACTTTCCCTTTGACCCCATTAGTAATATTTCTCTTTCTTTATTTTTCTTTTGATTTTTCTTTTCATCAGTTTTTTCTTTTTGTAGGATTAACGGTTTGAAGGATACCAGCCCTGGTTTTATACCTTTTAGATAACAATGATGACACGACCTTAGCTCCGCTGCAAGCAAGCGTCTATAGCCCCGTCGAAGTTGTCTCAATAAAGCACTTTCATGGAAATAGGCCTTGCCCTGTTGCTAATCAAGTGTCCATAGCCCTAACAAGGATTACCTATTCCTCCAAGTGTTAAACCATTTTATTTTTATAAGGAATTTCTTTGGATTTTAGGAGAAGGCATTGCTCATTTCTAGGGTTCCCTTGTTATGATAGCCAGTCTCGAGGAGCATACCTAGGAACCTCCTGCATTAGGATTCTCTACTGGTAATTCTTCCTGACTATTGATAGTTGGCCATGAGGATTTACCTGAAAGATTCTTGTACTGAGGATTCATTACAACATAACAAACCAAAGACACATAGGAGAAACATCAAGGAGCATGGAAGGTTACATATCCAGAAAGGGGGAGAGAATAAGTCAATCATGTCAACTCGAAACCATTGGGATGCAGATCAAAAGGTGGAGTGATACAAATGATATGGAAAAAGTTAGAAATGAAATTGAAGAAGGGGGAATAGTCCCTGCAAAACCAAGAGTCATCTTGGTTCATGGTAAGTAAGTAAATCAAAACCCCTTCACCTTCATCAACCTATGACTGGTACTACTAACTATACTTTTCAAAAAAATCAAATACATCATACAGTAGTAGTGAAGTACAACATCAATAAGTATATCATCATCATCTGACATGGTAGAGCATTAAACATAACATCATAGTAACACCATCTCATCACTTATATCATATCGAAGGTCCCAACAGTAGTAAAAAAATAGGTTCCACATTGATAGATATCTTCACGCCCATTTTCATCATCCTTCTCAAAAAAAATTTGTTCTCAAAACCTTAATCACCAGAGCTGTTCAAATATCCGACCCCCTCCATATTAACCAGGAAAAATCCCACCCTACCAAATCCCTCATGGCCAATGGCTACCCTCAACAATGCATAAACAAAAAATTTCAACAGGTCCTACATCCGAATACCAAACCCCCCAAGCCTTCTCCGCCTGGCCAATCTGTCATCTCTCTTCCTTATATACATGGCGTTACTAATCGTATCTCTGGGCCTCTACTTAAAAAGAACATCAAAACAATCTTCAAACCCCATAAGACCCTTAAACAACTATTCAAGAGCGTAAAAGATAAATCTAATCCCTTCCTATCCCAAGGCATCTACCAGATTCCTTGTTCACGTGGAAAAACCTACATTGGAAAAACAGGTAGATCCATCCAAACCTGTCTTAAAGAACACATCGCAGATACTAATCACAATCGTCTAACCAAATATGCTATAGCAAAGCATTCCTTCAATTTCAAGCACCATATCTGCTTTGATCAAACTAAAATTTTGGCTTCTATAGCTCGGTACCCCTCCAAACTTATTAGGGAGGCTCTAGAAATCGAAAAGCACCCTAATAACTTTAATCAAGAGGATGACTATAAACTAAGCCATTCTTGGAAACCCTTGATCCATCATCTCAATCATCCTCGTCAATAAATTGTTCTGCAACCTCTTAATTCTTCCTAATACATCCGTAATCTATTCATTTCTTCCAATCTAATTTATGTCTCGAAGATTTTACATCATATCCTCCCCCCCTTTCATTGATCCAATTCTAATTTTTCTCCCATTATTATTTCGTGTTTTACTTTTACATTCAACATTAAATTGGTTATTCCATCATTCTTAGTTAATATCCAAATTCCTTTTGCCTTTCACATTAATTTAAATACTATCTTCTTTAATCTAATTTTTTTTTTTTTTATTAAATTTGTTTATAATTATTCCCTCGTTCATAAATATTTTACATCTTATTTCAATATTAATAATTAATTCAATTCATTATACCCCTTTCTTTTTAATATAATAAGTCTATTATAGTTGAACTATTTGAATTTAAATACTTAAATAATCTATTTATTTAAATGCTTATAAAATACTTTATTAATTTTAATTAATACAATAAGTTTCTAGCTTCTCTATTCTTCCCACGTTTTCTCATTAATCTTAACCATTCTCCCCATATTTTATTAAATGTTTTAATTATTCTTATTCATTGTTACCCTTTCTTTTAACATAATAATTTTATTATAATATTATTTGAACCATTTGAAAATAATTTAATTATTTAAATTTGAATAAAACATTTCATTAACTTTATTTAATACTATAATTATCCTTTCTTTTTGTCCCACGTTTTCTCAATATTAATTATCTTTTACTTAACCATTCATCCCAGATTTTCTCAATTCTTTTAATTGAACATTTTAATTATTAAATTAAAAATTTTCTGGTAACCTTCCCTCTCATTTCAATTAATTATTACCATATTTTTTACTTATTCTAACCTCAACTTCCTTATTCTACTCTCTTAACCAATCGCTTAACCTAATGGATAATTTTATCCTCCACCTATTTATACTATCGAATTCTTTTCTTTTGTACCAAAGTTGCGATCCTGAAGATAAGTGGAGTGCTCACCCAAAACAAGTCGGTTTATCTAAATTTCTACACAGCAACACTCCAGAAATCTGAATACAATAGCTGAATACTGTGGAAACATACATACTCAGAAAAACATAGACCATACAAACATGAAAACATGGAATACACCATCGGATTGAAGCAAAGTAAATCGTAGTATGCCACTACAGTATGTGGCATAACAGAACCCAATAATGTAAATCTATATGATGTATCCTTTTAATGTGCATTAATGGAATATACAATGCATCTTTAAAGGAAAGAAAAAATTGAAGAAATGATAATGAAAATCAAAGAGGGTATCAGTCTGAAGGACGCCCATATGTTCGTTATGTTCGTTCATATAAATCATGTCAATAAGAGATCTAGATGAATGATGCTCATATTAACAACCTTGCACATGCTTATCAAAAATGATTTTTTTTCTTTCTAAAAACTGGGGAAATAAATATAGATTTTCATTTCTGGAGGCAAATTTTTGAATTTTTATTAGGACTTCGTTTATTAGAAGGATGCATGTACTGATGATATCAGTAAGGTGCCCATGTTACCAAGATCAGTATGGATAACCCATGAGAATCTTTTCAGAGGGAAAATGGACGAAACAATGGAAAAATTAAATTCCTGACATATTTTGAGAAACGTTATTTTCTAATGTAAGGGTGTGTAAGGGCGTCATCCCTTGGGAGGACACTTGAACACTGCAAACCTGAGGAAACTTTGGTTAATATTTGGAATATACATACTTAGAGATGAACAATATTTTAACCAAGTAAAGGTTTAGAAAACTAATCGAAAGTACCAAAAGTAAAACATTTGAACAAAGAAGGGATGTATATTAATTCGCTTGGGCATTAAAACACGGATGATAGGACTGGTAAATTACATATATACAGTAGAGGAGTGAATTTAGCATCTCCATCTAACAATATAGTTCTATTTCATTGGCAATACCTAAAACATCTTAGATGTGGCACCAGCAGGAATATCAACTACAAGAGAGGAGAGGAATTTTAATAGTCGTAGAAGCAATTCCAAGTGTATATACACATGCACCGACAGAATTGTACACGCATAGGAGAGAAACTTTAATGGATAAAAAAGTAGGTCAGATGTGGGCTGTAAAAGCAGTAAACCCATGGGCAACAGTGCAAAAGATCAACCATCCTATGTGCCATCCACAATTCTAAACTCACCCAAGTTCTTGCGAATAATGTTCACTGACGACACATAGGTAATCAAAGACAAATTTAGGGAAGCAACAAGTCTAATTACTCGAGAAAAATACATAGCAGAAGATTACATGAACAGAATTTGTGAGTTGGCCACTTCAATTTACTATTGCAATGCATTATTGTTGCCGGAACCACAAAAATATAATTACTATATATAGTGAACAACATCATCATATAATAGTAGCTATCCTTATTCGTCAGCAATGTAGAAAATAATAAAATTATCTCTCATACCTCGATGTCGATAGATGTTCCCGTTGTTACAAAAAAGAGGCCTAGAAGTAGGCCTCTAAAAGGCCGGATGTCCGCTTCAATCTGAGTTCGGTAATTGGTCTCCGCAAGAAGGGCACCGGCTAGGAATGCCCCAAGCTGTACAGATGTGATGCTTCAGTCAAATTGAAAGTAGCAATAAGTCTTGCATGAATTTAAGTGCAAAGGGTTTCAACATCAAACCGTGTCACTAAAACCCAATTTCTGTGTCAGAAGTGAGGTGCCTGTCACTGTTAGAAGGCAGAGTGCAATAAAAGCTTCTGAACTTCTGGAATCTGCAACAACCTATTATGTTGGAGTGTGTAGCTTGTCAATAATTATCTAAATGCCAATATACCAGGGAATAGAAAACTCAAAGAAAATTCATATAGTTGGAAATACATGTTTATCGTTACACCAAAAACAAGGATCACCTCAAAGATGCGTCGCAACAGAAACTTTCCTCCAAATGACAGCAAACATAGTCCACCAAGTGCCTTCAAGCTCTCTGCAAGTAACATTGGCCAAAGACTTTCTTCTCCAAGATTCTGACGGATAGCATTATCAAATCCCAATAGTTAGCAAATTGGGGAATGGGAAACTCTGTTCAGTTAATGTAGTGTCTAAATGGGGAAAAAAAAAGCCCAAAACGTGTATGTACAACATTCAGAATAAAATTCAAAGCATCACTTTAATTTAACAAACCGAATTTCAGGTGAAGTAACAAAAAGTTTGAAGCACAAGGATTGAAATTCTACAAGTCGAACAAACACCATATCCTCAGTTAATTTTTGAAGAAGAGTGAGGCTTATATTACAAAAAGAACATAACATACATTAGGGAAAAACAACACAGCATCTTCTTCCCATGTAGGCAAGTGGTGCAGGAATCTCTTATTATGTCCTCATGTCAATTGACGACAAATATTTCCTAAGTAAAAAGAGCTTAGTACAAAACTATAATGCCAAGCCATCCAAGATTCCTTAGCCACCACATTGATGTTTTTTTTAAAATGTTTGACAGCTGTATAATCTTGAGAAATGGCAAATTTTCCAATTAACAGGGAATTTCAAATTTAATCGAAAATTTGATGATGAATTTGATAAATACACAATTTCTTTAATTGAAAGTGTTACAACTTTTTCTCATGGAAAAACCCTAATTCACTAGGTGGGAGAAAGGAGGAACAAAGAGGGAGACCAATGTCACCACTCTGATCTCTCTTCTGCTTATAGACTTACAATATTTGCAGCCAAAGGAGGCTTCACTAGAGGTGATAGTCTTTCTAATCATTGAAGAAATGAGGTAATTAAAGAGATTATTCATGAATTTGGTTGTGCGATGCAATTGTGATTAAATTTCCAAATTTAAAAGGGGAAGGACAACACCCTTTTGGACAGAATTTTGTGTGATTTTAAGGCTATCCAAATCTAAAATCAAATGACGATGATGATTTGCTGGTAAAATTTTCAGATTCTATAAATTTATTACAGCAGCCCTATACCAGATTTAACATGAAGAACAAGGGCCTGAGACAATTTCCAGATTTTTTTTTTTTAATTTCAGCCAAATTTCAAGAGAAATGAGTGTGCACAAGGCTGAAAATTACAGATTTGAAATGTATAATTTTGTCCTTCAATTATTTCAGATCTAGAACAGAAAGGGAAAGCTTAGATGTATATTTTTAATGGTTGGAAGGTAGATTAGTGTCTACCTAGGTACATTGGGAATATGAGGTCACTATGAAGCAATTCACTCTCATGGAAATCGCAAAATAAAATAGGGAAATCTAACATTTTATGATCAAACAGCCAATCCCTTTGCTGAAAATTAATATAGAGTGCAATAAGTAGTGTAAATTATTATTTTATACACATAGATCAATCTAAATGGAGATCAAATTTGACATATAATTCCATCTTCTTACGAAGCTTTTTCACTTGGCAAAAATCTCTGAAGCCATGAGTATGTTGTTAGTATACCTATCTTGGTCGATGAGCCTATTGGACCTGTTACCAACTTATTTGTACCATAGTTGGATTATCTGAAGAGCCGCCATTTGACAAACATGATAACTGTTTGACTCTAGTGTATCAGATGATCCAGCATTTGTGACTAGCCAGTTTTGGTTAGTCTGTTTTGTTTTTTGAGTCGACATGACCATGGCCCCATGGGGGTTTGTAATAAAGTGTGGTAGTAGGATCAGAGTGTCTCGGTTCCCCATGACTTGATTAAGCAACTAAGGCATTCCAAGGAGTTTTTTCCCTTGTCAATTATACTTTGCTTACAGTCGAGCTATAATCGATGAGGTTTTCTTCCGCTCCTCCAAAGCTAGAATGCCCGATTTTGAAATTTTTAGCCATGGGGGGTTATTAGAGGCCAACTGATGTATATAAGCCTACTAGACACTGTTAGAATAGGTGTCGGTCATGTCCTAGGTCCATAAAACCCTCAGAAAAAATTTCGAAAAATTTTTATTGGGTCTATCGAATTTGGGTTTTTTAATTATTTTTTAAATTTAATAAATTTCTCTATAGTTTAAATAGAGAAATAGTAATTTGTAATATGTCAGTCGTCCGGGGTTCGAATTCAGTGGTTGATGGCTCGTTTCATAAGCCAAAAATCATACATGACCTATGGACCAGCTAAATCCAAGTTTCGGATATCATCTAGGCCTCGTAATTAATATTTTCTCTAAAAAGCCATTTACAGAGAAATTATTAATTAAAATAATAAAAATGATTATTTTGGAGATAATCCAAATCTCTCCAAAATAATCCAAATGGAATAAAGTAAAAGGCTAAATGACATGGCACTCAGCATTTATGAAGATTCCAATCATCTCAGTCAACATTCAATCAAGTATACAGTCAGCACAAGTAGATCTCTCCAAGCTAATTTGCCCTCCATGCATGCAAAGTCGAGTTTGATGAGGTGGAGATCATATTTAATGAAAATTGGTTGGTGTGATTTGCATTTAATGAAGAGTGGGGGCGCCTTGCCTAGGTGGAGGCCACCTCCCACTCTCAACCACCATGATTGCAATCTAAAAGATGTTGAACTCCAATTACCTACCTCAAGAGCTCACGTCAACCTCTTTTAGAACTCGAGTTCTCCATGTGGCATCACGAGATTTGCTTGATGGTGATACCAAAGTGGGATGGGGGGCGCCTTGCCTAGGTGGAGGCCACCTCCCCATCCACATCATCCACAAACTCGACTTGTTTGGTGGAGATCAACTCCAAACTCGGCATTGACTTGATGTAATTGAAGTTTAGATTGGAAATCGATTTGTGTTAGGTGCTATTGGCTCCAATCAAGCCAATTCGAATTAGGGTAGGCTAGCTCTTGTATTGTGCTATATAATGAGGCTCTTTTTCCTCATTCTAGATGGATTGTTAGGCAAAGAAACTCTAGAGAAATTGTAAGCATTTTTATTGTTAATAAAGTTGAGACTTTGGAGGTCAAAAACGTGGAGGCTCTTGATGTTCATTGCTTCACTTGAGAATCAAGGTGATATTGTTTTGCATTATATTTGAGGCTTTTAAGTTGTAGATCATGTTCAAGATGGCTAACAATTTAGCACAAGCAAGCATGTATCTAGTTCTTTTCACTTAAATATTTTTGTTTCATATATATTATCCCATGCTTAAGGTTCTTGTAGGTACATCTTCACTCCACATAAGGCCAAAAGAGTTTCAAGCTTTATGGATTTGAGAAACAAGAGAATCTAGCTCTTCTCCATCAAACAACTCAAACACTTTCTTGGTTACCGGTTACTTGGATCTACCTTCATTCTTGTGGAAACCCTTTCCAGATCTTAATCCAAAGTTGAAGTTGTTTTTGTTTTAAAGCCTTAGATTAGTTTGCCATAAGGTTGAAGTTCCTTCACCTTGGGGAATAACTTGGGATTTGTTCCTTTGTGCTCTCTTCAACACTTGTTTGTGGCGTATCACCGGTTAACCGAAGGATTTCCATAGCAGTGTTTCAAGCCCTCAAGTGTTCCACTTGAGTCCCATTTCCATCTATTCGTTTTTCCTCTCTTTTTGTTCCATTTTTCCCATCTTCCATCCACTCCAAGTTTTGCCTCTCTCTCTCATTCGCTCCTCCATCAGTTGCTCCTCCTTGCCCTCCCTTCTTCCCATTCGTCCACCTTCCAAAATCACAACAAAACATTAAAACAAAAAACTTGTTAAGTTAGAGTTAGCTAGTTGCATTTCTTTGGAAGGTTAGTAGTTAGATCTCTTTCATAAATCAAATCTCATGTATTGAAGGGTTAGTTTATACATATTAAAAGGTCATTTAGGGCTTTCATTTAGTCTTTTTTCTTAAGTTTTATAGTTTCATTCCAAAGGTAGAAAAGTTGGAATATAGGATAGTGTGAAATTTTGTGGTTGCATTCTCATTCCCACTGTTTTTTGGAGCATTTTAGCTTGCTGGTCCGTTTTACCATCTTAACAATTTCAAGTTAAAATCTCATGCTTTCTATGTTTTAGACCTTAGTTTTCATTTATAGACTTAGTTTCAAAGTTTATTTGATTTTTTCTAACACTAAAGGGTGCCTTATTGAGTTATTTCGAGCTTGTGTAGGTGATTTGAGAGGGAGGTACTTGGTAGATCTTGAAGCAAAAGATCAAAGCAAAAAATCAAATGAATGCCATAAGGAGTGATTGAAAATACAAGATCTTATTATCCTTTGTAAAACTCTTCAAGAGTTCTTTTCAAGTTTAAAGTCTTATCTCTCGAAAAGTCCTTTAAGGTTTTAAAAAACCAAGGCACTTGTAAAAATTAATAAAAGTTTCTAGTGGAGGAGTCCTCCACCTTTGGGTTTCTTCCCCATTTGGGGAAGAGTGTTGGGTTTGCTTAGCTTAGATCTTTTGAGTTCTTGTTTTAGAGTAGTTTATTTTATCTTGTCGCTTCTCTCTCAAGTTTTGACCAAAGTAAGCTAACTTTGGGATTGTATCCCAAAGGCCACATAGTTTTGTGGTAGCTTCTCGTTCCCCCATCAGCATCTTGTGGACATCCAACTAGCTGGAAGGTTTCCAGGACTGACGGTTCTAGTGGTTGACCTTGTTCGGAGATTGATCCCACCTTTAGTGTAAAATTGATTGGTAGAACACTAGATCTTTCAGTTATTTCATTTTATTTTGCAAGTAGCACATTAGCAGTATTTCACATCTATTTGAGCTATCACATGATTTAAATGTTATAAAATTGCACTATCTTGTTATCACAACTGCTTCTTGCTTCTTAAAACGAACAAAGTCTCTTGAACCTGGCCAAATCCAAGTCAAGAGCACTCTCTGTCGGAGAGCATTGTTAGACTTGCATCTTCCCATGCATTAGGCATTTTAAAGTAGGAAGTCTCTTGAACTGTGGTCTTAAGATCAAGTCAAGAGCGCTCTCTGTCGGAGAGTTGAACAAGTGCTCTAAGTAATAAAACTTGTCAATCCACATTTCCCCCTTAATTAATTTATCTTGGTCGTTTAGCCAACACCCGTATGCTCTGCCAACCGGAAACGGTTGCACTAGTACTCAGAAAGGTGAAGGATTTGATAAACTCATAAGTGATAATTAATTAAAATTTTCACCCCCATAACCAACGAACCGGCGTTGTTCAAAAAGTATTTTAAGAAGTTCTCAGGGGAGGCGCCGGATTGCCCAATCTGCGACACGGTGGCTGGTTAGCATTGTGCGCCTTGCTGTGATTCCAGACAGGTCCGACATGTCTCTTAAAGGAGCTGCTTAGAATGTCTTTCCGGACACTCTTTTGATATCCTTGGTTTTATCCTAATAATCAAGACCATTAAAATCTTCAATTTACAAAGATAATCTGCACAATGATCTCACAAACGGCATTTTTCAAAACCCACACTTTCAACATCACAATCTTTACTTTTCTTTGACTCCATAAGGCACTGGTTATTTAAAAGCATATATATTGATCAGGACCATTTGTCCTTGTGTTTATTTCATATTGTGAATGCCTTAGTGATTTATCAAATCTTGAATCATATTGCCATCTTGTTATCTTATCTCGCAACGTGGATTGCTTATTATATGTTGTTCATCTTTACATATTTTTGGTCTCATCACAAGAAAACTCCTAATCAACACTCATTCGCATCACCCCATACAAAAAACACTTAAACACTAGAGCCTTAGTGAAACTCTTCTTTAGGGACCACCCCCCTTGGCTTCGTTAGGAGTTAGCCTAAACGGAGGAGTTGGGATTCAGGTGACAGTAACTGGCTCATTGCTTGCCCCCAAGGCCACACCTCTCTCACTTGTAGTGAAGAGACAGCTTTCGAAAGACTTCTGCTGTTGGTGTGCAGTTTGGCGGACAACAAGACCTTGGACTATTGTATTATCATGCATCTCATATTGAGTCATCATGGTTAGTCTAGAGTCTTGACGTGTAAAAACTTCTTAATGTCCGTAAATGTTCTAGAATGCCCACAGATACTTCGAATCCCACATTTTGATAAGGATAGTATATTGATAAATGATTGGTGGTTTTACAATTTACATTTGATTGGATTTTATAAGCCCAATGTACCTTTTCGTAGAAAACATGACTCTTGACTTGTAATTGTTTTATTATTAACAATTAATATTAATAATATTAATTGTTATCTTATTACTATGATGTTATATATATATTTTACATAACATTGCATCTCTCTTAGAAAGGCTTTCTCCTCAAATCCTTATAATGTTGTTGCATCGTTCCTTGTGACGTCGTAGCTGACGAAACATGTCGATACGAACTTCTAAGTGTAGAGCATAACTTCCGATTTGTTGACGGATCAATCCATCCCAAATTGATTTGTTGCTGATTGTTGGGATTCCCTATTGATCTGTCGTCGGGAGCTTTGAGCACATTACTACAATTATCTTCCGACAATTCCCACTTTTTAGGATGTCGGTTTATATGGTTAGTGTGTTGATAGGGAATTTTCACAATGTTATTTTCTTTTACGAGCGTCATTTTTTGAGCATTGATCTGTGTTGGACGTTGTATTTCCATCCCTTGATTTTTTAATGTTTTGTTCTGTATCTTTTCCAACTTGTTTTCTAATTGCATGTTATCATTTGTAAACTTTTTAATCAATTCTACTTGCGATTTTCTGTCATCTTCAGACTTCTTAAGTTGCTCCATAAGATCTTCGTTATGATTTCTGATGTAGTTATTTTCTTCCTGCTTGTCTAAAAGTTTTCCTTCAATGTCTTCAGTAGAGTGTTCTGCCTTCCGACTATTTTTCAACTTCTTAATTTTTGTGACTAACATCTTATTATGGTTCTTTAATCTGAAGATTTCTTCGGTGTAATTTGATAACGTGCTTTTGACAGCTGTAATCTCCAATTTGCGTGTCTTTTTAGTGTCGTTCTCTTTCTGTTGGAGTTCACTAATCCGTAGTTGAAGGTGGAAATTCCCAGCTTCTTGACTTTCTAACTTTCTCTGGACTTGCGCCAATTCAACATCTTTGTCTCTGATGATCTTGTTTAGATGTTTTATTTCTTCTCTTAAATCGTTATTGCTTGTATATAGTGATTCTTCGTCATTTTTTGAATTTCTGATTTGGTCTTCAAGCTTTTGATTATGAGTTTCTAAAATGTGTTATTTTCTCATCTTTATTTGATAACATTCTCTTGAGTTCTTTATTAGTTTTTTTTAACTCATATTTTTCATCTTTCAAGCGTTGATTCTCTCGTTCTTCTAAATGAGAAAACAATTTTGCTTCTTAAAACTCGAATTGAAGATCTTTATTGGTCGCTTTATATTGCTCTAATTCATCCAATGTTGCGTGTAACTGCGACTTCATTTCGGAATATGTAGGTGTTGTTATCACCTATTTTCTACAATAGTTGGATTATCTGAAGAGCCGCCATATGACAAACATGATAAGTGTTTGTGTTCCAGTGTATCAGATGATCCATCTTTTATGCCTAGCCAGTTTTGGCTAGTCAGTTTGTTTTTTGTCTTGAAATGACCATGCCCCACGGGGTTTTTTGTAATAAAGTGTACTAGTACGGTTTGAGTGACTCGGTCACCCATGATTGGTTTATCAACTAAGGTATTCCGGGGAGTTTTTTACCCTAACCAATTATACTTTGCTTTCAGCTGAGATATAATTGACAAGGTTTTCTCCTGCTTCCTCCAAAGCTGGAATGCCCGATTTTGAAATTCTAGCCATGGGGGGTTATTAGAGTCCAACTGATGTATATAAGCCTACTAGACACTATGAGTCGAGTCAGTGGTCATTTCCTAGGTCTGTAGTGGTTTTTAAACGTTGTCCGAAATTTTTTTATCGAATGCGTTGGACAGTTAATTATTTTATTTTTTAATAGTTAATTTTTCCATAGTTTAAATGGAAAAATTCAATTTGTAATATGTCAGTCGACCGGGGGTATTTTTCAGTGATTGGAGGCTCAATTCCTAAGTAAAAAATCATACTTAGACCCCGGACACCTTTATACTAAGTTTCGGACCGTTATTTGGCCACTTAATTAATAATTCCTCAAAAAATCAATAAAAGAGGATTATTAATTAATTAAATCAAAAAATTAATAATTGGAGATAATCCAATTCCTCCAAAATAATCCAAATTGGATTATTTCAGTGGCTAAATGACATGGCACCAGACATTAATGATCATTCCAGTCATCTCCAAGTGGACCTGTGCAACTATCCAATCAGCATCAGTGATTAACTCCAAGTGAATTCGCCCACCTGCATGCAGAAGTCGAATTGGGTGAGATGGCATCAATTAATTGGTTGATTGAGTTGAATTAAAGGCTATGGTAGGCACCCTCCTTGATTAATGGCCACCTTAATGGCTTGGCTCCTTATGAGGGCGAGTTGCATTCACTACAACTCAAGTGTTTGTCTCCCATGAATGCCCACGCATTCCTCATCTCCCTCACGTCAATCTAGGGTAGGGGCTCGTTTTGGTGACATGGAGTTTGACCATTGGATGGTGAAGCTTCCAAGGAGATGGATGGGGGGCGCCTTGCCAAGGTGGAGGCCACCTCCCCATCCCAACAACTAGAACTCGACTTCTTTACTGAGATTGCACTCCAAGCTTGGAGTCCTAACTGGAATTCGACTTTGTGATTGGTGTCATTGGCTCTCCTCAAAGCCAATTTGAATTAGGGGTTTAGGTGTTTGTTTTTGTATAAATAGAGGTGCAAGGCACTCTATTCTTCATGGAGATTTGTGCATAGAAACTCTGGAGAAATTTGTAATCTTGTTTAGAATTTGTATAAAGTTGAAGACTTTGGAGGTCCATGTGGGAGATTTTTGTGTGCCATGCTTCATCTTGTTTAAGGTGATACCATTCTTAGTTATTTACTTTTGATTCTTAAGCATATGATCTTGTGACTAGAAGGCTAACAATCTAGCACGATATTGCTTGATCTTTGCTTTTCTCTTAAGTGTGTGGCTTTCAGGTATTCTCCCAAGTGCAAGGGCTTTTGCTTGGTTTACACATTCATTCCACAAGCTACCAAAGGAGGTTTTTACTTTAAGAAATCGAGAAACGAAGGGCTTGCTTGCCTCATCCATCAAACTACAAAAAACTCTACTTTTCTTTCTGGTTACTTTTTGAGTAGTGGATCTTCAAGTTTATCATTCCCGCACTCTTTCTATGTCTTCTTACATGTAAGTTTTACCTTGAGAAAGTAGCTTGGTATTTGATCCCAAGTGCCACATAATTTTGTGGCTACTTCTCTTTCCCCACTAGCATCCTTGCGTGCATCCAGCTAGCTGGAAGGTTTTCGGGACTAGTGTTCTAGTGGTCACCTTGTTCCAAGGTTGATCCCACCTCATTGTTTGATTCTTGGTTTTTTGCTTGCTTTGGCCTTGTCTTCTCCTTGTTTCTTTGTCTTTGTCCTCCCTAGTTTCGTCCTACTTGGTTTGCTTGTTCCATTGCTAGCCTCGTTTCCCTCCTTCTTTAGCCTTTCACTCCCTTCATTTTGAGCCTTCAAGCCTCCCTTAGACTTTTGTTTTTCCCTAGTTCTTCCTAGCTACCCTTGCTTTCGTCCTACTTTGTTTGATCCCCCCTTTGCTAGCCTCTTGCCTCTCTTACCTTGCTCTCGTCTCCCTCTTTCTCTAAGCCCTTTTTCCCTCCACCTTCCTTTTGTCTTCTCCTTTCGATTCCTCCAAACCTCCTCCTTTCGTCCCTCCTTAAAGCACTACAAAAAGTTCACAAAAAACAACAAGGTTTTGTTAGTAGTAGTTAGATCTCATTTACTTTGCATTTGTGTTGTTAGGATCTAGTTCATATTTCCATGTTAGTATTGCATCTCATTTTCAAATAGTCCACTGGTAATTGTATTTGCATCTAGATCTCATAAAAAAAGTTAAAACTTGCATTGGAAAAAGAATGAGCACATGGATTAGTGGTTAATTTGCAGCTAGTTTCATTTATAGTTTAGATCTTTGATTTGTTTTGATTTTGACTAATGCTAATGGGTGCATGAGTGTTGGACTTTTGTGTTGTAAGTGTTGAGAAGAGAACAAATCATCAAAGAGAAGCAAGAAGAAACTTGAACTTAAACCATTTGGAGATATCCCAAAGAAGAAGAAATCATCAAGAAGAGCAATAAACCATAAGGAAGATCCAAAACAAATGATGATGATGTTAGCCATGAAAGCTTGAACTTTCAATCTCCTTTTTTTTGTAAAAGAAGTCATAAGACTTCTTGTTTCAAGTACTTTTCATTTTTAGTCTCTCTCATTGGTTGAAATTCCTCAAAAGTTGTAACCGTTAATAAAAGATCTTTTCGAGTGGGGTTTTTAGGTCCCCACTCCCAACTTCCCCCATTTCGGGAAGTTTGTTGTGTGTTTGCTTTCTTGATTTAGCTTAGTTTACTTTTGCAAGTAGCTTAGTTTCATTTTTGTTGTAAAACACTAATTGCTAGGTTAGTTCATTTTTGCAAAGTAGTATATTAGTTGCTAAAGCATTGTTTCATTTTTATTATTTGAGCTATCATTTGGTCTCTTTGTTTACAAACTGTTTGTCTTTTAAAAAGAACCAAAGACTCTTGAACTTGCCATAACACAAGTCAAGACCACTCTCCGTCGGAGAGCATAAGCACTGCATTTTCCTTGCATTCAACATATAGATTAATTAAAGTCTCTTGAACTTCTGTCATAAGACGAAGTCAAGAGCACTCTCTGTCGGAGAGTTTTACTGTGTGCTTTAAATTAAAATCTTCAACTTCACATTTCCCCTCTTAAAAGTTACTTCGTTGCTTTCCATCACCAAGTATGCTCTGACGACCCTAAAAAGTTGGACTCGTACTCAAAACGGTGATTGGATTTGTTAATCTTACAAGTGATAACCATAATAAAATCTTCACCCCCATAAACCAACGAACCGACGATGTTTCGAGAAATACTCAGGTAGTGGGGAAATTCCTACTGGTGACGCTGGAAACCACCGTTGTCATAGAGTTCTAGCTCGCTGGTTAAATCCACTGGACACCTAGCCTAGAATACTGGACGGTCTGTCGGGTCACCAAGGGGAGCCACTGAAGGTATACTTTTCCGGTTGGACTCATACCTTGCCTTTTTAGCCCTAATAATCAAGAACACTTAAAAATTTCTAAAATAAACCAAGAACAATTGCAAAACGATCCAACAAACATTATCTTGAGACTTGTATTGTCAGCATCCTGTTATCACATTTTATGTCGGTTGGAGCTTCCATACTGCAGACTATGCGGCCGCGGACCGCACAGTACTTTTTTTTCTAGATTGGAGATCACCTGCCTATAGATGAGGCGTTTTTGTTCAGATTGCCCCTAGCAGACATATCAGAGGGGACAGACAGTTGGACTTACCATCTACCACAGAGTTACTTTTCCTTGCCAGGCTTTGACACAAGCCCATTTGAGACAGTTGCCTAGTCTTGTTCTGATCGAGATTATCACAGTACAGTGCTAGTTTATTATGTGCCTGGATTCAGCAGAGATCCAGCTCAGATACAGGTTCAGTCGCAGCAGGTATATGGTGCAGCAATGTATTGCATATTGTTGATTATTGCTCATGTTGTAGATTAGACTCATTTATACTTGTTAGTACACTAACTTTGCATGAGATGATATACTTGGTGAGCTAGCTATGATATGATGTGATTGGGCCTATTGGTGATGTCAGTCCACCCCTTCGGTTAGACTTACGTATATGCACGCTAAGTCATGTCCTACACACTTGGCTTAGACTTGATCACTTAACCCCTAGTTAGCTGACTTTAGCATCATTTCCACTCCCTCCGCTCATCCGACGCATTCATGACACTTCTTCCCTGACTTGGATTTTGATTCGTGATCTCGAGGACCCCTTTCCCCACTGATCTCTGAGTTTGCCATGACTCCCTGTTTATTGTGCCTCGGCTCTTTAGTGTGTGAGATACACGGTTAGACCTGGGATTTGCTCCTGTCGGTTGCCCCCGATGTTGCAATGCAGTTAGGATTGTGTAGCCTCACCGGGTGCTCCCCACTTGTCGTCGAAGCATGTATTACCCACCCCATTACCTTTGCAGTATGAGCGCCATGTTTATATCTTTTGAGATATGTATGTAGCCCAAAAGGGCCATGAAGAAATGAAATGTAAATCAGGCTAAAAAGGCCTTTGTATTGTAAATTGTAAAATCTAGCCAAAAAAGGGCTAAGTATGAAACTCATTGTAAAATCCATGCAATGTGTTTATGAACAAACATGGATTCTGGTCAGCTATACATGTCAGCATTTGTAGTGGTTATTCCTCACCTAGTCCTGCGGGGCAAGGAGGTGAGAAGGAGCAAGGGACAAGCTCAAGATTGCCCCCTAGAGTCTCAAGTTACGGTTTGTCGGACACCCAGTTTGGCGGCTCTAGAAAAGAACCTCACGGAGTCTTCGAATACGGATGTGAGTTGTGGGATACTTGTTAGATGACTAGTGGTGGTTTACCTGCACTATACCCATTTGTGAGGCACTGCCCTTCCCTGTGTTCTGTCATGGCATACTTACCTCAGTGGACCCCGCTTTCCCGAGTTGTCCAAACGGTCACATGATCTTCATCCTTGTCCTCCCATGTACTTTGCCTTGTTGTCCATATCACCTAGAGTCAGCAAAGTGGTCAATTCTATAGATGTGCATAGCATTTTAGTCTTTTGGAGGTGGTGGGCCCACTTCACCAGGGCCTTGTATTATTTCGGGATTTAATGTATTTTTGATCACCATGTTATCATTTATTGCTTAGTAATGTACTAACTTGTATAATTGAGCCTTGTCACTTCATGATTGCATACAGGTTTCAGCTAGCACTATTGTTGACCAGATTTGACTTGGTCAAACTGGGTTGACTAGGCCAAAAATGGGCCCGAAAAAATGTTGCAATCGGAATTTCGATTTCGATCATTTATTATCTACAGGGGTTCCATATGAGCATGTAGTTGACGAAATTGCAAAATATTGAACCGTTTGAGAGATTTTTAATTATTATTGGTCAACTTTGACCTATTTTAATTAAAAATCATGGATTTGGGGCAAATAATGCCAAAGTCATGGATCGGGGTCGTTCAAGTGGTCATCCCTACTACTTTTGGGGTCCACGATCGCATTGCAGCAGACGGTTCGGCAATCCGAGCAATAAAAGTGGGTCAAAAGCCCAATTTTCATCTCCATCCATATAAACCAGCAGAAAATACATGGAAATCAGAATTTGACTAAGGCAACTATAGGCAAATGGCAAAATCAATGGTTGGCAAAGATAAAGGTAATTTTGGTAATGTTTGGACATTAGATTTATGTTGTAGGGCCCTCATCTTGCCTAGCTCACCATGAGGGGCGAATTTTCCCATAGAGGGGCGTTTTTGACTATGTAGAACTTCATATTTTGTAAAGATTTTGTAATGGGACTTTGTCCAAGTGGTATGGGGGGCTAAAACAGCCCATAGGCACCCCCCAACCACATTTTTATGTATTTTATGGGCCCCACTCTCCACTTGGGCGTTTTTGAGGGTAATTCGCCCCCCCTCTAGAGATAATCTCCACCATTCGATTTTGTGCATTGGGGATATGATCTCAACCCTCCATTTTGGGGGGAAACCTAGTTTGAGTGTGAGCCATCTCTATAAGAGAATGGACTCACTCCATTTTACTTCTTCTTGGCATTTTCGACTTGCACTTGATAGAGAGAGAGACATTTCATTTTCAGCTTGATACTTGGTGTTGTGAAGTTAATCTTGTGGTGATTGATAGCTAGTGTTGGATGCATTGTGGAGATATCTTGTGTTGCCTTTCCATATTTGTTGGCTGGTTTTTATTTGCAGCATTGGTGGCCATTGTAAAAAGGACGCTATACTTGGAGCGGGAGCTCCACTCTAGCTATTTTCTTCGAAGTTATTCACAAGGGAGTTGTAGTTTGCTTATTGCTATTCAATTCTCTCATCTTTCAGCCATTTATTTGCTGTTATACTTGTTTATTTCTTGCAGTTACTGATTATTTCTTGATTGTGGCAGGTACCCAGGTCGCCATTGGCATCCAGTCGCTCCTCATGCTCAAGGGAACACGCAGGCTGCTCCACACTTGATCTTCTGGGCTAGTCTTCACTCAAAAGCTCTTCACTTCACCATTTTACCAGGTGCTCTTCATTTCCTTGTCTCTTCTTTGTCATTTTCACTGTTTTGCTAAGCTGCAACCATAAAATAAACCCTAAAATTATAAAAAATTAACTTCCCACAGTTAGAATCTTTTTTATTTAAAACCCAGTAATGATTTATGCTTAAACGCCCACATCTCAAATTTCATTGCAATCCGACTCCATATGCCCATAGAACTAGGCACTAGTCATTCACCAATTTCACCCTACCTGGGCAAAACTGTCAAATCTGGTTTTTGGATCAACTTTGGCGTTATGGGTACTCTTTGATCTGCTCCGTAACATCTTTTTACCATAGTGTACCAAGTATCAGCGGCTGGAAGTGCTTAAAAACGTCTTTTTTTTTACTGCCCTAGGTCCATTTTTCTACTGTTTAACCCATTCCCCTAGGGCTGTTAATTTCACTGCTTGCTGGTCTGTTTTTTTGTGTCTTAAATCAGCCATTTAATCAAGTTCTAATTGCTGGAATATGTGTTTAAATTGCTTATTCATCTCTGCCATGTATTACTAAATCATAATGAGCTTCATTCCCCATAGGCAGGTTTCCTATACACTCTTCTAGTAATTTTCTGTTCGCTGATTTATTTTCCAGCCTTCTAATCTTTCATTGAGTCCTTCATCTGTATGTGTAATCAGATCTGAATTGGTTTCTTCTATTACATTTTCCCATCCAGAGTCTTGATTCCACCAGGCTGGAGGATTTCTCACACTTAGTCATCCATTCTGTCTTTCACTTTGTTTATTTTTTGGGTTTGGGTGTCTGATTGTAGAGTCTCAACCATCACTGGTTGAGTGGGGTCTCCCTTGACTTGGCTATTGGCCACGTCTAAAGCGACTACAGCCTCGTCCAGTGTGACTTCTGTCCCTTGGATGGAGGACCTGGCTACTGTTTGTTACACCTACCTGGCTGTTCACCTCTACCATCCCTATTGAGATACATACCACAAGCAGCTAGAGTTTGTGTGATAACATATCTTGGCGCCGTTGCCGGGGAGGAGGAGGATATTATCTCTTAGAGTTTGTTAATGGTCAATGTTATATATTGAAACATGAACATTGCTGTTGTGGTTAATGATTGATCATTTGATGACAATGTTATAAATTATAGCTACTAGATGATTGATGTTATATGTGTACTAAATGGTTGCTGATTTAATGATCATTATTAATCGAATAGTTAGATCAATGTTTTCATGTTTACTGCGGCTAATTTGGCATCCTGCATATTTTTTAATATATATGCATCAAAATATATTAAAATATGCATTATATAAAATGCTCCCAAAATGCTCCGCTCCCGAATCTTTTTTAAAATTGTGCTTCCCACTCCTGCTCCTCGCTCTCAACAGGCTTGATACAAACTAGAACATCTATATCATTCTCTTTGTTTTTCTCCCTCTCGTTACTCCATGGAGATCACTCTCTTTCTCATATTGCAGATCCTCCTCCACTTTGTTAGCTCCACATTGAGATTTATTCTGAAGTTCAGTCAAATCAAAGAGAAAGGCTAAACTCTAGGAGATAAAAACTTTTTAACAAAAAGAGATGTAAATAGAACAATTATATACAAAGGTTTTCTTGACCTTTAAAAAACTGACCTGAATTAGTTTTCTTGAAAATATTCCACAACCAACCAAAATCTTACAATGGCTTCTTGATGTCATAAAGTGATATGTAAAGCAACTAGTCTATTTTGAAGGTTAGTATATATAACATCGGTATTAGTGAAAAAAAATAACTTATCCTAGCAATGAATTTTTTATACTATTTTATATAGATTCATAGAATCATTAACCTTTGTGAACATCTGAAAGTGGTTGAGAATATAGGATCAGTTACCTGACTCTCTAGCACTGGAAGAATGACCAATAGTGGCACAACAGCAATATCCTGCAGAGAAAAATAAAATGAGGCAGACATCTTATTCCAAAATAGAGTTGTATTCAGTAATACAGAATAATGAAATTACATTTAATATGGTGCCAATACAATCAGACCATAAGGGAAAACCTGGAGTAGAAGGATCCCAAGTGTTGCTGACCCAAATCGAGTTGGTAGTTCACCCTTCTCTGCAAGCAACTAAAAGATACAAATTCCAATAAATAAATTACTCTAGACACTATCTCTGTTGCTGAATTTTATAAAATAAACAAGATCCTTTAGTTGAACTGAATATATTTCACAGAAGCCTGGGCAAGAAATCCCAGATTAAGATTAAGAAGAAATGGTTGTGGAGAATCCTAGTAGTCCTAAAAGTACAAAATAGTGAAGTGTTAATAATAGACAGCGATTATAATTTATAGTGAAGCAATGGTTAAAAAATCGGGATCAACCAATGATACTTTTAATGCCTATGCATTATTGAAATGTAAATATTGGCTCACATGCCCATGTAGTTATTTTCTCATATCTGATATCTAACAAACATGGTTTTAATGCTAACTATAATTAAGAGTGATGAGGTCCAAAAATCCATAGTTAAATGACAGTGAGGCATCTAGATTTTAGATTAACAAAGTTATTGTGTTTCAATGAGAGCTTATTCAGTGAGGTTTTGGATATTGTAGAAGGGGGCATACTAACTTCATAAGAATCCCCTCGGCCACAATAAGTGGTGGGTTCCACTTTTGTTAAAAAGATACAGGGTGTTGCAAAATAGAATAAGTAAAAGTGGGCATTGTTATAACCTTATTTTTGCAAAGCAGAGCAGGGCTGAGATCAGTTTTGCATGAGCAGGGTAGATTTCAGAGCAGTTATATTTATCAATTGCTGAGTCATTTGTATCAGTTGCCATGTTTTGCCTTGAGATGGTTCCTTGTTATCATGATTATTGTTACCAGATGCATGCCTAGAGGACGTGACAACGTGTGTATGGATTATATGATTTATATTGGCAGATGTACTAGGTGTCTGTAAATGCTACTTTACAGTTTACACTTATTGATTTTTTATGAGCATGGTGAATAGGAATGTTGCATACTGTAGTACATAGAAGTAGTTCTTGTTTTATGCACGTCATTATCTAGTATGTCTCTTGATTATTGCATTAATCATAACCTTCTCTTGGCTCCATTATTTGTAGAATTTCACTTCTCAAACTGACCTTAAGCTATGCACAGATATCAGTTCAATATCAAATCCAATTCAACGAACTGTTGTAAGTTAAATGCTTTCTCATGAACCATCTGAACTCAAAGCACACTGAGAAGTTCTACCAAAATACTGAGAACAGAATTAATATAACAGCCATGCACAGAAAAATTTCAGACTCAGATATTTTAGCGAAAATGGCCCAGGCAAAACTCAAAGGGAAAACCTGTGAGAGAGAGGTCTTTAATTTTATTTCTTCAGCAAAATAAAAAAATTTGCAACAGCAGAATTACAACTTATCTCAACAGCAAAACCCAGAAATTCTGTCTTGGAATTTGTGCCAAACCAGCAGTGTATGGACTGTACGGACCTCGAAATTCGTGCCCAGAAATTAATTTTCTGCCTCAAAAATCATTCCTATCTCAGACCTCGATTTTTGTGCCACTGTACAGACTGTACGTAATTAATTTTCTGTGCCTGCCTCGAAATTCGTGCCTCTGCCTGGAAATGCGTGCCACTGTTTTCTTCTCGAAAATTGTGCCCAAAATTGTTGTACAGTCTTGGAATCCATGCTATACCTTGTCTTGGGAATCTAGCTGCTATCTCAGACAACTACCTTCTCTCTCTCCAACTCCAACTCAACTTGCTTTCCAACTCTCTTGGGATGTGTGCAAATGAATGAGGGAAGGCTTATTTAATTCAAAAATCTTGTCTCTTGGTTTGCCTCTCAAGGGTAACTGTAGAGTCATCTAATCCAAGGGCCCACATTGGTTTAGATCAATGGATGAGAATAAATGCTCATTATTCTCTCTGTAAATTAAATTCATTCACCAACCACTTAAATAAACCAAAAGTCACTTTATAAAAATAAAGTGAATTAATTGCTCATCTCAAGCAATTAATACAAGGGTCATGTCCTCTTTTTCCTCATTAATTACTTAGGGATAAAATGACTAGGAGAACACTTCCTAGGTACATTTTCAACATTATGTACCTTACCATCTTCCATCTCATGTCACCCCTGCTTGTTTGAAACCCATTGGTTTGGATCTGACAAAGTGACTTGGGACCTCCCCTCTGTGACCTCTTTGTTATAATGGCCTCCATGTTATTCCTTTGTGTCTCAACTCTAATGTGTGCAACAAAGTCCTCAGCCTTATGTTTTCCTTCTTGTAAAGCCTTGTTGATTGGCTCTCTGCCTAGTAGAACTGGTTTTCTGATGCCTTATGCCTTTCTTCTTATAGACCCCTGTTGATTGGCTATGTGCTAAAAATTACCACCTTTTGACCCCATATGCCTTTCTTCATGTAAATCCTTGTTGATTGGTTGTGTGCTAAGGTTGGCCAGTTGCTAGAGATCTGCTTCCTAGTCCTGAAGCATGAAAGGCTTATTCCCCTCTTCAATGCCTCATAAAGGACATGTTATCACATCATTTTAAGGGGGTGTTACTCCTCATTTTTTTTGACAGAGCAAGCTATAGTTTTGGGCAGTTCTTTACAGTGATCACAAAGATATCATGCATGATTGATTGGTTGAGATCATTATATGACACAATTGGATCAGATTTTTGTGGGTGGGGCCTCAAAGCAGTGGCCCAAATCTTTGGTGAGCCTTCTTCTGTGGATCTGTTGCTATATAATTTGAACCTATGTACATTAGGTTGCTATACTTTGAGATATAGATTTTGGATATTAGTCTTCAGTACTTCACATATGTACTTATGGTGTTCACCCTACGGTTTCAGTGGTGGCTCAGATGTATGCCCAGAGGACTCTATATGGATTCTACGACTTGTATTTGTGAACTGACTAGTAGTAGGACTTATTTTACACTAGTGATCATTTGATGTGTGTTATGAGTAGGATTGTTACATGATATTGCATGTAGTACTAGTTTTTGTTTTATATACATATATGTCTTTGGCATGGTCTCCAATGTATTGCATGGATCACTACCTTTCCCTTGGTACCATATTTTGACCTTGTCCATCCTCCGTTCATCCACCTTGTCGAAAAACCCATCGATCTGGATAAGGCTAACTGAAGGACCTTCCCCTCTATGACCTCTTTGTTAAGATGGCCTCCATGTTCTCCCCTGGTGTCTCGGCTCTGATGTTTGTGACAAAGCCTTCTAACCCCATTGATCATTTTCTACCTGTATACCCCTATGGATAGAGTGCAAGCTAAGGTTGGCCTAGTCACCAGAAGTGTACTTCCAAGGCTTGAAACAAGTTTTCCTCATCCTTGAAATTGGTTGGTGGCTGGAAGGGTAGGTACTCCTTGAATTAAGAGGTACTGCCTATTTGCTCTAACAAAACATTACTGTGGCAACTCCGTCACACCTATGGACAGTGGCTGGTAGCGGTGTTATGACCATGTCATAACTGGTTCCCAAAAGGCAATCTAGGGCCAGTACCTCTCAGTCATCAGTCAACCCAAGGATTGCAAATAAAAAAAGCGCTTCAATGAAATATCCAAAAAAATAAATAAAATGCTTCAAATGAGAAAGAATCAAATGTGAAAAATGAAAGTGAAAGTATATCAAATGAAATAAAGAGGGACTTGCTAAAGTCAAAGGGTACTTTCTAGCACATTATTCATATGTGAGACACCTTGTTCCCTAATGTTTTCCAAGCTAGCAAAGGTCACATAGATCTCCTTTTTTCCCCTGTCTACAAGAGTAACTTAAGTCTCCCAATGATCAATCCTCACATGATTAGCTCCACTTACTTGTTGACCATCCACTTCACCCAAGAAGGAAGGTTGAACTATTCAATGCACTGTGATGGTTAAGTTAGAGATGGACATGTATATAAGACACTTACTTTTACTTATTACTTTGTTATGTACTTGTGTTGTATATGGTGTTTGAACAAAAAGTCAAAGGATGATCAGTTGTGTAGGATAGGAACTTGTACTTAGTTGCTTGCCAGTACTTGTCATAATTAAGCGTTTTTCATCCTCTATAGGCTTGGTATATGGTCATTATATGAGTTTGTATTATGGTTAATGCTATCACTCAAAGTGTAGCTACCACCAAAGGTATCCTATCCGGGACAGTAGAGGTAGGGTAGCTAACCAAGTGACACCGCAAGTGCCTCGTCCACTACTGCAGAAGGGTAGTTGTCACACCAGACGAGCTCTTGTCATTTGAGATCAAGCTAATGCAAGATCAAGGGGGAGACCTGTTATCACACAACTTGTAGTTGCCCCTAGAGGTATCCCATCCGGGACGGTAGAGGAGATAGGCAACTAAAGAGGTGACCCAAGAGATGCCACGGTTCCCAATGCAATGTGGGAGTCACGTCAACCGAGGCACTCTTCGTTTTAGGTCAAGGTGTAACTAGACCAAGGGGGAGACCCTATACCCCAATCACAGTTGATTGGATCCAAACAAAGGTTTCTAAGGGTAGGTAAATGATGAGTTACGGAAACTAATGCAAGGCTAAGTGGACCTAGGAGTTAAGGTATGGTTGAGGGTGGTGTAAGAGATTGTTAGTGTTTTAACCTATGTATGGTTTAGGCCACATGATGGGGTACGATAACTAGGTGTAGTACCATAAGTTTACACAAGTGGGTCTTGTGTTCTTGGGAAGTGTGAAATGATTCTAGGTAGGCCCACAAGGTGAAGTTAGGTGTGAAGTTGGTACTATAGGTTAGATATAGGCTAGATCTATGAGTCTAAGTTGATTGTAGGAGTACCCATGTACTAGATCTAGGGTTTGACACAAATCCCAAGGAGTGCGACTTGCTTGGAGAAGGACTAGTGCCTTGTTGGATGGGCTAATGGGGTCAAAAAGTATGTCAAAGTGTAGATCGGGACACCTAGAAGCCAAGTCAAGTGGGTTAAAAGAGATCTAATGGTTGGATCTTACTAGATCTAGGTTTTCCAAGTGATGACCCTAAGTGGACCACAATCCCTTGAAACAAGGAATGCAACCCCCAAGGCGGATCGTGACAAATAGACAGTCTAGACCTAGGTTTCAAGGTATGGGCATTCCAAATCCACGAAAATCTCAAACACCCACCTCCTAGAAGTGGACAAACTCAAATTTTCAAGGGGGTGTGACTTGCTCAAGGAAGGCCCAAAAGTGGGTTTGGTGGACCAAATCAAGTCCAATAGCCACCAAACTGTAGATCCAAGATGCTAGTATCCCGATCTATGTATATCCAAAAGATCAAGTCAATCCAAGGGCTAGATCTTAGTAGATCTGAGTTTTTAGGTGTCAAGAAAATCAAAAGGGGGTTTTAACCCCTTAAAACATGGAGAGATGTCCACAAGGTAGATTTCACCAAAGCAAGGATCTAGGGGTAGGTTATCAAGTGTCTAGAATGCAAATCAAGTGAGATCTCACCTACCCATGTGCTAGATCTAACCAAACAAGCCTCTCTTTAGGAAGTGCGATTTGGGTCAAGGAGGGCTTTTTGCCTTGAAAAGTGGGTCAATTTTTAGCCAATCACCACCAAACTATAGATCCAACTAGGGGTGGATGCTATAGAGGTGGGTTTTCAATATATTTTCAAAAGCAAGGCTAGATCTAAGTAGATCTAAGAAATACCAAAAACAAGGGTTTTAATTGATTAGGGTTTTAATGATCTAGAAATTATGGAAGATTCAAGGAAGTAGAAGATCATACCTTTTGGGACATACCTGGATGAAGAGATGAATGCTAGTTGAGACGAGGATTACTTAGCCAAAGATCAAATGGAGAATTGTTGAATCTCTCTTGCCAAATCGATTTTCCCAAGCCACATGTGATTCCTTCTAACCTGTCAAGCCAAGGAGCAAAGCATCAATCAGTTTAACAAATTGAAGGTAGATACAAGCAAGAGAGAGAGAGAAACATAGAATAGTTGACACAAAGGCAAAACTACTCCCTATTACACCAAAGCGACTTCTTCCAAAATTGAAGGGCAAGCCTCCCCACCAATTCGCCCTTGTCCAAAATCGCCCTCTTAACCTGTAAATGAAATATGGCAAATATGCAAGATAGCTACAATAGATCCTCCAGTGCAATGGACAATAGCATTTACAATCGAAACAACCAACATCCACTCCAATCCAAGCATGTACTCCAAAAGATAGAAATTTTATTCCAAGAGCCAAGAGCCAAAAATCTCTAGATGACTTTTACAATGAGAGGCTCCCTCCTTAAATAGGATGGGGAGAGAGTACAATCCTAACCACTTTTTACATGAGTGGCTAAGATTAAAAGATCTCAAGATCTAATCAATGGCTAACAATAAATCATAACAATATATCACATGGATCACCCACATAATGATAGCGCCCCCACTAAAAGGTACAATAAGAGGGTGACGTCATCCACTAGAGAAATATAAGCACCAAAATCCACCTCATGGTGACTAGGACACGACAATATAATCTCATGGTGGGGCTAGGAGGTATTAATCCTTACTAGCTCATCTCCAAGGCACAATAAAATAATAAAATATGTCCAATATAATGTAAATGATCAAAACTGTCCTCAGAATTCCATGACAGTCAAGCAGTAAATGTCCTCCTGTGATCAATCTGGGCATACCCACATGGTGAAAACTGACTGGAAGATAGTGATGCCACCCTGGAAGACCTCTGTGAAGACCAAATGCCAAAACCTTGCCTCAATTGCCCAAATCGATTTCCTCAGTGACCACTTTGTCCCATTTTTTAACTGCCTCGGGAACTGTGAAAATGCCAAAAACTGCCTCCTAGGGTGCTAGCGCTGTCCATCTGAGCCCACCAGGCTCTCCAGAAGGGGGGGTAAATGGTAAAAACAAGTAGCTGGACCACCCCCTCCATCATCAGCGCCCTAGGTGAACTGGCCTCTCATGGCCCCTGCTGCTCAGGCTGGGAAATCAGCCCCAAATCTGGTCAACAAGTGTAAAACTGCATCAATCACTGTCAGAAGTGCCCGGAACTGAAAGATAAGTGTCTCATTGGATCCAGAAGACCCAAATCCACTAGAAATGTGTACTCATACACCATGGGTTGCCCTAATGGGCCAGCTGTAGGGTCCACCATATATGGACAATGTATAATCTGCTGATCTGAAGTAGTAATAAACCTGCTGAACTGGATCAAACATCATCTGCATCATATGTCCATCATATGATATCATCATCAAACATGTGGGCCCATCAATCATCATCAATAATCATCCATACATGGTCCACATCATCACGGATCCCAAGAATATACAACCAAGGATAAATCACATCAGTAGACTAAGACAATGCTTCTCTAATCATTATCACAGCTAAGCTCAAAGTATAACATCCATTCAGTGGCATTAATTAAGTTAGCACATTCCGTTGTTATATAAAAATTGCTTACACAATAGTTCAAATGACAAACTCACCCATTGGACATGGTCAAACTGTTGGTGAAGGATGAAGGCTAGGAGCAAGGTTGGCCTAGGGGTTGACTTGTCTAACTCAACTCAAAAATACTTTGGACTGGGAGAAGGGGGAAGCTACAAACTCTGTGCTGGACAAAAGAACACGGGGGATGGTTGTGCCTCACAAATGGATAAGTTGTTTAGAGAGTGTTTATTCAACTTAGGCATCATGTCTACATCAAGTTGATCCAGGTTCATTAGGATCATTCAATTTTATTCCATGGCCTTTTTGGCCTACATAACCCTTCGGATTTCAGATGTGCTGAGAAGCACAACTAGTTGCAGCTTGCATCCAGGGCATGTTTTTCACATATTTATAAGGTCAGCAATTGTTTAGATATAACTTTTAAGAGCCATTGCTTTTTGGACCTTTCTTATACTCTTCGAGGAGTATTTTTAGCTTTTCATAGCTCTTGCCCCATTTTTGTTTCCATGGGCGAATTTATTAAGTTTCCACAGGTAGAACATGAGCTTTCAGTTTTAGCCAACAACATCTCAAGTGACTAGGGGGAGTTCGAGCCAATGCTAAACATCGAGACAACCGACCAGAATGATTTAGGCCTACAATCCAACTCACCAAAGGCAAGTTCTGTCACCAACTCAGAGCTGAGACACTGAATAAACAGGGATGCGGTCCAAACATAGAGGTAGAAAGATGGGGAAGTCCTCGGTATCAGAAAGTCAAATGAGACAAGTCAGGGTTTAAAGTCAAACAGGAAGGTCATGTATGGATGGAAGACAAGTGAATATGGAGCCTACACTAGCAGACCACTGGTGTCGGGAAAGACCATATCTATGTAAGGTGAAAAACCAGTAAGTTTTGTTAAATGACCTAAATGTGCAAGCAATTGTCCATTTTATGATTTACAGTTCATTTTAAATAGTTTGCCACATCAGGAATAATATACCAAGCACGTGCTATGATCGTGACTAAATCAACAAGATAATAATCCACAGTCAGTGAGAACATATCCATAGATCATACAACATCATCATAATAATAATCATCATGCATCATCTGAAACACTGCTGAAATACATCTCTAGGCACTGAACTGAAACTGTAATAGGATAAGTGGTCACATCAGTCATCAAATCTGAACTCTCAAGGCTCAGCTTTGACACAAGGTCATATACAAAATCTGAATAATGTACTGCTCTGATCATGAGTGATCCAAAATATATATAGCCATGCTCTGGAATAAATGGAAGCTCTGGAATGTGCAGATATCTGCTGTACAAAAATAGTAGCCCTACTACTATGATGTGATAACAAGACCCTTACTAGCCTATGAGGACTAGTGAACCAACACAAGACACTCTAAAGACTAGGAGTGAGGTGCAAGAGTAGATCTTGGGCGGATAAACCTAGATCTAGGGAAATGTAGTGGTGTATAGGAGTTAAGATCCGGTTGAGGAGGCTTAGGCAAGATAGAGATTCTCAACTGTTGAAGAAATGTACCACAATGAAGTTAGGCTAGTAGATCTAGATAGATCTAGTGCCAAATATAAATGCCCAAGTGGGACCCACCTAGGGTTTAGACAAACAATAGATATGTGGACGCAAATGAGGAATTAACGAATGAAATGACACTAGAGTGAGTGCTTGAGGTTAGAATTGTCAATTTGAGGGGTTTCAAGCAAGACCCAAATGATAGATCTGAAGAGATAATGAGAAAACCAAGGAGGGAATCCCACCTAGAAGTGACTAGTGCTAGATCCAAGGGCAAATGGAGTCGGATTAAGTTCAAATTTGAGATCTAGGGTTTATTAATTATTTCTAAAGTGGGTTTTAAATATCAATACCAAAATATCGCCAGATCTATCAGATCTATAAAATGAGGGTTTTAATGGTGACAATTGGAATAGATCCCGAAACAATAAAAATAAAATTAATCGTACCTAGAAATACTTGCGGCCACCTTGCAAATTGATGATCTTCCCAAACTGAAGCAATTACGAGTGAGATCCAAGCCTCCCCAAATGAAATCGTTGTGCTCCCAAGTTGACCAATGCGCCCTTCCCTGCCAAAACGATCTGCAGTGAGAATCGAATCATGCATGAAAGAAAACTATACGATAGCAAAGAAAAATCACGAAGCATCAAAATGATCACAAGATACAATAGAGATACTCCTTGAGATCCAAGTCGATTTGAGAGAGAGAGATGGGGTTTCCCCACAATAGCACCCCCTTCAAAGTCGCCTCCTTCACTACCACACAACCCCTATGTTATCACATTTTATGTTGGGAGCAGCTTCCACACTGCAGACTGTGCGGCTGAGGACTGCACAATACTTTTTTTTCCAGATCGGAGATCAGCTGCCTTCAGAGGAGGCATTTTTGTTCAGATTGCCCCTTGTAGACATATCAAAGGGGACAGACAGTTGGACTTACCATCTACCATAGGGTTACCTTTCCTTGCCAGGCTTTGACACATGCCCATTTGAGACAGTTGCCTAGTCTTATTTTCATTGAGATTGTCACAGTAAAGTGTTGGTTTATAATATGCCCGGATTCAGCAGAGATCCAGCTCAGATATAGGTTCAGTAGCAGCAAGTATATGGTGCAGCAGGTATTGCATATTGTTGATTATTGCTCATGTTGTAGGTTAGACTCATTTATACTTGTTAGTACACTAACTTGGCATGAGATGATATGTTTGGTGATATAGCTATGATGTGATGTGTTTGGGCCTATTGGTGATGTCAGTCCACCCCTCCGGTTAGACTTATGTATATGCACGTTGAGTCATGTCCTACACACTTGGCTTAGACTTGATCACTGAACCCCCTAGGTAGCTGACTTTAGCACCATTTTCACTTCCTCCACTCATCCAACTCATTCATGACACTTCTTCCACTACTTGGATTCTGATTTGTGATCCCGAGGACCCCTTTCCCCACTGATCTCTGAGTTTGCCATGACTCCCTGTTTATTGTGCCTCGGCTCTTTAGTGTGTGAGATACACGGTTAGACCTGGGATTTGCTCTTGTCGGTTGCCCCCGATGTTGCAATGCAGTTAGGATTGTGTAGCCTCACCGGGTGCTCCCCACTTGTCGTCGAAGCTTGTATTACCCACCCCCATTACCTTTGCAGTTTGAGCACCATGTTTATATCTTTTGAGATATGTATGTAGCCCAAGAGGGCCATGAAGAAATGAAATGTAAATCAGGCTAAAAAGGCCTATATGTTGTAAATGTAAAATCTAGCCAAAAAGGGCTAAGTATGAAACTCATTGTAAAATCCATGCAATGTGTTTATAAACACACATGGATTTTGGTCAGCTATACATGTGAGCATTTGTAGTGGTTATTCCTCACCTAGTCCTGTGGGACAAGGAGGTGAGAGGGAGCAAGGGACAAGCTCAAGATTGCCCCCTAGAGTCTCAAGTTATGGTTTGCCGGACACCCAATTTGGCGGCTCTAGAAAAGAACCTCACGGAGTTTTCGGATACGGATGTGAGTTGTGGGATACTTGTTAGATGACTAGTGGTGGTTTCCCTGCACTATACCCATTTGTGAGGCACCACCCTTCCCCATGTTTTGTCATGGCATACTTACCTCAGTGGACCTCGCTTTCCCGAGTTGTCTAAAGGGTCACATGATCTTTATCCTTGTCTTCCCCATGTCCTTCACCTTGTTGTCCACATCACCTAGAGTCAGCAAAGTGGTCAAATCTATAGAGGTGTATAGCATCCTAGTCTTTTGGAGGTGGTGGGCCCACTTCACCAGGGCCTTGTACTATTTCGAGATTTAATGAATTTCTGATCACCATGTTATCATTTATTGCTTAGTAATGTACTAACTTGTTTAATTGAACCTTGTCACTTCATGCTTGCATACAGGTTTCAGCTAGCACTATAGTTGACCAGATTTGACTTGGTCAAACTGGGTTGACTAGGCCAAAAATGGGCTTGAAAAAAATGCTGCAATTGGAATTTCGATTTCGATCACTTATTATCTACAGGGGTTCCATATGAGCATGCAACTGACAGAATTATAAAATATTGAACCATTTGAGAGATTTTTAATTATTATTGGTCAACTTTGATCTGTTTTAATTAAAAATTGTGGATTTGGGGCAAATAATGCCAAAGTGATGGATCGGGGTCGTTCGAGTGGTCATCCCTACTACTTTTGGGGTCCACGATCGCATTGCAGCAGACAGTTCGGTAATCCGAACAATAAAAGTGGGTCAAAAGCCCAATTTTCATCTTCATCCATATAAACCAGTAGAAAATACATGGAAATTAGAATTTGACTAAGGAAACTATAGGTAAAATGGCAAAATTAAAGTTTGGCAATGGTAAAAGTAATTGCTAAGATATTTTTGGTAATGTTTGATATGTATTTACATGTTGTGGGGGCCTCTATGTGACAGCTCACTAGGGAAGTCGAATTTGGCCCATGGGGGCATTTTTTCTCCACCTTGGGGATTTTGTTTTGTTGTATGCTTGAGTGGGCCCTTGATTGTATTAGTTGGGGGGATAAAACCCCATATAGACACACCCCAACCCATTGGCATTTGTTGTATGGCCCACATGGGCCCTGTTATCACACCATAGTAGCAGGGCTACTATTCTTGTTTAGCAGATATCTGCACATTCCAGAGCTTCCATTATCCAGAGCATGGCTATGATGATTGTATATTTTGTGATCACTCACGATCAGGGCAGTGTATTATTCAGACTTATGTTAGACCTTGTGTCAAGGCTGAGCCTTGAGAGTTCAGATTTGATGACCGATGTGACCCTTTATCCCATACAGTTTCAGTTCAATGCTTAGAGATGTATTGCAGCAGTGTTTCAGATGGTATATGATGTTTATTACTATGATGATGTTGTATGATCTATGGATATTTTATCATTGATTGTGGATTTTTATCTTGTTGATTTAGTCATGTTCACAGCATCTGCTTGGTATATTATTCTGGATGTGGCAAACTGTTTAAAATGAACTATAAATCATAAAATGGACAATTGCTTGCACATTTAGGTCATTTAACAAAACCCACTGGTTTTCCACCTTACATAGATATGGTCTTTCCTGACACCAGTTGTCTGCTAGTGTGGGCTCCATATTCACTTGACTCCATCCATACATGACTTTCCTATTTGACTTTAAACCTTGACCTGTCTCATTTGACTTTCTGATACTGAGGACTTCCCCATTTTTCTACCTCTGTGTTTGGACCGCATCCCTGTATGTTCAGTGTCTCAGCTCTAAGTTGGTGACAAAACTTGCCTTTGGTGAGTTGGATTGTAGGCCTAAATCATTCTGGTCGGTTGTCCCGATGTTTGGCATTGGCTCGAACTGCCCCTAGTCACTTGAGATGTTGTTGGCTAAAACTGAAAGCTCATGTTCTACTTATGGAAACTTATAAATTTGCCCATGGAAACTAAAAAGGGCAAGAGTGGTGAACAGCTAAAAAAATACTCCTCGAAGAGTATAAGAAAGGTCCAAAAAAGCAATGGTTCTTAAAAGCTATATCTAAACAATTGTTGACCTTATATGTATTTGAAAACATTCCCTGGATGCAAGCTGCAACTAGTTGTGCTTATCAGCACACCTGAGATCCGAAGGGTTATGTAGGCCAAAAAAAGGCCATGAAATGAAATTGAATGATCCTAATGAACTTGGATCAACTTGATGTAGACATGATGCCTAAGTTGAATAAGCACTCTCTAAACAACTTATCCATTTGTGAGGCCCAGCCATCCCCCGTCTTATTTTGTCCAGCACAGAGTTTGTAGCTTCCCACCTTCTCCCAGTCCAAAGTATTTTTGAGTTAAGTTAGACAAGTCAACCCCTTGGCCCAACCTTGTTCCTAGCCTTCATCCTTCACTAGCAGTTTGACCATGTCCAATGGGTGAGTTTGTCATTTGAGCTATTGTGCAAGTAATTCTATATAACAAAGGAATATGCTAACTTGATTAATGCCACTGAATGGATGTTATACTTTGAGCTTGGCTGTGAGAATGATTAGAGAAGCATGTCTTAGTCTACTGATGTGATTTATCCTTGGTTGTATATTATTGGGATCCGTGATGATGGGGGCCATATATATGTACCTATTGATGATGATTGATGGTCCCACATACTTGATGATGATATCATATGATGGACAGATGATTCAGATGATGATTGATGCAGTTCAGCAGGTTTTATTATTACTTCAGATCAGCAGATTATGCATTGTCCATATATGGTGGACCCTACAACCGGCCCATTAGGGCAACCCATGGTGTATGAGTACACATTCCTAGTGGATTTGGGTCTTCTGGATCCAATGAGACTCTTATCTTTCAGTTCCGAGCACTTCTGACAGTGATTGGTGCATTTTTACACTTGTTGACCAGATTTGGGGCGGATTTCCTAGCCTGAGCAGCAGGGGCCAGGAGAGGCCAGTTCACCTAGGGCGCTGTATGAGGAGGGGGTGGTCCAGCCACTTGTTTTTACCATTTACCCCCCCTTTTGGAGAGCCTGGTGGGTTCAGATGGACAGAGCAAATGCCCTAGGAGGCAGGTTTGGCACTTTCACAGTTACCGAGGCAGTTAAAAAATGGGATAAAGTGGTCACTGAGGAATTCGATTTGGGCAATTGAGGCAAGGTTTTGGCATTTGGTTTTCACAGAGGTCTTCCAGGGTGATCCCACTATCTTCCAGCCAGTTTTCACCATGTGGGTAGGCCCACAGCGATCACAGGAGGTGTTTTACTACTTGTCTGTCACAGATTTTGAGGACAGATTTGATCATTTATATTATCTTGGACATATTTTATTATTTTATTGTGCCTTGTGGATGAGACAGTAAGGATTGATGCCTCCTAGCCCCACCATGTGCTTATTATGTCATGTCCTAGTCATCATGAGGTGGATTTTTGGTACTTTTACCCCCTCCAGGGGATGACGTCACCCTCCATGATTATTTTATACTTGACGTCATCATTATATTGGGTGATCCATGTGATATATTGTTATGGTTCATCTTAGCCATTGATTGTATGATGAGATCTTTTAATCTCAACCACTCATTTGATGTAGTATTGTAGAGTGGTATAGGGTTTTAGTCTTTATTATCCTATATAAGGAGGAGACCCCCTATTGTATAGCTCACCTTTGGAGCTCTGGAATATTGGAATAGAACACTTCTTTGTGGAGCATATCTCTCTTGTCTTGTGGATTCTCTTGCATATTGAGTATACAGTATCTCTTCTATGTATCATTGTCGATTTTGGTGCTTCTACTAGTTTTCTTGCAGGAAAGTCGAATTGATGGAGAGGAGGGCGATTTCTTGAGGGTTATTGTTGGAGGGATCCACATATTCTCTCTTGGGTTGATCTTGTGACAGGGAGTATCATTATTGTATCTTTGTGACATAGTTGATGCTTTCTATTACATCTTTCTATCATTTTCATAATCATCTTACTTGACTTGTTTCTTTGATCTTGTCTTGTAGGAGGAGGACGATTTGGCTATCTTGGAGGAGGACATTTTGGTTGGAGCTCTTGGATCTCACTCTTGAATATACACATAGGAGAATGCTATCAATTTGCAAGGTGGCCACAAGCAATTGAGGTAAGATCTACAAGGTATGTGCCTCTTTCATCCATTCTATCTTCATTGGTCACAAACCCTAATTAATTAAAACCCCAATTTTGGTATTTCTTAGATCTACTTAGATCTAGCCTTGCTTTTGAAAAGATCTTAAGAACCCACCTCTATAGCATCCACCCCTAGTTGGATCTATAGTTTGGTGGTGATTGGGTTAAAATTGACACACTTTTCAAGGCAATATAGCCCTCTTGAACGAAATCGCACTTCCTTGGAGAAGCTTGTTGGGTTAGATCTAGCACATGGGTAGGTGAGATCCCGCTTGATTTGTAATCTACACACTTGATAACCTACCCCCAGACTTTTACTTAGGTGATTTCTACCTTGTGGGCATCATTCCACATTTTGAGGAATTAAAACCCCCTTTTGAACTACTTGGCGTCTTAAAACTCAGATCTAGTAAGATCTAACCCTTGAATTGACTTGATTTTCTAGGTCCACATAGATCGGTGCATAAGCTAATTGGATCTACAGTTTGGTGGCCATCGGACTTGATTTGGTCCACCTTATCCATCTTTTATCCCTCCTTGAGCAATGTCACACTCCCTTGGGTGAGTGCGTTTGCCCACTTTGAGGAAGTGGGTGGTTGTGATTTTTGTGGAGTTGGAACGGCCATACCTTGAAACCTAGGTCTAGAGTATCATTTTGTGACGATCTGCCTTGGGGGTAGCATTCCTTGTTTTAAGGGATTGTGGTCCACTTAGAGTCATTTCATGAAATCCTAGATCTAGCTAGATCCAACCATTCTATCTCAATTAGCCTACTTGACTTGACCTCTAGGTCTCCCGATCTACACTTTGACATACCTTTTGACTCCATTAGCCCATCCAACAAGGCACTAGTCCTCCTCAAAGCAAGTCGCACTCCTTGGGAATTGTGTCAAACCTTAGATCCGGTACATGGGTACTCCTAAATTCAACTTAGATCCATAGATCTACTCATTACATATCCTCTAGTGCCAATTGCATCCCTTAACTTCACCTTGTGGGTCCACTTTAAGCCATTTCACATATCCCAAGAAAGTAGTACCCACTTGTGCAGCACATGGTACTATACCTTGTCATTATACCTAATCATGTGGCCTAAATCATACATTGGTTGAAACACTAACCATCTCTTAAACCACCTTCAACCATACTTTAACTTCTAGGTCCACTCAACCTTGCATTGGTTTCCATAACTCATCATTTAGTCATCCCTAGGAACCTTTGTTTGGGTCCAATCATCTCTGATTGGTTATAGGGTCTCCCCCTAGGTCTTGACTCATCTAGATTTAAAGCGAAGAGTGCCCCGGTTGACGTGACTCCCACCTTGCATTGGGAACCGTGGCATCTCTTGGGTCACCTCTTTAGTTGCCCATCTCCTCTACCGTCCCGGATGGGATACCACTAGGGGCAACTACAAGTTGTGTGATAACAGGCCCCTCTCCTCCTATAGTGCGCTTCTCTTGGGACAATTCGCACCCCCCTCTAGGGATACATCTCAACCATTCGATTTTGTGGATGGGGAGATGATCTCAACCCTCTGTTTTGGGGGGAAACCTATCTTGAGAGGGAGCCATCTCTATAAGAATTTGGACTCACCTCCATTGTACTTCTTGACATTTTTGAGATTTGCTATTCAGCTCTAGAGAGACATTTTCTCCATCTTCTTGTGTATAGTGATTGAGTGTTTGCTGTTGACTATTAGCATATTGCTAGTGTATTGTTGAGTGTTTATGTGGTATCTCTATCTATCCTTGGCCAAACTAATCTGCACGTGGAACGACCATCAGAGGAGGGGCGCATTTCTTGAGCTAGCAGCTCCGTCTTGGGCTCTCTCTCTCTGTGTTTCAGCAAAGGGAAGTGAATTTATACTTGTTATCTTGCTTTTCTTCATCATTTGTCGTTTATTTGTAAGTATTTCCTTGTCATTTGCCATAGTTTCTGATTTACTTCTCTCTTTGATAGGCACAAGGGTGCACTTGGTCATCTGTCTGCTCCAAACGCTAGGGGAAATTGCTTGGCTGCTCAACACTTGGACGTCAACAGATGTTTTCAGCACCAAACTCTTCTTCTCTATTGCTTCAAGTAGGCGATCACTGCTGCTCTCTCTTTTTCTCATCTTCTTGTGAATGTTAAGCTGCAAAAACACATTAAAACCCTTAAAAATTAAAATCTATAAATTTAACCGTAGGAATTCCATTTTCTTTCCAAACCCACTTATTATTTTCCCTTAAAAGATTACATCCCAAGTTTGGTTAGATTCCGACTCCATTTACCCATATTTTAGGCACTGGTCATTTAGCCAAAAACGCCCCTCAGCGGCGTTTTTCAATCTCAGCCTGTTGGGTGTGTTTTGGGGTTATGGGTACTCTTTAATTTGCTCTATAACATCTTTTTACCCTAAAATACCAAGTATCAGCAGCCGGAAGTGCTTTAAAAACGTCTTTTTTTTTACTGCCCTAGGTCCATTTTTCCACTGTTTAACCCATTCCCCTAGGGCTGTTAATTTCACCGCTTGCTGGTCTGTTTTTTGTGTCTTAAATCAGCCATTTAATCAATGTATTATTGCTGGAATATGTGTTTAATTTGCTTATCCATCTCTGCCATGTATTGATAAATCATCACGAGCTTCATTCCCCCATAGGCAGGGTCCCTAACCACGCTTCTAGTATTTTTTTGTTTGCTGATTTAATTTCCAGCCTTCTAATTCTTCAATTTGTTCATCATTTACATGTGTAATCAGATCTGGGTTTGTTTCACTTAGCATACGTTATCATCCAGAGTCTTGATTCCACTAAGGCTGGAAGAAAGCTCACCTTCAGTCATCCATTTTGCTTTCTACTTCGATCATCTTTTTGGGTTTAGGGTGTCTGATTGTTGAGTCTCGACCTTCACCGATTGAGTGGGTCTCCCCCTTGACTTGGCCAAATGCCTTTTCTAAAGTGACTGCAGCCTTGTCTGGTGTGACTTCTGTCCCCTTGGACAGAGGACTTGGTTGTTGTTGGTTACACCGGCCTAGCTGTTCTCCTCTACCATCCCTATTGGGATACATACCACAAGTAGCTAGAGTTTGTGTGATAACACCCTACAGAAATGGTTATGGAGAAAACTAGATCCACAAGAATGTCGAAGAGAAAAGACTTTACAATCACTTGCAAGAACATTCACAAATCTTCCAAGAGTTTTCAAGAATATTTTATTATGTCAGAAATCCAAGAGCCAAAAGTCCCTTTTACAAAAATGCATGTAACTCTCTGCCATGTGCCCTGGGCACAAAATTGACTGCACCAAAATATTTGGGGATGGGGTAATATGGTAATAATGACTGGCTGGACCCCATATCCCCTCAGGGGCGCCCTAGGAGAACAAAAATAATCAATGAAAGTGTTGGACGGGCCATTTTTACATGGCAAACTGAAGAAAAGTGGTAGTATGATCATAACATCACCTAAGAAAAGTGGTAATATGATCAATATTGACCAAATATAACTCAGATTCATCAGAAGCTGCTGCAAAGTGTCAAAGGTTAATGCATGCTCTACAACTCATTCAAATAGCAATTATAACAAAAAGTAATCATTACTGGCGATCTACCAACAAATATATAGTGTCATTAATTATTATTATGACTCAAACTAGACTTTCAAAATCATACTCACTTCATAGTTGTGATCAATTTGCTAGTGAAGGGTGAAGGCTAAAATAAACTGGTTAGGCCAAGGGGTGACTGACTGACTTAACATTGTGACACTTTGGATATGGGAAAGGGAATACACACCATAGTATATACTGAATGAGCAACAACACAGGGAATGGCGGTGTCTCACCAATGGATAAGTTGTTTACAGAGTGCTTATTCAACTTAGGCATCATGTCTATATCAAGTTGATCTAGGTTCATTAGGATCATTCAATTTCATTTCATGGCCTTTTTGGCCTACATAACCCTTCGAATCTCAGGTGTGCTGATAAGCACAACTAGTTGCATCTTGCAACCAGGGCATGTTTTCATACATATATAAGGTCAGCAATTGTTTAGATGTAGCTTCTAAGAACCATTGCTTTTTGGACCTTTCTTATACTCTTTGAGGAGTATTTTTAGCAGTTCATCGCTCTTGCCCTTTTTTAGTTTCCATGGGCGAATTTATAAGTTTCCATAAGTAGTACATGAGCTTTCAGTTTTAGCCAACAACATCTCAAGTGACTAGGGGGAGTTCGAGCCAATGCCAAACATCGGGACAACCGACCAGAATGATTTAGGTCTACAATCCAACTCACCAAAGGTAAGTTTTGTCACCAACTCTGAGCCGAGACACAATAAACAGAGAAGCTCATCCAATACAGAGGCTACAGTGGGGAAAGATCCTCCATGCCACTAGTCAAGTAGTAAGTCAGGGTGATAAACTAAAAGGTAGGCAATGGATGGATGAAGACAATGAATAATGGAGCCAACACTAGCAAGCCAAGGTATGGTGGAATGATCACCTCTATTCTCCCTAGGGAGGGTAAAACCAATGAGTATGAATAGTGAACTTCTAAGTCTGAGTAAGGACAGTAGGATATATATAATAAGATCAACCAGGCCCACATATCTATATGATCGCCAGATCATGACACTAAATGCTAAGACATGCCATAAGAATGAATATAAAAGAAATATAACCACAACACCATGATATACCTGCTGAGTCATATACCTGAATGCCCATCCTCTGAACCATCATCTGTCCTCTGAAACTGCTACTATAACTTTGGGCACTACTGAATGCTCTGTATAAATGGTATAATGGCTACATCGGTCATCTCTCTGAGTGTCCTGAGACTCAGTCATGGCATGGGGAATACATACGCTGTCCAAAATCTGATAGTGATCCATAGATAGTTGCTCATCTCATCATCTCAATGTAAAGGAACTGGCTGAAAAGTGCTCTGGAATCTGAAAAATAATGTATGGTAGCCCGGCTACTATATATGTGATAACATCTAGCTCTAGCTGAGACACGTGCTCTGAGGGAGAGAGCGCTTGAGAACCTCAGTATCTTTGGTCTCGAACTGCTCTGCATCAATCTTCAATCCAACACTGCACCATCATCATTTCAGCTTTTATTTTGCACCTGTACCTGCACTCACAAACACTAGAATACCTCATGGAGCATGTATGGGAAAAATATAAAATAAAACTGAAACTGAAATCTACTCTAAAGCATAACATGAAATGCATAAAAGAAAATTTTAAATCTAACATGGCATATATCATTTATTCATCATTCATCATTTTTTGTGTGTGTGTGTGCTGTGCAGGAGGAAAAGAGAACTTTTTCAAGCAGGCAATCTCAACTTGCACAGGCAGCCAACAATGTAAAAGGAAATTAAAATTCTTTAATGCATGCAGGAGAAGAGACAAGCTTAGGAAGGAGCAAGGCTCAACTCAATCAAAAACAAAAATAAGCAGACACTCCAAGCAGAAAAGAAAAATTGGCAACTCATCACACAGAAAAAGAAAAAACACACAAATCCTACTGCTCAAGTGAGCTTATTCAAGACCTACCTATCCTACTCTAACCAGTCAACACAAATGCTAGGTAAAATCATAAATCCAGTGCAACCATTCATCAAACAGATTAGTGATTCTTCTTTGATTTTTATTAATGAAACAAGTCATGATTGGATTAAAGATTAGAGAATTTGATAACACAATCTTTCTGGCTTGTTAAAAAATTGAAGAAGGGTTTGAATGGTGCAAAATGAAATCATGCCAAGGGAAAGATTGACTGAAGCTGACATCCTCCATCAAAGAACTGATACGATCATAAAATTTATGCAAATGATTGTTTAATATTGATGGAGGGAAAATATATGGTATTTGATTTAATAAACTACTTTCCTCATTCACTTCACTTGCATATTCAATTCGTTTCCCCTTGGGACTGATGATCAAATAAAAACCAAGTGGGGACAAATCAAGGCTTAAAAGACGAAAAATCAAAACTAGACCCACTTGATGCTCAAAAATGGAGAAAAGATGAAATTGATCTTTAAACACCTTTTCTAGCAACCAAGAATGATTGATAATTTGACAACAAGCATTATTGTTCCAAGGTGACTGAAAAGGGAAATGAAGTGCTTTTTCTCCAATCATGTGATCGTGCATATACTTCCTATTGAAAAATTCCAAGGCAAAAAATTGACTAGAGCACCAACCCAAAGATGATTGAAAGAGTTGGGAAGGGAGGGTGGATTGCAAAAATGAAAATTCTCCCAAGTGGATAAACAAGTTTGACCTTGGAGTTTGACAAAAGAAAACATTCTTTATTCTAGGAATGATTCCAAACATTCGATGAAGTCTAATATTTACAAATTGAGGACAAGATTCTAATTCTAAGAATTGGATGAAGCTATCTTGACTAAGGATGGAAAAAGAAAAATTGAAAGACTCACTATAAGAAGCAGAACAAGGATGAGAGCATCTAGTGTGATCCACTAATTCATCCTCATCGATTGATTCATAATTAAATTCATATGAGGATAAATTATCACTTTTATTTAATTTGTCAGGGAGAAAATTAACAAGCTCATTTAAAATATTCTGATTATTTGCACAATGATCATGTGAAAGCACTACTAAAGGGTCTTGGTCAATGTTTCCACTTTCTTCTTCTTCAATAAGGTGATAAGGAATTGAATGATTGTTAATGATAGAATGATTAAGGAATTCTTTTTCTGAAGGATCCTCAACAAACACAAAATCAGAAATTTCTTCAAGATCAAAAGTAGGGCTACTCAAGGACTGATTTGAAGTGTCATTATTATTATCATTGTCCTTATCAAACTGATCCTCAACAGCACAGTTATTGCTTGATGTCTCTGTTAAGGATTCTTCAATATTACTACCCCATTTATTCTTTAATAACCCAACAAACATATCATATCCAGTGATGGATCCTGGGGCTAAATTATCAAACCATAATCTGGCATTTCCACCTAATGTCTCACCCAGGGCCCGCATATAAACATCTTCATCATCAGCACCCCTAACTTCCATATAATCCCAAAATATTTGTAAGTGATTTTCAATTGACTCATAATAATTTCCATAGAAACGAGGCAGCCATTCAAAGTAATTATTTGGCATAAGATGAGGTGCCCCATGGATTTCAGAGAAGTCAAAAGGAGATGGCTTAGCTGGATTTTTAATAACTTTGGCCATTCTACTAAGGATTAGTTTTGGATGTCTAACTGGAATGCTAGAGTCATTTGACCAAATACTTTGGTTGCAAGGCCTTGGTTGAGATTGACTTTTGTTTGAATTAATTGGGTTAGTATTTTTACTTGAAGAATGAAAAGAATGATGAGAGTCATAAGAATTATGCACATAATCACTCCCATATTGATATGTTGACTGACTTTCATTACTTTCTTCCAACTGCCCTTTATAGCGAGATAGATTCTCATATATTTCATTCATACACCTTGTCATTTGGAAGAAAACGTCTGAATTCATTTATGATTTACAAATTACAAAATTGAAAGATGGGAATGGGGCCGATCCTCAGCAGAGTCACGAATTGGAGTCGCCAGGTAGATTTTTAAACTCTTCTACCAAGATGTATGTCATTTAAAGTGAAGGGAGGGAGAGAGTGAGACAAAACAGGTATGTTGAACCAAGGTAGGCCTCTACCTCCCCAGCAGCGGCGCCAAAAATGTTGTCAAAGAGAACGGGAGTAGGGCTTGAAAATATATGTCGAACCAAGGTAGGCCTCTACCTTCCCCGGCAATGGCGACAAAAATGTTATCACACAACTTGTAGTTGTCCCTAGTGGTATCCCATCCAGGACGGTAGAGGAGATGGACAACTAAAGAGGCAACCCAAGAGATGCCACAGTTCCTAATGCAAGGTGGGAGTCACGTCAACCGAGGCACTCTTCACTTTAGGTCAAGGTGAATCAAGACCTAGGGGGAGACCCTAACACCAATCAAAGATGATTGGACCCAAACAAAGGTTCCTAGGGATGAGTAAATCATGGGTTACGGAAACCAATGCAAGGTTAAGTGGACCTAGAAGTTAAAGTACGGTTGAAGGTGGTTTGAGAGATGATTAGTGTTTCAACCAATGTATGATTTAGGCCACATGATTAGTTACAATGACGATCTAGTACCATGTGTTACACAAGTGGGATCTACTTTCTTGGGCTATATGAATGGTTCAAATGGGACCCACAAGGTGAAGTTAAGGGATGCAATTGGTACTAGAGGATATGTAGTGAGTAGATCTATGTATCTAAATTAGAATTAAGAGTACCCACATATGAGATCTAAGGTTTGACACAATTCCCAAGGAGTGCGACTTGCTTAAGGAAGACTAGTGCCTTGTTGGATGCGTTAATGGAGTTAAAAGGTATGTCAAAGTGTAGATCGGGACCCCAAGTAGGTAAATCAAGTGGGCTAATTGAGATGTAATGGTTGGATCTTTCTAGATCTATTGTTTCATGATATGACCCTAAGTGGACCACAATCCCTTGGAACAAGGAATGCTACCCCCAAGGCAGATCGTCACAAAATGACACACTAGATGTAGGTTTTAAATTATGCTCTTTCCAAATCCACAAAAATCTCAACTACCCACGTCCTCAATGTGGGCAAACTCAATCACCCAAGGAAGTGCGACCTTGCTCAAAGAGGGCTAAAAGATGGGAAAGGGGTGTCAAAACAAGTCCAATGGCCACCAAATTGTAGATCCAAGTAGTTTAGGCAATGATCTATGTGGATCTAGAAAATCAAGACAATCCAAGGTTAGATCTTACTAGATCTGAGTTTTAAGGTGTCAAGTAGTCCAAAATGGGGTTTTGATCCCTTGAAATGTGGAATGATGCCCACAAGGTAGAAATCACCAAAGTAAGAGTCTAGGGGTAGGTTATCAAATATGTAGATTGCAAATCAAGTGGGATCTCACCTACCAATATGCTAGATCTAACCAAACAAGCCTCTCCCAAGGAAGTGCGATTTGCCTCAAGAGGGCTATATTGCCTTGAAAAGTGTGTCAATTTTAACCCAATCACCACCAAACTATAGATCCAACTAGGGGTGGATGCTATAGAGGTGGGTTTTTAATATCTCTTCAAAAGCAAGGCTAGATCTAAGCAGATCTAAGAAAAACCAAAATGAGGGTTTCGATTAATTAGGGTTTTTATGATCTAGAAATTATGGATGATTCAAAGAAGAAGAAGATCATACCTTTGGAGCATACCTGGATGAAGAGATGAATGCTAGTTGAGATGAGGATTACTTTTGCCAAAGATCAAATGGAGAATTTTTGAAGCCCTCTTGCCAAATCGATTTTTCCAAGCCACATATGTGTCCCTCTAACCTGTCAAAACCAAGGAGCAAAGCATCAATCAGTTTAACATGTTGAAGGTAGATACAATCAAGAAAGAGATAAGCAAAGAATAGTTGGTGCAAAGACAAAACCACTCCCTGTTTAACCCAAAACGTCCTCCTCCAAGCTTGAAGGGCAAGCCTCCCCACCAATTCGCACTTGTTGAAGAAGTCTTCTCCACCTGTTAAAAGATATGGCAAATATGCAAGATAGCTACAATAGATCCTCTAGTGCAATGGACAAAAGCATTTACAATCAAAACAACCAACATCCACTCCAACCCAAGCATGTACTCCAAAAGATAGAAATTTTATTCCAAGAGCCAAGAGCCAAAAATTTCTAGATGAGTTTACAATGAGAGGCTCTCTCCTTAAATAGGATGGAGAGAGACCATAATCCTAACCACTTTTTACATGAGTGGCTAAGATTAAAATATCAAAAGATCTAATCAATGGTTGAGATGAGCTCAACAATAAAATACATGGATCAACCATAAAATATAACCATAAGTGGACAAAATTGTCCTAGGAGAGGGGATCCCACCAAATCATGATGACAAAATATAACAATAAGCTTATGGTGGGTCCAAGGGGTAATTTTAGCCACCCTTGGTCAATCCCCATAGCACAATAATTATAAAATAGTCATCAAAGTACCAAATCATGCCTCTATGGACAAATCGTGGGCCTTAGGAGGCCTCAGAAATCATCAGAAAATGCCATAAGTGATTGATGTGGGCCCCAATGAAGCTGAAACTACTGGAGAAGGTGCAGAAGACATCCCACTCATCATCACTAATCATACCATGCCAAAACTTTGCCTCAGTAGCCCAAATCGAATTCCTCTGTAGCCATTTCTACCAATCCAAAACTACCTCGGGAAGCGTGTACCTGCCCCAAACTGCCTCCTGGAGTGCCTACGTTGTCAAGGTAAGGGCACCAGTGTGTCCGAAAGGGGGGTAATATGGTAAAAAAAAGTGGCTGTACCACCCCCTCCATCATCAACGCCCTAGGTGAACCAAATAAAAATCATCTCTGCTCTGACAGGGTCTCCGAAAGACCAAAACTGCACTGGGACAGCCTACTGAGGCTCAATCATCAATGTAACTACTCGGAACTGAAAATAGACTGTCTCATTGGAATCAGAAGGTCCAAAACTATCCAAGATGTGTACTCATACACCATATGGATCTCTGCATGATCATATAATATATCCAATATACCGGAACAGGTGAAATAATAATAATCTGTAAATGATCAAATAATGCTGAAAACCATAAATCATCATCATAAACCTATATCTGATGCATAGAACCATCATGTACATGTACATAGACCATATATCATCTATCTGAATCATCACAAGGTCCAACAATCTCATGTCCTGTGATTGACCTTGGTCAAACTAAGTTTGACCAGGTCAATATTGACCAAATATAACTCAGATTCATCAGAAGCTGTTGCAAAGTGTCAAAGGTTGATGCATGCTCTACAACTCATTCAAATAGCAATTATAACAAAAAATAATCATTACTGGCGATCTACCAACAAATATATAGTGTCATTAATATTATTATGACTCAAACTAGACTTTCAAAATCATACTCACTTCATAGTTGTGATCAATTTGCTAGTGAAGTGTGAAGGCTAAAATAAATTGGTTAGGCCAAGGGGTGACTGACTGACTTAACATTGTGACATTTTGGATATGGGAAAGGGAATACACCCCATAGTATATACTAAATGAGCAACAACATAGGGAATGGTGGTGTCTCACCAATGGATAAGTTGTTTACAGAGTGCTTATTCAACTTAGGCATCATGTCTACATCAAGTTGATCCAGGTTCATTAGGATCATTCAATTTCATTTTATGGCCTTTTTGGCCTACATAACCCTTTGGATCTCAGGTGTGCTGATAAGCACAACTAGTTGCAGCTTGCATCCAGGGCATGTTTTCATACATATATAAGGTCAGCAATTGTTTAGATGTAGCTTTTAAAACCCATTGCTTTTTGGACCTTTCTTATACTCTTCGAGAAGTATTTTTAGCAGTTCATTGCTCTTGCCCTTTTTTAATTTCCATGGGCGAATTTATAAGTTTCCATAAGTAGTACATGAGCTTTCAGTTTTGGCCAACAACATCTCAAGTGACTAGGGGGAGTTCGAGCCAATGCCAAACATCGGGACAACCGACCAGAATGATTTAGGCCTACAATCCAACTCACCAAAGGTAAGTTTTGTCACCAACTCAGAGCCGAGACACAATAAACAGGGAAGCTCATCCAATACAGAGGCTACAGTGGGGAAAGATCCTCCATGCCACTAGCCAAGTAGTAAGTCAGGGTGATAAACTAAAAGGTAGGCAATGGATGGATGAAGACAATGAATAATGGAGCCAACACTAGCAAGCCAAGGTATGGTGGAATGATCACCTCTATTCTCCCTAGGGAGGGTAAAACCAATGAGTATGAATAGTGAACTTCTAAGTCTGAGTAAGGACAGTAGGATATATATAATAAGATCAACCAAGTCCACATATTTATATCATCGCCAGATCATGACACTAAATGCTAAGACATGCCATAAGAATGAATATAAAAGCAATATAACCACAACACCATGATATACCTGCCGAGTCATATACCTGAATGCCCATCCTCTGAACCATCATCTGTCCTCTGAAACTGCTATTGTAACTCTGGGCACTACTGAATGCTCTGTATAAATGGTATAATGGCTACATCGGTCATCTCTCTGAGTGTCCTGAGACTCAGTCATGGCATGGGGAATACATACGCTGTCCAAAATCTTATAGTGATCCATAGATAGATGCTCATCTCATCATCTCAATGTAAAGGAACTGGCTGAAAAGTGCTCTGGAATCTGAAAAATAATGTATGGTAGCCCGGCTACTATATATGTGATAATAGTACCCATAAGACCAAAACATCAAGGTGGTACAAATCAAAACTCAAGGTGGGTAGAAGACCCTACTAATCACAAGTCAAAGACAAGGTACCACAAGACAAGGTGTAAAGACCGAATGTTAATCAACCAATGTGCGGAAGGTACATCCAATCATCTCTCTCTCAAATGTACAAATGTTCCATATAACCTAAAAGTTCATCATCACTGTAAAAGGAAGGTTCCACACTGGATGATGTGATCTTGTGATCCTCTATACTGCTCCTTAGGTCAGTTGTTGGTGGCTCCATCAAGGGGTGGCCAGTCCCTTGAGAAGACCATCTAGCTCAACCATCTCGAAGACCTAGGAGAGAAGGACATCACACATGATCATCTTGGTCCACTGACCAAGATCCACCTGGTTAACTGACCAAGTATGTCACAGCAGGAACTACTTGGTCCTCATGACCAAGAATTTGCTTGGTCTTGGACCAGGAGGTCTCTGTCTCAACTTGCACGACCTGCTTAGTCCTTGTGACCAAGAAACTGTCTGGTCCCTTAACAGAATACCCTAGAGACAATTAGGGGCCCTAGCCACATGCTAGGGACTTTGCCATGGCATCAACCTGCTTGGTCCTCGACCAAGAACCCCAAGAAACAGCTAGGGGCCCTAGGGTACCTTCTAAGGTCTTACTCTTTACTCTGCCTGGTTAACTTGACAAGGAACCCTAGTTAACTTACTAGGGTACCATCCTATCTGAGAATGGGTCTCGCAGTTGCACTAACTTTAACAATTTCTAACAAACTAAATATTTTAATATTGTTGAATTATCTTGTTATCACACAACTTGTAGTTTCCCCGATAGATTATCCTATACAGGATGGTAGAGGGGATGGGAAACCAAAGAGGTGAACCAAGAGGGCCTTGATTCCCAAGATGGATTGGTTGTCATGCCAACCGAGGCACTCTTCACTTTGTGCTATCTAATCCCTAGATAACAATGGGGGAGACCCAGATCAACTCCCGACAGGAGAGATCTAACCAAAACACCAGATCACATCAGATAAGTGAAGTAAATAAGGTGTAAGGTATACTGAACCCTAGATCTAAGGATGAAGTCACAAGATGAGTTAAGTTTAGATCAAGAGGCTTATGAGATATGAATATTGACCCAATGTGATAGTACAAGTGACTTATAAGTTTAAGGTAGGAGGGTTAAAACTAAGATGGGACTATCTAGTAACTTTAGATTAGACTTGATAGAGAGTATGACAGTGTCTATGCATCACAAGTCAAAAAACGAGATCAAATAACCCAAAAAATGACTAAGTCTTGAAGTGCACATGGGCAAAGAGATCAGTCCCTAGGGAAATGGGCCACAAGGAGTCCCTCAAGGGTGACGCCCTTGAGAACTCACTTTGGGTTAGGCCTAAAGTGGAAAACCCAGAAATCTTTCACCATGATTTTAAGTTAAATGAGCCAGGGAATTTTTCAAAGAAAAACCAACTTAGGGTTTGTAAATAAAATAGCAGTGGACGGATGGAATAGATGAATAACTCAAGAAAATCTAAAGTACTTACCTCCTGTGACTTGCATATGCCAAGTGCAATGATGTTCCAACTCCCTCGAAGCAAATCCAACTTAATTTGACACCTCCCAAGATGAAATCGATTTTCCTCCAGTAGCAAGTGCGCCCTCCTTCCTGTAGATGACAATCTCTATAAGAATTGATTTACAGAAATGAAAGTAAATGATGCAAGAAGAACCAAATAGCATAAATATTGATCAAAGATACAATAAGAACTACTCCCTGATTATTTTACTCATCCAGTGAAAGGATCCGGAGAAGCCTCACGAAATCCCTCAATGAAGTCGCCCTCCTGCAGAACATGCATCAAGCAAAACATATAGCATGGAAACTCATCAAACAATGAAGATGTGACAGGCTATCAGAGCTACAATCACGCACGAGAACAATCTATAACAAAGGCACAAGAGTTTTTCCCAAAAATATTTCTTTATTGTCAAAGATCCAGAGCCAAAAGTCCCATTACAATGAGGGGGTCTCCTTTAAATAGCAATGGGAGAGACCAAAACCCTAACCACCTTTTTAATGAGTGGTTGAGATCAAAAGATACATAAGTGATAATCAATGGCTAAGATGAGCCCAAAAATAAAGTACACGGATCAACTAAAAAATAGAAGGGGTGCACTAGCTAAGTCGCCCTAGGGGGAACATACCACATAAAAGTGACTAAAAGTCATAACATAAGCTCATGGTGGGTCTAGGAGGTGTAATATTCCTTCTCTAGTGTGTCCCCATGGCACAATAACATATAATAACATCATCATGATACAATACTATGACCACATGGCCAAATCATGCCCCCTCAATGACACAATAAAATCATAATATAAAAGCCTAGACAGTGTGGGCCCCACTGAATGCTACAACCTGCTCTGGAAGGTGTGGGAAGCATCACACAAATCATCTAAACCAACCTCATGCCATTTCCTTACCTCAGTATCCCAAATCGAATTCCTCTGTAACCATTTTTACCATTTTCTATCCTAAAACAAATCGCCTGTGAAAGAATAAAATGCCTGTAGCTCACTGCCTGGTCACCCGGGGCCAAAACGGACTGCACCAAAATGTCTGGGAGCATGGTAATATGGTAAAAACAAGTGGTTGGACCCCATACTCCCTCTATAGCGCACTAGGTGAACAAAATAAAAAGTCAAACTGTGATGCCAGGCCATTTTAAATGGCAAATCTGCAATAAAGTGACAATCTGAGTAATATCTCAACTGGAAGTGCCCGAAACTGGAAAATGAGTATCCCAATGGACTCAGAGGGTCCGAATTCACTAGAGATGAGTACCCATACACCATGTGGATATCTGTATCTGTAACCATAACCATGCCCGAACAAATAAAAATAATAATCTGTAAATGATCAAAATCATAAAAATATCATACAATCACCATCTGAAATGTGTAACTACTGCATGGAACCACCTGATGGGCAATGAAAGACCGTATATCATCAATCTCTAACATCACTGGTCTAACTCATCTCATGTCATGTGGCTGACTTGGTCAAATTGGGTTTGACCAGGTCAAAGCTGACCAAAATATGACCCAGGCTAAAACATCAAAATGTTTCAAGTGTAATTGGATAAGACATGCTTTGTTAATCATTCAAATAGCAAGACTTTAATCATAAAGTAGCGTTTCACTGGTGATTTAAACAAATAGATATTCAATATAAATTTATAAATAATAATAACTCAGAGTAGAACCTAAAGAATATACTCACTTCATGGCTGTGATCAATTTGCTAGCAATGGGTGAAGGTGGACAATGCAAGGCTAGGCTAAGGGATGATTGTACTAACTCAACACTGTGATACTTCAGATGTAGGAAAGGGGATACACACTTAAGCATATGTTGGATAAAGAAAACACAGGGGATGGTAGTGTCTCACAAATGGAATAAGTTGTCTGGGAAGAGTTTATTCAACCTTGGCAGATATCTACAACTCACATCCAAGCTGACTCAGCTCCGTGAGGATATTTTCTAGAACTGCCATGACTAGGTGTCCGACTAACCGTAATTTGAGGTTCTAGGGGACACTTGGAATTAGCTGTCCCTTACTCCATCTCACATCACAACCCGTAGGCTCCGTGAGGAATTAATCATTACATTCAATTTCCTGGCCATCAGTCTTTGTATTTACTATTTAGCATATATTTAACCACTGCTTTCTTTAAACCTTTATGACCCTTTTGGGGATTTTACATGTGCTTAGAAGCACAACTACTCAAGCTTTCATCCAGGGTGCATTTACATTTCATTCATTTCATAGCCCCTTTTCTCATTGTGCTTAGAAGCACAGTTTTAGTTTTGTTTCAATGGGCTTATACAAGAGATATACAATAATTTCCATATACATGTAATGATGGTAGTACTATCTGCATCAGCCAACACAACTTAGGCAACTCAGACCCGAGACACAAACTAACAGGGATACCATCTAACAAAGAGGCTAAAGTGGGGAAGTCCTCCATATCACAAGCTAAGGTGTAAGTCAAGGTAAAAAATAGAACTGGAAGCTGACGAATGGATGGGGAAGGTGAAAAGTGGTGCCAATACTAACAAGCCATATATGGTGGAATGATCACATCCATTCTCCTAAGGAGGGTGAAACCAATGAGTATAAACAAGAACTTCATAATTCTGAGTAAGCTAGACCATATAGATATAATTTTAAACAACCATGTCCATAATATATAGATATACCGCCAGATCATGACCACTAAATAGTAAAATACTAAATCAAGCTACCAAAATGACCAAAAAAGCAGCATACTCATAGCCAATACACATCCATATACCTGCTGGGTCATATACCTATACCAACCATCTGAAACATCATCGGTCAACTGGAATACTGCTGCTGCACATCTGGGCACTGCATACTGCTCTGTATGGCAAAATGGCTACATCGGTCATCGAGTCTGAGATCATGAGGCTCATTCATGGCATAAGGCTGTACTGTCTGCTCAGGGGCTGCTCTGAAAATTTGAGTGATCCTGGAATGAATGCTCATCTGATGCTGATCTCAAGCATCTCAATGTAAAGGACTGGCTGAAAAAAGGACTGGAATCTGATCTGAAAATATGGTAGCCCAGCTACTATAAATGTGATAACATGTCTAAAGGAGTTAGTTATATTATTTTATTGTATAAGGAGGTTGAGTTTTCTTATTAAAAGTCTCTTTATGAATAGCATGACATCATCATAGCCTATGAATAACCTAGATAGTTAGTGTGAGGTCATCACAATTATTTACAGTAATTGTAAATGTGATTGAAAGATTCAATTAGTTAATAATGGATCCTACTACCTATAAATGCTCTATGAAGCAATGTAAAATCGTTTATGAACCATTCTAGAAGTTAAAATATTCCTTTATTATCTTCATGGATATGCACTTGTGTCTAAAAAGTGCCAAGCTTTAGGAGGAAAAGAAATTCACAATGATGAAAAAGGAAAGCTATGTCTGTTGCAATGAAGCAGTTAATTATTGGTTAGCACTTTAAAAACAACAATAAAGGCAATACCTGGAGGACAAATGCTGAAGAAGACAGAGATAGAGCAGCTCCAATCACCACAGCTTCATCAATACTTCTTATGTTTACCTGCATTAGAGAATTTGATTGCTTTCCATTAGAACCTGTGTTATGGATAATATGGTGAAATGAAACTAGAATAAAGTATAAACACAAACTGTTTCAGTCACCAAAAAATAATCTTATATGGAATCTCAAAACAAATGAATTATTCAATTTTTGTTTAAAATAAAATGCATATGTTGAAGAGTTCTTTATCAATCTCATAAACTACATTCAAATTAAATATTGAACAAAGAGACATCAAACATAAACAGGAGACCTGGGGTTCAATAAAAAAATGTCTTCTCCGATTTGGTTTAGGCTGTACACATTCAAAGATAATTGTAATTAACACCTTGAAGATGTAACATCCATGCCCGAACATATTTTGTTGCAGACACATTTAGATATAAAGTCAATAAGGTAGGAATGGTGAATTCTATATTTCATATGCTTGCAGTTCCAGCCTGACCAGTGAACAAGCAAGACTCCATATTTTCATTGGCATGATTTGCATGCCTTAAACAACACCTTTTTCTTAACATCCTCTTACTCAATTCAACTTCTTGCAGAAACTAGCCCATACTTTTCTATGTCTCCAAATATCTATCCCAAGTTGATGTACCCACTGTTACCCCCTCATATAGCATGAGGTATTTGATCCAGTTGAAGACCCTGCTATGCAGGTTTCCCTAGTAGTATGATGGATCTTGAGCCATGCTTTGTTATATGGGGACCTGTGTATCAGTGATGGTCAATTAGTTGGCATTTTCCTTTATAGTTGGATGCATGATTATTTCATGGAGTTGTTCTTATGCACACTTGCTTGTCTATGGTTGTTTCCCCTAGAGCATATCACCATGGTGGGATTATTTCTGATGGTATGTTATTGGTATACCATGGTTAGATGATGTGCATTATTATTTATTTCCTTGTTGGCATCATCTTGTAAGACAAAATGAAAGACAATACTCATAAAATGGTAAAACTCTCATTCCTTTATTCACACAAAGAGTACCATTATATAGTACTTTGAAATATGCCACCTCAGTGAGAGATATTCTCTAGATCCCAACACCTTGCATGGTGACTAGGCTAGAAAATATTCTCCAAATCATTTAGACTTATCTAAGATAAATGACTATTATCCTAAATAATAATTACAATAATGGTGACATTTAACTTATGTGATTGCTAATGTAAGCCATAAGGCTAACAATCCCCCACTCAATCACAAGTTTATGTATCTGTATCAACTAAGCAATAAACACTAATGCTGAAGCTGATATGATGGATCTTTCAGAAGCCTTCATCTGTGCTTCAATGAAAAATCTGCCTGAGAAACCGTCAAATGTGGATTCTGAATGGTTCATCTGAAATGAACTTGAAGAGAGCTGAATTTCTGGAGTGAACAGCTGCCATGTCTGAACATTCCCTGTCTGCTTGACAATTTCATCATTTGCCCAAGTGATTTAGCTAGAAGAGGCTGGCATCTTCTACTAATTGGTGAAGATCACCATGCTACAATCAATGAAGTGCTCTCTGAAATGAGCAATCAACATTGTTATGCATCGATTAACATCTAAATGCATCATGTATTTGAGTCTACCATCCATAGACTGCTGTTTTCATTAGTCTGCCATCTACAAACTATTTTGAGTTTGCCATCTGCAAACTATAATTCTTCATCTGCAATTTTGGAGCTTGCCACCTGCAAACTATTGTTTCCTTTTGACATTTGGAGTCTGCCATCTACAGACTATTGTTGTTTCCCATTTTGATAATTTTGAAGTCTGTCATCTTCAGACTTTTGACCATCTTCATAGTAGTGTATTGAAGTCTGCCATCTACAGACTTTTGTTGTTTGTTTCCCATTTTGAAAATTTTTGGAGTCTGCCATCTACAGACTTTTGTCACTTTTGTCCATATTCAGAGTTTTGTTTCAGAATCTTCCATCTACAGAATTTTGATGTCGAAACTTGAAGAATGACAATCATTATCAATATTCCCCCCTTTGTCAGCTGAAAGGTGACAAGCTATGGGTTTTCATGTGGTTTACCCTTAACCATTTCATCATTGTACCATATCTACTCCCCCTTAAAAATAAAGACTATTTTGTAAATGTACCCCCCCTCTTAAGATGCAAGAGAGTACCATTTAGATTTCAACTCAAAGTAGGCATGTGGAAATATCCACATGTTATCTCATCCCGTGAGGGCCATGCTCAAAAGCTACGCCATAAGGGGACCACTGGAGTTATATTCTATCAGGTACAAAAAAGACTGTGCTACAAGATGCATCTTTACTCGAGATTGTACTCTTCGGTAAGACTGATATAATTTCTTGGTTGTTGATGTCCATTCCCAAGGATTGATCCACCCATAGTGAATCTTTAATCTTGTAGGCTTGTTTCTCTTGGAGCATTTTTCTGAAGCATGATTCTTCTTGCCACAATATTGACAGGATGGAGATCAAAACAATTTGTCTCCAAATGACCAACTCGATGACAATGTTGGCATTTAGGAATTTCTTCCATGTGATTTTCATTAGCTTGTTGATTAGCTTCTTCATGGACTTTTTGATTGGTTTCTTCATTTATGAATCCTGCACTCACAAACTGAATTGGTTTGGAGTAGTCTGGTATATGAAAAGTCACATCTTTTTCATATCCAAGTCCTTTTCTTTGCTTGTTGTTTCTGATTTCTTCCCAAGTTCTGATGATGGACTTGGAAAGATCATTTCGAAGCTGTTGCTTTGACATCATTTGATTTTCTGCATGTTGTTGAATCCTTGAAATGTTTTCTTCATTGAACTCAAAAGAAAACGCTTGAAAGATAGCTTCATCTTCATTGGAAGATTCATATTCATTGGATACTACTTTTGCATTGTTTCCACTTAATTTTTGTTGCACTCTTTGTTGATATGAAACATCATCATCGTCATCATTAAATAGAGGGTTGTGATGAAGAAAGACTTGTTCAGATTGCTATCGATGCTGGAGCTGATTGAAATCATCATCTTCAAAATTGTTTATCAAGTATTCCTTCTCATCACTAGATAAGCAATCATCAGTCACACTCTCTGTTTCACAAACTCGTATTAGGCTATTTGTATCGCAAGTAGCATCATTCATTTTCTTTTCAAGAATTTGTAGTTGAAGGAGTTTAATTACTTGCTCCTTCATTTCAAGTTGGTCTTGAAGTTCAACAACTTGATTTTCCAATTTTTCTAAGGATTCTTGAAGTTCTTTGATGTTTTGATTATCATTTTGAAGTTGCTTTCCTCCTTTACCCATTGTCACACTCGCTTGAATTTATTTCACTCACTTGATTATGTGCCAATTTTAGGGTGTCGAGTACAACCGATCATGCACCCCAAAATGTGTTTTTACAATGATCTTATAACAAGCTTGATTTAAAACTCAGAGGATGAAGGGTGTCGGGTTCAACCGAAAATGCACCCAAAATACAAATTCAACTTGACTTGATTTTCGAAAAGACAAGTAAACTTACAAAAGGACTATTACAAGTATACTGTTCAACTAATGTTTGATTTCAAAGTTGATTTGATCTTCAAATTTGAAAAATAGTTACTCCTTAGATTGATGTGTCCATTTGATTGTGTACTATAATTCCCTTTGTGGAGTGCTTGTTTGTCAAATTAAATGTGTCAAAGATTAGACACATATTACTATCTTCAAGCATTTGTAAGTATCATATGACAAACAGACCACAATCACCATCACACACAAACTCAGAGTGTTCCTAAGATCCCCATATTCAATTTCAGGGTGATCTAAGACAAGAACCCAAATAAATATGATTTTACTATGAAATCCTCCTGTGCTTATTACAATAATTTCATGAAAATACTTCCATTATCTTCATGAGAAACTTCCTTCTCAAACCTTTTTACCATGTCTTGGCAAGCAAGTATTCAATTGTTCTTTTATCCCATGACCTGTTTTTGAAGTGAAAATTTGTTCTCAACACTTCAAAATGTACAAAAAAATATGGAGTTTCCAAACAACCGATTTTTTTCTTTTGAAACAAAATATCCCACAACACTTTACTCCCCAAAGTGCTCAATTATACAACTCCTCCTTTATGAATTTTGGATACATTTACAAAATTATCCCATGCCTTTTACAATTACAATGTCCAAACCCTTCTACAAAGTGTTCACATACACTTTTAACCTTTTCACAAATAATAGAATGTACTCCTAGAATTGAAAAAGGTTCAGGTACCTTGGCAAATAAAATAATATGTTCTCAACACTAATCTTTTAGATCCAATTATAAAGGGGAATAAGGCATGTCAGCACTGAACAATGCAGCTCGCTATAGGCTAGGCGAAGAGCATTGTCTTCTTACTGGACTTTTGTTCTTGCTGGAAGAATGCTTTGAGGAGATCATGACTTCATATCTTGAATTCAAAACCGATGCATGATATGATTCTCGCTTCAGATACATGTTCAGTTCAGAGTGCCACAAGATCTTCACCAGATTGCTTCAGGTTCAACAGATTGTGTGATGACTCCAGATCGTGGTTGTTTGCTAGAGGTCACTATTTATTGGACAAGTCACTTGCGTATAGGTCATCTCCATAGAGATCCTTGAATTCACAACGATTCTATCGTTTGATTCATGATTACGTTGGTCTCAGTCTAGCCATTGTAGAGCAGTAGGGTTTTCAGACACTTGAGTACAGATCTGAAGACAGAAATCACCTCCAGATTGCTTAGATCAAACTTGATCGTTATCACAACGTGCACATCCGAGGAAACCACCCGCACTTGGGTTCTTTTACACAGTGGCGACCTTTACAAATCTGCAGCGATTTGAGCAGCATAAACGTCTCCTCCAAAGCATCTGTCTTGGCTTCTTCTTCAGCAAACTCATTAATTTCAATCACCAACATAGGCTCACAATCAGATCAGACAGGCGGCTTTTTCTCTTCTACGCACAACAACGATCCCAACAATCTCTTGGGAAGTGGTCATGGTTGTGTATCGCAGCGTTAGCTTCTGTCCTTTCTTTGCAATCGGGTGCAGGATGGTAGCACAGAATTCTTCAGCGCCGATCTTCCGTGGCTCCTCCACGCAGGCCACGAACCTTGATTTCAACGCAAATTTCTCAGTAGGCCATCCATCATCTTGGGATCTCTAATGACTTCTATGAAGGCACAAACCAGCACTATTTGCTACTATGGATCATAGTGATACACAATCATTTCGTTCACTATCAGATCCACAAAATTAATAATTCGGAATAGGAATGGTTCCATGTAGCCATCTGCTTCACCTTACCTCTGGCAGAAGGCAAACAAATACATACCCAAATGCTCAGAAATGGAATGCAAATAAAATTGTGGCACAACTAATTTTTGAAAAATTGCACAAGCGTTGATCGTGAATGGCAGACTGAGGAATGCAATGATTAATTGAATCTCAGATCTGGCAGTTGGGTGGCTTCACTGAGGGTCGCGTCAGATCTCTTCTTGGGGGCTTTCTTTCAACATTTTGGATCTTGGTTTCATCATGCAACAGCAAGGCGTCACTCCATGGATCTCTAACTTTAAGCTCTGCAATAGCAAGATCACAAGGAAGGAAGTTGCTAGTCCACAACGACAGCACCATTCGAATCTAGCTCTCTTCTCTGCACTTCCCTTGCGGGATTTGATTCCTCCTTACATAAATAAGTTGCCTGCCTGTTACTGTTTCCACAGCGACAACTTACAGAACCCACTCTTCACATCTTATAAATAGGAAACCCTTTATGATAAGTACAGAGATCAATATGAGGAAAAAAGAGCACCTTGGATAAGATCGCAGAGTTCGACTCTAAGGGGATCACTGGAACTCGCTGAAGATTGCTTTGAAAACCTTCAGTCTCTAGCTGGCCTTAATTCTGCAATTAACTTGAATCAAAAGCCCGTGGGCTACAGGTTGAATGCATATTCGCCTCAATCATGTTAAAGGCGAGAACACTCAGATCTGGACCACGATCTGACTTGGGAATGAAAAACTCAGATCTCAGCACACTAGCAATCTATCTCATCTTTTTAAATCTCTCATGAAACACTACCACGGAGGATCAAAACTACCAGCCCTTAAGAACTATAAGTGCTCTGATACCAAATGTAAGACAAAATGAAAGACAATACTCATAAAATGGTAAAACTCTCATTCCTTTATTCACACAAAGAGTACCATTATATAGTACTTTGAAATATGCCACCTCAGTGAGATATTCTCTAGATCCCAACACCTTGCATGGTGACTAGGCTAGGAAATATTCTCCAAATCATTTAGACTTATCTAGGATAAATGACTATTATCCTAAATAATAATTACAATAATGGTGACATTTAACTTATGTGATTGCTAATGTAAGCCATAAGGCTACACATCTCTTGGTTGGAGGCTTGCATCTAGCACATATGATGTTTAGGGGGTGTTTGAGGTTCTTGCATAGCATTGATCACACATTTGATTGAACCTTAACACATTTATGAAGAAGAGGGATACCCATCAAGTGAGGGTGTTCCCTCAGTTTTATTGGTTAATTATTGTTCCTAGAAGTGGTGAACTAATGGCTTGGTGTAATGTCATGGATTTTGCGTTGAATTTTTAACTACTTTCATAAATAGGTAATTATGTGTGCATTTTAAAAAAATTCTTTAACACAATTACACATGCAAGTATCAGCCATGTTAGCTTCTTATGAGCAGTATGACAATAAACTTAAATAGAGCAGAAAGTAAACACATCACATCACAATACACATGCACAGTAGACACCAAGATTTTTACCCTGGGAAAACCCTCTCTCCTCCTGAGGGAAAAACCCAACAACCTTTCTTATGGTAGATTCATTAATAGAAGAACAACTATACATCAAGTGACCATGAACATCAAACCATTCTCAAATGAAAGTAAACAAACAGAGAGACCAAGTACTTATCTTTTCATATGAAGTTGAAGAAGCAATCACTGCTTCAAATGCTACTCTTTCTCCATCATGTGAGACCACTGCTGATGTAAGCCCTAGGCTTACAAAACTTCAGCCCTAAAGCCCTCCACAGATTGATCTCACTGATATGCTGTTAGTATACTAAATTGCAGACCTTCAATTTGTGACATCATCCCTTAGAGACCTGATTTGAGCCCTCAAGGGCCTACAGCTGCCCACTGTCACCAATACCAAGCCCTCTTAGGGCCTGTCAGACTTGCATCAGCCCTTGTAAAGCCAACGTCAGCCGCTATGCTTTGTCGTCAGCCTGTTCAGGGTCCTCTAGGACCTGCATCTACCCGCAGTCACTTGATTCGAGCCCTCTTAGGGCTGATCCAACTTGTGGCTGCCCTCTTGTGGTCTGTTGTAGCTTGCGGCAGCCCTTTTAGGGCCTGTTGTAAACCTACGAGAGCCCCCTTTGGGATTGATCTACCTACAGTGACCCTGAAGCATCCCCCTTGGGGCTTGATATGGCTGTCGTGACCTTGTAGCAGTCCCCTTGGGGTTTAATCTGCCTGTCATGACCCTCACTGAGGTCTAATCTCTTGGCCGCAACCTGTTAGGGGTCAAACATACTCTCGGCACCCCTTCTAGAGCTGGATCAGACCCTCGACAGCTCTGTTCAAGAGATGGCAGCCTTGTTGGGGCTTGGTATGAACCACGACAGCCCTATTAGGGCTTGAACTAGCCACGACAACCCTATTTAGGGCTTCAACATAACCTCTGCAGCCCTTCTAGGGCTAGATCAAACCCTCGAAAGCCTCAAAGAAGATAAGATAGTCTTGCTAGAGAAGATGGCAGCCCTGTTGGGCTTGGTACAGACCTTCGGGAGCCTCAAGGAAGATAAGACAGCTTTGTTGACGAAGACTTTGTGAACCTGCTAGCTGATCCAAACCCCAAACAAATATGAAGAAGATAAACAGGGACTAAAAGTACCCAAACGACATCTTGGACAGAGATTGTTTGATAATTTGATGTGTATTTTTCACTTGAGAGGGTTCCTCATTTATATTCCTTCATTGAGTAATTCAAGGCATGACTTCTATAAGTCAAGGAGTTAACAAATAATATAAAATACTTTTGGTTAGGGTCCTTTTAATTTTATTGTGGACTTTTAGCACTTTATTAGGGCTATATAACCACTTACTAGGAAATGGGACTCCCCTCATCATGACTTAAATAACATAACTAAAAATCATAACACTAGGAACTTTTCTTCTTTTATTCTTCACTTGACTTAGGCGCTAGGGATTTGGGTCCTCATCTTTATGGCATTGACTTCTCTTTATGTCAATATGATTTATCATGTCTTCCTTAAGTCCATGATAAGTCCATAAGGACCACACGTGCCATCTAGATACTCACAAGAAAGGTCTTTCCAATGTGCTTCTAACTTGAGCCCACATGACTCAACTTCACAATACCACTTAAGTTCCAATAAGTACTAGCTCTTCTTCTCTTTTCAATGGTCAACTTGCCTTCTTGAATCTTCATCATAAGAAAGGTTTTCTAGAGACTACTTCCACGTTGATGTTATCCCCTTTACACGAGGGCATTGTTATCATCTAAACTGTAGTTACCCCTAAGGATGTATCCACTCATAGATGGCAATAGGGAAGGGCAACTCAAAAGGTGCAACCACGATCACCTCGACCTCCAATAGATGGTTGTCACGCCAGTCGAGGCAACCTTCGCTTTATGTTATCTAGCCCAAACAACAAAGGGGGAGACCCGATCTACTCCTGACAGGAGAGATCAAAACCAAGACACCAAATCAAGTTAATTCTAAGTGAAGTAAGGTGTATGGTTTATCCTAGACCTTAGTATGAAGTCACAAGATAAGTGAGGGGTTCAATGAGTATAGCTTTGGTTCATTGTTGATGTGAAAGTGACTTATGATATTTGAAATAGGATTCAGGATTAAAGTACTAGTCAATGGGAGAAAATCCACTGCCTTGGGAACTGTGTCCAATGCAGGGTAGTTTAGGGGTTTAATTGGGGCTAACTAGTACAAGTGACAAGCTTGATCATGATACATGATGACATCAAAGGGTTTAGTTCACCACACAACGGTCAAACCACAAGTTAATCCAACAATCTAGGAAAGTCGAATTGACTTGGAGAGAGACCAGTGCCTTGGCAATTGGGATAATGGAGTCAAAGTGTAGTTAACGTGTGATTGATAACTCCTATTATATGAGACATGTGAGCAATTAAAGTCTTGACAGATGAATAGGTCTAGATCTAGAGATTCAAGGTTTGACCTAAGTGGACCACAATCCCTTAAAACAAGGAATGCTATCCCTAAGGCAAGATTTGATGGAGTGACCAACTAGACCTAGGTTTTGAATTATGCCCGTTCCAAATCCACTAAAATCTCAAGTACCCACGTCCTAGAAGTGGACCAACTCACTTCTCCAAGGTGGTGTGACTTTACCCAAGGAGGCTAAAAGGTGGGATAAATGAATCAAGACAAGTCCAATGGCATCCAAAATTTAGATCCAAGTAGGTTAATCAAGTGAGAGTATGGATCTAGAGTTTCAAGGCAATCCAATGGCTAGATCTTACTAGATCTGAGTTTAAAGATACTAAGTGCTCCAAAATGGGGAATAAATCCCTTAAAATGTGGAATAGGGCCCACAAGGTAGAATCAGAAAAGTGACAATCTGGGGGTAGGTTATTGGATGTGTAGATCATGAATCAAGTGGGATCTCAACTACCCATCAAGTAGATCTAAGGTAACTCACCTTCCCCAAGGAGTGCGACCTCACTTGGAGAGGCTAAGTTGGCCTGGGAAGGGGGTCAAATGGAGGCAAATCCTCACCAAACTATAGATCCGGGATGCCGTAGATACTATAGAGGTGGGTTTTCAATATTATACCCAACAACCCACTAGATCTTAGTAGATCTGAGAAAATGTAACAATGAGGGTTTGAAATAATAAGAGTTTTACCAATTTATGTGTTATGTCAATGGATTGGATCAAGATAAGAGAAACAAACCTGTGGATCTTACCTGGGTAACCTTGTAAATGCCTTGATGATGATGATCTATGCAAACCCGATCAATTTGAGAAGCTTTGAGGTAGTTTTCTATGAAGTCGATTTAGTCCAAGAAGCCAATGCGCCCTCTCTCCTGCACAACAAACGTCAACAATATCAGATTTGATGCAATCAAGAAATAAGACTAATGCCACAAGAGAAGTAACAGAAAGATAGCATAGATCACAATGATACTAATGATAACCCCTTGATACAAACAAATGCCAAGAAAGTCGATTTGAAGAAGCCTTGCAAAATCGCCCTTGTTGAAGTTGCCCTCCTGTAGACAAGACAATGATTTCCAAAGATAGATCTTACCATAAATTCCAAATGCTAGGTTGCAATAGACTTTCCAATCACCATCTAAGAACACCAGATGCAAAGGAGACCACAAGAATTTCCACAAGAAAATTTTTCTATACCAATAATCCAGAGCCAAAGACCCCTTAACAATGCGAAGCTCTCTCCTTTAAATAGGAAGGAGAGGCATCAAAATCCTAACCACTTTTTGAATGAGTGGCAAGATTAAAAGATACAAATGTCTAATCAACGGTTAAGATGAGCTCAACAATAAAATACATGGATCACTCATAAAATATAATATAAGTGGACAAAATCGCCCTAGAAGAGGGGAATCCCACCAAATCATGATGACAAAATATAATAAGAAGCTTATGGTGGGTCCAAGGGGTAATTTTAGCCACCCTTGGTCAATCCCCATAGCACAATAATAATAAAATAGTCATCAATATACCAAATCGTGCCTCTATGGACAAATCGTAGGCCTCAAAAAAACTCAGAAATCATCAAAAAGTGCCATAAGTGATGGATGCGGGTCTCGATGAAGCTGAAACTGCTGGAGGAGGTGTGAAAGACATCAATCCATTATCAATGATCATCCCATGCCAAAACATTGCCTCAGTAGCCCAAATTGAATTCCTCAATAGCCATTTCTACCAATCCTGAAATGCCTCGAGAAGCATGAAACTGCCACAAACTGCCTCCTGGAGTGCCTGCGTTGTCAAGGTGAGGGCACCAGTGTGTCCGGGAGGGGGGTAATATGGTAAAAACAAGTGGCTGGACCACCCCCTCCAAGCACAGTGCTCTAGGTCAACTGGATAAAAATCACATCTGCTCTGACAGGGTCTCCGACAGACCAAAACTGCACTGGGATAACCTACTGAGGCTCAATCATCACTATAAGTGCCCGGAACTGAAAACAGACTGTCTCATTGGACTCAGAAGGTCCAAATCTATCCAAGATGTGTATTCATACACGATATGAATCTCTGCATGATCAAAATATATATCCAATATACCGGAACAGGTCAAATAATAATAATCTGTAAATGATCAAATATTGCTGTAAACCATGAATCATCATCATAACCCTGTAGCTGCTGCATAGAATCATCATGTACATATACATAGACCATATCATCTATCCATATCATCACAAGGTCTAACCATCTCATGTCCTATGGTTGACCTTGGTCAAACTAGGTTTGACCAAGTCAACATGACCAAATATAACTCAGACCATCATCAGAAGCTGCTGCAAAGTGTCAAAGGTTAATGCATGCTCTACAACTTATTCAAATAACAATTATAACACAAAGTAATCATTACTGGCGATCTAAATCCAAATATATAATGTCATTAATTATTATTATTACTCAGATTAGACTTTCAAGATCATACTCACTTCATAGCTGTGATCAATTTGCTAGTGAAGGGTGAAGGCTAAAATAACTGGCTACGCTAAGGGATGACTTGACTGACTTAACTTTGTGACACTTTGGCAAAGGGAAAGGGAATACACACCATAGTATATACTGAATGAGCAATAACACAGGGAATGGCGGTGTCTCACAAATGGATGAGTTGTTCAAAGAGGGTTTATTCACCTTTAACAAATGCGCACAATCCATAATACAAATAAGGCCAGCAATTGTTTTGATATAGCATTTAAATTCCATTGCTTTTTGGGCTTGAAGTTTCCATAGCCTTGATCTATGTGTGTTTATAAACACATTGCATAGATTTACATTTATTTAGGCTTTCTGCTGCGGGTGTGTTTTTAAGGCACTTGTTTACCTGAGCACTTCTAGGTGTGTCACAGACAGCTTGTTTACCTAGGTATTTACATTTCCAAAAGATATAACATTTTGTTTTCATGGCCATTTTCATTTGGCATGCATTTCATTCATGTGTGTTGAGAAACACATTGCATGAATGGGCTTTTCATACAAGATAGAGCATTTCATTTTTCCAGATTTTGTATTCATGGCAGCACTAAAAGTTTCAGGTTTAGCCAACACAACTTTAGTGACTAGGGGGAATTCACAAGGAACTCCAACTCACCATAGGTAAGTTTTGTCACCAACTCAGAGCCGAGACACAATAAATAGGGAAGCTCATCCAATACAGAGGCTACAGTGGGGAAAAGTCCTCTATGCCACTAGTCAAGTAGTAAGTCAGGGTGATAAACTAAAAGGTAGGCAATGGATGGATGAAGACAATGAATAATGAAGCCAACACTAGCAAGCCAAGGTATGGTGGAATGATCAACTCTATTCTCCCTAAGGAGGGTAAAACCAATGAGTATGAATAGTGAACTTCTAAGTCTGAGTAGGGACAATATAGTATATATAATAAGATCAACCAGGTCCACATATCTATACGATCGCCAGATCACGACACTAGGTGCTAAGACATGCTATAAGAATAAATATAAAAGCAATATAACCATAACACAATGATATACCTGCTAAGTCATATACCTGATTGCTCATCACCTGTACCATCATCTATCCTCTGAAACTGCTGGTGTAACTCTGGGCACTACTGACTGCTTTATACCAATGGTATAATGGCTATATCGGTCATCTCTCTGAGTGTCCTGAGACTCATTCATGGCATGGGGAATACCACTGTTGTCCAAAATCTGATAGTGATCGAATATAGATGCTCATCTCAGCATCTCAAATGTAAGGGAACTGGCTGAATAGTGTACTGGAATCAGAAAAATAATGTATGGTAGCCCGGCTACTATATATGTGATAACAGGCATCTCATGTCATCAACATCCTGGTCCCTGACCAGGTCCTCAACCCCAGGATGATGCCAATTATCCAAGAGAATGGCTCTCAATGCTGCCCAAATTTCAACACTCCCTCTCAGCAAGAGAGGCATTCTTTATCAAGCAAATTCCAAATGATCTAACCAGACACAAATCAAAGAAGTAGCTCAAGTCACCACACACACATTGATGCATCTCACATGTCATCATTGTCTTGGTAACAGACCAGGTACCTCAGCTCTGGGCTGCATCCATTCTCCCAGAGAATGGTACTCGATGTGTTAATCATCTCTAGACAATGTGATCATCTCATTCTCCCGACTAACACCAAGGTCATATGCTAATTACTCCAACAAGGGGCGGCCAGTCCCTTGAGGAGGTCCCATAGCTCAACCATCTCGAATGACAAAGGAGAGGAGTACGTCACACATCATCTACCTAGACCCAGTCTAGGACTTCTCACGTTGATCTGCATCAACGTCCTGGTTCCTAACTAGGTCCTGGTCCCTAACCAAGTTCTTTAGCCCCAAGTTGAAGTTGACATATGTCAATATCTTGGTAACTGGCCAAGTGCCTCAATCCTTCGACTGCATCAAGTTGACCAAAGTCAACAACTTGGTAACTGACCAAGTGCCTCAGTCCTCAGACCGCATCAAGTTTCCTAGTAACTAACCAGGTGCCTCAACTCTCAGGTTGAATCAACTTCCTGGTAACTGACCAGGTGCCTCAGCTCTTAGGCTAAATCAACTTCCTGGTAACTGACCAGGTGCCTTCATTCTCCCAAAGAATGGTTTTCATGTGTGGTGCTCATTACTAATCTCAACAAGTGATCCAATGGGCAATGGTCCTCCATCCCATAAGCAAACACTGACTCCCTCTGATTTCTTCCAAAGAAGAACAAGTCAACACCAAGATCAACAAATTATCTCATCCGCATTACTTCTTGGTGAATTCACCAGCTTCAAATACCAGTGTTACACGGGGACGCGTTCCCTAGGGTTGGGGGCGCGCCCCCCTCGCTCCCCGCGCCCCGGGGACTTGGGGGCTCGTAGCGAAACGTTTCCCCTCGTCCCCAATTTGGAGAAACTTCAGGAAACGCATGGGGGAGCTCGCCCCCTATTTTGAATCGCGCACCGATGAAGTGGGGGGCGCTTAGGCGCTCCTTCCTTACTAGTGTTGTTCAGTAGTAATGGTAATATTAAATTCTTAAAGTAAAAGTGGTATTTTCCTTATCTTTCATTTTCTATCCTTTTACTTAAATTTTTAACATTACCATTAATTGTTTCAGGATGTTTGAGAGTGGTTCCAACCTATTCGGAGTTCATATGCAAAAAGTAGAATTTTTAGATTCCATTCATAATTCAACAGACTTAACAGTTTTCAGGATTTCAGGATTGCAACGTTTCCACTGGATTCTATCATGTATGAGGTTAAGGGATTGGCATTTAATCAAGCGCATCAACCTCTCTATGTACCTTGATGTTGGTGGTGTTGATTGTTGAACTTCTCTATCATGACCTTAATCAAAATGTTCCCTTTAGTCAAGCAAAAATCACTTATTAAGCATGGGAATTTTTTTTCTAATTCTACCTTATTTTAATGCTTGATTTAGGAAGTTTCATCAAAATTGTAGTGCGTTGAGTAATGTCCCTCGAGGATCAACTTCGAAATTCAAGGTAGAGGCAACAGCTAAGAGCCTAGAGGAGGGGGGCACAAGGTGTTATTGATGAATAGGATCCCATTATAGGATTAGTAGTTCACTCCTACATAATTGTATGTTGGACTTGAAAGCCTTAAATAATGTGATTTCCTCTAGAATCATGAAGAAATAGGATCCTCAAGTCACAGTTCCCCATTACAACATCTATGCCATGGATTCACACAATGTTGAAGTGTATTGAATCATTGAAGAATTAGACTGTATTTACAGGGAGCAGCTTAAATTGTATTTACACGTGATGAATTGTTGTTGCTGGTATTTAAAACCTCTATATTTTTTATAATTTTTATGACCTTAACGCCCCCCCGTCCCCCTCGAATTTCCCTAAAATTTGGGGGTGGTCTCCACACGTCCCCAATGTGCGTTTCCCCGCTCCCACGCTCCCGCGTCCCGGAAACTTGGGGGAACATTGTCAAATACCATACTTTGGAAGTTTGCAAAGTACACATAAGTCTATCTCTACATTGGAGGAACCAACTGTCTCTATTGCAGAGATCACAACTCAAACGATCCTCAACTATTAGTGATATCTCATATAGATCAAACTGATAAGAAGAACCCCGTGCTATCTTTCTGTCATTAAATAGATTTCTAGGCTCCCTCTAAGCCCCAACAACAGACTGTCTAAGCAATCTGCAACCAAAATATTTCAGTACTCTGCATACTAAACCAAACCACTAAGGAGGGTGGATCACACATCCATCAGATGTAATCTCAATTCATCTTTGTACATCCGAAGTGTACTGGGAACATATGATCCTTCATAGTTTACTCCCTCTGTGAGAGAGTCTCCTCCAATGCTGCTTGTTGTTGCATGCTCAAGTTCACGAAGCTGCCTGGAAGTCTCACAGGCTTCTCCTCAGATTTCTCAACAGACTGATCAAAAACATCTGTTGAAACATACCAGCCTAATGAAAGGCTCGGAATCAATGATGTGTCTTATACAACCTCAAGGATCTCTAAGATCTCTGACTGTCAACAGCATATTTCTCTTCCCTCAGCAAAGTCTCAAAAGGCTATGCAAGCCTTGCCCTTATCACAGCAGCATCTCAAATCGTAATCTGACTGTCATAAGGGTGAACATCTGAAGTATAGTAGAGCACACCCATCGGAGCCTCTTGCTCCTCAGAGACGATCTCCAAGTGATGTCCCATGTAGCTCTGGAAGGCTACCACCATGTCAGGGTAACATCCTGACGATCTCAATCTAACTGTGTCTCGGAGAGTGGAATCTGCAGGTATCACACAGGGGTAACCATCTCTTTGAAAGATGAGGGAGATGAATAACTGACCAATCCCTCTTTATCCCTGGACCCGGGAAGAATCACAAAATTCAGGAGATACTGCCATTTGATTTTATCTTGAAATTTTGTCAAGTTCTCCCTCTGAGTTCCAGACTCATAAAGCTCAGGGTCATACAGGAGAAGAATCTCTAACTAATATGTAGTACCAGGAAGCACTTCAAGGAGGAAGACTACATGCAAAACAATACTATCTCAAGAATAATAACCAAGAGCATGATCTTTAGAGGTCTCATCATGCTTCCTCTCAGGTTGACATCATCTTTCTCAAAATGAGAGCACATCTCATAGGTCTAATGCTTTTATATGTCAATGCCAAAAAATATGACCATACTGTTGATAGTACAATTCTTCCTCTCGAACACAAATGTCTAATGCCAGATCATACAAAGATATGTCCATCCACAAAGGCTTTAAAACATCCTTTGTTTTCAGTGCATAACTCATACATGAAATCTAAGGATTCTGATTGTAAGTGAAACTGAATCAAACCCTTACTTACTGATCTTGTGCAATGATGGACTTCAGAAAGGATGATGGCACTTTTCTTGCCTTTTGGTTTCCATATAAAGGACTTAATACTAAGTCACATGTATTAGAATATCTCGGATGAATTTGGTCACCCACAAATTCTGGAAACTTTCCCATATGTATTTAAATCTTGGTGACTTGGACCTTGCATAATTCCATTTGATTATAATAATAATTCAACTTTATTAAATATGCAGGGTGTCTAGTCTCATATAGATGGATCATGAGCTCTACTAGATCCCTGACCGTTACCTACAGAATTGAATGATGCATTCATGAACCCAGCATTTTTGACCAGAGTTCATGGAGACAACTCATCCTAGAGTAAGTACCAGATCTGCAATTTCCTACTTGGCTTATTAACCATCGGGCTTCATTTTACCGAAGTAAATAGAACAAGATTTCCCATACCAGGCTCACTGATTTGACCTCTGTTCAGATTACCATAAAACACAGTCCTCCAATATTTTTGCCTTTCCATTGATTTGGCCCATACAATATAATCTTTCATTTCACATTTCTTAAATTGCATTTGAATCTTGTGAAAGGTCAATAATGTTGAGACTAGAACACATCAGCATGTCCTGCTGAGAGAAGGTCGTTAGTCATCAACTGCCTTTGCTAGATAAACCCTAGCCATCTTCCTCGTTGCATAGACATCATGGGTGAATTAAGTACCAGATACCTTAATGGAGAAACTAGTGTAAGGTATCTAACCAAATATCAGCTTTTCTGATCTTATCTTGACTATTACATCCCAAGATGTGAATTGAACTTATTCTTAGAAGACTTGACTTGCCCAATCAAGGATGTGTTGTTGTAAATGTAGCTCCGGAAGATATTATTTTGTATATTATTATTGTATTTTTATTGTACCTCCATCGAAGATGTTTTTCCTCCGTTAGGGTATTGTTATCACACCATAGTAGCAGGGCTACTATCCTTGTTCAACAAATATCTGCACATTCCAGAGCATCCATTATTCAGAGCATGGCTATATATATTTTGGATCACTCATGATCAGAGCAGTATATTATTCAGACTTATGTCAAGGCTGAGCCTTGAGAGTTCAGATTTGATGACCGATGTGACCCTTTATCCCATACAGTTACAGTTTAGTGCTTAGAGATGTATTGCAGCAGTGTTTCAGATGGTATATGATGATTATTACTTTGATGATGTTGTATGATCTATGGATATGTTATCACTGATTGTGGGTTATTATCTTGTTGATTTAGTCATGTTCACAGCATTTGCTTGGTATATTATTCCTGATGTGGCAAACTGTTTAAAATGAACTATAAATCATAAACTGGACAATTGCTTGCACATTTAGGTCATTTAACAAAACCCACTGGTTTTCCACCTTACATAGATATGGTCTTTCCTGACACCAGTTGTCTGCTAGTGTAGGCTCCATATTCACTTGACTCCATCCATACATGACTTTCCTATTTGACTTTAAACCTTGACATGTCTTATTTGACTTCCTAATACGGAGGACTTCCCCATTTTTCTACCTCTGTGTTTGGACCGCATCCCTGTATATTCAGTGTCTCGGCTCTGAGTTGGTGACAAAACTTGCCTTTGGTGAGTTGGATTGTAGGCCTAAATCATTCTGGTCGGTTGTCCCGATGTTTGGCATTGGCTCGAACTCCCCCTAGTCACTTGAGATGTTGTTGGCTAAAACTGAAAGCTCATGTTCTACCTATGGAAACTTATAAATTCGCCCATGGAAACTAAAAAAAAGGGCAAGAGCGATGAACAACTAAAAAAAAATACTCCTCGAAGAGTATAAGAAAGGTCCAAAAAGCAATGGTTCTTAAAAGTTATATCTAAACAATTGCTGACCTTATATGTATTTGAAAACATTCCCTGGATGCATGCTGCAACTAGTTGTGCTTATCAGCACACCTGAGATCCGAAGGGTTATGTAGGCCAAAAAGGCCATGAAATGAAATTGAATGATCCTAATGAACCTGGATCAACTTGATATAGATATGATGCCTAAGTTGAATAAACACTCTCTGAACAACTTATCCATTTGTGAGGCACAGCCATCCCCCGTGTTATTTTGTCCAACACAGAGTTTGTAGCTTCTCCCCCTTCTCCCAGTCCAAAGTATTTTTTGAGTTAAGTTAGACAAGTCAACCCCTTGGCCCAACCTTATTCCTAGCCTTCATCCTTCACTAGCAGTTTGACCATGTCCAATGGGCGAGTTTGTCATTTGAACTATTGTGCAAGTAATTTTATATAACAAAGGAATATGCTAACTTGATTAATGCCACTGAATGGATGTTATACTTTGAGCTTGGCTGTGAGAATGATTAGAGAAGCATGTCTTAGTCTACTGATGTGATTTATCGTTGGTTGTATATTCTTGGGATCCGTGATGATGTGGGCCATACATATATGCTTATTGATGATTATTCATGGTCCCACATACTTGATGATGAGATCATATGATGGACATATGATGCAGATGATGATTGATGCAGTTCAACAGTTTTATTTACTACTTCAGATTAGCAGATTATGCATTGTCCATATATGGTGGACCCTACAGCTGGCCCATTAGGGCAACCCATGGTGTATGAGTACACATTCCTAGTGGATTTGGGTCTTCTGGATCCAGTGAGACACTTATCTTTCAGTTCCGGGCACTTCTGACAATGATTGATGCAATTTTACACTTGTTGACCAGATTTGGGACTGATTTCCCAGCCTGAGCAGCAGGGGCCATGAGAGGCCAGTTCACCTAGGGCGTTGTATGAGGAGGGGGTGGTCCAGCCACTTGGTTTTACCATTTACCCCCCCTTCTGGAGAGCCTGGTGGGCTCAGATGGACAACGCAGATGTCCTAGGAGGCAGTTTTGGCACTTTCACAGTTATCGAGACAGTTAAAAAATGGGATAAAGTGGTCACTGAGGAATTTGATTTGGGCAATTGAGGCAAAGTTTTGGCATTTGGTTTTCACAGAGGTCTTCCAGGGTGATCTCAGTATCTTCCAGCCAGTTTTCACCATGTGGGTATGCCCACATCGATCACAGGAGGTCTTTTACTGCTTGTCTGTAACAGATTTTGAGGACAGATTTGATCATTTATATTATCTTGGACATATTTTATTATTTTATTGTGCCTTGGGGATGAGCTAGTAAGGATTGATGCCTCCTAGCCCCACCATGTGCTTATTTTGTCATGTCCTAGTCATCATGAGGTGGATTCTTGTACTTTTACCCCTCTAGTGGATGACGTCATCCTCCCTTTGTACCATTTAGTGGGGACGTCATCATTATATTGGGTGATCCATGTGATGTATTGTTATGATTTATTATTAGCCATTGATTAGATCTTTTGATCTTTTAATCTTAGCCACTCATGTAAAAAGTGGTTAGGATTGTACTCTCTCCCCATCCTATTTAAGGAGGGAGCCTCTCATTGTAAAATCATCTAGAGATTTTTGGCTCTTGGCTCTTGGAATAAAATTTTTATCTTTTGGAGTACATGCTTGGATTGGAGTGGATGTTGGTTGTTTAGATTGTAAATGCTTTTGTCCATTGCACTAGAGGATCTATTGTAGCTATCTTGCATATTTGCCATATCCTTTTTTACAGGTTAAGAGGACGTTTTTGACAAGTGCGAATTGGTGGGGAGGCTTGCCCTTCAAGCTTGGAGAAAGGCGTTTTGGTTAAACAAGGAGTAGTTTTGTCTTTGTGCCAACTATTCTATGCTTATCTCTCTCTTGCTTGTATCTGCCTTCAACATGTTAAACTGATTGATGCTTTGCTCCTTGGTTTTGACAGGTTAGAGGGACTCATATGTGGCTTGGAAAAATCGATTTGGCAAGAGGGCTTCAACAATTCTCCATTTGATCTTTGGCAAAAGTAATCCTCGTCTCAACTAGCATTCATCTCTTCATCCAGGTATGCTCCAAAGGTATGATCTTCTTCTTCCTTGAATCATCCATAATTTCTAGATCATAAAAACCCTAATTGATTAAAACCCTTGTTTTTGGTTTTTCTTAGATCTACTTAAGATCTAGCCTTACTTTTGAAGAGATATTAAGAACCCACCTCTATAGCATCCACCCCTAGTGGGATCTATAGTTTGGTGGCGATTGGGTTAAAATTGACACACTTTTCAAGGCAAAAAGCCCTCTTGAACCAAATCGCACTTCCTTAAGAGAGGCTTGTTTGGTTAGATCTAGCACATGGGTAGGTGAGATCCCACTTTATTTGCAATCTACACATTTGATAACCTACCCCCAGACTGTTAATTTGGTGATTTCTACCTTGTGGGCATCATTCCACGTTTTAAGGGATTAAAACCCCCTTTTGAATTTCTTGGCACCTTAAAACTCAGATCTAGTAAGATCTAACCCTTGGATTGACATGATTTTCTAGATCCACATAGATCGGTGTATAAGCTACTAGGATCTACAGTTTGGTGGCCATTGGACTTGATTTGGTCCACTTAACCCCTCTTTTAGCCCTCCTTGAGCAAGGTCGCACTCCCTTGGGTGAGTGAGTTTACCCACTTTGAGGACGTGGGTGGTTGAGATTTTTGTGGATTTGGAACGGCCATACCTTGAAACCTAGGTCTAGAGTATCATTTTGTGACGATCTGCCTTGGGGGTAGCATTCTTTGTTTCAAGGGATTGTGGTCCACTTAGGGTCATTTCATGAAAACCTAGATCTAGCAAGATCCAACCATTCTACCTCAATTAGCCCATTTGACTTGGCTCCTAGGTGTCCCGATCCACACTTTGACATACCTTTTGACCCCATTAGCCCATCCAACAAGGCACTAGTCCTCCTCAAAGCAAGTCGCACTCCTTGGGAATTGTGTCAAACCTTAGATCCGGTACATGGGTACTCCTAAAATTAACTTAGATCCATAGATCTACTCATTACATAACCTCTAGTACCAATTGCATCCCTTAGCTTCACCTTGTGGGTCCACTTCACACCATTTCACATATCCCAAGAAAGTAGGATCCACTTGTGTAGCATATGGTGATGCACCTTACCTAATTATGTGGCCTAAATCATACATCGGTTGAAACACTAACAATCTCCCAAACCACCTTCAACCATACTTTAACATCTAGGTCCACTCAACCTTGCATTGGTTTTCGTAACTCTTCACTTACTTATCCTTAGAAACCTTTGTTTGGGTCCAATCAACTGTGATTGGTTATAGGGTCTCCCCCTAGGTCTTGTCTCACCTTGACCTAAAGCGAAGAAGGCCTCGGTTGACGTGACTCCCACCTTGCATTGGGAACCGTGGCATCTCTTGAGTCACCTCTTTAGTTGCTTATCTCCTCTACCGTCCCGGATGGGATACCACTAGGGGCAACTACAAGTTGTGTGATAACAGGTATATCATTATTGTATTTGGTCATGTAAGAATATCGAGGTAAAACCTCCATTGTAAGTCGGGGCAATAGTCCCCAAAAGGATAAATGTAAAATGTATTTTTGAGTCTCTATAGGAGAGGTCGTCCCAGTCAGTTAAGGAAGTCAGCCCCATTGGGGAATTAGGTCAGTCACACATAAAGTATAAATAGGTAGGAACCCTCCCTCATTTGGACATCACACTCACTCAAGCAAGTTCGCACCAAGGAGGAGGAAAGACAAGTTTGCCGGAGAAGAAAGAAGGAAGCTGCAGAAGTCATCTTATCTTTTGGTTTTCTATCTTGGTTTGATATTGTACTAGGTGACAAATCTATTACTGAAGAAGTTGCGGGGTTTTTTGCTTTATGGTTTCCCCGAGGAAATTTCTTGTGTTCTTGTGTATTGTTGTGCTTGTCTATCTTTCAGATTAAAGATCTAACATAATTGAATTAAAGTGAAAACACTAGCATGGTTTCAGAGCCACTCTGAAAGAAGGCACTGTGCAGCAGCGGAAAGCTAGGGTTTCCAAATCCAAGGTCTTCTCCCCACAGATCATCAGGAAAAGAGGGCTAGGTTAACTCGCCTCAAGGAGGCACATCTTTTGGTGTAAGAAGAATTCAATTTGGAGAATTTTCATTTTTGACCCAGTCACTAGTGCCGGGAGAAACTAGGGCATCAAATTTTTGGAGCTTCCATCCACCAATCCGGGAAAAGGAGTACACTAGACAACTCGCCTTGAGGAGGTGCACCTTTCTATCCAAGCCAAAGTTCCAAATTCTAAGTTTGAAAAATTAGGGTTTCTCTGTCAAACCCTAGGTCAGCCATCTCCAAAACCAGGTTGGGCAAATCAAATTGGTAAGATCTAATTCCTTGCTATTTCCATTTGAGGTTCTCATATCAAAATGACAAATCACACCAAGCTTGAGGATAAGCTTGAAGGAGCTGATAACTTCCAGGCTTGGAAGTATAGAATTTCTCTTGTCCTAGAAGAGACTGACTTGGACAAATATGTCAATGATGAGGTTCCAGAACCAGATGGAGAAGAGGCAAAGGAAATACACAAGAAGAACATGATCAAGGCTAAAAGGATTATTGTAGACTCCATCAAAGATCATCTCATCCCTCATGTCTCATCTTTGAAGACCCCTAAGAAGATGTTCGATGCTATGACCAAGCTATATGAAGGAAAGAACATCAACCACAAGATGACTCTGAGGAACCAACTCAAGAATGTGAAGATTCAACACTCAGAAACTATTCAATCTTACTTCACAAGAGTCTCTCAGATCAAGGAACAACTTGAAGCAATTGAAGACAATGTTGAAGAAGGAGAAATTGTGATGACTACCTTGAATGGTCTCCCAAGATCATAGGACTCTTTCATTCAAGGAATATACGCCAGAAAGAAGCTAATCACGTTCAACAGATTATGGGAAGAATGCACCCAAGAAGAAGCTCGATTAGTAGCAAGAGAAGAGAAGATGGGAGCAAATGATGACCAAGCCCTAACTGCTCATACTAAGAAGAATCAAATCAAGAGGGACGACCACCATCACAAGAAGTCTAAGAGATCCCATAGGAACCATGGACCTAGAAGAGACCTCTCAGGTATTAGGTGCTTCACATGTGATGAGAAAGGACATTATTCAAGAAATTGTCCCAGAAACCAAGGATCCTCCAGAAGAATCAACAAGAATAGGTATCATGCTCACACCGTTGAGGATGATGAACCAATAAGGAAGAAAACCAGAGGAGAAAGGGATGATTCTTCAAGTGATGAAGAATATGTTTTAATCTCAGCTCTCACAAGTACCATCACTCATGGAAGCAATGATTGGCTTGTGGATAGTGGAGCATCCAAGCATATGACGTGGTAGAAAGAATCTTTTGTCAACTTATCAAAACATGAGTCACCCCACAAGGTGAAACTTGGAGACGACTATCAGTATCCTATCAAAGGAAGTGGAGAAGCCTCTTACAAGCTAGATTCAGGCAAATCAATAAAGATGAAGGATGTTCTCTATGTACCAAGTTTGAAGAAAAATCTTCTCTCCATTTCAGCCTTAGATGCTAAAGGAGTTCATGTTGCATTTGTTGATGGCCAAGTGCTAATGTGGCCAAGAGGAAAGACAATAAATGATGCAACAGTAATTGGAGAGCAAGAGGGGGGCATGCACAAGTTAAAAGGACAACCAGAACAAGCGTTGGTTCATGACTCCATGGAACCAAGCGAATTATGGCATAGAAGGCTTGCACATGTACACTATAGAGCACTACCAATTGCAAGCAAAGCAAAATCAGGTCTACCAGAAATTCAAACAAAGTATGAAGGCATTTGCAAGGGATGTGCACAAGGGAAGAATGTGAAGAAGTCATTTCCTAGCAATGAAAGCAAGGCAAAAGGTATCTTGGAGATAATTCACTCAGATGTGTGTGGCCTCACGTCTTCCAACTCCTTAAGCGAGTATGTATACTATCTTTCTTTCATAGATGATTTTGCTTGTAAGACATGGATTTATTTCTCGAAAGGCAAAGATGAAGTGTTTAGCAAATTCAAGGAATTCAAAGCCTTGGTCAAAAATCATATTGAAAAGAATATCAAGACGTTACGATCAAACAATGGCGGAGAATTCACCTCAGAAGAATTCAAAGATCTTTGCAGAGAATCAAGGATTAAGAGGGAGTTGAGCACTCCTGACAATCCTCAACAAAATGGTGTTGCAAAACGTAAGAACATAGCAATAATGGAAGCAGCGAAGGAAATGCTCCATGATCAAGCCCTCCCAATGCACTTATGGGCAGAAGCAGCAAGAATAGCTGTGTATGTACAAAACTGTACACCTCACTATGTATTGAACAACAAGACTCCAGAAGAACCTTTCTCGGGAGAGAAACCAAAAGTCAGCCATCTCAGAATATTGGCTGCCTTGTATACATACACATCTCGAAAGAAAAGAGAACAAAACTAGATCCTTCAGGGAAGAAGGGCATATTCATGGGATACAGTGACACATCAAAAGCATACCGAATATACTTCCTAGGATTCAAGAAGATCGAAATCAGCAGAGACGTAACTTTTGATGAAGACTCGGCCTACAACAAATCAAGACAGGTACCCACTGAAGAACCTGAAGTTCCCAGAACCAGAGACATAATTATGGAAGAGAGAATCCAAGAAGATCACGAAGACCATGACATAACTGGACCACAAGAACCTAAAGATCCACCTCGTGAGAAGAAATCCCACAAGAGAAGACCAGCATGGGCATGTGAAGCAATACAAGATGCAAATTAGTATGGTGCTCCAGGTGGGACACTCAGAGAAAGCAAGAGACCCAGACCATACTCCAGCTGTGTGGCCCTACTATGCGACATCATCGATAAAGAACCTTCCAACTATGAGGAAGCAGCAGAAAAGAAGGAATGGAAGGATGCCATGATCAAAGAGTACCAGTCGATTATGAAGAATGATGTCTGGGAGATAGTTCCGAGACCAGAAGGGAAATCTGTTGTGACTTCAAAATGGATCTACAAGATCAAGCATGTTGTAGATGGTAGCATCGAAAAACAAAAGGCAAGATTTGTGGCATGTGGCTTCTCCTAGAAAGAAGGCATAGACTACGAGGAGACATTTTCACCTATAGCAAGATACACTTCCATCAGATCTATACTTGCTTTAGCCGTAGTAATGAAATGGAAGGTACACCAAATGGACGTCAAGACAACATTCTTGAATGGTGTAGTCGAAGAGGAAGTGTATGTGGAGCAGCCATTGGGATTCGAGACACATGACAGATAGACCGTCATGCTAGTGCATTTTTACAATATCCCCAAGGGGTATGAACATGCAATTATTTAAAAAAGGGCCAAAATTTGGCCTGATGGACCTCAGAACGCTGATAACAACCAATTGGATTGTTCAAGTCTTCGACGATTCACTTGGAATCCACTAAGTGCAATTTTAGTGGATAACACGGCCTATGGAGAAGATCTCTTTAACTATGCGGATCTATTGTACGGCTATGCCATATGGCTCCCTCCAGTTGATGCACACATCTCTCTCTCTTTTTCAGTCACTATCCCTGCCTAACAAAAACAATATCTGAACTCTCTATCTTGTCTTGTCTTTATACTTTTGCTAAAACCTAATCTACCAAAACCCTAATATGTCAGTGGATGTACAGTTGAGATTAATCCAGTCTAATTTGTTAATGTAGTAAATACACTTTATTAGTTTCAACAGCTAAATATAAAACTTTTCACTTTTTCCTAAGTGAATTACAAAGTAGAATTATTTTTGAAACATCTCAAACCACTTCCAACGTTTTCACACTGAACCTGTGCAGAGGTTCTTGTCCTAACTATATTTCTCAACACCACACAAGTGAAACATCCACTCAAGAGTACAAGTGTTATGCTCAAATGGTGATGTTGTGCACAATAATGACTCCAAGGTCATGTAACTATGTAAGGAAAGTCCACAGCACTCCATCACGACCCTCCATGGACCCCCTCTATCCTCCAAAGCAAAGTACTCCACTAGGTCAGCTAATCCCTACAAGAACACTATCGAAGCCCAAGCATCCTCGAGCCATCTCCAATCCTTTGAACAGGAAACCAAGATGCCACATGCCAACTAGGGCTTGAAGCTTTCTTCCATGATGCTCCACATCCCCTGAAGTGTGATCCCAGGTAAGTGGTTCCTCCATGAGGCCTCAATGAAGAGTTTCTATCAAACTACCAGAAGATCTCCAATGCCTAAGGGCAGAAATCCAAGCCACAACCATCCTGAGGTCAAGCATACACTAAGCAAGCTATCTCAACTGTGCATATCCATCAAGGACCATCTTTCATCCATCTCAGATCAGCCAAGGGCTAGTCATACACCATGTACTCCAAATCTCATGGAGCACCCCAAACATGGTGTAAATATGGTGTGAATGCTTTCAAAGTAACCTGAAAGTCTAACAAAATTCTTGCATTAAATTTTTTGTTGTGTACACAGTCCTGTTTATTTACACAGTGAAATAAACATAAAGAACAAGCAATCAATAAATTAATATAGCATTCATGTTGGTGAGTTGATTCGGATATAGGTTGACAGATTATGGATCATATTCACGTAATTTACAAGGGGTTATCGTGTAGCTCATCATCATTAAGCACAATTCTGTTCTGTTAAATTGGCATTGCCTGCGAAAGGCTAGAGCAGATCTGCTACAGCACTAACTGTAAACAAAGTGTGCTAACTCGCAGAAGGTTCCTTACTATTGGCTAGTTATTTAGCTCTTACCTGCTTTTCTGTTTTTGGTAATGTAGCGATAGGAGTTGCTTTTGGCCTCCCACTGTTTATTTTAACTGGTTTTACTTTTTAAGTCCCAATAACCTACTATTGTGGTCATTCATTAGACATTAATATAGTTATCTTATCTTAATTTATCTCATCTAGACCTCATTCTGGAGTGCTGTTAGAGATTCGTTGAGTGTGATTAGCAGGGCACATAAGTGCTTTGTTAATCCATTTCCTGAAAGATGTGTGTTTTGAGTAGAATTACAAAGCCATGGATTTTGCAACAAACACTAGCAAATTATTCAGAGATTTCATTGTTGAAATGATAAACTTAGCCTAAATAAGGTAAGTCACATGTATCAACTTTAACAGTACAAGAAGGATTAGTCATCAGCAATAAGATATGGGTTCACAACCTTTTACAACCCAATTCATTTCTTTAATGTTAAAAGTTATACTCAAATATGAAACTTCTCTCAGACAATGTAAATTCTCTGAAAGCCAATTGGAACCAACAAAAATGTGAAAAAGAAAATAATAAACAAGAACACCAAGATAGGGTCAGTAAAAAAATTCTAAAGCCCTAACAATCCCACATCTCTCTGTCTATTAGACAGTATGGATATTTGTGTTGGGTTCTAATTCTCACCAAATCAGGTCCTGAATGGAACAAGAATTGCAGAATTTTTGTCCCAATAGCTCCATTTGGTGGAAGTTCGAATGCTGTGAATGCCAAAGTAGATAATATGACCTGTAATAGAGAAGAACACATTAATTACACAGAAAGCATAATTAAACAACCCTCATCTAACACTTTTGCTCTGATGAATAAACAGAGAACAAAATTGACAATAATGATTTAGATGGCCACCCTAACACACAACATTCCTAGAGATGTAAATAAATGGTTCTCTCTTATTTGTATATCAATAATGATAAATTGCACAGCATTAAGAGTAGATTAGAATTCATGGAGAGCATCCTTTGCAATCCACCGGACCTGTAAACTACACATAAATTGCATGCATTGAAGGAAAACATCAATATATAAGACTCTATCAAATGTGACTTGAGGACTTTGTCAAGAAAAGTGATGTAATACAAAAGGCAGTACCAGATGTATGTTGATGGTCATGTGACAATAGATAATGCAGATGTATTTTTATTACAATAGTTCAGCAACTTATATTCTCCTGGACAAATATGCTACTAGTTTTAACTTTTGATGTTCCAAAAACTGAATACTATAGTGTACCTATTAAAGAATTATCCACCTAGAAATCAGAATGCAGTGATCATACATATCTTAACATACAAACACTTCGGGGTAAAAAACATCTACCTAGTCAAAAAGAAGTGCAACAAGATCAGCATACTGTTTTACAAAAGACGGGCTTGACAGAACCTAGAGGTCTATCATTGATGCCAATATGCATAATACCAGAATTCCTGTAAGTAAAATTTTCTTGCACCATATGGATCACAAGTGTTTAGTCTTTGGCACACACTACTCTTGTTGGACTTACACTGACTGACTCTTCCAGCAAAGGATCTTTATAGCATATTTGAACTAAATCCTAGATCTATTGGATGACGGACTCTAGAGAAGAAAGTATTTTTCTATGGAGATAGAATGAATGAAACATTCATTCTTGCTGCATCTATTAGCGCCCCCAAAAAGGTTAGAGGTAGTCCCTGTTGAAAGATCTTCTTGCCTCAACAAATCAAAGATTACCTTTGACTTGTTTCCAAACTGTTACCAACTGAGTTGCACTACAGTTAGACTTCAGTGAGCCGCCAGTATTGCACATTTACTTGTGCCTTTTTCAGAGTTCAGAAGTTCCAAGTTTGGCCTTTTCAGGGCCCATTTGTCAGTTTTTGTAGTACATGACTGTGCCCCACAGGGTTTGTAATAAGCGTACTAGCATGGTGGTATTTGAGTGACTCGGTTCCCTAGGACTTGACAACCAAAGAAGGTATTCCAAGGAGATTTTTTCCCTTGTCGATTATGCCTTGCCTTTAGCCAAGTATAATTGATGAGGTTTTCTCCTGCTCCTCCAAAGCTGGAATGCCCAAAGTGGGGGTTAGGCCTTAGGGGATTATTAGAGCCCATTTTGCAACATGTATAAACATGCTAGGCACTAGATTTTTATCGTTTTGTCATGTACTAGGTTCCCTTGAAGTTTCAGTCAATTCCGAGAAAAAATATTTTTTCGCATTTTTAAGCCATTTTTTAATGGTTTAATTTAAAATTTTCAAAAAGTGATAAAAGTCTTATCCGGAGTTGGAATTTGACGCAAGGATGCTCGTTTTCAAGCTCAGAGCATCCTCTTTACCTCGGTACCCATTTTTCCTACATTTCGGGCGAGCGAGAACCCCCGTGGAGCAGTTTTTCCTATCAGAGCTATAAAGTGGCACTTTAATGCCAGAAATGCATAAAATTGCACCATTGCCAAAATTTAAATTATTAAAAAAGTGGAATAAGTCACATGTCAAATGACATGGCACTTATTTACTTGGGCTTAGCGACTTTATCCAAAGGTGAAAGCATGTTTTCAATTTACATTTTGGAAAGGTTATGAGTAAAAGAAGCAAACCATACGGATCCTCACGTGGGGCCAACTTCCACTCGTGACATGGCCATGAGTATTGGTTCAAGGATGAGTAAGCATGTGATGGGCATTTAAGATTAGAACTCAAACCTTGTCTCATAAATTATTAAGGATTGAGTAAATATTTCATGCCACGATTTGAATTTCACGTGGGCCATGCATCTACACGGCCGTACGGTTTTTGGCTTGAGTAGTGGTTCGTATTGGTGGAGTGGCCACCTCATATGGTATCACCCACGTGGGTGACCTTCTAATTACAACAACCAATCAATGTTTTCAGCATAAAGCTCCTCAATTTGGAAACATCAAACGACTTGCCAACATGCTCTCCTTTTTCCTCATGCGTGAGCTTCACAAGGGGGTAGCTTGTTCATCAAACTCAACAATTTCCGTTTTGAGGTATTTTTGTCTTTTGGATATGGTGTTTTACCATTGGTTGAGAGCTTTGCTTGCTCTACAAGTTAGGAGTTTGGTCTCTTAGGGTTTTACACCCTAGCTCACTTGCCATTTGCTATAAATTGAGGAGCTCGGCTCCATTGTAGAGATCGGAAGGTGGAACCTCTGCTCTGATATTGTTGTATTATTTCTGTGTTCTTGAGAATAAAGTTAAGGCTTTGGAGGCTATATTGTGGACTCGTGTTAAATGTGTGGATGTCTAATGCTTAAATCCCATGGAGGTAATCTGTGTCTCTTCATAAGCTTTGTTTATTGTTCGGATTCATGCTGACCTTTGAAGGAAATTTATTATTTCAGTAGGGTAAAAAGTAGAATCTATATTTTATTCTTTATTATCAATTGTATGAAGTATATCTTAAACATTGTTCATATCTTGTTTGAATGTCCATGTTTCAGTTTATCTTTTATATGATTTATATCGGTGTCTCTTAATCCACTTGTGCAAGGTTTGTTGTGAGGTTTCTTGCAGGTAATCTGATCTCATTGAGAAGGCATACACGCTAGTTTGCCAATCTTTGAAGTTATAAAAGGAAGCGTAGTCCCTCGCGTGTTCACTTGCATATGGTCTCCATTCGCCCAGTTTTTCTCACTCAAAACCGGTTATATCACCTTCGTTCAAACCCTCATTCATCCTATCTTGGTTACTGTTTCTATATTGTTCTAGATCTAAAATTTTGATATCCTAAGAAGTGAATCTAATATCCTTTACTAATGCTTTCATTTTATCAAAGTCCAAATCTTAAAGGTTCATTAGTGAAGAAGTGCTTGTAAAAGATTTATCTAGCATTGTTAGGCTTGTAATTTGGCTTGCAAACTCGAAAGAGAGCAGCCAAAGATCCTAGCAAGGAAAGCTCCCTAGCTTGTCTTCCTAGTTACCTTTTGTCTCGTTTCATTGCACCTTTTAGCTTCATTTTTCAGACTTAGTTTGCATTTCGAAGAAGAGTAATTTCTTAGTTGTTTTTACGCATTTTACAAACTTTTTAGCTTGCTGGTTTTTTGGTTCTGCACATAAAAAGTCATTTGAAAGTTAGTTTAAAAACCCAAAAAATTGCCCAAAAATACGTTTTCACATACTAGTTGCATTAAATCTCATTCTGATAATTTTCTAGCATTGTCAGAACACTCTTAAAGTGTTTTGATTGTCATTTTCTAACCAATATAGCTTGCTCATCTGTTTTGATTTCATCACAAGTTGGAGTGAGAAATTTTAATAAAACTTGCATTTGGAGCTTCCTGAACCACCCAGAGAGAACCAGTTTCAAGCACCATCGTTATTTCTCTCAAACATTGTAAACTGACTTGTTCCCTAATGATAAAGGGCAAGCAGTATTTCTCTTAAGTTTCCAAGTTGTAATCAAAAAATAAAAAGAGCACAGCAGGCAATTCCAGCGCCTGAACCCAATCCCCCCAGGGGGGATTCGCACCTTTTTTATTTTTTTATTTTTCTTTAATTTTTTCGTTTTAGATTAGTTTTCATTCAAGCAGTAGTAATTAAATAACTCACTCAAGCACACAACGTCCTCCAAGGACCTGTTTATCATTTTATATGCTTTTGTGTTTATTTCAAATTATTTTTATGTTCTTAAAATTTAATCCTAAAATTAACCCCCCTTGCTTTACACTTGGGGTTTAGTGTAGAATAATCATCCACTCACACGACTTAATAAAACGAACAACGCCCCAAACCCGGAGTATGCTCTTGACTACTGCAACTTATTCGGAACAGTTGGCTCAATCAGAAACGGGTGCAAGGTAATTAGTGTTAATAGGACAATCCATTAGAATCCAATCCTAAAAACTCGGGAGGTTGCATGGACTGAATCCACAGAGTCAGCAGGTTCTTAAGCGGGTTCATCCTCGCCTGGTTGGACACTTGGACACTTTAGTTTTCTTTTGGGCCAAACCAAGAATTAACCCACTCCTTAACCACTCATTTAATAATCATAAAAATTACCAACCGAGCCACTGCAATACTTTCACTGAGACTACACAAGCAACCCTACACAACAGCAATTGCAAGCATTTTTACTTTCTCGACACTGGTCTTTAATTTTCTATGTTTAAGTTTCAATAACAAATGTCGTGAATGCTTATCTATCTTGTGTTGGGTTAATCAATTGATTTAATTTGCAAGCAGTGGTTAGTTAATTTTTCATCTCATCATCTTTTTAACTCCTATAATAGACTTTTATCCTTTGTTGTAGATTAAAAGCCTTAGATTATTTTTTCATAGGGACCACCCCCCTTGGCTTCGCTAGGTGTAAGCCTAGACGGAGGAGTCGAGTAATCAGGTGACAGCACTTGACTCTCACTTGCCCCCAAGGACACACCGAGCGGCTTGAAGGTTTCCTGCTGCGTCCCCCCCAGGTGTGTATTAGGCGGCAACACAAACCAAATTGAGAGGTGGATCTTGTTTATGCACAACCTAGCAGTCAATAGATTGGCAAGGAATCAACCGCTAACCTGGCACAACTATGGATCTTCCTCCCAACACGTCACTAACAGAGGAAGCTCCTCTTTTAGGTTTCCCAAGCTCAAAAGTAAACGAGCCCAAACTAACCAAGGGAGAGACCCTAGCCAAGCTTTTTCTGAGGCCAAATATGGATGATCAAATTAACCTATGATACTTACCTATTTATTTTTTAAGGATGGTGTCTAACTATAGGTGATTCATTGAATTCACGACACTTCAAATTTAATATTTCATTGATATGATGAAAATAATCATGAACATGAAATACATGATACTGAGCAAAATTAAATAAGAGCATCGCATTAACCAAAGAACAAAGACTATTCTCGAAATAGTAAAACCCCCCAACCACAAAATGGCTGAAGTCGCAAGGTGTGTCAAGTTACTATAGCTCTTTGATCTATGTGCAGGGTCCAACAATGACGCTTGGAACAATCTCTCAGAGCACTAACAAAGGAGAATAGACCTTACCCTTGGCCACGCCACCCAACTCAATAAGTATATGAAGAGTAATCTTTCTGAATGTTGTTTTCGGTGCAATACTGTAATGCTCATAGCCAAATTTTACCCAAGTTTTACCAAACTGCTCGACAAGATGACTGCTAAGATGTCTAGATGTTGATTTTTACCTTGTTACTTGCAATAGAATACCCCACTGGTTTGAGCTCTGCTTGTAGATTAGGTGTACTTGATGATCTTGCCCAACACTTGACACTTACAGGTTGAATATTAGTGTAACTTCTGAGTGCTGTAGGTGCTGCCTTTATTGTTTGAGGTTTGAAAAATTGTTCACTCTCTCAATGGAACAGCTATGCAAAGATCAAGATGGATACATCCACAACTATAAATTCAATCCAACTAATACACAATAAGGTACTTCACACCAGATTTCAAGAGGAACATTACTTGTATAGATCAAAGTCATTAATAGGCTACATAAAGTGTTTCTCTTGGCAAACAATAGTATGAAGTTACAGTTTAGAAATACCTCTGTTCCAAAGCAAAGAAGGGGGCAGAATAGTGCTGTAGATGGCTGATAATTGCAATAAAATCACACAGAAATCTCCTATTAGCAGCAGCAGTTCGAATCCCTTCAATAAGCTGTCCCCAATAGCTTCAACAACGTCCCAGCCATACCAAAATATGCCCAAGGAAAATAATAAGCAGCTACAGGAGGCAAATCGAATGTCCTTCAACCAGCAGATAGAAGATAAAGAGAGATAGTAGTCTGCTCCTTGTACACTTGTGCACTCTTTCTTCATGAGACCATCTAGTTCACTGTAATGAAATCAGCCTTAATACTGTTTTTGCACAGTCAAAAATTCAGTCCTGAGATTCCACAGTTTAGCCAACTAATGGTGCACGATTCTCTTGCTAACTTAGCCTTTGAATGTTGTTTGCAGATGACATAGTCCTCAACTGTTGCGTCCTTTACAGAGTTGAATGTGGAGACTCAAGTGCACCCTTCAGCAGAGATGGGAGTGTGAACTGTTGCGCCCACCAGCTGGGATGTGGAAAGAACTACTGCGCCCTCAATAGCACACTGAAACCTGGAAATATGGGTGTGCCGTCCTTTATGACTGTCAACTCCCATACAAGTGCGTCCTTCAAGATTACTCTAGAAACTCTCCCAAAACAAGAAAATTCTGATCTGGAAGTGAACAATAAACTCAATCCATGGCGTTGAAGCACAATAGAGAAATCTAGTTGATCTCTCCTCCAAGACGACTAGGGTAGATTGTCACACTACCAAAATCGGTCCCTCTCCCTTAGGGTTTCGTCCAAGAGAAAGCCAAGCTCAAGAGCTCTCAAATTTCTAAAATGCAAATGACAAGAATGGAGAGAATGAGCTCTCATGTCATTTTTATAATTTCACTTTTCCTCTCTTGTGACTTTTCGACTTCCCTTGACACTTTCTTACTTTTTTAATATTATAAAATGACCTTAGTGAGAACATGACCATTTTCCATCTTTTAATTTCATCTTGGCCCCCTTTGGGCCCTACTTTACCTTTTCTGCCACTTTATTATTTAAGTGACTTTTATAAAGCCATTTTATTAAATTAATTATTAATGTCACTTTATAAAGTACTTTTGATCCCTATGTGACATTAAAAAATTAATTAATTCCCTATCTTATCGACTATAGCCTACGGGAACTGGAGAGGCTAGTAAGTTGCCTCATGGTGATCATCCGGAAAGGGACATGACAAATACAGTAAGAGGACGGCCAATAGGATGGTTTCAGGATGCCCAGAGGTGTCTCTGATATACTCAAGGTACATGGGGTCCAATTCCATACTCAGTGCTAGCTAATGTGGTACTACTCAAAGAAGGGTACTAAATTGGAGTCAAAGGGGATGCCCAACATCTTACAACTAATGAGGATGTAAGGAAACTTCTAAAAGTTTTCTGAGAATCAACCCAACCCGATTTTCAAGTCAAAATTTTAGAGTTTAATGCCCAACCCCCGTATTTCATCATGGCTGGAAATTGCATTTCATTTTCAGACTTAGAATTAACTTGATTTGGTGTCTTGGTTTTGATCTCTCCTATCGGGAGTAGATCGGGTCTCCCCCTTTGTTGTCTGGGCTAGATAACATAAAGCGAAGGTTGCCTCAACTGGCGTGACAACCATCTATTGGAGGTCGAGGTGATCATGGTTGCACCTTTTGAGTTGCCCTTCCCTATTGCCATCCATGAGTGGATACATCCATAGGGGTAACTACAGTTCAGGTGATAACAAGACCTTCATGCTTATCCTTATACAATTGAGATCTCATTTTCCTTGGCCCTCCAGAGTCAACAGGTGGATACTTTGCAACTGTTACCCCCCATTTTGGCAGGGGTGTCCACAGGAAAGTTTCATGTTTTGCTCTAAGGTTTGGTTTAGCATTTCTGGTTATCTCCTGGCAGCATCAACATTAAAAATGGAATAAAAGGGTCACTGAGGAATTCGATTTGGGCAATTGAGGCAAGGTTTTGGCACTTGGTCTTCACAAAGGTCTTCCAAGGTGAACCCCCCACATCTAGCCAGTTTTCATCAGTCAGTGGGGTCCACAGAGGCCACAGGAGGCCTTTGACTGCATGTCTCTCACAGATTTTGCGGACAGATTTTGATCATTTGTATTATTTGGACATATTATTTTATATTATTGTGCCATGGGGATGAGCTAGCAAGGATTGATGCCTCCTACCCCTAAAGAGATGATTCAATTGTAGATTTAGACCTCTTAACACCTTGATTAACTTGCTTGATGAGGGATTTGACAATGTCTAGAAGCACAAGCATAATCAGGACACAAAACTTAGAAAGATAGCCAACAAACCAAGGAGGGCGAATTGCCTCAATGGCTAGTTCCTAATTTAGGTGGGAAAATGGAGTCCAAAGATGATGCCCTAGGAGATCTAGGGGTTTTCGGGAATAGCCGCAAATACCCAAATACTGAAATCGTAAAATTCTAAGTAATTTGAGCCCTGTGAATTTTCCTACTTACTAAATGAGGGTTTTATAGTAAAAATTATGAAGCGACGGTTGGATAGAAAATAAAATCAAGAAAACTACCGGAAACACTTGATGTTTGAAGAAGATTGTTGAAGTGATGAGGACTACCTTTGCATAGATCAAGTGAAAAATTGTTGAAGATCCCATTCAAATGAAATGCCCAGAGACCCTAGTGCGTCCCTCCTTCCTACCAAACCAAGGAAATAACAATTAGATCCACAAGAAAATTGAGCAATTACCAACGAGAGACAAATGATAGAAGAGTAAATGGTCACAAGACAAAAATACTCCTTGTTAACCCAAGATTCAAGAGAGAGAGAGAGAAGGCGAGTCTCCTCTACAAGTGCGCCCCTCTTTAAATCGATCTCCTTGTGAGCAATCAAAAGATGGATCCAAAATATACTAGATTCACCGAGAGCTTTCAATGCAAGCAAAAGATAGTTTCAATCAACACCATCAGCAATAGTCAACATCCAGACAAGTAATTCGAGTCACAAAAGATTTCTCTATTCCAAAATTCTAGAGCCAAAAGTCCCTTTACAATGGTGGAGGTATCTCTCTTAAATAGATCGAGAGTGAGGTCCACATTCTAACCAACTTTCATTTGATGGTTGAGATTAAAAGATCATCAACGGTGGAGATTTATTTTTACATTGATACATGGATCACTCATAATAGAGGGGGCATAATTTTGCCCAAGGATGCCTTAAGAAAGGCAAAATACATCATAATGAAATAATATAACAATGTGGTACATGATGGGGGTCACCTTAGGGGCTCAATTCACCCTAGGAACCAACTTTAATACATAACATCAAAATATAATATGAGAATAAATCAAATGCCAAGGTGAGGGGCACCCCTCATGGGGGCATCCTCCCTAGATGAACCAAAATAATAAATGTGGACCCCATGCTGAGAAATAATGATGGAGAATGATCCATAGAGCTGAGATACGTCATAATACATTGTCCCATACCATTCCCTAGCCATGAATTAGCCGAATCGATTTCCTTGAGGTAGCCATGGTCACTTGATCATTTATAATTAATTACTTGAAATGCTCCATAAATATTTAATATGCCAATAACTTCATTTTCCGCTGCTCAGAATAAAAATCTGATTGCACCAAAAATTCCAAAAAATAGCAAACTGGTAATACTCATTACTCATACCCCAAAAACGCTTTTGGTGGAAGGCCTGTTATCAACTGATTTGTACAATAGTTGAAACCTTATTGAGCCGCCAGTGTTGGAACACATCAGTGTTCACTTCCAGAGTATCTGGGTTTCATATATTTGGGTCTAGCCAGTTTTGTTTTTGAGTCGACATGACCATGGCCCCATGGGGGTTTGTATCAAAGTGTGCTAGTAGGGTCTGAGTGGCTCGGTTCCCCATGACTGGATTAAACAACTAAGGTATTCCAGTGAGTTTTTTTCACCGTCAGATTATACTTTGCTTCAGGCGAGATATAATCTCTTGGTTTTTCTCCCGCTTCCTCCAAAGCTGGAATGCCCGATTTTGGAAATTTGGCCATGGGGGGTTATTAGGGTCCAACTATAATGTATAAACCTACTAGACACTATTAGAATAGGTTTTGGTCATGTCCTAAGTCTCTAGGACCCCCAGAAAAAATTTCGAAAAAATTTTACCAGACGCGTCGAAATTGGGGTTTTTTAAATTTTTTAAATTATTTAAATTTTAATTAAATTTCTCTATAGTTTAAATAGAGAAATTTGAGTCTGTAATATGTCAGTCATCCGGGGTCCGATTTTAGTGTTTGATGGCTCGTTTCATAAGCCAAAAATCACACATGACCCATGAAGCAGCTAAACCCAACTTTCGGATGTCAATTCAGCCTCATAATTAATATTTTATCTGAAAAGCCATTTACAGAGAAATTATTAATTAAAATAATAAAATTGAATATTTTGGAGATAATCCAAATCTCTCCAAAATTAATCAATTTGATTAAAATAAAAGGCTAAATGACATGGCAATGGGCATTTAGGAGGATTCCAATCAACTCCAAGTCTTCCCAGTCAACTATCCAGTCACTAGAGTGTTATCCATTCAAGGCAATTCGCCCTCCTCATGCAAAATTCGATTTGGTGTGTTGTCATTTGATGATTGGGTTGGTGAATGTGCATTAATGTTAGATGGGCGCCCTCATGACTCACCATACCTACCAAGCTTGGCTCCCTTTGCTGATTTGAGTCTATACCTACCAAGCTACACGTGTTACCCATCCAACCAACTCGCATATCCCCACATCCTCACGTCAATCTTCATCAAGCTCGAGTTTAGCCTTGTTGGAGTGTGGTAATTGGTTGTGATACATCCTATGCTCCATCCATGCGAGTTAGTACCTACCTATTACACTTGTCTCCTCACTAAACTAACTCGCCCCTCCACATCCTCACGTCAACCCCTCCACATCCTCACGTCAACCTACCATAGATCACGCCATTCCATTGTTGTAGGGTGTTTATTGGATGATGCTTTCATCTCAACCTACCTTAAAGTCGAGCCTTGCCACATGCCCAATCCTACCAACCTCAAACTCGACTTTCGCCATTGTTTACCTCTCCAAGCCCTTGATTGATTGGAATTCGACCTACCTGCCTGTTGCAAATTCGACCTAGGGTTTAGGCTTAGGAGTTTAGTGTCTTTTGCTATAAAGAGAGGCCCATTTGGGTTATTATCTCATGGAAAATTGTTGTAAAGTTACTCTGCTCATATTTGTCAAGAGCTTGTGGAAATAAAGTTGGCTTTGGAGGCAAATGGTGTGCATGTCTATTGGTTCATGAGTTAATGGTTCATTGTTGAGGTAATATCTATGATTTTTACATTCTTGCAATTTCAATCTTGATTATAATTTATGCTTAGATCTCTTTATTAAGAGCATAGGGCAAGCATTTGATGGTCCAATTTGTTTGCTAGGCTTAGGCTTGGATGGTTTAAAAGAGTACAAATTGTAATCGGTCTTACTACCTTGTCTCTTTTTCCATTTTTGTCTAACTCTCTAAGTTTAATCAAGCATTGTTTGTATGAGTGTTTATGTATTGCAGATCCTCAAATGGGTGAGATGAGATGAACTCGGTTGTATCTTCCTCTTCTCCACCAACAAAAAACTAGTGCTAATAGTTTGTTTTCAGGAAACCTCCAAAGAAGCAAGATCTAGGGCTTTGCATCAAAGCAGAAAAGTTACTTCTTCCATCAAAAACTTCACTTTCAAAACATTGGTTACTTGTTACTTTAGGCTTTCACTTCTTCAAGCCTTCTCATTTGCTCTTTGAAACTTTTTTCGTACTTGCATGCTAAGCCCCTTCTAGCCCTTCCAATCTTGATCCAAGTTAGTCACTTGTCTTTGTCAAGCCATAGATTAGTAGCCATAAGGTTGAAGCTCCTTCAACCTTGGGGAATAACTTGGGATTTGTTCCCTTGTGCTCTCTTCAACACTTGTTGTTGGCGTATCACCGGTTAACCGGAGGATTTCCAAGACAGTGTTTTCACCCTCTCAAGTGTTCCACTTGTAGTTCTTTGTTCTTGTCTTGCTAGTTCATCCTCCTTTGCCCTAGATCTACTCCTCCCACTCGTTTTTGCCTACCTTCTCCTATTCGTCCACCCTAGCTTCTCCTCCCTTCTTTCCATTTCCCATCACTCCCTCCTAGCTCTCGTTATCTCTCTTTAGCACTCCTATCGTCCCTTCCTAGTTCTCTCCTCTTTCCCATTTCGTCCACCTCCATTCTTTAGCCCCTTCATCTATTTGCTTTCACACCATGGGTTTTTTCCTCCTCTAGCTTTTGTCCCACTCCCACTTTTGCCCTAGAGTATAAACACACAAAACAATAACAAAAACAAATCAAGTGTTAGATGTTAGCTAGGTGTTAGTGTTTTTATTTGTAGACCTTACTTTGTAGCATTTACTTTTGTTAGAATCTAGTTAGTTGATAGTTAGTTTGTTTAACTAGTTAATTGGCATTTCAAAAGTTAATATTTATATCTCATACATGCTAGATTAGTTGTTAGTTGGGCTAAATTTTTCATAGCTAGTTGCATTGTGTTGTTACAAAGTTATTATCATAGATCTTGTTTATTATTTTTATCTAGTTTCAAACTTTGTCAACATGCAAATCCATTGATCTTCATTTTGATAAACTTGATTGGCTGCCATTTATCTACATTGTGATTATCCTAAAGTGTGTGGGCTGCCTTTTAGACATTGTGAGGACTGTCATAAATTTTATTTACTGCCATCTATCTACTTTGACTGTCCCGAAGTTTATTTTTATTTGCCGTTCTCTACACATCTAATTGACTGTCATAAGGTCTGTTTCTATTGGCTGCCAACTAACATCTACACGAGTTGACTGTCCTAAAAACTTGGTGGCTGCCATCTACACATGTTGACTGTCCTAAAATTCTATTGGCTGCCATCTTAAACATTGTTTGACTGTCCTAAAACTTCACATGTGTGGCTGCCACTTCATTTTTGTCATCCAACATTGCAAATAGTTAAAATCTCAAAGTAATTGCACTTGCATCTTAAGGGTAATTTTTTGTTTTATTATTGCTTGCATGTAGTTTGTGGATCTAGGACTTAGTTAGTATCAATTTGTTATTTGATTTCCTAATGCTAATGGGTATCGGAGCTATTAGTTGGTGATAGACTTTTTCAGAGAGTAGAAGCCAAGAAGCTTCCAATCGAGAAGCCATCAAGAATACAAGAGGACAAAAAACTGAACAAGATCAATATTATCCTTTTTGTAATAGATCTTAGTTTATTTCAAGTTTTACAAGTTATTCATTTCGAAGAAGTCCCTACAAGGGTTTCATTCCCAAGGGCAATTGTATCTCCATAATAAAATTTGCAAGTGGGGTTTTTAAGCCCCCACATTCACTTCCCCATTTGGGGAAGCCTTGTGGTCTCGTCTCATTGAGTGGTTTGGCTTTTAGCGTTAGATCCGTTATATGCTAGTTTTATTTAAATAAGTTATCTTCCATATTTACTTACCCCCATGCTCTCCCGAGTAGGGTCTTTGACCTGAAAGAGACTCTTGGGTAGATTAGTTTTGTTTTCCGTTTAAAATATCTTATATTTCTCTTCCAAAGCCTTTGACCGGAAGTTGTATCCTTGGGATTTCATCTCAAGGGCAGGACCACATAATTTTGTGGTTACTCTTCCTTCCCCGTCGGTTTCCTTGGTAGAGCTTTCAGCTAGCTGGAGGTTCTCATGTGCAGGCACTTCTAGTGGTTGATCTTGTTCGGAGAGCAATCCCACCCATTAGATTAAATTTTGTGTGGTAGAACACTAGTTTGATTCTAGTTTTCATTTTATCTCGCAAGTAGTGTTGTTAAGTAATATTCCATATCTTGCTTATCTTGTCGTATTGTTCAATCAAGTTTAAAGTTGGAATCTATTGCTATCACATTTTACTTTTTGCTTGTTTAAAACGAACGAAAGTCTCTTGAACTTGGCCAAATCCAAGTCAAGAGCACCCTCTATCGGAGGGCATTTTAGTTTTGCATTTTCCCTGCATTAGGCATTTGTTAAAGTAGCAAGTCTCTTGAACTGTGATCATAAGATCAAGTCAAGAGCGCTCTCTGTCGGAGAGTTGAACTAAAGTGCTCTTTAATTAAAACTTTTTCAACCCACACACCCCTTAATTAATTTACCTTGGTTTCTGTCCTACACCCGTATGCTCTGCCAACCGGAAACGGTTGGGCTAGTACTCAGAAAGGTGGAAGACTTGCTAATTCACAAGTGATAATTTAATTAAAATTTTTACCCAAAACCTCAACCAAGACAAATTACTGTTCTTCCCACAAGAGGTGGTACTGGAAATCCACTGGTCAGACTCGGGGGCGGTTCAAACATTGGACACCTATCCTCTTGAATCTGGGTGCTTTCGACTTATCACCTAGGGTTGCCAGTAGTTTTCTTGGATAAGGTTCCACTACTCTTTTGATACCTTGTTCTTAGCCCTAATAATCAAGACAATTAAAATCTTAAATTTACCAAGATAAGCTGCATAACGTCCTCACAAACTTCTATTTTCAAGCACTTGTATCAAGTTTTTACAATCACTTTTATTTTTGACTCCATAAGGCACTGGTCCTTCATCATATATCTTGTTTGCTTAAGTATCAACATTGGAGTATTTGCTTCTATTTTCGTGAAAAGTGATTTATTTATTGTCCAAGTGTATCTTTCATTTTGTATTTGCAACGTGGATTGCACTATCTTGCTTTACATTTAAATCTCATATTGTTTTTCATTTAAAACTCTTAAAAAAACACCCATCCGCATCACAACACCTAAAAAACACTATAAATACTAGAGCCTTAGTGAAACTCTCTTTTATGGACTACCCCCCTGGCTTCGTTAGGAGTTTGCCTAAACAGAGGAGCTGGGATTCAGGTGACAGTACCTGGCTCATTGCTTGCCCCCAAGGCCACACCTCTCTCACTTGTAGTGAAGAGACAGCTTTCGAAAGATTTCCGCTGCTGGTGTGCATATTGGCGGACAACAAGGCCCTCAGATAATGTTTTCAAAATTTGATAAAATTTGGTCCATTTCATTAAAAATTCACCCAATTACTGTATTGAACCAATTTTTGCATTTCTAGAGCACTGAAATGGTCTTAATCGCCTCCAAAGGCATCAAAACATAACAATAGAATACTTGTAACCATATCCATCTTGAGACCTATGTTTGACCAAGTCAAACTAGTTTTAACCAAGTCAAAAATAACAAATTTGATACCTAAATTGTAATCTGATCAATCCAATATGTATGAGGGGTGAAAGATAACTCTCTTACTCATATTGTTAGCCAACTATAACAAAAGTAGCATGATAATGGTGATAATTCAATAGATCCAATAAAGATGAGACTACGTTAGAGTAAATAAATGATTTTTCATGAAGTCCTTTATACATGCTCACTTACAAACTTAACCAAATTGCTATGATGGGTTAGGTGAGAGAAACAAGGCTAGGACAAGGGGAATTGACATTTGACTTTGACATAGTGATCTCTTGGAGGATAAAGGACAATAGGGGATCCACAGTGACATGCATAAGATAGATGACAATAGGGGAAGAAGGTGTCTCACAAATGGAATAAGATGATTGAGAAGTGTCCTAAAGCCTAATTCAAGCTCTGTGAGGATCTTTTCTAGAACCACTGTACTAGGTGCACAGTCAACCGTAACTCTGAGGTTCTAGGGGACACTTAGAATTAGATGTCCCTTACTCCATCCCACATCCAAACCCTTGAGCTCCGTGGGGAATAATCATTACATTAAATTCAAGGCCAGCAGTCATTTAGATTTTCAATAATTGTGCATCTGCTTTTATTTGGTCGATTTCATATATGACCCTTTGGATTTTACATGTGCTTAAAAGCACAACTAATTGCAGCTTTTATCCAAGGCACTTGGCATTTCCCTTCGTTTGCATTTCTTTGGATATAGCAAGATATATTGATGCATGTAATGATGATAGGATCACTTGCTTCAAGTCTATCTGACACAACTCAGGCAACTAGCCAATCTTAGCTCATGCCACAACACCGATGGGTACTCCTAGCCTAGAAGTGAAGCATGGGGTCAACTAGCAGGAATCGTCCACAATCAGGACCAAACATCGGGGGCAACCAACCAGAGAGGTCGAGGCTTCAAAATCCCAACTCGCCTAGGCTAAGGACCAACACCGGCAAGTTCCTTTGGCCCAGAAGGGTCAAGGCTTGGGTAAGTTTTGTCACACAACTCAGAGTCGAGACACAAAACAGCATGGAGTCTATCATATACAGAGGTCAAAGTGGAAGAAATAACCTCAATCTCACAAGTCAAAGTCTCAAGTCAAGGATCAAACCAAAGGATGGGAGATATTGGATGGACGGAGACAGTGAAACGGTGATGCCATACATAGCAAAGGAAAGGCCAAGTCTGCATAAGGTAGGCAATACTAGTGAGCATATAGAAAAGTCTTAATATTTAAAATCATAGATCAACTCATAATAACAAGTCTATGAGAGCACTACAATACATAATCACCAAAATCAGTTACCATCTCAAGTTAAGGCTAATAAGATGAGCAAGATAGTTTAGTAACACCCAAATACACACATATACCTGTCCATCCATATACCTGTCTCTGATGATCATCATGAAACCAACTCCGATTGCCCATGGGGCAAGGGAAATGTACCAGCTTTCTTATCATGCCTTAGCTTTCTAATTTGTATGAGTAAGTCTTGATTATGTCTCCTAAAGCATAAGAGTTCTTCCTTACAATTTAACTTGTCTAACTTTATTTTGAGTATATTGATTCTCTTGTTCTCCTTCTCTTAACTTTTTTATTTCTTCTAGCAATTTTTGATTAACCTTCTTTTAAGGAAGAATTTTCGTCATCTTTTACTGATAATTTTTTCTAAGGATCTTGATTCTCCTCTTCTAACTTTTGATTGCACTACATTTTATCCTTTGTCTTCTTAATTTGAAATAGTGATTTTTTATTATGATCTCTTTGGATGAGAGATCTCTTCCTCTTTATCCATGACAACTTTGTCGGATTCTTTCTGCATCCTCTGTATTGACTTTTGATTTTCCTACAGAATCACCTTTAATATAACTTTGAAGTCTTCAAATGACGTGCCTTTTGAATCTAACCTCATTTTAACATCCGGCAATGTGATTTTCTTCTTCTTGTAAGAAAATGTCGGAAACTTCTTTTCGGCATTTAACATAAAAGTCCCCAATGTTTCTAACTAAGGTAATCCCAAAATTACATCACCGCCATTGCTCCACAGGATCTAATGACAAATTGTGATATGAAGTTATAATCTAAAATATTTGGTTGTAAATCATTTATTTCATATTGTTTCTTATCCCAAAAGTCTAAACTTTCACCTCTATTTGACTAGGGAATCATTAACTTGTTAGCGAATTCAACGCTAATATAATTATTGCTTTCTACAAGAGCAATAGAAATTGTGATATCTTTTCCTCCCATTGTTCCTTTTATTCTAAATAACGTTGAAGCATAAATTCTTGAAGTTTTAGGAAATCTTCCTTTCTCTTCAATAAACTCCATTTCCATTTTTTTTGTTTTTTTTTATAATTGGATTTTTTATTTTTATCTTTTTAAACTACTTTATACTCCACCTCTATAAACTCGTAATATATAATAATGATATACTACACTTTTATATATATCCCCGTGTACTTTCTTTTTAATATGACCCTTGTACCACTTTATAATTTTGTATTATAAAAATGAAATATAGTCTATAACTTCCTCTTACCACTTATTTGAAATGTATTTTCCATTTTACTTTTGATAAACTATGCTTGAAACGTTTTGGCCTTGACTTCTTATTTATCTTGACTTGGAAATAAAGTTCAATAACTTCGATGCTCCCTCTTCAACTTTTGAATTGGCAACTGAATAAAATATTCTTTATGTTACCTTTCCAGATATAAATAAATTATAAAGTCACCTTTATAACCTTTTTACCAAATACTTCTCCTTTATGATATATGCAAACTTAACCACCTAGATTTGAAATCCTCGAAACGGATAAAATAAAGTGAAGTAATGCAACTTTTATGGAGCCGTCGCGATTGTTTCTGATTCGCTCCTCTTTCACCAATTTGAAATCGCAGTATTGGTTTTCAACGGAAATTCATGAAAGTTGAAAGATGACGGTACACAAATTGCAGATAAAGCGACTATTGTACTGATGCTCTCGGTTTGTTCGATAGCAAGAAAATTGTGAAACCCAAAGACAGATTGCCAGCGAATAGTTATTGTGGCGGCAACTCCAGGGTTATATTTTATTTTAATTTTTTTAACCCGATTTGACTGGTTTTTATGCTACAAATTCTGAAGCAGTGGTTTCTTGTTATTTTTTTCCTTCAGATTTTGTTGCAGAGGATTTTACAGCAGTCTGCGATTTTGACTCTTCCCAATAATTGTTCCAGCTGTAACTTAATCTAGGGATTCATCTATGTTTAATTTTGTAGCGGAATATTTTTGTGATTTTTTTTTATGTGACTGGTGGCTTTGTTTTTATCTTCCCGTAACACTGGGAAATTTCTGTTTGTAATATATATATATTCTTGATGTCTGATCTCTCTGAACTTGCAAAAGACTGAATTGTTTTTCTTCACAGATAAATTTTTTTACTGATATGGTCAAAGGCCGCGTTTTTATTTGGTCCAAGGACCTGAGATTTTAGAGAAATTCTGGGAATTTTGAGTGTGGCCAAAAGCCAGGTCAGACAAAGTCTGTTAAGGATTTGTGGTCAAAGGCCGGGATCAGAAAAATGAGGCTCTGATACCAATGAAATGAATAAAAATCGTTTACTGAAGAAATACCCAATGTAAATAGAACAAGTAATCCATGAACAAATAAATGTATATAATAAATAAGAATTGATAAGATGGTGTACAATAGAATAAGAGTACCATATTTATATAATTTCTAAAGGCCCTTATGGTGGCCATTCAGGAAAGAATGTGTCCCTTAGAAGAATTTAGAAGAATTAATAATGAATTATTATTTATATGTTAAGAATTAATAATGAATTATTATTTATATGTTAATATGTTGATTATTATTTACTATTACATATATTTTGTTTATTAGGAATTCAAACCGAAGTATGGAGTGGAATGAATGATGGATGAATGGCCATAATGTGATCCCCAAGAAGGTAAAAATTGCTTGCAAAATACTCAAAAATTATCTCGGTTCAATGGTACATAAGTAAATCAAAAATCTACTACCCTATAATGTCCCCAACTAAATCTATGTCAATTTCTGAGTTAAACTGCCTGTATATTTCAATGTGGGATTTCGTCAAACACTTTGTTGGCAATAGCCTGAGTGCTGGTTTAACTGCTCCTGTAGGTGTTTAATGCTGATTTTTTTTTTTTTTATGTTTCAAGTTGACTTTCATTTAACATGTGTCATGGAATTTTGCATACTCGAGTTATAAAGGAAACTCCCACATCAGTAGCACACAACATTTCAGATATATGCAATGAAATAATGACGGACAAACCATATATAATCAGCATGTAACAACTTCTATAAGTCTGATTTGATTACAAATCTCCGACTTGTGAATAGCAGCAAGTTTACAAGTCCTTGATGGAGCTGTAGCAACCCTTCTTACACATAGAAAGGCTGTGGATAGTCATAAAAAGGAAGGTAACAGCGCTGAAGATGTCCCTCCTGTAGATGACCGAGCACTAGCAAACCCACGTTCTTTTGTTGTAGCAGCTTCCCTTCTTTGCCCAAACTGGAGTATACAGTCACGGTTGGTGATGGAGTGCCCTCTAATGTGCCCAGTGACCAGCCACAAAAACAGAGCCACAAAAATGATTTTTACAGTCACAATACGGCCCACCAAGAATTATAATGGCTGCCACAATGTAAAAATCTGTTTATGCAAGGAATAGCAATATAAATGAAGACTATACAGTATGGAAGTGAGAGTGTACAGCCCAGAAAATAAGTATACAGTCATCACAGAGAATGTACAGCCTATTTATATGGTTCCAGCAGATTGCACAGCCCAGCAATAGAGTAAACACGGTTCTGAAATGTTGGCACACCCTCCAAGACTCCCAAATCCTGCTAATAGAGCCCACAACCTCTTCAAAGAAAGTGTACAACCTCCACAAATATTATTCCAGCTTCCCAATCTCCACCAAATACCTCCAACCTCTGCCAATGTCCACAATCTTTCTTACACAACCTCCGGCAATGAAAACCAACCCTGCTTTTGTGGTCATTTATTGGACATTAATAAAATTATATTATCTTATCTTATCTTATCTAATAAGTAGAGTGGATGGTTTCACCATCGAAACTATTTTTTTCCTCTTAGAGTTTTCGTCCCAAGAGACACAAGCTTCAAAAGCTTTCAAGTTTTCAAAAAGTGAGAATAACTTGAATAAATGAGACAGAGGTCGATTTGTCATTTTAAACTCATTTTCCCTGTTTGGACCACTTTTACTTTTTTCTTGCTCAATTAATTAATTAAAGTGACTTTATAAAGTCATTGTCACTTTATCAATTTATTAAACCCTTTTTACTCCAAAAAGTGATTTATTTCATTTTAAAACATTTTTGGGCACTAGAAATCACCCCTTTTATCATCCCATCATTTAAAGTTCTTCATCTTGGTTCTAACAAGCTATTACACTAAAGTGTTCCCTCAAATAATATGATCGAGATGACGCCCTTAGTGAATTTAATTAAATTATGCACAATAATCCAACCAATTTACAGGAATTGTTGGAAAGCAACGGAACCAAGACGAACTATGCGAAAGTGATTCCGATAAGGAATAATGGTAAATGGAATAGGTTGGGCCCCATAAAACTCCTCTAAATCCTTCGACCTCACTGGTAACATAATCTCACTCCTCTGGCCTAGCTGACACAAGCCCCGGAAGCCATCTCCAACCGCAAAATAGGGGAATCCAAAAATGGGGACATTATATACCCTCGTCGACTTGAAAGTATGATACTACAAACTATACTCATCAGACAATCAATACATCAACTATGGCAATAGTAGCATATAGTACATCATCATGTAATTCATCATCATGGTACGACATAGCAATAACAACATGGCATATGTCTGATCATCACATCATATCTAATCACATTAAAAGGAAGGCCAAAAAGCTTATTGATTATTATAGCTTGGACAAGTGCTTCTGCATAGGCTAGGTGTCAAGCATGCAGAAGTTGTCCATTACCTCTCTAGGTACTTGCTCAATTTATTGAGTAAGTGACTTTTATGTTTATTTCCCAAGTCTAACTTAGGAAAAGCACATTATTTAATTTAATGTTGGCTAATGACTAAAAGTGAACTTTTGATTAAGTCATAGCCGTTGATCTTAAGTGAGGCTTAGGATTTAATCCTAGCCATCCATTTCTTTGGAGATTGAGGATTAGGGTTTTAGTCATTGAAAAGCTATAAAAGAAAGCTTAAGAAGATGAGAAAGACACACAACAACACAAGATCATTGTCAGAGAGAGATTTTCTGAAGAAAAGAGTGAGGGACTATGGCTAAGGGGAAAAGAGAGAGAAAATGTTTTGCAATAGGAAGATATAACCAAGAGTGAGAGGATCCAATCCAGCTGAGAGAGAGAGAGGTCGATCAAGCCAAACCGAGAAGAGGGAGATCGCTGCATTTTATTGGTTAAAAATATCAATGTATTTCTATTTATAATTTCAACAGTAAGTTATTTCTGGGTGTTACACCTCAGAGTATCTGCAGCATTCCCTACAGATCCACCAGAGCAAGGGATTAAAAAAAATTGATGTAAAGACCAAGTTTGAAGCATACAGTGTTGATTTGGAGCTAAATACCCATAATCATGTCATGGATGGTCCACTTGATTTCCACCTATAGGAGGTGCTCGCCCTATAGGGGTTGGTGCCCCTGGGGGGGCAATCACTTGGATGCATGACCACACTCATTTATTTGCCATGTAAAAGGTGATAGCAGTTTGTAAAGGGCTTTGTACCCTATCTAACACACCTTATTTGCTCACTTGGACCTATTTTACCCCTAATCTAGATTATGTTACCCGCAAATTGTACTTCCTTACTGAAGAATCCTACAAGGATAATGAAGGAGGACGTTGAGGGCACACATCTGTTGGGGTTAGTTGGGGTTAGTTGGGGTATGACGTCCTCCTTTTGGCACACCTAGCACTTGGTGTAGCCTAATTGCATTATTATTATTATTTTTAAGTTGTTATGAGTGGTTTAGCCCAAAATTGTGGGTGAGCAAGCCAAATGTTATATTTTTCATATTATCTTGTAGGCTAATAACTTAAAATTAGGTGAGGCTAGTCTTATATAAATAGTGCCTCCTTCTCATTGTAAAAACATAACAAGATATGGGTTCATTATGATATCTTTTCTATTTCTCTTGGTATATTGGAGCCCTTGATGCTATGCGCACCTCTCTTTGGATGATCTTTCTTTCTTGAGGGTTGATGTGATGAATTTCTAAGGTTTCTTTTACACATGCTATTGGCTGATGCTAAGAATGGTTGCGATAACGTGTGCTCAAGGGTGACCTAAGGTGCATCTCCTTGCTCATTCCTTGGTTAATGTTGGTAAGTTTATCTCCTAACCCTAGTTTAATGTCATTCTTGAAGTGCTTTGTGCTAAGTTAAGGTTTCTTGCTAGCGTTTTGCCAACTTTTCATGAGGAGACCTTCCTTTCATGTGCTCTCCATTGTTATTGGGCCTTGGACTTCTAGAAATAAGACTCAACAACTAGATCTCTTTACAACATAAACACATGCAATCACATATATAACACTACATATACCCTGGAAACCCCAAACGAGGAAAACCAACAATCCTGTGGGGCTTTCTTCTCTCTAGAGCCCAAAGCAATATATAAAATAAGCAAATACAACAATGTTACCTCAGATGTAACACTCAATCCTGAACGGGTCAAACCCTAGATCTGCATGCATCAGTTGATGCATGCACTGGGAGAATGTGCCCTAACTGTCAATCTGGATCTGAGTCTCTATGCAGGTAACCCTGACTGTACTACCTCTCTCAATCCTCTGCTCTGCAACTGAAGAAGGCCAACTGCTCTACTGAGAATGCACCCTTCCTCTGTGTTACCCCCCATTTTGGTAGGGGTATCCACGGGTAAGTTACTCGGGGGTTGAGGGCTCTGCAAGAAGTGAGATCAGAGATTGACAAGGGTGTTCCCTTAGCATGGCACTCCGAAACAAGAAGGCAGCAGCATATTACAGTTTCAGAGTGATTCTCTAACTCATCGGATTCTATTTTGTTTCCAGCACAAAGAGCTGCCATTTTCAAAGATTTTTCAACACATGCCAACATCAGGGAGACATTCTCAGAACAGCATCTACAGTAGCTGTATCTTTCTCTAAACACATCAGCATTTTGGAGGATGTTTTCAGCACTGGAAATGAAGAGAAAAATCTATGGGAAACTTTGAAAATGGTGATGAAAAGTATGTGGTTGCTGTGCAAATTTGAAACCAAACAAAGTGATTGTAATAATAATGAAGATGAAAAAACCGGCAAAGAATTGAATACATCATATGAATTTGAGGCTACTCGTGGCAAAGCACTTTTCCCATACATTAGTATGCCCGACAGGTCGTGTATCCTTCAGGCTTTATGACTGGAATCCTGCAGAATTTCCCCGACGGTTGTGTCATCAAAGTGATTGGCTAACATGCTAATTGAGTTAGTGGTCTGCTTTCGGCCAAGATGTACTATATTGACTGCTTTCATTGCATTACCATACTTCATGGGGGAGAAGTTGTTCGAAAACTCAACAAGATATGTTCTGAATTTATTGAATGGCTCCGAAAGTATGTTATCGGGCAGGGGCAACATTCTTGTTTATGCAAATTAAAAAAAAATATGATGAAGCATTTTCGGTCAATACCATTTTTACAGAATTCTGGGGCAGTGATTGATGAGCCAATGTCTACTGGACTAACTCAATACAGAGTCTCGAGTGGAAAACGAATCCTAAATAAATTTGGGATTACTGCCAGCAGAGGATTTAAACGAGTCTATGATGCGCCAGTCGATGTACAAATGACTTACCAGGGAGAGCATGTGCCTTTAGTTTCTCTCATGAGCAAATTAAATGGGAAAGTGATTGTAGGACATCCTGTTCCAGTTGAGACCATAGAATATGGTTATTGTGATGCTTATCTTGCGCGTGATTTAATGAATGAGTCATTCGTCAATTATCAGACTTGCAGTGCTGATGAGGTAGGGAAAAATGTTCAACCACCATGGCGAACCGCAGAGAGAACTGACATACAGCTGTTGCCTCACCCACGAATCCAACCCGAAGTTGAATGCCACGTTGCCAATCTTTTCGCTTCTTCTCAGCCATAAAAGCAGTCAAGGATTACCGGTCCATCTATCACGCGATTTTATGGATCAACCACGGTCATATTAGAAGCCGATTTCATTGATTTCCCCTGTCGATTGATAATTCTTATCAACACCATCTGTCACTTAGTTGAGCTCGGTGTTCATCAATTTAATCAGCACGATGGGAGTTGAATTGATCGGAGGTCATAACACGGGGTTCTGTCATTAAACAGCCGAATGGATTTGACGTTGGACGCGATTCACTGCTACTTCAGCGTCCCGTGAGTCAAACCCCTGGACGCATCTCTTCGTGTAGCTTGGACTCCAGAGCCGGCTTATCTGCCCCAGCCACTGGCAGACCATCACGCGGTTTTATGTTTTATTCGGCAGCTAACTGGAGTGATAGCTATTCACGGGTTACAATTTCTAGCTGACTGCACTCTTGTCATCTTCAACATTTGGCAGCTAAGTGGGAGTTGGCAATGACACTGATTTCTCTCCATGGTTTCGTATATTACGACCCGTGTCTTCTTTTTGGCAACCAATGCGTGGAGTGTATTACAGGTAGCAGGTTGGGTTTTCTTAGCAAACGTGGCTATTGTGTAGCAGTTCACTCCCTACGCTGGGTTCTCTTTTACCTTTTTTGGTGGGAATTAAAGGGCTTTTTGAGATTCGATGGAGCTAAAAAAGTGGATCTAAGGATCCATCCTTTTTCATTATGTTATTATTATTTTTTCTTTTTGAGAAGTAGGAGGTTATTGAGCCTATAAAGAGCCAAAGCCTTCTCCATTGTAAACAGATGGAAAAACTTTGGGAGTTTCTCTTCCCATAAGCTTAATGAAAAATATCATGGGCCTCTTTGGATAAACTCAGAACTCTCTCTCTCTTTGTATGCCATTTCTCCTTGTTGGCCATCTTTCATTTTGTCTGAGGCAATACCTCTCTTAGTTCATTTCTTTCGATTCTTAAGCTAGGATCATATAAACGGAGGGCTAACAATCTAGCACAACTTTATTTGACCCATGCTTTTCTCTTAAGTTTTGCGGCTTTCAGGTATTCTCAAATGCAAGAGCTCTTAGTTGGTCACTACATTCACCTGGCAGCAAGGCCCATTTGAGCTCTCTTTTGACTCCATTCGCCCCTCTGATATACTAGCACTGGCCTTTCTTCGAGGACTGATCCTCCCATCTTTCCCATCACGTTTTCAAAATACATCTTTTGTTACATTCGTTTCTCTAAGGCAGCCTCTTCATTTCACCTTGCCTGTTTACTGTACCTGCCTTAGCGATCCTATCTTAGGGATACCCCCCTAGAGTTGGAGAAGAGCCAACCTGAAGCGAAGAGGAGAGGACATTGGCCTCTCTCCTGAGAGAGTTGTCATCCAGCTAGTGTGTTACATTTTGGGCTTCAACACAAGCATGCCATTTGGGGATACAACACTCTGCATGGAAAAGTGCGCCCTCCCCTCTAGATGTCAAATGCTCGTACTGGACCAGATCTCAACATATTTGAGCTCTGATCGTCACAGACCTCCACTTGTGTCTTTTCATGGTACTAAATCTAATTCATTTGAGCTTCAATACGTGGCCTTAGTCATTCATTGGTTGAAACACTTGTCACATCCTAAGCCTCTTCAACCACACTTAAACTCTTGGGTCCACTTAATCTAACTCACGCATTGGTTTCTGTAACCTAATTTACACATTTCCCTAAGAACCTTTGTGTTATCTAATTTTCATTGACTGCCTAGGGTCTCCCCCTTGGTCTTGATTCTTCTTCATCTAAAGTGTAGAGTGCCTCGGTTATCGTGACTCCCAGTTTGCATTGGGAACCGTTGCATCTCTTGGGTCACCTCTTTAGTTGTCCATTTCCTCTACCGTCCCGGATGGGATACCTTTAGGGACAACTTCAAGTTGTGTGATCACAATAATATAAGATGCATTTTCTTAAACAAAAAATTAAAAATTAAAAATAAGAACAAATAAAAAAAAATTAAAAGCTTGATAAAGATGATTACTAATCATACCAAAGCCCATTGTGCCTTTGCTAAATGAATCTTTAATAGCTCAGGTTAGACAGGGACCTTACCTGAGCAGAGCTAGTTTACTCAAGGTAAGACCAAGACATATAAAACAACTCCAAATCTCATTGGAAATTTCAGTATCTTATATTATAATATAGCAATTTTATTTTCTGTTTTGTAGTTCTGTTTAATGCAAATTAATAGGGACGTTGTTTTTCTGCCTGTATATTTAATTTAATGACATAAATATGCACTGCTAAAGGACATTTCCACAATAGTCAGAACATAAAGAACACTCCCAATAAAATTCTGTAGTTGATTTGAATAACAAGAAATAACTTTCACTTATACAAATTAGTATGGACATGGAATTACACCACAAAAAACAACACCCCAATTAAACATCAGAGCACTGAAAACCACGAAATAATCTGCACTGATGATGTCTTAAAATACAGAAATAAGAATTCTGAATGGAGCATAACCTGGGACAAACCCATTCCAAATGCAAACTTGGCTAGTCCTTTTAGTCGTGCAAGGGACAGCTCCAAACCCATTTCAAATAGCTGCACAAGACAGTAATATTTGTTATGTTCAACAGTTCAACTATAAATCACTACTGAATTAATATTTCTTATTGATGAAGTTCTTTATATCGTCACTTGCAGTATAATAAGTCAAGCCAATGAAGGTAACACCCTACTGGATATTTTACTATATAAATTTATATATTGCAAACAGCATGAATGCTCCGTTACAGACCCAGCGATCAAATGTACACATGTAACTGCAAGGGTGATATTCTTAACCTTTTTCATTAGTTTCTGACTTCTGGGGCCCACCCAAGCCTCAAGTTAAAATAAATAAATAATTATGTTTTCACTTTCAGTATCGAAACATTTTCATTCTAGAATCTGCTAAGGAATGTATGGGAAATGTTTCTGAGGTGTTTCCATACAAGAATGTCCAAGAACTATTTCTCAGTTGTTTCCATCGTGTTTCCATACCATAGTTGTATTCAATACAAGGCTATACAAGGCAGCAGTGTTGCTTCAGTTACATAGTCATGTGTGCCACTCTGTCTTAATATTCCTCTGAATTTGCTAGTTAGGAAAATTGTACTCAAGAATATCTCAAGTACATTTATTTTAGTGATGCTCAACTCTTGGAAGGATTGTAGCCCCATAGGACTTGAGCACATTCAACTATGACTCAGTCTGGGATCAAGTAGGGGCGATAAATGATCAAATGAGGCAGAGGGATAACTGAGGACACGCAAAAGGAAATGGAGAAGATAGAAGAAGAGCATTATGGATATTGGTGTGGGAGGAGGCATTAAGGTGAAAAAAAAGTAGGGCTACTTCGCTAAGAGGGTGTGAGGAGAACAAAAAAATTTCCACTGGTATGATCAAGCAAGGAAGGCTCAGATATAATATGGCATATAAAAGATGCAGAAGGTATTGAACAATCAGGTTTTGAAGCAATAGAAAAGGTAGCCTCCACACACTATGGTGTAATATATGCATCCCCAAAAAGGGAAAATATAGCAGACATAATGAACACGCTCTCAAATCTAATGGGTTAGTGAGCCAGGAACAGAACAAAAGCATCATGGCTCCTGCAGACGAAGAAGAATTGAAAGCAGTTTTGTCTTCCTTCAAGCAGGATAAAGCACCAGGACCAAATGGTTGGCCAATTGATTTTTTCAAGAGTTTCTTCGAAGTGTTAGGGAAGGACCTTCTTTGGGTAGTGTTATCACACCATAGTAGCTGGGCTACTATCCTTGCTGAGTAGATATCTGCACATTTCAGAGCTTTGCTTCTACAGAGATCAGCTATGATGAGCTTGTATTTTGAGATCACTCATGATCAGAGCAGTATATTATATCAGACTTTTGTTAGACCTTGTGCCAAGGCTGAGCCTTGGGAGCTCAGATTTGATGACCGATGTGACCCTTTATTCCATACAGTTTCAGTTCAGTGCCCAGTTATGTTATTGCAGCGGTGTTTCAGATGATATTTGATGATTATTGTTATGATGTATAACCTATGGACTTCTGATTATTGACTATGGATTATTATCTTGTTGTTTTAGTCATCTTCACAGCATTAGCTTGGTATATGATTTAGGACATGGCAATATTATTTAAAACTAAAATTGAATACCTTGGATGATGTTATAACTATTAATGGATGTATTACTTGCACATTTAGGTTTCTTGACAAAACCCACCGGTTTATTACCCTCCTATGAGCATAGATATGGTCTTCCTTGACATTCCTGTTTGCTAGCTGAGGCACCACATTCATTTGACTCTATCCATCCATGACCTTCTCGATTTGCCTTTCACCTTTGACTTGCCTTTCTTGACTTTTTGATACTGAGGACTTCCCCATTTCTACCTCTGTGTTGGACCACATCCATGTTTCTTTAGTGTCTCGGCTCTGAGTTGGTGACAGAACTTGCCTTTGGTGCGTTGGATTGTAGGCCTAAATCATTCTGGTCGGTTGTCTCGATATTTTGCACTAGCAGAAGTCCCCCTAGTCACTTGAGATGTTGTTGGCTAAAGCTGAAAGCTCGTGTACTACTTTGTATTGGAAATCTTTATAAATTTGTCCATGGAAACTATAAACTCTAGAATGTGTTTCTTAACACACGTGAGTAAAGGGCAAGAGCAATGAAATGCTAAAATACTCCTCGAAGAGTATAGAAAAGGTCCAAAAAGCAAATGTTACTCAAAAGTTATATCTATTATTGCTGACCTTGTATATGTATAAACATGCCCTAGATGCAAGCTGCAACTAGTTGTGCTTCTTAGCACATCTGAAATCCGAAGGGTTATGTAGGCCAAAAAGGCCATGAAATTAAATGAATGATCCTAATGAACTTGGATCAGACTGATGTAGACATGATGCCTAAGTTGAATAAACACTCTCTAAACAACTTATCCATTTGTGAGGCATAGCCCTTCCCCGTGTTATTTGTCCTGCACAAAGTGTAGCTTCCCCTTTCCCCGTCCAAAGTGTCACCTAGTTGAGTTTGGTCAAGTCATCCCCTTTGCCAAACCTTGTCTTAGCCTTCACCCTTAGCTAGCAGTTAGACCATGTCCAATGGGTGAGTCTGTCACTAAGGCTCTTGTGCAAGTAAAGTATAAATAACATTAAATATATGTATGTATTAAACTGCCATGGAATGATGATGTACTTTAAGTTAAGCTGTGAGGATGATTAGAGGAACATGTCTTAGTCCATTGATATAATTTGTCCTTGGTTATATTTTGACCTAGTCAAACTTGGTTTGACTATGGTCATTCTTGGGCTCTGTGATGATGTGGACCATGTATGCCTATGGATGATGATTGATGGTCCCACATACTCTTATTGATGATACTATATGGTGGACATATGATTCAGATGATGGTTGATGCAGTTCAGTAGATTTATTATTATTTCAGATCATCAGATTACGCACTATCTGAATATGGTGGACCCTATTGTTGACCCCTCAGGTCAACCCATGGTGTATGAGTACACATTTCTTTTTCATTTGGGTCTTCTGGATCCATTGACACACTTTTTCTTCAGTTTCGGACACTTCTGACAGTGATAGATGCATTTTTCCACCTGTTGACCAGTTTTGGGCATGTTTCCCCAGCCTGTCCAGCAGAGGCATTGGAGGCCAGTTTCACCTAGGGCGCTGTATGGGAAGGGGGTGGTCCAACCACTTGTTATATTATACCCCCCTTCCAGACAGCTTGGTGGGATCATTTTGATAGCGCAGGCACTCTAGGTGTCAGTTTGGGAAGCTTCACGGTTCTCGAGGCGGATTAAAAATGGAATAAAAGGGTCACTGAGGAATTTGATTTGGGCAACTGAGGCAAGGTTTTGGCATTTGGTCTTCACAGAGGTCTTCCAGGGTGAACCCCCCATCTTCCAACCAGATATCATCAGTCAGTGGGGTCCACAGAGGCCACAGGAGGCCTTTTACTGCATGTCTCTCACAGATTTTAAGGACAGGATTTGATCATTTGTATTATTTGGACATATTATTTTATATTATTGTGCCATGGGGATGAGCTAGTAAGGATTGATGTCTCCTAGCCCCACCATGAGATTTTTGAGTCATGTCCATGTCATATGAGGTGGGCCCATGTGTTTTTGCCCCCTCTAGAGGATGACATCACCCTCACTTAGTCACTCTTAGCTATAACGTCACCTCTATTTTGAGTGATCATGTGATATTTTATGTTGGCTCATCTTAGCCATTGATTTGATTATGAGATCTTTTAATCTCAACCACTCATCTTGTTTTATTGTAAAGTGGTTTTGAGATCTAGGGTTTTGGTCTTTATTATCCTATATAAGGAGGAGACCCCCCTCATTGTAAAGCACCTTTGGAGCTCTTGAATATTGGAATAGAATACTTCTTTGTGGAGCATACTTCTCTTGTCTTGTGGATTCTTTTGCACTCTGAATATACAGTATCTCTTCTATGTATCATTGTGGATCTTGGGGCTACACGTTGTTTTCTTGCAGGGAGGCCGAATTGGTGAAGAGGAGTATGATTTGAAGAGGGTTATTATTGGAGGGATCCACATATTCTCTCTTGGGTTGATCTTGGTGACAGGAAGTATCATTATTGTATCTTTGTGACATAGTTGATGCTTTCTATTACATCTCTTCATCTTTTTCACAATTTTCTTACTTGGCTTGTTTCACTTGATATTGTCTTGTAGGAGGAGGACGATTTGGCATCTTTGGAGGAGGACGTTTTGGCTTGGAGCACTAAGATCTCACTCTTGAATATACACATAGAGGAATGCTATCAATTTGCAAAGTGGCCACAAGCAATTGAGGGAAGTTCTTCAAGGTATGTACCTAGATCCATCCATTCTTCTTCATTGGTCATCAAACCCTTAAAATCAAAACCCTCATTTTTTTATATTTTCCTAGATCTACTTGGATCTAGCTTGGCTTTGGGGATAATAAAAAGAACCCACCTCTATAGCATCCACGGAAATTCGGATCTATAGTTTGGAGGCATTTGGCCTTCATTTGACACATTTTCCAAGGCACATTAGCCTCCTTGAGGGAACCTAATGGGGCTAGTTCCAAGACTTGGGTAGGTGAGATCCCACTTGATTTGCACCTGTCTACTTTGATAACCTACCCCTAGTGCTTCACCTCTTTGATTTTTTCCTTGTGGGCCCCATTCCTCATTTTGAGGGTTGTGCCTCACTTGGGTCATTGGGTGATGCATTTTCAATCTTAGATCTATGGAGATCTAGCTCACAATGGGGCATGCCACTTAAAACCCACTTTGATAATTGCCTTAACTACCCCGATCTACATTTTGGCATCATTTGGACTCCATTTGCCTCCTCATCTAAAGGCACTAGTCTCCCTTGGTCAATTCGCACTCCTTGGGGTTAGTGTCATTTGCTAGATCTCATATGTGGGTATCATCTATCTCCTCCTAGATCCATAGATCTAAATCCTTGCATACCCCTTAGTGCCATCTCACCCCTAACTTCACCTTGTGGGTCCCATTTGGACCATTTCCCTATTTTAAGGAAGTGGGCCCCACTTGTGTATTTTCATGGTACTAGATCTATCCATTATGTGGCCCTATTCATTCATTGGTTGAAACACTTGTCACCTTTAAGCCTCTTCAACCATACTTAACTCTTGGGTCCACCTACTCTAATCAACTCATTGGTTTCCATAACTCATCTTTTACACGTTTCCCTAGGAACCTTTGGGTTAGTCGATCTTCATTGATTGGCTAGGGTCTCCCCCTTGGTCTTGACTTGTCTTGATCTAAAGTGAAGAGTGCCTCAGTTATCGTGACTCCCAGCTTGCATTGGGAACCGTGGCTCTTGGGTCACCTCTTTAGTTGTCCATCTCCTCTACCATCCCGGATGGGATACCTTTAGGGACAACTACAAATTGTGTGATAACAGGTAGTTGAGCAATCCAGGAGGAAAGGGAAATTGTTGGCACCATTTAACTCAAATTTTATTGCAAAGTACTCTTCATGCTCTCCTGATGTCTGATACTCTGATTTAATGCTGCCCTTCTGCTCTCATCTAGCTCAATAATCCGATTCACCCACTGCCCCATCTCCTCCTTTTCCAAACCATATTCAATGATCATTTGAAACACTAGTATTTGCATGGTGATGGGTAACTCAGTTGTGAAACCATATACCAGTTCAAAGGGAGACTTCCCAGTAGCATTCTTCTTGGTTATCCGTGTTGGATCTTGTACAACTTTGGAAGATATTATTATTGTATTTCATTGTACTTGATTGTACCTCCTAAGGGAGTTGAACTTGTTGTAATTAATTATGTAAACCCTTGAAAGAATCAAAGTAAACCTTGGGGTGAAAAGAAAAGATTAAAATTAAATTATTTATTGCTCCCCAAGAGAAGTCGGCCCAGTTGGGTAAAAAGGCCAGTTGGCACTTGTATAAATAGAGGTAAAGTTCACCTCATTATTTCACTCATCCACTTCACACAAGTTCGCATCACTTGGAGAGAGAGGTTCGCACCTGCAGAAGGAGAAGACTATATTTGGGGTTTCTATCTTTGGAAAGCATTTCCATCTTTTCTCTCTCATCATTGTACTATGTTCTCGAATTATTATCTCTATACGAAGGTTGTTGGGTTTTCTCCCGTTTGGGTTTCCCATGATAAACTCTTGTGTTATTGTTTTGTGCTTTGTCTTTCTTCTAGTGATCCTATTTATGCATTTGAATTATTATGCTATGAATGTATGAAAAATTAACATGGTATCAGAGCGGTACTAGAAGTCATTGCCAGAACATTGTCAGAACTCTGCCAGAACTAGGGTTTCATCTTTCTAAGTCTTCACTCAACTTTTTGGAAGAAAAAGAGCATTGGGAATTTCGCTCTAAGGAGGGCGCATCTTTTGGTGAAGACAAAAATCAATTATGAGAATTTTCAATTTTTGACCTAATTCTGCAGCTGCAGAAGAAATTAGGGTTTCAGCTTTTGACCTACTTCCTCCACAGTTTTGGCTCAGCCCTACCTCATCTCAACTCGCCTTGCTAGGGCGCATCTACCTGTGGAGTCAGTTTTCCAAAATTCCAACTTTCATTTTTGACCTAGCTCCTGCTAGGGTTTCTGGTCCAAATCTACAGTCAAGATGATTGGAATTAAGGTTGAAAATCGTCTGGAAGGGACTTCCAACTTCATCTCTTGGAAATCTAGAGTTCTTCTTTTACTAGAAGAAAATGATCTCTTGCAGATTGTCAATGAGAAGGTTCCAGAACCAAAAGCCGAAGAAGACAAATCTCGCTGGAAAAAGAATGGTGCCAGAGCAAGAAGGATTTTGGTGGATTCAGTTAGAGACCACTTGGTTCCTCAAATATCATGTAAGAAGACTACTAGAAAAATGTTCAAGACCATAAAGAAGCTATTTGAATATAGTAGTATCAATGTGACACTCACATTGAGGAACCAGTTATCAAATATGAAGATGTCCAAGTCAGAATCCATTGCCTCATATTTCATGAGGATCACAGAAATAAGGGACAAGCTTACTACCAGTGGAGATCCCATTGATGAAAAGGAGCTTGTCATCACTACTCTAAAAGGTCTCCCACCATCTAAGTGTGAGAGCATTGTTGAAGGAGTGCATGCTTCCATGGCTGCTAAGAAGGTGTAGAGCCCGTTGATACACAAGGGATTGTTGCTGGTGAGACTAGGAGGGTGGAGACACCAGGCTGCCCAGTGAATGCGGCTGAGACTAAGAGGGTGGAGACACCTAGCTGCTCAGTGTGTTGTGCCACGTAGATGGGGAGGGTGGAGACACCCTGGCTTCCCCGTGAATGTAAGTTGAAGATAATCCCTATGCAAAACTGAAATTGAACCTCTGTAGTAAGATGACTTGTGCTGCAAGTGAAGCGTTGTGCTACGATGGGAACAAGAGGAACTGAGAGAGACACATGAATGTTCTGTTGGGCTGCTGAGTGAACTGTTGAAGATGAATATGAAACGTTGGACACTCAACAGAAAAACAAGCATCCATCTCATCCTAGGAATGGAAAGCCCAAGTACTATGCACTGCTAAAAATAAAATAAAAAGTGCCACTCCTATATCTGAATTGGTCCTGAAATGCTGAAGATGTAAAGCAAACTTGAAGAAGATGATACCAAAATGACTGGAACTTAACGAAAGATCTGGACAAGAACCTGGTATCACATATATAGTAGCCGAACTACCATACATTTTTTTTCTGATTCCAGTACACTATTCAGCCAGTTCCCTTGCATTGAGATGCTGAGATGAGCATCTATATTGGATCACTTTCAGATTTTGGACAATATATATTCCCCATGCCATGACTAAGTCTCAGGACACTTAGAGAGATGACCGATGTAGCTATTATACCATTTGTACAGAGCAGTCAGTAGTGCCCGGAGTTACAACAACAGTTTCAGAGGACAGATGATGGCTCAGAGGATGAGCATTCAGGTATATGACTCAGCAGGTATATCACGGTGCTGTGGTTATATTGCTTTTATCTTCATTCTTATGGCATGTCTTAGCATTTAGTATCATGATCTGGCGATCATATACATATGTGGACCTGGTTGATCTTGTTATATATATTATATTGTCCCTACTCAGACTTAGAAGTTCACTATTCATACTCATTGGTTTTACCCTCCTTAGGGAGAATAGAGGTGATCATTCCACCATACCTTGGCTTGCTAGTGTTCGCTCCATTATTCATTGTCTTCATCCATCCATTACCTACCTTTTAGTTTATCACCCTGACTTACTACTTGACTAGTGGCATGGAGGACTTTTCCCAACAGTAGCCTCTATGTTGGATGAGCTTCCCTGTTTATTATGTCTCGGCTCTGAGTTGGTGACAAAACTTACCTATGGTGAGTTGGATTTCCTTGAGAAATCCCCCTAGTCACTAAAGTTGTGTTGGCTAAACCTGAAACTTTTAGTGTTGCATGAATACAAAGTATGGGAAATGAAATGTTATATCTTGTATGAAAAGCCCATTCATGCAATGTGTTTCTAAACACACATGAATGAAAGGCAAGCCAAATGAAAATGGCTATGAAATAAAATGTTATATCTTTTGTGAAATGTAAATACCTAGGTAAACAAGCTGTCTGTGACACACCTAGAAGTGCTCACGTAAACAAATGCCTTAAAAAACACACCTGCAACAAAAAGCCTAAATAAATGTAAATCTATGCAATGTGTTTATAAACACACATAGATCAAAGGCAATGGAAACTTTAGGCCCAAAAAGCAATGATGGATGTAGTTGTCGTTGATTTACCCCCAGCATATGGGATGCTTTTATCTAGAAAGTGGGCAGCTGGTTTAGGTGGATACCTTATGATGGATTTATCATATATTTGCGTTCCCAACTCTGATGAAGCTCTGATTCGAGTAAACAGAGAACCTTGTTATAACGAGCATGTAGAATCATTTGATGAAGGGATTAAAAACACCTATGGGGATGAATTATTGAATAATGCAAAAGCTAACCTTGTTGAAAATGAAAATGAATTTCAGGAAGATAATCAAGTTGAAAATATGTTCATGGTAATGGAAGATTCTGATTCCTCTTGGGAAGAAGAGCAAATAGCTGAGCTTGCTAAAACAATCAATTTGGATTTACTTAGAAATGAATTTGCTCAGGAAATAAATGAGTTGAGGAGAAGTGAAAATCAACCTCAGGGTCAAGAACAAAATAATACAATCAATCAAGAACCAATTATTGAAAATCAAGCACCTGAGGAAGTTGATGATGGCTTAAGTGATGTAAGAAGAGGTGAACGTTTACCCAGATCTGTCATTGAAATGAATGCACTTATTGATAGCAATATAACAAGACGAAATCAAGGTTTGGAACCCATTCTCCCAGGGGAGAATCATCATGAGCAAACAAATGTTGAAGAAAGTGTTATTGAAGATCCTATCCCTGTAGTTGATGAATTTGATGACATTAGGAGGGGAGAAAGAATTCCTTTTACTGTGAGGGAATGGTTTGTCTTGACTGATCATAATAGAGAAAGGGAAAGCCAAGGGCTTGCAACTATTTACCCTTGGGAAAACCATCCTGCAACATCTACTATGGTTGAGACCAATGAAGAATCTTAAGTTTCCCACTATTCTAATGTAGATAATTCCTTATCTCATTTATCCCTCGAAGATGGTAATCTAATTCAAGTCCATGATAATTCTTTAAGTTGGGAAGAGGATGCTTTAATTAATGATGCACCTGAAGGAGATTTTAATTTAAACAACCTTGTTATTTTTCAAACTCCTTCAGACTCTCTAAATCATGCTATATCTACACATCCTCATGTCCCTGATTTTCTTCTACCACTTGATTCATCTAGTCATCATATTCATGATCCTTCTCACATTTCTAGTTTTTCTACATCTCATTCTGAGTCAGTTTCCACCAGGTTGGAAAACATGGTCATTCCAGTTCCTTCAGGGGAAGGCTCTAGTCATAATACTGTTATATCTCACGAGCCACCTCCCTTGGAAGAACACAGAGATTTCTGGACTGTAGGAGAAGTCACTAAGAATGTTGTGTCCCCTCACAATGAAGAGTCAAACGAAGAAACAAGATGAGAGATTAGAGAAGTCCTTGTTGGCAGGATTGTTATTTCCTTAGATGGTGGCCCACCTAGAATCAATGCAGTTCCTTCTAGGAGGAGCTCAAGGATTGTCAAACCTCAACTGCAAAACCCTGCTGAAATCCACCCTATGCCTATTCGCAATATTGGGGTTATTCCTGAGTCTGTTAATAGGAATAGGTTTCCCACAGGAAGTCAGGTCACCATTCACAACCATTTATTCCATATTAGATCGGGACACGCTGATGACTTGTGGGTTGGGCCATTCACAGTAGAGCGATGCATTGATGGCATGTGCTTTCTGACCACTGGTAGTGGGAGACGTATTTTTTATCCTGTAAATCAGAGGGATTTAAGGGATCACATCCCTGATCCTACATAGTGGGATCTCTCCACTTGCCTTGCCTGGTAGAAGAGAGTACGTAGGAAACCAAATAAACCTATTTGGGCAGTAGTTAGTTTTTTTAGGGCCACTGAGTCTGGTACTTTTTGTTTGTCTTTTCCTAAGCTCCTTTGGAAGCTCCTAGTTTAACTAAGTACTTGTCATTTTTTCTTTTCCTGCACAATAAATTTCAAACTTTGCAAGTTATGTTAGTAGTTCAAATTTACTTTCTGCATTTATATTTCTGTCGTAGAATAGATTTTATTTCAGTTGGATTTTATATTTTTCCCAAACATACTGCATGAGGTATTTTGATGTTTGTGAAAGCAGATATAGGTGCAAAATAAAATAAAAAAGCTGAAAGCAAAATGGTAGAGTGCTGGATCGAGGATTCGAGTAGCAGAGTTCGAGGACCAGAAATTCTAAGGTTCTCAAACGCTCATTTCAACAAAGCACTTGTCCCAGCCGGAGCCAAATGTTATCACATATATAGTAGCTGGGCTACCATACATTATTTTTCTGATTCCGGTACACTACTCAGCCAGTTCCCTTGCATTGAGATGCGGAGATGAGCATCAATATTGGATCACTCTCAGATTTTGGACAGTATATATTCCCCATGCCATGACTGAGTCTCAGGACACTCAGAGAGATGACCGATGTAGCTATTATACCATTTGTACAGAGCAGTCAGTAGTGCCCGGAGTTACAACAGCAGTTTTAGAGGATAGATGATGGCTCAGAGGATGATCATTCAGGTATATGACTCAGCAGGTATATCACGGTGTTGTGATTATATTGCTTTTATCTTCATTCTTATGGCATGTCTTAGCATTTAGTATCATGATCTAGCGATCATATACATATGTGGACCTGGTTGATTTTGTTATATATATTATATTGTCCCTACTCAGACTTAGAAGTTCACTATTCATACTCATTGGTTTTACCCTCCTTAGGGAGAATAGAGGTGAGCATTCCACCATACCTTGGCTTGCTAGTGTTGGAACTGTTATCACATATATAGTAGCCGGGCTACCATACATTTTTTTTTGATGCCAGTACACTATTCAGCCAATTCCCTTACATTTGAGATGCTGAGATGAGCATCTATATTGGATCACTATCAGATTTTGGATAGCAGTTGTATTCCCCATGCCATGACTGAGTCTCAGGACACTCAGAGAGATGACCGATGTAGCCATTATACCATTTGTTCAGGGCAGTTAGTAGTGCCCAGAGTTACAGCAGCAGTTTCAGAGGACAGATGATGGTATAGGTTGATGAGCATTCAGGTATATGACTCAGCAGATATATCATTGTGTTATGGTTATATTGCTTTTATACTTATTCTCATAGCATGTCTTAGCACCTAGTTTCATGATTTGGCGATCATATAGATATATGAACCTGGATCAACTTGATGTAGACATGATGCCTAAGTTGAATAAGCACCCTCTAAACAACTTATCCATTTGTGAGACACCGCCATTCCCTGTGTTGCTGCTCATTCAGTATATACTATGGTGTGTATTCCCTTTCCATTGCCAAGGTGTCACAAAGTTAAGTCGGTCAAGTCATCCCTTAGCCTAGCCCGTTATTTTAGCCTTCACCCTTCACTAGCAAATTGATCACAGCTATGAAATGAGTATGATCTTGAAAGTCTAGTCTGAGTAATAATAATAATTAATGACATTATATATCTGGATTTAGATCGCCAGTAATGATTACTTTGTGTTATAATTGTTATTTGAATAAGTTGTAGAGCATGCATTAACCTTTGACACCTTTCAGCAGCTTCCGATGATGGTCTGAGTTATATTTGGTCATGTTGACTTGGTCAAACCTAGTTTGACCAAGGTCAACCATAGGACATGAGATGGTTAGACCTTGTGAGGATATGGATAGATGATATATGGTCTATGTACATGTACATGATGATTCTATGCAGCAGCTACAGGGTTATGATAATGATTCATGGTTTACAGCAGTATTTGATCATTTACAGATTATTATTATTTGACCTGTTCCGGTATATTGGATATATATTTTGATCATGCAGAGACTCATATGGTGTATGAGTACACATCTTGGATGGATTTGGACCTTCTGAGTCCAATGAGACAGTTTGTTTTCAGTTCCGGGCACTTACAGTGATGATTGAGCCTCAGTAGGCTATCCCAGTGCAGTTTTGGTCTGTCGGAGACCCTGTCATAGCAAGATGTGATTTTTATCCGGTTGACTTAGGGCGCTGTGCTTGGAGGGGGTGGTCCAGCCACTTGTTTTTACCATATTACCCCCCTCCCGGACACACTGGTGCCCTCAACTTGACAACGCAGGCACTCTAGGAGGCAGTTTGGGGCAGTTTCACGCTTCCCGAGGCATTTCAGGATTGGTAGAAATGGTTATTGAGGAATTCGATTTGGGCTACTAAGGCAATTTTTTGGCATGGGATGATCAGTGATGATGGATTGATGTCTTCCACACCTCCTCTAGCAGTTTCAGCTTCATCAGGGCCCGCATCCATCACTTATGGCACTTTCTGATGATTTCTGAGGTCTTTTGAGACCTACGATTTGACCATGGAGGCACGATTTGGTATATTGATGACTTTTATTATTATTGTGCTATGGGGATTGACCAAGGGTGGCTACAATTACCCCTTGGACCCACCATAAGCTTCCTATTATATTTTGTCATCATGATTCGGTGGGATTCCCCTCTTTTAGGGCGATTTTGTCCACTTATGTTATATTTTATGAGTGATCCATGTATTTTCTTGTTGAGCTCATCTCAACCATTGATTAGCCATTTGTATCTTTTAATCTTAGCCACTCATTCAAAAAGTGGTTAGGATTTTGATGCCTCTCCTTCCTATTTAAAGGAGAGAGCTTCTCATTGTAAGGGGTCTTTGGCTCTTGGATTATTGGTATAGAAAAACTTTAATGTGGAAATTCTTCTGGTCTCCTTTGCATCTGGTCTTCTTAGATGGTGATTGGAAAGTCTATTGCAACCTAGCATTTGGAATTTGTGGTAAGATCTATCTATTTTGGAAATCGTTGTCTTGTCTACAGGAGGGCGACTTCAACAAGGGCGATTTTGCAAGGCTTCTTCAAATCGACTTTCTTGGCATTTGCTTGTATCAGGGGGTTATCATTAGTATCATTGTGATCTATGCTATCTTTTTGTTACTTCTCTTGTGGCATTAGTCTTATCTCTTGATTACATCAAATCTGATATTATTGACGTTTGTTGTGCAGGAGGGAGGGCGCATTGGCTTCTTGGACTAAATCAATTGCATAGAAAACTACCTCAAAGCTTCTCAAATTGATCGGGTTTGCATAGATCATCATCATCAAGGCATCTACAAGGTTACCCAGGTAAGATCCACAGGTTTGTTTCTCTTATCTTGATCCAATCCATTGACATAACTCATAAATTGGTAAAACCCTTATTTCTTCAAACCCTCATTTTTACATTTTTTCAGATCTACTAAGATCTAGTGGCTTCTTGGGTAAGATATTTAAAACCCACCTCTATAGTATCCACGGCATCCCGGATCTATAGTTTGGTGAGTATTGGCCTCCATTTGACCCTCTTCCCAAGGCATTTAGCCTCTCCAAGCAAGGGCGCACTTCCCAGTTTGGTGGGTTGACCTAGATCTAGTACGTGGGTAGTTGAGATTCCACTTGATTCGAGATCTACACATCCAATAACCTACCCCCAGATTGTCACTTTTCTGATTTCTACCTTGTGGGCCGTATTCCACATTTTAAGGGATTTAATCCCCATTTTGGACCACTTGGTATCTTTAAACTCAGATCTAGTAAGATCTAGCCGTTGGATTGCCATGAAATTGTAGATCCATAATCTCACTTGCCTAAACTACTTGGATCTAAAATTTGGATGCCATTGGACTTGTCTTGATTAATTTATCCCACTTTTTAGCCTCCTTGGGTAAAGTCGCACCACCTTGAAGAAGTGAGTTGGGCCACTTCTAGGACATGGGTACATGAGATCTTTGTGGATTTGGAACGGGCATATTTCAAAACCTAAGTCTAGTAGGTCACCTTGTCAAATCTTGCCTTGGGGATAGCATTCCTTATTTTAAGGGATTGTGGTCCACTTAGGTCAAAACATTAAATCTCTAGATCTAGACCTATTCATCCATCAAGACTTTAATTGCCCACTTGTCTCATGCAATAGGAGTCCTCAACCACAAGTTAACTTTACTTTGACTCCATTATCCCAATTCCCAAGGCACTGGTTTCTCTCCAAGTCAATTTGACTTTCCTAGATTGTTGGATTTACTTGTGGTTTGACCTTTGTGTGGTGAACTAAACCCTTTGATGTCATCATGTATCATGATCAAGCTTGTCACTTGTACTTGTTAGCCCCAATTCAACCCCTAAACTACCATGCATTGGACACGGTTCCCAAGGTAGTGGATTTTCTCACATTGAACTAGTACTTTAATCCTAGATCCTATTTCACAAATCATAAGTCACTCTCACATCAATAATAGACCAAAGCTATACTCATTGAACCCCTCACTTATCTTGTGACTTCATCCTAAGGTCTAGGATAAACCATACACCTTACTTCACTTAGAATTAACTTGATTTGGTGTCTTGGTTTTGATCTCTCCTGTTGGGAGTAGATCGGGTCTCCCCCTTTGTTGTCTGGGCTAGATAACATAAAGCGAAGGTTGCCTCGACTGGCGTGACAACTATCTATTAGAGGTCGAGGTGATCGTGGTTGCACCTTTTGAGTTGCCCTTCCCTATTGCCATCCATGAGTGGATACATCCATAGGGGTAACTACAGTTTAGGTGACAACATTTTGGCGTCGTTGCCGGGGAGGCAATAGCTTACTCTGGTTTGACATATATTTCCTAGAGCCCTACTCCCGTTCTCTTTGCCCAACATTTTGGCACTGAAGGACATAGCCTTACCTTGGATAAATCTAGTGGTCATTATTCACTCTCTCCTGCATATACAATGACACATATCTTGGTAGAAGAGTTTAAGAAATCTACCTGGCGACTCCCAACCGTGACTCCTCTGAGGAGCGAGCTCATTTGCATCCTTACAATACTAGAATTAAGACAGATCCTATCATTATCTAGAACCCAGGGGGTGCATCATTTTGTTTTCAGGCTATTGCATCTAAAAATAAAAAATAAAAAATTATCCATGGCTGCATCTAAGTGACCTAGAACTTTCGGTCATTTAAAAGTTTTTTATTTTTCAAAAATTGTTGTGTATCCTCATCATATTCCTCATCAAGCATGTGCAAGGTTGCCTATTTTCGATGGAAGTTATGAAATCTCAACTAGAAGGCACCTTGAACTTTTTAGGGAAATTATTAAAGAGTTATCCATAACCCATGAGGATGTGTGTATGAGACTATTGGCTTCATCTTTCAAAGAAAGAGCTGGTCTCTGGCTTTCGAATTTGAAACCCAATAGCATTTCTGGTTATGACATGTTTGAAAATAAATTCCTAGAAGAATGGGGAAGCGAATTCGATGATATGTATCTTTCAAATCAAATCCAAGATCAAAACCTTCCCCTTTCCGATCTTATTGTGGAATCATTTAACAATCAAATATCAAGTGATTTGTCAACATCCGGAGATGACCTTTCCTACCCAATTTCTTCTGACGATAAGTCTTTTACTTTTGAGTCAATCGAAAGTCAAATCTTTAATCATTGTACAAACCATAAATTTTCAAATTACTTTTTAGGTAGCCCTAGTACTGATCCTGAGGGAATTTCTAAGGATGAGCTTTTAGTTAACAGGTCTACTGAAGTTCCTCCCTCAGAGAAACTCATTAGTCATTTTGTCTTTAGTGATCATTCAATTCCTTATCAACTTACTGAAGAAGAAGAAAGTGGAGACATTAACCAAGATCATTTAGTAGTGCTTTCACCTAATCATTATGCAAATAATTAGGATGTTTTAGATGAGCCTGTTAATTTTATCCCTGACAAATTGAATAAAAATGATCATTTATCCTCGTACGAATTTAATGATGAATCAATAAGTCAATCTCAAGGTGAGGATGAATTAGTGAATCATACTAGATATTCTAATCTTTGCTCCACTTCTTATAATGAATCTTTAAATTTTCCTTTTTTTATCCTTAGTCAAGTTAGCTTAGAGTTAGATAGTTATGGTCAATCTTGTCCTCAGATTGTAAATATTAAACTTGATCAAAAGCTTGAAATAATTCCTAAAGCAAAGAGTGTTTTCTTTTGTCAAAATCTAAGTTCGAACTTGTCTATCCATTTGAGAGAATTTTCATATTTGCAATCCACCCTACCTTCCCAACTCTTTCAATCATCTTTGGGTTGGTGCTCTAGTCAATCTTTTGCCTTGGAAATTTTCAAAAAGAAATATAAGAATGATTACATGTTTGGAGAAAAAACACTTCATTTCTCTTTTCAGTCACTTTGGAACCATAATGCTTGTTGTCAAGTTATCAATCATTCCTTGTGGCTAGAAAAGATATTTAAAGATCAATTTCACCTTTTCTCCAGTTTTGAGCATCAAGTGGGTTTGATTTTGACTTTTCGTCTTCTAAACCTTAATTTATCTCCACTTGGTTTCTATTTGATCATTAATCCCAGGGAGAACCAAATTGAATATGTAAGAGAAGTAAATGAGGAAGTTATGTTCTGTGAAAAAGAATCGAGTTACAAGCCTTATATTTTTCCTCCATCAATCTTAAGCAATAACTTGCATGAATTTTATGATCCTATCAATTCTTGGATGGAGGATGTTTGCATCAGTCAATCTTTTCCTTGGCATGATTTCATTTTGCACCATTCAAACCTTTATTCAATTTTTGAACAAACCTGGAAGATTGCATTATCAAATTCTCTGATCTTTAATCCAATCATGACTTGTTTCATTACCAGAAATCAAAGAAGAATCACTAATATGTTTGATGAATGGTTGCACTGGATTTATTATTTTACCTAGCATTTGTGATCACTAGTTAGATTAGAGTAGGTACGAAAACAAATAAGCCTACTTGGACAATATTTAGTCTTTTCAGCCATTGAATCTGGCACTTTGTTTATTTCTAAGCTCCTTTGTAAGCTCCTAGTTTAATTGAATACCTGTCACTTTTCTTTTTCCTGCACAATAAATTTCAAATTTTGCAAATTATGTTAGTAGTTTAATTTACTTTCTGCATTTATATTTCTGACATAGAATAAATTTTATTTCAGTTGGTTTTATATTTTTCCCACACATGCGGCATGAGATTATTTTGATGTTTGTGAATACAAAAATAGGTTACAAAAATAAAAAGCTGGAAGCAAAATGTTAGAGTGCTAGATCGTGGGTTCGAGTAGCAGAGTTTGAGGACCAGAGATTCTGAGGTTCTCAAGCGCTCATTTCAGCAGAGCACTTGTCCCAGCTGGAGCCAAATGTTATCACATATATAGTAGCCGGGATACCATACATTATTTTTCTGATGCCAGTACACTATTTAGCCAGTTCCCTTACATTTGAGATGCTAAAATGAGCATCTATATTGGATCACTATCAGATTTTGGAGAGCAGTTGTATTCCCCATGCCATGACTAAGTCTCGGGAGACTCAGAGAGATGACCGATGTAGCCATTATACCATTTGTTCAAAGCAGTTAGTAGTGCCCAGAGTTACAGCAGCAGTTTTAGAAGACAGATGATGGTACAGGTTGATGAGCATTCAGGTATATGACTCAGCAAATATATCATTGTGTTATGGTTATATTGAATAGCGATGTAGGAAAAAGGAATAGTGATTTAGGAGGATAAGCCGATCTGGGGGATTGTAGGAGCAGATGTAGTGACCAAAGAGAGATCCAAGCGGAGAGAGTGGGAGCGATCAGCCGATAGTTCAATGCAGAGGGCTGCAAAAAAATGGAAATGGAGGCTAGGGCAATGGTTTAAATGAAACGAAAGCAAGGAAACAAAAATGAAAGCATTAAATAAATAAAATGAAAGAACGTAAGGGTAGGGTTTTTATCATTTTTATGTTTTTATTTCTGTAATGGGTTGCTAGAAAATGAGGCCATGAAGAGGAGCAAGAAGAATGGCGGTGGCTAGTGCTGAAGACAGGAGAAGAAGGCGACAGAAAATGGGTGGAGGCCGTGAATCTGAAGAGAGCTAGGATAGAAGAGGTGGACTGCTGGTTGAAGGAGCGGCCGGAGTCTAGGTCATGAACTAGTGAGGGTTGCTGCTAGAGAATTGTGGGGACTAGGGTTGGTGGCTGGAGGAATGGCGATCGGATGAAGGGATGAAATGGCATGAGCAAAAGGGCTGGGAGTGAGCAAAAGGGCAAAGTTGTGTAACTGCTGCAAAAAAGAAAATTGTGGGGACTAGGGTTTATGGCTAGCGGAATGGCGGTTGTAGGAAGGGATGCAATGGCATGAGAAATGAGAGAATAGAGCTAGGAGAATAAGAGGAGAGGGTGGATGGTGAATGGTGACATGGAGGAGGAGGGATCAGGAGATGGATGTAATGGGCATGAGAGCTGAGTAGAGTGCATCTGGAGAGGAAAGAACTCGAAACCTAGGTAGGGCGGTGGTCAAAGAAAAAACAAGCAAACAACAAAGAATTTGTGGTGGGTGGTGGGTGTTGGACCCTAAACCCTAACTGCGTGACTGTAAAATGATAGCAGTGACAATTATCGACGTAGAGAGGTGGATGATTGAGAGAGTGGATCTAAGATGGAAGAGGAGCAGATCAGTGGGAAAGAGGTGGTTCTGAAAGTGAAAAGAAGAGATGGGTGTGAGAAGGTGAGGGAACAAGAAGGCCTGCTTGGCTCAAGAAAAATATGGGGAGATGTAAGATGGAGCTCGGCGGCAAATTTGAGCACAGTTGGGAAAAGGATTGGCTATGGGAAAAATAAAAATAAAAAAATTTCAAATCATGTCCCAAAGGAGCGACATGCTCTGATACCATTTGATCCGCAATAGGGATTAGAGGTGAGGCTCAAAGAGCCTCACCTCTTAACAAATACTCAAAATGATGAACTCAGAAGCAACAATACACAAGAATAGGAAATAGGCTAAAGACTAACTTGCTTATTATGGAGGCCAAAGGGCCTTTATATAGTGATTAGTATTACAAAAGGGCCATGTTTGGCATGGTCAATTAGAGTAGATAGCTAACCTAACCTAACCTGTGTTAACAGGTGCCCAATACAACTAGTGGGATGGATGATCCCTCATTCAGCCCAAGAACAGGAATATGAATCTTAGTAGAGCAGTGAAGCTGAAATGTTTATTCCATGTCATATCATGCAATCATGCAATGAGGTAGCTCAATCAAACAGCCGACAGGCTATCAAAATAGGCATGTGGCAGACCTGTGGGATCTTTGATGGAGACAAGGTTCCTGGAGGGTAATGCAGAGGGCCTTCCTCCCATGCAGATTTCTGTATAACTCTCTTCACAGAATGTCATTTCAATGATGGATGATGCTTGATATCTTCTAAAAGGATGTCATGTGTTTTACTTGTGCTATGTAGCAGTATTATTTAGAAAATCTGTAGAGTTTTTGCCAGCTGTATATAGGTCTCATATGTTTATCTCAGCTTTTGACTCTTTTTAGGGAAGACTCTTAAACATATATCTATTTTTATCAAGATTAATGTACAAAGATATGAATTTCTTCCAAGGAAAAACAGCCCACTCAGTCTCTCAATGACTTTAATGATATTGACAGAAGATTTCCTCTAAGGGAACACTGCTTGCATGTCAACTTAAGTTTTTCTTGTATGCTTATCATATTTCGCTGACAAATGTATGAAAGTCAACAATGTGGTTAATTCTTGAAGAGTATACTGCCATGTTCAAGTCAAATCTTTTATACTGAAATAGTTCTGTTTATATGTCCAATTTAGAGCCATGAATTGAAAATTTCCCTAGATGATAAAACTTATAAGAAGAACTCAAGAAAATCTTACCAGAAAAAGAATTCCCCACTCTGACACGACCTTGATATCTGTTATGTTTCTAATCAAGCCAAACTGATTTAGGACGATTCCAGCAAAAAAGAATCCCAAAATCTGCATTCAAATATATAAACCACCTTAAAATTGGTGATAGTATCATTATTGATCAACAAAAAAAGACAAAAACCAAGTATTCCCTATAGCTTGCTATGTCAAGTACAAGAATCAATCAAATTTCACAAATAAAAAACAGTTAACCCATACAGTAACTATTATAAAATACACACAGTGTGAGAAATTGCTTGCATTTTGGAAACATCAAACTTGTTATTTTTAGACACTTGCAAATACTCTTATCAAACCATTAAAAACTTGTACAAATATTAAAACTCTTAACAAATCAACTTTTAACCCATAATTTTCATCTCTATCCAGCTAACTTTGAAATGTCAGCATGGTCCGACATAATTTATCTTTATCCAAATACAGCCTTACACATTTCTAGACTTCATTTCCTTAGGCTGCAAAGACACTTACAGTGCATACTATTATTTCTACAAAGCACACCAATACAAAAAAGCCATACACAAAACATGCATGACAGCACAAATTTTACTTTTAGCAGCACTAAAAATACATTGTCTACTTTTAGCAGCTTTTTTAGCACTAGGTCACATGTCAGAAAAATTAGTTTTCTTTTTAAACTAGCTTCATCTTATAAAGATGAGGCCTGTTACCCTTCAGATCCTTCTGCAGTGTATGGTGTACCCTACCAGATGTACCAAAGAGGAGGGGTCCTTTTTTCATTGTAAAGGCCAAGTTGAGGCTTGTTTTATGTAAAAGTGATGGTCTAGCAGGGCTCAAGACCCTTAGTGTTGGCCTTGTGGCTTTGCTAACTACCCCTTAATGGGTAGAAGTCCCCCATCATGTTGAACATTTATGCCCTGGGCGGGTGCTCCGGTGCACCTTGGGATGGATCCATTTGGACACATGGCTTGGGGCTCCCAGTCACACTTATGTTTTATGTTTTATAGAGGTGATTGCGCCTGTAAGGGTTGTCATACCTCGCCTTAGCACACCCCACGGATACCCCCTTGGAACTATTTTCCTTGTACTACTCCTCCCACTTGGTCATCCTGGTCATCAAGAGCAAATCGGCCACCTTCTGAGCAAGCAACAAGAGGTCGTACCAACCTAAAGGAGGGCATTGAGGGCTAAAAAAATGGGATTAGATGGAGCATGACGTCCTCCTTCCAAGCTCAACTTTGCATCATGTTGTAGCATTTCATTATTTTTATCATTATTTGATGTCGTATGACATTTAGTCCTCGGATTGTGGGTGACAAACCCTAAAAAATCATTAAAAATCATTTTAAAGACAAATTCGGTAGGTCGGCTCTAGAGGAGTGAAAAGTTGCCTTTTTTGAAAAGGCATGTATTTTCTCATAGAAATAAGACATACTCCTCCTCGTCAGTTACCAGGAACATCATTCAGTCTAGGACTGAGGCACTTGGTTTGTTACCAAGATGTTGACTAGTAGTCAACTTGATTCGACCTAGGGCTGAGGCACCTGGTCAATTACTAGGAGAATCATTCAGTCTGGGACTGAGGCACTTGGTCTGTTACCAAGATGTTGACTAGTGGTCAACTTGATTCAGCTTGGGGTTGAGGCACTTGGTCAGTTACCAAGCCATCACTAGAAGCCCTAGACTAGGTCTAGGCAAGTGATGTGTGATGTACTCCTCTCCTTGGTCACTGGGTTATGGAACCTCCTCAAGGGACTAGCCACCCCTTACTGGAATAACTAACCTAGGACCTTGGTGTTAGTGGGAAGAACAAGACACACAAAGAATAATCTTCCTTATATATGATGATGTACTTGAGTTGGCACGTGTGGACCATGGAGACCAAGTGAAGGGGCAATGAAATTGCCTAAGATGTCTTGCTTAAGAAGATGTGGTTATATATCCCTAATAAAGTGTTAGAAGCCCACAATGAAATTAAAAGGACCCTAACTAAAGCATTTTATATTATTTGTTGACTCCTTAACTTATGGAAGTTACCTTTGGTTTACTCAATGATGAGATATAAATAAAGAACATTCTCAAGAGATCAATTACCATCCATTCTATCATTATCTCTGTCCAAGACTTCATTTTTGGGGTATTTTAGTTGTTGCTTATCTTCTTCATCTTAGCTCTATCATTTCTGAGTTTTTGGATCAGCAAACAAGCCTAACAGGGCTGTCGTCTTCCTCAGCAGATCTGCCTTCTCTTCGACAAGGTTTTCATAGCTCAGATTAAGCCCTAGAAGGGCTTTCGAGGGTTTGTTTAAGCCCTAACAGGGTTGCGGCCAAGTGGAGATCTCAGTGAGGTCACGGATCAGGCACCAAGGGTTTGTACCAGCCCCAACAGGGCTGCCGAGGGTTTAACAGGGCTGCTGAGGGTCTACTCTAGCCCCAACAGGGCTGTCGTGAGTCTACTCTAGCCCTAGCAGGGCTGTCATGGCACTGGTCAGGCCCTAGAGGGATGCCATTGCTTGCTAGAGGGCTGACGTCATCAGTTTGAAGCAGGATCAAGGCTGCCATTACTTGCTAGAGGACTGACATCATCAGTTTGGAACAAGATTAGGGCTGTCATCATCTACAGCAGGTCTGATATCATCATCTAAAGACAGACAGTGGGCTACATTCAGATTCCAGAGGGTTTATCTCTATCTCTCTTGGTATGTAATAAGCCCTAGGGGCATCTTTGTAAAGTCTGCTTTCAAATCTGCTCATGTAAAATTCAGTCATCTCATATTAAGGAAGATCATTCTTTGTTGGGATTTTATTCCTGAAAAGGTTTCCCCAGGGTAAAAATCTTTGTGTTCTTGTGGATGGTTGTTTTATTTACTGTTGCTGGTTTATAATCTCATAAACATATGCTAAAGTCTGCAAAAAGTGAAAAATCAGTTCTATTGTTCTGCTACATAATTAAATCAGATCTGCATGTTATAAAATTTAACAATCACAACCTACAGGCCTACACTGGCCTGTAGGATGGGATAACACAGGCATCCTATAGGCCTGTAGGTTGCAATCTTAGCCTACATGCCCACAAGCTACCATCCCAGCCTACAAGCATTAAAAATTTTAAACAAAAAAATAAATAAATATTAAATATTAAAAACTTATAAAACCCCTAACTTGAACCTCCTTCAAACTCCAGACAACAGCCTAATTTATCTTCTTCACAAACTAGCCAGTGATCATTGTTGAATCTTGATGTTGAAGCCTCCTTCAATCACCCTCCCAATTGAATATGAGCTCACCACCTCACAGTGAGAGCGCACAACAATGAAATTGAATGAGAATGACAGAATGAGAGAAATGCCTTCTTAAAGGCTTCTAATCTCTCAAACACTATATTTCCCTCCTAAATTTCCCTCCAAATTGGCATTGACTAGTTAGACAAGCCTCACACGTGTGAAATTCGTGTTTTAGCATGAATTGGGTTTAGACTCAAGAGTCTCTAGTGAGGATGGCGAGTGGCAAGTATGGCAGGTAAGTCTTGGACGAATACTCATTCCAATGTAAACTCGTGCAAACTCGATGAGTCTGACTACACTAATCAAGATAGCCTCCAAACCCTTTGAGTTAATACATACTGATTCATCGTCACATGGCAAATTCTTCAGTACTTCCTCACCTTTATTGATGATTTTTCTTGGTTTCTATGGGTCTACACCATTTAATACAAGGATGAGTTGTTTGTCAAATTCCGAGAGTTCAAATGTAGAAATTTGACTTCCCTAACAGGCTTTCAAGTTAAACTCAGATTAACAATGTTTAATAACCCATCTCATTCAACCATAGACAGCTGAAAATGAAATTTCACTCATAAACACATCTGAACTGGAAGCACAAGAAAAGTTCTACCAAATACTAAGAACATAAAGAACAGAACAGCCATGTACAGAAAATGGCCCAGGCAAAACCCCGAAGGGAAAATCTGTGAGAGTGAGGTCTTTAATTTTATTTTTTCAGCAAAATAAAAAAAAATTGCATCAGCAGAATTACAACTTAGCTAAACAGCAAAACCCAGAAATTCTGTCTTGGAATTTGTGCCAAACCAGCAGTGTACAGACTGTACGGACCTCGAAATTCATGCACATAACTTAATTTTCTGCCTCGAAAATTGTGCCTATCTCAGACCTCGACTTTCATGCCACTGTATGGACTGTACGGAATTAATTTTCTGTACTTGCCTCGATATTCGTGCCTCTACCTAGAAATGCATGCCATTGTTTTCTTCTCGAAAAATGTGCCCAAAATTGTTGAACGGTCTTGGAATTCGTGTTGTACCTTGTCTTGGGAATCGAGCTGCTATCTCAGACAGCTACCTTCTCTCTCTCAAACTCCAACTCGACTTGCTTTCCAACTCTCTGGAATATCTTCACTTCTCCAACTCTCTTGGGATGTGTGTAAATGAATGAGGGAGGGCTTATTCAATTCAAAAATCTTGTCTCTTGGTTTACTTCTCAGGGTAACTGAAGAGTCATCTAATCCAAGGGCCCACATTGGTTTAGATCAATGGATGAGAATTAATGCACATTATTCTCTCCAAAAATTAAATTCATTCGCCTACCACTTAAATAAACCAAAAGTCACTTTATAATAATAAAGTGAATTAATTGCTCATCTCAAGCAATTAGTATTGCTCATCTCAAGCAATTAATACAAGGGTCATGTCCCCTTTTCCCTCATTAATTACTTAGGCAAAAAATAACTAGGAGAACACCTCCTAGGTACAATTTCAACACTCCCCCTTACCAAAGAAGATGTTCTCACTGACAACTAACTCATCTCTAAAGAAGAAAACCTGCTTCCCCACCAAAGCTGGTAAATTGCTCATGTGCTTCTCGCACAATATCAAAGATGCCCACCCCTTCTAAACTCTTCTCTATGCTGACAGCTATTATGCGCCTATATGAATCTGTCCTTGGTCGCCTTCGCACAGTTCGAGGAATGTCTGAGTTCATCTGGAGCACTATTGGGGTTAAACAGGGGTGCCCGCTATCTCCCACCCTTTTTGGGATCTATATTGATGAGTTGGAAACTTTCCTTCACGAGCATATCCAAGATACAGATGGGTGCCTTCTCCACCAGGTCTTGATTTCTATTTTACTCTTTGCGGATGACATTGTGCTTCTATCCTCTTCCCAAGAAGGCCTACAGAGACAACTAGACGCCTTAGCGCTATTTTGTGATCTTCGGAAGTTGACAGTAAATCTGAGTAAAACAAAGGTTATGATCTTCAATGGGGTGAAGAAAACCTCGGCTTTCCACTTCTTGTTCAAGGGAGAGGAAGTCGAGATTACCAGCAGATATACTTACTTGGGAGTGCAGTTCACAGGCCCTCGCTTCAGCTTGCGGCCAACCCTTCAGCCTCAAATCAACAAGGGGTATGGCTCCTTAGCCCTTCTCGAGAGACAGTGCTTTCGTCATCACTTCCAGGATATCTCATCCAAGATGAGTCTTATGGACACCTTGATCCGCCCCACTGGCCTCTACGAATCAAAAATCTGGGGACCTTCTTTACTTGAGTCTGATTGGGCTTCAGCTGAGAGAGTCCATATCCTTCTTCTCCGTCACATCATCCGATGCAAATAGACAGTACCGCAGCACATCATCCTGGCAGAGTTTGGGGCCCAACCCTTCCGCCTTGAGACGATCTTCAGACTGGTTTCCTTCCTACATCGGGTCTGGGGCTTTGTAGACACATTAAAGGGTCGGGACAGGTATCCATACTTAGCCTATTGCTCTTCCGAGGCTATCGCTTGTACTCATTCAGGCAGAGCCAAGTGTTGGTTCACAGGGGTTTCGGGGCTCCTTGAATCAGCAGGGATTCAGGTTGATCACCTCCCCCCATTTCGGTACTCTTTGAATGCCCCCGGCCACCTTCTCCCCTCCCGAAAGGAGCTAAATAAGATCATCAAGGAGGATATTTATAGACAGTTTGTTCAAACCACATGGGTCAATCCCCCCAGAGGGTTGCGCCCAAAGATGGCTTTCTACGTGGAGCACTTCCTAAAGATCAGAGATGGGCTCATTGTCTGACCCCAGTACACGCTCTGGCACTAGATGCATGCTCTCTGGATCCCTCTCGGGCAATTTAGAGTAGGATCCCATAGACTTCGGATAGAAACCGACCACCAGATTGATAGACCGGGCAGGATCTTCCAGCTTTGTCATCTACAGGAAGTGGAAACCGAATCACACTTTATCTTCAGATACCCTGTTTACTACGAGATCAGAGGACGGTTCCATTGCTTATTCAGGGGTCCTCAGACCCTAGCCAACTTTTTCAGGTTCACAGATCAGAGATGTGTAGCACTCTATATCCAAGAGACTCTCAGGCTCCGAGCGCATATTCTTCAACCCCCCACCAGACTTGACACCACACAGAGGATCACAACGTTTTTTAGCGTGCTCCCCTCAACCAGGGGCACCAAGAGATCTACCGGCTTAGATACTGATCTGGCCTCTAGATCAGTGAGGATCTGTGGATCTCGACCCTCGAGACCTTCGCAACAGGTTCGCTCCAGGTCTCTCCTTGAGAGACTTACTAGGTCCTCCAGACATCGCCAGCAGCATCACAGCAGGCAGCCCGCACCCACAAGCCCCCCTTCGGGCCAACAGACGTTACTGAACTTTCCTCAGTTCTCTTCTTTCAGCCTCAGATGTTAGGAGTAGTAGACCTTCTTCAATCTTCTCAACTCCGGGATCTTCTCCACCAGAGCTTCTCCGCCCTAGTGCAGAGTTCGGCAGTCAAGGCTGGGGTTGGGGCTCTCTCATACCTCAACCAATTCGTCTTGTTATTTTCATTTTCTGCTTTGTTTTGCTTTTAAATAGGGGACCAGTTGGTCCTCCCGCATAGCACGGACATCATTGTAACCGACAGTCCCGTTGACCTACTTTGTGGTCATTAGTTGGACATTAATAAAATTATCTTATCTTATCTTATCTAGAAAGGTCAAATCAAGTGTCCCTTCATGTTAGACATCATCACATGAAGGACATCATCCTGAGCTACAAAGCTCAGTGCTTCCGCTTCACGTGGGAAGACCTTCTGGCATATCCTTTGCCAGAACCTCTCTCCAGTCTCACACTGCCAGCAGTAGAAGCTCCCCCTGTCTCTCGAAGTTGTCCTGCATCCTGCACTGATGCCTCATGTCGGGACATCTCATCTCGCTCATCCATAAGTGACAAGTCATACTAGCTAACCCTATTGTTAATGTAATTGTAACTTCGGAAGATATTCACTTGTATATTTTATATTGTATTTGTATTTTATTATTGTACCTCTAACGGAGATGTTTATTCCTCCGGGCGGGAGAGTCATTATTGTATTTGGGTCATGTAAAGTCATTAAGGTTAACCCTCCATTGTATGTCAGGGCATTAGACCCCAGAGTTAAGTTGTTAATGGATTATTAGACTCTCCTAGAGAAGTCGGCTCAGTCTAATTAGGGTAAAGATCAAGTGAAAGATAAAGTATAAATAGAGAGGGTGCTCCTCTCTATTTCATCATTCACTCACTCACTCAATTTGCATAAGTGAGAGAGAGAGAAGTTCGCACAAGTGGAGGAGGAGGAAGCTGCTGAAGACCATCTCTTTGTTTTGGGGTTTTGTATTGTTGCTCATTCTATCTCTGAGGAAGTTGCGGGGTTTTCTCCTTTATGGTTTCCCCGGTGAAATGCTTTGTGTCTCATCTCTTATGTTTGATTTGTTGTGCATGTTATTCTCTCAGATAAGATCCTAGATCATATTGAATTAAATTGTAAAAAACTAACATGGTATCAAAGCTAACCTGAGAAGAAGACACTGTGCAGCTGCGGAAGCTAGGGCTTCTTAATTTTTGGGTCTCTTTCCACAGATCGTCAAGGGCAGGAGGCTAGGCTATCTCTCCTAAGGATGGCGCATCTTTCTGTCGAAATAGAAATTTATTCTGAGCATTTTCAATTTTCGGCCTGTCACTACTGCGGGTGTTATCAACTATTTTGTACAATAGCTGAATTTCTTGTGAGCCGCTAGTTTATTGAACATGATTCGTGTTCATCATCAGTGTTCAAAAGTTCAGAAGTCATTTTCAGGGCAATTTTGCCCCATTTGTAATAACTGCATGTTCATATCCCCATGGGGAAAATGTAAAAAGTTGGTCTAAACGGGGGTCCTTTTATAAAAGACTCGGCTATCCGTAGGTTTAGCCATTTGGGGGATACTCTAGAGTGTTTTTTCCTTAGAATTATGTGCTACTCATCAGTGGCGTATAATCCCTTAGTTTTTCGCTCAAACCTCCAAAGGTGGAGCATTTCCCATGGTGGTCAAAACCTAAGGTGGTTATTAGAGTCTTGTGTCTAGGATTTTTTATGTGTTAGCCATCTCGATTGAGTCGTATGAACATGCACTAAGTCCCCTAGGATTTTCGTTTGATTCCGAGAAGAATAATTTGTTTCATAAATTAGACCATTTTTTAATGGTTTAATTAAAAAATTTCATAAAGTGATTAAAACCTCATCCAGAGGCAGAATTGGGCATGGGGAGTCTCATTTTGACACTCAATGGATAAGGCACATGTTAAATAAAACATTGGATTAACGAATTGAGTAAAGGGGAGTAACGTGAGCTTGGTTCACGTGGGGCCTCTTCACATGGACGGATTCTCACAAGTATGATGGGCAAGTAATTGATGTGGGCAACCATGCTTAAGATCTAATCACTTACCAATTGTAAAACTTTGGATTGGTGATTGGAAATTGCATTAAAACTCTCGCCCTCCTCACGTGGACCTCCCTCATGGGTTTTGGCATGGGCGATAGCTCCAAGCTTGGGCGTTGGTTCCCATGGGGAGAGGCTCCACCTCATCCCCACCAATCATCAATCACAACAGCCACAAGCTCGGGCTGTCTCTCCATTCAACGCCAAGCTTCTCCCTCACGTGGATTCACGCCTTCCTTCTTTGGCTCACGCATTCTTCATCATGCTCACGGTTTGGCTACTTGTCATTCACACATTGGAGTGATGGAGCTTCCAAGAGAGAACCACAACTCGAGTTTCTATTTGGATCATACTCTCCAAGCTTTGGATTGATGGAAGTTCGACTTGATTTTGATTGAGATTTGGCTCTCTTCTCATGCCATTCGTATTAGGGTATTGGTGGTTGTTTTTTATATAAAGAGGAGGCCTTTGGGCACTCTTCTTATGGATACTTTGATGCAAGATTACTCTACACATTTTGTAATAGCTTTTGCTTCATATTTTCAATAAAGATTTAGACTTTGGAGGTCCATGAGCTTTCAATCTTTGGTGTAAATTCATCTCTTGTTGAGATGACATCTTCTCTAAACCCATCTCTTAATTATGCATAGTATTTGATTAATTGCTAGCTTGTGAGGGCTATCTTTAGCACAATAGAGTAACCATTTGCAGTTCAAGTTGGTTATTTATGCAAGTTTATCAAGATCTAAATGGACATGAGTAGTCGGCTATACAAATTGTTGATCTAATCTTGATCTTTCTAGCATACTAGCATTGTTGATCTCACTTGTTGGTTGAGTTGTGTGGTTGTGATTAGGTGTTGCTTAAGTGAAGAAGGGTAAGAGCTCGGTTGCATCAAACTCGTGCTTCATCTTCAAGTTTTGGCCTAACATTTTGTGGTTGCAGGATCTACAAGTTTCTCAAAATCTTTTCATCTTAAGAAAGCTAGGAAGAGCTCTTCTCAAGTTTTCTATCCATCAAAAATTCTACAATTTTGGTTACTTGTTACTTTGTGAGAAGCCTAGATCCATAACTTTGCCCATCTCTTTGGCCTTCTCTCATCTCCATTCGCCCTTCCATCCTCCCATTCGCTTTGCCCATTCTTTCATTCACCCATTCGTTTTGCCCATTTTTTCATTTATCCATTCATTCTCCCCTTTCACCATTCTACAAAGAAGGAAAAACATCAAAAAGAGGTTTGAGTATTGGTATTAGTTTAATTTCATCTTTAGAAGTTCAAGATCTCATATTGTAGATCTCATTTAGGGCTTTTTACTTAGTTTATTTTTGCACTTTGTTATCATTCAAAAGTAGGCTTTACATACCAAAAAGTATTCAAAATTTTTATACTTTAGATCTCTTTCCCATCACTTTTTAGGCATTTGTTGTTCACTGGTCCGTTTTACATTTCTCATAAATTCAAAATAAAATCTCATGCTTTTACATTTTAGATCCTATTTTTCAAATTTAGACTTATTTAGTTTCAAATTTGCATTTGTTTTATTTTGCTAATGTCTAATGGGTATATTGTTTGAGTGTATTGGAGTACTTGTAGGTATTTGAAGAAGAAGAGAGCTAAGAGGATCCAAATTAGAAGAGGAAGAGTAGGAGAGGAGCAAGAAGTCAAAAGCAAGGAGAAGTTGAACCTAAAGCACTTTTGAAACCAAGACAAAAAACCATCAATCTCCTTTGTACAAGCTATTTGATTAAGCTTATTTTGATTATTGTTCTAAGTTCTTTTCTTATCAAGAGACCTTTCAAGGGCTTAAATCCCAAAGGCATTTGTAATAGCTTAAATAAAAGTTAAGTGGAGGAGTACTCCATTTTTGGTTTTCTTCCCCATTTAGGGAAGAGTGTTGTGGTTGTTTAACTTAGATCTCTTATTTCATGCTTTAGAGTAGCTTAATATTTCATTTCTGTACTCTCTTCTAAGTCTTGACCAGAGCAAGCTAACTTTGGGATTGTATCCCAAAGGCCACATAGTTTTGTGGTAGCTTCTCGTTCCCCCGTTAGCCTCCTTGTCGAAGTTTCAGCTAGCTGGAAAGTCTCAAGGAATAGCGGTTCTAAGTGATCGACCTTGTTCGGAGGTTGATCCCACCTTAGAATAAATCTTGTTTGGTAGAACATTAGATCTTTTCAGTTATCTTCAAGCATTTTGTTGAACTCATTGTTATCATCTTTTACTTTCAGTCATTCACAAAGCTTCATTTTTTATTTTTTCAAGTCTTACACAACTGCTTCTGTTTTTCATAAAATAAACAAAGCCTCTTGAACTTGGCCAAATCCAAGTCAAGAGCACTCTCTGTCGGAGAGCATCTTAACTTGCATTCTTCCCCTTGCATTAGGCATTTTAGAGTAGAAGAGTCTTTTGAACTTTGGTCTTAAGACTAAGTCAAAAGCGCTCTCTATCAGAGAGTTGAACTGTGCTCTTTAATAATAAATTACTTCAACTCACATTCCCTTTTAATTAATTTATTTTGGTCGATTGTCCAACACCCGTATGCTCTGCCAACCTGAAAAGGTTGGGATAGTACTTAGAAAGGTGTTGGATTTGCTAATCTTACAAGCGATAATCTAAGTAAAATTTTACTCCAATCCAAATCGGCATTAAATACTGAGGTTGCTTCCTGAAATAGGTGGTGCCGAGAATCCACTGCTCAGACTCAAGGGCGGTTCAAACATTGGACACTTATCCTCTTGAATCTGGGTGCTCTCGACCTATCATCTAAGAGGTTGCCAGTACTTTTCCCATTTGATTTAACTCTTTTGATATCCTTGTTTCTTAGCCTAATAATCAAGAACATCTAAACACTTAAAATTTACCAAAAACAATTTCAAAACGATCTCACAAACAGCTACTTTTGACTTACACTTTTTATCATCCAAGCACTATTTGTTTGACTCCATAAGGCACTGGTCTTGAAAGTTTACATGTATCATCTAAATCTGGACCATATGTCCTTGTCATTTGTTTAAATTTATCTTGTGGATGCTTTATTTGAATTCTAAGTCAAAGTATGTTGTTCATCTTTTAAATTGTGTCTTGCAATTTTGCAATGTGGATTGCGTGTTTAATTTGTGTTCTCATCATCATACAAAAAACTCCTAAAAAACATTCATCCGCATCACCATACACTTAAAACATTAAAACACATAAGAGCCTTAGTAAAACTCTTTGTAGGGACTACCCCCCTTGGCTTCATTAGGAGTTTGCCTAAACGGAGGAGCTGGGATTCAGGTGACAGTACCTAGCTCATTGCTTGCCCCCAAGGCCACACCTCTCTCACTTGTAGTGAAGAGACAGCGTTCGAAAGATTTCTGCTGCTAGTGTGCAATCTGGCGGACAACAGGTACTTGAGTGTTCCATTGTGATAGATCTCTCTTTGAGAAAGAGAAACTTGAGAAACTTTGAAGCAAATAGAAGAAGAAAAAGATCATAAATCGATAAGTCATCAAGAAAACCAAAAGGAAAATCCAAACCAAGAAGGCATTATTTATCATTTTGTAATAGCTCTCAAGAGCTTTGTTTCAAGTATTTTTCCAAGTTAACTTTCTCAAAAGACCTTATAAGGGTTAGATCCCCAAGGCAATTGTAACTCAAGTAATAAAAAGGCTAGGTGGGATAAGGCCTCCCACACTTAGTTTCTCCTTCCCCATTTGGGGAAGATTGTTCATGCATGCTTTTAGTTAGATTCATTTCAAGTTCTTAGATTAAAATTTACTTTTTGTACTTAGATTAATTCTTTTCCAAGTCTTGACTTGAGATAGTAACCTTGGGATTTCATCCCAAGTGCCACATAGTTTTGTGGCTACTTCTCTTTCCCCGTTAGCATCCTTGCGGACATCCAGCTAGCTGGAAGGCTTTCGAGACTAGCGGTTCTAGCGGTCGACCTTGTTCAGAGGTTGATCCCACCTTGTTGTTTATTTCTTAGTTAGTTGTTAGATTTGGCCTAGTTCTTTATATGTGTTTGCTCATTCTTTCATTTCTTGCAAGTAATTTCTATTTTGCTAGTTCAAAGTTATTTCAAGTTTCCAATCATTTTGAGCTATCACATGCGTTCTTGATTATAATCTGCTTCTATCTTAATAAAGAACAAAGTCTCTTGAACTTGTAATAACTCAAGTCAAGAGCACTCTCTGTCAAGAGAGCATAATAGTTTTGCATTTCCCTTGCATTAGGCATTTAGATTAATTAAGTCTCTTGAACTTTGGTCTTAAGACTAAGTCAAGAGCGCTCTCTATCGGAGAGTTGAACTGTGTGTTTCAATAATAATAAAATTTTCAACCCACGCCTCCATTAATAAATTACCTTGGTTGTTATTTGACACCCATATGCTCTGACAACCTGAAAAGGTTGGGCTAGTACTCAGAAAGGTGTTAGATTTGATAAACTTCTACAACATAATAAAATTTTATGCCTACAACCAACGAACCGGCGTTGTTCTTCGATTTATACTTGAAAGCAACGTTACCAGATTCGTCCATGGAGGGTCCGAATCAATTTCGGACTCTGTCTGAAACCACCAATTCGGAGATCCGAATCCGATTTCTGAAGATTCGGTTAATTTTTTTTTGGGATCCGTTTCCCATTTGGATCCAATTCTGTGTGGGCGGGATTTTGTTTCCGTTAACGGATTCAGTATCCACGACCAAGGGATTCGGTTCCCATTGGATGAACCGTACCCCGACTATGGAGATTCGGTTCATCCAATGCGAACCAAATCCCTAACCCTATCAAAAAAAACATAAAAAAACGATTTCTAGAACGCTGGAACTTACTTGGCCCCACGCACGCCTCCTAAATTCGCCCGGTTTCATTCTTCAACGTTCATCCTTGCAAATTCGAGCAGAGCAGAGCACAACCGAGCCGGCGAGCATAGACCTGAGACCACAGACCAGACCATGACCAAGTTCTGAGTTCATCCTTGTAGAGCAGACCACGACCGAGTCGGCGAGCACAGACCACGACCGAGCCGGCGAGCAGAGGCCAGCAGAACACCACCAGCACGATTTTTCGTTGTTGTTCGCATCTTGGAATTCCGTTGCAACCTGGAAGAACACGAGCTGTTCACGAGCTGCGTCTTGGAAGATTTCATTTGGACGAGCCTCCACGGACCACGGACCCCACAGGTAGTTACACACAGAGCCTCCACGAATAATCTGTTTTGCAGCTTGCTTGTTGCATGTTGATTTTCAGATTTTGTTGTGTTTTTTAAATTTTTTTAATTTCGGTTTTACTATTATACATGTAAATTTGTCATTCGAACAGGCTCATTTTAATTTTTTTAATTTTCATGAAAACCTCATACCACATAGTAAATTTTTGTAATTTAGTTTTTAGTTTTTACTAATTTAAAATTTTTACATGTTGATTTTGTTGTGAGCCTGTGTGTGCTAACAAGCACACACAACAAAAGAAATTCCTGTGTGTGCTTGTTAGCATACACAGCAAATTTTTATTTGCTGTGTATGCTAACAAGCACACACAGGAATTTCTTTTGTTGTGTATGCTAACAAGCACACACGGGAATTTCTTTTGTTGTTTTGATGTGTATGCTAACAAGCACACAGGAATTTCTTTTGTTGTGTGTGCTTGTTAGCATACGCAGCAAAAAAAATTGTTGTGTATGATAACAAGCACACACAGGAAAAAATTTTGTTGTGTGCTTGTTAGAATACACAGCAAAAAAATTTGTTGTGTATGCTAAAAAAATTTGCAATTACCTTCTTTACAGTTTTACTGGTATGCTAAATTTCAAATTTGCATTTACCTTCGTATTAGTGACACTGTGCCCCGCCAATGTGCAATGACAGTTTTATAAAACAGTAACAGTGAACACCAAACTACCAATGGCCTCTCGTCAACCAAGGCAATCTAGGGGAGGGAGAGGAAGCGGAACTCAACAAAATCTGAATGTGCAGCAACAACCATTACCAGCATACCCTGTTGACTCTCCCTTGTTTAAGTATGTGACCAAGATTGGGCCAAAAGAAAAAAACAAAGGTGGTGGTAGCTGCTTGTGGAATTGCAACAGGTGCAAAATTAATTTTACAGGGTCATACACAAGGGTTAAGGCCCATTTTCTTTGGTTGGAAGGTGATCATGGAGTTCACCGTTGCAAAAAAATCACCCGAAAGGATGTGGAGGCATTTCAAGTAGAGCAAGATGCTGCTGATATGGCCAAGGCAGAAAGGAAGAGTTTAAGACAGCCCTCCTTCTCAAAAAAGGGAAATGATGTTCCTTTGATTGTTGAAGAAGCCTGCAAGAGACAAAACATTGGACCCTTGACCAAAATGTTTGACATTGGAGGGAGGGATGAGACGGACAGTAGAGTTGCAAGAGCTCTATATGCATGTGGATTGTCCTTCAATGTAGTGCGGTCTCCATATTGGCAAGACATGATAAGGACAGTGAATGAAGCCCCTAGGGGTTACGTGGGACCAAACTTTGAAAAGGTGCGCACAAGCCTTCTACGGAAGGAGAAATTGCTCGTGGAGAAAATATTGGCACCGGTTCGTTCCTCTTGGAGTGGCAATGGTGTCTCCATTATATCTGATGGTTGGACTGATACGGCCAATAGGCCATTGGTGAACATTATTATCATGTCTCCTGCAGGCCCATACTTCTTGAGGGCAATAGATGCAACAAGTGAGGAGAAGACTGCTGAATGGATTGCTGAAAAAATTTTAGAATCAATCGAGTATGTGGGGCCTTCAAACATTGTGCAAGTTATAAAAGATAATGCACGTTCATGCAAAGCAGCTGGGGCAATTATTGAGGGAAAGTATGGCAATATTTTTTGGACACCATGTGTGGTCCATAGTTTAAATCTTGCTTTCAAATCCATTGTTAATGAAGTTGAATGGATGAAAAAACTATGTGAAGAAGCAAGAGAGATTCAGATTTTTATCACTAACCACCAACATGCACAAGCTATGTACAGGGAATTTGCTAGACTCCAACTTCTTACGGTTGCAGAAACCAGATTTGCATCACATTATATAATGATCAGGCGGTTAGTAGACATGAGGGATGCTTTGTCCTCTATGGTTGTTAGTCCACGGTGGCAGACATGGAAACAAAGCAATAGTGAAAAAGCAATGCGGGTTAGAGGTACAATTCTTGATGAGGCTTGGTGGGTTCAAGCTGAGCTTTTTGTTTCCATAATGGAGCCACTTCTTGATTTGCTGAGACTTTGTGATTCAGATGTGCCTATGTTGGGTGACATCTATGAGGGAACTGACCATATGTTGGAAAGAGTTCAGGAACTTCTTGAAGAGAAGGACCCTCTTTTGCTTGGTTCCATAAAGGACATCATAATTAGTAGATGGAACAAATACAATACCAATCTACATGCTTTAGCCTATGCCTTAAATCCAAAGTACTATGATGAGGCCTACTTGGCTAAATTTGGGGGTAAGAGGAAGGCCCCACACAAAGACAATGAGGTGGCCAATGGTTTTAGAGCAACTATTTCAAAGATTTACTATGATCAATTGGAGCTTGCAGAGCTAAAGAACCAGTTTACTTCATTCATTACAGGGAGTGGTGTATTTGGCAATGTAAATGCACTAGCCGATAGAGGAACTATGACACCTCTTGCATGGTGGGGATATTATGGTGCCCAAGCTCCAGAGTTACAGACCCTTGCATCTAGAGTTCTTTCACAGGTTTGCAGTTCTTTAGCAGCAGAGAGAAACCGGAACACTTATGGGTTCATCCATTCAATCAAGAGAAACAAGCTTCAATCAGCAAAGGCGGAAGATCTTGTGTACATTCACTCAAATCTTCGCCTCATCTCTTGATCAAAGTCAGATTATAGCGAGGGTCTTTGGAAGTTATGGGATGTGAATCCTAAGGATGCAGATTTGGATACTCCCGATTGCTTGATGGCCAACCTCTCTTTGGTTGATTCTACAGATCCTTTTGATGTTGGGGATTTAAGTGAGGCACCCATGCCTAGGGCTAGCTCGACTATGCCAGTTTCCTCTTCTTCTGCTGCTGGTGGGCAGGGTGGTAGTCGTATGGCATCATTTTCCCCTGTTGCTTCATATCATTAGTCTGGGGAACTAGATGTGAATGGAGATGACTATCTATCCGATTAGTTTATCTCACTAAGTTACTCTTGATTTTCATGTTTCTAGTTTACACTTTACTGTTTTTCATTTCAGACTTGTGGAGCTCTCTAGATAAGCTCACTTTTTGTTATTTTTGAAGAACTATAGACTTGCTTCGTGACTCTTTGATATTTATCATTTGAAATTTACCATTACCAAGTTGGCATGTTGACATTATATGATATAATCAGTATAACATGTGTGACTTCAACTTGTCATTGACTCATTACCATTATCAATTATGTTAAACTTATGAACTTATGAATTTGATTTCAAATCTGAAAATTACATGTATGAATGAATCTATGATGCTATTGCTCATTGATGTATGAATCTATGTCTATGATCATAATGTTTTATCAATTATCATTTTATGTTACTGATTTATTGTTAAACTTAATATGTTATTAACTTATTTTATGAAATTCAATTTGGTTTCAAATCTGAAAATTACATGTATGATTCTATGAATCTATGATGTTTCATGTTATGAATGAAATTATGCGATGTATGATCATGTTAGAATGTTACATGTATGATCAATATAGCTGATCATTGATAATGATGACTGAAATGATTCATGAATCTATGATGCATTGAATTTTGATGTTAATTGTTACCTCAACTGTATATGATTTTAAATTTGAGATTTTTTATAAAATTATAGGTTTATATTATTAATTTTCAAATATATATTATTTATTAATTTATTTTATATATATATAATATATATATTAAAATATTATAAAAAAATTAGGGTTAGGGTTCCGAATCCCCGATTCCTAATTTTGGAGATTGTTGAATCCCGTATCTGATTCTTCAGCCGATTCCAATCGCACCCACGGTTCGTGTAACCTTGCTTGAAAGCACTATTCTGCTATTCTGGGAGGTGGAGCCGGAAACATACCGTTGTTCAGACTTCGGAGTAGTTAAGGCATTAGACACTTACTCCTTGATAACTGGATGGTCGAAGGATTGCAAGGTGGCCACATTATGGGGTGCTGCAATGGCATTGATGGCCTGGACACGTTCTGGGTCGATTCTGATACCTTCTTTTGACACAATGTGTCCTAATAGCTTACCTTCATCTACTCCGAAAGTTGATTTTTTGGGATTTAATGATATACCAAATTTTCAGCAACGCTCAAAAACTCTTCTCAAATGTTCTATATGGTCTCCTCGTTCCTTTGAAAACACTGTTAGGTCATCCTGATAAATGGCAATGATTTTCCCAATCAAATCACTAAATGCTTGATCCATAGCCCTTTGAAAAGTGGAACCGGCGTTTAATAACCCGAAAGGCATTCTTATGTATTGGAAAGTTCCCCATGGAGTGGTAAAGGTTGTTTTATTTCTGTCTTCCTTTCTAATACGTACCTGATTATACCCCGAAAAACCGTCCAACATTGACAACATCCCTGCCCCAGTAACACTTTGCAACAAATTTTCCATATTTGGCAAAGGGTAATTGTCTTTAAGGGATGCTTGGTTTAGGTTTCTGAAATCAATACATATTCTGATTTCACCACTTTTCTTTCTCACAATCACCGGGTTAGACACCCAAGTAGTGTGTCGGACAGGTTGGATAATTCCGGCTGCTAGCATCTTCTCCAGTTCTTTCTTAATTAAGGGAGCAAGTTTTGGATTGACATTTCTTAACTTTTGCCTATAAGGTTTAGCTCCTTCATGCAACGGGATAGTATGCTCAATAATTTCAGGGTCAAAAGTTCTGAGTTCATCATATGCCCAAGCGAAAATATCTCGATACTTCCTAATCAGATTTACAATCGCCTTTCTTTCTTCTGGGGAGGCATTCTTTCCTATTCTAATCATTCTGGGAGAAACTGAAGTTCCAATATTTATCTCTATAACCTCGTCTACCGGTTCAGCTCTCTTACCTTTGTATTCATCATGCCTGTTGAAATTTTTCTCCAGGGGTATTGCTAATTTCATAACATCAAGATCTTGAATGGAAGAACCGCTTGATTTATCTTCTAGATTCACATTGCAATTTTGAAAACTTTCATGGTTTTGTAAGAATGCAATGATTTGTGCATCAGAATCAAAGACTTGCCAATGATCTTGATTATCAGGAACGGAAGGTCTAAATATTACTTCAACCTTACACTCTCTATTTTTAAGATGATCAGGAGTTTCAAAGGTGCATGCTATTACTGATAATGCATCAGCCAGGGTATTTTCTTCTCTTGGGACTGCCCGTATTGCAAAGGCATCAAACATTTCTATAGTATCCCAAACAGCATTTCGATAGTCCCTAAGCCTATTATTTTTGGCTGCAAACTGGTTCTTTACTTGGGATACAACCAAATCAGAGTCTCCAGTTACATTTAGACATTTGATCTTTTGTTCACGGCAAATTTCCAAACCTAAAAGCAATGCCTCATACTCAGCTACATTGTTTGTGCAATCAAACTCAAGACGGTACGCAAACAATTTTTCTTCACCAGAAGGAGATGTAAGGACAATCCCAGCTCCAGCACCGTGCCTAGACTTTGCCCCGTCAAAATGCATTTTCCAAACTTGACTAGGAGGGAAAGGGTGCTGTCGAGGTTCTTCCCAATAGTTGGCCATCACCATATAATTTCCAACTTCCTCAGTGGGACGCATAGCGTCTTCAAACAAGTAGTCGGGTGTTTCTACGTCTTCTGTCATAGGTTTTTCATTCATCAATCTATAAGTGGCCTTTTCTCCTATAGGGATGGTTGCGTAAGATAAATCCATTTGGATACTTCCTCCTAGTTTGGCAGCCCATTCCCTTGATAGCAACATCCCCCATGCGTCAGGAATATCTAAAACTAGAACATTCATACTTATTTCAATTGCGGGATAAGCAGCTAGTTTCATTTTGAGGTTCTCAATCATACCTTTTGACTTAACAGGCCTGGAATCCATCCCGCACACATTTCTATATTCTCTGGATGGTTTTAACTCCAATTGTTCCATGACCTTAAGAGGCATAATGTTTACTTCTGCTCCTGAGTCTAACATACAGTTATGCAATATCAGTTGATTTATTTCCAAAGCAATATAAAAGGGGGGGTGACCCCTACCTTTATCAATTACACTTTGAATCATGATGGGGGGATCATCCTCAACTGTCACTTTCACAGGATTCTTGATTTTAGGCTCGATTCCTAGGAATTTAGTTGCTTGATTGAAGTATGAAGGGATTTTCAGAAGTTCCTCCAAGGGCACAGGGATATTAGGTTTGGATACGAAATTACTCAAATCAATCTTTAAGTTGCAAGCTTTTTCTTTGTCCTTGGTATTCATTTTTAAACCCAATAAATGCATTACCTGTGTTCTAACAGAAGGAATAATTACCAAATCTTTTAAAGATACCATAACAGAAGATCCTGAGAGTTTTCCCAATATGTTTGAATTTAGCTTTTCCTGTGTTATGGGAGATATCTCTTTGCTAGGAGTACTCTCTTGTTTTCTTTGTACTGGATCCCTAGCATTGGGTTTAGCAGGATTTGAACTTATTACCTTCTTGGTGACTTGAGGGGATAACCTTCTGGGTTGATCATTTTTCTTTAAAATCCCTTTAGGAGAAGTGTTTGGAGTTTGAGTGGGGAACCTACGAGTGGTATTTCTTTGGTCCAGTGAATTTTCTTTCAGACTGGTTTTGCTCTTATCTGTGTCTTTCGTGTTATTCTTTGCCTGAGACCTAGTTACTACTCTGCCATCAGAAGTGGGCTTAGTTTGAAGACATTCATTGGTATACACACCCTCAAAGGTTCTAGAAAAAGGTTTATATTTTTCAATATTTTCTCTTTGTTTTCTGAGAACTACCCCATTCAGGTTTCGGATTAAACCACTCATTTCGGTCATCATTTTCAAAATCATATCGTTCTCTGAATTAGTGACACAAGGCATAGTTCTAAGTGTTTTAAGGATGTAAATGAGTTCGCTCCTCAGCGGAGTCACGATTGGGAGTCGCCAGGTAGATTTAAACTCTTCTACCAAGATATATGTCGTTGTATATGCAGGAAGGACTATTAGCTTTCCCAAGGTAAGCCTATTGCGTCCCCGGCAACGACGCCAAAATGTTGGCAAAGAGAAAGGGGAGGAGAGTTTTGACAAAAATAATATATCGAACCAGGGTAAGCCTATGCCTTCCCCGGCAACGGCGCCAAAATGTTATCACCTAAGATGTAGTTACCCCTATGGATGGATCCAGTCATGGATGGCAATAGGAAAGGGCAACTCAAAAGGTGCAACCACGATCACCTCGACCTCCAATATGTATGGTTGTCACACCAGTCGAGGCAACCTTCACTTTATGTTATCTAGCCCAGACAACAAAGGGGGAGACCCGATCTACTCCCGACAGGAGAGATCAAAACCAAGACACCAAATCAGGGTATTTCTAAGTGAAGTTAGGTGTATGGTTTATCCTAGACCTAAGGATGAAGTCACAAGCCAAGTGAGGGGTTCAATAGGTATAGCTTTGGTTCATAGTTAAATGTAAGAGTGACTTATAATGTTTATAATGAGATCTAGGGCTAATGTACTAGTTCAATGTCAAAAGATCCACTGCCTTGGGAACCGTGTCCAATGCAGGGTAGTTAAGGGTTGTATTGGGGCTAACTAGTACAGATGACAAGCTTGACCATGATACATGATTGCTTCAAAGGTTTAGTTCACCATGCATAGGTCAATCCACAAGTCAATCCAACAATCTAGGAAGGTTGAACTACCTTGGAGAGAGACCAGTGCCTTGGGAATTGGGAAGTGGAGTCAAAGTAAAGTTGACTTGTGGTTTAGGACTCCTAGTACTTGGGATAAGTGGGCAATAGAGGTCTTGATGGATGAATGGGTCTAGATCTAGGTTTGACCCAAGTGGACCACAATCCCTTAAAACAAGGAATGCAATCCCCAAGGCAAGATTTGACAAAGTGACAGTCTAGACCTAGGTTTTGAATTATTCTGGTTTCAGATCTCCAAAAATCTCAAGTACCCAGTTCCTCGAAGTGAGTGAACTCACTTCTCCAAGGTGGTGCGACTTTGCCCAAGGAGGCTAAAAAGTGGGGTTAGGTGGGTCAAAACAAGTCGGATGGCATCCAAACTTTAGATCCGGGTAGATCGGTCAGGTAGGAGTATGGATCTGTAATTTCGTGGCAATCCACCGGTTAGATCTTAGTAGATCTGAGTTTAAGTGTTCCAAGTGGTCCAAAATGGGGATTAAATCCCTTAAAATGTGGAATAGGGCCCACAAGGTGAATTTCAGAAAAGTAACAACCTGGGTGTATGTTATTTGAGGTGTAGATGACGAATCAAGTGGAATCTCAAACACCCATCACTTAGATCTAGGTCAACCTGCTCAAACTAGGAAGTGCGCCTTGCTTGGGGGAGGCTAAGTTGGCCTGGGAAGGGGGTCAAATGGAAGCCAATCCTCACCAAACTATAGATCCGGGATGTCGTGGATGCTATAGAGGTGGGTTCTAAATATTACGCCCAACAACCCAATAGATCTAAGTAGATCTGAGAAAATGCAAAATTGGGGTTTTAATTAATTAGGGTTTTAAATGTTTTTGACAATTGGATAGATCATGGAGATAGAACTTACCTTGAGATCATACCTGAATGATGTGGATGAGATGCCTTGATGTTGAGGAAGATTCCCGCAGAGATCAAATGAGAGATTGTTGATTTGCTTGCCAATTTGATGCCCTAGTCCACAAGTGCGCCTTCCTCTACCTGTCAAACCAAGGAATGAAGATTCAATCAGTAAGAGCAAGTATGGAAGAAATACAAGAGAAATGCAAATAGTAACATGAAATAGAAGGTCCTGGGACAGTAATACTCCCTGTTACCAACGAAGAGCTCCAAAGAAGAAGTAGGGAGAGTCTTCCCCTACCAATACCTCCTCCTCCAAGCAAATCGGCCTCCACCTGTAGATGCAAAATCGTGGTACAAAAGATATGGCAAACAAGATCTCCAATAACTCAGTGCAAAGGAAGAACCAACGAACGAACACCAAAAACATTCACCACAACATTGGAGATAGATGCAATAATAATTTTCTATTCCAATAATCCAGAGCCAAAAGTCCCTTTACAATGAGAGGCTCTCTCCTTTAAATAGGAAGGAGAGGCACCAAAACCCTAACCACTTTTTGAATGAGTGGCTAAGATTAAAAGATACAAATGTCTAATCAATGGTTGAGATGAGCTCAACAATGAAATACATGGATCACTAATAAAATATAACATAAGTGGACAAAGTCGCCCTATAAGAGGGGAATCCCACCAAATCATGATGACAAAATATCATAAGAGGCTCATGGTGGGTCCAAGGGGTAATTTTATCCCTCCTTGGTCAATCCCCATGGCACAATAACCAATAAATAATCATGAAAGTACCAAATCGTGCCTCCATAGTGAAGTCGTGGTCCTCAAGAGACCTCAAAAAATCCACAGAAAGTGCCATAAGTGATGGATGCGGGCCCCGATGAAGCTGAAACTGCTGGAGAAGGTGTGGAAGGTCCCGATCTATCATCACTGATCATCCCATGCCATAACTTTGCCTCAGTAGCCCAAATCGATTTCCTCAATAGCCATTTCTACCAATCCTGAAATGCCTCGGGAAGCGTGAAACTGCCCCAAACAGCCTCCTGGAGTGCTGGCGCTGTCAAGGTGAGGGCACCAATGTGTCCGGAAGGGGGGTAATATGGTAAAAACAAGTGGCTGGACCACCCCCTCCATCATCAGCGCCCTAGGTCAACCGGATAAAAGTCATCTCTGCTCTGACAGGGCCTCCAACAGACCAAAACTGCATTGGGACAGCCTACTGAGGCTCAATCATCACTGTAAGTGCCCGGAACTGAAAACAAACTGTCCCATTGGACTCAGAAGGTCCAAATCTATCCAAGATGTGTACTCATACACCATATGAGTCTCTGCATGATCAAAATAAATATCCAATATACCGGAACAGGGCCAATAATAATGTGCTGTACATATACAAATACTGCTGAAACCCCAGAATCATCATCATAACCCTGTAGCTGCTGCATAGAATCATCCTGTATGTGTACATAGACCATATATCATCTATCCATATCATCATAAGGTCTAACATCTCATGTCCCATGGTCCTCCATGGTCAAACTAGGTCCAACCAAGACCAAATATAACTCAGTCCATCATCCAAGGCTGTTGAAAAGTATCAAGGTTAATACATGCTTTACAATTTATTCAAATAGCAATTATAACACAGAGTGATCATGACTGGCGATCTAAATCCAAATATATAGTGTCATTGATTATTATTATTAGTCAGACTAGACTTTCAGGATCATACTCACTTCATAGTTGTGATCAATTTGCTAGTGAAGGGTGAAGGCTTAAATTAACTGGCTAGGCTAAGGGATAACTTAGCTGTCTTGACTTTGTGACACTTTGGCAAGGGAAAGGGAATACACCATAGTATATACTGAATGAGCAATAACACAGGGAATGGCGGTGTCTCACAAATGGATGAGTTGTTTAAAGAGGGTTTATTCACCTTCACAGATGCGCACAATCCATAATACAAATAAGGCCAGCAATTGTTTAGATATAGCATTTAAGTTCCATTGCTTTTTGGGCCTGAAGTTTCCATAGCCTTGATCTATGTGTGTTTACAAACACATTGCATAGATTTACATTTTTTCTTTTAGGCTTTCTGCTGCAGGTGTGTTTTTAAGGCACTTGTTTACCTGAGCACTTCTAGGTGTGTCATGGACAGCTTGTTTACCTAGGTATTTATTTTCCAAAAGATACAACATTTTATTATCATTGCCATTTTCATTTGGCATGCCTCTCATTCATGTGTGTTTAGAAACACATTGCATGAATGGGCTTTTCATACAAGATATAGCATTTCATTTTTCCAGATTTTGTATTCATGGCAGCACCAAAAGTTTCAGGTTTAGCTAACACAACTTTAGTGACTAGGGGGAATTCACAAGGAACTCCAACTCACCATAGGTAAGTTTTGTCACCAACTCAGAGCCGAGACACAATAAACAGGGAAGCTCATCCAATACAGAGGCTACAGTGGGGAAAAATCCTCCATGCCACTAGTCAAGTAGTAAGTCAGGGTGATAATCTAAAAGGTAGGCCATGGATGGATGAAGACAATGAAATGATGGAGCCAACACTAGCAAGCCAGAGTATGGTGTAATGATCACCTCTATTCTCCCTAAGGAGGGTAAATACCAATGAGTATGAATAGTGAACTTCTAAGTCTGAGTAGGGACAGTAATATATATAATAGGTCAAGCCAGGTCCAAATATCTATATGATCGCCAGATCATGACACTAAGTGCTAAGACATGCTATAAGAATAAGTATAAAAGCAATCTAACCATAATACCATGATATACCTGCTGAGTCATATACCTGAAAGCTCATAAACCTGTACCATCATCTGTTTTCTGAGACTGCTGCTGTAACTCTGGGCACTACTGTCTGCTCTGTACCAATGGTATAATGGCTACATCGGTCATCTCTCTGAGTGTCCTGAAACTCAGTCATGGCATGGGGAATACAACTGTTGTCCACAATCTGGTAGTGATCCAATATAGATGCTCATCTCAGCATCTCAAAATGTAAGGGAATTGGCTGAATAGTGTACTGGAATGAGAAAAATAATGTATGGTAGCCCGGCTACTATATATGTGATAACACTACCCCCAAGGCAGATTGTCACAAAATGATACTCTAGACCTAGGTTTCAAGTTATGCCCGTTCCAAATCCACAAAAATCTCAACCACCCACGTCATTAAAGTGGGCAAACTCACTCACCCAAGGGAGTGCGACCTTGCTCAAGGAGGGCTAAAAGATGGATAAGGTGGGCCAAATCAAGTCCAATGGCCACCAAACTGTAGATCCAAGTAGCTTATGCCCCGATCTATGTGGATCTAAAAAATCAAGCCAATCCAAGGGTTAGATCTTACTAGATCTGAGTTTTAAGACGCCAAATAATTCAAAAGGGGGTTTTAATCCCTTAAAACGTGGAATGATGCCCACAAGGTAGAAATCACCAAAGTAAGAGTCTGGAGGTAGGTTATCAAGTGTGTAGATTACAAATCAAGCGGGATCTCACCTACCCATATGCTAGATCTAACCCAACAAGCCTCTCCAAGGAAGTGCGATTTGGTTCAAGAGGGCTATATTGCCTTGAAAAGTGTGTCAATTTTAACCCAATCACCACCAAACTATAGATCCAACTAGGGGTGGATGCTATAGAGGTGGGTTCTTAAGATCTTTTCAAAAGCAAGGCTAGATCTAAGTAGATCTAAGAAAAACCAAAATTTGGGGTTTTAATTAATTAGGGTTTGTGACCAATGAAGATAGAATGGATGAAAGAGGCACATACCTTGTAGATCTTACCTCAATTGCTTGTGGCCACCTTGCAAATTGATAGCATTCTCCTATGGGTATATTCAAGAGTGAGATCCAAGAGCTCCAACCAAAACGTCCTCCTCCAAGATAGCCAAATCGTCCTCCTCCTACAAGACAAGATCAAAGAAACAAGTCAAGTAAGATGATTATGAAAATGATAGAAAGATGTAATAGAAAGCATCAACTATGTCACGAAGATACAATAATGATACTCCCTGTCACAAGATCAACCCAAGAGAGAATATGTGGATCCCTCCAACAATAACCCTCAAGAAATCGCCCTCCTCTCCACCAATTCAACTTTCCTGCAAGAAAACTAGTAGAAGCACCAAAATCCACAATGATACATAGAAGAGATACTGTATACTCAATAGGCAAAAGAATCCACAAGACAAGAGAGATATGCTCCACAAAGAAGTGTTCTATTCCAATATTCCAGAGCTCCAAAGGTGAGCTATACAATAGGGGGTCTCCTCCTTATATAGGATAATAAAGACCAAAACCCTATACCACTCTACAATACTACATCAAATGAGTGGTTGAGATTAAAAGATCTCAATATACAATCAATGGCTAAGATGAACCATAACAATATATCACATGGATCACCCAATATAATGATGACGTCATAGTCTAAAATAATCATGGAGGGTGACGTCATCCACTAGAGGGGGTAAAAGTACCAAAGCCCACCTCATAATGACTAGGACATGACATAAGAAGCACATGGTGGGGCTAGGAGGCATCAATCCTTACTAGCTCATCCCCAAGGCACAATAAAATAATAAAATATGTCCAATATAATATAAATGATCAAATCTGTCCTCAAAATCTGTGACAGACAAGCAGTAAAAGACCTCCTATGATCGCTGTGGGCCTACCCACATGGTGAAAACTGGCTGGAAGATAGTGGGATCACCCTGGAATACCTCTATGAAAACCAAATGCCAAAACCTTGCCTCAATTGCCCAAATCGAATTCCTCAGTGACCACTTTATCCCATTTTTTAACTGCCTCGGTAACTGTGAAAGTGCCAAAACTGCCTCCTAGGGCATCTGCACTGTCCAACTGAGCCCACCAGGCTCTCTAGAAGGGGGGTAAATGGTAAAAACAAGTGGCTGGACCACCCCCTCCTCATACAGCGCCCTAGGTGAACTGGCCTCTCCTGGCCCTTGCTGCTCAGGCTGGGAAATCAGCCCCAAATCTGGTCAACAAGTGTAAAACTGCATCAAGCACTGTCAGAAGTGCCCGGAACTTAAAGATAAGTGTCTCATTGGATCCAAAAGACCCAAATCCACTAGGAATGTGTACTCATACACCATGGGTTGCCCTAATGGGCCAGCTGTAGGGTCCATCATATATGGACAGTGCATAATCTGATGATCTGAAATAATAATAAAACCTGTTGAACTACATCAATCATCATCTGAACCATATGTCCATCATATGACATCATCATCAAGTATGTGGGACCATCAATCATCATCAATAGGTATAGATATATGGTCCACATCATCACGAATCCCAATAATATACAACCAAGGATAAATCACATCAGTAGACTAAGACATGCTTCTCTAATCATTCTCACAGCCAAGCTCAAAGTATAACATCCATTCAGTGGCATTAATCAAGTTAGCATATTCCTTTGTTATATAAAATTACTTGCACAATAGTTCAAATGACAAACTCACCCATTGGACATGGTCAAACTGCTAGTGAAGGATGAAGGCTAGGAACAAGGTTGGGCCAAGGGGTTGACTTGTCTAACTTAACTCAAAAATACTTTGGACTGGGAGAAGGGGGAAAGCTACAAACTCTGTGTTGGACAAAATAACACGGGGGATGGTTGTGCCTCACAAATGGATAAGTTGTTCAAAGAGTGCTTATTCAACTTAGGGATCATGTCTACATCAAGTTGATCCAGGTTCATTAGGATCATTCAATTTCATTTCATGGCCTTTTTGGCCTACATAACCCTTCAGATCTCAGGTGTGCTGATAAGCACAACTAGTTGCAGCTTGCATCCAGGGCATGTTTTTTCAAATACATATAAGGTCAGCAATTGTTTAGATATAGCTTTTAAGAACCATTGCTTTTTGGACCTTTCTTATACTCTTCGAGGAGTATTTTTAGCTGTTCATCGCTCTTGCCTTTTTTAGTTTCCATGGGCGAATTTATAAGTTTCCATAAGTAGAACATGAGCTTTCAGTTTTAGCCAACAACATCTCAAGTGACTAGGGGGAGTTCGAGCCAATGCCAAACATCGGGACAACCGACCAGAATGATTTAGGCCTACAATCCAACTCACCAAAGGCAAGTTTTGTCACCAACTTAGAGCCGAGACACTGAACATACAGGGATGCGGTCCAAACACAGAGGTAGAAAAATGGGGAAGTCCTCAGTATCAGAAAGTCAAATGAGACAAGTCAAGGTTTAAAGTCAAATAGGAAAGTCATGTATGGATGGAGTCAAGTGAATATGGAGCCTACACTAGCAGACAACTGGTGTCAGGAAAGACCATATCTATGTAAGGTGGAAAACCAGTGGGTTTTGTTAAATGACCTAAATGTGCAAGCAATTGTCCATTTTATGATTTATAGTTCATTTTAAACAGTTTTCCACATCAGGAATAATATACCAAGCAGATGCTGTGAACATGACTAAATCAACAAGATAATAATCCACAATCAATGATAAAATATCCATAGATCATACAACATCATCATAGTAATAAACATCATATACCATCTGAAACACTGCTGTAATACATCTCTAAGCATTGAACTGAAACTGTATGGGATAAAGAGTCACATCGGTCATCAAATCTGAACTCTCAAGGCTCAGCCTTGACACAAGGTCTAACATAAGTCTGAATAATACACTGCTCTGATCATGAGTGATCACAAAATATACAATCATCATAACCATGCTATGAATAATGGAAGTTGTGGAATGTGCAGATATCTGCTAAACAAGCATAGTAGCCCTGCTACTATGGTGTGATAAAAAGTACATTGGACAACTCTCCTTGAAGAGGCACATCTATCTGTCCAACCAGAAGTTCCAAATTCCAACTTTGGAAAATTAGGGTTTCTCTAACAAACCATAGGCCAGCCAACTCCAGATCCAGTTTCAACAAATCAAGTGGTAAGACCTAAAGCCTTTCTATTTCTATTTGAGTTTCTCATTGAAGATGTCTCACCACACCAAGCTTGAAGATAAGCTTGAAGGGGCTGGTAACTTCCGAGCATGGAAGTATAGGATTGGGCTTGTCCTAGAAGAGAATGAATTGGACACCTATGTGAATGAAGAGGTTCCAGTTCCAAAGAGAGATGAGGCTAAAACCTTACACAAGAAGAACCTGGTTAAGGCTAAGGGAACCATTGCAGATTCTATCAAGGACCATCTCATACCACATGTGTCATCTCTGAAGACACCTAAAGAGATGTTTGATGCCTTGACCACCTTATTAGAAGGGAGGAATATAAATAGGAAGATGACATTGAGGAACCAATTGAAGAATGTCAAGATACAAAATGCAAAGACCATGCAGTCCTATTTTACAAGGGTCTCCCAGATAAAAGAACAACTTGAAGCTGTGGGAGAAGACATAGAGAATGAAGAAATAGTGATGACCACCTTGAATGGTCTTCCTAGGTCATGGGATTCCTTTATTCAAGGAATCTATACAAGAAGAAAGTTGATCACCTTCAGTAGGCTGTGGGAGGAGTGCTCACAGGAAGAAGCTTGAATTGTAGCTCAAGAAGAAAAGATGGGTAATAAAGACCAAGCTCTCACAGCGCATACCAGGAAGAACAACAACAAGAGGGAGCATCCTCATCACAAGAAGGGTAAACACCACCACCAGAATCAGAGGGAGAACCTTGGAGGATCTAGGAGAGATCTTTCTCACATTCGATGTTATACTTGTGATGAGAAGGGGCACTATTCCAGAGATTGTCCCAGGAACAAAAGCAGCTCCCACAAGAAGAAGAACAACAAGAAAAGACATCATGCTCACATTGCAAAGGATGATGAACCTCCAAGGAAGAGAACCAAAGAAGACAGTGAAGATTCTTCAAGTGATGAAGAATATGTATTATAATGAAAGTAACCAGCTACAAGGGTTTATTTAGAAGGTTCCACCTCATAAGGTGAAGCCAGAGATGACTTTCAGTATTACATGAAAGGAGTAGAAGAAGCTACTGTAGAGTCGGACTCCAGAAAACAAATAAAGATAAATCATCTATGGAAGAACGTCTCATCCATTTCCAACATTGGTTAAGGTGCACACTATTAGAGACTCCAGTAGTTCATGCAAGAAAGCAAAGATCAAGAAGGAGCACACTCCAGTAATTCCTGCAAGGAAGCAAAGATTAAGAGGGAGTCCACCCAACAACCAAACAAAGATAAGAACTTGAATTGTCATTTCTTGTATATATGATTACTTAAATGATGTTGTTCAGTCATGTACATACTTATGTTCCTAGATTTAGGATGTATATTATGCATGTTAGAAAAGTTGCATTAATGAACAAGATACTACTAATATGCAAGTAATGGGTAAGTGGCCTATGGTACTGTACAACACTCCATTGCTACTTATCTACATTGAAACCTCTTTGCTGACATGTTGGAGTAGTGCACACTCTTAACAATGTTCTGGTAGAGATGGAAGGCATCTAGATAGTTATGGGATATGGATAAATGTTGTATTGAAGCATTGGCTAAGATAATTACATGACTGTATGACCTATGTCTCTATGCGTAAGAATTTGTTCTGAAAACTATGAAATGTTTCTAATCATGCAATTGAACTTGACTTGTAGGAAAGATCGTATACCATCACCTACAAGAGAGACTTGTTTCGAAGAACAAACGACGAAGAATCAACATACATCTGAAAACTACCTATTGAAGATATTGAAGAACCTAAAGTTCACAGGATCAGAAATACAGTAATGGAAGAAGCGATTCCAGAAGAATATGAAGAACGCGAGATGGAAGACCCACAGGAACCTGTAGATCCACTACGTGTGAAGAATTCTCACAAGAGAAAACCAGCATGGGTACGAGAAGCAATTCAAGATGCAGAAAGATATGGTGCTCCAGAAGGAATACATAGAGAAAGCAAGAGACCGAGACCATACTCCAGTTATGTAGCCCTGCTGTGTGACATCATTGAGAAAGAACCTTCCAACTATGAAGAAGCGGCAGAAAAGAAAGAATGGAAGGATGCCATGGTCGAGGAGTACCAGTCGATCATGAAGAATGATGTCTAGGATGTGGTCCCGAAACCAGAAGGGGAGTCTATGGTGACTTCCAAGTGGATCTACAAGATCAAGCATGCTGCAGATGGCAGCATAGAGAAACACAAGGCAAGATTTGCGGCACGTGGCTTCTCCCAAAAGGAAGGGATAGACTATCAGGAGACATTTGCACCTGTAGCCAGATACACTTCCATCAGATCAGTACTTGCTCTGGCTGCAGTGATGAAGTGGAAGGTACACCAGATGGATGTCAAGACAGTGTTCTTGAATGGTGTAGTAGAAGAGGAAGTGTATGTGGAGCAGCCACTCAGATTTGAGACACATGACAAGGAGATTCATGTGTGTAAATTGAAGAAAGCCTTGTATGGATTGAAACAGGCACCCAGGACGTGGTACGGCAGGATAGAAAGCTTCTTAACAAGTTTGAGCTTTACCAAGAGTAAAGCGGATTCCAAACTTTACTACAAGGTTGAGGAAGGGAACACAGTGATACTTTATGTAGATGACCTGTTTGTAACAGGAGAGGATGGGTTGATTGCTGAAACAAAGAGGAATCTTGCTGCTGAGTTCAAGATGAAGGACTTGGGTATGATGCACTATTTTCTAGGCATGGAGGTGTGGCAGAGTTCGGATGGAATCTTCCTTGGACAAGGGAAGTATGCAGTAGAGATCCTAAAGAGGTTCGGGATGATGAACTGCAAGGCCATGGCCACACCTATGGCATCGAACCTGAAGCTATTGAGTGATGCTTCATCAGAGTCGGTTGATGCCACGATGTATCGTCAGATGATTGGATCTTTGATGTACCTAACAAATACGAGACCAGATATTTGCTTTGCTATGAACACATTGAGCCAGTTCCTGACGGATTCGAGACATGTTCATTTGATTGCTACAAAGCATATACTGAGGTACCTGTTATCACATATATAGTAGTCGGGCTACCATATTCTATTTTCAGATTCCAGTACACTTTTCGGCCAGTTCCCCTACATATGAGATGTTGAGATGAGCATCTTTGATGGATCACTATTTGATTATGGACAGCAGTATTATTCCCATGCCATGACTGAGTCTCAGGACACTCAGATTTGATGATTGATGTAGCCATTTAGCCATTTACAGAGTAGTTGGTTTTGCCCAGATTTGCAGCAGTAGGTTCTCAGTGGACAGATGATGGTTCAGATTGTGTACATTCAGGTATATGACTCGGCAGGTATTATTTGGTGTTATGGTTATATTGTTTTTATACTCATTCTTGTGACATGTCTTAGCATTTAGTTTCATGATCCGGCATTCATATAGATATGTGGACCTGGTTGTACCATTTATTATATATATATGTCCTTACTCAGACTTAGAAGTTCTTGATCTATACTCAATGGTTTTACCCTCCATAGGGAGAATAGAGGTGATCATTCCCACCATCCTTGGCTTGCTAGTGTTGGTCTCATTATTCATTGTCTCCACTCATCCATTACCTCCCAGTTTGTTGATTATCCCGACTTACTACTTGACTAGTGGCATGAAGGACCTGCCCCCACTATAACCTCTTTGTTGGATGAGCTTCCCTGTTTTATTGTGTCTCGGCTCTGAGTTGCCTAAGTTGTGTTGGCTAAACCTGAAAGTTTGAAACAGATAGTACTATCATCAATACAATGTATATGGAAATGAAATGTATATCTTTTGAAAGTCCATTCATGTAACAAGTGTTTCTAAACACACGTGAATGCAAGGCAAGCCTGATGAAATTGGCTTTGTAAATGTGAAATGTGAAATGTAATGCCCATGTAACAAGTGTTTTTGAACACACGTGGAGCATAGAGCCTTAATAAATGTAAAGCCATGTAACAAGTGTTTTTGAACACATGTGGATCAAGGCTATGGACACTCAAAGGCCCAAAAGGCAATGGTTCTTAAAAGCTGTATCTAAATGATTGCTGGCCTCACTTGTATTTGATGTGGATTGTAGGCATTTTTCAAGGTGAATAAGCACTTATGAAAGTAACTTACCCCTTTGTGAGACACTGCCATCCCCTGTGTTACTGCTTGTCCAACATATGCTAGAGTGTGTATCCCCTTTCCATTTCCAAAGTGTCACAATGTCAAGTCAGTAGTCATCCTTTAGCCTAGCCTTTTGATTTTTAGCCTTCACCCTTCACCAGCAAATTGGTCACAACTATGAAGTGAGTATGGTCCTAAAAGTCTAATCTAAGTCATAATAAATATTGAAAACTTTATAGATTTGGTTGGTAGATCTCCAGTGAAATGATTACTACTTGTTATAATTATCACTTCAATGATTTGTAGAGCATGTCTTAGCCTCTAACACTTGCAGCAGTTTGATGATAGCCTGGGTCATATTATTGGTCATGTTGACTTGGTCAAACCCAGTTTGACCAAAGTCAACTACAGGACATGAGATGGATAGACCTCCGATGATGCAGATATATGATATGTGGTCTATTATAGGTCGTCACCAGATGGTTCTATGCAGTGGTTACATGTTTATGATGATGATTTGTGAGTTTCAGCATTATTTGATCATTTACAGTTTATTATTATCTTATCTGTCTGGGCATATTGGATATTTTATATGTTCGTGCAGAGATCCATAAGGTGTATGAGTACACACCTTAGATAGATTTGGGCTCTCTGAGTCCAATGAGACAGTTTGTTTTCAGTTCCAGGCAATTTCAGTGATGATTTTCCTCAGTTTGCCATTCTGGTGCAGTTTTGACATGTTAAATGGCCTGTCAAAGCAGAGAGATGATATGATCAGTTCACCTAGGGCGTTGTATGAGGAGGGGGTGGTCCAGCCACTTGATTTTACCATTATACCCCCCTCCCAGAGAGCCTGGTGAGCTCCGTTTGACAGCACAGGCACTCCAGGTATCAGTTTGGGCAGGTTCACAATTACCGAGGCAGATTAAAAATGGTTAAAATGGCTACTGAGGCAAGGAAATGGCATGGAATGAGTTTTGATGATGAGTGTGATGTCTTCCACACCTTCCACAGCAGTTTCAACATTTAGTGGGGCCCACACCCATCTCTCCGGCACATTTCATGGTTTTCTGGAGCCCTTTGGAGGCTCACGACTTTCTTAGAGGGGCACGATTTGGTGCCTAGCTTGGTCATTTGATGTTATTGTGCCATGGGGACACACTAGGGGTGTTAGGCATTACCCCCTAGACCCACCATGAGCTTTATTCATGTTTATTTTATCTCTTTGAGTGGGAACACCTCTCCTAGGGTGATTTTGTCCATTGATATGTTATATTTTTTAGTTGATCCATGTACTTTATGTTGAGCTCATCTCAACCGTAGATTAGAACATTTTGATCTTTTAATCTTAGCCATCCATTCAAAAGGTGGTTAGGGTTTTGGTATCTCTCCATCCTATTTAAAGGAGAGCTTCTCATTGTAAAGTGACTTTTGGCTCTAGATTTCTGGAATAGAATAATTTCTTGGAGATACTTGTGTTGTGGTGGTGAATGCTTTTGATGTTCGATTGAAAATATCTTTCCATTGCACTGGGATTATTGGTGATTGCCATATGCTATATTTTTTCCACATGATTTTCATCTGCAGGTGAGGAGGCCGAATTGCTCAAGGAGGATGCATTGGTTGGGGAAGACTCTCCCTGCTTCTCTCTTCGTCAAATTGGTTTGGTTCAGGGAGTATTACTGTCTATGACCTTCTACTTTATGTATCTTTTCATTGCTTGCATTTGCCTTTGCTTTTGTATGACTGATTGATGCTTTGCTCCTTGGTTTTGCAGGAGAGAGAAGGGCACACGTGTGGGCAAGGGCTTCAAGTTTTGGCATTGGTCTTCATCAAATCTTCCCATTTGATCTTTGTGGGGATTGTCCTCGGAATCATAGCAACCATTTCCATCAATCAGGTACGCTCTCAAGGTAAGATTTCTATTTCATTAAACTACCCATCTGTCAATTTTAATTAAAACCCTAAGTTAATTCTTCTAAAAATTCCCTGAGTCAACATACTTGGTTTACTGGCAAACCATTTCTGGGTTTTTGGTATCGGGCATATATCTAGGTGGGTTCTTAAAAACCTCATACTTGGAGGACTCCATAGGCCCAAAACCCAAGGCACTGGCTTCCTCAAACCCTCACGACTTTCCCTGGTTGTCTGGTTTGCCTGTCTTTTGGTCCATTTTCCCGAGCTTGTTGGTTTTAACACTGTCAGATCTATCTTACAAGCTGTGCTAGAAAGCCCCCAACCTCAAATTCTCTCTTTGGGTCACTTTCCCTATTTTAAGGGTCACGTTTCCCAAGGCAGCTGAATTTGACCATTTTGAACTAGCACCTGAATCCCGAAATCATACTTAATAATCAACTCATTGTGTGTTATCTATCTCTATCATTTGACATCTTTCCTAAGCCTCCACAGTGGTCTAATTTCCTCAATTCTAGGATTCCATACCTGTCACCCTACGTACTTCATCTGATTGATTTGATCTGGTGATTGGGTTGATCTCTCCTATCGGGAGTAGATCTGGGTCTCCCCCTTGTTAACTTGGATTTGGTAGCAAAAGCCAAGAGTGGCATGACAACCATCCATTTGGGAACTAGGGCTCTCTTGGTTCACCACTTTAGTTGCCTATCCCCTCTACCATCCATCTTTAGGGGCAACTACAAGATTGGTGATAACATTTTGGCGCCGTTGCTAGGGAGGTAGAGGCTTATCTTCGGTGTCTGCGAGTGTCCGTGAGTTAATCCATATCTTATCGCATCTGGTATTTTGCCTTGGTGATTGCATTTCTAATTCCATAATTTTAACAATCACCATCTTGATTCACTCATCTCACCTCTCCTACGACATATATCATTTTGGTGAATTACCTGTGTGGTTCCCCTGGCGACTCCACCCCGCGACTCTACTGAGGACCGAACCCAACGTACTAATCTTAAGTTCTAGAGTCATGCCTTGCATTAGAGAGAACGACTCAGAAAACGATATGATCATGAAAATGATGATTGAAATTTGAAATGGGCAAGCTAATACAAAGTTTGTATGGCTTGGTACTAAATCAGCAAAAAGAAAATGCGAGACGCAATGAGCATCTGCATAAACTATCTGAGAATGTGTATACCAACAATTACCCTCAAACTAGATCCATGAGGAAGCCCTCGGATAGCCAGGTTGTAACAAGATCTCAAGCAAAGAATAAAAATCAAGATAATAACAAACCTGTTGTAAAAGAAGTTTCTCATGATCAAAGGAATTTCATTCGCAAGGCTCCTTCACAGTCTTCCAATTCTCCCCCCAAGGGTATCTTATAGAATAATGATCAACTTCGAAAGATAGCATCTCAAGAAACTAGAAAGACTATAAGTCCAAATCCTACTAGGCCTCAAAGCAAAGAACCACTGCAAAGAAAGCAAGTAAGTTTGCCTAGCAAAGAAGTTTCTCCTGTAGTACAAGAAAGTCTAAACACTAATATAATAGGAAAACTCTCTGGATCTTCAATCATGGTGTCTTTGAAAGAATTAATAGTCATCCCTTCTATCAGAACACAGGTAATGAACCTATTGGGATTAAAAACAAAAGCCAAAGACCAAGAAAAACCTTGTTCATATCGGATGCAAGCCATCATTCACTTCTGCTCTTTTTCCAACAATGCACACTCTGCCCTAATGTCTAAAAATCATTGTCAATCAATTTGCCCTCAAAAGGGCTCTGATACCATGTAGAAATTTCACTTCCCTAACAGGATTTCAAGTTAAACTCAGATTAACAATGTTTAATAACCCATTTCATTCATCCATAGACAACTGAAAATGAAATTTCACTCAAACACATCTGAACTGGAAGCACAAGAAAAGTTCTACCAAAATACTGAGAACATAAAGAACATAACATCCATGCACAAAAAATTTCGGACTCAAATATTTTATCCAAAATGGCCCAGGCAAAACCCCAAAGGGAAAACCTGTGAGAGAGAGGACTTTAATTGTATTTCTTCAGCAAAATAAAAATAAAAAAAATTGCAACAGCAGAATTACAACTTATCTCAACAGCAAAACCCAGAAATTCTGTCTTGGAATTTGTGCCAAATCAGCAGTGTACGGACTCTACAGACCTCGAAATTCGTGCCCAAAACTTAATTTTCTGCCTAGAAAATCGTGCCTATCTCAGACCTCGATTTTCGTGCCATTGTACGGATTGTACGGACTCTACGAAATTGTGGGGACTGTACGGAATTAATTTTATGCACTTGCCTCAAAATTCGGGCCTCTGCCTGGAAATGCATGCCACTATTTTCTTCTCGAAAAATGTGCCCAAAATTGTTGTACGGTCTTGGAATCCATGTTGTACCTTGTCTTGGGAATCGAACTGCTATCTCAGACAACTACCTTCTCTCTCTCAAACTCCAACTCAACTTGCTTTCCAACTCTCTTGGAATATCTTCACTTCTCCAACTCTCTTAGGATGTGTGTAAATGAATGAGGGAGGGCTTATTTAATTCAAAAATCTTGTCTCTTGGTTTGCCTCTCAAGGGTAACTAAAGAGTCATCTAATCCAAGGGCCCACATTGGTTTAGATGAATGGACGAGAATAAATGCACATTATTCTCTCCATAAATTAAATTCATTCACCTACCACTTAAATAAACCAAAAGTCACTTTATAATAAAGTGAATTAATTGCTCATCTCAAGCAATTAATACAAGGGCCATGTCCCATTTTCCCTCATTAATTACTTAGGCAAAAAACAACTAGGAGAACACTTCCTAGGTACAATTTCAACATCAAAAACCTTGTTGAAGCTCAATGTAAGCAGAAGATCAAGTGTCTATAATATGATGGGGGGTGAGGATACATTGGTAATGCCTCTCGTCAATTTCTTCACTCTCATGGCATCTCTTCACATCAAACAATTCCTTATACTCCGCAATGGAATGGTGTGGCTAAGAAAAAGATAGAGCTATCATGGAAATGTCTCGTTTTATGCTTCACTCTTAGAACATGAAGCTTCCCTTCTGGGGAGAAGCAGTTGTCTGTGTAGCATTTATCATCAACCACACACCTACTTGTGTTGTCTCTAGTATGAATCCTGGTGATTGCTTGCATGGGCAAAATCCCTCTATTTCACATTTTAGGATTTTTGGATAAGGTGCATAGGCCCACCTAACTCATGGAAGGCATGCTATATCACATATCCAGTATACTCCTTGCTAGACTATGGTTGGCTATAGTGAGGCTTTTCAGGGGGTGTTATCGTCATGACCCCATCACTCACCACATGACTAGGCACCATGAGGCTATCTTTGATGAGCCTATTCCTCATGGTCCATCAAGATCTCTTCCATCATTTCTTTCAAATGATGATTTCAATGATAATTACCATATCTTCATGGAACATGCCTCTTCTTCTTTAGCACAGTTACTCGATGATTCTCAGGTTGTTGTACTGGATCCTACCACATCTTCATCAAGTCTTGGTGCACCCATTGGTACCTTTTCAACTCTTATTCTAGATAGTCTCCAAGGACTTATGGGCCTACTTGTTCAGCCAGCTACTCTCTTGTTCTAAAGGTCTCTTCCAACGTTCCTTCTTTTGATGAGGATATGTGGCCTCGTGATGAGCCTTCTTTCGATGAATAGTCCAGAGATGAGCCTTCTTCAGATGAACAGTCTAGTGATAGGACCTTTGCCAATGGTGATCACTGTCCTTCCAATGATATCCAATTCAATGATGACAGATTCTACTTGAAGTTGCCTATGTTGGACAACAATGATGATGATGATGATGATGACGACGACCATGATCCTACTACTTCATTGTTACCATCTTTGCCCAAATGGGCTATTTCCACTCATGCCAATTCTACTAGCTTTGTTGCTCAAACTTCTCAGCAGCCAATGTCAGCCCCATCATGGACCCTTATTTCAGCTGGCTCTCCTCTACCTGACAAATGTAAGTTTTTGCCGCCGAAGACACTTTTTAGCACGATAAATCCCAATATCAATCACTAAGGCTTTCTTTGTGATTGGTATGGATTTTGATGACTCACAATCAATATTATGGAAGTTGGTATGGTAATATTCTATGATAATCTATGTATGTAATTCTGTCTATATGGCCTCTTGTTCAACCTAAGGGGGGGAATTGAGATATTATCGATAATCTCCACTTGTGACCACGTGCCAGCCGACTATGTGGATAGTTGAGGCCCTTTTGATGACCCCCGATCAACATTATGGAAGTGTGATATGGTGATCTTCTATGATAATCTATGGATGTAATTCCGTCACTATGGCCCCTTGTTCAACTTAAGGGGGGGTGTTGAGATATTTTGGCTGATCTTCACTTGTGACCATGTTCCAGCCGACTATGTGGGTAGTTGAGGCCCTTTATGGACCAACTTGTGGGTAGTTCTGGGTTGTTACACCCATTATTACCCTTTTATTGTATTTATTGTATTTTTGGACTAGTGCCTTAACCCTAGTGGAGTGGTATAAATACACCACCTTCGTCATTTGTAATCTCATCATTCAAGTGAATTTATTCATTATGTTCCCTAAGCACCCCTATACTCGTGTTGCACACTCTCTTGAAGTCTTATGTGTTCATCATTAAGGCACTGTTATATTTCAGTTTTTTATCTTATTGGATTAACGCTTGTTGGAGAATTCAGCGTAGATTCTCTCCCTCATGATTTCTAACATGTGGCTTCATAGAGGATAGTTTTAACTTTTATGTAACCTTTGATTTAATAGAGGAAAAGAGAACATTGCACATTATTATGTTGTGTGCCATGACCACTGACCTTTGCATCCTAGTATAACGTTTTCTGAAGGCATGCAATAAATTTTCTATTGTTCATTTTCCAATTAAATATTTAGAACTTATAAACATTTGAAAACTCAGATATGAAAGCAAGTTCTTGCCATGTTAAGGATTAAAAATCGCAAGTTCATCTAGTAAATGTTTGTCATCAAAACTGGATGTTCATTAAAAGATTCATAAACAAAGTCTGGAGAATAACATCAGTTCAGAACAAATGGAACCCATATAAATGTACAAGGTAAAAAGCATACCGGACTAGCTTTGATGACCTTGAATGCTGGAACTACCATAACGGTCACTGCAAAAAATGTCATGGTGTCTAAACCTAAATCATTAATCACATCTACTGCAGTTGCAATTTCAAGCTCAGCATGGATCCGATGTTTTCTCCATGTACAGTTCTTCTGGTTCTTGAAACCATCTTTGTGGCCTATTTTCCAGTCTATCACTGAATGCAGAGGAACAGAGGACCGAAAACCTCTACATTGATAGCATGAGAATGACTTAAGATTCCTGATTCTGTAATCACTGAAAACACTCTTCAATTTTACAAGTCCTTTAGTGATAACACCAGATATTATGTAACATGAATTAGCCTGCACAGCTGCCCCTATTGTAGAATATGATGTACAAATATAAGACGGCCATGTACTGGTGTGTTCCTACAATCAAGGCAGTTAAGAAGTCAGACACACAGTATGTGGATTCATGTCTTGTTTATATCTGACTACAAAAACTGAAACAAGATTACCACAATGCAGGTTACCATGACCTTGCTTGATTTGGTTTGAACTATAGTAGCAAGATTTGGCTGTATTGTACCTCCATGTATGGAAATTTGCATGAAATTCAAAATTTATTGAATATTTGACATAGTACAAATATGGTAAAGTTAACTAAATGCTTAGATATATTAATAATTTTAAACTGTTAAAGGTTGAAGAAATGCTACTGTGCGTATTGAAATATATTAGAATGTTTAAACTTCACTCTATAGTTTAATCGTTAACAATTCAACACATGCTCAACTTGTAGTTCAACTTTTAACAGTTCAAGTCTTCATTAATTGTTAATATAAGAATGGAAATAGAACAGAAACCTATCCAATAATAACTCATACTATTCATAACTTTATCATCATGAGAAAATGGCCACATTTGTGAATCTTCATCCCATATGCTATTTCAGATAAATAAATATAAACTCAAATGGTATAATAAGAACAATTTTGCTGGATGAACAAATACACTGGAATCATTTCAAACAAATTTGTTACTATTGTTCCACATAATATTTTGAATGAATGTTAAAGTCACACACATTACTTAATCAACCTTAAAAAATACATATATTGAGGCCATGAGCAAAGAATTTTAACTTGTAATTTAAAATTTATCTATATCATGTTGTTTCATTTGTACTTTGGTGTTAGACACTAACATGTTAAACTCTCTTTTTGACACTAGTAATTTTCATGGGACTGGTGAGGGAATGAGAGAGATCATATGGTGTGTGTGTGTGTTGTATGTTTTAAATCAGAGATATGCTTCAAGTTGATTACAAAACGAATGTTATTTTAAAATTTTGAATAGGTTTACGTATATTATCAAAGTTTCTAAAATTTGCAAAACGAATATTTTGTATCTATGAGATATCTATTTCCATATTTTAGTCATACTAGATTTTTTGTTACGTATTTTTTCTGCACCAAATCATAGTCGGATTTGTATTCATACTCGAATCTTGCTACTATGGTTCCAACCATCTAAGAGTTTTAGCAGATGTCACATGCAGTTAAGTAGAAAAAAAATGATCACAATGGAAATTTATAAGTAACTTCCAACATGCAAGAAACAGTCAGTTCTACAAATAATGATGAGTAGTTGTACACCAAATATTATTGTACAATAACGAAGCAAATTCTCAAACAAAAAGTGTACATAAGCTGACACATTGATAATATAGATGTGCTCTATATAATGAATGAGTGGAAAACACATTAAATAGAAAGATAATATCTTTGATCCTGAGAAAATCAGAGAAGACTTTAATAATGATTTTAGCAAACATCTCACGTAAACATGTTGCAGTGACTAACTTGAAGCTCATGCGAAGATGGAAACAATTTCAAATACAAATAAATATATCAATGGGAAAAACACTGAAATTTCCTTAAATATCGCTTTGCAATTGAATTGACTAACAAAGGTTTGATTAAACCTTGTGAGAGAACCCAGAGTCCTTGACTCGGAATATGCACTATAGGGCACAGAGCTCTATATTGGGTGTGTTGCCGCCTAATACACACGTGGGGGGGACGCAGCAGGAAACCTTCAAGCTGCTCGTTGTGTCCTTGGGGGCAAGTGAGAGTCAAGTGCTGTCCCCTGATTACTTGACTCCTCCGTCTAGGCTTACTCCTAGCGAAGCCAAGGGGGGTGGTCATGTTATCACCTAACTTGTAGTTATCCCTATAGATGTATCCATTAATGGATGGCAAGAGGGAAAGGCAACTCAAAAGGTGCAACCACGATCACCTCGACTTCCAATAGATGGTTGTCACGCCAATCGAGGCAACCTTCACTTTATGCTATCTAGCCCAGACAACAAAGGGGGAGACCCAGATCTACTCTCGACAGGAGAGCTCAAACCAAAACACCGAATCAAAGTCAAGTATAAGTGAAGTATTGTAAGGTGTTTGGTGTACCCTAGATCTAAGGATAAAGTCACAAGTTAAACAAGGGGTTTACTAAGTATAGCTTTGGTTCGTTGTTGATGTGAGAGTGACTTATAGTATTTGAAATGAGATCCAGGATTAAAGTACTAGTTAATTGCGAGAAAATCCACTGCCTTGGGAACCGTGTCCAATGCAGGGTAGTTTAAGGATTGAATTGGGGCAAACCAGTACCAATGACAAGCTTGATTATGAGATATGACAATGTCAAGGGATTCAAGCAACCAAAACAAGGATCAAACCACAAGTTAACACAACAATCTAGGAAAGTCGAATGAGCTTGGAGAAAGATCAGTGCCTTGGGAATTGGGACAAATGGAGTCAAAAATAGTTTAACTTGTATATCATGACCCCTACAGCATAAGACAAGTGGGCTACTAAAAGTATGATGGTTGGATCTTTCAGGATCTAATAGTTCATGATATGACCTAAGTGGACCACAATCCCTTAAAACAAGGAATGCTACCCCCAAGGCAAGATTTCACAAAATGACATACTAGACATAGGTTTCAAGGTATGCTTATTCCAAATCCACCAAAATCTCAACTACCCATGTCCTACAAGTGGACAAACTCAATCCCCCCAAGAAGTGCGACCTTGCTCAAGGAGGGTTAAACGTGTGATAAATGGGATCAAGACAAGTCCGATGGCCACCAAAATTTAGATCCAAGTAGTTTAGGCAAGTGTAAATGTGGATCTAGAAAATCAAGGAAATCCAATGGCTAGATCTTACTAGATCTGAGATTTAAGATACCAAGTGGTCCAAAAATGGGGTTTCAACCCTTAAAATGTGGAATGGGGCCCACAAGGTAGAAATCACTAAGGTGACAGTTTAGGGGCAGGTTATTGGATATGTAGATTACAGATCAAGTGAAATCTCAACTACCCATGTACTAGATCTAGGTTAACTCACCCAAACCAAGGAGTGCAACCTCACTTGGAGAGGCTAAGTTGCCTTGGGAAGAGGGTCAAATGGAGGCCAATCCTCACCAAACTATAGATCCGGGATGCCGTGGATACTATAGAGGTGGGTTTTAAATGTCTTACCCAAGAAGCCACTAGATCTTTGTAGATCTGAGAAAATGTAAAATGGGGGTTTTAATTAATTAGGGTTTGAAGTAACTTAGACAAGTGGATAGATCATGGAAAAAGAAATTACCTTAAGATCATACCTGAGCGATGAAGAGAGATGCTTTGTTGTTGAGGAAGACTCCCGCAGAGATCAAATGAGAGATTGTTGAATTTGATTGCCGAAATGATGCACTAGCCCACAAGTGCGACCTCCTCTACCTGTCAATCCAAGGAAAACAATTTCAATCAGAAAGACCAAGTATGGAAGAAATACAAGCGAAGTGCAAATGTAACATGAAATAGAAGGTCCTGGGACAGTAATACTCCCTGTTACCAACGAAGAAACCCAAAGAAGAAGTAGGGAGGGTCCTCCCCTACCAATACGTCCTCCTTGGCTGAATTCGGCCTCCACCTGTAGATGCAAAAATGGTACAAAAATATGGCAAGACAATATCTCCAATAACTCAGTGCAAAGGAAGAATCAACGAACGAACACCAAAAACATTCACCACAACACTTGGAGATAGATGCAATAATAATTTTCTATTCCAATAATCCAGAGCCACAAATCCCATTTACAAAGAGAGGCTCTCTCCTTTAAATAGGAGGGAGAGAGTCCATAATCTAACCACTTTTTGAATGAGTGGCTAAGATTAAAAGATAAAAAGATCTAATCAATGGTTGAGATGAGCTCAACAATAAAATACATGGATCACTAATAAAATATAACCATAAGTGGACAAAAGCGCCCTAGGAGAGGGGATCCCACCAAATCATGATGACAAAATATAACAACTAGCTCATGGTGGGTCCAAGGGGTAATTTTAGACACCCTTGGTCAATCCCCATAGCACAATAATAATAAAATAGTCATCAAAGTACCAAATCGTGCCTCTATGGACAAATCGTGAGCCTTAGGAGGCTCCAAAAATCATCAGAAAATGCCATAAGTGATGGATGTGGGTTTCGATGAAGCTGAAACTGTTGGAGAAGGTGTGGAAGACATCCCACTCATCATCATTGATCATCCCATGCCATAACATTGCCTCAGTAGCCCAAATCAAATTCCTCTGTAGCCATTTCTACCAATCCTGAACTGCCTCAGGAAGCGTGAAACTGCCCAAACTACCTCCTGGAGTGCCTGCGCTGTCAAGGTGAGGGTACCAGTGTGTCTAGGAGGGGGGTAATATGGTAAAATAAAGTGGTTGGACCACCCCCTCCATGCACAACGCCCTAGGTGAACCAAATAAAAACCAATACTGCTCCGACAGGGCCTCTGACAGGCCAAAACTACACTAGGATAGCCAATTGAGGCTCAAGCATCACTGTAACTACTTGAAACTGGAAACAGACTGTCTCATTGGACTCAGAAGGTCCAAATCTATCCAATATGTGTACTCATACACCATATGGATCTCTGCATGATCATATAATATATCCAATATGCCCAAACAAGTGAAATAATAATAATCTGTAAATGATCAAATAATGTTGAAAACCATAAATCATCATCATAACCCTGTATCTAATGCATAGAACCATCATGTACATGTACATAGACCATATATCATCTATCTGTGTCATCATAAGGTCTAACCATCTCCTGCCCTGTGGCTGACCTTGGTCAAACTGGGTTTGACCAAGTCAACATGACCAAATATAACTCAGAATATCATCGGAAGCTGCTGCAAAGTGTCAGAGGTTAATGCATGCTCTACAATTCATTCAAATAGCAATTATAACAAGTAGCAGTCATTACCGACGATCTACCAACAAATATATAATGTCATTAATTATTATTATGACTCAGACTAGACTTTCAAGACCATACTCACTTCATAGTTGTGATCAATTTGCTAGTGAAGGGTGAAAACTTAAAATAAACTGGCTAGGCCGAGGGATGACTTACTGACTCAACATTGTGACACTTTGGATATAGGAAAGGGAATAAACACCATAGCATATACTAAATGAGCAACAACACAGGGAATGGCGGTGTCTCACAAATGGATAAGTTGTTCAAAGAGTATTTATTCACCTTTAACAGATGCGCACAATCCATAATACAAATGAGGCCCGCAATATTTTGATATAGCTTTTAAGTTCCACTGCTTTTTGGCCCTAAAGTTTCCATAGCCTTTGATCTATGTGTGTTTATAAACACATTGCATAGATTTACATTTATTTAGGCTTTTTGCTGCAAGTGTGTTTTTAAGGCACTTGTTTACCTAAGCACTTTTAGGTGTGTCACGGACAGCTTGTTTATCTAGATATTTACATTTCACAAAATATAACATTTTATTTCATAGCCATTTTCATTTGGCTTGCCTCTCATTCATGTGTGTTTAAAAACACAATGCATGAATGGGCTTTTCATACAAGATATAACATTTCATTTCCCATATTTTGTATTCATGGCAGCACTAAAAGTTTCAGGTTTAGCCAACACAACTTTAATGACTAGGGGATTTCTCTAGGAAATCCAACTCACCATAGGTAAGTTTTGTCACCAACTCAGAGCCGAGACACAATAAACAGGGAAGCTCATCCAATACAGAGGCTACAGTGGGGAAAAGTCCTCCATGCCACTAGTCAAGTAGTAAGTCAGGGTGATAAACTAGAAGGTAGGTAATGGATGGATGAAGACAATGAATAATGGAGCCAACACTAGCAAGCCAAGGTATGGTGGAATGATCACCTCTATTCTCCCTAAGGAGGGTAAAACCAATGAGTATGAATAGTGAACTTCTAAGTCTGAGTAGGGACAATATAATATATATAACAAAATCAACCAGGTCCACATATGTATATGATCGCTAGATCATGATACTAAATGCTAAGACATGCCATAAGAATGAAGATAAAAGCAATATAACCACAACACCGTGATATTCCTGCTGAGTCATATACCTGAATGCTCATCCTCTGAGCCATCATCTGTCCTCTGAAACTGCTGTTGTAACTCCGAGCACTACTGACTGCTCTGTACAAATGGTATAATAGCTACATCGGTCATCTCTTTGAGTGTCCTGAGACTCAGTTATGGCATGGAGAATATATACTGTCCAAAATCTTATAGTAATCCATAATAGATGCTCATCTCAGCATCTCAATGTAAGGGAACTGGTTGAATAGTGTACTGGAATCAGAAAAATAATGTATGGTAGCCCGACTACTATATATGTGATAACAGGTCCCTATGAAAAATAAACTAAGGATTTTAATCTATAACAGAAGTAAAAGTCTATTCTAGGAGTTATGATGAAATCACCTAACAATAAACCATAAGTCACTGCAATATGAAATTAAAACCCACAACTTTTAAGATACAACACCATTCATGACATTTGTAAAGATTAACTTAAACAAAAGAAAAATTTAAAGATCAGTGCCGATGAAAATGGAGTGCTTGCGAGGGTTGCTTTTGTGGTCTCGATGAAAGTATTGCAGTGTCTCAGTTGGTAAATTTTAAGATTATTAAATGAGGCAGAATTGCTCAAGCTAGCTCATCAAATTGCTTTGTGCGAAGATTGTAGGGGTTGCTCACATCCCCCATAGGCAAATCGACTTCATAGAGAGGGAGTTTTTCAATTGTGCTTTGTCCATTGATTGCTTTCTAGATATGACATGCTTAGATCTTATGGATTTGTAGATCAAATCTAACTTGATGTAGTTTGATTTGCAGGTTTTCATGAGACACATTTCCTCCTAGGGTTTGAATGCTATTGGTTGAAGACACTTGGATCAAGCTTGGAAATGTAACTAGGGCAAGAATTCTCCATGTGATAAGAGGTTGCAAGCTTTGAGGTAAGATCTACAAGGTACTTATTGATTTCGCTTGCTATCCATCCCATTGGTCAAAATTACTTTAAAATCAAAACCCTCATTTTTTGTTTTTCTTAGATCTACTTGGATCTAGCCTTGCTTTTGAAAAGATATTGAAAACCCACCTCTATAGTATCCACGGCAATTTGGATCTATGGTTTGGTGGTGATTGGGTTCCATTTGACACACTTTTCAAGGCAAAATAGCCCTCTTGAGGCAAATCGCACACCTTGGGAGAAGCTAGTTGGGTTAGATCTAACACATGGGTAGGTGAGATCCCACTTGATTCACACTCTCCTCACTTGATAACCTACCCCTAGTGCTTCACCTTGTTGATTTTTGCCTTGTGGGCCCCATTCCTCATTTTGAGGGTTGTGCCCCACTTGGGTCAATTTGGTGATGCATTTTCAATCTCAGATCTATGGAGATCTAGCCATTGGATGCCCTTGATTTTCAAGATCCACATTGACAATTGTTAATTTTTAGTGCAGCTGCGAGACCCATTCTCAAAGAGAATGGTACCCTAGTCAGTTAACTAGGGTTCCTGGTCAAGTTAACCAGGCAGAGTAATGAGTAAGACCCTAGAAGGTACCCTAGGGCCCCCAGTTGTCTCCTGGGGTTCTTGGTCGAGGACCAAGCAGGTTGATGCCATGGCAAAGTCCCTAGCATGTGGCTAGGGCCCCTATTTGTCTCTAGGGTATTCTGGTCTAGAACCAGACGGTTTCTTGGTCATGATGACCAAGCAGATCCTGCAGGTTGAGACAGAGACTTCCTAGGTCCTGCAGATGGTTGATCAACATTCAACCTAGGACTGAATGCTCAGCTTGAGGCTGAGGATCATTCTCTGGGAGAATGGAGAACCTGGTCATGGACCAGATGGTTGATCAACATGTCCCAGTCTACGACTGAGGCTCAGCCTTGGGCTAAGAAGCCATTCCTTGAGAATGGAGGCACTTGGTCAGTTACCAAGATTATGATGTGTGATGTCCTCTTCTCCTAGGTCTTCGAGATGGATGAGTTGGTTGGTCTTCTCAAGGGACTGGCCACCCCTTGTGGAAGCCACTAACATTTGACCTAAGGAGCAGTTGAGAGGATCACATGATCACATCATCTGTGTGAACCCTTCCTTATACAATGATGATGAACTTTCAGGTTATATGGAACATTTGTACATTTGAGAGAGAGATGATTGGTTGTACCTTATCCACTTTGGTTGATTAACTTTCGGTACTTGCACCTTATTGTTTATTAGCCTTGTGGTATTTTCTATTTGTGGTAAATAGGGTCATTGACCCACCTTTATTTATACCAGCCTTGCTATTTTAATCTTATGGATGTTTGTCCACTTTATGAGGTCCTATTATTTTTTATTTTATTTTATTTTATTTTTATATTTTATTTTTATATTTTATTCTTATTTACTTTATTTGTATTCCTTACTTTTTACTTTTAGCTTTTAATTTTTATTTCTTTTATTTTGTGACTTTATTATTATCAAAAGGTGGTGTTAGCACTCGGATTTTCCTTGGGCTGTGTCAAAGAAACCCGAGGTAACCTATTTCAAACCAATCTTTAGACTGAAAGTTGGCCTCCTTCAGCCAGAGAGGGCTCTCTCGGCAAATCTGCCATCCAATGTCACCACGACAGCAGTTTGACAATGAAACTCAAGGGCCAATTTGTAAAATGAATAAAAACTTAAGGATTTTTAATGAGGTGGCTAGATCAACATGAACAGGATACCATTGGGCAATGGAGTCGAGAAAACAGAAAAATATGGACCAGCAGTTAAACAAATATTTTCATACAAAGGCAAGATAGCTGTCTTATTACAGTCAATAAGATTTTTGCAGGTGATAGGGAAAGAAATAAAGACAGTCCATTAACAGCAGGCATCAATTTTCAGATGAATCTACCGTTAATTTTAGAGAAATAAATGGATGCTCAGAAGCGAATAAATCGAGGCATGGAAACATGAATCTCAATCTATTATGAATGTTCATCTAAGCATAGAAGAAAACGACATAATGAAAGGAATGACGCAGAAAATAAACTTGCACAGGTAGAGAAAGGAAATGGTACAGACTGCAATTTTAAACAACACATGAATCTTTGAAGAAAAATCTGTTCAATTCTGAGATCTTTATTAACTTCTGAAGCCCTTCAAAACACCCAGAATGGGTTTCTCCTTACCGAAAATCCAACCCCCTTTACATTGTAAAATGCATAATTTATACAATTTTTTTCCCTATGAGCAAACCCTAACTGTATTTTTCTAAAAATAAACCACCGATACTAAAATAACAATCAAATAACTAATCGTTACTTTACAGGAATTAATTTTTAAACTATAAATGACGGAAAATCTGGAATGTTGTTCTCGGAAACTAAAAGATGGCTGCCAGCTATCTCTATTTATTCACTTCTTCCACCGATATTTAATATTCTGCCACTTGTTGATATTCTGCCTGGAATTTTGGGCTTTCGGAGATTGATGAGTTGCCTCTGCTTATGCTATAATGTATTTAGATGTGGCTCCCCAGAGATGTGGTCACATCGTTCTACTAAAGCTCGATATACTCTAAAAACTTCTTCGACCAAATGTACCAGCTTTTTATATAACATCTCTGCCCATTTGGAAAATAAATCTGCATCCTCTTCGATTTGGATCTTTGATATCCATATCTGTCAGGGTTTCATGAAACCATTTCGAATTTTTAGGGCTCAAATAGCTTTTCCCATTATTAAGAATAAGAACGGCGAGATTCTGATTGCAATATAGCTGGTTTTATTGAGCCATAATATACCATACGTTTGAGACTGTAGGATTGTTTTCTGATGAGGCCATTTCACTTAAACCTGTTACATCATTCTCCAAGAACCTTTTTAATATTCATCATATGAAATGGATTGGACAAAAATAGCAGACTCGCCAGCTCTTGGATAATGGCGTCTTATCTCTTTGATTTTAAACTTTTAGCCTTTAGCTTCTCGCTCCTGTATAGAAAACCAAACTTTTTGGCCAGGCTCACATCGCAGCGTTCAAAGACCCCATCGAATTTGGCTTAGGGTTTTGGAGAGCGTGACGGCTTTGGTCAAAAGAAGAAACAAATACTACAAATGTGACCACCTCCTTTTTATAACATTTCCAATGAATGGTATCCGCGCGGGCTTGGAGTGGTTTGCAATACAACTTTTCACGTATCCGGACGCATCAGAAATGGACACGTTGCATGGTGGTTTTTGTTCCGCGACCACTAACCGACGTTATCTCACGAACATGTGAACGACGCGGGATGGATTAGGGACCGTAGATCTTTCTCTCTGACTTTTGGCAAACATCCCATACGATACATCTTGACAGACTTGACGCCTTTGCTATGTCTTCATCTGCCGTATCAATTTCCTTAGCAACATTACTTCTGTCACCAATATTTGAATGCAGAATTTAACTGCTTCCAACTTGATATTTTCCATCTTAACTGTAAAAAGTACGTAGCCGAATGGAGGATGGCGTATTCGTTGTAAGGCTGTTGCTTCTGCTTCTTGCTGTCACTTTCAACAACGAGTTCAGCATTGCAATTTTCACAGTGAAAACTATCCTCAGTAAGGCTGATCAGTTGCATGCATTTAAGGCTGAATACCTGCGACTGCAATTAGGACAGATATATTCCTGAAGTGTATTCCTGTCCTCTAGTTCATCTTTCAATCTTTTCTTCCTCCGATGGATTTTGTATCTGACAACATCGTAAGTCTGTGCATAGTCTAAACAACAATAAGAATGTGTATGGAGCTTCAGCTTTTCTTCACCTATAATCCTGTTCACGCCGATAATAGATGAACTCTGACTTTCAAGCTTTACATTCCCTATTTTTATAACTACCACTGCAATTATTATTTGTGACAATCGATGCTTCCTCAACACAGATTTTATTGAGTGTCAACAACTGGCTCCTACTGGGGATGCTATCCTCCCTGTGAGGTAGCAAAGAACATCGTAGACCAAGTGCCTGATCCATTGGGCGGCTTCCAATCCTGAAAACCTAAAACCTGCAATCTGTATCCTGTATCCTGTATCCTGTAACCAGTCCTCCATCCAAAACTGTAACTGAAAACCACTTAACTATAGAAAACTGAAAACACTACTGTACATACTGAAGACTGCTTGCCTGGCAAACTTATTTCTCCTACCTACCCTACCTTTAGAATGTCAAAGACTTTCCATCAATTAAGTAATTCGGAAATGCCAATGAAGCCAATCCATCAAATGTTCAAATAATCTGTTTCTTTCACTTTTGAAATAAGTCACTAACAGAAAATATGACAGCACCGGCAACCAATGATATTCTTTATTCTCAAAATAAAAACCCAGCTGCAAATCGAAACTGAGAAATTTCTTCATATACTCAAGTATAGGATCAAAAAAGATACATTTTATTTGAAGTACCTTTGGATTTTTTGCAACTTGATGGGAGAGCTGGAATATTTTTTCTTTCTTAACATTCTTTTCCAGAAATGAATGATTATCCTCATAATCTAATGCATCCTCAAAAATAGCAAACACTCTGCAAGGTCTTCAAATATGACAGCTCTATCTTTTTTATGAAAGAAACTGGTGTCTAATAGATGATTTTCTTGCGGAGAATCATCATCACTAATGGATTCTTTCAAAAGATCTTCATTACTGTCACCATTTAATTTCAGATTCACATGCCCAAAAATGGAAGAAGATTGACTTACATATTTCGGAATATGTGAACACTGCAAATCTGTATAAGCAGGTGTCGTAGCATGACTCTGCAGGAGCTGATCTATTTCTTCTTCTGTTAAAAGAGGAGGTGTTTTGTGCATTTTCTGAATCAAATAACTATCGTTTTCCTTCTCTTCTGCAGATTGATCATGATGCTGAATACATTCTTCATTCGTACACAAAGGAGCAGATGAATCATCATTTGTTTCTGAATAGAGCTCATGGGAATCTACTATTATTTCTTCATTGATCTTATCTACAGCTAGCTCCTCTTGTTCATCATGGCCATGGACTTGCGAAGAAAAATGATAAAATGTTTCAAACAAGTCTTCATCATTCATACATTCCAGATCTTCATCAATACTTTTGAGGTACTGTATGAAACCCTCAAACTGATCACAGCAATCTTCCACTAAAGACAAAGCTGGAAAATCTACTGCATAATGCTCATAAAATGCTATGTGAAAATCTTTTAAAGAAAACAAGCTACCAGGTTTTAAACTTTCATACCAATCCCTTGCTTTTCCTTCTAAAGAAGCCATGAACATCTTCATAAGACAGTCCTCATGAAACCTAATCTTCAGCTTGTGTATATGCGCATGAAATTTGATTAAATGTAAAGCAGCACTATCATTGTTTTCATCTCTGAATTTAGGCAAATAAGACTGCCAATCTATTTTAGGAATTTGATTCGGAAAACCGGGAATATGAGACCTGCTCATAGGAGCATACCTTCTTAATAACGAGGCCATCTTGAAATACTGGAACTGTAGATTCTGATTTGAAAACTGAGGAGACTAGCCTGTGAACCAATGCAAAACTGGATTTCTTTAATGTGGAGTCGCCATAAGTTTCTGAAAACTGGATTCTTTGAAGATGGAGTCGCCAGGTGAAAGATGCACAGCCTGCTTGATATCTGACCGTTGTTCACCATCAACAATCAAATCTGCAACTTTGTCGTTCATACCCAGGGAAAATGAAACCTTCGATCCCCGGCAACGGCGCCAAAATGTTAGCACTCGGATTTTCCTTGGGCTGTGTCAAAGAAACCCGAGGTAACCTATTTCAAACCAATCTTTAGACTGAAAGTTGGCCTCCTTCAGCCAGAGAGGGCTCTCTCGGCAAATCTGCCATCCAATGTCACCACGACAGCAGTTTGACAATGAAACTCAAGGGCCAATTTGTAAAATGAATAAAAACTTAAGGATTTTTAATGAGGTGGCTAGATCAACATGAACAGGATACCATTGGGCAATGGAGTCGAGAAAACAGAAAAATATGGACCAGCAGTTAAACAAATATTTTCATACAAAGGCAAGATAGCTGTCTTATTACAGTCAATAAGATTTTTGCAGGTGATAGGGAAAGAAATAAAGACAGTCCATTAACAGCAGGCATCAATTTTCAGATGAATCTACCGTTAATTTTAGAGAAATAAATGGATGCTCAGAAGCGAATAAATCGAGGCATGGAAACATGAATCTCAATCTATTATGAATGTTCATCTAAGCATAGAAGAAAACGACATAATGAAAGGAATGACGCAGAAAATAAACTTGCACAGGTAGAGAAAGGAAATGGTACAGACTGCAATTTTAAACAACACATGAATCTTTGAAGAAAAATCTGTTCAATTCTGAGATCTTTATTAACTTCTGAAGCCCTTCAAAACACCCAGAATGGGTTTCTCCTTACCGAAAATCCAACCCCCTTTACATTGTAAAATGCATAATTTATACAAATTTTTTCCCTATGAGCAAACCCTAACTGTATTTTTCTAAAAATAAACCACCGATACTAAAATAACAATCAAATAACTAATCGTTACTTTACAGGAATTAATTTTTAAACTATAAATGACGGAAAATCTGGAATGTTGTTCTCGGAAACTAAAAGATGGCTGCCAGCTATCTCTATTTATTCACTTCTTCCACCGATATTTAATATTCTGCCACTTGTTGATATTCTGCCTGGAATTTTGGGCTTTCGGAGATTGATGAGTTGCCTCTGCTTATGCTATAATGTATTTAGATGTGGCTCCCCAGAGATGTGGTCACATCGTTCTACTAAAGCTCGATATACTCTAAAAACTTCTTCGACCAAATGTACCAGCTTTTTATATAACATCTCTGCCCATTTGGAAAATAAATCTGCATCCTCTTCGATTTGGATCTTTGATATCCATATCTGTCAGGGTTTCATGAAACCATTTCGAATTTTTAGGGCTCAAATAGCTTTTCCCATTATTAAGAATAAGAACGGCGAGATTCTGATTGCAATATAGTTGGTTTTATTGAGCCATAATATACCATACGTTTGAGACTGTAGGATTGTTTTCTGATGAGGCCATTTCACTTAAACCTGTTACATCATTCTCCAAGAACCTTTTTAATATTCATCATATGAAATGGATTGGACAAAAATAGCAGACTCGCCAGCTCTTGGATAATGGCGTCTTATCTCTTTGATTTTAAACTTTTAGCCTTTAGCTTCTCGCTCCTGTATAGAAAACCAAACTTTTTGGCCAGGCTCACATCGCAGCGTTCAAAGACCCCATCGAATTTGGCTTAGGGTTTTGGAGAGCGTGACGGCTTTGGTCAAAAGAAGAAACAAATACTACAAATGTGACCACCTCCTTTTTATAACATTTCCAATGGATGGTATCCGCGCGGGCTTGGAGTGGTTTGCAATACAACTTTTCACGTATCCGGACGCATCAGAAATGGACACGTTGCATGGTGGTTTTTGTTCCGCGACCACTAACCGACGTTATCTCACGAACATGTGAACGACGCGGGATGGATTAGGGACCGTAGATCTTTCTCTCTGACTTTTGGCAAACATCCCATACGATACATCTTGACAGACTTGACGCCTTTGCTATGTCTTCATCTGCCGTATCAATTTCCTTAGCAACATTACTTCTGTCACCAATATTTGAATGCAGAATTTAACTGCTTCCAACTTGATATTTTCCATCTTAACTGTAAAAAGTACGTAGCCGAATGGAGGATGGCGTATTCGTTGTAAGGCTGTTGCTTCTGCTTCTTGCTGTCACTTTCAACAACGAGTTCAGCATTGCAATTTTCACAGTGAAAACTATCCTCAGTAAGGCTGATCAGTTGCATGCATTTAAGGCTGAATACCTGCGACTGCAATTAGGACAGATATATTCCTGAAGTGTATTCCTGTCCTCTAGTTCATCTTTCAATCTTTTCTTCCTCCGATGGATTTTGTATCTGACAACATCGTAAGTCTGTGCATAGTCTAAACAACAATAAGAATGTGTATGGAGCTTCAGCTTTTCTTCACCTATAATCCTGTTCACGCCGATAATAGATGAACTCTGACTTTCGAGCTTTACATTCCCTATTTTTATAACTACCACTGCAATTATTATTTGTGACAATCGATGCTTCCTCAACACAGATTTTATTGAGTGTCAACAGGTGGTTCACACCCATGTCACTTTATTTTATTTTAATAATTATATTAATAATATTTCCTTGTTTTGATTTTTCAACTTAAGACTTGGACCATTTAGTTTTCTATTTAAATGAAGACTAAACTTCATCTCTCATTCATGCTTTACGATCTTGAAAATTCACGGATCTTTTTTTGTGTTTACGGTCTCACTCTTTAAGGAGTTATTTTTTTCTCTCGGGTTCTCTCTTCACCGTCACCTTGTTCACAAATCTACTTTTTCACCGACAACCTGTTCACGGGCTTGCTTCTCCATGGTTAGCATGTTCACGAGTTTGTTTCTCTATGGCTATGCTGTTCTCGAGCTTGCTTTTCTGTTTGTGCCTGAGATATGACCCGATTTGCCTTGGACGTAATCCGATCTGCTGGTTGTGATATGATTGGAGTCGATTCTGTTTACTTGTTTTTTTTTTATCTACTTGCTGCTTATTTGGTCTCCGATCTGTCTGTTGTTGTGAGGCCCGTTCTGCTTGTTGAATCCCTTGTTGAGGGTCGATCCACTTGCTGAGACCTTATTGGGGTTCGATCTGCCTTACAGTTACCTGTTGGAGTGTTTCTAAGCCCTAATGGATAAGGCCGTAGCTTGCTGAGTGCATGATTGTAGGGGCCGTGAGCCCTGTTGGCTTATCTGATTTGCTTGGTGCATTCTATGTTGGCTGTGAGGTCTGTAGATCTAGTTTACTCTGCTGGATGGAGGCCATATGTCTTTTTGACTAGATCTTTTGGGCTAAGACCTTATTGTGGGCAGATCTATTATGATCTGACTTGGTTAAGTTCTGATCTATAGTGCACGACCATATTTAGGACTGATATATATGTTGAAACCTTGCTGTGATCTGTTCCACGTGCTGAGACCTTATTTGTAGTGTTCAAACTTTGTTTATATATGCTGAACCTTTACTGTGGCCAGATCTTTGTGCTGAGTCTTGTTTGTGGACTGATCTATGTGCTAAGACTTGTATTTGATTCAAATCTATTATGATGAGACTTGATTAAGATTGTCACTGTGTTCTTGACTGTCTTTGACTATTTGACTGTATCTCAACCTATCATCTCTCTCTCTCTGGTTTGTACTACCCTCTTGTAGGGTCTGATAGTTTCCAGATTTGACTGGCCTCTCTGAGGCACAGTGTTTACTGAAAGTAAGTAATTCTTCTGAGTATTTTATAGGAAGGGTCCCACACACAAATAAGCATCTTCTCTTTTATTATTATGTGGTTAAATTTAGTTATTCTACATTACATGCTGCTGACGATTAACTTAGCACAGTGACCTAACGGGTAGTGTTAAAAATACTTTAACACAGTGACCTGAGAGTGCTAAAGACATGAAATTTATGTTATGATAGTTTTTACTACTGCACTATTTAATATTCGATATTTGTAAATGTTTATTAAATGTATTTTCTGCATTAGATTATGATGAATTGTTATTTTTCTATACAAAACCCTAACTTGACAAAATTTCAACAATAATTGCCTAAACTACTTAGATCTACAATTTGGTGGCCATTGGACTTGATTTGACACACCTTGCCATGCTTTTAACCCTCCTTGGGCAAAGTCGCACTCCTTGGGTATTTGGGTTTGCCCACTTCTAGGACATGGGTAGTTGTGATCCCGCTTGATTTGAAAAGAGCATACCTCGAAACCCCTACCTAGTATCTCACTTTTGGAACTTACTTTCGGAAAGCATTCGATTCCGTCCTCAGAGTGGCACTGTTCCAAAGGCTCGGAGACATTGGCATTTCCAAGACCCTTCTGACCGCCATTATGAGACTATATGAGTCAATACTTGATCGCCTTCACACCGCCCATGGGATATCAAACTTTATCGAGAGCACCATTGGGGTTACACAGGTTTGTCCCCTATCACCCACTTTATTTGGGATATAAATTGATGAGCTAGAGTCTTTCCTACAAGAGCACATCCAGGACAGAGATGGGTGCCTTCTCTATCAAGCCTTCATCTCGATCCTGCTCTTTGTTGATGATGCGATCCTCCTAGCCTTCTCACGGAGGGTTTACAGCTAGACGCCTTGTCCCTCTTTTGTGATCTTCATCATTGACGGTCCCTAGGTAAAACCCAATGTTTCACGGAATTTCCGGCATGGGGAGCGTAGGAGCGGAGAAACGCACAAGGGGACGTGTGGAAGCCACCCCAAGTTTTAGGGAAATTTGGGGAAACGGGGGGGACGTCAAAGTTATAAAAATCAATTTAAAATATAAAAATGATAAATCCCAACAATAATTATTACCATGTAAAAACTAAAATCTAAATTCATCATTATGGAATGTGTTATCTTCCTAAGTTGCACTTAGTTGGATGTCAAGTGAGCCTGCAAAGATTGAGCAGGTATACTTGTTCATATTCAGAAGATCAGAAGTCCTAGCAGACCAGCTTGGCCCTTTTTAAATTTCTTTGCATGTTCATACCCTGCGGGGAATTGTAATAAGTTGACATAGCATGATGAATTTTTGTAAAAGGCTTGGTTTGCCTAAGACTTGTGTCTTTTTCTTGGTAATTATGCATTGCTTTTCAGCGACGCATAATTTCCAAGTTTTTCACTCATACCTCCAAAGTTGGAGTATCCGCCTTGGTGGCTAAACCTTGAGAGGTTTTTAAAGTCTAAGTGTCTATGTATATTACCATGCTAATCACTTTTATTGATTCATATGAACATGTACTAGGTCCCCCATATGTTTTTTTAATTTTCCGCCATTAAAAAAGTTTCCCGTAAAACAGACCATTTTTTAAATGTTTTAACTTTTAATTAAAAAAAATTAATAGTCATAAGAAGTGGTTAGGGGTAGAAATTTTCTATGGGGGTGCTCGTTTTTAACTCAGAGCACCTACTTAACCCCTAAACCCACTTTTGAGAGAAAAGTTTCAATTATTTCTCATGAAAATTGAAATTCTCTAGAAAAAGGCCAAAAAGACATATTTAATTGGCCAAAAAAGACAAAATTCCACTGATTGAGGGAGCATGTCTAGAAGGTGGCAGTTAACTGGCAATCCAATATTGAGATGTTTGGGAATCAATCTAAGTCAATCAGCATCAAATCCTATCAGATCAAGCTAACTCCAACAAGAGGGAGGCGCATCTCCTTTACTGAGGGTGCATTATTTGAGGTGGCAGCCATCTCATGGAGGATGGCAATCCCAAGGAAAGGATGTGCCTACCTCATGAGAGGTGGCGCATTCCTCTAGAAGATCAACTCCAATCCAATCCCTCTAATTAAGGGATAACTCCCTCTCATCCCCAGATTCACCCAAATCATCTTGAGTTAGCAAATGTGCCCCCCTGGGCCTAGCTTTTGCTATTTAAGAAGGGGTTTGGGTCCTCATTTCAGATGGTGAGAATACGGAAGTCCTGCAGAAGCTCTGAAGCTTTGTACTATAATATTTTTTTGTGTAAATAAGGAAATACTTTGGAGATCCATTTGTTGGTGTGTGGCACTATGTGTGTGGATGTACAGTCAATGGCAGTGAAGCACCACTCATGAGAGACTGGCGAGTAATTATGAGTCTTCACGAGCGGAATGTCAAACTGAGTAACCGCTACAAACTCGACGTGAAACTCGTGGACTCGGTGGAACTTGTGAACTCGGCATGAAACTCGCGGACTTGGGCGAACTCAGCCCAAACTCGTCATGGACTCGCTCAGACTTGGCCGTGAAAGGAAAACACGGCCCTACAGAAAGGATATTGGACTCCACGAATTATTGCATTTTGGTTGAGTGTTGGGGCCCGTGAACAGTGGTTTCAGAGGGCAATTATAATATCAAAGTATAGAATGATAACATGTAGGAAAAATCCAACAATTGGATGAAAATAACTAAGTGTTGCAATCGAAAGGGAAAATTGAGTTTGCGTTTGTACATAACACTTTTCCATACCCACAAAAAAATCGGTTGCATGATACTTGACTCTAGATTGACATTTTGAAATTGGCTCTTTCCAAAGAACAAGAACCAAAGACAATGACAGACAGTAGGGACATAGCTGTTGTACAGCAACCTCCGTCATTATTACCATCGTGTTCAAATTTACTCTAAAGCATGTAACCTTATATAAAATATGCTACTTAGCGTCATATCCAACACATCAATTTTAGCAATAAGTACCTCAACAAAAAATACTACACCTAACTGTAATCTCAACAAATTCTTTGAAGTTAGGATCAAATATGAGATTGTGAAACTGTTTTGTTAGCTTTATTTTATTTTTAAATTGTGAAGTTTGCATTCTTCTGAATTAACAGTTATGACCACATTATGAAATCAAATCCTAAGGCTAATAAATATGCTAGCTCCAATCAAATAAATCTGATTAGTTTAAACTTCAATGTAACATGATAATCTTCATTGATAATTTCATGCAATGATCTTTAAACCTTACAAGGGTCTATTGTCACTAAAAACTTTTCTGAGGACCTGCGATGTGCCTGTTATCACACAACTTGTAGTTGCCCCTAGTGGTATCCCATCCGGGATGGTAGAGGAGGCAGGCAACTAAAGAGGTGACCCAAGAGATGCCACGGTTCCCAATGCAAGGTGGGAGTCACGTCAATCGAGGCACTCTTCGCTTTAGGTCAGGATGTAACAAGACCAAGGGGGAGACCCTATAACCAATCACAGTTGATTGGACCCAAACAGAGGTTTCTAAGGGTAAGTAAATGTGGAGTTACGGAAACCAATGCAAGGTCAAGTGGACCTAGAAGTTGAAGTATGGTTGAAGGTGTACAAGAGATTGTTAGTGTTTCAACCTATGTATGGTTTAGGCCACATGATGGGGTATGATGACTAGGTATAGTACCATATGTTTACACAAGTGGGTCTTCTTTTCTTGGGAAGTGTGAAATGGCCTTAAGTGGGCCCACAAGGTGACGTTAGGTGCAATATTGGTACTAGAGGTTAGGTAAAGACTAGATCTATGGATCTAAGTTGATTCTAGGAATACCCACATACTAGATCTAGGGTTTGACACAATTCCCAAGGAGTGCGACTTGCTTAGAGGAGGACTAGTGCCTTGTTTGATGGGCTAATGGGGTCAAAAGGTATGTCAAAGAGTAGATCGGGACACCTAGAAGCCAAGTCAAGTGGGCTAAATGAGATCTAATGGTTGGATCTTGCTAGATCTAGGTTTTCAAGTAATAACCTTAAGTGGACCACAATCCCTTGAAACAAGGAATGATACCACCAAGGCGGATCGTGACTAAAAGATAGTCTAGACCAGGTTTCAAGGTATGGCCGTTCCAAATCTCCAAGAATCCTAAACACCCACTTCCTCAAAGTGGACAAACTCACCTTCCTTAGGTAGTGCGACTTTGCTCAAGGAGGGTTAAAAGGTGGGTTTGGTGGACCAAATCAAGTCCAATGGTCACCAAACTATAGATCCAAGTAGCTAGTACCCCAATCTATGCATGTCCCAAAAATCAAGTCAATCCAAGGGCTAGATCTTAGTAGATCTGAGTTTTGAGGTGCCAAGAAATTCAAAAGGGGGTTTTAACCCCTTAAAACATGGAAAGATGTCCACAAGGTAGATTTCACCAAAGTAAGGATCTGGGGGTAGGTTATCAAGTGTCTAGATTGCAAATCAAGTGGGATCTCCCCTACCCATGTGCTAGATCTAACCAAACAAGCCTCTCACTAGGAAGTGCGATTTGGGTTCAAGAGGGCTTTTTGCCTTGAAAAGTGTGTCAATTTTAAGCCAATCACCACCAAACTATAGATCCAACTAGGGGTGGATGCTATAGAGGTGGGTTTTTAAGATCTTCTCAAAAGCAAGGCTAGATCTAAGTAGATCTAAGAAATACCAAAATTGGGGTTTTAATGAATTAGGGTTTTATGACCAATGAAGATAGAATGGATGAAAGAGGCACATACCTTGTAGATCTTACCTCAATTGCTTGTGGCCACCTTGCAAATTGATAGCATTCTCCTATGTGTATATTCAAGAGTGAGATCCAAGAGCTCCAACCAAAACGTCCTTCTCCAAGATAGCCAAATCGTCCTCCTCCTACAAGACAAGATCAAAGAAACAAGTCAAGCAAGATGATTATGAAAATGGTAGAAAGATGTAATAGAAAGCATCAACTATGTCACTAAGATACAATAATGATACTCCCTGTCACAAGATCAACCCAAGAGAGACTATGTGGATCCCTCCAACAATAACCCTCATGAAGTCACCCTCCTCTCCACCAATTCGACTTTCCTGTCAAAAGATTAGTAGAAGCACCAAAATCCACAATGATACATAGAAGAGATACTGTATATTCAATATGCAAGAGAATCCACAATACAAGAGAGATGTGCTCCACAAAGAAATCTTCTATTCCAATATTCCAGAGCTCCAAAGGTGAGCTATACAATGGGGGGTCTCCTCCTTATATAGGATAATAAAGACCAAAACCATATACCACTCCACAATACTACATCAAATGAGTGGTTGAGATTAAAAGATCTCATCATACAATCAATGGCTAAAATGAACCATAACAATATATCACATGGATCACTCAATATAACAATAGCGCCCCCACTAAATGGTACAATAAGAGGGTGACGTCATCCACTAGAGAAACATAAGTACCAAAATCCACCTCATGGTGACTAGGACATGACAATATAAGCTCATGGTGGGGCTAGGAGGCATCAATCCTTACTAGCTCATCCCCAAGGCACAATAAAATAATAAAATATGTCCAATATAATATAAATGACCAAAACTGTCCTCAGAATCCATGACAGTCAAGCAGTAAATGTCCTCCTGTGATCAATCTGGGCATACCCACATGGTGAAAACTGACTGGAAGATAGTGATGCCACCCTGGAAGACCTCTGTGAAAACCAAATGCCAAAACCTTACCTCAATTGCCCAAATCGATTTCCTCAGTGACCACTTTATCCCATTTTTTTAACTGCCTCGGGAACTGTGAAAGTGCCAAAAATGCCTCCTAGGGTGCTAGCGCTGTCCATCTGAGCCCACCAGGCTCTCCAGAAGGGGGGGTAAATGGTAAAAACAAGTGGCTAGACCACCCCCTCCATCATCAGCGCCCTAGGTGAACTTGCCTCTCGGGGTCCCTGCTGCTCAGGCTGGGAAATTAGCTCCAAATCTGGTCAACAAGTGTAAAACTGCATCAATCACTGTCAGAAGTGCCCAGAACTGAAAGATAAGTGTCGCATTGGATCCAGAAGACCCAAATCCACTAGGAATGTGTACTCATACACCATGGGTTGCCCAAATGGGCCAGCTGTAGGGTCCACCATATATGGACAATGTATAATCTGCTGATCTGAAGAAGTAATAAAACCTGCTGAACTGGATCAATCATCATCTGCATCATATGTCCATCATATGATATCATCATCAAGCATGTGGGCACATCAATCATCATCAATAATCATCTATACATGGTCCACATCATCATAGATCCCAATAATATACAACCAAGGATAAATCACATCAGTAGACTAAGACAATGCTTCTCTAATCATTCTCACAGCTAAACTCAAAGTATAAATTCCATTCAGTGGCATTAATCAAGTTAACATATTCCGTTGTTATATAAAATTGCTTGCACAATAGTTCAAGTGACAAACTCACCCATTGGACATTGTCAGACTGCTAGTGAAGGATGAAGGCTAGGAACAAGGTTGGGCAAAGAGGTTGACCTGTCTAACTCAACTCAAAAATACTTTGGACTGGGAGAAAAGGGTAAGCTACAAACTCTGTGCTGGACAAAAGAACACGGGGGATGGTTGTGCCTCACAAATGGATAAGTTGTTTAGAGAGTGCTTATTCAACTTAGGCATCATGTCTACATCAAGTTGATCTAGGTTCATTAGGATCATTCAATTTTATTCCATGGCCTTTTTGGCCTACATAACCCTTCGGATTTTAGATGTGCTGAGAAGCACAACTAGTTGCAGCTTGCATCCAAGGCATGTTTTACAAATATTTATAAGGTCAGCAATTGTTTAGATATAGCTTTTAAGAACCATTGCTTTTTGGACCTTTCTTATACTCTTCGAGGAGTATTTTTAGCTGTTCATCGCTCTTGCCCTTTTTTTGTTTCCATGGGCGAATTTATAAGTTTCCATAGGTAGAACATGAGCTTTCAGTCTTAGCCAACAACATCTCAAGTGACTAGGGGGAGTTCGAGCCAATGCCAAACATCGAGACAACCGACCAGAATGATTTAGGCCTACAATCCAACTCACCAAAGGCAAGTTTTGTCACCAACTCAGAGCCGAGACACTGAATATACAGGGATGCAGTCCAAACACAGAGGTAGAAAAATGGGGAAGTCCTCGGTATCAGAAAGTCAAATGAGACAGATCAAGGTCTAAAGTCAAATAGGAAGGTCATGTATGAATGGAGTCAAGTGAATATGGAGCCTACACTAGCAGACAACTGGTGTCGAGAAAGACCATATCTATGTAAGGTGAAAAACCAGTGGGTTTTGTTAAATGACCTAAATGTGCAAACAATTGTCCATTTTATGATTTACAGTTCATTTTAAACAGTTTGCCACATCAGGAATAATATACCAAGCACATGCTGTAATCATGACTAAATCAACAAGATAATAATCCACAGTCAGTGATAACATATCCATAGATCATACAACATCATCAAAATAATAATCATCGTGCACCATCGGAAACACTACTGCAATACATCTCTAAGCACTGAACTGAAACTGTATGGGATAAAGGGTCACATCGGTCATCAAATCTGAACTCTCAAGGCTTAGCCTTGACACAAGGTCAAACATACGTCTGAATAATATACTGCTCTGATCATGAGTGATCCAAAATATATAGCCATGCTCTGGAATAATGGAAGCTCTGGAATGTGCAGATATCTGCTGAACAAGAATAGTAGCCCTGCTACTATGGTGTGATAACAGTGCCATATCTAAATTTTTGCATACAAAAATTGATTGTGTTATGTTGTATTATCATAGTTTATGAGATAATGTTATGAATTATTGCATAGATTGTAGTTTTATAACTGATATGGATTGGAAATGCCATTAACCTCTTTTTTGTGCCCAAAACTTACCATATTTTAAGTTTTTTTTGTTAAAGCTAGTGCAACTGCGAGACCCATTCTCAGAGAGGATGGTACCCTAGTCAGTTAACTAGGGTTCCTAGTCAAGTTAACTAGGCAGATTAAAGAGTAAGACCCTAGAAGGTACCTAGGGCCCCCAGCTGTCTCCTTGGGTTCTTGGTCGGGGACAAAGTAGGTTGATGCCATGGCAAAGTCCCTAGCATGTGGCTAGGGCACTGTTATCACCTAGACTGTAGTTACCCCTATGGATGTATCCATTAATGGATGGCAATAGGAAAGGGCAACTCAAAAGGTGCAACCACGATCACCTCGACTTCCAATAGATGGTTGTCACGCCAATCGAGGCAACCTTCACTTTATGCTATCTAGCCCAGACAACAAAGGGGGAGACCCAGATCTACTCCTGACAGGAGAGATCAAACCAAAACACCAAATCAAGGTTAAGTATGAGTGAAGTATTGTAAGGTGAATGGTGTATTCTAGACCTAAGGATGAAGTCACAAGATAAGTAAGGGGTTCAATGAGGTATAGCTTTGGTTCATTGTGAGTGTGAGAGTGACTTTATCGTATTTGAAATGAGATCCAGGAAGTACCTTAGTCAATTGTGAGGAAATACCTGCCTTGGAACCGGCTGTCCAATGAGGGTAGAATCGTTGACCAATCAGGGGTAACTAGTACTAAGAAAGCTAAGATTGCCTTAGATATGACACCTCAGGGACTTCAAGACAACCCCAACCAACACGAGATCAATCCCACAACCCGTTCAACCCCATCGCAACTCTCAGAACAAGATCAATCTAGCCTCTAGAGACCAAAGGCAGTCCTTCGGAAGGAATTGGGCACAGAGTCTGGTGAAGGAGCCCGTCGCTGGACGTGGGGAAGAGGTGTGGGACAAGATGGGTCAACAAGGGGGTAGAGGTTAACTTGTAGATCATGACCCCTATAACATAAGACAAGTGGGTTACTAAAGGTTTGATGGATGGATCTATCTAGATCTAACAGTTCATGATGTGACCTAAGTGGACCACAATCCCTTAAAACAAGGAATGTTATCCCCAAGGCAAGATTTCACAAAGTGACCTACTAGTCATAGGTTTCAAGGTATGCTTGTTCCAAATCCACCAAAATCTCAACTACCCATGTCCTACAAGTGGGCCAACTCAATCCCTTCAAGAAGTGCGACCTTGCCCAAGGAGGGTTAAAAGTGTAATAAATGGGATCAAGACAAGCCCAATGGCATCCAAACTTTAGATCCAAGCAGCTTAAGCAAGTGACAATGTGGATCTAGAAAATCAAGGCAATCCAAGGGTTAGATCTTACTAGATCTGAGTTTTAAGATACCAAGTGGTCCAAAATGGGGTTTTAATCCCTTAAAATGTGGAATAGGGCCCACAAGATAGAAATCACCAAAGTAACAGTCTAGGGGTAGGTTATAGGATGGGTCGATTGCAAATCAAAAGGAATCTCAACTACCCACGTACTAGATCTAGGTTAACTCACCCAAACCAAGGAGTGCGACCTCACTTGGAGAGGCTAAGTTGCCTTAGGAAGGGGGTCAAATGGAGGCCAATCCTCACCAAACTACAGATCCGGGATGCCGTGGATACTATAGAGGTGGGTTTTAAATATCTTACCCAAGAAGCCACTAGATCTTAGTAGATCTGAGAAAATGTAAAAATGAGGGTTTGAAATATGAGGGTTTTATCAATTATGTGTTGTGCCAATGGATTGGAATCAAGATAAGAGAAACAAACCTGTGGATCTTACCTGGGTAACCTTGTAGATGCCTTGATGATGATGATCTATGCAAACCCGATCAATTTGAGAAGCTTTGAGGTAGTTTTCTATGAAGTCGATTTAATCCAAGAAGCCAATGCGCCCTCTCTCCTGCACAACAAACATCAACAATATCAGATTTGATGCAATCAAGAGATAAGACTAATGCCACAAGAGAAATAACAGAAAGATAGCATAGACCACAATGATACTAATGATAACCCCCTGATACAAGCGAATGCCAAAGAGATCAATTTGAAGAAGCCTTGCAAAATCGCCCTAGTTGAAGTCGCCCTGCTGTAGACAAGACAAAGATTTCCAAAAGATAGATCTTACCAAAAATACCCAAATGCTAGGATGCAATAGACTTTCCAATCACCATCTAAGAACACCAGATGCAAAGGAGACCACAAGAATTTCCACAAGAGAATTTTTCTATATCAAGATTCTAAGAGCCAAAGACCCCTTTACAATGAGAGGCTCTCTCCTTTAAATAGGAGGGAGAGAGTCCATAATCTAACCACTTTTTGAATGAGTGGCTAAGATTAAAAGATCAAAAGATCTAATCAATGGTTGAGATGAGCTCAACAATTAAATACATGGATCACTAATAAAATATAACAATAAGTGGACAAAATCGCCCTAGGAGAGGGGATCCCACCAAATCATGATGACAAAATATAACAATAAGCTTATGGTGGGTCCAAGGGGTAATTTTAGACACCCTTGGTCAATCCCCATAGCACAATAATAATAAAATAGTCATCAAAGTACCAAATCGTGCCTCTATGGACAAATCGTGGGCCTTAGGAGGCCTCAGAAATCATCAGAAAATACCATAAGTGATGGATGTGGGTCCCGATGAAGCTGAAACTGCTGGAGAAGGTGTGGAAGACATCCCACTCATCATCACTGATCATCCCATGCCAAAACTTTGCCTCAGTAGCCCAAATCGAATTCTTCTGTAGCCATTTCTACCAATCCTGAACTGCCTCGGGAAGTGTGAAACTGCCCCAAACTGCCTCTTGGAGTGCCTGCACTGTCAAGGTGAGGGCACCAGTGTGTCCGGGAGGGGGGTAATATGGTAAAAACAAGTGGTTGGACCACCCCCTCCATGCACAGCAACCTAGGTCAACCAGATAAAATCCATCTCTGCTCTGACAGGGTCTCCGACAGACCAAAACTGCACTAGGATAGCCTACTGAGGCTCAATCATCACTGTAACTGCCCGAAACTGAAAGTAGACTGTCTCATTGGACTCAGAAGGTTCAAATCTATCCAAGATGTGTACTCATACACCATATGGATCTCTGCATGATCATATAATATATCCAATATACCCGAATAGGTGAAATAATAATAATCTGTACATGATCAAATAATGCTGAAAACCATAAATCATCATCATAAACCTGTATTTGATGCATAGAACCATCATGTACATGTATATAGACCATATATCATCTATCTGTATCATCACAAGGTCCAACCATCTCATGTCCTGTGGTTGACCTTGCTCAAACTAGGTTTGACCAAGTCTACATGACCAAATATAACTCAAACTATCATCAGAAGCAGCTGCAAAGAGTCAAAAGTTAATGCATACTTTACAACTCATTCAAATAGCAATTATAACAAAAAGTAATCATTACTGGCGATCCAAATCCAAATATATAGTGTCATTAATTATTATTATGACTCAGACCAGACTTTCAAAACCATACTCACTTCATAGTTGTGATCAGTTTGCTAGTGAAGGGTGAAGGCTTAAAATAAACTGGCTAGGCTAAAGGATGACTGACTGACTCAACACTGTGACACTTTGGATATGGGAAAAGGAATACACACCATAGTATATACTGAATGAGCAACAACACAGGGAATGGCGGTGTCTCACAAATGGATAAGTTGTTCAAAGAGGGTTTATTAACCTTTAACAGATGCGCACAATCCATAATAAAAATGGGGCCAGCAATTGTTTTGATATAGCATTTAAGTTCCATTGCTTTTTGGGCCTGAAGTTTCCATAGCCTTTGATCTATGTGTGTTTATAAACACATTGCATAGATTTACATTTATTTTAGGCTTTCTGCTGCAGGTGTGTTTTTAAGGCACTTGTTTACCTGAGCACTTCTAGGTGTGTCACAGAAAGCTTGTTTACCTAGGTATTTTACATTTCACAAAAGATATAACATTTTATTTCATGGCCATTTTCATTTGGCTCGCCTTTCAGTCATGTGTGTTTAGAAACACATTGAACGGGCTTTTCATACAAGATACAACATTTCATTTTCCAAACTTTGTATTCATGGCAGCACTAAAAGTTTCAGGTTTAGCCAACACAACTTTAGTGACTAGGGGGAATTCACAAGGAAATCCAACTCACCATAGGTAAGTTTTGTCACCAACTCAGAGCCGAGACACAATAAACAGGGAAGCTCATCCAATACAGAGGCTACAGTGGGGAAAAGTCCTCCATGCCACTAGTCAAGTAGTAAGTCAGGGTGATAAACTAAAAGGTAGGTAATGGATGGATGAAGACAATGAATAATGGAGCCTTCACTAGCAAGCCAAGGTATGGTAGAATGATCACCTCTATTCTCCCTAAGGAGGGTAAAACCAATGAGTATGAATAATGAACTTCTAAGTCTGAGTAGGGACAATAGAATATATATAATAAGATCAACCAAGTCCACATATCTACATGATCGCCAGATCATGACACTAAATGCTAAGACATGCTATAAGAATTAATATAAAAGCAATATAACCACAACACCATGATATACCTGCTGAGTCATATACCTGAATGCTCATCCTCTGAACCATCATCTATCCTCTGAAACTGCTACTGTAACTCTGGGCACTACTGAATGCTATGTACCAATGGTATAATAGCTACATCAGTCATCTCTCTGAGTGTCCTGAGACTCAGTCATGGCATGGGAATACAACTGCTGTCCAAATCTGATAGTGATCCATAATAGATGCTCATCTCAGCATCTCAAATGTAAGGGAACTGACTGAATAGTGTACTGGAATCAGAAAAATAATGTATGGTAGCCCGGCTACTATATATGTGATAACAGGCCCCTATTTGTCTCTAGGGTATTCTAGTCTGGGACCAGACAGTTTCTTGGTCACGAGGACCAAGCAGGTCCTGCAGGTTGAGACAGAGACCTCCTGGTCCGGGACTAGGCAGATTCTTAGTCACGAGGACCAAGTAGTTCCTCTAGTGACATACCTAGTCAGTTAACCAGGTGGATCTTGGTCAGTGGACCAAGATGATGATGTGTGATGTCCTCTTCTCCTAGGTCTTCGAGATGGTTGAGTTAGATGGTCTTCTCTGGCCACCCCTTGATGGTATTTTATTCTTTTTAACTCCAAGTAAATCCCAGATTTTTGGAACTTACTTTCGGAAAGCATTCAATTCCGTCCTCAGAGTGGCACTGTTCCAAAGGCTCGGAGACATTGGCATTTCTGAGACCCTTCTGACCGCCATTATGAGACTATATGAGTCAGTACTTGGTCACTGTTATCACACAACTTGTAGTTGCCCCTAGAGGTATCCCATCCGGGACGGTAGAGAAGGCAGGCAACTAAAGAGGTGACCCAAGAGATGCCACGGTTCCCAAGGCAAGGTGGGAGTCACGTCAACCGAGGCACTCTTCGCTTTAGGTCAAGGTGTAGCAAGACCTAGGGGGAGACCCTATAACCAATCACAGTTGATTGGATCCAAACAAAGGTTTCTAAGGGTAGGTAAATGATGAGTTACGGAAACCAATGCAAGGCTAAGTGGACCTAAGAGTTAAGGAATGGTTGAAGGTGGTGTAAGAGATTGTTAGTGTTTCAACCTATGTATGGTTTAGGCCACATGATGGGGTATGATGACTAGGTATAGTACCATGTGTTTACACAAGTGGGTCTTGTTTTCTTGGGAAGTGTGAAATGGTTCTAGGTAGGCCCACAAGGTGAAGTTAGGTGTGAAGTTGGTACTATAGGTTGGATAAAGGCTAGATCTATGAATCTAGGTTGATTCTAGGAGTACCCATGTACTAGATCTAGGGTTTGACACAATTCCCAAGGAGTGCGACTTGCTTAGAGAAGGACTAGTGCCTTGTTGGATGGGCTAATGGGGTCAAAAGGTATGTCAAAGTGTAGATCGAGACACCTAGAAGCCAAGTCAAGTGGGTTAAATGAGATCTAATGGTTGGATCTTACTAGATCTAGGTTTTTTAAGTAATGACCCTAAGTGGACCACAATCCCTTGAAACAAGGAATGCTACCCCCAAGGCGGATCGTGACAAAAAGACAATCTAGACCTAGGTTTCAGGGTATGGGCATTCCAAATCCACAAAAATCTCAAACACCCACCTCCTGGAAGTGGACAAACTCACTTTTTCAAGGGAGTGCGACTTGCTCAAGGAAGGCTAAAAAGTTGGTTTGGTGGACCAAATCAAGTCCAATGGCCACCAAACTGTAGATCCAAGTAGCTAGTACCCCGATCTATGCATGTTCAAAAAATCAAGTCAATCCAAGGGCTAGATCTTAGTAGATCTGAGTTTTGAGGTGCCAAGGAATTCAAAAGGGGGTCTTAACCCCTTAAAACATGGAGAGATGTCCACAAGGTAGATTTCACCAAAGTAAGAATCTGGGGGTAGTTTATCAAGTGTCTAGATTTCAAATCAAGTGGGATCTCACCTACCCATGTGCTAGATCTAACCAAACAAGCCTCTTACAAGGGAGTGCAATTTGGGTCAAAGAGGGCTTTTTGCCTTGAAAAGTGGGTTAATTTTAAGCCAATCACCACCAAACTATAGATCCAACTAGGGGTGGATGCTATAGAGGTGGGTTTTCAATATCTTCTCAAGAGCAAGGCTAGATCTAAGTAGATCTAAGAAATACCAAAATTGGGGTTTTAATGAATTAGGGTTTTATGACCAATGAAGATAGAATGGATGAAAGAGGCACATACCTTGTAGATCTTACCTCAATTGCTTATGGCCACCTTGCAAATTGATAGCATTCTCCTATGTGTATATTCAAGAGTGAGATCCAAGAGCTCCAACCAAAACGTCCTTCTCCAAGATAGCCAAATCGTCCTCCTCCTACAAGACAAGATCAAAGAAACAAGTCAAGCAAGATGATTATGAAAATGGTAGAAAGATGTAATAGAAAGCATCAACTATGTCACGAAGATACAATAATGATACTCCCTGTCACAAGATCAACCCAAGAGAGAATATGTGGATCCCTCCAACAATAACCCTCATGAAGTCGCCCTCCTCTCCACCAATTCGACTTTCCTGTCAAAAGATTAGAAGAAGCACCAAAATCCACAATGATACATAGAAGAGATACTGTATATTCAATATGCAAGAGAATCCACAATGCAAGAGAGATGTGCTCCACAAAAAATCTTCTTTTCCAATATTCCAGAGCTCCAAAGGTGAGCTTTACAATGGGGGGGTCTCCTCCTTGTATAGGATAATAAAGACCAAAACCATATACTACTCCTCAATACTACATCAAATGAGTGGTTGAGATTAAAAGATCTCATCATACAATCAATGGCTAAGATGACCCATAACAATATATCACATGGATCACTCAATATAACAATAGCGCCCCCACTAAATGGTACAATAAGAGGGTGACGTCATCCACTAGAGAAACATAAGTACCAAAATCCACCTCATGGTGACTAGGACATGACAATATAAGCTCATGGTGGGGCTAGGAGGCATCAATCCTTACTAGCTCATCCCCAAGGCACAATAAAATAATAAAATATATCCAAAATAATGTAAATGACCAAAACTGTCCTCAGAATCCATGACAGTCAAGCAGTAAATGTCCTCCTGTGATCAATCTGGGCATACCCACATGGTGAAAACTGACTGGAAGATAGTGATGCCACCCTGGAAGACCTCTGTGAAGACCAAATGCCAAAACCTTGCCTCAATTGCCCAAATCGATTTCCTCAGTGACCACTTTATCCCATTTTTTAACTGCCTCGGGAACTGTGAAAGTGCCAAAACTGCCTCCTAGGGTGCTAGCGATGTCCATCTGAGCCCACCAAGCTCTCCAGAATGGGGGGTAAATGGTAAAAACAAGTGGCTGGATCACCCCCTCCATCATCAGCGCCCTAGGTGAACTGGCCTCTCGGGGCCCCTGCTGCTCAGGCTGGGAAATCAGCCCCAAATCTGGTCAACAAGTGTAAAACTGCATCAATCACTGTCAGAAGTGCCCGGAACTGAAAGATAAGTGTCTCATTGGATCCAGAAGACCCAAATCCACTAGAAAAGTGTACTCATACACCATGGGTTTCCCTAATGGGCCAGCTGTAGGGTCCACCATATATGGACAATGTATAATCTGCTGATCTGAAGTAGTAATAAACCTGCTGAACTGGATCAAACATCATCTGCATCATATGTCCATCATATGATATCATCATCAAACATGTGGGCCCATCAATCATCATCAATAATCATCCATACATGGTCCACATCATCACGGATCCCAAGAATATACAACCAAGGATAAATCACATCAGTAGACTAAGACAATGCTTCTCTAATCATTCTCACAGCTAAGCTCAAAGTATAACATCCATTCAGTGGCATTAATTAAGTTAGCACATTCCGTTGTTATAAAAAATTACTTGCACAATAGTTCAAATGACAAACTCACCCATTGGACATGGTCAAACTGCTAGTGAAGGATGAAGGCTAGGAACAAGGTTGGGCCAAGGGGTTGACTTGTCTAACTTAGCTCAAAAATACTTTGGACTGGGAGAAAGGGGAAAGCTACAAACTCTGTGCTGGACAAAAGAACACGGGGGATGGCTGTGTCTCACAAATGGATAAGTTGTTTAGAGAGTGCTTATTCAACTTAGGCATCATGTCTACATCAAGTTGATCCAGGTTCATTAGGATCATTCCATTTTATTCCATGGCCTTTTTGGCCTACATAACCCTTCGGATTTCAGATGTGCTGAGAAGCACAACTAGTTGCAGCTTGCATCCAGGGCATGTTTTTCAAATATTTATAAGGTCAGCAATTGTTTAGATATAGCTTTTAAGAACCATTGCTTTTTGGACCTTTCTTATACTCTTCGAGGAGTATTTTTAGCAGTTCATCGCTCTTGCCCTTTTTTTGTTTCCATGGGCGAATTTATAATTTTCCATAAGTAGAACATGAGCTTTCAGTCTTAGCCAACAACATCTCAAGTGACTAGGGGGAGTTCGAGCCAATGCCAAACATCGGGACAACCGACCAAAATGATTTAGGCCTACAATCCAACTCACCAAAGGCAAGTTTTGTCACCAACTCAGAGCCGAGACACTGAATAAACAGGGATGCGGTCCACACAGAGGTAGAAAAATGGGGAAGTCCTCGGATCAGAAAGTCAAATGAGACAAGTCAGGGTTTAAAGTCAAACAGGAAGGTCATGTATGGATGGAGATAAGTGAATATGGAGCCTACACTAGCAGACAACTGGTGTCGGGAAAGACCATATCTATGTAAGGTGAAAAACCAGTGGGTTTCGTTAAATGACCTAAATATGCAAGCAATTGTCCATTTTATGATTTACAGTTCATTTTAAATAGTTTGCCACATCAGGAACAATATACCAAGCACATGCTATGATCATGACTAAATCAACAAGATAATAATCCACAGTCAGTGAGAACATATCCATAGATCATACAACATCATCATAATAATAATCATCAAGTATCATCTGAAACACTGCTGTAATACATCTCTAGGCACTGAACTGAAATTGTAATGGGATAAGTGGTCACATCAGTCATCAAATCTGAACTCTCAAGGCTCAGCCTTGACACAAGGTTATATACAAATCTGAATAATGTACTGCTCTGATCATGAGTGATCCAAAATATATAGCCATGCTCTGGAATAATGGAAGCTCTGGAATGTGCAGATATCTGCTGTACAAGAATAGTAGCCCTGCTACTATTGTGTGATAACAGTCACCTTCGCACCGCCCATGGGATATCAAACTTTATCAAGAGCACCATTGGGGTTACACAGGTTTGTCCCCTATCACCCACTTTATTTGGGATATACATTGATGAGCTAGAGACTTTCCTACAAGAGCACATCCAGGACAGAGATGGGTGCCTTCTCTATCAAGCCTTCATCTCGATCCTGCTCTTTGTTGATGATGTGATCCTCCTAGCCTTCTCACGGAGGATTTACAGCTAGACGCCTTGTCCCTCTTTTGTGATCTTCATCATTGATGGTCAACCTAGGTAAAACCCAATGTTTCACGGAATTTCCAGGATGGGGAGCGGAGGAGCGGAGAAACGCACAAGGGGACGTGTGGAAGCCACCCCAAATTTTAGGGAAATTTGGGGAAACGGGGGGACGTCAAAGTTATAAAAATCAATTTAAAATATAAAAATGATAAATCTCAACAATAATTATTACCATGTAAAAACTAAAAACTAAATTCATCATTATGGAATGTGTTATCTTCCTAAGTTGCACTTAGTTGGATGTCAAGTGAGCCTGCAAAGATTGAGCAAGCATACTTGTTCATATTCAGAAGATCAGAAGTCCTAGCAGACCAACTTGGCACTTTTTAAATTTTTTTGCATGTATCTGACTCAGTACAGACAAATTATTTTTGCATACTTGTTAAATTTTTTTGCATGACTCAGTACAGACAAATTATTGGGTCGTTGATGTATCTGACGAATACCAGGCCAGATATATGCTTTGCTGTGAACACCCTGAGTCGGTATCTAGTTGAGCCTAGACGTGTTCACCTGATAGATGCAAAGCATGTGATGAGGTACCTAAAAGGTACGATAGACTTTGGTCTATATTATCTTGGAAATAATGATTTCAAATTGTATGGTTATACAGATGCAGATTGGGCTGGAAGTGTCTCAGACAGAAAGAGCACATCGGGTGGATGTTATTGTCTGGCATCTGCTATGATCTCGTGGTTTAGCAGGAAGCAGTCAAGTGTGGCTCTTAGCACAGCTGAAGCGGAATATATAGCAGCTTGCTCTGCTAGTTGTGAGCCATATTCCATGATAAGTCAAAGCACATAGAGATCCGATATTTTTATATACAAGATATGGTGCAGAAAGGAGCTATAAAGCTCGAGTATGTGAGCACTAATGAGCAAGTTGCTGATGTATTAACCAAACCTCTGTCTCGAGTAAAGTTTGAGTATTTTCGAGACAAGCTTGGTGTAGTTCAGAAGGACCCTCCTCGAAAGGGGGAGTGATATGGTCGATGATGATATTTGGATACTGGTATCGATGTGGATACCTGTATCGATGATGAGGTTGCATATACCGATGATAAGGTCGATGATGAGGATACCTGTATTGATGATGTGGATACTTGTATCGATGATGAGGATACCTGTATCAATGATGAGGTTACCTGTTCCGACGATGAGGTCGATGATGAGGATGCCTATACCGATGATGAGGTCGATGAAGTGGTACTTAGACTTTGTCTAAGAGGACTAGTGGGATTGATCATCCTTAGACAGTGATCCCATAATTCCAAAAAGAAGGATAGTCTTAAATGTTGATCCTTAGATTGTGGTGGGATTGATCATCCCTAGACAGTGATCCCGTAATTCCGAAAGGAAGGATAGTCTTAAATATTGATCCTTAGACTAGAATCCTATAATTCCTAAAGGAAGGATTGTCTAAGATGTGAGTAGTGGACAAGGATCCCGTAATTCCGAAAGGAAGGATCGTCCAAGTGTGGTAGCTCCGTAAACACTGGATCCCGTAATTCCGAAAGGAAGGATTGTATGAGCACCACCAATGTTGATGGACTAAATTCCCGTAATTCCGAAAGGAAGGACTGTCCATGATCCCGTAATTTCAAAAAGGAAGGATCACCAAAGTTGATGGACTAGAATCCCGTAATTCCAAAAGGAAGAATCACCAAAGTTGATGGACTAGAATCCCGTAATTCCGAAAGGAAGGATTGTCCATGGTCCCGTAATTCCAAAAGGAAGGATCACCAAAGTTGTTGGACTAGGGTCCCGTAATTCCGAAAGGAAGGACTATCCACGATCCCGTAATTTCGAAAGGAAGGATCATGTGTGTTGCAGATTATGATGTTGTGGATCAAGAGATCCAGACAATGAGGCTGTTGATCGGAAGATCCAGATGTTGATGCTGTTGATCGGGAGATCCAAACGATGAGGCTGTTGATCGAGAGATCCAGATGATGTTGTTGATCGGAAGATCGAGATGATGATGTTGTTGATCGAGAGATCCAGATGATGTTGTTGATTGGAAGATCCAAATGATGATGTTGATGTAGTTGATCGAGTACTGCAGAAGATGAAGACTCAGTACTGACGATGTTGATGTTTCAGTATTGATTATGTTCCAGTAACTGTTTGAGTTACTGATGATGATTGAAGAAAGCTTCCAATGATTTATAGATGTATCATGTATGATGTTGATGACTCCTTGCTCCTGCAGATGTTGTTAGAATATCCTTCTCGTTAAGGGGGAGTGTTGAAATATTGTATCTTCTAAGAATATTATATTTGTACTTTATTCGGAGATGTTTCATTCCTCCGTCGGGACATTATTATATATCCGGAGATGTTTATTCCTCTGTCGGAATGTTGTAACTAGGGTTATTCGACTTCCCTAGTGGGGTCGGCCCTGAGTTAAGTGTTTAGGGGTTATTAGACTCTCCTAGGAGAAGTCGGCCCAGTTAGGGTTAAAAGTCAAGTGAAGTAAAGTATGAATAGAGGATGTGTGTTCCTCATTTAACACACTCACTCACTTGTGAATTGCGCATAGGAGAGAGAGAGATCTGCGAAGGAGGAGAAGGAGCTCTTGGTTGGGGTTTACATCTTTGTATTCGTTGGTCATCTATATTGAGGAAAGCTTTGCTGGGTTTTCTACCCCATGAGGGTTTCCCAAGATGAATCTGTATCTATCTTGTGATTGTGTTTCTTTCATTGATCCTTATTATGCTCTTGTTGTGAATTTTATGCTAAACTTAACACTAGTGACCTAGGTGAGTGTCATACATATATCATGCCATTCCCATTTTTTCCCTTAGCCATTTTCCATGCATTATCATTTCATCACATTTTCACTCATTTTATCATCTCTCCTTTTATGACTAGCTTAGCATATGTCATGTTGCAACGTGTAATAATTCCCATGTATAAAATGCCAAAGTCAAATCAAAATGTCAAATTGCTCTAGGTAGAAGCACCTTACCTCATATTATTATATTATTATACACATGAGCCACACCACCTTGATAAAAAGCCTCATTACCTAAGTCCAACGGTGTTTGCAAGCCCTTATTTATCGTTCATCAATTTTAGGAACATGTTCCAATTCAATTTGTTCTTTATCTTCTCCATATGTGTATTTTTCAAATACTTTATTAAACGATACCTGGACTTTATCAATGAGATGATTTGTTAACTCTTCAAAATTTGTCTTCATAGTTCACATGATATATCCAAAAAAAATGGTGGCTGGAATTATCACTGCTGTCCACAATTTCAACCTAGCTCTGATACCTATGGAGCATAAACACTAAAATATAATTGACTTTTTTAATATAGCATAAGAATAATATATAAATATTAAATGTATAAAAATATGAATGGTAAAATGATATGATTTACAATGAATGGACCCCAATATAACGAAGAGTTGTGTGCTTTTACTTATTTATTTATTGATTGTAGATGGATACTTACTATTATATTTATTTATTCTTGTCATATATATATATATATATAACAGGCAAGCAGCCTGGTGGGCTAGCTCAAGTGGTTGAATGCTGTAAGTTGTGAGCAGAAGGTCTTGGGGTCAAATCCCCGGGTGGCTATACATTGCTATATAAGGGCCTCACTCGATGTCACCCATCGGGTTAGGCTCCGTAATCAAGGCCGATGGTTTACCTTGGGTACCATCCTCAAAATGAGGGAAAGTACCTAAGGGTTTCCCCATGACATGTAGCAATGAAAAAAAAAATATATATATATATATATAAATATATATAATAGGCAAGCACAATCAAATGGAGCTTCATATCATCCAAAGCATAGGTGGGATTATGAATCTTGCAGGCAAAGACATGGTTTGCCCGGGCTGCTTGCAGCTTGGATTGCAAGTCTGGATTGTGGCTTGGAAACCACAATGCACTCGCAATTGGTATCTGTGTAGCTCAATCTCCGTGGCCCTCTGGTGTCATGGTGGAGCTAGGAATCGCCCTTTGTGTGTGGACAATGTTGCAAATGGCTGTGGGTTTGGTTTAAAGATGGGTGACTGGATTAGGCCTCTCACAAAAAAAAGGTAAGTACTGGACTTGGCCTTCTCTGGTTCGAGGCAGCTCATAGAAATAAATAGGAAAATTGAAGTGTTCGCTTCTGCTATTGAGTTTGTTGTTGATTCCCATTACTGGTGGTCACAAGAAATGGCAGGCCATAGCCATACAGGGCGCTGCCCCTGTTTTGAGATTCAGGACATTCATAAGTTTCTTCGTTGGCATGAGGACTTGATTGCTAGTAATAGAACCTCTAAATTTTCAGCATCTTGTAAAATTCATGCCCAGGAGGAGAATTGCAGTACAGGCCATGCTGCAATAATGGATGCTTTGGTTCAGCAAAAAGTAAAAACAAAGAATTGATGCACTTGAAGCAGAGTGTTTGGCTTTAAGACAGGTGATCTCAAGTATGCCCAGGAATGCCCATTCTGTTGACTCAAATTTCAGGTTTGTCTATCGGTTCCATGCCTCTGTAAAACAAAAAAGAGGATTCTGTCCCACAAACCCCAGTAGATTTGGAAATGGGTGAGGTCACTCAGTACTACTCTCCAGCAGATGCCTCTGTAAAACAAAGAAGAGGATTCTGTCCAACAAACCCCAGTAGATGTGGAAATGGGTGAGGTCACTCGGTACTACTCTCCAGCAGAAAATGAAGCAGCAAATAGCATGCATGTTTTCCAACAAGTTAGGTTTCTATGTATTGTAAAAGATATTTAGTATTGTGCCAGCAGGGATGTAGCTCAACTGGCGATTCGCTTGATATGAAGGAAATGTTGTAAATGGAGGTTATGAATTCAAATCACCCCGGCTAACCCGTGCCCCATGCTGGCGGGCTGTGTGGGTGCACCTAGGGGTATAGTGGTAGCGGACGGGAGTGGACCCCTGGACCCCGTGTCACGCGAGTACCAGCCCCATCCCAGTTGCCGATTCCCCTAGTTACAAAAAAAAAAAGATAATTAGTATACATTCTTTATAGGATCTATACAAGAAAAAGCACAAACCTCTAGGAAGGATTTTATTTTTTCTTTTAAGATATGCAGCTAGTTTTTGGAATGACCTTTGATGATCAGACAGTAGGCCAATCTTTTTGTATTATTATGCTGACCAGTGAGGCTGCAGCACCTTTCTAATATAAAATATAACCGTTTCTGTCAAAAAAAAGATCTGAGATCTGTGACCATGTGCTAAGTTTAGCTAAAGCATCCATGACTAGTCAATGCCGAATCAATCTCTATGTATCCACAAACCGTTGATGCCAAATCAATCAGAATGAATTTTTGAGAAGTTCAATATGAGTAATAACAAATAGAATGGATACAAGGGAGCAGGAATCCCCTATTTTATATAAAAGAGAGTGTGAAACCCTATCTTGCGGCCCAAGTTACCTTTTGGGGTAGTTAGGCATTTATTTAGCTTAATTAATACCAAACACTCAAATTAATTATTTTAGGCCTTATTAGCATAAGTGGCCTTGTACAATGATACAACAAAATATCCAAAGAGCCCATGCCCACTACCTTATGATCTTCCAACGTAATTTCATGAGCTTATACACAAAAATAACTGATATGCGTAGATTTACTTATATCTAACAATGTTGTATTTAGGCACACAATAGTTTCAATATGATGCATTGCGAGGTCATCTCTAAGGTAGATTGCTAAAGGCTCCAACATTGCCCTGATCTTACTTCAAAGTTCTGATTTTAATATCCAGTTGCCTAATGCCTGTTACACTCACTGCATTGTGATTTACAGCTGAGCTCTGCTGGGATGCTGTTTTGCCCACCCTTGTGTAGCTCTTAACATCTAGAAATGAGGTGGTGCGACAACATAGGAAAGGAAAATATAGACCATTTTAGTCACGTGCTACTAAAATAACGGTTGATAATCCTTACATTGTCCCACATGTGCATTCAAGTTTTACTTGGTGCATATGCCAATAACCCCACTGTCATGTGCCAAGGTGGTCCGTTTCACACCGTATATTCCTTTTATGCTGCATGATCTGCTGATTGCCACCTTTAAAAGCTTGATAATTGTATGCCAATGATACTTCTGAACAGATTCGAGGTGGAATTAGTATTACATTAGCAGTCAAATACTAAATGAGAGATGTTAATTCATAGAGGTAATGTCTACCTGGGTTATTTTAAAAAGGTAAGTGAGCACAATGGACCATGTAGACGTGGGATTAGTTTATTCAAAAACAGGAAGTTCAAATTGAAGTACAGAAACACAAAACTGCATGTATGACCTTATACAAACCCTGATTATAAAACATTGTGTATGTTTTACACCACATGACACCAAGAATATGGAAGAGAAGTCATTTTGATGTACACCTGATCAGTTGATCATAAAACTCCAATTTGGTGAAGCACATAATTTGATGCCCTTTATATACCCTTATCCATTATAAGAACTGGGTTTCCAATTCATGGAAAGTTCACTAAGAAATAATCATGTCTATAAATAGAAGTAAAATATTGGAGTCATCCCAGTGATATGAGTCCTATTTCATAAAGTCTGGTGCAAAGAATGAGGAATATGTGCTTATCAGTTGCAGCAAAAACAATTTACCCCAAGCAAAATGACGAGAATGAACAAATACTAAACTAGCATGTCGTTCTCAAAGCCTGGTTACAAATAAGAAATGCCATCAAGGGAAAAGGGTCAGTTAGACTTGCTTCTTGAATATCACATGCTGTGAAATTGGGCATTGCAAGCATTCAGGAATAGAGTTTGGTTACCATGACTTCAGTAAAAAGTGGGTCTGACAAAGTGTTGCAGCCTGTCTTTGCCAATGGGTATTCCCTGGCTCAATTTGCTTCCGCCACATAATTTTTGCACCAAACACTACCGGGATTTGATATAGTGCTGCCGTCTATGTCGTTAATTTCTTACATCATGTATTCTATCCAATTGTTTTACAAAAAGAAAGAGAGGTACCCAGATTACCTTATAAGAAGGCTGGCAGAACGCTCTATTGGCCAATGAAGGGTAATGAAGAACTCTGCCCACTTCCACCATGATTGAAAGTATAATTTATGCCTTGATGAACACACCCGAAAGAATTTTCCCTGGTTGTAATGCATTTGCTGTTGGTCCACCTGTATTTCAATTCATGTATATTCGCATCTTACTTATACGGGTTGCCATTAAATGAAGTTAACAATGAACATGCAGAAGCAGAGCGCTCTCGGGCAATGGAGCGAACACATATTAAATGGTTGCCACTAAATCAAATTTTATCTGTGAGGGAACAATTCGTATTCATAAGGAACTCTTGAGGTCAACCTTATCGAACCAATTGGGTGGTAAGTTGCCATTACCATATTCTAGAGTCTATATCTCATTTAATTTAGTGTTTCATTAGGTGCCCACGTGAGCTATTCCCATTCCAACCGTGCTGCTTGGTAGAAATTCCCATGACAAGTCCCATTTTCCTTGTTAGGGATTACGTTCCACGTTCATATGATTGTGACCATCTAACCAGGTCACCAAATGTTTTGTCTACTTTTGTTCCACGTTAATATTTCTTCTAAAGGCCATGAACTCCAATGTCAAGCTTCTTGCATAGGGTGTTGACATGGGGGACTTGCAAGCTTATGAAAATGTTCTTAGAGAGTTAGATTTTAATGTCTTTCCCAACTCTATCGACAAGTTGTCCATGGCTTTGAACAAGTTTCCATGTTATGATGGAGATGTAATGGTTAACATTTTTTCTGAAGATATTCTTAAGAACATCGGATATAACGAGGTTGCAACAGAGGGTTTCCATGGGTTTTTATGGGAAAACAATATCAAGGAGGAGATGAAGTAGATCCCCAAGGATTTGAAGGTCGCCAAGCAACTCACTATGGTTTACCCTTGTTATTTCTCTCGTCACATGAATGCATGCCAAGTGCTTAACAAAATCTATGCCCGAAAAGTGTTTGACACAATACTTGCACAAAAGGTGTTTGAAAAAATGCTTGATATCAATAACTTTGATGGGTTGACCTTAATCTAAGAGGGTTTTGAATAAAAGCCAACTTTTATATTATGGTAAAATCTCTGCTAGAGAAAACATTAAATTTGTGGGTGAGCTTTGTTGATTGTGTGGTATATATAAAGCATAAAGTTATTGCAGGGGAGCCCTCATGCTGGAGTACCTTCATCCTCACAATCTATCTCTTTTAAAGATGTGATCAAAAGTAGTCAAGGGGTCAATAACTCGAATGGTGAGGAGGTAAGTTTCACACTCTCCCCACCCAAGTTCAAATCCCCAATTAGACATTAGCATGTTGTGATAAGGCTAGAAGGGTGTGTCTCTATACATCTCGACCCTTGCAAGTCATGAGTTATTGGTTTATATGGCTTGTGAGTTGTTGGATATACTCCTTGGTTATAATGGCAGTCATTGAATTTGAACCTAGGCCTCACCTAAGTAATCCCAGCGAATTACCAATTCTCGTGGTTAAAAAAAAGGATGTGATCATCAACAAATCATCTCCTTCATTTGCTCTTAATTATCCTCCATCTAGTGCATATATATTGAAGAAATCAAAAGAGGTGTCAATGTTAGAGGTCTTCGAGTCAAAGGTTGCAAACCTACTCTCCTTTTATAAACCATCTTAGGTCATTTGCAAAGTATTCATTGGATTCTAATCTCCCACATTAAACTTGTACTAGTGGATCTATTCAACCTAGACAAAGCATGAGGTATATCCATGCTTTAAGGGTTTTTTATGGTTCAATTTTTCAACATTGTTTATTATCAGAATTTTTTTAAGGAAGTTCCTTGGTTTTGGGGAAGAGCAACTCATTTTGGTATCCCATGGCTCCTAGATTTTGACCCTAACACTATCCATGTTTATTAAGATGCCCATTTGGGTTCACCTTCTAAATCTGCATCCACAATTTCGACACTTGGTCAATGTTTGAAGATACCGGGAACACTTTGGGTGGCAACATATTGGAAGGAAAAAATTAAATGGATTAGGTTGGGTCTCTATACCTATGCTTAGATATATGTTGAGATTGATAGTAGCAAGGGTATACCAAACAAGATGTTCATGCAAAAGAAAAAAATTAGATCGGTTTGTGTTCTTGATTATGAGAATACAATTTTTTGATGTCAGACCTGCCAACAAACAATGCATCTTCAATATTCTTGTTCACAAGCACAAGATCACTCCAAAATGAACAAACTAGGATAAAAACCAAATCAAAATATTGGCAATCTTGTGAGTAGACGTCATCAAATGATGTAGGTGATCAACCTGTAGAAAATCAACCAATATCAATATTAGAGAAGGATAATAATTACTACCCAAAAGCTCAAATCAAGGAAAAAAAATATTCCCAACCAATATCAACATTAGAGAAGGATAATAATTCCTACCCAAAAGCTCAAACCAAGGAATAAAAATATTCCCTCGAAAAGTAGAGTAGAAAATAATACTGATGAGTTTCCCCCCTCAAGGGGGGTAGTCGTAATTGAAGCGCCACCCTAAGTAATGAAGCAACTTCATGAATCTAAGAACTTTGATTCCAATAAGGAATTGGTAGTTCATTCACATTTTGGAGATCCAAATTAAAAGTTGCAATTAATCACTCTAGAACCTTCTCCAAAATGTTGGTATGTCATTAAAATAAGAAAGAGAAAAAGGGTAGGATTGAGGATTATTTTTCATTGGGACATAAATGAAATGTTCATTAAATATGTGTTGTTATATTTGTAAGTGCAACATGCATATGAAAAATGTAATTTCCATTCAATCTCTAAATAAGAACGGTGACCTTTTTCTTTGGAAAAAAAATCATTGTCACTTATAATCTTATACATTACTACTTAACACGTTAAAATATTTTCTATTAAAAATAAAACACAAATTGTACGCAAATTTTATTAAAATAAATAGTTGCACCAAGAGAAGCGAGGTGCATTTTATAGGCCAGTATTGAAGAGGGTCCACCCCATCTTTCCATCGCATGTGAAGAGGGTCCAATATAATATATCATATTTAAAACTAAAAATATAGTAATAATAAATTTAATGTAAATTAAACAAGTATAGATCCATCTTAACTTTTAATCTATTAAGCATTGACAAGGATCCGAAAAAATTGAGATGCATATATCTCAATGCTCAAAAAAGCCTAATTTAAGATGGATTTATGGTGGTGTGATGTGTGTGCTTGTGAAAAATATTATATTCAACCAACATATAGTGAGATGGATAAATGGGATTGACATGACAATCTCTTCAATGTCGGACTATAGAATGCACCCCATTTTTCTTAATGCAATAATAATCATTCACAAATCTTTACATATATAAAATTAGCACTATAAAAACAAATTCCTATCAATTATTAGAAGAAGAAGAATGTAAGCCAATTCTATTTAACACCATTCTTGATGGTTTTTATCAACCACATTATTACTCTTTAATTACATAATACCAAATATACATACATAAAGCATAACAATATAAACATCATAAGTCATTCAAGTGTTTTCCATTTCAATTATTTATTTAAATCCTTTTTAATACTTAATAAATTTGGAATTAACATAAATCTATATTTATTAATTTTGAATTTTGATTAAATTAAATTAAATTAAGACAAATTTAAAAACATTCACAAAAATTCACATAACTTTAATTATTAATAAATTAAATCACTTATAAGAATGATCATTTGCATTTAAATTTCAACATAATCCCTTATCCTAATAACAATATCACTCGCATCCTTGACAATACAATTTACCAAAAAGATTTAGAAGTGTGGTTTGTGTTATGATTGTTCCATGATCATGGGAAATTTTATTAAAGGTGGTACTATGTTAATGTGAATATCTAAGTTGATCAAGTTGGGTTTTAGTAGCTTTTACTTATTATGTCCCTGCAAGGGACATATAGCGACCACTATTTTTCAAAGTTGAGTTGACTTTTTAAATTTTTGTGATGTCTAAAGTTAAACTATATATTTTGTCATGTCCCAAATTTGGCATTGGGTCAGAATCGTCTAATCACAGTGGCCCTATTCATTAGAGTTTGTTAAATTGATGCTAAAGGTCAAATAATTGCCAAGGAAGAAAATTACTAGTTTCCTAGGTTTGGGGTGGAAGCTTTGGGATTTGGAATAATGGGGATAATAAATGATGTTTGAACATTAGAATGGCATAAATATTTAATAAATGAGCTAAATAAATATATACAAGTGAAAATCAAAGTGGAATTTGATCATGAAGACACATGGAGAAAGTGGGACCCAAATATGGCTAGATTTCCCCACTACACTTGGCATCATTCTCTCACCAATTCCAATTCAAGGTGAATGGTAACATACTTGGGGGAGTCCAAAAGGTATTATTCATGGCATGACTCATCCAAGGTCGAAATATAGAGGAAGAGTAACTCCCATGGAAGAGGAAGAGGCAATTTGGAGCTAGTGAGACACTTGGGCTAGATTCCCTAGCTCTATGACAACAATGATGAAGATGCTATGACACATATGACACAAATCAGACCTGAAGGATGACATATGACATATATGACATGTCAGGGCTAAAAATAGACTCCAAGAGTGCGCTCAAGGGTGTTAGGGCAGCTAAGATGCTTCCACATGTGATTTGGTGGAAGTGGGAGACTAGGAATTGGTGTACAAGTGACGTTCTTTGGAATCTCTTCCCAACTTGAGTTGGCATGAGTCTCTTGGAAGGAATTCGACCCATGGAGGACATTAGAACTTTATAAATGTCAATAACAAAGAATGAAACCAACTTTTGATCATTTGTAGAATTTGCAATTGCATTTGTGAAGAGGGAGAGCTAGTGGATGACTAGTTTCTTGCCTTATTAGCCAATTTTGAGGGTGAAAGATTCCCATCCAAGTTGGTAATTGGAAAGACTATTCAGACCTTTCATTTGGAGCTTTAATGGAGTCTTTATTTGCAGGTGTAAGCTACAGGGCAGCTCATGGTTTCTTCTATTGCAACTCACTCCTTCAACCACTTCTAGTTTTGATGGCATATTTTTTATCCTTGAGGGAGGGCGTTTTTGGTGAGCTATTGTACTCTTTGGGGGAGCTTCTAATGCCCCATTTATTTTGTAATATGAAGTAAATACTCTGTTCTTCATCTCCAGAAAGTTTCAGGTCGAAATTCCAAGTAGAAATGTATAAATCTCAATTTTAATGAAAGAACAGTGCCATTTCCCCACTACCTTGTTGTGAATCAATGTAATGCTGATGATTTTGAATGAATGGATGATTCTCTGATGTATTTGTGATCAATATATTGCCATGGATGTCTTCTACAATTTTCATGTACTGTACTTGAGCATTTGAAGTATTTTTACTCAATTTAATTGCATTGGGAGAAGAAATAGTGCCATTTCCCCAAGGGTCGAATTGGTGATTTTTGCAGTTGAATGGGAGAGGATTGGAACAGATATAATAATCAATTAATGGTGCACATGAGACCTTAATAACATCCTTAATACATTCCCTACCTCTGTTCAGAAATTTGAGTGGGTTTAGAGGCATTTGGGAAGCCATTTTCAGTACTTACCCCAGGGGGATTTGAACCCCAAATTACTAGTAAAATTGCATACTTGGTCCAGAATCTTAAGAGAGTTTGCAGAGGTCTTTTGGTGGCCATATTTCATCCCTGAACATCATATTCAAGTCCTAATATCATTCATACACCTTCTTTGAATATTTTAAAGCATTTGGAGTCAATTTGAGACCTAGAGACCAATACTAGTCAAAGGGAAATCACTAGTAAAGTTACCTACATTGACCAGAATTGAAAGAGGATTTGCAGAAGTATTTTAAAGGTCCAAAGGCATCCCTAAAACACATATTTATGTTCTAATATCATTCATATACCTTCTTAGAATATTTGGGATCATTTGGGGCAAATTTGGGACCTAGAGATCAAAACTAGTCAAAGGTCGAACTAGGAGAAAAAAAGTGGAAAATTGTCATTTTAATAAAATTCCTAACAAGGGACATTACATATTTTATTTGTGTTATTAATATATTTTTCTAATTTTTGGATTTATTTTTATAATTATTGGGTGATGGACACGTGACGTCAGTGTAGGGAGATGTGCCAGCTCCTGCGACGGCGTGCTAATGTCCACGGTTCATGTAGTTTGTAGGGGCAATTTGATGAGATTTTAAATTCAATAAGCGGCAAGTTGTCAGGTCAGACTCTACCAAGCAATGGATTTGGTGAAGTGTTTCCATGTCGTTGGGTATGCTATACAAGGCGGTGTCAACATTGATTAATATCTACAACATTTAATTAATATGCAGAGCTCTTGCGTCGTATTGGGGTAGTGGTAATTAAGACGATATTAACTCCACCATTACTTAGGAATATGCAGCCATTCTGTGTCATTTGCTCGGGCTTCGGACGATGGATGCATTACGCTTCTGGTGTTTCGAGAGAGTTCCTTGGTGGTTTAACTGAAAGTCTGTGAGGGTTGTTGTTTGTGATATGCTTCTAGTATTTCTGGTGTTTTCGTAGAGTTCCCTGGTAGTTTTCATATTCGAGGTAGTCCTTGGATTTGTTGTTCTCATATACATGCTGGTGGGTGTAGGGAAACGTGACGGGATGACGTTGAACAAGGTTTTTTTTTCTGTGGGTTCGATTGATTATTTGTTTGAGGCCTCTATTTGCTAACAAGTTCTTTATTCTAGTTGCATTGTTTATGCCAGGTGAGGGTTTCGTTCTGGATGTGGTCCTAATTTGCTTATGTTTCAACTAGTTGGTGCTCTTACCGTCTTCCCCTAGTAAATTTTGCCTAGTTGTTTTTTCAAAATGAGATGTTCTGCTTTACTGTATTCTTTTGTTTGCACTTCTATTGTAATTAGTGCATGTAATTTTGTTATGATTTCCCTCAAGTCAGGCTTCAATGGTTGTTTTTGGGTGTCCAAGGTTCTATAGTTGTCTCAGGACCTTTCGAGATGAAGCTTGTGATTTTACTGTGGCCCATGATTATACTACTACGTTTGGCTATTAACAAAAATATGAAACCTATTTCTTTGTTCCTTGTTGACACCAGGTCATGCGCACCGTCATGGCTTCCAAGCCCATGTATTATATGAATTCTTTGGTAAGGCTTCCTTCATAATCCGTATTAATTTTAAGAGATAAATCTATGATAAAAATATTTAATGTTTGGATATTTGTTATCATTGTGTAGATGAGCAAGATGAGGATGAATATGAAGGTGGTCATCAAGCCATTTTGAAGCCTCAAGAATACTATTGTCAACAAACTTATGTTGTTAATCAGCCTCCGCCGCCTCCCTGTCGTTGTCAAGTGTATGCTCCCCACGGAAATGACTATGTTAGAGATGAGTATGCGCAATACTAGATTTCCGCTATACTCAACATAACATATTCATATGCATGTACTACTAGTTTGCCTACTTTGACATGTTAAATTTATCATAAGTACTGGCCGCCCTGTAGTCGGCGGTTTAGTTTATGATTTGTAAATTACACTCACAATTACGATCAATTCAATTGAAAGTATTCACATGCGATTAGTCGGTGAATGGAATGTGGTTTTAGTTTTTAGTTTTTTTTTTTTAATTTGACTAATTGTATTTATTAATTTCGATACTTTGAAAATAGATAAAAAGTTCGAAAATAAAAGATATGGTTAAATATCTTTCAAGTGAAGGAAAATTGTTAAGCATACCATTAAAATTAAGAGATTTGGAATTACTTTATGATTTGGAATTGGTTACATCAATTTATGTTTTCATGTATTTATCATTGAAATTTGGGGTTTTGATTTTAAAGGTATATAGATTTTACAAATTTATCATAATAAGTAATAGATTTTTTTTATAAAATCAGTTAAAAAGTTTTGAGGACGAAATTTTAAGATCATTTTAAAAAGTTTCGAGTGTGAGTTTTAAGATTGGAGTTTCACACTATTTTATATAGCAACTTAGCTTTGTTGAGATATGTATTATGATTAGCGTGAACATAATTAATAACTAATTATGATTTATTTTAGATAACGGGCCCATAAGCTATAGGAGTGAGCTATTAAATATCTATTCATGAACTTTTAACGCTAATACTCATTATTTATACTATTGAATGAACTTATAAGTTATCATTCATTCACATACTAGTTTATCTTTTTCTAGTTTGCTTAATAAGGCTTCCATTCTGTCAAATAGGCACAAACTAGCAACTTTATCTTATTTCAAAATAGCTATAACAATTTAAAAAACAATTAAGGTCAATGGTTTTTTCATAAATTGCAACCAATTCTTCTATGCACTAGACTTGTAGGGACATTGCCATTTTGTGGCTCTTATTAAAATACGTATCCTTGGATTTAAAATTTACTTTTAACGGCTTAATGTTAGTTTTTAGAAGGAAAACTAGTTATTGTACTAATATAATTAGAATTTTATATTGTATTTTTTATTATTTATATAATTATTTAAGCATAATTGAATTTTTATTTTTATTTTTTTAAATTCAAAACTTTATATATCAAATTTTTCCGTAAGGTGGATATAAGGTGAAGTTGTTATTAGGTGTGGAAATGATCTTCATTATAATAAAAAGTTAATCAATAGTTGGGATAGTGTTGTGGGAAATTATGCACAAAGATGTGCAACCTCTCCCATGTTGGATGAAATCCCTTGAGGTTGTTGACTAGGCCCATTATTTAGAAAGCAAATGTGATAACCCCAAAGTAGATCCTGTAAGGATTTGTTAGTGAAACAAAACAAAACAAAAAAAACTTTAAATGGGAAAAGAGAACAAGAGGGTACAAACCATAACAAAGAACCAATGCATGAATCACTTTAGATTTCCCAATGGTCAAGCAAATACATGTACTGTCACCTAGGAGGTGAAGGCTTCAAAGGGAAGCCAACAATCTCCCTTAGGGAGGCGTATTTTGTCCACACTAAATACTAGAAAGCTTCCAATGGAGAGAAGCACTTGCCCCTTGAAGGAAGGAGGCAACGGAGCTTGGAGAATGCCAATGAGTGTGAAAGAGATGGGCTATGAGTAAGCTCCAATACAATTTCAGCAGCATAACCTTGCTCTAGATTTCTCCTCTTAGATGCATGCCCATGGATCCCTTTTATAGGCCAAGAGGTGGCCAAGAAACAACTAGATCCAAGTGTGAACCCCATCACCTCATGAAGTAGCTTCAAGGTAAACAATGGGGGTTATTGAATGGCAATCCATCATGTTGAGAAGACAAGTTCGAATTTGTGTTGGTAAGGGGATTTTATGAGCCTTCAATGCGTAGTTGGTGGTTGAGATCCCATCGTTTTTTACCGTCGCGTAGATATCGAAGGAAAATCTGTGCAAGGGTCACGCGGGCACATAACTAAAAACACACGTAGTCGCGCACCTAAACAAAGGTCAGGGCGCACGTCCTTGTCTTTTGATTGTTTTTTGCCTTACTGTGTCAATTACAAAAATGTCGCATGTGTGCAAGATTTATGCGTTAACAGATGCCCCCTGACGTATGAGGTTCAGAGGGTACTATAGGGCCAATAATGCATCATCGTTTCTTTTGTTCTCTTTGGTATTCATGAAAGTTGTGGAGCATGTGTGGACAAATAGGGTCCTCCCATGGGGGAATATTGTTGGTGAAGCCAAAACAAAGAATGGTGTTTTATACAAATGAGGAGGGCATGTCCATACTTGTAAAAATATTCCAAAGTGGCTGCAAAAAGAGGAGACCGAGGGGTCAAATCAATATACTATTGGCACATGGATGAAGGTGGCTTCATTCCATGCAAGAGTAAATGAACATGGGACTAATGTTGTTAGTGGTGAAGAAGTAGAACTATGGAAGATCATGATAAGCCTACGGGGTTGGGGGACCAGAATGCTGGTAAATTTTATGAATGGGGTACTTCATTGTACAAGATGCACTACAACCATGATTCGCAAATGTGAACATTGTTACCTTCGAAACATATGACTCTCCCTAATACAATAGATGTGTTGACGTAGAGCATACGAGAGACCACTAAGTTAGGGAGCACTAAGGACTCTCCCTACTTAGTTCAAGGCGATCCCTTATATTGATTGAAAGTGATCCCAAGGTACAACTGCAACTATTAAAACTCTCAGAATATGCTAATTTGATGTCGATGAGAGCTGAAGTATATGATAAGACAAGGCTCTTATCCTAAGAACCAAGGTCATTTTGTAACCAACTGTTGGACTGACAGACATGACACAAGACTGGTTGGTAAGCGTGAGGCTCATGACTTCCTTTGATCGATGCCAACTTGGGGAGTAACGGACGACGACATTCTGCAAAATAAAATTACAGGTTGTAACAGAGGGAGACAGACTATAGACGAAGAATTTTGTTGGGGACACTACACCGAAGGTGATGGTGGCTAACAAAACTCATAATGTTGGGGGTAGTGAGACTCAACGAAATATATCGAATGCGACCAAGAGTTGCTACCAAAATAATAGTGATGTTCCCATGGTTTTTGAGTTGATTGGGGAATAGTTTGTGCATAAAGAATAGCTGGTGGGGTCCCCGCAGTTTTGGGGGTGTCGAGGAACCAATTTGATGATGGGTGGGATTCCCGTGGTTTTCGGGTGAATTGAGGAATCAATTTGATGATGGGTGAAGTTCCCTCAGTTTTGAGTGAGCCGAGGAACCATTTCCATAATGATGTGAGGTTTGGTTTTCAAAATCGAAGACGGGTGCCCATGAATCAATTCCATGCAGATTTTCCCTGCGGGGATAGCGGGATAAAATTGGTTGCTTTGGAGGGTGGGTTCCCCATTGGTGTCTTGGAGAGGGTGGTGGCACGAAGAAGATTTCAGACGGTAGAGTGATCATGGAGGTATGGGTGGTCAACTAATTTGTCTGATCGTAACATGTGTCGAGGAATTTGATGGCATCGACTACTAGAGGTGGGGGAGTAAATGCGCAACTATAAAATGAGGAACTATGGGTTAGTCGTTTGAAGGTGTATCAATTTCCTCGAGCTTGTGGGGGTTCAACATCATGGGTGTCAAATAATGACGAGGATGAAATGGTGCACACACCCATGGAGGAAAGATACTAGCCTCAATAGTGATATTGATGACATATCATTACTGGGGATGAGGACCCTATGGTTATCAGCGGGAGAATCTAGTAAATACAATGCAAACAGAGGGAAGGCTTTGCCTATATGCCAGTTTCGAAATGATACATGTGATAGAAATCCAATGCCATTGCTGAGGGGTGGAATCTTGTTCTTATAATGGAAAACAAGAGGTAGTCAAGTCGTGGTCATTGTTCTACACATACAACACAAATACCCAAGTGTAATAAATAACATGACAAAGGTATTGATGATGCAGAATTGATAACCAAAGCATTGCACACTTGTGGAGTGCACTTTGGATCACGGGTAGAATCATTTGAGGTACAACCCATTCACGGGGTTGTTGAGGGTTATTCCTTCATGGTCAGTTAAGGTGTATGCCCCTTTGGGTAGGCACTGCTTAATGACATAAGGCCCTGTCCATTTAGATACAAATTTACCTGGTCCTGGTTTGTTGTCTTTTTTGGCGTTGAAGACGAGGACAAAATCGCCTTCATTGAAGGTGCAAGGTCGAATGTGTCTGTCATAGTGCACTTTGGAGCGTACCTTCATGGCCTCATTTTGTTGAAGTGAGTCCCTTTGTTCTTCATTGAGGTGTTCCAAAAGAAACAATTGTTTCTCAAGGGCTGGAGTCAGGTAACAACTCCACAACTAATTGGAGTGTAGGAATTTCACACTCAGTGGGTAACACAGCTTCTACTCCATGGATGAGGTGAAATGGAGTAAATCCTGTAGTCGTCTTGAAAGAGGTGAGGTAATCCCAAAGAGTTGGGAAAAATATGTGATGCCAATTGGGTTTGTTCTTGTTTATGATGCGTTGGAGCACAGTTTTAAGAACTTTGTTCACGACTTTGACTTGTCCATTTGCTTGAGGATAGTAAGTTGTTGAGATATCATGCTTGAATCCTAACAACCGTGAGAGTTCCTCGAAAGTCTGATTGCAGAAATGGGTTCTATTATCATAGACTAATAGCTTCGGTACACCGAATCATGAGATGACATGATTAAAGAAGAATCATGCAGCAGTGGTGCTTGTGCAGTTGAATGTGGGCATTACTTCATCCCATTTAGTGAAATAGTTGATTGCCATGATGATATATTTGTGGCCCTGTGCAGAGGCCGAGCAACAATCCATGAAATCAATTTCCCACTTACAGATGGGCCAGCGGTGATGACTAGATGGATTGGGGTGAGTGGTGTCCGTGTCTTGCAGGAAAATACTCGACAATTAGCACATCATTTAACATCATAAATGTAATCATTGAATACAGATGGCCAAAAATATCATGCGACGAGTATTTTTTGGGTGGTGGCAAGGCCTGAGAGGTGGCCACCACACACTCCACTATGCTTGGCATTGAGGACTTGTTCCGCTTCCTCATGGGTTAAGCAATGTCATAGGATGGCGTCAACCCCATGACAATACAGTACATCTCCTATGTGAAAGTATCTTGGTGCTTGATGACGGATGTGTCGGAGGTCATTTCGAGAGAGTTGCAGAGTGAAATTTTGAATGCAGAGATATGTTAGGATATCGCAATACCATGGGTCATCACTGGCTATGAGGAAGAGATGTTCATTTGGTAATTGGTCGTGCACAAGTTCTCCTGAGGTAGTGGTTGGGAGGTCAGTGATGAGCTCGGTAAGGGCCAAAGATTTCTTGCTTTTAGGGATCACGAACTCAAGGTCGAATTCATGGAGGATAACAATCCAATGTGCAAACTTACTTACTGATAAGGCTGAGGATAAGTATGTATTGCATGGGGTTTGAGTCGGTGACCACTATTGTTTTTTGAAGAAATATGTAGTGGCATAGTTTTTGTACTAAGAGGATGACGGCTAATGCAAGCTTCTCATAGTGAGTGTAGTTGAGCACTAGTCCTGCCAATGTTTTACTAATGTAGTAAATGGCATGTTCATTGTGACCATCAGCCTGCTGGACCAAAACACTTGCAACAGCAGAAGCTGACACCGAGATATATAGGAGGAAATCTTTGTCAAAGTTTGGAGGTGAGATGAGGGGTGTCGAATCCAATTCTTGCTTCAGTGTGTCGAAGGAGCTTTGGGCATGGTCATCCCATTTGAAACATATGTCTTTCCTAAGTAGACGCAGAAAACCATGTGCCTAGGTGGCATAATCAAGAACAAAGGTGCCCCAAGGTGTGGTAAACATCGTTTTGTATTGATCTTAAGGGTGGATCTGTATTTGGTTATAGCCAGAGAATCTATCCATAAAGGATAACATTTCTCTACCAACACAAGAATCGATGATTTGGTTGATGAAGGGGGTAGTGTAGTTGTCTTTGGGTCAAGCGAGATTGAGATCGTGGAAATATGTATAGACTTGAATGGTACCTTGCTTCTTGTTGATAGGGACACTGTTGGAAAACCATGATGTATAAGCAATAGGGGAAATGAATCTATCCTATAGGAGTTTTTCGATCTCAGCCTAGATGGTGGGGGCCTTAGAAGGGTGAATAGGTCATTATTTTTGTTTGACTCGGGTGACGTCGGACCATGTGTCAATATTATTTTCGACAATTGAAGTGTCTAGGTCAGGCATTTCTTAATATGACCATGTGAATACAACAAATAATTCTTTGAGAAGGGATGTGAAGTCCGTGATTTCCTACAGTGAGCATGACACACCAATTGAGATGTTTTTGATGACTAATGGTATGATAGAAATATCAAATTGAATGGTGGGGAAAATGTTGTCTAAGTTTCCTTCTTCGATGGTGTCATGGACCGGAATGGGATTTTTGACCCAATTGATATGACTAGGAGGTAAAAAATGTTTTGATTCAATCGAATATTGCTGAGCCACTGACATGGTAGGGGGGCTCTGAGTATGGATAAACGATGACCTATGATGGAGTTCATCCCATGGGGGTTCATCTGAATTCTTGGATTCTATTATTTCTTCATATGTGGAGAAGAAATATTCTTCTAACATGTCTTCATCAAAGTAAAAGGAATCATCAGAGTGGGCATGAGTGGGCCAATGAGTGATGGGACCGGTTGGTTGGATGGGACCAACTTTGGAGGTAGAGTCACTTGGTGGAAGGGGTATCGAATCAAGATGAAGGATGTCCATATAGAGAATGGGGCTTGTGGGAGGAAGGAGGATCTCTTCTTGTGGGAAGACGAGGGGGTCTAATTCCTCTAGGGAAATTGGTGATGGGGGATCGTGACCGCCAAGGTGAGGAGAAACCACTAGAATTTTGGGCCCTGTGGTGTCATCCTTAGAGTCATTTTCTTCTTCAATCAACATTGGGAGGGTTGTTCCCGAAGGGGTAAGGTTATCCAATAGTCACTTTTGTGTAGCACAAAGGGTGCGTAATGTGACCAATTTAGTACATTGGAAGGAATGATAAGTCATCAACCTACATTACTGACACGGTTGAGTAGCGTAGGTGTGATTGACAATGATGGTAAGACTTGGAGGTCAACGAAGGGCAAATGTTGGTTGGGAAGTGACTTTGGCCATTGAGTTGTCACAAAGGTGCTTGTGATAGGAGTGCAGACCGTTGTGGTAATGGTATTGATAAAAGTTGCTTCTAGTAGTTGAGGGGAAGGATTCTCTTCCAATGGTTGAGTGAGGAAAATGGTCACCAAAGCATCCTAAAAGCGAGGGAGGTAGGGACAATGATGTGTGCAATTCCCAAACTAGGAATAAATCGAACATGTGTGATAGGTACACAGGGATTTAGATTTATTGTTCAACTTGGGCGAAGATGAGGTGCCCCCTTGTTGGAGCAGATTTACTTCAACCAAATTTCACTCACTTAAACACCAACAAACCCCAAGACATTGGCGCTTTCGGAATCACCTACGAAGTAGGCGAAGTCTCACTCAAGGTATCTATGGGAACTGCAGGAACCAAATTTCTAAAGTAGCGAAGGGGTGCGACAAGAAACTAACAACCATAACATCCCAGACTTTGATAGAGTGCATTACTTAATAGTTCAAAAAATCGCATGTATATCATTTAACCAACTATGACATATATTTACTTAACAAATCATTCATACAACCACATTGATCCACACTTATTCAGCAATATTCAAATGTAACAAATACACAACACATTATCACATTATTCATACTCATTGAACACCAGATGTAACGTGGAAACCCAAATGAGAGAAAACCATGGAAGCGCTTTCTCTCATTTACAGTGACTTACAGATTTCACTTCATGTTTTACAATGACTTACGAATTTCTTCTTCTTTTATAGTGGATCTGTGCACGCAACCTGTAGATCATGCGACTCTCTCATCATAGCATTCAATATCCTTGACATACATACCAAAATAAGGATACCAAAGAATGAGTATCGACTAGCCAGTAAACTAACAACTAACTAATAACCTCCAAAATACCAACCCATTACATATTTATAGGGCACACACAGCCTGCCCCACTCCCACATACATACCAAAATAAGGCTACCAAAGACTGAGTATCGACTAGCCAATGAACTAACAACTAACTAGCAAGCTAAAAAATCCCAACCCATTACATATTTATAGGGCGCACACAGCCTGCCCCACTCCCACTACCCCATTACTCAACTATTCAACTCATAAATGTATGTGGACAAAAACTCCTAACTAACTTACTCAACTTCACCCATGACATAATCAAAATTCTCTTCTTCCTGGATTCTCGGCCACTGCGTCGGATTCGATCCATCTTTGCCGTACCACTTCACCTTAACCTTGTTCACACATCAATTGTGCAAACTTTACCTAAAAATTTACCTTTCCCAACAGGACCCCAACACTCACATGTGGCTCGTCCCGATCCACTTCAAGGTTGCGTTAGTGAAGTCTTGGAATTCACCAAAAACTCATCATACATTTTCTTAAGATCCTCGACCATTTACTAAATCTCGTCTCTATGTCAGCACACCTCTTGTACCAAATCGCTCGTCAGATGTGTCTATGATTGATGCTCAGTCCATTGATACTGCTTTTTGTACTTTGTTGTTCGCACCACTAATAATCTGTAGGACTTGCTCTACCTCACTTTGCGACTCTTCGACCATCTCCGTTCGTCACTGTTGCTCGATCCTCAGTTGATTAACCTCCTGTTGTAGTTGTTTGTTCTCTACTACTTTAATCGTTTTCCCTGCAGGCGACAGATTCTTCAACTGACTCTTTAGATTTGTCATCTTGTTTTTTGTTTCCTCCAATTTGACATTAGCCTATTTCATCTTCGCATCATCTAGCAGTTCTTCCCATGCTTGTGTGGCTTCTGCAAATAAGTTTCCACATTCGCTTTTACAACCTTTGATAGATTTGATTTCTTCAGTGACATCTTCACTTCACTGCGCTGTTTCCTTTGGTGGAGTACTTGGTACTAACTTCGCCTCCAACTCACCAATATTGTCGTGGAACCCCAAAAGGAATCCGATTAATCTCATCATCTTTTATTCAATAGCCATATCTTCAACTACCTCGGCCTTAGGTACTGCATAGCAATCTACCGTGACAACATTCTGCAGCTGCTCCTTCTCTTTGAAAATTTCTTCCCGTTCCTTCTGGAGCTTCTCATAGTCCTCCTGCAATGTACTATGTTATGTTCAATACTTAAATCATTTCACCATAAGTATTTTGTTATCGTACCTTGATCTCCTCTATGACATGCTGTTGAAGGTTCTACATCATAAACATGGGTAATACTAAAAAATTTAAATAAATATAGCTCAGTTTATGAGCTTGCTCCTGCAATCCTAGATCGCCAAAACTTAACGCTTGTGGAAGTAGTTGTATTGCCTTTCCCGTCATAGAAATACATTCATGTGGCATTGCTTCTTCATTTGTTCTTCCCTCTATCTATTGCACAGCTCCCAGCATAACTAGAGCTATATTAAGTCCCTAGATAGATCGTCGGAGACCATCGAGCTGATCCATCACTTCCCCAAATAACTGCATAGTTTTCTCCTCGACCAACTGGGATGTTTCTTTTGTGACCTTCGTCATACGATCATACATGATGCTAATGTCATCCTAAATTAAGGCCATGATATCCTTTTTCTTCTCCACTTTTGACTTCTTCCTTTGTCCATGTGCTGCAGTTGATGGCTTTCTCTTATCAATAGGCTCTGGATATGTCTCTATCACACTCAAATCCCGACCTTCTTCCTGCAAATTTTCCTGAGCATGAATATGTCCCCCAGTACTCCTTGCAGTATTGGAGTCTTTATCGTCACCATGGGATTCATTCTACACGGAGGTCCCACCCTATTCTCGATCTTCTTGTGACACATTCATGGATATCTACTTAGCTTCGATGGGGACCTTCCACTCTATTGGCCATTTTTCAATAATGGCAAGGATTCCTGCTCTGATAGCTTATAACCAGTGACCAACCACTATTTATATGGATTGTGTCTCGCTTGGACATACATGTGGTAAGGTATGACCTTAAACTTGATAATTCCCCTGAACTTGGAAACCACCGACGCTTCTATGCATGGAATCATGGGTACATAATGTCAGAGTTCTTCCTTTTGCATGTAAAACTGCACATTGTTGTCAACTTGTCTCTTTGGATCGTCGCTAAACCATAGGTTAGCATACTGCACGGCCAAACACAGAATAGGATGACAATCCATCACCCAGTATTCTTTCGGTTCTGCCCAATCAATAAATGAAATGAATATAACAAGTTAGGAATAGTGAAATGGGTTACCTTTATCCAACGCGTCCTGGCAGTCACTTAGAAACTCATTCAGCAGGAAGGTGGCCCACTTCATCTGCACCCCTTCTACACACTACTCTGCAAACACAATCACTATCGTAGGTACTTGGTTCGACCGACAATTCCTAAGAACCTTACTTGCTAGTGCCTTTGCTGCGAAGCACACTCAATCATTGATTGAGGATTTTTTGTAGCCCTGTTGATCTTTCGTCGGATTATATTTTGTCTTCATTCGGTTTGCCAACTCCCTGTCTTTCTCTTTTCCTACAAAAAATGTAGCATGGTCAAGACCTGCCTTCGACAACCCCATGAACTTTACAGTTAGGTACGAGTGGATGGAAATATTCTTGTCGAACCACAAGAATCCTCCATGCACACACAACAGTAACTATTTGACACATGCATTGACTTCCACTGATTTCCCAAAGTGTGGTATGTCGAGCAGCGACAGAACACCTGACTGTTGCAATCCTATGGCACATGGCATAGGCTCCAAGAAAATAGTTTGAGTTCCCGCATCTAAAATTGGTTGCATATACTTTGTAGGGGCGAATTATGGAAACTTCCTGAGGCCATGATCCAGATAAGACAACTTGGAAATCGTTCCCATCATATCTCCTTGGGTGATAACCCCTTTCGGTATCTTAGGAAGCACCATGGAGTACTTAACATTCCTCCCAATCTTTACAAGTTCCGCACTTTGCCTCCTCGGTGGCATATATGGTGGAAGTAACAATGCCAAATAAATCCTAGACCCAGACGCTTCCTAATCATTCCTTCGCTTTGAACGGGTTTCAGTAGCTTCCTACCATGCAAATGATCGATTCTTCTTTTGTGGTTCAACTGGAACATGTGTCGACATAATTTCTGGTTGTTCTTGCTCAATTGGAATGATCGCTCTGACAACAAATTCTGCAACAGAAATTTCATCAACACTCATCTCGGACATGATGACCTCCATTGCTACAAACCCAGACTCAGATTTATTCAACACTCTAACACTTTGGGCTCTCGGCTCTCACAATGCGCTTAATCACTCATGGAACAATAGACCAACTTTTCATTCTGATCGGTCTTTAAATTCGGCCTTCAATCTATCCTGTCAGTGATTTTTCCAATATTGAGTGAATTGGACTAAGTCCTTGGAAATGATTATCCTTTCCGGTGGTAATCTTGTTCACAAAAGCAAGTATTTCCGTCATTTAATACGAGATGCTCCACTAATGCCGCCACTTCGTGCTCCATCAATATAGCATTTAATGAACATTTGGGAAACTGCGACACAACCTCCACTTCGACTGAAATATGATTTATGTACAAATACCTACTACGACTTAATAAACTGCGACATATACTTAACTACATGGGCTAAATTTGACACTAACTAAACTTCAACACAAAAATAACTTGGGGTTTCCAATATATATATATATATTCTATGTACAAGCATACTTAATGCAAGAAGGCACGACTTTCCCTCTAAGGTTTCAATTGGCTTCCATTTACCAAACCCTTGAGAATTTTTCCATTTAGATTCCGCAATTGTAAAACACCTCCCTCTGTCACATAGTTAATCACATAGGGTCCCGACCAGTGCATTCTTAGCTTACCTGGATGTTTGAAGAACTTATTGTCATATATGAGTACTAGATCCCCTCTCTGAAACTGCTTCCTTTTAATGTTGCGATCATGCCATGCCTTCTCTCGATCCTTTTGGACCTGCTGTTGAAATCCTGCTATGAACCTATGTTTCTCCAATTGTTGTAGCTGCGACAGCCTTTATTCGACAACACTAGTGTCTAACATACCTATGAATGTAGCAACCCTCAAGCTCAACACAATAAACTCCATTGGCATGACAACTTCTTGATGACATACCGACTTGAAGGGTGTCTGTCCTGTTAACTTTTTGAATGTTGTTATATATTCCCATAAGACCGCAGGGATCCTTAGATCTCAATCGTCGTTGTTCACATTATAGACCTTTGTCAAAGCATGTTATAGTATCTTATCGAACGCTTCAATGGTCCCATTATCTTGTGGATGATATACAGTGCTTTTTTTGATGATGAGTTTAAAACTCCTGGGTAAGTGCCTCAATAATATTATTGACAAAGTGAGATCCTTGATTGCTCAACAAAACTCGCGGGAAACCAAATCTAGTAACTACATTTTGAAACAAGAACTTCATAGCAGTTGTAGCACTACAATCCTTCACGTGTTGAGCTTCATCCCACTTGGTCAAGTAATCTGTCGAAGTAATAATGTAACGTGCTTTTGACCTCTTTGCAAGTGGATTAATTGGTCCCACAAAGTCAACGACCCATTTCTCAAAAGCCCGCAAAGATACTTGTGGTACTAATGGAATTTCACCCCTTTTGGATGGTTTCCTAGTTCTTTGACAGACATCACAAGATCGATAGTAATCCTTAGCATCTTTATGAAGTGTAGGCCACCAGAGTCTTGCTTATGAAGTGTAGGCCACCAGAGTCTTGCTTGCAATATCTTTTGAGCCATGGATTTTCCTGCATAGTGGCCTCCTGCGACACCCTCATGAGATTTAGCCAAAATCATTGGTCGCTCATGCTTCATAACACATAATATTAATACTTCATCTGGTACCAACTTATATAACTGACCTACTATCAATTGATAATCTGCTGCTTTAACAACCAAGTGTTTCTTTTGATTGATAGACAAGCCTACAGGTGTCATTCATGTCGCCAAAAAGGTTACTATGTCTTCAAAATATTCATTTACTATGCTGACCGAAAATAGCTGTGCATTTGGGAGGTTATCATCCAAGTTAACTGGCTCTTCCCTTGTTTCTAACCTTGACAAATGGGCAGGTCTCACATTTAACCTTCCAGGTTTAGCTATGATTTTGAAGTCATACTCTTGAAATAATAAGAGCCATATGTAGATTCTCCCCCCAACACTGGCTTATTAACTAGGTATCTCAAACCCGAATGATCGGTAAACATTTTAAAATGACCCCCTAAAAAATAATTCCTGAACTTTTGTAAGGCATAAACCATAGCTAACCCTTCTCTTTCTGTCATAGTGTAGTTTCTTTATGCAGTGGATAATTTCCTACTAGCAAATGAAATGGTATGATCAATAAATCCTTCTTCCAACTGAGCCAAAACTGCACCTAATACAATGGATGAAGCATCGACATGAACATGAAACTCTTTTCTCAAGTTAGGGAACACTAAAATAGGCGCAGTTGCCATCTTTTCTTTCAATGTGTCGAGGCTCTGCTGGCATCCTTCATTCCACTAAAATTTAGTATCGTTCTTCAACAACTTATTCACTGATGATGTGATACGTGCGTACCATTTAATAAACTTATTATAGTACCCTGTATAGCCCAAAGTTATTCTCAATTGTCGAATTGATGTTGGTGGCGGCAGGTCAACTATAATGGTGATCTTCGCAAGATCCACCAACAGACCATGTTTGCAAACCACATGACCCAACAATATACCAAATGGAGCACAAAAAATACATTTCTTCAAATTTAAGGATATCTGATACTGCCTACAGTGATCCAACATCAATCTTAGGTTCTCAATATGTTTCTTCAACAGTCCGTAGACTATCCAATCGTTGAAGTATACCTCCAAAAACTTATGTATGAACTCCTTAAAGGCTATGACTACAACCCTAGAAAAAATGGTTGGCGCATTATTGAGACCGAAGGGAATCACTGTATACTGATAACAACCCCATTTAGTCGCAAACGTGCTCTTGTGTCGATCCTCCTTAGCAATTTTAATTTGATGATGACCTGAAAATCCATTTGTGAATGAGTAAGCTCCCTGGTCACCCACATTCACTAATACTTCATCTATAAAAGGTGTCGGGAATGGATCATGCAAGCAAGCATCAAGAAACTTCCTTAGATCCACATAAATTCATATTTCACCAGTATTTTTATCTTGGACCACCATCAGACTAATCCACTGAGACTCTTCAACAGGTTCAATAATTCCTACGTCGAGCATTTTGTCAAGCTCCGCTCTTACCTTTTCCTTATTTTTTGGATTCAACCGATATCACCGTTGTTTAATAGGCTTCACATCAGGATTTAATAGGATCTTCATTTCTCCCAAATCACCATCAATACCCTTTATTTCTAAAAACTTTGTAGGAAATAAATGTCGATATTCATGTAATAGCTCAGTAAGCTTACCCACAGTCTCATCGTCCTAGTAATCCCCAATATTAGCAAATTTATGATTTTCACTTGAGCCAATTTTTACCTTCTTTGTCTTCAAGGGCTGCAAGAATTTATCAGACTTGATCTTAGGTCCCTCTAGATATCGACTTCCTTATGTTTTTGGGATATTCACATCCCTCAGATCATCATTTGGGTCACCAGTAATATTGTAACATTCCATTGCTTGCTCGAGTGTCATAGTCCATTGCAGTAGATTAGATAACTGTAAGGGTATTTCTTCATAAATTTTGGCCTTGTCTGTCTGTAAAGCTGCATCTATTGACGGGTTCTCATATTCATAATGGAATCTCTTCCTAAAATTAATAGCCATGTTATCCAAATCTGTTGTACCTTGTCATAGCTCCAAAGCTGTATACCTGCTTCACGGTATAGTATCCAAGGTATGGATGAACATGTGGACCCATTCTTGTTTAGGTACATGTTCTGATTCTCTTGTAAATAATTCCAAATGATCTTCATGACTAGTTAACCCATTATAATTTTCTTGCTTATGGTATATTACTTCTCCAAATCCGATTTCTAGTAGCCTTTTGCACTGTGACCAACCCTGTATCTTTTCCTGATGGGTATCCCACCATCTTGCTAGAGTAGCTTTCAATGTGACATCTAAAGCTAATATTCTTTGTTGTTCATGTATTGTTATCACACAACTTGTATTTGCCCCAAAAGGTAATCCTATCCAGGATGGTAGAGGTGTTGGGAAACTAAAGGGGTGACCTAAGAGAGCCATGATTCCCAAGGATAAATGCTTGTCACGCTAATCGAGGCACTCTTATCTTTATATCAAGCAAATGAAATACCAAGGGGGAGACTCTAGCTAACCAAAAGAGGCTACGAACCTACTCTAGACCTTCTAGGGAAATGTGAAGTTGAAAGGAGAGAGAGATCAAGAGTAAGTGCATCTAGATCTAGGGAATATAAGTGGACAAATGGAATTTGGGCTTGGTTGAGGAGGCTTATAGAAGGGATTAATGCTCAACCATGAAATGAATATGCCACTTATGAGCTTAAAGAAGTAGATCTAGATAGATCTAATGCCAATCTAAAAGACCCAAGTGGGGCCCACCCTTAAATTAAGGAAAATGAGTGAAATGGGGCCGACGAAGTGAAATTGAAGTAGGAATGGCACTAGGAGGGTGGCTAAGATATATATATGAAGTTTAAATGACAAAGTAGCAACATCCATATGATAGATGTGGAAAACGACTAATAACCCACAAGTGTGGCCTCCCTTGGAGATAACAAGTGCCTTAGATCGAGGGGTAAATGGAGTCGGATTCCAACCAAATTTGGTCTCTAAGGTTCATTAATTAATTAAGAGTTGGGTTTTAGTTATTAATCCCAAATTATCGCCAGATCTATCGAATCTATAAAACTAGGGTTTTAATAATGAGGGTTTGAAGTGACCAATGGGTAAAATGCATGAAAACAAATACGTACCTTGTAGATCTTATCTCAAATGCTTGTGGCTTCCAAGTACATTGATGATCCTTCCATTTAGTTACAATTCCAAGCTAGATCCAAGTGATTCCAAGCAAAAACGTCCAATCCCAAGGAGGAAAAGTGTCTTCTTTACTTGCAAAATCAAACTACCTAAGTGAGATTTGATCCACGGATAAAAGATGAGCTATGCACAACATATCAAAAGAATTAAATCAATGGAAAAAACACAATTGAAAAAATCCCTCAAGATGAAAACTTCATGCCTAGAGAAGATGTGGGAAACCCCTGCAATCGTCCCTCAAGCAATTTGCACCCCTACAGTAGATGAATTCGGCCTCCCTCTGTAGATGTTGGAAATCACCTGTGAACAACTTAGATGTCTAAAGAAAAGATTTATAATCATGTACAAGAACATTCATCAAATCCAAAGAAGCAGATCTATAAAATAATTTTTTATTTCCAAGAGTTCAAGAGCCCAAAGGTGCCTTTACAATGAGGGGGGTCTCTTCCTTAAATACAAATGAGAGAGACCAAAAACCTAACCACTTTATGAACGAGTGGTGGAGATCAAAATATAAACATAATACAATCGACGACTATGATGAGCCGGAGCTAAAACACATGGATCAACTCACTAATGAGGGGTGCGCACTCATTAAGGTGGCCCTAGGGGGGCGCACCACATAAAAGATGACTAGGATGAGTGTGAGGAGCACATGGTGGGGCTAGGAGGTGTTAATATCCTTCACTAGCATCACCCCATGGCACAATGATAAAATATATGACTCAATAACATCACAAAGTGACCAAATTATGGCCCCCTCAATAACATCATAATACATCAAAATAATGCCACAGAGTGTGTATGGACCCCACTGAATGATGAAAACTGTGCCGGAAGGTGTGGGATGCATCATGAATTACCTCTGAACAAACCTCATGCTAATTCCTTTCCTCATTTTCCCAAATTGAATTTCGCAATGACCATTTTATCCCATTTTTTATCCTCAGAAAATCACTTGTAAATCAATAAAATGCATGTACCTCTCTTCCTGTTGCTCCGAGCACAAATCTGATTATACCAAAGTGTCTGGGGGTATGTAAATATGGTAATAACAAGGGGCTGGACCCCATACTCCCTCTGTATCACCCTAGGAGAACCAAAAAAAAAACTCATATGTGCTGCCAGGCCATTTTATTATGGCAAATCTGCATAAAAGTGACAATCTGAGTGAAATATCATCCTGGAGTGTCTATAATTGAAAATATGAGTGTCCCAATGGACTCAGAAGGTCCAAATATGCTATAGATGAGTACCCATACTCCTTATGGCAACCTGTATAATCATCTGTAGTCTCAACCATACCCAAACAATGTAAAAATAATGGTATGAAAATAATAATAACCATAAAAAAATATATCAACCATCACATGAAACCTATGTCCACTGTATGGAACCATCAAAGGTGTATCAAAAGACCATAAATCGTCATCCTCGAATATCATTGGTCCAACTCATCTCAGATCCCCATGGTTGACTTGGTCAAACTAGGTTTGATAGAAATTCTTGATTTTGCAAGTACAAATGGTTAAGGTATGCTCTTTTAATCATTCTAATAGCAAGACTTAAAGTAGGAAGCATCATTTCATTGGCGGTTAATCAGTAATTATATCAAATATAAGTTTAAATAATCATTTACTCAAAATATAACCTCAAGAGTATACTCATTTTGTAGACGTGAACATTTTGCTAGCAAAGGGTGAGGGTGAAGAATGCTAGGCTAGGATAAGGGGATGACTTGACTGACTCAACACTGTGATACTTCGGATAAGGGAAAGGGAATACACACTTAAGAATATATCGGATAATAAACACACAAGGAATGGCAGTGTCTCACAAATGGAATAAGTTGTTTAGAGAGGTGCTTATTTAACCTTGGAAAATGTCTACAACTCACATCCATGTTGAATCCTGCTTGATGAGGATATTTTCTAGAACCGTCGTAATTAGGTGCACAACTAACCATAACTTGAGGTTCTAGGGGACACTTAGAATTAGTTGTCCCTTACTCCATCTCACATCCCAACCCATAGGCTCCGTGAGGTATTTAATCATTACATTTAAGTCATGGCCAACAGTCTATGGATTTAGCATACATTTAACCACTGCTTTTCAGGCCTTTAGGACCCTTTGAATTTTGCATGTGCTTAGAAGCACAACTAATTGCAGCTTGCATCTAGGGTGCTTTAACATTTCAATTTCCATAGCCCTCTTTCATTGTGCTGAGAAGCACAGTTTTAATTTGTTTCCATGGGCTTGCACAAAAGATAAGATAATAGTTTCCATATGCATGTAATGATGGTCGTACTATTTGCTTCAGGTTTAGCCAACGCAAATCAAGCAACTATGGGGATTATCCACAATCGGGACCAAACATCGGGGCAACCAACTAGAATGATCGAGGTATCAAATCCAACTACCTAAGCTCAGGAACCAACACCAACAGGTTCTCCTAGCCCATAAGGATCAAGGCTTCGATAAGTTTTGTAGCCAACTTAGAGCTGAGACACAAACTAACAGGGATGCTATCCAACATAGAGGCAAAAGTGGGGAGGTCCTCCATATCAGAGTCTGAGGTGTAAGTCAGGGTGAAAACCAAAGATGGGAGAGAGAACGGATGGATGGGGAAAGTGAAGGTGATGCATAAGCTAGCAAGCCATAAATGGTGGGAATGATCACGTCCACACTACTAAGAGGGTAAAACCAATGAGTATAAACATGAGCTTCTAGTTCTGAGTAATACGACCATTTAGATAATCATTTACAACCATATCCATATTTACCATATATCTATACCTCCAAATCATGACCACTAGATACTAAGTCAAGCTACTAAGATGACCAAAATAGCAAGACAATCATAACCAATGCAGACTATATACCTGCTAGGCCATATACTTGTACCTTCTATCTAGATCATCAATAACCACTGGATACATTGCTGCTAAAACTCTGGGCATTGCACTACTTTGTATGGAATTAAAATGGTCATCTCGGTCATCAAGTCTGAGGTCACAAGGATCAGTCTTGGCATAAGGTTCACTATTGTCTGATCTGGGGCTGCTATGATATGTGAGTGATCATCAAAAGTACTGCTCATCATAGGATGATCTCATCAAAACTGTGTAAAGGCCTGGCTCAAAAATATACAATGAACTGCTTTGCAATTATGGTATCCCAACCACTATGGATGTGATAGCATGTACCTTTACTTCAAATTCAAACATTAAAACATCTAAATTAGGAATCCCCTCGTAAGTAGGTATATCACATACCTCTTTACCAACCCAACGAAGTGATCTAGTAACATAAGCACACCTTCTTGTAGATACTTCATGTAGTCCGTTATGCCAATTCTCCAGTGCTTCCCTCAAGTGTGAGAAACACAAACTAACACTTCGCCAACTTAGGGTACCATCTGCTGTTGGTTTAACATAATCATCCATTATTGCAGTGACCTTATAGATATTATCTAAGTCTTTAGGATTGTATTCTTCTCGGACAAGTTCGACATACCTTGGACCCTCCAAAGGATCCAAAGGTGCAACAACTCTTATATCCCCTCCTTCAAATGTCATCAACCTTTTCTTCATATTTATGATTGTATGGTTCTTAATGGCCCAATCAATACCAAGCAATGCTGGGTAGGGGTTAGTGTCATATAGGATTTCTATAACTTCAAAATCAACATAGCTTTGCAACCCATCTATGTCAATAAGGACACCCACCATTCTTCCAAATGGTATTAATTTTTGTTGATTAGATAATCTTAATTGGATAGGTGACCATACCAAATTAGGTTTTCCCATCACTTCCCATGTTTGTTTAGTAATGAAATTCACACTTGACCCTAGATCCAAAATAATAAAATCCATGTCAAAGTCCCCAATCTACGGACTAAGTCGTAGTTCCCTCTCTGTTCTTATCATCTTTTGCAAATTAATTAAAGATTTTTCCTGAGGAATTTATTTTTCTAACTCATTAATTAAACTCTGTAATTCCTTTAAAGTAGTTTCATATTTTACTAAATCTAGACATATTTTTAGAAAGTTATTCAATGTACTTACCTTTCTTGATTTTCGCTTTGGATCCGATCAGTCAAAGAAAACTAGCATATCATATATAGGATCTTCATCGAAGACTGGGGCTGTAGATGTTGAAGGTTCCCTATGAGATGTAGTAAATTCCTTCCTTGTGTCCACAAATGTCTATTTTTCCTTTTGAACATCAAATGGAACTATTCACTGCGTGGTTGGTATGATTCTAGGAGCACATGGATCAATACATATTTCTCTATCATCTCATGTCGCATCTCCTCTTCTTGTAACGACAACAACAGTTGGCTGCTCTTGTCTTGGTTTGGATGAGATATTTTGGACATTCTGGTTCTGGTTCTGATTTTGATTTTGATTTACCTTAGCTTTCCATTTTGCTATGAGTTGCAGGCAATCCTTGAGAGTGTGGCCTAGTGATCTGCAGTATGTGCACATCGAACATGGATATGGATAGTCCATGGAAAAATGTCTTGGATGACAGCAGTTATAACAGATTATCTGACCTCTAACTCGACCGAGTCCTCCTCATCCTTATCCTTGGAAGCCACCCTTTGGTTGATTAAACTACACACTACTCCCTTCACCTTGCTCCTCACCTTTAATTCTATAAGCATCTATTGTTCATTATGTGAGCAACTGATATGCTCGACAATCCTTCTCATCATGTCCAACTGAACGACATAATTTATAGAACATGTTTGTGGAGTACTTATAATTTTCTATAATAGGTAACATTCTTCTGGTTGATGTCCCCTGGTTTGACAAATCCTACACCAAACTCCAGCTCCAGGTTTCAACGGATTAGGAGCTCCAACAACTATATAATCCTGGAATGCTATGCATTGGTCTTTAGAATGACCCTCCTTCTTACACTTGGTAAACCAAACATATCCTCTTTTGTCCTTTACTTTCTTGATGTCTTGGATTTGGAATGACAGGTTCACCAACTGCAACTGGATTTGAGCCATACTTGCTATAGTATCTCCAATGGGTGATGCTTCTAATTTCAAAGCCAACTCAAGGGCCTTAGTCTGTGACACAATCTTTTGTTGTGTAAGAGGAAATCTGGTGCGTGGCATTAAAGCAGCTATAAATCATTCTTTATGTTGAAGATCAATCATCTGGAAGCTTACATGAACCATCAATGTTTGAATCTCTGGTCAAATTCCCATACAGATTCATTTGTCGACTGCTTGATCTATTTGAGTGCAGTAATACACTGCGATTTAGATTTTGGCTTCTTAAATTCATCTTTTAAGGCATCTCTAATCTCTAACAAAGTCTACGGTGGTTGTCCAATAGGTACCTGTGAAAAATTCATGAACCAATTCATAGCACGACCCCTAAAGTTCGTAATCATTTGCGCTCTCTTTACATTGTCATCCCACACTTGCTTAACAATCCAAACTGCATCACATAAAAACCAATGTTGTTTTGTGTCCTATGATCCATTCGCATGAAATATTGGTAGCTTTCATATCATCCCCAACCATTATGCTTCTTAGGGGTATTGGTTGATTTTGTATTACAGGAGCAACACTTATAGTAGGGATATTCATCGAAGTGATGTTCTGGATACCACTACTATTATTTGCTTGAACCAATTGTGACGAGCTAGTATTTCTTACCTCAGTTTCTGGAGATGCACGTGGGGTCACAAGTATGTCGCAGTGTCTTGCCTGATTTGGTTCAATAATATAGTCCTCAAAAGTGGGTTGATATCCTTCTTCTTTGTCCTCTTCTCTATCGTAATATTCTTCTTCAAGTTGTGGTACCGGTTCGTAGTCCCTTTCTTCAGTCACACTGGAACCCTTTCCTTTTGTCACAGTTGTCCTTCTCTTACTTGGTCGAAATATTCTTCCACTCCGCAGTAGATCACACTCTTCATCTGTTTCGTTGTCTCCTTTCCTTTTCCTGTCAGCTCACTTCTTACAACATGCTCTCAGATCATTCCCCACCGACATCCCGAACCACCACGCACAAATGGCTTACTCGTTGGATTCCATCCTCATAACCCCTTTATCAGAAAGCAACATTTTAATCCACAGTTTCAAATATTTCATGTACTTACCTTGCGATACTTGGAATAAATCCCTTTTAGCAGTGATATAGGATTTTATGGTGTCTACAACAAACTCTGCAATACACCCTTCTAATATGTTATCTAACCAGAAATTGAAAGCACAATATATTTTATTATCAACACCTTTAAGGGTTCGGATTAGCTCAGGTGTCCAAACTGTAAGCTCACCCCATTGAAAGAACCTCTTTTGAAATGTTAACCTCTCCAACCATTCACTCAATATAACAGGAAACTCTCCAAATAACACTTCATGGATGTCTGAGAAAACGTACTTACCTAACCACGTTTTTGCATCAATGTGTGGATCTCTGTTCCGGCTTTCAACAAACTCTCTCAGCTTCTTATCGATCCAATCCTGGATTTCAGGCTTATCCGGATGCCACATACCCCTTCGACACAGATCCTGGTCCCGACAATGAAACCATTTGTTGGAGGAGAACTACTTCAACGGGGGTTCACTCAGTTAAACACTAACAAACCCCAAGACATGGACCCTTTCAGCATCATTTGTGAAGTAGGTGAAGTCTCACCCGAGGTATCTATGGGAACTGCAGGAACCATATTTCTATAATAGCGAAGGGGTACGATAGTAAACTAACAACCATAACATCCCGGACTTTGACAGAGCACATTACTTAATAGTTCAAAGGATCGCATGTATATCATTTAACCAACTAGGACATATATTTACTTGACAAATCATTCATACATCCACATTGATCCACACTTATTCGACAATATTCAACATGTAACAAATACACAACACATTATCACATCATTCATACCCATTGAACACCAGATGTAACGTGGAAACCCAAACAAGAGAAAACCATGGAAGTGCTTTCTTTCTTGAGCTTCTCATTAATGATCTGCTGGTCTTCTAGATTCTTTATTTCTTTCTTGAAGTTAGCAACTTCCTGTCTTAATCTCTCGGCCTCTTCCATGTGGTCTTCTAGCATCTTTATTTCTTTCTTGAAGTTAGCAACTTCCTGTCTTAGGTTCTCATCCTCTTCCATGCTAGCCATCACTTGTTTTCTTGAAATGTACAGTTCTTCTCGGAGAATCTTGACTTCCTCTTCATTTGAATTCTGCTCTTCTTGATACTTACAAAATTTTTCTTCCAAAGATTTGTTCTTCCTCCTGCTTTTTCTCAACTCTTCAAAGGAACTTATGAGTTCTGCTTCTAAGTTCACCTCTCTTTCCACATCTGAATCATCTTCAGAAGCATGAGTTATTGTCCCTATGAATATATTTTCTTCATCTTCAGTTATCCCTTCACTATCATACTTGCAAATTGCAAGGCTTGCTTGTGCTATCTCTTCATTTGAATAAATATTTTCCAATTTGACCCAGAGTTCCTTGGCTGAGACACATGGTCCAATCTTCCTTTTGATAGATTGAGGTATTCCATCCAATATGGCCTCTATTACATTTGCATGATTTTTCTTGGCTTTCTTTCGCGTTGGAGTCTTTATTCTCTTTGGTGGGATGTAATCAGAGATCACTGCATTCCATACATCGGGTTCCAATGCCTTCAGATAACTTTCCATTCTTGCTCTCCAAAATATGTATTCTTCTTTTTCAAATATTGGAGATCCATTTTCTGTGTAAATATCTTCTTGTTGATCCATAATGGTTTTTAATAGGATCTTCCTTCCAGTGGTTAAACTGTTAGTGAAGGATCCGACTCTGATACCAATTGTTGGTAGATGGTCAATACTGAGAGGGGGGGGTGAATCAGTATTGTTAACTTTTTACCGTTTAAACCACTTATTTAAACTTTAATCAAAACATTGAATCAACAAGATACACAGAACACAAATTTTATCGTGGAACCCCAATTCGGTAAACCACCAACTCTTTATATACTGAAAAATTATATTTACAATAGTTATTTGCAAGCAACCACTTGCTGGAGACCACAATCCTCAAATTTCTCAGCCACTACTGAAGGATGCACCCACACCCTAGTTTATGCCTGCCCCTACAGACAAGGATACACCTGTACCCTGATTTTATAGCCACTACTGGAAGGAGGCTAAGACCCCCTTGCGGGCATGTAGCCTGCCCTAGCGCCACCCTACCACCATTGCCTGATTATTATAAAACTTCTCAGACCTTCTTCAACTTGGTATTCTTACTTTCTTCACTTGGTCTCTTTCTTATTGCTACATAGGTCTTCACTGCCCTCTTTACTTTGCTACTACATATGTCTTCTATTCAACTCTTCTTCTCCTTGAATGTGCACTCAGCCTGGTCTCTTTTTCTGGTATTCAATGCTGCTTCAGATCTCAGCCATACAGAACACTCTTTAATTATGGATCTTCATACTCCTATCTTCTTATACTTCTGCTTCGAATTATACTACTGGGATTCCTTTCTTAGATCTTCATTATTCAACACAAGAGACGCATTAATCCACTTCCATCTTCTGCTATATATATTCTTCATTTTTATGGATCATTGTATCTTTTCAAATGAACCTCATGGCCTTTCATTTTCATGCCTTTTCGAATCTCATGTTTATTTCACATTTATTACAAAATTCTGTTAATCATTTAATTAATTAATTAATTAAACATTCTTTTACCTTTCATTTCCAGACACCTCTTCATTTTGTGTAACAAAATTTTAAGCAATCGTAATTTTATTTTCGCAATACTATTTAGATTTTAAAGATTGTCTTTTCACTTAATCATTTCCTTTTTAATATCCCTTTTTAGATACCATGGGTAATTACCATGGTTTCGAAAACCATGGGATTGAATGTACTTTCACGTAATTTTATTCTTAGTCTTTTTAACCTTACTTATTTAACCTTCCTTCTTTTTAACCTTCTTTCTTTAATCTTCAATCTTCTCCCTTTTTTTTTTAATAAGACTTTATTCTTCTAGTTTCTTTTCTTTAATAATTCCAAGTTTTTTTTTTAATAATACTTCATTAACCACTTAACTCGCAGTAATAACATAATTAATATTTCATGTAACTTATCTAGCTTTCTTATTTCATGAATATTTCTTAAAGTCACTTTTCAATTTTCAAGTCACCTAAAAACTCCAAAGTTTATCTTGAAACCCTATTTTGGCAGGTTCATAACTTTTTCTTCATTCATGCTTAAGGAGAACTAAGACCATGGTTAGATAGACAAACCAACACACCACAAGACCCCCATGTGCTACGGGCCTTTACATTATCCCATAATTTATGGCGGGCATTCTCTTAATGCTACTTGGACCAATTTTGACTAATTATTCCATACTTAGTCAATTTCCTGATTTTCACCATTTTGCCATATTTCTCCAGAGTGATGCCATATTTCTCCAGAGTGATGTCATAATGAAACAATGACTTCATCTTCATGCCACATCATCATCTATCCCATGCCATGTCATCATATCATCATCCATGCCATGTCATCACTACCTTTGACTTTCCTTTAACTTCCACTGAGTTCACTATGCCATCTTGTCCTTGGTTATTCCTTTGTCATCACTGAAATCCTTTTGACATCAATGACAACCATATTCCATATTGCCAACAGGAATCCCTTCCGATACTCGTAGAACTAGATCTAAATTTTCTCTTATGACCAAAGTTTTGGCCACAGATGATCCTACCTATTATGCTCAAGCTAAGGGTAAACCTCATTGGGAACAAGCTATGACTGCTGAGTATGATTCTCTTCTGAAGAACAAGACTTGGTCTCTTGTTCCTCTTCCTTCGGGAAATAATTTAGTTGGTTGTAAATGGGTTTATAAAACTAAATTTACTGCAGAAGGATAGATTGAAAAGTATAAAGCTATATTAGTTGCAAAAGGTTTTAATCAAGTTGAAGGTATAGATTATAACGAAACTTTTGCTCCTGTTGCTAAAATAAAGACAATAAGAACCATTTTATCTATTGCTTCATATTATAAATGGGAAATACACCAAATGTATGTTAAAAGTGCTTTTTTAAATGGTGATCTTAATGAAGATATTTATATGCAACAGCCTCCTGGTTTTATTAATGCTGAATCATCAAGTTTAGTATGTAAATTACACAAGTCTTTATATGGTCTTAAACAAGCACCTAGGGCTTGGTATGATAAAATTGATGCATATTTATTGAATAATGGTTTTAATCATTGTATATCTGACCCTAACTTGTATGTTAAGCATGTTGATGATAATATCATTGTTATTGTTTTATATGTGGATGATCTTATTATCACTGGCAGCCAACCTGTTCTTATTCAAAGTATGAAAAGTGGCCTTCACAAGCAGTTTGAAATGACTGATCTCGGTATATTTCACTATTTCTTGGGTCTTCAAATTTGGCATCTGGCATATGGTATTTTTCTCTTTCAATTGAAGTATGCTACAGATTTATTGGCTCATTTCCACATGAGTGATTGTAAACCTACTCCTATGCCTTTTCAGTCCGGTGTAAACTTAACTGTTGAGTGTACTACTCCTCTTGTTGATGCTACTCTTTATCGTCAACTTGTCAGTAGTTTGATATATTTAACTCACAGCAGACCAGATCTCTCTTTCGCCGTCAGTATGGTTTCACGGTTCATGCAGCAACCTCATGAAAGTCATTGGCAAGCATCAAAGAGGATTCTAAGATATTTACAGGGGACATTGTACTATGGTGTTTTTTATTCGAGCAATACTACAGTTTCGCTTTCTGGTTATATAGATTCTGACTGGGAAGGTGACAGTTCTGATCGCCGATCAACTGCTGGTTATATATTTCAACTAGGTTCAGGTCTGAATTCTTGGTCCAACAAAAAGGTGAAGACTCTTTCTTTATATTCGTGTGAAGCAGAGTATAGAGTAGCCAAAGAAGCAAAAAAAGAAGCAGTTTGGTTACGACATGTTCTCACTGAGCTTGGTCTAGTTCCGACATCGTCCACTGTGTTGAATGTGACAATCAGGGTGTGATTCAACTTGCTTATAATCCGGTATATCACTCCAAGATAAAGCATCTCGATCTTGATGCTCATTACATTCGAGGTCTTGTTGCAGATGGTGTTCTTTCTCTTGAGTATTGTCCTACTGAGCAGCAAGCAACCGATATCTTCACCAAATCCTTAACAGCAGCGAAGTATGTGCATCTTCGTTCCTTACTGGGGATGAGGGAAGTTGTCATCAAGGGGGAGCAATAATGACTCCTTCCTTCCTTAGTTAGTGGGATTTTCTCCCAGTCATTATTAAGGGGGAGTGCTAGAATATTTTATATTTCTTGGAAGGTAATAATGTATTTGTATTATGTCGGAAGATATCCACAATCTTATGTAAAAGAGTAATACATTTATCCCATATTCATTATGGTAAAATATACTCTTGATATTCATTATTATATAAAGAGATGTTATTATGGAGAATTATATTATCCCACATGTAATATGTGAGAGTAATTCCTCCTCATCTCTTAGTATATAATAGAGTCAAGGGATAGTCACATCAATCATCATGATCTATACTTTCACAAGTATTGCTATATTGTATTGGGGTTATTGGCATTGCTCTCTATAAGCTTGGAGGAGATATTCTGGAGATAATAGAAGACTACCGTCCCGTGGACGTAGTCCAATTGGGTGAACCACGTATATCTGGTGTACTCTTTTCTCTTGTTCTCTTTCTGTTCTTATTTATTGTGATATGTTATTGTTTGCATAGATAGGTAAGCTAGTTTAGTTAGATCCATATCTATGACAATTTGTTGTCTGTATATCAGATGAATCACACAGGTTCACTGAAGAAAGTGGTCTTTGGTCCTGACATAGTTGAGATTGCAGAGATCTCCACTGGGAAGATTATAGCGAAAGGGTTTGCACACCATGCCTCTAAAGCATATGAATTCTCACATTTTTTGCCATACTCCCTACCTACCCCATCAGAATTTGATGAAGATTAGAGTGATACCTCTTCTAATGAAGATGAGGATCAAGATCTTGATGTTGAGAATAAAGTTAAAGGAGATTCAGATTCATATCCAGATCCAACACATGCTCCCAATCCATGGCCAAGGCCAATATGGGCTCACAAATTCCTTGTAGCTGCTGAGAACAGAGTTGGGGATCCATCTGACCATAGAACCACCAAATCTCAATATCATGCAAAAATTTCACTATTTCATGCAAATCCACTTCTCTCAGAGAGGTGTTGCATGATGGTGGGGTTTGATCCACAATATCTTGGAGAGACTTGACATGGGGGATCTACAACGAGGCAACAGCTCGGTTTTCTGACAAAAGGTACTCAAAGGTTCATGATTTGGACCACAATGAGCCAGTAGATCCAGTAGCAAGAAGGGTTCCTGAAAGACTTGTTTTGGAAAATATAACTTCTACACAGTGGGAGGCACATCAGAGGAGCAGATCCATATCTAGCACCTGCATTGCTATCTTACAGAGGAGCAGATCCAGATCTAGCACCTGCATTTCTGTCCTACAAAGGAGCAGCTTGCCAATATTTTTGCAAAGGCTTTCACTTAGGAAATTTTTTTCCTTCTCTGCTTACTATGAAGGTTCTTTGAGTTCCCTACTACTGTTCTTTTTTGAGGGGGGGTATTTTTCCCATGATGTTTTTCCCCATTTCCTTGGTTCATGGAAAATTCTTGTTATCATTTATTTGATTGTATGGGTGACCTTTGGTATTAGTAACCAGGAATCAGGATGCAAAAGTAGGGATTAATGGGGGGTGTTAGGATATTTCAATACTCCATCCTTGTCCTACCTAGCAATATTTATTTTTCCTAGTTGTTGATGATGTCATTTTCCCCTAGTGGTGTGTAGATGTCATCCAGGATCCATCTACCACCTTCTCAGCCCTGCATGCATCATTTTAGGACCAATTCAGCCAGTTCCCTATTTTATAGGAACCTACTAAGTGTTCCTGTGCAATCCACCTGAGTTATCTGACTCTTGTGGGGGGTTAGAGTTATGGATTCCACTGATTGTGGCCTCATGTGCCCTTTTCTGATTGGAATGCATCACAAACTCACTATTGTGCCCTCCTTAGTTAGTTAACTGATTGTGACTTCAGTTAACTTAGTTTAGGTTTAGTTCAGTTGACTTTGAGTCTTCTGGAGCACTCCAGTGGTGATAATCCCTATGCTAGACCAACTGAGGTTCAAATTCTCCTACATGATTCGAATTCTATCCATTGTAACATAATTATTTTTATACTGATTATTGGAACATGTGATATTATTCTGCTCCTATTTGAGTTCTACTGCATTATTATTCTTTTGCTCTTTTTTACTGCAGTTTTCACTCTTATTCTAATTTTCTGCTCATTCTTTCTTTGTGAGGTATCCATCATCTCTTAGATCTAATGTGACATAGAATTTCACACCCACACCCCTCTTCCCCCATTTGGAGGAATCCTGTATCTACCTTGATTGCTTTATTTGCTTTATACCTTGTAAAGTTCTTCTTAGAATAGTTTCTTTTTCTTGCAAACAAAGCTAGATCAGTCATTCAAAGTTTATTTGCTTTTTTATTTTGTAAAAAAAATACTAATCCACTACTGTTGTAGTGTAGTAATTAGTCTCATCATTTGATTTACATTTTTCTTTTCACAAGTAATTTAACCTCCTTGATTTCCCGAAGTAAGGTTCGTCAATAAGGGCTTGCCCGAGTATTGAACCAGAAAAGAGATTCCTGGAGTAATTTTGCTAAACAAGAAAACATATTTTAAAACTCTTAAAAGCAACCAAGGCTATTATTCCCGTATGGTATGCACCTCTATGGTTCGACCGACCGGTTGGGTTCATCAAAAGGGAGTGGAGTGACTAGTAATTAGTCCTCAAACTTTTCAATTAACTTCCCATAATGAAAATCCGACGTTATTTTGAAATCACTTTGTTGTGGGAAAATTTTGCAAAGGAAACGAGAACCACTAGAAAGTGACCGTGAGGCCCCATTAGGATACACCCTCGTTTGGTTTCGTATTGGACATCTCCCCGTGACTCTATCTAGCCCACATGTCCTTATGCAGAACCACATAAGGTGAAATATGGACATATTCCCAAGTGCCTCACGGTAGATTGGGAATCCCCTTTTTCCCTTAATCAAATCATCATTCCATTAAATTTAAAATCAACCAAGTACACTGCAAAACACTTTACAATTTTGCATCAACACTTTAATTTTTTGTGACTCCCTTTGGCTCTGGTTCAAGATTACAATACCACTATTTAATTTTGAGTCAACTTATATTGATAATGCCATATCTATGTTTGTGTTGTTGATTTAAATCAAATATTGCAGTTTATTATTTTGATATTTTTTAAGCTTTCAAAAACTTCTAAAAAACAATCACTTCCCCTTTAACAACTAAAAAAAACTTAAGAGACCTAGAAACTCTTTCTTAGGGTCCACCCCCCTTGGATTCGTTAAGAGTTTTCCTAAACGAAGGAGTTAGGATTAGGTGATAACACATGAATCGAGACTTGCCCCCAATGACAGACCTAGCAACTTGAAGATTTCTGTTGTGTTTCCCCCTAGGGGTGTTTTAAACGACAGCAATTCCCATGAGCTAATGAATTGACTATGATAGCGTATGCTGATGCAGAATGGGTAGGAAGTATAGATGATAGGAAAAGCACATGTGGAGTAAAATTATTCTTGGTAAATTGTTTGGTATCCTGGTTGAGTAAAAAACAATTCTCGGTCTCATTGTTTACATCAGAGGCAGAATACATTGCAGCAGTAGCATGCTGCACCCAATTTATTTTGATGAAGCAAACCTTGAAGGATATCGAGGTATATTACAATCATCCTATTCCAATTTTGTGTAATAACACAAGTGTAATTAACATTCCAATAATCTTGTAATGCACTCCAAGACAAACCATATCCCTATCAAATATCATTTTTTGAGAGAACATGTCACCAGAACAATGTCAAGTTGGACTATGTTTACATTGAGGAGAAAATTGCAAACATTTTCACAAATCCTCTTCCTAGGGATACCTTTGAGTATCTTAGATAGAAATCAAGAGTAATTCCCACTCCTCATTAATTTTCTCAAGCCTCATAAAAGTCGAAAGATGTGGGAACATAAAAATGCTCAGGAATAGTAAAACGAAATGCCAAAAGAATATAAGCATTCAGATAGGGGGAACAAAAGAAGAAGAAAGAGAAGCATGCATCCAGGGGGAGCAAAAGAAGAAGAAAGAGAAGCATGCATCCAGGGGGAGCATCAATTTTCCATTGATGTCAAAGGGGGAGAAATTACAAATATTACATAGGGGGAGAGATTACAGATATTGCATAGAAACAAAATTGCGCAATAACATAATTGTACGAATACAGAAAAAGGTTACACAACGACATAATTGGCTAAAGGTTTCCATCAATGGAAAATGGGAAGATTGTCTAGATTTTTTTTGTCATTGATGTCAAAGGCAAGGAAACTACAGATAAAGATTGCAACATGAAGATGAATGGAAATATTGTTTTTGGATGCCTGGTTTGGATATCCTATCTTTGAAGGAATATTTACTCTAGATAATTAGCTCAAATTGGAGTATAGATTACATGGTTTGAAATCTTATTCCAATAAATTTCCAATGGTATATGGAAATCCCTCTAACTCCATAGGAATGAGGAGATATGAAAGAATTTGTAAAGGCAACCCAACTAGAATGCTAGGTCGGCCCTGCCAGGATATTGCACAATGTTATGTTGGCCCAAAAAGTGATTTAAGACTTGTATAAATAAGTGGAGCACTCTCCTCATTTGGTTATCCATCCATTAAGGTGTGGAGCTCTGAAAAAGTACGCAATTCCAAGGAGAAGATGAATTTTCTTGGGGTCTTGAAGATGATTTCTTGTGTTTTATTGAAGATGTTCTAGATTCTTGAAGATGTTTTTGAAGACATTTAAGGAGGAGGAGGCACACCTTGTGAAGAGGAAGGATGTTTTCTTGCAGGAACTTCTTTGGTTAAGGAAGAATGTATGTACTCTGATGAATGCAAAGTAGTCAGGGTTATCTTGTGCAAATTAGAGTGCACAGTATAGAGTGTGACAATGTGACAGTAGTGAAGAGTGAGGCAGAGTATGCGAATTAGTGAACATTTCCTTATGCAGAGAAAAGCATGACAAGAATGTTGGTGTGTAGTACAGAATCTAGGGTTGTCTTATGTAGAGAAGAGTACACAAAGCAGTGTGTGACATAGTAGAGTGCACAGAGCAGTGTGCGATAGAGAAGAGTGCATAGAGTAGAGTACAACATAACAAAGGGCACATAGAAGAGTATGACATAACAGAGTGTGCAAAGAAGAGTATGACATAACAGAGTGTGCAAAGAAGTTAGTATGACAGGGAAAAGTGCAACAGGTGAAGTGTTAAACAATACATCATTAAAAAATTCAAGGAGTTGGTGTTTCCTTTCAGTTGGTGCCAGAGAATCTAGGGGGTTGGTGCCTCCTACAAGTTATTGTTCCAACATATAAGTGTATGCAAATCATTGTGACCATTGTTTATAGAAATAACATCTTCATGTGGTTTTCACCCTAGTTAGGTTTCCACATTAAAATCTTGTGTCTCTTGTATTGTGCATTTATTTTACTACTGCTCAATGGTAAATAAGTTTTTAAATTTAAAGTTTTCCCTATACTGATTCACCCCCTTCTCATTATAGCTGATTTTTCCAACACAAACTGGGCATCCAAAAACAATATTTCAAACAATCTTCATCTTGCAATATCTATCTGTAGTCTCCCCCTGTCTTTAACATCAATGACAACAATATTTCCTTTCCTTTGGCATCAATGACAACATTTCCAACAATACCCCCCTTTGTCATTGATGGAAACCTTTAGGAAATTCTGCAAGAAACCTGTAGATAATCCGCTTGTCTGCAATTTTGTCTCTACGCAATTATGTTTCAGCAAAATTATGTCTCTGTGCAGTTTTGTTTCTGTCCAATTATGTCTATGCGTAGTTTTGTTTCTATGCAATTATGTCTTTGTGTAGTTTCATTATCTGCAACTTCTCCCCCTTTGACATCAATGGAAAAGGGTTTCTCCCCCTAATCTTATGCTTATCCTTGTGTCTGCACATTGTTTCCTGTCTACAATTCTCCCCTTTCTTGCAACACCACACCATTGGAAAAGAGTTTCCCCCCTTGAGATTGTGTGTCTATTTAGGGGTAGAAACTACCCCTAATTTTTTATGGAGATACTCAAATGTATCTCTGGGAAGGGAATTGGTAAAGACATCTGCAATCTATTCCTTAGTAGTAGTGTATTCCAACTTGACAATATATTCTGAAATTTGTTCCCTTAGAAAATGATACTTGATTGGAATGTATTTTGTTTTTGAGTGCATAACAGGGTTCTTGGAGATGTTTATGCCACTAGTGTTGTTACACATTAAGGAGATTGGATGTTTGTATTCTACCTTAATGTCTTTCAATGTTTTATTCATCCAGAGAACTTAAGTGCAACAAGATGTTGCTTCGAAGTACTCAACTTCTGTTGTAGACAGAGAAATTCAAGATTGCTTTTTGCTCAACCAAGATACTAAACAATTACCCAAAAAATGCTCCTCCACTTGTAATTTTTCTGTCATCAATATTACCTGTCTAATCTGCATCATTATATGTTGTCAAAGTAAAATCTTCACCTTTTGGATACCAGAGTCAAAAGTCCAAAGTGCCTTTTAGATATATGAATATTCTTTTTACTGCTTGAACCTGTCTCTTCTTTGGCACATATTGAAATCTTACCACCAATACTACTGCTTACATAACATCTGGCCTTGATGTTGTCATATATAGTAAGCTACTAATCATTGACTTGTGTTGAGTTTCATTTGCTTCCAATGATTCATCATCTTTGCTCAATTTGCGGGCTGTAACCATGGGGGTATTGACAGGTTTGCAATCTTCCATTTCGAACTTTTTCAACATTTATTTAATATATTTGGTTTGAGAACTGAATATTCCTTCTTTAGATTGGGAAATATGCATACCAAGAAAGAATGAAAAATATCCCAATGTAGACATCTCAAATTCTTTTTGTATCTCTTTCTGCAAAATTTTGACTTAAATTGTCCATATCATTTCCAAAAAAAATTGTCGTTTACATAAACTACAATAATAATCATATTTTCACTTTCAAACTTGATGTAGATATTATTGTCTGCAACTCCTCTTTTGAAACCTTGTTGTTGTGGGTATTTTCAAGTCTTGAATACCCTGCTCTAGGAGATTGCTTTAGACCATAGAGTGCTTTCTTTAGTTTGCATACAAACTCTTTGTTTTCTATTAGTTGAAATGCCTCAGGTTTCTCAATGTACGCTTCTTCTTCTTCTAGGTTTCCATTTAGGAATGCTAACTTCGCATCCAATTGGTAAAACTTGAAATTCTTGTAACATGCGAATGCTAAAAACATTCTAATGGCCTCTAGTCTAGACATACTGGCAAAGGTTTCTTCAAAGTCAATGCCTTCAACTTGAGCATATCCCTTACAGACCAATCTTTGTTGATGTATATGTAACTTCGGAATGTATTTCATCTATGTATTTCATCTATGTATTTCATATATATTTATTGTACCCTTATTAGAGATGTGTTATTCCTCTATAAGGAAGTGTCGTCATGTGGATTGACAAGTGTCGCAAGTGTGTGTACTTGCCGATGGGTTATTAGACCACCATGTGTGGGGTCGGCCCTGAAATATATATATTATAATGTGGATGTACCTAGCTAGACAAGTCGGCCACATAAGGTCACTGGGCAAACAGGTTAGTATAAATAGAGATTAGGAGATCTCTATTTAGATCATTCGGAAAGTCATATCTCTCTCACTCAGAAAGTGGTGCACTAGTGAGGAGGAGGATCATCTGCTTCTATGAGACTATCTCAAGTGTATTTTGGTTGTACTTTGGTTGAGCCATTTCTCTCTCTATCTCTGAGGAAGTTGTTGGGTTTTTCACCTTAGGGTTTTCCCCACGGAAACTCTGTGTCTCTTGTCTCTCATGCTTTTGATTCTTGAGATGCTTGGCATGCTTATTGTGATTGTTATGCATTGATATACTGTATATGTTATTCTCTCAGTGAAGATCCTAGAGTATTGTGAATTAATGCTCAAAATTTAACATGGTATCAGAGCTAACCTGAGAAGAAGACATTTTGCAGTGATGAAAACTTGAGTTTCTTGTTTATTGGGTTTCTCTCCACAGATTTTGGAAAAGCAATATAGTAGATTGAATCTACTCATCAAGGAGAATCTATTTGTCCAATCATAATTCAATTCTGATCATTTTCAGATTTGGCCCTGAAAATTAGGGTTTCCACAAAAATAGGAATTTCTGATATTTGAAGACATAGCTGGAAGCTCCTTGAAAAAATCAAAGTTTAGAGATTTGGATCGAGATTTTTGGCTGGGTAGATCTTCGAGAAACTCAAACTCTAATTCAGGGCTTGCCTTAGTGAACCCGGGAGGACAAAAAGGCAAATCTGAAGGGTAAATCTTTGCTGATCTCAAATTCTGAATACACCAGGCTGATCATATCATCAAGGCACATCTTTCTATCCTTTCAGAAAATTGAAATTCACATTTTGAATTTTTAGGGTTTTTTCGACAAACCCTAATCCGGGACCAGATCCAGTTTTCAACATTTTAAGTGGTAAGACCTAAATCTTTTCTATTTCCATTTGAAGTACTCTTTAAGATGTCTCACCACACCAAGCTTGAGGATAAGCTTGAAGGAGCTGATAACTTCTAAGCTTGGAAGTATAGGATTGGGTTAATCTTGGAAGAGAATGAGTTGGACTCATATGTAAAAGAAGACATCCCTATCCCAGAGGATGAAGAGGCAGGTATTGCATAAGAAAAACTTGGTCAAGGAAAAGATAATCATTGCTGATTCTATCAAAGACCATCTCATACCCCATGTGTCTTCTCTAAAGACACCCAAGGAGATGTTTGACTCTTTGACCAAGCTATTTGAAGGGAAGAACATAAATCGAAAGATGACCCTGTGGAACCAATTGAAAGGAATAAAGTTTCAGAATGGAGAAACCATTCAATCTTATTTTTCAAGGGTCTCCCAGATCAAGGAACAACTATAAGCAGTGGATGAAATGGTGGAGAATGGTGAAGTGGTGATGACCACTCTAAATGGCCTACCCAAGTCATGGGATTCCTTTATTCAAGGGATTTGTGCAAGGAAGAAGTTGATATCCTTCAACAGATTGCGGGAAGAATGCTCTCAAGAAGAAGCTAGGCTTGTGGCCCGAGAAGAAAAGATGGGAAATGAAGATCAAGCTCTCACAGCACATGCCAAGAAAGGCAAGTCCAAGAAGGAATCATCTCATAACAGAAGATTCTCACACCACCATTATCATAAAAATAAGAAAGATCTCAGATGCTTCAATTGCAATGAGAAGGGACACTTTGCTTCAGATTGTCCCAAGAAGAAGAAAGACAACAACAACAACTTCAATAAGAAGAAGAAGAATAACAAAAGAAGATATCATGCTCATGCTTCCGAAGATGATGAACCCCCAAAGAAGAAGGCTAGGGTAGAATGTGATAGTGATGATGACTCATCAAGTGAAGAAGAATATGTTCTAATTTCTGCTCTCACAGGTACTATCTCCCATGGTTGTAATGATTGGTTGATTGACAGTGGGGATTCCAAACACATGACTAGGTTTAAGGAATCTTTTGTGAATCTATCTGAACATGAATCACCCCATAAGGTGAAAATTGGGGATGATTATCAATACCCAATCAAAGGAAGTGGTGAAGCCTCCTACAACCTAGATTCTGGAAAATATTTGAAGATGAAAGAAGTCCTTTATGTACCTGGGCTCAAGAAGAACTTACTCTCTATCTCTGCATTGGATGCAAAAGGTATGAGGGTTGCATTTGTGGATGGCCAAGTCCTAATGTAGCTAAAGGGAAAGAACATAGATGATGTAGTAGTGATTGGAGAGCAAGAGGGAGGTTTGTATAAATTGAAGGGACAACCTGAACATGCCATGGTACATGAATCCATGGAGCCAAGTGAACTTTGGCATAGAATACTTTCTCATATGCACTATAGGGCACTTCCAATTGCAAGCAAGGATGTAGAGGGTCTTCCTGAAATCAAGACCAAACATGAAGGTGTTTGCAAAGGATGTGCAAAAGGTAAGAACATTAAGAAGGCTTTCCCAAGCAGTGAAAGCAAGGCAAAAGACATCCTGGAAATCATCCACTCAGATGTATGTGGTCCTATGTCATCCAGTTCTCTCAGTGGGTATGTTTACTATGTCTCATTTATTAATGAATTCTCCAGGAAGACTTGGGTATACTTCTTGAAGAACAAAGATGAGGTGTTTGATAGGTTCAAGGAATTCAAAACTTTGATGGAGAATTAAATTGACAAGAAGATCAAAACATTTAGATCCGACAATGGTGGAGAATTCACCTCAGGTGACTTCAAGAAGCTTTGTAGTGATTCAGGGATTAAGAGGGAGTTGACTGCTCCTTATAATCCTCAACAAAATGGAGTTGCAGAAAGGAAGAACAGAACTATCATGGAAGCAGCAAGGGCAATGCTGCATGACCAAGATCTACCTATGCATCTATGGGCAGAAGTAGCTAGAACAGCTGTATATGTGCAGAACAGAACACCCCACAAGATATTGGACAACAAGACACCAGAAGAGGTCTTTTCTGGTAAGAAACCTAAAGTCAGCCATCTCAGAATATTTGGTTGTCCGGTATACACTCATGTCCCAAAGGAAAAGAGGACTAAACTAGATCATTCAGGAAAGAAGGGTATCTTTGTGGGTTACAGTGAAAGCTCGAAGGCTTACAGAATATACTTTCCAGGGTTCAAGAAGATTGATGTCAGCAAGGATGAATATAAGTTCAAGGACAGATAATCCAGGAAGCAAAGATCAAGAGGGAGCACACTCCAGCAGCTCCTGCAAGGATGCAGATTTTCAGAGGGGGTTGACCATCTTCCTACATTCCACAACAGAAAGGTGTAGAAGAAGCTACTTCAGCAGCTCCTGCCAGGAAGCAAAGACTCAAAGGGAGTCCACCCAACAAACAAACAAAGATAAGTATTTCTATTATCATTTCTTGCCTATTTTGTTTGTTTAAATAATATTATGCTTATGTTCCTAGACTTAGGAGATGTATTGTGCATATTAGAATGATTGTATTAATGAACAGTATACTACTAATATGCATGTGATGGGTAAGTGGCCTATGGCACTGTACAACATTCCAGTGCTACTTATCTAGAATGAAACCTCTTTGCTGACATGTTGGGAGTAGTGCAAACTCTTAATAATGTTCTGGTAGAGACTGGAAGGCATCTAGAAAGTTGTGGAACATGGATAAATGTTGTATTGAAGCATTGGCTAAGATAATTGCATAACTGCATGACATATTTCTTTATGTGTAGAGAATTTGTTTTGAAAATTATGAGATGTTTCTAATCATGCAATTTAACTTGTTTTGTAGGAAAGACCGTATATCTTCACCTACAAAAGGACTACAACATTTGTTCCAGCAACAAAGATATATATTGAAGATATTGAAGTTCCTAGGATCTGGGATGAAGAAATGGAATGCCATGATCCGTCGATCATGACGAAGATGTTTGGGCTGCAGTCCCAAGACCTGACAGGGAGTCACATGTGTGCAGATTGAAGAAAGCCTTGTATGGCTTGTAGCAAGCTCCCAGAACTTGATTGCAGATACTAAGAGAAAGTTTGCTGCCGAGTTCGATATGAAAGATTTGGGAATGATGCATTATTTCCTAGGTATGGAGGTGTGGTAGAGTGCAGGTGGGATCTTCCTTGGTCAAGGGAAGTACACAGTAGATATCCTGAAGAGATTCGGGATGATGGATTGCAAGGCCATGGCCACACCTATGGCATCGAATCTGAAGCTTCTATGTGATGCTTCATCTGAGCCGGTTGATGTCTCTATGTATCGTCAGATGATTGGGTCCTTGATGTACCTGACGAACACGAGACCAGATATTTGCTTTGCTGTGAACACATTGAGCCAGTTTCTGATGGATCCGAGGAGTGTTCACTTGGTTGATGTAAAGCATGTTCTGAGGTAACTGAAGGGTACAGTGGATTATGGGCTCAAGTATGAGGCGAATCAAAAGTTTAACCTGCAGGGTTATGTTGATTCAGATTGGGCTGGCAGTGCTGCAGATAGGAAGAGCACGTCTGGGTGCTGCTTCAGTATGGGATCAGGTGTGATCTCTTGGTTTAGTAGGAAGCAGTCGTGCGTAGCACTGACTACAGCTGAGGCAGAGTATGTTGCAGCATGTTCAACTAGTTGTGAGGCAGTATGGCTACGGAAGCTATTGTCTGAATTATTTGATCTCCTGTTGGATGCTACTGGTATCTTCTGTGATAACCAGAGTTGTGTGAAGCTGTCCGAGAACCCAGTGTTTCATGACAGGTCAAAACACATAGAGATCAAATATCACTATATCAGGGATATGGTGCAGAGAGGAGCTGTGAAGCTCCTGCATGTTGCGACGGACGAGCAGATTGCAGATGTGCTGACGAAGCCACTAGCCAGGGTGAAGTTCGAGTACTTTAGGGAGAGGCTTGGTGTTCTTCAGATCGAGGACACTTTGAGGAAGAAGTGATGGACACATTTGCTGAAGCCATTCCAAGCATGTTGGAAGGAGGATCCTTCAAATGGCTATGGATGTAAGCGCTGGATGATGAGCATCAGGATGATGTTCTGGTTTCTGTTGGATATGATCAGTTGGATCATTTATATGTATGTATGCATCATGTTGGATGCTGGATATGATCAGTTGGATCATTTCTATGTATGTACGCATCATGTTGGATGTTGGATATGATCAGTTGGATCATTTATATGTATATGTATGTACGCATCATGTTGGATGCTGGATATGATCAGTAGGATCATTTGTATGTATTTTGTATATGCATCATGTTGGATGCTTGGACCATGTATATGTATATGTATCAGGTGGATACATTGTATGATCAGGTGGATCATGTATGTTGATATGTATCATGTATTTGTATTTGTATCAGGTGGATACACTGTATGATCAGGTGGATCATGTATGATGATATGTATCAGGTAGATACTTGGTATGCATCAGGTAGATGCATTGTATGATCAGGATGATCATGGATGACGAGCTTCAGGATGTTGCTCTAGATGACATGCAGTAGGATGTTGCAGTGATGATGATCAGGATTATCATGTGTACATCAAGATGATGTATGGTGAGTATCAGGTTGATACTCTATGGCCGTGGATCAGGTTGTGCAGATGAGCATATAATTTGGCCCTGGGAGATTTACAGATAGTCTATCGAGGTTTTTCCTATGGCATATAATTTGGCCTTGGGATATCTGGCAAATGATCTTTCGAGGTTTTGCTCTGGGAGGACATATAATTTGGCCCTGGGATATTTGCAGATAGTCTTTCGAGGTTTTTCCTATGGCATATAATCTGGCCCTGGGATATCTGGCAGATGCTCTTTTGAGGTTTTGTCCTATGGCATATAATATGTCCCTGGGAGATCCGATAGGTTGGGCTGTGTGCCCGTAATAAGTCCTGGGATGCTCTTGCAAGGTTTTGACATGACCACATATAATATGTCCCTGGGAGATCCTATAGGTAGAGTTGTGTGCTCGTAACAGCCTGGGATGCTCTTGCGAGGTTTTGTGGTGACCACATATAATCTGTCCTTGGGAGATCCTATAGGTAGAGCTGTGTGCTCGTAACAGCCTGGGATGCTCTTGCGAGGTTTTGTTGTGAGGTCACATATAATATGGCCCTGGGAGATCCTATAGGTAGAGCCGTGTGCTCGTAACAGCTTGGGATGCTCTTTCGAGGTTTTGTGATGCACGTAATAAGTCCTGAGGATTCCACAGTATGGCCAGTGATGACGAAGACCTGCAGGTGGTGGGCCTACATCCAATATGAAAAAGGACTGGATCTGTAGAACTTCCTATGACGAGTAGAGTCAGAGATTGGTTGAGATAGCAACAGCAGTGACGATGCATTGATGATGATGATCCCGAGAAGAAGACTTGTCTAGCAGATCTATGTCGAGAAATACCTTCCTAGTTAAGAGGGAGTGTTGATGTATATGTAACTTCAGAATGTATTTCATCTATGTATTTCATATATATTTATTGTACCCTTATTAAAGATGTGTTATTCCTCTATAAGGAAGTGTCGTCATGTGGATTAACAAGTGTCGCAAGTGTGTGTACTTACCGATGGGTTATTAGACCACCATGTGTGGGGTCGGCCCTGAAATATATATATTATAATGTGGATGTACCTAGCTAGACAAGTCGGCCCCATAAGGTCATTGGGAAAACAGGTTAGTATAAATAGAGATCAGGAGATCTCTATTTAGATCATTCGGAAAGTCATATCTCTCACTCAGAAAGTGGCGCACTAGTGAGGAGGAGGATAATCTGCTTCTAGGAGACTATCTCAAGTGTATTTTGGTTGTCCTTTGGTTGAGCCATTGCTCTCTCTATCTCTGAGGAAGTTGTGGGGTTTTCACCTTAGGGTTTTCCCCACGGAAACTCTGTGTCTCTTGTCTCTCATGCTTTTGATTCTTGAGATGCTTGGCATGCTTATTGTGATTGTTATGCATTGATATACTGTATATGTTATTCTCTCAGTGAAGATCCTAGAGTATTGTGAATTAATGCTCAAAATTTAACAATCTTTCCTTGTTTCTGATAACTTTTCCATCTTCAGTTAACTTATTTTTGAAGACCCACTTTGTTTCAATCACATTTGTTTCTTAAGGTCTTAGGACAAGTTCGCAAGTTTTGTTCTTCTCAATTTGATCTGATTCTTCATTCATAGCCGCAATCCAACTCTCATCTTTAGTTACTTTTGTAAAGTTTTTAGGTTCTATTTTGGACAATAGAAAAGATTGACTTGTTGATAAATGCTTGCCAGTTTTCTCCTAGTTTGTGTTCCTACATTTTTGTCACCAAGAATTAAGTCTTTTGAATGGTTCTTTTGCACAAACCTTGTTGGCGCTTTTGTATCTTGGAATTTTGTTTCATTTCCTCGTATTTGTTTTCTTCTTCTTCTTCTCTACTGCATTCCATTCCTTCTGCCTGTTGTTTATTTTCCTAAGGCTTGCTTCATCTATTCTGACATTTATACCTTCAACATTTTTTTGTAATCTTTCGTTATAAAATCTATAGGCTTTGCTACTTGATGAATAACCAAGAAAATTCCTTCATCTACCCTTGATCCAAACTTGCCTAGATCCTCATCATATATCTTGAAATTGTACTTGCTTCCAAATATCCTGAAATGTTTGACATATGCTGGTTTTCCTTTCCACAATTCATAGAGTACCTTGCCATTGTTAACTTTGATTTTCCCTCTATTCAAAATGTAAACTGCAATATACACTACTTCTCTCCAAAAGCTGTATGATAAACTTGCTTCATTGAGCATTGTCCTAGCAATCTCATGCACATGTCTATTTTTTCTTTTAACCACTCCATTTTGTTGACGAGTTCTTGCAATCAAATATTGTCTTCTTATTCCATGAGTTTCATAGAATTATTAAAATTCATTAGATTTAAACTCACCTCCATTATCTGACCTTAAACATTTGATTTTCATATCAGTCTCATTTTCAAGTAAAGCTTTAAAAGATTTGAAATTTTCAAAGGCCTCAGATTTGTGTCTAAGAAAGGCCACCCAAGTCATTGTTGTATAATCATCAATAAATAACATAAAGTAATTCTCTCATTGCAGGATTTGTGTTTTAGTTGGTCCACAAAGATCTGTATGCACAAGTTCCAATGGCTTAGATGTTGTGTATTCCTTTGAGTTGAAGCTTACTTTTGTTTGTTTTCCATGTTGTACTGCTTACAAATAGTGTTTGATGGTTTTGTGATCTTTGGCATATCTCTTACTGCTTGTTTAGTGCTTATTCTTACCAAGGTTTCAATGTCCATATGGCCCATTATTTTATGGCACAACCAACTTTCATCTGTTTTCACCATGAAGTAATTTTTTCCACCGATCTCATCAGGAATATACAGATTGTTTGGCATTTTGATTGCTCTAGCAACTAATTTCTCAAATTTTCCTTTCTGGTCTCACATTCTTGGGAATCAAAAGTGAGAGTATGTCCTTGATCACACATCTAGCTGACATTGAGAGGATTGTGTTTTAAGTCTTCAACATAGAGAACATTTTCTACCTTATCTCTTCCATTATCAAGACTAAGTGTCCATTTTTCAATTATCTTTGAAGTGCCATTGTCCCCAAAGGTAACCTTACCTACATTCTTCTTCAAGGTGACAAAATTTGTTTTAGCTCCGTTGAGGCCTTGGGTGTGCAGGGTAAGTGCAACGTGCTGGAATGGGTTCCAAGGCTCCCAACAGAGGGGGAAAATCCAGACTGAAAGGCTTCAAAAGATCCTACGCAAGGACAGTTCTATCCCCAGCCTGTTTGGTATAGTAATCTCCCATGGATATTCGGCCTCCGCTGTCACTCTATGAGTTGGTGAGTTTTGATCCTAGGGATCAGTTTTCCTTTGAAGAAAAACAAAGTATGTAAAATCTGTAAACACAAATCTACTTAAAAGAATCTAAACTAAGTTATATCTACTCTAAGAAAGTGTCTTGAGATAAGTGCAGGTCAGCTTGATATAGAAATAGATAAGCACATTCATCAATTAAACATAAATGTGAAAGATATCAATGACTTAACTGGTCAAGTTACAATTAATCAATTAAAATTAACCAATGGAAAATTGAGGTTTACATGCATTCAAGATTTAACCTGTAACTGATATGTTAATTGAAAAATTAACATCAATTATAATTTACTGAGAAAACCATTTGCAGGAATCGATAAAAGTTTTAATTGAATAAACTCTTTTAAAACCTCATGAACACATAGATCATTAGCAAAGATAAACCAGAACAGAGTATCTCTAGCCTCTCCTGTTGATTTTCTCCTCCAAATTCCATCTTCCTTATTTAATGAGGAAACATCCCTTTAAATAAGAGTTACAAAAATAATACAAAGAGTAAATTCCCACAAACCGGGATTACAAAATCAAACTAAAAACTAATGGCCCAGAAAAACTTGCCATTTGTCCCAAATCTCTAACAACTCATCCACATTTGGATAGTTAGCTAACTCAAGCCCCAGCTGGGCATTACATACGAATGTTTCCATCTCATTCTTAGCTAACTTATGCCAAATACAAATGAAAATGTGGATTTTTCCTTCCATGGTGATCGATTTCCTAATTAATTGATCCACATAATCAATCTTGACCTCCTCAAGGCGCTGAATTTTCTCCCTGGCTTTCTCACACCTGCATTCGACTTGCTCAACCATCAACTTAGGTGGGAAAGCATCTTCAATGAGCTCCAAGGCTGAGAACTGTAGCAATTCCACGATGTTCTCTGTTGCATACCATTGCCTGCTACACATAGCCTGTGCTTTCTTAAGAATGTCTTCAACTAATTCATTAAGATCAAGCCAAGTATTCAATGCAGCTCTGATTTTCTTGAACTGAAAACTGTTAAGAATGGGAATGTCTTCTGGTATGTACTTGATATACCCCTGCCACTCAACAATGTTTTGATTTGCCTGAGAGGCATGCAACCTTTTCGCTGTCTGTTCTTCAAAGACACTATACATCTTACCAAAAGTCATATGAGTTTCCCTAATCTCATCTAGGGTGTAAAATAACTTCTCCAGTAATTTATGATGCTCTTCATTGACCTAAAGGGCCAAATCCTTAAATTCTTGGGGTGAGAACTTAGAGAAACTAGAAGAGGTTGCACTTGCAGTTGCATCCTCACATTGCTTTTCCAGGATAGCTATCCTTTGTGTATTTGCAGAATTCTGAGTTTGTGCATTACGAAGTTCAGCCTTAAGAGAGGTATTGCTCCGCTCCAAATCCTCTATCATGTCCTCCCATATCCTCCTGATATCAACAACATAAATCTCATGTTCTTCCTTGGTCTTTACTAACTCTTCTTCAATCCTTTCCAATTCTTCCTTCTTCTGATCAATCTCCCTATTCAGTATCTGAACTGAATCAAGGTTTGCACCAACGAATGCCCCTAAGGCTCCAGCTATCTCAATTGCTCCTATTTGGGGGTCATTTGTTTGCTGAGCCCATATTATTTGATTTGGAACAGATACTTCTAATACACCTTGATCCCTGCTTCTCTTCTTACCCCTCTTTATCACTGCTTTATTTTCTTTACTGTAGAAATAATGTCCAAGAGGGACTACAACATCATCTTCATATTCAGTTATTATTTCCGAAGAAATTGAAATGACATTCTCTGTTGAAATCAATGAAGGTGTTTGAGTGACAGTGGGGCTAGGTATGGACATGGTAACTTGAGGAGTAGTCAGAGGGGTAGAGACAATTTGAGGAACTGATGGGACATGGGTTGGAGAAGGGATTGAAGTGAAGGCTTCAGAAAGTGGAACATGATCATCCTTAGTAGGTGATGATGAAGAGGGAATTGAGGGTGGCTCATCCACAGTGGGTAATGATAAAGTAGATATGGGTAATTGCTAAGGGACAGTCGAAGATTGGACCTCTACAATAATAGATGGGGGAATGGAAAAAGGAACTGAGTTGTTTGAAAATGGAGTGGCTCTGGAAGTCAAAGTATGAAAAAGTTGTGATATAGAAAATTGTGGCATCACCCTTGGAGACAAAGCAGAAATATATTGAATAGATGACAACAAAAGTGCCGAAGTTGTAATGTCAGGGGAAGTAGTAACCTCCAATACCGGTTGATCAGAAAAAGAGTGATCCATCTCAATAGTGTCTAACAAATCTGTAACTGCTTGTGAATCTTCAATCACTCCTTCAATCACTTCTTCAATCACTTCTTTAGTCACTTCTTGAGTCACATGTACTGGGTGATGTGATTCATAATCAACATCACTATCAATAATATCAACAATGGGGACCTGTGATGTAGGGATCAGGATTTTATGTCTCTTAGCTGGGTTGGCCTCAACTATTATTAGATCATCACATACCTGTGCAGCTACAGTGATCACTTGAATATCCATAGTAATCTTAGGAGGTTCAAGTGTTTGAGTATCTAATACTGAAGTCAGCTGAGCTAACTCCTGCTTCAAATGATGAGAGGTTTGCAACAAGACTTTGACCTGTTCAGCTGTTTTTACCTGAGGAGGATTCTCCATGGGGGATTTACCTTTATTCCCATCTGGATAAGTAAGCATTAGAGGGGAATTGGCTTGCTGGTTCTCCTTTTTTGCTCTATCCTTTCTCATTTTCTCAATCATATTCATATCCATCGTTCTATAGCTCAAAACTTTAGCTTCAATTTCTTTCTGATATTACATAATCTGATGCTGCTCATCTATGCTCTTGGCCCTAGCCAGGACTTCAGAAAATGTATTCACTCCTTGGTAGATAGAGTCATCTGGAAGTTCTTCATGGACATAGTCCATCTTCATATGATATTGTTTAAAATGTGCATCAAGGAATTTCTTAGGATCATGCTTCCTTTTGGGAGCAAAGCCCAACTTTAAAGGAGCCACTTGGTCACCAAGCATTGCAGTCCAATTTGAGGTGGGGATGACTAATGGCCCAAGGTTTAAAGAAAATTTAGGCCAACCTTTCTTTTTGGGACCAGTGATTTTCCTGTAAACACCATCAGTAACAGCCTGATAAGAGACTTCTTGAATGACTAATTTGTCAGACACTATTCTAGGCAGAAGATGAACAATGTTACTTCCCCAGACTCTGATATATGAATAGGACTCATTGACATACCAATCACCAATTGTATTGATGAAGGTCCTAGCATCAGCTGAAAAGGCAGGTGCCTCTTGTTTGAATATCTGGAAATAAATGGTACCCATGAAATAGTCACAAATGTCATAGAGTAAGGGCACAAAATTGCTCTCCCATAGTGCTGAGTGATAGATATGAAATGGTGGATCTGAAGGGGTCCAATTCCATCCCAAGTGAGGATATTAGAACTCTGAGCAAAAGACATCAATAATGTAGGATGAAAAGAAGAAGTGTGGCTTTCTCAGGGCAGGTGTCTTTTGATAGTCTTGGATAGTTGTTTTAAGTTCTGATGACAGGATGGACACCCAAGGGAAGGATTCTCCCGTTGTTAAAACATGATGAGCTATTGGAGCCCATTTAGCTTTGAAGACTGAACAATTTGGAAGGCCAAAGAGCCTGTAGAGCATGCGAGTAAAGAATAAGACTCCCTAAACCAGGAAATTGGGTAGAGGTTATTAGCCTTTGGTACAAAGCTGCTAGGTTTAATCATCCACGATTTCAACATTTCGTCGAAATTGTACCTGGTTTTAGAGGATTGTATGAATTCAGGGCTAAGGGTCTACACATCCGACTTAAGGGCAAAGGCTCTGATAAAGACTTCAAGGCGGAAAGTTGTCAATTGTGATCCCGTACTGTCATTGAATGACCGGTCTTTAGGGTTAGCATTGTCCACTATCCATTTAACTGCGTCTGTGTAAGGTAGGATAGCGGGCCGGGAAACAATGGCATGTAATTGAGAAGCCCTAATCTTCTCATATGCAGGTCGGTCTTCTTTAATGTCTGAAAGGTCGTTGTTATCAAAGATTGAATAAATTTTCGACTAGTCCATTTGATAAGTTTTAGCGACCCTCTCACTGGTATCTGAGACGATACCGAAATTTGGATCTTTGGTCAACAAATCCCTGTGAATTGTCTTAGACCGAGTGTTCCGTGATATTTTGGCAGAGCTTGGAAATTCTGGTAAATAAATAAAAACTAAATCAAAACTAAACCATAAACAACAAAACCATGAATAACAAATGCAAAAATGACAACAAACCAACCTGAAAATAACTGAAAATTCGTGAGAATGACCCCTGGTAAGAAATCCATAGTAAAATCCACGTAGCAGAGTAAATTCCGACAATGAAAATGATAAAGAAAAAATAGGAAAAATCGTATATTTATCGATTCTTGTCGGGTCAAATATGAATCGTTGGATTAAAAGAAATGAGTGTCTGAGATTAACCCCTGCGGGATGCGAGATTGGGTCATAGATCTTATTTTCAAACTTTATTCAAGATTCCCGCAATCCGCAATCAGCAATTGCGGGTTGCGGGATTACAAATTGCAAAAACAACGGACAAAAGCATTTCCGCATTCTGCAATCCGTAATTGCAGGTTGCGGGTTTCAGAAACGAAAACAACCTTTAAAACTAAAATAACATTTTCCGCATCCTGCAATCCGCAATTGCGGGCCGCGGGAACACACAATGCGATTTATTAAAATAACAAATTTTCGCAATCCGAAATCTCCAATTGCGGGTTTCGGGTTGCAGGTTGCGGAATCGAAATTTCCCAAAATATTAACAAAGTCTTCCCACAATCCGAAATTTCGGGTTGTGGGTTGCGGGATGACATAATTTCGAAAAGAAACAATAATCAATTTCTGCAATCCACAATTGCGGGAAGAAAATAACACTTTGAAAGAATTGAAGGCTTCCCACAAGTCAAGAAAACAACCAAAAGCTTAGAAATTTTTCAAAGGGAAAATGATAATTACACAAACCAAAAGCAAAGGTATGAGATCATACAAACAAGGTTTAAGAATCTCGTTTTGATAAAAATAACTTACCCAAATACCTTTGTACTTACAAAAATTGGGGCTCCCATGATCAAATGAAGCATGGGATCTGTTGTACCTACAACAAGCCCCTGTCATGTGACTTGAGCACCCAATGTCGATGTACCACTCATCCCTTTTATTTTGTGCATGCAACACAACTTGTATAAACATGGATTTTTCTTTCTTATGTTCCTTTGTTTCCCAATTTTTCTCCATGACTTTTGGGATTTTTTCATTCTTATTTTTCTTGAAACCACTTCTATATAACCTTGTTATATGCCCATAAGTGTTCTATATGGCCATAATTCAATAAAGGAGAAAATGAGTTGTGAAATCTTCTTGAAAATCCATAGGTATCTCTACTGTTGTTCCTCATATAATGGTTTCTTACATTCATTCTACAATCTATAACTTTATGACCAAAACTATTGCACGAATAACAATACCCAAAACATGGTTTTTGGTACCTCATTGTATGATTCCATCCCGGTGAAGAGGTCTCCTCGATTTTTTTTTTGTGAGAAGGATTTGTCTTTTGTGGAACATCCTAATATTCTCTCTTGTTTTCTTCAACATTGATAGGATGCTTGAGTATTTCAACATAAATATTGGTCTTTATTTCACCCAACTATTGTGAAGAGGTTGATTCTTCTTTCACAATTTCCTCCTTCTTGTCGTAGCCAAGACCAGTTTTGTCAGATGGCAGCCTTTGGCATCCAAAGTTGTAGAGCTCTTTTAAAATTTCAGATTAGCATTTAATTTTTTCCAACTTCATTCTTAGACAGACTATCTCAAATTCTAGACTGTTGCAGACATCTTCCTTTTCTTTTAACTAAGATCTCAAAGCTTCTTCAATTATCTTAGCCTCTTTAATTCGTGTTTTTAGATTGATGATGATTTTTCCAATTTCATCATATTTCTCTTTGTACATAGTAATTCATTTATGTACTTATTCAACTGTTCTTTTTGCAACCATTTATTTTCCTCAATATATCTATTTCATCCAAATCACATATGAGTTCTTCTTCCAAATTTACTTCTCCATCAATTTTTGGGTTGTATTCTTGTTCTAAATTTGAGGTTTTATTTTCCAAGGCAACAGTCTCCTTTTCAAAGGCCATGAAGAAAATATCTTTTGTTTCACTGTCATTGTCATCAGGATATCTGTCATCTTCATTTGCATATAGATTCTTCTTTTTTCTGTTGAACTTTTTTTCTTTACAGTCTTTCCCTTACTGTAAATTTTGAAGCTAGACTCTTCTTCATCATGTTAGGGAACCTTCTAGCCTTGAACCATATAACAAAAAATATAGGACATGAGGGAACAATATTCCAAGAAGAGAGGTAGTGTCTAAAGACACTGCTATAGCACTTAAGCACATAACATTATGATAAGAACATCACAATGCATGTTGAGCATGAAAGACATCTCAAAAATCATATATAACACAACCCATAGGGTTATCATTTTATATCTTCCATATCTAACAAAATCCTTGAAAGTGAGGAATATCTAGTCCAAAAATAGGGGTAGTTGGTCCTAACTGTTTCCAAAAATCCCGTAATGTTCAAAATTTTAGTCAGCTGTTGTAGTCACGCCGACCACGGTTGTTTCAATCATCTAGTTGTATAGTCGCTCTATCGAATTTCCTAGCCGAGACTCCAGTTGACTGCTCCAATATTCGCTTGTTGTATAATAATTGATTGTCTCCAAAATATATAGAGGTGTGATGAAGCATCAATACCTTAGGTTCCAACACCCCTCCATTAGCACAATGCTTTGGATATTCAAGAGGTGAAATTACTTGCTCTGAACTTTTAAAGTTATAGCATCATGAGTCATTCTCCAAGTCAATCTTGTGTGTCAAGATTGATCCTTGTGTGTCGAGGTAGTGCCTTATAGGAGCCTAATTTGGACTCAGGAAACTTGGAGAAGAATCTTGAGATGGACTCAAGAATGAATAAGCCTCATGTGTTGAGATAAGTGCTTTGCATGTCAAAGTGACGGTGTTGTACATTCTTGTTTGTCAATACTAAGGTCTTATGTTTCAAGACAGATCCTCATGTGTTGAGGTAATGCTTTTCATTTCGAATCATGAATTGTGTTCGATGTACTACTAACCATGGTTGAACTATTAAGTCTCCTCTAGATATTGGCCAAACCTGTAGTGAATTAATTTAGCATATGACCACTTGGAACGATAGTACAAAATTATGAGCACATCATTGGAAAAAAATCCTTACTATATTTGATATGATAGATAAATTAAAGTTGGCACATGTGGACCATGCAGATAAGATAGGAGATAAAGATAAGATGTGTTAAGATAAGAGAGAAATATGTTTGCTTAGTAATCATAAATACTTCAGTTAAATAAGAGAGAACTCGAATTGCTAAACTTCAATAATGTTAACAAGAAAGACTTCAGTTAATTAAAGGAGAATTTGAATTGTTCACTTCAGTGATGTTATCAAGAAGGACATTGGTTAAAAGAGTTAACTAAGTGTTAATAAATAATATCTAGTAAACTAAAGTGTTTTGCATGTCAACACTTGAGTTAAAAATAAAAGATGACACTTAAGTTGAACTAAAAGACAACACTTAAGTTACGACTCTTGCATGGCGACACTTGAGTTAGCCTCCTAACTAAGTGACTTGGCATCCAAATGAAGGGCGAGTTCATCATGAAGTAAGAAGATAAAAATAGAATCCAGAGCATGATATATATATATATATATATATAGTAGGATTGATGAATTCAATGTGAGAGTGAATTCTCTTCTCTCTTGAAGGAAATTCACATTCATTGTGCATGTGACCAAAATCAACGAATTGGTTTTTGTGTAGGATATTATTCTAAGTTCTATTATTCCATCTTCTCTCTTGTTTGGTGATTGCATGAGTGATGCTTGGTATTTCTATTTGATAATGCAGTAGGGGTGCTTGATATAATATGCTCATTGTAAAGACATTCTTTGCTGTCTATCAATATTCTAAGGAAGATTTTACTAGGGTTTTCTCCCTCAAGTACTAGAGGGTTTCACTAGGGTAAATACCGTGTCTCATGTGAATGCTTATGCTTGTTGATTATTCATTTGATTTCAAGTACTACTATAATTCCACATTAAGGTAAAAAATTAACATGGTATCAAAGATCAGGGTGTGATTGAGATAAGTTTTGCAATCAAGATTGAGTCTATGTTTATCTCGAGTTGCAAAATTTGAGCACAATACTTGAAGAATAATGGCTTCAATCTCAGTAATACTAGAATACCGACTTGAAGGAACTTGAAACTTCAATACTTGGAAGGCCAGGATTCTGAATATCCCGGAAGAGCATGATCTAGATGGATATGTATCCAATGTTTTTGAAGAGCCTACTTCTAATGTTCGACACATTGTTTTCAAGAAGAATCAAGCCAAAGCAAAGAGAATCATTTATGATTCTATGAAAGACAATTTGATGCCAGTGATTACTCCATTGAAGACTGCAAAGGAGTGCTTCAACACTTTAACAAATATTTATGATAAGAAGGCTCCCAGTCAGAAGAGAGGCCTGAAGAACAAGCTTCGTAATTTGAAGATGGAGAAGGGAGAAACTGTTGCTTCCTTCTTCACAAATATCTCTCAAGTAAGAGATAAACTCATGAGCATTGGAGTTACTGTCGATGATGATGATCTTATTCATACTGTTGTCGATTGTCTTCCATACTCATGGGAGACATTCTTGGTTACTATTAATAGTTGAGAAGTGCAACCAAACTTTGAAATATTGTGGCATGATTTCCTTCAAGAAGAAGGGTGAATTCAAAGAAAATATGCTTCCTCCAAAGAAGAGAACCTTGCTCTTATGACAAGGACAAAGAGAGGAAATAAATCCTTTTCTGAGAATAAGTTTCCTCATAAAAAGGAAAAATAATACAACAAGAACTTTGATAATTATAAAGTTAAATGCTTCAACTGCAATAAGAAGGGCCACTTTGCAAGAGACTGTCGTGCAAAGCAAAGAGGAAATTCCAAGGGTATATTTCATGCTTCTAATACTACAAAATATGAACCTACAAGAAAAAATTCTTCTAATGATCAAGAGACAAGGAAGGAGTACTATATTGTCTCAGCTCTAGCTGGATCCATTAACACTAGTGCTGAGAAATGGCCGGTGTATAGTGGTGCATCAAAACACATGACTGGATATAGGAGTGTAATCACATACCTGAAGGAAAAGAAGTTCTCCTGTTAGGTGGATCTTGGAGATAATACCACCTATTCGATCCAAGGAGTTGGATCCACTTCCTTTCAGTTGAATTTAGGTGATGTATTCCATGTTGATGATATTTTGTATGTTCTTGGTCTGAAGAAAAACCTCATGTCTATTTCAGTTCTAGAAGATAAAGGTTTTAGAGTAATCTTTATGGACAAAAAAGTGCTCTTGTGGCTTAAGAATTTAGACATGAATTATACAGCTGTGGTTGGAGTTAGAGAGGGAGGTATCTATAAAGTTCCTGGAAATTTCATTAAAGCCATGATCCATGACACCATTAGTCCTTGTGAACTATGGCATAGGAGGATTGGTCATCTTCATTTCAAAGGAATACCTAGCTTACAAAAGATGGTAAAAGGTATGCCTGTATTCAAATATGAGCATGATTATATTTGTAGAGGTTGCAGTACTCTTGGAAAGAACATCAAGAAGAGATTTTCGAATAGTACCAAAAGATCCAAAGGGATCTCGGGATTGATACATTCTGATCTATGTTGTCCTATGTCAACACCATCCTTGAGTGGTTATTTGTACTATGTGCTTTTCATAGATGAATTCTCTCACAAGTCTTTGATCTATTTTCTGAAGGAAAAGAGTGAAAATTTCAACAAGTTTCAAGGGTTTAAAGCATTGGTTGAGATCCAAACTGGAAAGCACATTCACTCTTTGAGATCTGATAATGGAGGAGAGTTCGGGTCTCATGACTTTAATGAATTATGCTGAGATGTAGGGATAAGAACATAGCTAACTGTACCTCACAACCCGCACCATAATGGGGTTACTGAAAGAAAGAACAGAACACTATGTGAGGATGCAAAAGCTATGATGTATGATTAGGATATGCCCACTTCCTTATGGGAAGAAGCCTCTAACATTGTTGTTTATATACAAAACAAAATTCCTCATGCTATCCTGGGAGAAAAGACTCCTGAAGAAGTTTTCACTCGTGAAAAACTAGATGTTGGACGTTTGAATATTTTCGGTTGTCTTGTCTACATTCATGTTCCAAAATAGAAGAGTTTAAATATGGAGCCATATAGAAAAAAGGCACATTTGTTGGATATAGTGAATCCTCCAAGCTTATAGAATCTATGTTCTAGGTCAAAGGCACATTGAAGTAAGCAAATATGTAACATTTCATGAAGAAGATTCCCTCAAGCACTCTGAAGAACTTCAATGTGATTAAGATATGGACGAGCATGAGACTCCCATGATGGAGGATCCAAGTTTTGGTTCTCCTCTTTCATATGTTGAGAGGGAGAACCCATAAGAGTCCATAGATCCTCTTGATCCTAAAGAGACAATAGAATTGGTAGAAAGATCACTTGATGAACCTCCTTCTAAGAGGATATTTTCTAGGTGTTGAGACATTCTGCAAGAGGTAGAAAATCATGGAGCACCATCAGGAACATCGAGAGAGCAAAGGAGACCTGAAATATATTTAGGATATGTAGCACAAATGAGTCACATTAGTGATTCAAAACCCACCACCTATGAGGAAGCTACTAAGAAGCAAGTATGTAAAGATTCCATGGTGAAATAATACAAATCCCTCCTGAAGAATGATGTGTGGAAAGTGGTTGCTAAGCCTGAAGGGAAGTCAATAGTAAATTCCAAGTGGATTTATAAAAACAAACATGCAACAAATGTCAGTATTGAAAAATATAAAGCAAGATTTGTGGCTTGTTGTTTCTCACAGAAAGAAGGAATATACTATGATGAGACATTCACTCTTGTGTCCTGGTACACTACTATTCGAGCCATGATTTCACTTGCCTCATTTATGGGGTGGAAGCTTCACCAAATGGATGTGAAGACTGCCTTTCTCAATGGTGAAGTTGAGGAATAAGTATACATACAACAACTTGAGGGGTTTTTAGCTCATGGGAAGGAGTCCCATGTATGAAAACTTAAAAAATCCTTGTATGGGATTAAGCAGGAACTAAGGACTTGGTATTCGAGGATTGGAAACTATCTTTAAAGCTTGGGATTCTCCAAAAGCGAAGCTGACCCCAACCTGAACTTCAAAGTTGTGAAGAACCAACCACTGATCTTGGTTCTCTATGATGATGACTTGTTCCTTACTGGAGAGGAAAAACAGATAGCTCGATGCGAGAGGGAGATAACTTCTGAGTTCGAAATGAAAGACTTGGGTTTTATGCACTACTTTCTTGGTCTGGAAGTTTGGAAAATGAGAGATGAGATCTTTCTTTAACAAGGAAAGTACAAAATTGATGTGTTGCGTAGGTTTGGTATGATAGATTGTAAATCCATGTCTACACCATTGGTTTCTAATCTGAAGAAACTACACGATTCAGATTCCAGATCGAATCTAGAGGATCCTACCATGTATAGACATCTCATTGGTTCCTTGATGTATTTGATACATAGTAGACCAGACATATGTTATGTAATGAGTATCTTGAGTTAGTTCATGTCTAAGCCAAGACATAGACATTGGGTTTCTACCAAACATGTGCTTAGATACCTTTGAGGTATTATTTCTTATGGACTCAGATATGCTTCCAATGGAGGAGTGATGCTACTTGGTTATGCTAACTTTGACTGGGGTGGTAGTATTGGGGACCGGAAGAGTACATCTAGATTTTGTTTTAGCTTGGGATTAGCTATGATGTCTTGGTCCAACATGAATCAAGGCTTCGTAGCCCAGAGTACTACAGAAGAAGAGTATATTGAATCTAGTACTACCTACTGAGAAGCTGTGTGTCTTAGGAAGCTACTTGTTGGGTTGTTCAGTGGGAACCTTGAGACTACTGTCATTCGCTCTGACAATCAGAGCTGCATTAAGCTCTCAGAAAATCTTGTGTTTCATGACATATTGAAGCACATTGAGATGAAATACCACTACATTAGAGACATGGTCCAGAGAGGTACCATAAGACTTCAATAAATTGCTACTGGTGAGCATATAGCAGATATGTTGATTAAGACTCTATCCTTGATGAAGTATAGGTACTTCCGAGACAATATTGGCATGGAAGAGAATGCCTCCCTCACTGAGAGGGAGTGTTAAAGTTACGGCATCATGATCATTCTCCAAGTTAATGTTGTGTGACAAAATTGAGCCTTGTGTGTCGAGGTAGTGCCTTATAGGGGCCTGGGTTGGACTCATGAAACTTGGAGAAGAAACTTGAAATAGAATCAAGAATGAATAAGCCTCATGTGTTGAGGTAAGTGCTTTGTATGTCAAAGTGATGGTGCTTTACAATCTTGTTTGTTAAGACTAAGGTCTTGTGTGTCAAGACAAATCCTCATGTGTTGAGGTAATGCTTTGCATGTCAAAGCATGAATGGTGTGTGATGTACTACTAACCATGGTTGAGCTATTAAGTCTCCTCTAGAGACTAGACACCTCTAGAGTGAGTTACTTTAGCATATGACCAATTGGAACGATAGTAGAAAAATATGATCACATCATTGGAAAAATCTCCTTGGTATATTTGATATGATAGAAAAATTAAAGTTGGAACATGTGGACCATACATATAAGAAAATAGATAAAGATAAGATGTGATAAGATAAGAGCGTACTCGATTTTATTAGTAATGATAAAGACTTCAATTAAATAAGAGAGAAATCGAATTGTTAAATTTCAGTGATGTTAACAAGAAATACTTCAGTTAATTAAAGGAGAATTTGAATTGTTCACTTCAGTGATGTTATCAAGAAGGACTTCAGTCAAAAGAGTTAACTAAGTGTTAATAAAGAATATATAGTTAACGAAAGTGTTTTGCATGTCAATACTTGAGTTAAACTAAAAGAAGACACTTAAGTTGAACTAAAAGACAACACTTAAGTTATGACACTTGCATGCCGACACTTGAGTTAGTCTCCTAACTAAGTGACCTAACATCCAGATGAAGGGTGAGTTCAGCCCGAAGTCAGAAGATAAAATAGAAGCTGAAGCATGAGATGTATGATATATATATGTTATGTAGGATTGATGAATTCAATGTGAGAGTGAATTCTCTTCTCTCTTGAAGGCAATTCACATTCATTGTGCATGTGACCAAAACCAATGAATTGGTTTTGTGCAGGATATTATTTTGAGTTCTATTCTTCCATCTTCTCTCTTGCTCTATGATTGCAGCAGGGGTGCTTGGTATTTCTCTTTGATAATGCACCAGGGGTGCTTGATGTAATCTGCTCATTGTAAAGACATTCTCTGCTATCTATCAATATTCTAAGGAATATTTTTTTGGGGTTTTCTCCCTCAAGTACTAGAGGGTTTCCCTAGGGTAAATACCGTGTCTCATGTGAATGCTTATGCTTTTTTATTATTCATTTGATTTCAAGTACTATTATAATTCCTCATTAAGATAAAAAATTAACATGAACACCCCCCCCCATAATTGCAGCTTCTCGGAGCCCAATCCTAGCCCAAAGTTTCACGAAATTAGATTTTGGTAATGGCTTTGTGAAGATATTAGCAACATGATCATTTGCCTTACAATAAACAAGTGAGACAACATTCGCTTGTACCTACTGTCTTAGATAATGACCATGAAGTTCAACATGCTTCATTTTTCTATAAGTAATAGGATTATCAACAACTTAAATAACACCCTGATTATAACAATGAATAAAAATGGAGTCCTGAACAGGAAACCCAAGCTCTTCGATACGTCAACGAATCCAACTACATTTATACTTGCATTAATAGTGCCACGATACGGGACTTCTGTAGTTGAAAGAGATACTACCTTCTGTTTCTTAAACGACCAGACCAAAGGTCTTGAACATAGCCGAAACACATATCTAGAAGTAGACTTGTGGTCATCAATGTTGCCGCCTCAATCAGAATCAGTGTATCCAACTAGTGGTTATGTATTGCGAAAATACTTAATACCATACTGATAAGTGCCCTAAATGTAGCGAACAATTCTCTTTGCAACCTTCAAGTGGATTTCTTGAGGATCTTGCATGTATCGGGAAACCGCAGTAACAACAAAGGAAAGGTTTGGTCTGTTGTGCATCAAATAAATTAGGTTACCAACCAATTGTCGATAAAGAGTGGCATCGAATCATGGAGAGTTACAATATTTCGACAACTTCACACCCAATTGATAAGGTGTAGCACATGACTTACGACCATCCATCTTGAATCGTTTCAAAATATTTAAGGCATATTTAGTCCGAGAGAGAAAAATACCATCCATTTGGATAACTTGAATGCCAAGGACGAAATAAAAAGACCAAGGTTGGAAATTTCAAAGATATCTGCAAGTTATTTCTTCAAACCCAAAATCAGATTGAAATTATTACCAATTATGACTAAATCATCAACATACAATGCCACAATTAATGTATCACCATGAACATGTAATACATAAATACCGTGATCAGATTCACAACGTTTGAAGCTAATATTGACAAAGAAACTATCAATATTCTCATACCAAGCATGAGGTTCCTATTTGAAACCATACAATGACTTCTTTAGTCAACAAACAAGACCATAATTTGTCACAAAATGAGGAGGCTGCTCCATATAGATTTCTTTAGTCAGATTCCATGAAGAAAAGAACTTTTAACATCCATTTGATGAAGCTCCCACCCAAAATGAGCAACAAGGGAAAGGATTAGTCGAACAAAATTAATCTTTGCAACATGGGAAAAGGTTTCAGTGTAGTCGATAACTTGAGAGATTCTCTTGGTGACAAAATGAGCCTTGTTGCGTTCAACAACACTGTCAGAGGTAAACCTGGTCTTATAGACCCCTTGACTCTTCATGGCCTTCTTTCCTTGAGGTCGAGGAACAAGGTCCCACGTATGATTATTCTACAAGGATTTAACTTCAACGATCATAGAATTATCCCATTCTAGCACACCCTGAGCATCGACATATGTATTAGGATCATATGTGTCAAGAACATCCACCATCAAGGCAACATTGCCACACTGTTTTTGACTGCGATTCTACCGACCATTACTAGCATATGATCCAACAGTTTCAATCGTATTAAAAAACCACCGAGGTAAGCAAATCGATGATGATTCAGGTCGACTATTCTCAGTCATGTCAGTGAGGGAAGTCATACTGCTAACTTCAACTATCACAGTAGACCGACTACTAGTTGACTTAGGAGCATAATTCATTTGTTTTATCGTGAGTCCAATTAAGGGCATAGTCGATCTATATTCTATAAGAATGTCAAAAGGATCACTGTTCAATGGGCTAGAGGAGGAATTCAATAGCTTATTACTTGAAATCATCTCATACAAGATCACACTTCTTCTTAAGATGATCTGTTGTTTGACAAGATCAAACAATCTATAGGCTTTTGAGTCATCAAAGTAGCCCATCATGATGCAAACATTATTCTTTTCATATAAATTCTTTCTACAGTTATCATTGATATGCGACCAACTAACAAATCCAAGGGTTTTGAGGTGTACGATAGAGGGTTTCCGTCCATTCCACTTTTCGACAGGAGTCATGTCATTGACTGATCTGGTTGGAACGAGGTTAAGGAGATAATTGGAGCAGTAAATAACTTCTGCCCAAAAATTTGCTAGAATATTTTTGGTCTATAGTAGGCACCTGGCCATTTATACAAAAGTCCAATTCTTCCTCTTTGCAACACCATTTTGATGAGGAGTGTGACAGACATATATTTTCCAAAACATACCATTTTGCAAGAGATATTCTTCCAACTGTCGACTCACATATTCACCACCATTGTCTAATCTCAAACATTTAACCACACTGCTTCTCAGCTAGTGCTCTACATTCCTTGAATATTTTGAATACTTGATTCTTATTTTTCAAGAAATATACCCATGTGAATCTAGATAAATCATCAATAAAGGTAAAAATATATTTTGCACTTACTAATGAGGGTTTTTTCATGCAACATATATCACTGTGAACAAGATCCAGTCAATTCTGTACTCGCCATGCTTTCCTCGAATCAAAGGGTGTCTGATGATGCTTTCCAAGCATACATACTCTGCAAAATCCATCAGGTGGAACAATATTTGGGATTTACCATCATATTCAAACTTTTAAAGTTCATATGTCCAAGTCGTTCAAGCCAAATTTGACTTTTTCTTCAGTCTGAGCGATGAGTGCAGTCGGTCCAGTTGTTTGGGAAATAGTGATGGGATGATCACAAAACTTATAAATTCCATACTTGGGATCCAAATACCTTGAAGAAACATTTCCCTCCCAAGCCTCATATCCTTTACAACAAATCAATCCGACCAAAACTCAACAGTCTTCTTTATCTTTGTTATTGGAGCAACCGACGACAGGTTTGCACTCAAACAAGGTACATGATAAACGTTGGATATGCGACCATGCTGAAATTCAACATCACCATTTCCGAAAACAGTGAGAGTGTAGTCATCAACGACATTAATCTTATGTTCAGGTGCTCCACTTAAGGACAAGAACAAAGAAGCATCCTTGGACATCTGATGAGTACATCTAGATTCGATTATCCATTCGGTCTAATTAGTGCGAGCATGTAATTCCTGGGAAGTGCTAACATAGAAGGTAGAATTTTCAGCAGGTTGATTGCTCAACTGTCCAGTCAATGCACTATCCTCAAGGTGCTTTACCTTACCTTCTAAATATTTAATGTTCTTCCAGCAGTTCTTCTCAACATGTCTCGACTTTGCACAATACCGACATGTTTTCTTCTTTCGCTCCTTCTTCATCGATGATGACTCTTCAGTCTTCCCCTTAGTAGGTTCATCGATACATTCTAGTCAGTGATCCCGTTGAACACATTATTTAAGATTTGGATTGGCCTTGTTTTTTAGCAAGTGAGCTTGGTGATTACTTCCAAGCTTCCCTTATTCAAGCAACTATTGTTGGTCCTTGATAAAAAAATCACATAAAGTATCAAAGGTAAAATCCTTACCATCTTGTTTGCGTGACATGTAATTGGCGCAAAAGGAGGAACATAAGACATCATAAGGTGTCTTCAAATTCATCAGAACCAGATCAATGATTTATTTTTACTTCTTCATAAAATCCTTGCACATTTTCCCAATTTCAGTTGTATCTCCTTGATACAAGCCAAATAGTCCTCAATCTAATCAAAGGAAAGAGGTTCCAGAGAGATCAACTCTTTCTCTATTTGCATAACTTCACCTTCATTTATCTTGTTGAACATAGTCTTCAGCTTATTCCAAACAACATGAGGAAATTTGATCCCACTTGTATGAAAGTGAACCTCTCTTGAAATGTACGTTGTGATAACACCCACAGCTTCATCCTTTTTGACATTGATTGTAAAATTGGCATTGACATCCGTTGGGTCAACAATAGAAGTCTTTGTAAATTTCCACAGTCTTTTGCTCTTCAACAAGGTATCCATATCCGTTTCCTAGATTACATAATTGTTTCCATTAAGAACAACATGTTCTATCCCCGAATTCATCCTTCAGATCAAACAGATCTGATCGAAGTTTAGAAGAGGTATCAGCCAACAAATCTTCATCCTAGAGTCGATCAACCCTCGATCCAACTCAACACGATTTGTAGACAATAGGGTTAGGTTAAAACCAACAACTCTGATACCATGTTGGTGAACCTCTTAACCTTGAACCATAGAATAGAAAATATAGGACAAAAGGGAACATTATCCAAGAAGGTGTCTAAAGACACTGTTATAGCACTTATGCATAAAACATTAGGATAAGAACATGAAAATGCATGTTGAGCATGAAAGACATCTCAAAAATTATATTAACACAACCCATAGGGTTTTCCTTTTATAGCTTCCATATCTAACAAACTCCTTGAAAGTGAGGAAGATTTGGTAAAAAAATAGGAGTCATTGGTCCTAACTGTTTCCACAAAATCCATAATGTCCCAAAGTTTAGTCGGTTGTTGTAGTCGCGCCGACCATGGTTGTCTCAACCATCCAGTCATCTGTTCAACTGATTATATAGTCGCTCCATTGACTTTCCTAATTGAGACTTTAGTTGACTGCTCCACTGGTTTCCTATCGTATAACGACTGATTGTCTCTAGAAGATCTAGAGGTGTGATGAACCATCAAGACCTTAGGTTCCAACACATCACTGTTTCTATTTTTTGTATAAGGATATTTAATAGCAAAGTGTCCTACTTATCCACAATTGAAACATTTAAAGGGAAACTTACCTTTGTATTTTCCTGTTCATATCTTAATCTTTCTCATAAATTGGCTTCTTCTTCATCTGATTCGTTGTTTGAGCTTTCACTTGATTTTTGTTCTTTGGTATTTGTTTTCCTTGATGCCTTGAATGCTTCTTCTCTCTTTGATGGATTTTCTTCTTTGTCTTTTTCAATACTCATTTTGTATGCAGTAAGAATTCATGTATTTCATCCATTGCAAGATCATCTGGATTCCTTATTTCATCAATTGTAGATATCTTGGAATCAAATCTTAAAGGAAGTGATCTAAGAACTTTTTGCACAATAATTTTCTCAATAATATTTTCACCCAAACCTATGATGGTGTTAACAATCTCATTGACACGAAGGAAGAAAACTGCAATAGTCTCTTGTTCTTTCATTTTAAGGTTCTCAAACTCTCCTCTATGAGTCTGCAATTTCTCCTTTTTGACCTTGTCATCCCATTCATATATACTATGTAGCTTGTACCACATATCTTTTGATGATTTGTAATGCATAACCTTAACAAATTCAGATTTTGATAATCCAAACAAAATTGTATTCATGGCTTTAATGTTATTTTCACTAAGCTTCTTTCCAACTACATCCACAACTGAATTTGTTGGAGATGTATAACCAGTTTTAACTGCATTCAAAATGTCAAATACATTCTCATTCTTATGCTCTAGAAGGCATAATTTGATCCATCAAATAAAGGATCTCTATTTGTGGATAACCCTTCCTGTTTATCCATAAATGCGCAATGATATGCCTTCCAATGGTTAAACTGTTCTTGAAGTAACCCACTCTCATACCAATTGTTGGATTTATGGTTATACTAAGAAGGGGCATGAATTATTATAACGCACTTTTTCTTACTTTAAAATCCTCAATCAATTCATAACAACAAACACAAGTAGGAACGACGGTTTTTATCTTTATGAATCTTGAGTAGGCACCAACCTACTATTACAATAATTATAGGCACCAAACTATTGTTACAAGGTTTGCAAGCACTAACTTTCCGGAGACACCAATATCCTTAGTTGAGCACCAACTCATTGTTACAATGTTTGAAAGCACCAACTTGCTGGAGACACCAATCCCCTTGGTTGAGCACCAACTTAGGGACTATTGCATAGGAACCCACCTACGTTTTGTGTATAATATGTTCTTCAAATCTGGTAACCTTCTTAAGTCCCTGTAACATGACCTGCATATCTATTGCTGGATTCAATACTGTGTTGCTTCTTACTTCAAATCTTTCTTCTGCAGCACCTTGCATGTTGCAAATTGCATTTCGTAAAACACTTTTGACCCTTGTGCACCGATTTTCCCTTTTCACTACAAAAAAATTCTAACTACTATACACCAATGTACCTTCTTGCATTGAGAAGAAAATTTAACTTCTGTGCACTAATGTATCTTCTTGCAATGTATTTTCCCACACTGCTCTGTTGCGTTTTTCTCTACACAAGACTACTATCACACTTTGATCTGTTGTACTCTGTTCTACGCAAGGAAATATTCACTACTATCACACTTTTCTCTATTGCACTCTACTCCGCGCAAGGAAATATTCACTATTGTCACACTTTGCTTTGTTGTACTATGTTCTTCGCAAGGAAATATTCACTACTGTCACACTCTGTTCTGGTGCACTTTGCTCTGTGTAAGGAAATATTCATTGCTGTCACACTCTACTATCTCACACTGTGTTCTGTGCAAGGAAATATTCACTACTATTAAACTATGCTCTGTGAAAGGCAATCTTCACTACTGCTCAACTCTGCTTTGTCACACTCTACGTTGTGCAAGGCAATCTTCACTACTATCACACTCTGATCTATAACGCTCTACTTTATGCAAAGCAATCTTCATTACTGCACAGTCTTCAACTTCTGTACCTCATCCAAAGAAGAATCTATAAGAAGATAACCCTTCCTCTTCAAAAGGTGCAACTCTTCTTCGTTGAAGAACCTTAGAAACCTTTAAGAAAAACATTCAAAATAATGTCATCAAGAATATCTTCAAAAACCTAGAAAATATCTTCAAATCCATCTTCAAACCCATCTTCAAACCCTAGAATACCTTCCTCTTCCACAAGTGTGCACCTTTTTCAGAGTTCCATTAATGCTTGAATGAATAATCAAATGAGGGAGTGGTCCACTTATTTATAGTGTTCTTAAATCATTTTTTGGACCGACATGACATTGTTCAATATCCTAGTAGGGCCGACCTAACATTGTTTAATTCTTATGAAGTTAGAGGGACTTCCATATACCATTGGAAAGGTATAGGAATAATCCTTCCAACCATGTAACCTATACTCCCATTTGAGATAGGTATCTAGAGTTAAAATTAATTCAAAGATACGGTATCCAAATTGGGCATCCAAAAACAGTATTTCCAACAATCTTCATCTTGCAATCTCTATATGTAGTCTCCCCTTGTCCTTGAAATCAATGACAACAATATTTCCTTTCCTTTGACATCAATGACAATAATATTTCCAACACTTAGTTGGAACCATAGGACTGTGTATATTTGTATGATATCTCTTCTCTTTGCATATAGGGCATTCTTCCTTGTTTTAATTGTGTCCATCTCTATATAAAATCCAATCATTCTTACATGTATGAATTTTCTTATATTCAATCCCCAAATGGACCAACAATTGACATGTTTCTCTACGAGTGATGGTAACACATTATCTTCATAAAATATTTTATCTTTTAGTTCCCTGCATTAGAATTATGATAAACATGTTTGATCAATGTTTCATTTAGTGGCATTGTTTATATATCACATACCAATTTAAGTTCCAATAAAAAAATAAAAAATGAAGTTGATAGATTATACTAGTTAGTTACAACAAATGACAACGTAACTCTAAAAATAAAATTCAAATCACCTTAGTAGGGTAGTGAAGCTCTTGTCTGACCAACCAAACCATGACTTGATTACTAGTAATATTAATGTGCATGAAAGTTTTAATGTTCTACTTGCACTCGATTTTAACACAACTATCTTTTTTTCTTTCTTGATTGAGTCATTAAGGTTAATATCATCAACATTATGTTGGTGGTATCTTCTCTCTTTATCATGGTTCCTAACATGCCCCCCTTCTCCAATCTGCCTAAATCTACCTATAAACGTTTCACAGGTGATTCACCAAGCCAAAGGTAAGCATGCCTAATTAGGTATTACAGTTGTATGCCCATTTACATTGTAATCAAATTCCAAGTCCATAGAAAATGCTTCTAGTGAATCGATAGCTTCTTCATCTGCATATTCCATGTGCTCATCCTCAATTTTTACCTTGCATTTCTAGTTGTAATTTACCGTGGTTCACATACCCATAAACCATCTCAATGCAAGTAACTGTTGCTTCCAAGAAATTTGCATTTTCCTTCAACCTTGCTTTGATACCAGTTATTAGGAAATAAAATGCAAAAATACAAATAATAAGCAAGAACACTTAATGAACAAGAATATTTTTAACATGGAAACCCAAACCAAGAAAACCACTAACAATAGATCTATTAACCTTGACTACTTCGACCAAGGAATGGTCGATCCAGTCACCATTGGCCACTCATAGGACAAAACCAACCACTCTAGGTACTTTACAATAGAGTTCCTCATGCCCTTAAGTAGACTTCATCACATGCAATACGTGGAAATACCATGGGACATCCAAAACCATGGGCCTGTAAACCACCAATGATAAACCCATCTTTGAATATTTTACTGAGTCAAGTTTAACATAACACTTTTAGAATGACACACTTTTCTCTATACATGGAAGGTAAATTATTTGACGGTGGTAGAAGAATATCTTCTAACAATCTGCAAGAAAAATTAAATTAGTTTATTGGAAAATGAAAATTAAGGATATGTATATTACATTCACAAATACATCGCAAACAATAATAATTATCTACAAAAAAATCTTGCATACCTTAACACCTATATCATTCTTGTGTTTGAAATACCATTCATTGCCTTCAAGTTGACTAGCAACAAAAGATAAGATAGAATACTTGTGTTTAAGTCTTTGTATAAGGATTTGTGTGCCTTCTCAATACGAGATACATCATGGATATCTTATGATAGATCTCATTTGTAGGTGCATTCTCATCCATGGCAACAAATGTGTCATGGATCAACCTATTTTTCCATTCATTCTTAATAATATTAGGGTCATTTTGTTCCATATTATCAACTTCAATTTCATCACCCTCACCATCTCTACTACGAATTGTATCATGTGCAATTCCAAGCATTGGCGGTCTTCTCTATGTAATAATTACAATAAAATAAATACAATTAGTATCGAAATAGAAAAATGTCAAAAAACATATTTTTGTTATCTTACCAAGGGGTGATATTCTTTTCCAACTTCCAAGTGCCCATTCTCTAAGCAAGGTTTCCTATCTATTGACTTAAAAAATCTTCTCCTATTTATTCCTTTCCATTGTGTACACAGGAAATAAATTTTCCCATAACCAATATCATGATCAAGATTGGGATGATTCCCATCAGATGTTTTATCACTATCACTAATCTATGCAAAATAATTGCTTTCATTAGGAGCAAGATCTGCAGTGGCAATGTATATAGAATCAAGAACTGATTGTATATAAGAATTTTGGTTGGATACAATAGAACCTTAGTTAGGGTTACTTGACATTGTTTAGTATCTTAACAAAATACAAAAACCATTCATTAGTACAATAAGAATAAAGTCGAACAATTTCACAAATAGAATATTAAAAAAATGTATTAGCAAAATTCAACTTTATGCCAAATGTGTTTTCTTGGGGTAGTGTTTTGAATGGTTTGTGTGCTAAATATGGTAATGTATGATACACGAACATCATTAAGAATTTGTCCTAATCAACTCAAAATAACATAAAATATTTCAAAGAATAGAAAAATACTTGTAGGAATAAACCAATATAGACAGTGTACATGATGAAGAAATGTTAAATATTAATCTTCTTAATTCAAAAATAAATTATAGTTTCAAGGATAATTTCAAACTAAAATAAAATTTACCTCTATCCAAATTTTCCCTTGTCCCCGTTTTTTCAAAAAAAAAGTATAGATTTCTTGTCTGATCGACTTTTCAATGTCGCAAAAAGGGGGAAAATACGTTAAATAGTTGTAATGTTTCTTAAGAGACATTTGCTTAAATACGTTGCTTAAACAAAATTCCATAGACAATATATATGTCACTTAAGTGACATCACTATACCAACATTGTTTAAGCGACGTTTTTTGGGACATGGCATGAATTCCACTCAAAATTTTCGCCCGTTCGACTTCAATTCAATGTTAACGCTGAATTTTTCATTAAATATTGGCTGAAACATCGAATTTGGAGCCCAAATGTAGTAGTGACCTGTTAGTGGCCTATAATGGGGGCATGCTTCCACTCCTACCAAATGCCTCTAGGACTTAGGCCATTAACCTATTTTCTTATGTCTGAAGAAGACGAGCTCTTAACCAAACAGAAACAATTTTAATTCTTACTCTAGGACTAATAAGAAAATTATATTTACATTTTATTTTATTTTATTTTTAATTGTTAATTTAAAAACAAATATTACTTTTATTTTTTCTTTAATAACTTAAAACAAAATATAAAAGCAAAAATTTTAAAATAATATTTAATAAAACATGAACAATGAAAATGTTTGGTTGCCCAATATGGTAAACAAGGAAATTGGCTAAAACTAGCCAAATACACAAGATGCACAAACACACAGACAATCAGAATAGGCGTGAACACACAATACTTCTCATTAGGTAATGTACATAAATACAACGAGAAGGGACCCTTGTGTTCCAAATTCCCAAGGAGTTTCTTGGACTCCCCCATAACTGTTCATATTCTCTAACCCCAATGAATTAGATTCCAACAAACCCCCCCCTTAATCCAAAGGGATGTATATGAGTCCAAGAAAAGAGAGCTGAATAAAAGGTTTGACAATCCGACTATGCCAAGCAAGTTAGCAGAAGCTCACTTCTCTTGCTAAGTACAAGTGCTCTATGAATTGGTGGTTTTTGCTAACCACCAACCAAAGGGGGATAGCAGAAGCTCATGTATTCTACTACATGGGTGGTTTAAAATTGATCACAAACTCTCAACCTCAACAACTAGAAAATCATGAACCATGAAGGTGGTTTAGGATGACTACAAACTTTGGAACTTGGCTTGAAGGCTCAGAGGTTCTTGGAACATTCCAAAAGGCTAGCAGAAGTTGTCTGTCGTCTACTATATGAGTGGTTTAAAGCTGATCACAAACTCTGTAACTTGGCTCGAAGGCTCATAAGTTCCTGGAACATTCCGAAAGGCCAGTAGAATCTGGTGCAATATTCTATTAATTGGATAGTCATGGTTTTGGCTCTGGCTCTGGCTACAACTCTAAGTGTGGTAGGACCAAGGCTATGGATTTGATGCAGAATTGCTTGTTGCCACTCACTTGTTCTTGCTTGCTTGTTTATGACTGTTCATCATTCCCACCTTTTAGGAACAATGTGAGGAGAAGAATATGTCTCAAATGCAAGATGTGTTAATACTTGTGAATGAAATCTCTAGTATGACATACATATCTTCTTGGTTGTTGACAACCATTGCCAATAAGTAATCTACCCATAGTGAGTTTTCTCTTTTGCAGGTTTCTTCAGAATGAATCATCTGCCTGAAGAATGCACATGTTTTCCACAATGCTTACAAGGATGAAGATCAAAAGACTGATCTTTCGTATGGACAACTCAATCATAGTGTTGGCAAGTCAAACTCTGAACTGATGTGGATGAAGATGAAATCTCGTTGAGGAATCCAACACTCTGAAACTTGATAGGCTTGGAGAAATCAGGGATGTGAATTGTCACTTCCTTGTCATATGCAAGACCGGTTATGTGCTTGTTGTGGCTGATCTCTTCCCATGGTCTGATGATGGGTTTGGAAGGAACAAGCAGAACCTTTGTATGCATGTCTTCATCTTTATTTTCTTTTGCTTCTGATGGGGTGCCACTGATTTTCTCATGTGATTCTGAAGTGGCGTCATGTTGTGTAGTTTGTTGTACATAATCATGAAGGGAATTCTTCTAAACATGAATAGGTTCATAATGTATTTCTTCTTGTTGAAGTTGCAACTCAAGTTTTAGGAACTCAAGAGTGTCTTGTGATTCGTTTGCACAGTCTCGAATGTGAGTGAGTGTGTTCTTGTCAATCATGATAGTGTTGTCGATGGAGGAGAGAAGTAGAGTGTTCAGTAACTCTACCAGACCATTGATTTTAGCCATTGAACAAAATACTCACTCAAACTAAACAAGGGCTTCTTGCAACTCCACCCTTTTACAATAGGACTCAACAATCAAACTCAAATTTTGGAGGGGAGTCGGGTTCAACTGAAAGTGCACCCGATTACAATTCAACTCAATCAACTCAGTTTCAATTTAACACTTACATAAAAGGACAATTGCAAGTATAAAAAAACACAATAAACCTTACAAAATTCATTGTATGCAAGTTGAATTGGCTGGAATTAATGTTGATGTTGAATTTTAGTTGCTTTGACTACTAACTAGATTTTATATTCACTTGCTTCGATATTCTTTGTCATTGTTTGATTGCATGAATTGCGTGTGTGTATGGCTAGACAAAAGAGCTAATAAAAAAAATACTCCACCATACACCAACCCATATATTTTTAGACCTCCTTATTCTATTTTAGGACAAGTCAAGGACATTCACCGACAAAGAAAATATATTTTTGTTATCAACTGTGGTACATAACCTATCCTTTTGTTCTCATTGAAAATGAAGAGATGAAGAACAATTTCAGGTCTCCAAGGGAATGCTTTAGTTTTCATCCGATGATCATAGGCCCCAATCACACACATCAAAACTTTGTGTAATTATGCCGTAGGCGTTTCACCAATGAGAAGCATAACCATCCATGTCGGATAGATTCCTCGCTCATGGAGCAAATGGAATGGTGCCACGTGGATAGTGCCATCATGAAGGTTATGTCCGCTTCTGTTTATCCGGCTCTGCCATGTCTTTCTGCTTCCTATCTTGGTCATCCACCTACGCGTCCGGGTCTGCCATGTATTTTCGGCTTCGTGTGTTGGTCATCCACCTACGTGTAGAAGCAACATCACCGAGCACCATGGAACTACTGGAAGACATCAATAAGGAAAAAAATGAAAGCTGAAATATTGTACCAATTTTCTCAGCCTTAATCTCGCTGCAGCAGTGATCCTCCACTACCATTTTCTCCCATGCACCACCAACCAACTAATGCTAACCAGTTTGCTAGCATGTGTTATTCAATCGCAAATATTTGCACTAAAAATGAACGAACAATATCTATTTTTCGATGCGTAGCCTCTGTTGAGTTGGTGTTGATTACTGTCCTCCGGAAATTTAAAATTTTGCCACATGATGTCTTGCAATTCTGCCCGAAATCCTAAAGCAACAAAAAACAACAAGCCCTCACAATGACAGATAAAATGCTACCTTCTCTTCGGGCACACACACATATGCAAAGCATTAAATTAGAGATCATCCAAAATATTGACACTTTTTTACAATTTCTTACACCTTTCTGCCGAAGATCGAATCTAGCCAAGGCTCTGACCGACCTAACGCAATCGCAGGAGTGCTTTCCTGCGTGCCCCTAAAATAGATTGAATTTGGTTTGCCAAGAACATGGTGTTGGTGGTCGTAGCGGAGCTCGATCTGTTGCAAGATTGGCAACAAAAATAATCAAAACAAAGCATTTATTTCTATTAAAATTTGTCCGGAATCATTGGAATTAAGCGTCAAGGAGAGGGATACCATAGGGATATGCCCTTCGGCAGGCCTGGAGTGCACGGGTATTGTTCTAGCAGTACTATTAACATATATATTTTTTACACATTGAAATATGGGGATACAAACATGCACACCTACGCAGATGTTGTAAAGCTTCTTGTTGAATGAACTCCAAATACACATGGAATCTGAACATCACATCCTGCGTAGGTAAACTCGATATCTGATGCACAACGACCTTTAGGGCACAGTAGGATACCGACCGCTCCTTCCCATCTGAAATTGCAGAGTTTTATGAATAGAGGCCAACCTTTTTCCCTTTTGTGATATCTTCTTCCATTTAAGGCTGCTTTCCTTGGTTTATTTCAAACCCTGCCACTCTAAGCCTTTCTTCAATATGTCTGCAACTTTTATTCTGCTCATGGCGTGAACTCTACGGGAGGAAGGAAAACTTCGACAGATAGAAAGAGATGATAGGACATCGGGGCGTTGGCAGATGAATGAAGGAAGGTTCAAAGACAAGTTCGCCGCTATTGTCGAGTGTTGCAGAGCAGAACCTCTCAGAAAAAGAGGGGAAATGATGTGGGCCCTTCAAGTTGACCCTATTTAGGGTTTTCTCTCCACATGGAAGTGGGCTGCATAGAGAGGTTGTGTGGTCTTCATGCGTACTCCCTCCTTGCATGGCGATCGACGGAGAGGTGAGGCCACGTGGTCTTTAGGCCTTCCCGTGTACCTTTGACTCATCGAACTCAACCTCCCGCTTAAATAATTCAGATTTAAATTTTATTTTTTTCTTTCTTATATGGTTGTAAAGATATGTTGTGATAAAACTTAAATTTATATGTCTATGTACTATCATTTTCTTTGTTTTGGTAGTTATAATAAATGTTTTACAAAAATTAAATTATTTTATACATAGTTTGTGATCACATATGTTTTAATGAAATAAAATTATTATATATATATATATATATTTGGTTGTGTTATAATAAATGTTTTATAAATTCAAATATATTGTGCAAGCCTACTCTTGTATATATTTTACAATATTAGTTAGATTAAGCGATACTCAATTAATTTTAAATTTTATGGTTATGTAACATTAGGTATTAGAGGTAATGTTACTATTAATAGTAAAGTTAGTAAAAAAAAACAAAAATTGAAATAATTTTCTTAATTAATGCTTAAACATAACTTTAAGTAGTAAGACACAAAATTCCCTTCTGTCGAGAATTCAAATCCTAGTCGAAGTGACGAGACAGATGCGAAATCTCAAAAACAAGACACTGCTGAGACCAGGATTAAGAGCTGAACGTTAAGACATTGATTTTACTACATGACGAATTAATATTTCCCAGTGAGACACTACCAAGATTGTGGGATTTGGGTATGAAGTGTTGTTCATTATGAGGTTGATGGGAAGAGTAGCGAAGCAGTTGAGCTATCTTTGTACTTACGTATAGGCATAAGTATGAGCCTCAATCTATTAAGGATATAGTGTTGACCTTTCCGTAGTTGGCATTAGGAATAGGTTAGGTTTTTACCTCATTACGATTTGTAGGAAAGCATGTATTTTATGGTAATGTAATTATTGTCTTGTTTAAGTGTTTCATTATAGTAAGTATTAATAGGATGTTGTAGGGAAAAGCTATTCTATGAACCCATAACCTACATTAAGTAATAAGTGACATTATTCCTTATAATACCTTCATCTATGAGAAGATGTTAATTAAAGTTTAGTTCTATTGGTAAACACCATAGTTTAAGCTAACATAGTTTGAATCTAGGCATCAAATTGGTAAATAAATATATGTGCACAAGTGTTGGGGATTGAAGCTTTCTAGTTCTAATTAATCAGTATGATGTATTCCGCCATAGTGTGTGCAATTAGTCATGTTTCTATATAGTAAGTGGAAAGAGATTGAAGGAACTAAGTATGTGCGAGATCAGAGTCATTTCTTCGACACAAAGACACCTCAAAGTTTGGTATATAAACGTATTATCTTCATCACAAAGACACCTCAAAGTTTGGGATATAAATTTTTTCTCTCATCTCTATGAATTTCTGCGAGACAAAAAAAGGCAAAAGATCTTAGTCAAAACATTAAAATACAAAAATTCTTAGTCAAAACATATTGTTTTCCATCTCTTGCATCTGCGGTTGTCAAAACATTTGCAGCTATTGGCATAGAATTGATTGAAATGGAGAGTTAGAGACAAGGCTGCATAACCCTCATCCATGTATCATCCCTTGTTAAAACTCTCCATTATGGTCCAAAGTGCAGGAACATCAATGGATATATCTTCTCCTGATTCATTCTCTAGCAACTCTTTGAGTTCAACTACAACCTTAGCATGGTCGATAGTTTCAGACCGTGTTCTCAAAGGTCAGATGTTGTGCATGCAAGCCCTCAACTCTTTTGAGATTAACAATGTTTCCATACTTTGCACTTTGCAGCTCTTCTTCCACGTTGCATGTTGCCGCTTCCAACAAGGGAGAAGGAGGACGCTCCTGTGGGAGAGAAACATTAGCACCTTAGTTGTCGGAGGTCAACCAGAGGGTATCGACCTTCATCTACCAGCATTGACTGACCGCATAGAGAAAGATACCCACCTAATCTCGAGCTGCTGAAAGGGGAGGCAAGAATGATATGAGTGGTTTGCATGCAATGAGGTTTCAAAAGTTTAGTGATGGCTTGCTGCTGGGTGGAAAGCTGGAGAGTGGCTTTGCTGCTAGGTGACGGGATTTGGAGCATGAGGCAGACGTTTAGCTTCCACGTATTAGGATAATGTGTATGATTATTGATTTGTTTGACAGATTGGGCTAAACATGTACAATAATTATTCCTTACACAATGCCAATCTCTACGTACATCTATTGGGTAGGTATCTAAAGGTATAGAAAGGTTGTTTTAAATATTGATTGTCTCTTAAAAACAAATTCTAGAATAACTGTGATTGAGAAAAACAATTAAAAATCTGAGATAATTGTGTTTCAAAACCCAGATCATTGTCTCGGGGGATGGTAGTAGGGACAAAGAATGGGACAGAGTGAGCCATGAATGGCCTAGGGGAGAGACATTGTCAACGGAGAGAGGGAGAACCACATGAGACTTTGGGGAATACTAATCTTCGGTGTTGTTTTCAACTCTTGTTTTCTAGACGTGTGTCAGGATAGGTAATCCAAAAAATATTGTAGAGCAAGATCATCATAACTTAACTCCACATGTACTTATTGATTATCATGCAGAACCCTGCATGCTTTTTGTTCACAAAGACCATTTGATTGTGGCTTTGGTATAGGAGACAATTAACCTGCAATGTAGTATTCGACTTGTAAGGGAAACTTTATGCCAGATGCATCCAATATTGATGCACAATCAAAATAAAATCAACTTGTCTAAGTTTTGGAGGTTTTTAAAGGCAAATTTTTATATTGAAATGTAAATAAAAGAATGCCACTGTTTCCATCATGGTAGAAATGGAGTTATTAGAGCCTTGATACTGCACAATGTGAAGTGCCCGTTGATATTTCCTTGGTAGGTTTCAGTTGCAGCTATGATGCAAAAAGATTGGAAATATCCGATGTATGCACATACATTTAGATATATTTGCATCATGTTATGGGTTTTAAATGTTCATACTATGCAACCGTTTAAAGTTATTTTAGTTATGCTAAATTTCTTATTTTGGAAAAAAAGGTTTTGCAATAACTAGTGGGGCTTTCAAAACGTCCATATTTGGGTGAATATGGGAAAATCATGAATTAACTTGTTTAGATAATAGCTTATGACCTGACAACATAACCCCTACATGCATGACATAAGCATAGTAATTATAAAAATATTTCAATTGCAATTGTATATAAGAAAGTAGGGCAATGCTCTCCCCCGAAATCACAAAATCATGGTGTATTCGAGTCTATATAGGGAAAACTAATCAAACATCGGGGAATAGAAAGATCTGGTGGAGGTTAGAACATTGCCAAATGCAATCATGAAATTGCAATTGATCAGTTGTCCTAAATTGAGGAAAATAGAATGATTATATGGTTTTGCAAAACTTCAGATGCTGGACGTAAGCCGATGCAAAGAAATGGAGAAGCTTCCAAATATTGAAGGCAAAAGGGAAACATTAACAGAGTTGAGAGGTCAAAGAGCATTCAGTAATTTGGACTCTTCGTTTGACAACTGCTTGCTTCGTCTCCAACACTTGGAACTGCACAACACACAAATATTAGAGGTATCATTTCCTAACGGTGTTTACCCCAACCTCCAACATATTGACATAAGGGAATGTAAAGATCTGGTGGAGGTTGGAACATTTCCAAATGCTCTTATAAAGCTGCAATTGTTCGGTTGTCCTAAAATGAGGAAAATACAATGGTTGTGATAGATCTTTCAAAACCTCAAATGCTGAAGATGTGTCGGTGTGAAGAAGTTCATGAGCTACCAAGTATTGAAAAATTGGAATCTTTGGAAGAGCTGATCAAAATACATTTAAACTTCAACACATTTTCTTCCCCATTTCCTCTTCTATGTTTATGGTTCTTTTTCTTCCCATTCCATCTTCTTGGTTTATGATTCTTTTGGTGTTTATTGGTACAAGTGTAAAAGAAGAGCAACACATTTGGGTTGTGGCGAGAGAGTCATACTAATGTCTAACTAAATCCTTTTGTAAATGATTGTTTTGGAAAAGGAACTAAACATGAAGAAGAGTAAACCCAATATAATTGTGAGTATTACACAGTTTTGCATGATCCTGTGAGACTGTCTTTTCATATTTCTTTATTTTTATTGTCTTAAATAACCAAAAACCAAGACTGCTTAAAAATAGGAAGATGAGATCAATGATGCACTTTATCCTACTAAACTACTTTGAAAAGGCAATGATATTGAAATTGTACATCTCATCAAGGAAATGTTCTGAAAGTTCATTCCATACAGAGGAATGACACAATCATTAGTTGCTCTTAAGTGATTTAGAAAATCTCTTGTGATGGATAATAAATCTAAATTTATAATCTCGATCAATTATTGACTTGGCCACCTACACTTCAAATCCATCTTCAGAATCAACAGGCTTTTGGTGTGCACAATACTTTCAAACCATCCTAGGGAAGACATATTAATTAGCTAATGAGAGAGAAACTCCTCAATTCATAGTTTTGCCATAAACTTTTTCTTTTTGAATGCATGCAGTCACCTAGTCAAAGAGAAAGAACTACAATTAGATGCACAAAATATGAGAGGCAAGGTGTATGTTTGATGAATAAAGAAAAAACTATTTGAGAAGTTTTAACACTGCAGGCAAATATTATATGTACTTTATTTTCATTTGAGCTTGCACTACTTGGGGCTCAAATATAACTATGTGATTATTAGGTACCCACGCTTTCACTGTGTCTTGGGTGGTCCACTATGTCCACTTACACATTAACAATGATCATCACGTTTCTATCTACATACTAATAAGAACATTGATTTATAAACTCATCATTGTTTTGGAAAGGGAACTAAACATGAACTAGAGCAAACCAATATAACTGTGAGTATTGCACAGTTTTGCATGAGCTCATAAGACTGTCTTTTCATATTTCTTCATTTTTAGGGTAGTAAAATCTGCTTACAAATAGGAAGACAAGATCATTAATGCACTTTGCTTTGCTAAAACTATTTGAAAATGGAATACTATTGAAATTGTACATCTCATCAAGGAAAGCTTTTTGGAAGGTCATTCCATACAGAAAAAATACAATCATTAGTTGTTCTCAAATGATTCAAAAAATCTCTTGCGATGGATAAATAAATCTAAATTTACAATCTTAGTCAAGAATTGTTTCAACTTGGCCACTTACACTTACAGAAGTTGAAAATATAGAAACAAAACTGTCTTATCATGAAGTGTTTCTAAAACTATTAAAGCCTGACGAATATAATATCATAACTGAAGAAGCTACTGCATGGGCAGACTATATTTCCAATTTAGAAGCGTCCAACTAATTTTAATTGTAAATATCATTTGTATTTTCTCATATGTACAACACAAATGAAAACTTTGCCTACTATTCTCATTTTTGCAATTTCACTAGATAACAAACTCTTCCAAGGCTATATAGTGGTGAACCAACCCTTTTTGTTGTTCATATATTCTTCTTTGTCAATGAAAACAGATTTATCTTCTTGAGAAACTATTGCAGAAATGTTTATATGTAATGTGTACTTTTCAATGGATATTATTGGGATTCCTTTTCTCTAAAAAACCTAAATGCTTGTTCATATTTTTGTAACAGTGCTATATTTTACTACTTTTTTAGTTCAATGCTCTTCAGTTTCCTTGTTGGCAATGGATTTTCAAGCTAAGCTCATAATGGATTATCCCAAGCAATAGTGATATAAATATTAATCTCACCTGATTTGTAAACTGTGTACATTCATAAAAACAAAGCAACCTCTCTTCATCTACCTCCACGTTGAATAAATACAACCTTTATATTGAGAACTACGACCACTCCTATTGTGTTGTAAGTCTGCATTTTATTATGCTTTGTTGTGAACTATCTATATTGTCTGAAGACGTGTGAATCCTTGATGCGGTGAGAGTCATTGATAACTAGTTACTTTCCTTGGTTTATTAGTGATTTTCAGAAGATTAATTCATGTAGTGACATGTCTGTTCACCTTTACATGGTTGAGAAGCATATAAAGTTTTTATTGTGGACTTGAAATACTCAATGAGAAGAAAGAAACATATGTGGGTTTCCCACTGTATCTTCCATTCTTGAAGCAAGCATAACGAAGATTCATCACTCCTATTGTGTTGTAAGTCTGCATTTTTATTGTGCTTTGTTGTGAACTATCTATTTTGTCAGAAGACGTGTGAATCCTTGATGCGGTGAGAGTCATTGATAACCATTTACTTTCCTTGGTTTATTAGTAATTTTCAGAAGATTAGTTCATGTAGTGATAGGTCTGTTCACCTTTACATGGTTAAGAAGGATGTAAAGTTTTTATTGTGGACTTGAAATCCTCAATGAGAAGAAAGAAACATATTTGGGTTTCCCACTGTATCTTCCATTCTTGAAGCAAGCATAACGAAGATTCATTTACAACTTAGATTGTGGCACTATCAAGAGCTGGTCCATGAAAGAGTTCTATACTTATACTTGTATATGGAGATTCCTAAATTTATTGCTACAGCACATGGCATGAAAGCAAACTTTTGTTCACAAGTAGTTTGTGCAGTTTAGGAGCTATTATAATCATTGTTTTCATTGATATTATTGCAGAAATATTTTTTCAAATTGCTTATATATTCCAGATATAGTAGTAATCTATAGTGTTGAGATTACTACTACAAAGATTGTGAAAAAAACAATTATAGTTGGCTCACTCTGTTGATGAACTTAACATTATTTTTTGTTATGGGTTGAGTGCCTATGTCTTTGTAATATGAGATTGTTACAAACTTTGCTCTTTTCCTACTAGTATCCTTCGCTTCCTGTGCCTATGTTTTTGTTCTTTCTAACTTCCTCTTTTCCTACCGGCGTTCATTTTTGCCCCTCAAAAGGCAAATGCTAGTCATAACCATTTTGCTTTTGTGTATTACATTTCTCATAACCAAGAAGACAAAAACAATCACTTTGCTTTTGAATAGTATATAACACACACCCAACCTTTATATGAGTCGTCAACTTAATTCCTTAATATTTGGAGGAAAACTTTGAAAATAGAAAACTATACTTTCATGTATGGACTAAATGGGGACAAAGATTATGTTTGGACAAGAGCATTGATTTGAAGTTCGCATCCCATGGAATACAATAGGTCATAATGAGCAACCGGTGCAGTACTATTTAAGGCTATTCAAATTTTATTTAGCAGTCGCTTGTGCAATTGGTGACGTGGACGTAAGCGTGCCTCCTTACACCCATTGAAGCTATTACTAGCTCAAACTATCCTCCATCCTTTTTTTTTCAATTGGGAATCTCGTAAACAAGAAAATAGTTATGATACCGGGGCTTTCCAGTGAGATACTAGTAGACTTCAAATCGTCAGTTTTAATGGGAGGACAACCAGAGTTGATAAATTCGCCAATGAAGTCGCATCAAGGAAGAGAGAGGTGTTGAACGATCTACACTTGTTCAGAGTTCGAAATGTTGGTGAAGTTGATTCTCAAACATGAGAAACAAAGGAATGCTATGAACCTCGAGGAGCTGCTTCAACATTTGCACAAACACACAGACTAGGCATGAACACACAATACTTTTTATTAGGTAATGTACATAAATACAATGAGAAGGGATCCTTGGGTTCCAAATTTCCAAAGCGTCTCTTGAACTCCCTCATAATTGTTCATATTCTGTAACCCAAATGGATTAGATTCCAACATAATTTTTATTTTATTTGATTTTAAACCAGAATACAAAATGGGCGACCCTTGACTCTCTTGTCAGTGAATGACAAGTCTTCCACATACCTCATCAATGATGGTATTTGTTAGAGGCTTGAACCTCATTGAATAGGATGCCACAATCTCTCTTGCCAATTACTTAAGCTACAATTTGAGAGTCCACATACATAAAGCAACACACACACACACACACACACATATTTTGAAATCATTAAAATTCTAGTGTTGTTTTTAATTTGGAAATACCAATTGAGATTGACAAATTTAGAAATCGAAAGTCCTTTTTTTAAATTCATTAATTTTAAATTAAAACAATTATTTATTGTTACAAACAATAACAAGAACACCAACATAATAATAATAATAAAAGTATGAAGGGGTATACATCTTCACATCCATGATTATACACACACACCATTACATGAGTTATTGTAACCTAGGTTCAGACCTGGGAGTGTCCCAAGCTTGCTTCGGCACCTAAGGTTGTGCAACGCTGCCTTTTCCCTTTACCTCAACTCTAGGGGTTTGGCCAGGCTGCACCTACTACAACTAGACTACACCTCTTTGCCTAAGGTCTGCCCATAACTTCACCTTAAACCCATTAATCATTCATTATTCAATATATAATTATAGGTTGCACACATCTCTGTGTTAATTTTTTAATAACACCAATTATGCTTAATACATTGGTATCAAAGCTTGTCATGGGACAATTTGTGGGAAGCTATGAATTCTACATATGGTAAATTTTTATAAAATGTCACAATAAAGATGTTCAAATGTTAGTCTAACTTTTACTACTATATGTCATTTTTATAGAACTAGGCATGAGTACATGAGGACCATTGAAAATAAATATCTTCTTTGTCAATACCGCTAGAGGCCATTTATTGCAAGGGAAATTCTTTTCACACAATTGTTCAACTTGTCACACTACATTAGTAACCCCATAAACATAAACAACAATAAATCCCTCCACCAGCTATACAATTTCCACTAAACATTGTGAGGAGGCATCTTGCGAAGAAAATAATTAAGGTGTTATGTTGCAGATTATCGAAGAGAAGCCACTTGAGTGTAAAGATGAAAATAATGTTATTTATCTTATAATACCAACAAAATGATTTTTGAGGGGCCTAAATCCATTCCCACAAAAACCCTAGAAGTGCTTAGTTATATCACTCATGGAAAGGGAAAAAAATGTTGTTTCAAAATTAAGACATCATTTCCGTTGATGCTCTTGTACACAAAATTGATGACTTGTGAGCAACCATGACTTGGGTTATGCTCAAATAAATAATCAAATTGATTGTAACGGAATTAGTGCAGTTGTGTTGCTACCATATAATATAGTAGTGTATTAGTGGAATAAATGTTTGCTAATGAATCGTGAAAGTTTAAAGTATACATAAAAGGAGTGAACTTCATGGCGGTAGGTTAGGTGCAATAAAATAAGAATTTTCCACGAGTTATTCAAGTGATTAAGCAACACAATAAAGAAAACTCAACAATATGATTAAGCAACACAATAAATAAAAATCAACAATATGATTAAGCAACACAATAAATAAAACTTAACAATAAAATAGAGATTGAATTCCAACATAGGATCAAACCCATAACCAAATTAAACAATTGTATAGTCTATCGCTAGTACACGATCTAAGAAAAAAATCAGCATTGTTCACATTGTAGGGAAATTAGGTTTCACTCAAGTGAAAAACACACTATGATGCCAAACCATGCAAAAAAATCAAGTATTGTACTTGTGATGTTTCTTATAAGTATGATGGTGCACATTTTTACAAAGTGAGTGATGAAATCATTAACCAAGACCATCTCCAACAATTGGCCTCATGCATAGAGAATGATAATGATTATTACCTTGTTCTTTGATAAGAGGTAGGTTGATTTTCAAATATATGCTAACATGAATATAATTCATCACTAATGCATTTATATAAATTTCCTAGTCAATTTTGATAATATAGTAGGTTTATTTTCAAATATATGTTACATGAATAGAATTTATCACTAATGCATTTTAATAAATGTTTTAGTTAATTTTAATAATCCAAACACAACAACAAATGCACTAATCCTCAAAGTTAGAGATAACATTTAGTCATGTGAAAGGTGACTCTAGAAAATAAATACTTAACCTAAAAAATACCTTGCAACAACAATAATAATAAATAACATTATATAATATTGAAAATAAGATGTCAAAAATCTGGGAGAAATAGATACTTACCTCAACATCCACTCCAAAAAAAAACTTTAACAAAGGGGAAAAAAATAAAAACCACATTTGTATTACCAAAAATTAAAAGTATGGACTTTCAAACTTCTACTAACAATGTTAATAATTACTTGTAATATTTGATTGTAAGACAACACCATGTTAGACTTGAGTTTGGAATTTTGGAATTGTGTCTTGAGGGATTAATTATAATTTTTTGAGTTAGAGATAAATAGTTATTGATATGAATTAATGGGGCACCTTATTTGTTACTTGATTAATATGATATATACTAATTCCACATTTAGGGCATTCAATTCTCGATGCATGTTGTCCATAATATATTATATGATCATTAGGATATGTATCAATAATGTTATCCTTCATTCCCATATCTTTCTGTTAGGAAATAAAATGAAAAAATACATATAATAAGTAAGCAAGCACAATGAAGAAGACTATTTTTAATGTTGAAACCCAAAACTAGGAAAACCACCAAAAATAGATCTATTTTCCTTCACCACTTTGGATAAGGCATGGACAATCCAGCCATCACCGACCACTCATAGGCCAACACCAATCACTCTAAACACTTTACAATGGATTTCATCAATCCCTTAAGTAGGATCCATAACATTCAATACCATAGGAAAATACCATAGGGCACCCAAAACCATAGGTCAGTAAACCACCAATGATAAAACCATCTTTGATCGTTTTATTGACTCAAGTTTAACCTAATATTCCCCTCTTTAAACTTGAATTGGGGTAATAACCAACACCCATTAAAGTTTTAACCAGGTATATGGGAATACAAAATCACCCCCTTCTTCAGTCTACCTAAATCTACCTCTATACTTTTCATAGGTGACTTATCAAGCCGGGGGTATGCATGCCTAACCAAGTCTTACAACCATATGCCCATTTACATTGTGATCAAATTCCATGTCCATAAAAAAAATCTTCAAGTGAATTGATCGCTTTTTCATTTGCATTTTCATGTGCCAATCCTCAATTTTTACCATGCCTCTCTGGTTGTAATTTACCATGGTTCAAATACCCATGAACCATCTCAATGCAAGCAACCATAACTTCCAACACATTTGCATTTTCTTTCAACCTCGCTCTGATACCAATTATTAGGAAATAAAATGAAAAAATACATATAATAAGCAAGCATGGAAAATGAAGAAGAAGATTTTTAATGTGAAAATCCAAAACCAGGAAAACCACCAAGAATATATCTATTACCCTTGACAAATCCAGCCAAGGAATGGCCAATATGGACATAATTGACCATTCATCACCCATTCATAGGCCAACACTAGTCACTCTAGGCACTTTACAATGGTGTTCCTCAAGCTTTCAAGTAGGCTTCATCACATGCAATACCATGGGACACCCAAAACCATGGACCTGTAAACCACCAACGATAAACCCATCTTTGACTCTTTTATTGAGTCAAGTTTAACCTAACACTTTCAGAATGATACACATTTCTCTGTATGTGCAAGGTAAAGTATTTGATGATTGTAGAAGAATATCATCTAACAACCTACAAGAAAAACTAAATTAATATCTTGGAAAATTAAAATTAAATACATGTATATTACAATCACAAATAAGACGTAAACAATTATAATTATATACAAAATAATATTGCATACCTTAACACCTATGCCATTCTTGTGTTTGAAATACCATTCATTACCTTCAAGTTGACCAACAACAAAAGAGCAGATAGAAGACTTGTGTTTAAGTCTTTGAATAATGATTTTTTTCCCTTATCAATAAGAGGTACATCATGGATATCTTCATAGATCTCATTTGTAGGTTCATTCTCATCCATGGCAACAAATGTGTCATGGATCAACATATTTATCCCTTCATTCTCAATAATATTAGGGTCATTTTCTTTGATAGTATCAATTTCAATTTCATCACCCTTACCATCTCTACAAAATTGTAACATGTGGAATTCCAAGCTTTGGTGGTCTTTTCTTTGTAATAATTACAATAAAATAAATACAATTAATATTGAAATATAAAAAATATCAAAACCATTGAAAATTTTCAAAAAGCATGTTTATGTTATCTTACCAAGAGGTGATATTCTTTCCACCTTCCAAGTACCCATGCTCTAAGCAAGGTTTCCTATCTATTGACTTAAAAATTGTTGTTTTCTTTATCCCTTTGCATTGCATACAAGGGAAATTAATTTTCCCATCACAAATATCATGATCAGGATTGGGATGATTTCGATCAAATTTTTATCACTATTACTAATCTATGCAAAAGAATCGCTTCCATTAAGAGTAAGATCCATAATGGAAATGTATATAGAATTGAGAACCGGTTGTATTTAAGAATTTTGTTTGGATATATTAATGCCCTATTTAGGGTTACTTGACATTGTTTTCTATCTCAACAAAATACAAAATCCATTCATTAGTACACTAAGAATAAATTCAAACAATTTCACAAACAGAATATTAAAAAATGTATTAACAAATTTCAACTTTATGCCAAATGTCTCTTCATGGAGGTAGTGTTTTGAATGTATTGTGTGCTAAATATGGTGATGTATGACCAACAAACATCATTAAGAAATGACCCAAACCCAAATCAACTCAAAACAATAGAAAATATTTCGAAGAATAGAAACATACTTGCAAGAAAAAACCAATATAGACTAGTGTAAATGATGAAGAAATGTCAAATATTAATCATTTTAATTCATAAATAAATTATAGTTTCAAGGATAATTTCAAACCAAAATGAAATTTACCTCTAACTAAATTTCTTCTTCTCCTAATTTTTCTCAATTATTTTGTTGTTTTCTTATCTGATCGACTTCTCAATATCACATAAAAGGGAAAAAATACCTAAAATAGTTGTAATGTCACTTAATAGATGTTGGAATAGAGACGTTGCTTAAGCAAAGTTCCATAGAAAATATGAATGTGACTTAAGTGATGTTACTATGCCAGCGTCGCTTCAGTGATGTTTGTTGAGATCTGACGTGAATTCCACTCAAATTTTCCGCCTGTGCGACTTGAATTCAATGTTTAAAGATGATTTTATTATTATTAAATATCAGTTGAAACATCGAATTTGGACCCCAAGTGTAGTAGTGACTCACTAGTGGTCCATAAGGGGGCATACTTTCACTCCTACCAAATGCCTCTGGGACTTGGGCCATTAACCTATTCCCTTACGTCCAAAGAAAATGAGTTCTTAGCCCATCGCAAGCAGTTTTAAGTCTTACTATGGGACTATTAAGAAAATTATCTTTACATTTTTTTTTTTATTGTTAATTTGAAAACAAATATTACTTTTATTTTTTCTTTAATAACTTGAAACAAAATACAATAACAAGCATTTTAAAATAAAATTTAATAAAACATGAACAATGAATTTTTTATATATATTTTAAATCAAAATACAAAATGGGCGACCCTTGACTCTCTTGTCAATGCACGATAAGGCTACCACATACCTCGTCGATGATCATATTTGTTGGAGGCTTGTACTTCATTGACGATGCCACAACCTCTCTTTCCAACTACTCAAGCTAGAATTTGAGAGTCCACATAGCTAAAGCACTAAAACATTGAGTATGTGTGTGTGTGTGTATTATTGGGGAACCTCTTAACCTTGAACCATATAACATAAAATATAGAGCAGAAGGGAACATTATTACAAGAAGAGAGGTGGAGTCTAAAGACACCATTATAGAACTTAAGCACATGGCATTATGATAAGAACATCACAATGCATGTTGAGCATAAAAGACATCTCGAAATCACTCATAACAAAACCCATAGGGTTGTCCTTTTATAACTCCGAGATCTAACAAACTTCCTATAAGCGAGGAATATCTGGTCCACAAAGAGAGGTCGTTGGTCCTAACTATTTCCACAAAATACACAACATCCCATAGTTTAGTTGGTGGTTGTAGTCACGTCGAATAGGGTTGTTCCAACCATCTAGTCATTGGTTCAAACAACTATACAGTTTCTACCCACTTTACTAGTAAGGACTCCAATCGATTGCTCTGCTAGTCACATGTCGTATAGCAACTAATTGTCTCTAGGAGATCCATATGTGTGATGAACCATCGATACCGTAGGTTCCAACACCCCCCCATCGGCACAATGCTCTGTATATTCAAGAGGTGAAATTACTTGTTCTGAACACCCTCCCATAACTGCATCTTCCTGAATCCCAATCATAGCTCGAAGTTTGACAAACTTAGTTTCTGGTAATGGCTTCATGAAGATATCGACAGCCTGCTCATCTATCTTGAAATAAACAAGTGAGACAATATTCACCTGTACCAATTGTCTCAAACAATGAACATAAAGGTCAACATGCTTCATTTTTCTATGAGTAACAGGATTATCAACAACTTGAATAACACCCTGATTATCATAGTAAATAATAGTGGAGGCCCGAACAGGAAACCCAAGCTCATCGAGAAGCTATCGAATCCAAACTGCCTTTGTACCTGCATTTATAGCTCCACGATACTCGGATTCAGTAGTCGAAAGCGAGACTACCTTCTCTTTGTTAGATGACTAGACCAAGGGTCTAGAACTTAATTGAAACACATAGTCAGAAGTATTTTTGCGGTCGTCAATGTCACCGTCCTAGTCAGAATCCGTGTATCAGACTAGTAGATATGTACTACAAAATACTTAATACCATACTTATAAGTTCCCTTTGATGAATCTCCCACCCAAAATGGGCAGCAAAGGAAAGGATTGGCTGAACATAATTCATCATTGCAATAGGGGAAAAGGTTTCAATGTAGTCGATGCCTTCTTGCTGAGAGAATCCAATGGTGAACAAGATCCCACATCTGATTCTTTTTCAAGGAGTCAATTTCAAATTCATAGCAGTTTCCCACTTTGGCACACCCTGAGCATCAACATACGTATCAGAATCATAGGTGTCAAGAACACGTGCTATTAAGGAAACATTAACACATTGTTTCTGACTACGGGTCTATCAACCAATACTAGCACCGCTAGAATTCGATCGAGCAACTTCAATTGCCTTAAAATCCCACTGAGGTAAGCAACTCGAGGATGATTATGACTGGATATCCCCAGTCATGTGAGTCAGGGAAATCGAACCGATGACTTCAACTATCACAGTAGACCGACTACCAGTTGACTAATGAGCATAATTCATTTGTCTGGTTGTGACTCCAATTATATGCATAATCGATCCAGATTCTTCAAGAATTTCAAACAGATCACTGTTCAATAGACCAAATGACTTCAATAGCTTATTACCTAAAATCGTCTCATCATAGATCACACTTTTGCTTAAGATGATATGATGTTTGACATGATCAAACATTTTTTGGGATTTTGACTCATCGGAGCAGCCCATCATGATGCAAGCATGGATTTTTGCATCTAACTTCTTTATGCAGTTATCACTGATATGCGCCCAAGCAATACATCCAAATGTTTTGAGATGTCATACAGAGGGTTTCCATCCACTACATTTCTCGACAGGAGTCATGTCAACAACTGCTCTGGTCGGAATAAGGTTCAAAAGATAATTGGAGCAGTAAAAAATTTCTGCCCAAAACTCCATCGGAAGATCTTTGGTCTGCAATAGGCACCTAGCCATTTCTACCAAAGTCTGATTCTTCCTCTCTGCAATACCATTCTACTGAGGGGTGTGAGGGACATATCTCTTCCAAGAAATACCATTTTGCAAGAGATATTCTTCAAACTGTCGACTCACATATTCACCACCATTATCTGATCTCAAACATTTAATGCATCGACCACACTGCTTCTCAACCAGTGGTTTGAATTCCTTGATTTTTTCAAAGACTTGACTCTTATTCTTCAAGAAATATACCCATGTAAATCAAGATAAATCATCAATAAAGGTCAAAATATATTTCACACCTATCAATGAGGGTTTTTTCATGCAACATAGATCATTGTGAACACAAACCAATCGATTTTGTGCTTGCTAGGATTTCCCCAAATCAAAGGGTGCCCGATGATGCTTTCCAAGCATACATACCCTGCAAATTCCATTGGGTGGAACAATATTTGGAATACCAATAACCATGTTGTGAGTTACCGTCATCTTCAAAATTCGAAAGTTTAGATGTCCAAGTCGTTCATGCCAAATTCGACTTTTGTCATCGGTTTGAGCGATGAGTGCAGTTGATCTAGACGTTTGATAAACATTCACGAGAGGATCACATAACTTATAAATTCCATCTTTGGGATCCAAATACCTTGAAGCAACAATCCCCCCCCCAAGAATCAGATCCTTTATGATAAATCGATCAGACCAAAACTCAACAATCCTATTTGTATTTGTCAGTTGAGCAACCCACAATAGGTTTGCACTCAAACTAGGTGCATGATAGACATTGGATATACGACCATGGTGACATTCAACATCACCATTTCCAACAATAGTGAGAGCATAATCATCAACAACATAGATCTTTCGTTCAGAATCTCCACTTAAGGATGAGAACAAAGAAGCATCTTTAGCCATGTGATGAGTACATCCAGAGTCGACTATTCATTCGATCATATTAGTGAGGGAATCTAATGAATGGGAGGTGATAATGGAGAAGGTATAATTTTCAGCAGGTCGATTGGTCGATTATCTAGTCGATGCACTATCCTTAAGGTGCTTGACCTTTCCTTCTAAGTCCTTCATCTTTTTCTAGCAATTCTTCTCGACATGTCATACCTTTGCACAATATCGACAGGTCTTCTTATTTCGATCCTTCTTTGTTGATGATGACTCTTCAGTCTCCCCCTTAGTAGGTTGGTCAATACATTCTGGTTGGTGATCCTGTTGACCATGTTCTTTAAGATTTGGCTTGACCTTGACCTTGAGGTAAGTATCTATTTCTCAGCAATATGATTAAGAAACACACTAAAGAAGACTTAGCAATAAAATAGATATTGAATTTCACCATAGGATCAAACCCATGACCAAATTGAACAGTTGTATAGTCTATCACTGGTATTCTATCTAAGAAAAAAGATGAACATTGTTAACATTGTAGGGAAATTAGGCTTCACTCATGTGGAAAACACAACTATGATGCTAGATCATGCAAAAAATCAAGTATTATACTTGTGATGTTGTCCTATAAGTATGATGGTGTACATTTTTACAAAAGTGAGTGATGAAATGATTAACCAAGACCATCCCTAACAATTGGCCTTATGCATAGCGGATGTGAATGATCATTACCTTGTTCTCTGATATGAGGTAGTTTGACTTTCAAATATATGTTAATTGAATAGAATTCATCACTAGTGCATTTCTATAAATGTCCTAGTCAATTTTGATAATATGGTAAGTTGATTTTCAAATATATGCTAACATAAATAGAATTCACCGCTATTGTATTTCTATAAATGTGTCCTAGTCAATTTTGATAATGCAACTCAACAAATGCAATAATCCTCAAAGTTAGACACAACCTTTAGTAATGTGAAAGGTGACTCTAGAAACTAAATACTTAACCTAAAAACACCTTACAATAATAATAATAAACAACATTATATAATATTGGAAATAAGATGTAAAAAATACGAGAGAAATAGATACTTACCTCAACATCCACTCTCGAATATATAAAAAAAACACTTTAACAAAGGGGCAAAAATATCAACCACATTTAAATTACCTACCATTTAATTATTAACTTTGTTAGTAGAAGTTTGAAAGTTCATACTTGTAAATTTTAATACAATCATAATATTAGATTGTAAGACAACACCATGTTAGACTTAGAATTTGAAATTTTGAAAATTGTGTCTTGAGGGATTAATGATAATTTCTTGAATTGGAGATAAACATTAATCATTATGAATTGATGGGGCACCTTATTTGTTATTTGATTAGAATGATATATATTAATTCCACATTTAGGGAACTCAATTCTTGATGCATGTTGTCCATAATATATAATATGATCATTATGATATGCATCAATTGCGTTACACTCCATTCCCACTCAATCGTGTTGATGCTCTTGTATACAAAATTGATGACTTGTGATCCAAAGTGACAAAATCGATGACTTGTGAGCCAACGTGACTTGGGTTATGCTCAAATAAATCACCAAATTGGTTGCAATGGAATTAGTGTAGTTGGGTTGCTACCATATAATAGAATAGTACTGTATTAGTGGAAGAAATGTTTACTAATGAATTGTGAAAATTTAAAGGATTCATAAAGGAGTGAACTTCATGGTTGTAGCTTAAATACCAGAAAATAAAGAATGTGTCGATATTGAATTATTTAGGTGATTAAGCAATGCAATAAAGAAAACTTAACAATATGATTAAGCAACACAATAAATAAAACTTAACAATAAAATAGAGATTGAATTTCACTATAGGAACAAACCCATGTCCAGAATTGAACAACTGTATAGTCTAGGACGAGTCCATGATCTAAGAAAAAAAACATTGTTAACATTGTAGGGAAATTAGGATTCGATACTAATGTGAAAAACACAATTATGATGCTAGATCATACAAAAAATCAAGTATTATACTTGTGATGTTGTCTATAAGTATTATGGTGCACAATTTTACAAAAGTGAGTGATGAAATCATTAATCGAGATGATCCCTAACAATTGGCCTCATGCATAGAGGATGAAAATGATCACTAAATCCCTCTATCCCACTATTGAAATTTATTCGCCAAGTTTTCAATTTTAGATGCCAAATTCACCCTCACTTTGAGAGTAAAACCTGGGCCAACGTGGGGCAGTGAACTCCAACCTATTTATCACTTGAACACTTAAAAAACAAAAACAAAAACAAAACAAAACGATTTCTTGATATTCCATGGAATCAAAGAAAAATTTCTTACATCCTTCACTTTCTACATATAGCAGATATTTCATAAATTCAAACTCCTGTAGCCCAATCCTACAAATATTTGTCACAGAACCAAGAGTCAATACAACCCATTAGGTAGGAAACACTAACTATCAAAATACTATAAAAGGGAGACTAACATATGTCCAGAGAAATGCCCAAAGAATCAGTCTTTCAAGAAGTAACAACCAACAGTTAAGAAAAAAGAAAAACAGAGCCTTCATAGGATAAGTCTCCTTCCACATAATCCTAAAAAAATAGTGCGCCTTCAATATAACCCACAACTTTCTTAGACAAGGAATTAACTTCTGAATTGTAATTATTGAAAATGTGAGAAATATATATACTAGAGAAAGTCTTCAAGAGTCTGTAGATTCTTTGACACCAAGCTTCCAAATTTAAAACCTATAGCTTGTATTGCCCATTTTCCCATTGAACAATCACCCGAGAATCTCCAAAAACTTGGATTGAAGAGATGCCATTGAGCATTGCAAATTGAAGTAACCCCCAAATGGCTACAAGTTCAAGTTTGTTATTTGATCCAAAGACACTTCCCATCCACAAATTGAAATAATGATCAACATTGATCTTATGGATCTCCCACATCCACATGATCCATACCTAGTAGCACCATCAAAGAACCCAATCGCTGACCAGAAGGATAATGTGGGAGCAATAATATGTCTTACCTTTTTAATTTTTCCAACTACATGATACTTTTGATATGAGCTCAAACTTCTTATGTTGCAAACCAGAGCATTGGGAGAAATATCATCAAACATATACTTGTTCCTCATATTCCAAAGGGTCCAACACACAAATATAGGTAACAATTTATGATTAATAACCAGCTGACCTCATGATTTGAAACTGCCCTCAATATTGCAGGTACCCAAATTTGATCAATATGAAGGAATTCATAAATATCATGCATACTACTCTATCGAAATTACAAAACACAAAGAGGTGATCAACAGTTTCAACATGTTTCGTACATAAGCTACATTGGCTTGGCCCAAACCATCCCCTTTGAACCAAATTCTCCCAAGTTACTAAACAATTTTCCAAAAATAACCAGAAGAAACATTTAAGCTTTAAGGGTATATGCCATTTCTAAAAATTACCATACCACCATTTGAGCTCCAAGTGATGATGAGATAAGACAATAGCTTCATAAGATGCCTTGGCATTAACCTATCCTGTAGCTTTATTCCAGCTCCAGACTAGAATATATTCAATATCAATAAGTCTGATGCCTGCCTTGTTTAGTGCCATGATGTAAGCAGTCCATTCTGATGCCCAATGACCATGGAGACCCAAGTCTTCATCATGAAACCAATAAAAACCTATGGGCCTCAACCATCCTAGCCTCCTAATATGTTCAAGCATTACAAACCCAAACTCAACCAAGTATTCCAAGAGAGAAGAAGATAACAAATTATTTTCCTCTCCTCCTATAAAGGGGGCAATCCCAACAAGAATATTGGCCCCATTTCCAACTTTCCAAGATATCCAACTATTTATCCAATGAAATCCACGAAGGAAACCATTCCACATGTTGGAAACAACAACAATTGATTTCACAGGATTACTAAGCCATTGAAGTACATATTTACCTTTAAGATATTTGACATTCAATACTTTACTCCACGGTCTAGCATCAAAGATCCTACGCAATTTTTTAATAAACATAGGGCCACATTAAAGTATTTTAGGTTTTTAATATCCCATCTACCTAGTGCTTTAGGTTGAACAAGCCTTTCCCACTTCAGCAGATGAAATTTGTTGGTATTCCCAAAGCCAGAAAACAAAAAAAAATGAAACAATTTTTTCCTTATCATATTTAAAATGGATTGAGGTACAATAACCAAGGAAAACCAATAAACCGGTATTCCCATTAGAACATACCCAATGAGAGTTAGCCTGCTACCCAAAGACAAGTACCTGAAAGTCCAATTCCAATTCTTTTTTCAACCTTCTTTACTAACCATAACTAGTCATTTACCCTGTAATCGTTGGGCTTTAGGAAATATCCAAGATATTTGAACCCATCATAGAGATGTTCAACTTTATAAGGGAAAAAGGTGTTAATATGAGATATAATATCATGCTCAACACCATTTCTGTAAAGTATGGACTTGGTTAGACTAATCTCCACCCCTATTGCAACACAAATAACATTAATGATCGCATAAAAGGTGCTCCATTCTTCCAAAGTACCTTTTCCAAATAAGACCACATTATCACCAAAAAGTAAGTTTGTAATATGCAACACAAAATAAAACTTAATGCCAAATAATCCGTCCTCCCTTTTAGCATCTTCATTCATCCTACTTAGTCCTTCAATGACCAACAAAAATAATAGAGGAGAAAGGGGGTAACCTTGTCATAATACTCTAGTACATTTGAAGAATTCTGTTAGTGAGCCGTTAACCAAAACATCAAAGCATGATGTGGACACACAACCCATAATCCAAGTAGTAATTGCCAAGGGTAGTCCAATTTGGAGAAGGAGCAGTCTTAAAAAAACCCAAATAACCTTATCATAAGCTTTAGCTAATTCCATCTTCAGAATCGAAGCATTTAACTTCTTGACCTTTATGGAGTGAAGACATTCTTGAGAAACACCAATGGCATCCAAATTTTTCCTATTTGCTAAGAAGCCAAATTACTCTTTGGACACACCTCCCGCTAGTTTAGGCCTGAGTCTATTGGAAATGATTTTAGTGATTAACTTATAGACAAGGTAGTATAGGGAAATAGGTTTGAAATCCATAAAAGTTTGAGGTTTGTCACATTTGGGAATTAGAGTGAGAAGAGTAGAGTTTTATGACCCATAAACAAAACCTCTAGATCTAGACAACTCAACAACATCCAATAATTCATTCCCCAACAAATCAAAAAAGACATTGAAGAATTCCACAGGCCAGCCATCTGGTCCTGGGCTTTTGTCCTTAGCAAACTGAAACATGACCCCTTCAACTTTAGCTAGTGTGATTGATCTTCCAACACTCAAGCCTTCTCTTGTGAGAAAAAAGAGGGGTAATGTCTAATCATGTTCAACTGAGAACCAATATCAAAGTGACCATGGTCCATAAAATGCTTGGAAAAGAAATCAACATCCTTTTCTAAATCTCCCTAAGAAGAGATCCAATCCCCATTTATAGTTTTCAAATCCTAAATAGTATTAAGATTCCTTCTGGCATACTTGTGAAATTTTATTAAGCTTTTTTTAATTTAGTGTATGAACCAATTAGATTATCAATTAATATCTTATTAAGATGTCTTTCAATCTCTACGAGGTCAGGTTTAGAATGATGTTCCTTTGCCTTAACCAAGGTGGCAACCAATTTTTTAAGACAATCGCTTGGACCACTTTTTTTTTCACACCATAAAAACTATACTTTAATATTAAGTATATGAAGAAGATTACAAGCAACTTCCAAAATCAACTAACAATCCGAAGCCAACCAATTCCAAAATCAATTAACAATCCGAAGCCAACCAATTACAGAAGAAAAAGTTCAGCTCCCTAGGCAAAGATGAATACTATTTGGAAATACAAACAAAAAACAGAAAAAAACAAATAAAACTCAGCCACAACTTTGCCACAACTCAGCCGACAAACATATAATTATTATGGAAGAGTCTAACCATTCGACTCTTTCACCCTGCCGGCGACTGTCGAATGTTTAAACTCCGGTGATCCCATCCCGATCTCTGACAGGAGTAGTCTCCTCGACTGTCAACAGCTCTGCATGCTGGCAAACAATAGTTAATGCTGCTGCGGGGGACTCTGACAATCTACAATCCTCGTGCGTCTCCATTTCCCCGGCGAAGAATTTCGAGAATAATACTGTTGCTCCGTCATCTATCCGCATATGAATGCATGCGAGTCCATCTCGTTCACATGCCATGTTAATTCCATGTTCCATGAAGCCATATGGCATTATCAGGCATGGATGACAAATACGGCCAATAGTGTGTATTAATGTCATTTTCGTTTGAATTTTGAATTCAATAAAGGCGCCATGTTAATTCAAAATCAGATTTCGAATTTGTAAACCCCGCCCAAGTTCCAACTCATATTCTGATTGAGCCCATCAATGAACGCGGTTTTGTTGTTGTTCACTTCACCAGCATTTCTGAGCTAACCAACAGACGTTTTTCGCTACTTTTCAACAGCCAGACAGCACCTGCATCAGGCACCTACAACAGAGGTATTTCTGCTTCCTCTCTTTCAGTTACGTGTATTGGTTTGTGGGTCTGGGTTCCATTTTTCGTGGTAGGGTGGTCTGTGTAAGAAACAATTTTAAAAGAAAAATGCATCCGGTGTAGTAATTTATTATGCCCTTTACCTGGTTGTTGTTCCTCACCTCTATTTAATAATTGTGGATTGAACCATTGACTTGTTTGTTGTTGAGAGAGATTTTGACTGGCAGTAAATTTAACCCTGGACGTTGTAAGTTTTTAATGGACGGTTGGAGCAATACTTTTTATGGAAAATTTTGGAGGAGTGTGAAGCATGCGTGCAGACCGCAATCGAAGGAAAAAAAAATAAGCGTTCAGTCGGATAGATAGAGCAACTGGTAATAAATCAACCAACGACCCATAATTCTACGAGCTGATTCACTTGAGTTCGATTCAATCCTATGCCACAAGGTAATGAGAGGCGCCGAAGGAATGATACTGCGCATTTCTGCTATCAGTTTATCTTCCAAAGTTGCAGAATCATGGCGTCCTGGGCTCCAGGGCTTCGCTACATTTAGCAGTGGAGGAAAGGAAATCGGCTGCTGCTACGATTAAGAGCTACCGTGCAGGTGGAAGGATATTGGAGGAGCGCTGTTACATCAAGTTCGAGAACATGTTCCCCAAGTCGCTAGTTCCACCATTGTGGCCGAGTCACAAGGAGAATGCCATGTCCGACATCCTCATTTCACCACCTGGGTAACGCCCAGTAATTTGTTAGAAAAGTTGGTTATGATCTTTCACAAGACCAGATTAGCACAAATTTTCTCCATTAAAGCCGATAAACAATGTGGTAGACATGGTAGCCTCTGATGGTATCATCAGGATTCAAGGGATGAGAAATATTAATTAACTGTCTATAGTAAGAAAACGATCAAACAAGTGTTTGATTCAAATAAATCCAGCCCACAGCAAATGACTTGGATGACTCATAAAGGAGTTAACTCAAACTCAGCATCTGAAACGAAGAGAGGAGAGGAGCCAAATGAGTTCCACACGCCAGCATTGCAAATCGAGTCTACATGGATTCTACAGTGGATTTTGTATTACATTCACTCCATAGGTGATGATGTTTTGCCGATGAGATTGAAATTATTTTTAAATGTGTATAATAATTTGGCAAAGTCCATCATACAAATTTTGAGATTTGTTTTTCAATTTTGTATGTTATATTTTTGGAGTATACCTATTTAAATTGTTGAAATAACGTTAAAATGGTAAATATGAATATTTATTCTATTAAAGTTGTTTTGAATTTGATTTTATCTCAATTCGCACAAATATATAGAATATGGAGAGTTGATCTTAATGGAATTATATTTTTTTTTTTATAAAATAAACAATTTTTATTTTTCTTTGGAGAATTAATGTTAATGGAGTTATATAATTATTTTTTATAAATAAAAAAAATTCTACTTTTGTTTTTCATTTTTAATGGGATGTAATAAATTCCTATATTATGTTATTGATATGGAACAATATTTTTGTTTCAATACTATATATATATATATATATATATATATATATAATTTTAAAAATATATTATTGTATAATTTTAAAAATATATTGTTGTATTATTTAGTGGAATACAAAAATGACCCTTACAACACCTTCACACATGCTATACTTAATTTTTAATGAGTTAAAATCGAGGAGGATGCATATTGGGGTTGCATGTGGGATTATTGCATTTGACTTTTGTGTTGGAGTGAATGTGAGCAGGGGATGCCCTTGTCAGTTTCCTCTAGTGTAGGTGGAACTCTAAGTAAGTCCATTCAACCACACTTTCTCTATTTAATACATTGTAGGTCAAGATTTATATGGGCACAACTTTTGGCATTTGGATTTGGTCTAGTATTGTTGGATTTGTCTTGAATTGGAAGTGGGTTGGTGTTCGAAGCATACCCTATCCTCATTTGTTCCTCAACCCTAGGAAGCTTTGAAATTATTCAACTTAGCAATTATTCCTTGGGAAATTTGAAATTCAAATTATTCTATTGCTTTTCTATGTTTTGGTTCAATTCTCCACTCCTTAAGTTTGTTTGTTTTGGGGTACTGTGTCATTCTCTGAAAAGAGTTCTGCTGGTTATTATAAGATACCCTTGACCTATATTTTTGTAGGCTTCAAATGGTCTAGCTTGTGTATCTTCTATTCATTTAATTTTGGGGCATGCAATAGAGAGAATGAGCCCCATTTCCTTCCCAATGCAAGTAATTTTTAGTCTCTTTTGTGGATTGCCTATAACTATTGTAATCCTTGGTCTATTTTGGGCCTTGTATATATGGTTGTATTGAGAGTATTTTGACACACCTTTGGGTTTTGGGGCCGTGGAGTGCCTTAGTTCTACTAATTTCAGCTCTTGTTACCTTTTTTTCTTCAATGGGAAGCCTATTCATATATTTTTTATGGTAGATTTCATTGTTTTATTAAAAATGCTAGAAACTTATGTATGTGTGTTTTGTATGTTTGTTCTATTGGAATAATACTAATACGCCTCAGGCTTGGTTTTCAATTTTGTTTGAATGCTAGAGACTCGGTGCTTTATTCCATAAGTATACCCTCATATTTTATAATTTTTTCATTTTACTTGCAGTTTTGTACACAAATAAGTACGAGGGGATAATGACCAAGCATCCGAAGGAAGTTATGTGCACCCTCTGCCTGGACTTTCTTGGCTTCTGAGTAACATCAATATAATTTGTCTTGTAACATCAATCTTTGCAATTTGCAATTTCTTTGTGTTATGATAAATATATAATAATAACCAGGCCATAAATTGTAGGGGACACATATCGCATGGAAAGCCTTCATCAAACATTAACAAAGCAGTTCACGGCCCTGATGATGATTATCATGACAGTGGCAACATGACAGAGAATGGTTGTGTCCATGAGAATGAGAAAAGGAAAGATAAGGCATATTGGGTTCCTCATATAGAAAACGGTATTTTCTAACCAAAGGGCTATCCGAGGATTGAGGACGTAATTGCAAGAAGCCTTATGAAAAGAGCACATGTATTGGCTTCCATCCATGGAGGACGTTCAGAAATCACCCCACCAGATTGATTTCAATGCTTATATTAATTCACCAATTTATTATTTAGAGCACGTCAAACCTAACATAAAATGCTATACAGTAGCACAATTGTACATACACAAGGGAGATAATAAATACATATTAAATCCATTCTCCTTCTGCTCTATAAATATTTCTTGGACGATGCTATACAGTGGAACAATTTTACAAAGACGAGGGAGAAATAAATAAATATTAGATGCATTTCCCTTTCGCTCAATAATTTGTTTGAGAGGCTATTTAGGATGTATTGGATATTTTGTAATTTATTAAGAGGGAGAAATAAATAAATATTAGATGCGTTTCTCTTTTGCTTAATAATTGGTTTTATCTGCTATTTAGGATGTAATTGGATATTTTGTAATTTTAGTTAATAAAATTGATTAAAATTGTTCTATATTTTAAATTAGTTATTTTATTAAGCAATTTATGTACTTAATTATTAAAGGAAATAAAATTTAGTTAATCGTTGAAATTGTATTTGCTTTTCAATAAAAATCAATTAAAATGAGAGTTTACTATCAATATTTCATATAATACAATGAAGCATCTCAATTAACATCTAAGTATGTTTTCGTCATGCTAAGAACCAGGATATAATAGAGGAACATTATTCTATAGAATAATAATAGTGTTATATAGAGTTTTATAAAACATTATTATGATTTTTTTTTTATAAAAAATGGTATTATATATATATATATATTGATTTGATATACATATTTTTTAAGTTTTGTAAATATAATTATATTTTTCAAGTTTTGTGAATATAATTGATATATTTATATTTTTCAAATTTTGTGAATGTAATTGATATAATTATTTATAAAAAATACTGAGTAAATGATATAAATTTAATAAATCATTTACCCACTTGTTTTTTAAATTACCATGATAAATGACTTTAACCATTAAAACAAGCAAATCAATTTACTTAATAATTTGACCTAAAACATACGATTATAACATGTCCATATATATTATGTGATGAATAATTATGTCTTGTGTGATGAATAAGTATGTCTCATTAAACTTCAAATATAACATGTACATGCATGTTATGTGATGAATAATTATGTTTTATTAAATTTCAAAAAGGAAAAACTTGTTATATGTTAATCATGATTGTCTACACATTCATTAACATTGCAAGTTTTTATAAATATTTATAAATATTTATTATTTAAAACATTTTTGTAAGAAAATAAAGACATTTAGAATTTTCATTGAAGTATTGCAAGTTTTCATAAATATCTATCAACCTTTATTATTCAAAACAAATTTTGAATTTAAAAAACATTTCAATGACAAACACTTGTTTTAAGAAAATGAAGGTGTTTTGATTTAATAAAACAAATTTTGAATTTAAAAAACATTCCAATGACAAACACTTGTTTTAAGAAAATGAAGGTGTTTTGATTTTTTTGTTGGGCATCTGTATATTCTAAGTGCCTCTTAATGTTGTTCTAACAAAGACGACTTGTATTTGGACTTTCTTTAAACATCTCATTTATCCATAAAAAGGATTAATCTTAATGTTAGTATTACTTATTTGTGATTAGTTTCATTTGATAATTATGTTTTAGCAATGTATTAATATGTAAAAGCCATTTCTAAACGTCATAAATATTAAAAACAAAAATAATATTCATAGCCATTATAAATATTTAAAAAAAAAAAATTCATAACCATTATAAATATTTTAAAAAAATTAATATTCATAACCATTATTTATATAGATAGATACTCATTGCAAAAATTTTAAAATCATTGATTAATGATGTAAATTAGTTGCATGAGAAAAATAGTTTTGAAACCATAACCCTATTCAAAAAATAAACAAATATTACATGGCCTCAATATGAATGAGGGATAATCTCTGATAATGGACGAGGCGGGCATACCCATGCTCGTATCAAGACATATACATAACAATTAGTCCCAAGAAGGGGGATCTAATACATAAAAAATATACTGGTACATCATAATGGTCCAGAGGGTACATTATTTTGGGATGTACTCATGATCATGACATGGCTGATCTCAATAACTGATACACTGGATAACTGATGAACTGCTGGAACTGAAGGTGTCCAACATCTGTAGGGACGTAATGACTGTGAGCCATCTCTGGGAAGTATCTGTAACTGTATACTCAAGGGAGTATAAAACTAGGGTACATCTGAATACTGTTGCCATACGCAACCCGGATATCTATAGGAACAGTGTAACTGGTTGTATCCATAAGTATACTCTCAAATGTGGAGGAGTCAGAAGGTATCCGGGGTCTTCGACTAATAAGTGAATGAACCAATGCCCTGTGTGAGTCTCAACGATGCAATCAAGGTGTTGAAATCGAGCATGTGAGAAACAACCATTTGGAGAGGCGCTGAGGGCTCTTCTCGAAATGATTCGTAGGCTCTCATCATAAATGGTGATGAGTCCAAGACATAGGGACCTCTAGGTCTATCCTCTGGAATAATTTGGTTGTCGTCGACAGAGGGAGATCAACAACTAACAAGGCAATGATGTTTCCTTGATAGGAGCGCGAGGTGTATAACTGAAGTATTGTAGTATTGATGGTAGGACTGACATACTTGGGGGATGGGAAGTAATTGGGGTCATATTGTGGGTAGACTCAAACTTCCTTTGTTCAGAGCATGATGACATGGTTGACCTGGCAGCGTAGGGAACTGACTTATAGGTTTGAGGATCATAGCTTTTAAGGACTGAAGGGTATGTATGACTCTGGTGGGGAATCAAGCTGATGGGTGCTGTCGAGGGGTTGTCAGGGTGACATACTGCAGAATACTCTGAACAAAGGCGACCAAAATGGGGAAGCTGCCATATGAGTAGACGTGATCTGTTGTGGCACCGAGAAGCACCATTGGGTCCTTCTTCGTAGTTTTAATGAGCTCCAAGAAGGGATAAAAGTGTGCTCTGAAATGGTACTGTCCTGTGGATTTGTGAGCCCAGGACTGTTCGTGCTCATTGGTGCTTTCATTTTTAAGGAGTCTGAAAACGATAAGAAGACTCTGCAGTGGTTATGACTACTGTCCTGTTGGTTTTACGAGCCCAGGATGGTGATTGCTCGTGGTCGCTTTCATATTTAGAGAGTCTGAAAGCGGTAAGGGGACTCCATTGGTGTTCTTTTTCGTGAGTTTAGTCTCCAAGGCCCGAAAAAGCATAAAATGATGCGGATGGAGAACTCTTCTAGCCGATGTGACTAGAGTATACATTTTTCGTAATTAGTCTACGAGGTCCGGAAAAGGGGTAAACTTATACCAGGTAGACGCCCTTTCAGATACGTTTAGCGAGCATGAAAGGAAGCAAGATTGCTCGGCGATCTTTTCATTGTTTTAGGAGTCAGAAAAGAGCTTAACAGAAACTCCCTAAGTGCCTTTTTCGTAAAAGGGATTGCTCGGCCCGAAAAAGGGATAAAATTATACCGAACAAAAATGGATAGATGGGAGCGAGAAAAGGTCTCAAGTGTCATCATGTGTGTGGGATACTGGATCCGGTGACATACATATTGTCACAAAGGGGGATGCGGCCGTTGTGGCACACAAACCGAGGCAATGAGAGGGCATTTTGAAAAAATGGCCGAAAAGTATGGGCATGAGAGCGAGAAATGATCTCAAGCATCATCACAAGCGCGGGAAACTGAATCCGGCGATATAAAGATGGTCAACCACGGAGAACGGCGGATGTGGCACGCAAACCGAGGCGACGAGGAGGCATGCAAAAAATGCCCAAAAAATCTGGGGGTGAGGGCGAGAAATGATCTCAAGCATCATCACGAGCGCGGAAAACTGAATCCGACGATATAAAGACTGTAAAAAATGGAGAACGGCGGATGTGGCACGCAAACCGAGGTGACGAGGGGGGCATGGGAAAAAATGCCCGAAAAATCTAGGCGTGAGAGCGATAAATGATCTCAAGCATCATCACGAGCGTGGAAAACTGAATCCGGCGATATAAAGACTGTCAAAAACGGAGAATGACGGATGTGGCACGCAAACCGAGGTGATGAGGGGGGCATGGGAAAAAATGCCCGAAAAATCCAGGCGTGAGAGCGAGAAATGATCTCAAGCATCATCACGAGTGCGGAAAACTGAATCTGGCGATATAAGACTCGTAAAAAAATGGAGAACGACGGATGTGGCACGCAAACCGAGGCGACGAGGGGGCATGGGAAAAAATGCCCAAAAAATCTAGGCGTGAGAGCGAGAAATGATCTCAAGCATCATCACGAGCGTGGAAAACTGAATCCGGTGATATAAGACTCGTAAAAAATGGACGACGGCCGATGTGGCACGCAAATCGAGGCAACGAGGGCGCCCAAAAAATGGTCAAAAAATGGAGCTGGTGAAAAATGGAAAAGGAAAAAACTGTCATGAAGTTCTCGCTGCGCTGATTCCAATGGTACCAACGGTTTGAGAAACGGATGTCGTATGAGACCGGAATGGCAGTTGGAAAAATGGTGGAATTTCTATAAATAGGGCGTGGGGCCCATATGACGTGTCATTGTTACGTGCGAGTTTGGCAGAGCAGTCAGAGCTCTTTCTCGATTTCTGGGATATTTCACTGTTGGTTTTCGATTCTGCGAGTTTCAGGTAACTCTATTTGCTTTAGCCTTTTCAATTATGTCTTTTTTGTTTGGCGGCGGGCCTCCGAAGGTCGCGAAATTCCATGTTGACCCTCCAACGTGGAATATCGCGGGTTTTGGGTCTATTCGCGCGATGAACCGCGCGGGTTTCAGGCTGACAGTCGTGATGTTCATCACGACTGTGAGGTTGGAACCCGCGATGTTCATCGCAAGTTCATGGGAGATAGTCACGATGTTCATCGCGACTGTCTGGCCAATATCCGCGATGTTCATCGCGGGTTTTAGCATGGAGGCCACGATGGTCATCGTGGGTTTTAGCATGGAGGCCGCGATGGTCATCGCGGCTTTTGGTGGAAAAGCCGCGATGGGATTTTTTTCAAAAAAATTTGTGCTGGGGCTAAAAATTTCTTCTATTTTCTAGCAGGATGTTGAGGAGACCATTGTCCTCATGGCGAGAGCGGGAGATCGATGATGATCTGATGGAGAAGATTCAGACTGATCCGGGGGTGCGGCAGACTTTGGCTGTGAGGGGACTTTTGAAGTTTGCTCAGATCCCACCTATTCGTTCAGTGAGACGGCTCCTGAACAAGCTGGTGAGTTGGTGGGTGCCGGCGGAGGGTGCTTTTATTATTGGGGGTGAGAGGTTAGAGATCACCCTCACGGATGTCTATTTTCTGACTGGGTTGCCTCGTTTGGGGGAGGTGGGCGATCTCTTGTCGAGGATCCCGCCGAGTGTAGATATGGAGGATTTGCTACAGACTTTCTGTGTTGATGATGCCGTTTTGCAGAACAGCTCTATTAGTCTGTGATCCCTACGTGAGTGGGATATGCGGGCTGTTGGGGCATGTGTTCTGCGGATATTGGGTGCTGTTGCGCCACATCGTTTGTCTGGGGGACAAACGATGTTGGTGGACTCTGTCCTTCAGGGGACTTATTATGCCTGGGGGCAGATGTTTCTGGCTGGTGTCCGGAGAGATCTGGACAAGGCCAGTATAGAGGGAGGAGAGTTCTGTTATGCCTCCTTTCTATGCTGTTTTTTTCTTCGAGCGGTTGCCGACCTTGCGACCACGGGTACCCATTCGTGCTGGTCTGGTGAGTGAGCCTCGCATGATGCAGTGGGGGCAGATGATGCCTCGTGGTGGCGGTGGTGTCCGCGGTTTCTTTACGGAGGATTTTTTATGAGCAGTGGGAGCAGATGCCCCTACTGATTGAGGACTACCCCTATGCCGGCATGGACTATCGAGGCGACCTAGAGATGCCTTGTGCCCCAGGACAGGCCTAGAGTTTAGACGGTATGTTTTGTGTTTTTGATTTATACTGTATCATGTGTTGTTTGATTTATCTGTCTATGATTATAGTTGCATATGATGGTTTATTTGCATTGTGCAGATGTTGGGCCTGTACCACCGGCCGACTACGTGGCTCGTCAGGGGCGGGCGATGGTGGTCGCTCATCCACCTGCAGCGATACCACCTCCACGTGGTGGAGGATTTGCGGCTCGTGGGAGAGGGGTTGGCCTCGAGACGATGCTATAGAGGGTGTCAGACAGACATTCGACATGATTCTAGCTGGACTCCCCGAGGATGGCTGGAGAGACCTGGACCGGGATGTCGTGGAGCATTGCTTCGGTGCGCCGCCTGAGTGGCGGTCGCTCCTGTTGAGGACAACGGTTTTTTTGGCAGCGCACAGGGGTGGTGCTCGGGATGAGCCGGCAGCGTCGGCTGAGATGAGGATCCGCCTACGGGATGATCCAGCAAGGCCAGCAGAGCGGAGAGTTCGGGCTCGCCATGATCCGGCGGGGCCAGCGGAGGCGGCACCAGAGGAGCCCAGGGATCCTCATGACTAGATGATATGTATTTGCCCCCAAATGCTGATGAGCATATGGGGAAACTCTTTTTGTACGGCTGATGTATTTTTTTGCATATTGGGTGCTGAGGGCACCTATGACATGTTCTGACTATACGATGATGTATATATATGTATATATTTGATGATGGTATATAGTCGTGTATGCACGTGGATGCATTTGTTGTCTTTATGTTTGCCCGTGGAGGCATGTTTGAGTTTTTGTATGCCCGTGGAGGCACATGTTATGCACGTGGATGCACATTTGTTTACGGTATGATGCGATTGGTGTGCTAGTCAAGTACATTGTTGGCCATGTGGTCTGCTACACTATTGAGTTTCCTTGGGACATGTGTGAATGTAATAGATTCAAACTGTCGAATCATTTGTTTAGTGCGCAAAAATTTTCTGAACAGACAGGGATCGCGTACCTGGTAATCATTGTTGAGTTGGGAAACTAGGAGTTGTGAGTCCAAGAAAACGGTAAGGTGACGTATGCTCATTTGGAGAGCTGTGGCCAAGAGACCGGTCACGGCATAATATTTAGCCTAGTTGTTGGTAGCGGCACCCAAACACATTCCGTCGATGTGGATCAACTCATGTGAAGGGGAATATATTACCCATGCTGCGGAGGCCAGATTGGGGGACCAACGGCTTGCACCATCGGCAAAACCGACGTAGCAGAGTGGAACATGGGTGTGAACGGGATCAGTGGAAGGGGCCGACCGGACCGAGGGGTATCCAGTGGAGATCGTATAAATGGCGGGGTCAAGGCCAGGCATTTCGGTATCTGACCAAGTAAAGACATCAATGAATTCTTGGAACAGTCGTTGGTATTCTCTGATCTCATGTTCAATGTGGGAGGCTCCTAATGTAATGGTATGAAGGGCACCAAGTGGGTCAGAGATGTCAATGTGGATGACAGGAGAAATATCGGCCATGGGGTCCATTAGCCAGTCGACTTTAGGAGGAAGGAAATCTTTGGACTCAACCGCGGGTTGGGTAGCGGTGGTGGATGAAGTCTCTTCCGGGAGGAAGTATGGACAATGGTGCATGTCTTCCCAAGGATGATTAAGGGCAGTAGGAGCCTCTAGAATTTCTTCATCATGGCGGGAGCTTTGAGTGGTCAAATCAAGTGATGAGGTAGTGGTAGTCGAAGAGATCATGTAGATGGTGTTAATCTTTTCGGATGAGGATGATGGAGGAGGGTAGATCTCCTCGATAGTAGGGGGTGCCGTTTCAAGGTCCAAATTGTTCATCTCGTAGAGGGATGCTCTGTAATCTGGGATGTCAGGACAGTGATGGGAGTAGTGGCCGTAAATACCGCATATCGCACATGGGTGGTTGGTACGCAGTGATTTATCACGAGGCATGGGGTTTGGATCGAGCTTGACCACCGGGATGTTGGGGTCGTCGTCCAACATTTGCATGTGTTCCTGCAATGCAGGTAACTGCGGACACTGATGAGTTGGATGGCCTAACTCATCACACAACGAGCATTTGGGGGGAGCACGAAACACGGGGGGAGGTTTAACTGCCTTGGGTGGGGGTACCGCAGTGTATGGTTGTGGGCCTCTGCCCCCAGTGGGCCTAACGAATGGAGGGGGATTCGTCGACGACGAAGGAGTCGCGATACCGGGAGGTGGTTGGGTAGAAGTGACAATGGGTTGCACCGGTTGCAGAATGACATTTGGTGTCGGCGGCGGAACGGGAGGCGTAATATACCACACGGGTAATCCCAATGTTAACCCGGGGAGACTAAGGGTAGCCATAACCGGGGCGCTTACTAAACCCGAAGGAGGAAATAGAAAGGGGATTGTGTGGATGGGTGTAACCCCAATGTGACTAGGGACTAATGGTGGTTTAGGGAACAAAGAGGGTTGATTACCAGGTGTTTGTGAAAGGGTGCAAAGGTTCGCGACGTGGGCCTCTGGTGACGGTGGTGGAATGGACTGGAATGTAGAGGTCATCGGTGCCTCGGAGTAAAGTCTGGGTCCTACTGAGGAAATGAATGAGGTAGTTGCACCACAAACAGGTTGTTCAACCATGGGGTTCAGGTGTGGCGGGGGCCTTGGGATCGTAATAGGTGAGCTGGTCGACCTTGACCACGCGTCCCTCATGGGGGAACTGCATGGTGCGAAATACGGATGAGGCAACAGCCCGCATGGCATACATGTAGCTGCGACCAAGTAAAAGTTTATAGTCTAGTTGGGCATTGATGACCTCAATGTCAATGAGGACAGTTTTACCCGCCAGTTGGACGGGGACATTGGCTAAAAGACCTTGGGGTTGTGCCGAACGACCGTCATAGGCTCGCAACGCAGTGGTGGACTGCTGGAGAGTAGGGGATCCCAACTTCTGCCAAACGAATGTGGACATGACGCATGTGGAGGCCCCTTCATCGATAATGCACCGATGGATGACAAGATTCCGAACAGAAACGGAAACTTGGAATGCTAAAGAGGAAGGCAGGCGTGGTTCAGATTGGTCTGAATCGAATGCGATCAGCTGTGAATCATTGGGTTCAATGGCGCCAATGGCAGAGAGCAAAGTTTTGCGCTGCGAAGGACAGTTTTTCAAAACTTCTAAAGAAGACATGGCTGCAGGAGACTGGGCTAAGTCGTCGACAATGTTGTAATTCGACGCAGCGCGAGCATTGGGATTACTGTTGATACGACGAAGTGGGAAGCGAGGTGCTTTGGAAGCGCCATCAAGTGGAGACGGAGGTATACATAACGTTTGATCTGTGGGATTAACGTTAGTGTTCTTGTCGGCGGGAGGGGCTTCAGAAGTGGAGCCATATTGGTTCCGGCGGGTTTGGAGGTTGGCATCGGCAGTCGACATCATCAATAAATGGTGAGTTCCTGAATCAAATATGGGTTGATCAGGGGCTGCATAAGTAATCTGTTGTGGTGGCACGTTGCCCTGAGGGGGGGCTAACGGCTGAGTGTTCACTACACCCTGGTTTGGAAAGGGGTTTTGCAGCACCAAGGGTTGATGTTGAGGTGGTGGAGGGTTGGGTGGCGGCTGAGGAGCCGCTTGCCCTTAACGATGGGCATCGTCGGTCCAGAGTTGTCGAGCTCGCTCCAAATGTGGGAAAGAATGCGTGTAATGACCATAGACCCCATAGATAGAACAAGGGTGGTTTGTTCTGAGGTTATTGTTTCTAGGCTGCTTAGGATTCCGATCCGGATTGCGGTTGGGAGGAGCAACATTGTTATTCTGCGGAGGATTGGGAGGTGGAGGACCTTGCTGATGTTGTTGGTTATTACCGCGGTTGCGACCTCTACCACGGTTCTGTTGCGCACCTTGGTTGCGCTGGTTGTTTTGGTTCTGGGGCTGGTTGTGCTGTGTATACACTTTCCCTTGAGCAGTGGGAGGATTTTGGTTCGCCGCAGGTGCAGGAGCAGGTTGTGGTGGATAATAAGCCTGTGGGGCTGGAGGTGGTCCATTTTCCTGCTGGGGTTGTTGGTAACCCTGAGCTATTGGAGGTGTTGGGTTATAGTACACTGGTTGAGGTGCAGCTGGGGGGGCGTATGCAGGTGGTGCATGACCAAAACACTGAGGTGGACATGAAGGTCCATGGGTATGATGGTGATGTGCCATGGGAGCATATGAACTGGTTGCTCCAGACTGAGATGTAGCCCGCGAAAGGTCGGGACCATGGCTAGGATGTGTAATGGAAAAGGGTTGGGGATGCGAGGCCATACGCCCAATGATGCCATCAGCGGCATGGGATGCCCCCGGCGCATCATGTTGGGATGACTCGCCCCGAGGGGCGTCTGGAATAATGGTATACAGATAACCCGATTGGGCGTAAATGAGATCAAACTGTTGGGCTTTGAGGATGGCCTCTTCTTCAGACTGGGGTCTTTCAGATGCCACATCCTTCGCAATGAGAGGGAGAAGGGATTTTAGAAACCAATCTAGGAAGATACGGTCGTCTAATTTGATTTTGCAGAGGCTTCGGCGTCGACGCCACTCATGAATGTGGCCAGTGATGCGGGTGGCCGTGTTCTGTCTGCAATACAGTAGGATCTCGACGCCCGCATCATAGCGGACAGGTAACTGAAAGAACTGCAGGAAGGTCGAGGCAAGGGAGTTAAATGTGGCATTCGTCCCATGGGGCTGCTCGATATACCACTTGGCTGCAGAGCTAGTGAAGGTGCGCTGTAATAGACGGAGGCGGACAGAGTCGTCCACTATGGAGTTGGAGGAACACCATAGATGGAAGGACATGATATGGTTCTGGGGGTCCTCACCTGCCTTACCCTCAAACTTAGGGATGTCGGAGGGGAGTTTGGTGGGCATGTGAGGCCACGCAGGATCGTGTCTGATAGGGTCATTGGTGAGCCTGGCTAAATCTGGCAAGTTCAGACTCACCATATACGGTAAGCTAGCAGATGTAGTGACTGGGACTGGGACATGCCTAGTCATGGTGGTATGATGTAGGGGTCCAGTAGCGCCTAAAGGTATGCTAGGTATCGAAGGTATATGTCCTCCAATAGGTGTGGTCTGATAGGGGCCAGCACTTCCAAGTGCAACATGGGTTACACTTGGGTTAGGGATAGTAGTGGCAATTCCTGGAATCTGGGTTGTGGGAATCAGAGGGGGTGTGACCCCTATGTTGGGCATACCCATAACAGGTGGTGGCCCTGTGTTGGGGATTCCTATAACAGGAGGTGGCCCTGTGTTGGGCATTCCTAAATGTGGAGTGTCCGCCATATTAGGCATACCTAGGGGGGTAGGTGTTGCCATGGATGGAACTGCAGTAGAAGGGTCTGTAGACGTCTCTCCTATGGTGTTGGTAAAGAGTGGATCAAATGGTGTTCCAGACATAATGTTGGTTGGGAATAACTCTGTGGGGTTTTCGGATTCTGCCTCTAAATCAAATGTGAAGTGAGGCGTGTCAAAATCGGATGACTGTCTAGTTGACCGACGATGTGTCGAGTCAAGGGATAAGGCTCGGCGTCGGTGACGTGGCGAGCCAAGTAGACTGAACTCTGGGAGTTCGCCCTGTAGACGACTAAAGCGTCTAAAATTCTCAATGGTGAGAAAATAAGTTTTTGTGGAAAAATCTGTATGTGTAAAATGGTAATGTATAAAAAACTCAAAACCCTAATGCAACCAAGGGTGCAAGAAGGGGAGTGAAAATGAAGGCTCTCGGGCCAAAAAATCAACCTCAAAAAAGGCACTTATTCTAGCAGTTGTGCTACAATAAGTGGAGGGATGCAACAAATGGTCAGAGTACCAACATGCAAACAGCTTCTAGAAAAAATAGGTGTAACTAGACCAAAGGTGGGTTGAATCATGCAAACACCTAACTAAAAGTATTGTGAATCAACAAACTATATTCTCTGCAAGGTGATGAAATCCAAGTCAGACAATATTGAGTGTTAAGTCCACGGCTAGATATCCCCCTACCGGGAGGGACACCGGGTAATCAATCCTAAAGAATGGCTACTAGGATACTCCATTCATGACGCGTCGAGAAAAGGTAAATCTGCCGTTTGGTCCTTGATCGCAATGCCCCAATACAGGGATATCCCGAGAACTGCGAATGGTAGCCCTTCGGTTACTGAATGGATTTCGGTATTCCACTCAGGCTTCCGGAACCATCCTCGCGACTTCAACCCTCCTAGGGGAGAGGCCTTCCCACAAACCGGTTGTGACCGCGCCAATAAATACTAAGAGATTTTAGCTCCCTAAATGGACAACTTCTATGTCTCAGATGTAATAACTGAGGGGTGTTATTGGAACACCTATCCCCTCAATACTACTTAGCTACAAAGTTCTTTTAGTGTTCCCCAAGTGGGGTTAAAAGTGTGTTGAAATTAGGGTAAGTTTTAAAGCTCAGTTCAATTAAGTGTTTGAGTGGGTGCACGTGTGGTATTGTAAACTGAACTTGAAAAAAGTAAATGCTAAGTATTCAAAAAACAAGGGATCATTTGAAATAAACAGCAACTATTATGACTTTTTTCAATAAATGGAAATTAAATGCTTTTCAAGAACTATTCAAAAAACAAAGGATTTTTCAAATAGGAAAGCAAATAATATAACTTCTTTTCGAAATAAATGGATTTCGTTTTCAATAATTGCTATGGGCAAAATATTAAAGAAGCAAACAGCAAAAAATTGTAAATCTAGATAAAATGCAAAAATAGATCCTTCTTTCAATTGATGAAATTTTTTAAAAAGATTTCTTTCACATGTGCATTCTAAATAGTCGAAATTTTTTTATGGCTGTAAAATATGCAGAATTTCTAATATTGGAAAATGTGCTATGTGGGTAGAAAGTACAGTAAGAAATTAATTTTTTAAACGATTCGGTCGAATGAAAAAATTAGCATCGCGGGTTTTGACAGAAAAGCCGCGATGGACCGCGCGGGTTTCTGTCGCACAGTCGCGATGGACCGCGTGGGATTTCGGCGCACTATCGCGATGTGCAGCGCGGAAAGTGTCCGCGAAGCTGCGATTTGCAGTGCGCAAATAGGCCGCGAAGCCGTGGGGAACCGCGCAGAAAAGGGCCGCGCAGTCGCGATGTGTAGCGCGGTAAATGACCGCAAAGCTGCGATGTGCAGCGCGCAAATAGGCCGCGAAGCCACGGGGAATCGCGCGGAAAAGAGCTGAAAAGTCGCGATGAGCCGCGCGACTGTCAGGCTGAAAACCGCGAGGCGAAATCCGTGCACGGAAGCCGAAAAACGAACCCGAAAATTGAGAATTCCGGGCTGTTAATGGCAATAGATGGGGCCAAAAACTAGAGCAACAATGGATCTGTTGTCTAGGATGACAGATCTATGGATCTAAAGGCTAAAAACTAATAAAAAACTAAGATTGAAAGCAAAACTTGAGATCTAAAGATTCAAAAAACAGCGGAGTCGCCAAAAACTGTTGGCCCGGTTTTGCAACCAGGCTTAGTGCTATGGGCACCTGCTAACTAGTAGCAGCAGTTTCAATGTAAAGCAAATAACAATAAACTAAATCTAAACTAAACTAAACTAGCATGTGCATTTTGAATTAAAGAACAAGAACAAAAAAGATAAAAAAATAATTTTTGTATTGACAATGGAGCAAGCAAATGCTTGCAAGTACAATACCTCCAAGTGATGAAGGTTGTTGAATGGCTCCAATGGTGAGCAGCTCCAATCTCCAATGGGTCCTTTCTCCAAGGTTTGCTACAATGGCCAAAATACTCAAGGGAGATTTTGGCAGCATGAGGATAGGAATATGGATGGATGTGAAATGAGGAGCCCCTACCACCTTTTTATAGGTTTTGGTGGTGGGGAATACCATTTGTGGTTTTGTGGAAACCAAATGGTATTAACCAACATGGTTTAGGTACTTTTCCCTCCTTTTTCCTTTTTTGAATAAAATTAATATTTTTATTCCCTTTTTAATATTTTGGGAATTTTGGACCCTTTTTGAGGGTTAATTATGCTTTTTAGGAAAAATAATCTTTTTGAGTGGGAAAAAGGGGTGTACCAAGGTCTTTTGGTGACCTTTTGTTGGCTTCAGAGGCTCAGATGGTGGAAAAGTGGACAAATGGGTCATGTGAATAAAGGAATGAGCTAGTGAGCACTTTTTGGGTGTTAACAGTTATAGAATTAGAAATTACTTAGAGATTATGACAGCTATGTTTCTTGAGAATAAAAGAATTCAATAACTCTATGAAGTAATTGCTCTTTGATGATATTACTGAATTTAAATTATGCTTCATTATTAGCACAGTGAAATACAACTGGATGACCATACTCAGACCAGTATTTAATTGCTCAGTTATCGCATTTCATCAAGTTTTTAAGTTAGAAAATGTTTTGATTTGCAACTGCATTAATACAAGATCTGGATCGATCAAAAAAATATAACTTACTCTCATTTATAACTGGCACCTGAAGTTATGGTGATTGGCAATTGTCATGATAGGTTTTTATGAGCCAAATAGAGCTTGCATCGCACTCTTAACTTTATAACTTTTCTAGTGCAAATACATTTTCTCTATGTCTATAATACACCAAGACTGAGTTTTGATGTTTATATCACATGAATTAGTAAATCAAGGTTTAATCTATGTAATGCAAGATTTATAGGTACCATCCTAATGTTTTGATTATTAAAGAGATGATATAAGAACTATGTTCTTTAAACCTTTATGGATAAACTATGCAATTAACTCTATTACTCATGATAAGATTTTATTTCTAAAAACAATGATGAATCCTCATCGTAATTTTGAACATTATTGATAATGCATAACCTTGTTGTTTGTAGGGCAAGACATTTACGTCCATTAGGAAAACTCGAAAGCATTGTTTGACATGGATTATATGATGGTTTCAATTATTATGTCTCGACCATATTAGATATCCAAGCTATGGTTATCCCTTGATTCGGTGTACCCACGCTATGATTTTAATTTGGTTCACAAACAAATTGTAACTCATCGTGGAACATTAGACCAGCGACCCACTGCATGGAAATTATTTAGAGTGCTACGTGGTTGGTATTGAGCCATGCATTTGGCGATATATAACAGTTTGACTAACCCTACACTGTCATTTCCCTTTGCCTTCGGGCTTGGTTGTTCTGCGAAACCCTCCTGTCCGAATCCTTCCTGTTACAGTGTTGATGGCAGCTACTATGCTGCTTCAGCTCTATGTGCATGTCTGTTGCACTGTGTAGGAGTCATTACGAGTTGTTGTCACGACCATCAGTTTGATAAAACCTAGGGTTTCTCCTTCGCTAGAGGACCTGACCCTGTCATGGCGTCTCTTAATATTTCCATTTGCAAGGTTCGGGAGTTGTTGTGTTTTGCTTTTAGCAGCTATAAGTTTCTTTGTGAAAGCCCTAGGGTTTTATCCCTTCTGTTACCAGTTTCAACCCGGTCACGGCTTCCATCGTCTGTATATTTTTACTTAGTTCTGTAGCAGCCTCCATCGTGGAATGTATCCTTCGATTTTTCCAACTCATTCTTTGGTGACTAGGGTGGGGTTTCCACTTAATCAACTCGTGGCTTCTAGGCCATTCACTGTGGTTGTAACTTCCTTCAATTCGCTGGTGAGCTATAACAATTTGCTTCGTCATTTCATTTTCTTCAATTTAAAAGAGTTTTGTTTCGTTTTTGAGAAATAAAATTTGTAATTGATACGTTGTTTCTGTCATAAGCAGGTACTAGATGCTCCGGAAGGTGTACAGGACACAACTCTCGGCGTTTGGCCCTTACCGGGTAAGCCTGGTCCTTACCATGGCAATTTTCCTCCTTGGGGTTTTTTTGGGCGGTTAGGGTTTTGGACTTTGAAGGAATGAGTCTGTGACCGTCGTCGTTCTGTTGAGTCTTTTAAATGCTTGATCCCGCAAGATCTTGGCAGGTTTAACCCTGTCATGTGATAGGGACGTTATGGCTTCAACCAACTGTAGTTTATTTGTCTCTCTTTAGGTGTTTAGAGTTTGCTACATACTAGTTATCGTATATTAAAGAATAGAGAACAAAGGCTATGAGCCTATTCTGTGGATGGGGTTGTGGCCTCCTGGTTTTACTTTCTTTTCTGCATTCTCGAAGGATTCAGGGTGTATCTCCCAGGTTTTATTTGAATTTTAACTTAATATAAAAATATGCCTGTACAACTGGCTTGCTTAATGCATGCATTTCTTTTTGTTCTGTGCTATGTACCAAAGTAAGTACATCTTTAGTTTTTAAACCACTTATATAGTGGGTTTGTGAACTCGGCTGTAGGTAAAATAATGTCTTAACTAAATGGCAATTGGTTTTGTTCCTACGCTTTTCCTGTGTAATGTAAGCTTTATAAAATGACTTGTTACAGTCATTCTGTATAATGGAGCTGGTGTGTGGTGTGTGTTTTAACTTTCTATGTCTATGTAAAATGCTTCTATTAATAAATGGGCTACGGCCGTAGGTGAAATCGTTGTAATGATTTTTAATGTTTGAATACCTGTAAAGTTTGGAATGATAGGGTTTAAATTAATTTTGGTAGTTACAGTTTGTTTAACTGATTATTATGTCATTAGGAAAATGACTTTGTCGATACTGTGAATCAATGTGAGGGATATTGTTATGATAATGAAGCTCGTCAATGAGCTGGAAAACTGTTCTGTCTGTTTTGTTTGGTTGTGGATTTAATATATAGGTTTTCTCTGCTGATAAATTCTTATTGTTAAATACTTGGAATGATAGGGTTTCATTCAAACTCCTCAGTCGTAATATCATTTAGTTGCTCAATCTATTGTTGTGATCAAGATTCTGTCGTAATCGAGCGTTTAATGTAAGATATTATGATGATGTTTAAGCTCGACAACAGGGTCCTGTTATTTCTTTTGTTTTCAAGCATTAACTAGATTATTTAACAATGATAGATTCTTGCTTGGGTTTTGCTCAAAAGTTTAATTGCTAAGTAAAGACTTATTCAACATTAATTAGGGTTTGTTTAATAATTTACTCAATAGACTACTACTGGTTAATTTTTGTCTAGGGTTTATACTAAAAAAAAAAATAGATGTTTGAACTGCGGCTACAATTATTATGCAAATTATGGAAATGATAATAACACTGTAAATTAACTGTTTATATCTTAATTATGTTCCTATGTTTGTTTAAACGAGTTGTAATTCCAGAAAATAATTATTGTAAACTTAACCCTTACTTATCTGTATAACTATTATAATTAACTAGATTTAAAATTACAACAATAAACTATTGATTACAATATCATCATTGTACAGCATACAGTAAAATTAGCTTATCAGTAGGATAATAGTGATTTAAGGAGCGCTAAAACACATTAAATATACCAAATCTATCTATTGCTACTCTGATATCCTATTTTTCTAACTAATTACTCTTCAGACATTTAAAAATAAACTCATCATACATTTATTCAGACTTGACAAACATAAAGAAGTAAATGACAGAACCTGTTTCTGTGGACAACAACAGCAATGGGAGGCTGTTCCTCCCTACCAACTCCTGGAGAGTGACCAAACAGCACTTCTCAGGACCCCCGAGCTTGCTCTGGTCTCCCTGGCTGGAACTAGGTGCAGCAAAATAATTCACTCAGCCCAAACAGCTATACTGGAACCAAGTTACTGCAGAAATCCTCTCAAACAACTTCCTTACTGTATATTTCCCTCTTCCTCAATGGGACTCCTGAATAACATTCACCTGAATGTATTCTCCCTCCAGAACAATTGCACCCCCAACTCAGTTCATTGAGTACTATTTAAAATATTGCCTAGGTCTTTGTTGGGTTAACTGTCATTAATGAGCCACCTGCTCAGATTCCACTTTCTTGGGGAATCATGACCCCAAATATAGGGAAGTTGCCACCTGCAACTTAGGAAGTGTTTGAGGATGCTGCCACTTGTCTTTTGATTTTCCACCTAGTTCCATCCACCAGTTTGACCAGTAACCTCTTTTTAACAGCTCTCCCATGCTGTTGTCTCCATAATTTATTTATAAATAATAAAATATTCAGAATTACATTCCACTTCTAGTGACTCTGCTGAGTCATCAATTCCTACTTAGCATTAAATTTAACATAATGTCTCAGGAATATAATGAAATAATTACATAATTTTTACAAAATTGGGGTATGTGACAATCACTCACATATCAGAGCAGCCCCAGATCAGACATGCAGTGAACCTTATGCTAAGACTAAGCCTCTTGACCTTAGATTTGATGACCGAGGTGACCTTTTATCTCATACAGAGCAGTGCAGTGTCCAGAGTTTCAACAATAGTGTTTTCAGTGGTTAGTGATGGTCTAGATGGCAGGTACAAGTTTATGGCCCAACATGTATATGGTGTGCATTGGTTTTGATTATCTTGCTCTTTTGGTCATTTTAGTAGCTTGACTTAGTATCTAGTGATCATGATCTGGTAGTATATACATGTATGATATGGATATGGTTGTTAATGATTAACTAAATGGTCTTATAACTTAGAATTAGAAGATCTTGTTTTATACTCATTGGTTTTACCCTCTTAGGAGTGTGGACATGATCATTCCCACCTCTTGTCTTGCTAGTTTAGGCATCATATTCACTTTCCCCATCCATCTGTTATCTCTCCCATTTTTGGTTTTCACCCTAACTTACATCTCAGCTTGTGATATGGAGGACCTCCCCACTTTTGCCTCTATGTTGGATAGCATCCCTGTTAGTTTGTGACTCCGCTCTAAGTTGGCAACAAAACTTACCGAAGCCTTGATCCTTCTGGGCTAGGAGTACCCGTTGGTGTTGGTTCCTAAGCTTAGGTGAGTTGGATGTGATACCTTGATCACTCTAGTCGGTTGCCCCGATGTTTGGTCCTGATTGTGGATAATCTCCCTAGTTGCTTGAGTTGTGTTGGCTAAAACCTGAAGCAAATTGTACTACCATCATTACATGCATATGGAAACTATTATATTATCTTTTGTGCAAGCACATGGAAACAAACAAAACTGTGCTTCTCAGCATAATGAAAGAGGCTATGGAAACTGAAATATAAAGCACCCTAGATGCAAGATGCGATTAGTTGTGCTTCTAAGCACATGCAAAATACAAAAGGGTCCTAAAGGCCTATAAAAAAGTGGTTAAATGTATGCTAAATCCAAAGACTGCTAGCCAAATATTAAATGTAATGATTAAATTCCTCACGGATCCTATGGGTTGTGATGTGATATGGAGTAAGGGACATCTAATTCTAAGTGTCCCCTAGAACCTCAAGTTACGGTTAGTCGGGAACCCAGTCATGGCTTATAGAAAATATCATCACAGAGCTGGATTCAGCTTGGATGTGAGTTGTAGACATTTTCCAAGTGTTATCACTCGGATTTTCCTTGGGATGTATCAAAGAAACCCCAAGGTAACCTATTTCAAACCAATCTTTAGACTAAAAGTTGGCCTCCTTCAACCAGAGAGGGCTCTCTCAGCAAATCTGCCATCCAATGTCACCATAACAACAGTTTGACAATGAAACTCAAGGGCCAATTTGTAAAATAATAATAATAATAATAAAACTTTGTAGGCTTTAAGTGAGGTGGTTAGATCAACAGATATAGGAAACCATTTGGAAATGGAGTCGAGAAACAGAAAAATACAGATCAATATCCAAACAAACTTTTGTACAAAGCCAAGATAGTTGTTTTATTACAGTCAATAAGATTTTGCAGGTGACAGGAAAGAATTAATGCCAATCCATCAACAACGGGCATCGATTTTCAGATGAATCCACTGTTAACTTTGGAGAAGCAGGTGGATACTTGAATGCAATAAACTGAGGCATAGCAAGTATGAATCCCAATTTATTTTAGACTTTCATTCAAGCATAGAAGAAAGACATAATGACAAGAATGACAAAGGAAAATTGACATGCACATGTAAAGAAAAGGAAAGTACGGACTGTAATTTTGAAACAACACATTAATCTTTGGTAAAAATATGCTCAGATTTTGAAATCTTTATTAATTTATGGAAAACACTTCAGATGCCCAGAACGAGAATTCTTCTCTCTGAAAATCCCCCCTTTTACATTGCAAAATGCAGAATTTACACAAAATTTGCTTTATGAGCAAACCCTAACTGTATTGTTTTAAAGATAAGTTTCTTTTAAATAAACATTTTAAAATCTGAAAACTAATCTTTAAACAAAGTTTTACAAAAATAATAAAGAAACTTTGACTGCAATAAATTTTCAATTCTTAAAAAAGTTTTCGTTTGATGCATTAACCCTAATTTTCACAAAAAGAAACTTTATCCTGAAATCTGCAAAACTAACTATGTCATTTTCTTAAACTGTCGGTTGCCATTTATCGTTGGATGCTTTGCCACTTGTAGAGTAAGATTTACGATCGGACTGGTGCTCCACTTGTAGCATATGCACCAATGACTGTATGTATCTCGTCGATAAAGAAAATGATCAGTCCATCGGAACTCCATCATACCTGGCGCATGAAAAATTTCAAACCTGTATATAAATTTTTCCACGACCTCTCCCTTCTCCATGAGGATCCCTTCCTTCTAGGTCAGCTGCTTTCAGCATTAGTTCACCCAAATTACCTATAAAAGAGTCGCCACTACCTATTTTCGCCAAATACGGTATACACTGTCTGAGCTCTATTTACATCGCCACCATATGTAAAGATTGTAGCTGCTAGGATTTACTGGGCCACAGGCCAATATTTTCAATGCATCATCTTTTAGACAAAGGCACTTGAAAACAAATGATTGCAGAGGGGATTTTGGATACCCGAATCTTCAATATATGAAATAGCAAGAGCTTTCATTCGGCTTGTCAGATAGCTCAGTTTTCATAGGTTTTTCCTTGACCAATGCCCAAAAACCTGTCATTCTTCCCTGGAGCGTAGAACGTGATCACGATCCTCAAATCTTTCTTTTGCGTGGGTATCAATCGATCGGCAAGACCCCAAAGTAGTTTATCTCCTCGATGTCGTCTTTGCATAGTCTGGATCAAGAGAAACAGGTTTCATAGGACGATGGTATTCGAATTTGTGATATTCGTTTGAGTGTTGTTTGTCCAATACAACGCAGGTTCTCCACATTGGAACATAGGTTTAACGAGCTTCCTGCATCCACAACTTTTGGTATTTGCTTTCTGGAAACAACTTCAAGAAGCCATGAAGTCTGTTGTATACTCCTCAACCTTTACTTCTTTTTTGGGAAATAGTTTCCTCATCCCTAGCTACAGCAGGATGGCCGCAAAATGTCATATTCAGATGGTGGATAGGGAAAACGCAGCAATCTCCCCGATATGGTCGTGTGCACATATCATCTCCGGATATTAACATTGTCAACACCTGCGACTTTTTGTGGCAAACGTTCATTTGAAACACTCGATTCATCTTTCGGACATCTGTGCAGTAGCCTCGACCCTTCGCAAAATGCTTTGAACAAATGGCATTTTATTTTCTTTATAGTTGGAGTTAGGGTTCTCAGAACTTTGGAGAAAAGCATGAAAAGTAAGATAGCCCTCCTTTTATACCCCCGCGAATTGACCAAGGTGGTACCGCATGGCCCAATTGCTTGTTTACAATACCATTCACATGTATGCGGTGAGCTCGGAGGGTGACACGTATGAGGGTGGTTTTTTACCGCACCCACCAACCGTCTTTATCTCCCGAACATGTGGAAGATGTGGAATACCTCATGAGCCGTCCATTTGGATTTTCAATGTTGCGCCGTCGATCTCATCATATTCCTGATGTACGTTTCAATGACCGAATCATGCCACTTCTTCTTTTATTTTTCTTTTAGAGGATTTGTCCCACATGCAAAACGAAAGAATGTTCTTCATTCTTTATATATCTTATAATTTCATATCATATATCAAGTGACAAAAGAAAGAAGCCATTGGTGTTGGGCAATTGGATGATGTAAAATACGTGGGTCTTCTTTGGTGTGGCGCTCGGTCTCTTGACAAGCCCTCGGTGTTGGGCATATTAACATTTTGCTCCAAATTCAATTTAAAGCCTTGGCCCAACCAAAAATTTAAAATAAATCTTAGCCTTCATTAAACTTAAACTTAGGCGATGAGAAACAAAACCTTCCCCATATAGTTTTGACTTAGGCTATGTGAAAATGCATGCCTCTCTTCATAAGATCTGTACTTTGGCTTTGTTATAAAAATTAAATCCCTTTCTCCATAAATCCCTAACTTTGGCTATATAGAATTTAATACTCTTCTTCATAAGATTTCAAACCTTAGCTTTTAAAAAAAAAAAAAAATCTTCTAGATTCCTGATAACATTTAAGGGTTTAGCCCACAAATATAGGGTTGATCATAAGTTTATAGAACCCCTTTTTCTTTTTGCAATCCTTGGTGCCTACACCTGAGGGAAAAAACCTTTTCTCGGTCAAGATTGAAAACTTCACCATAAAAAATGTTCTATCTTTGCACCGTCAATGTTACCAGAAGAAATTTAAGCACAAAATTTTATGGAGTACCAACACCAAGGTTGAATAAGCACGTCTCTGAACAACTTATTCTATTTGTGAGACACTGCCATTCGCTGTGTGTTTATTATCCAACATATGCTTAAGTATGTATTCCCTTTGCCTTATCCAAAGTATCACTGTGTTGAGTTAGTCAATTCATCCCCTTATCCTATACTTGCAGTCTTCACCCTCACCCTTTTCTAGCAAAATGTTCATGTCTACAAAATGAGTATATTCTTGAGGTTCTATTTTGAGTAAATGATTATTTAAACTTGTAATTAATATAATTATTTATAACTGCCAGTTAAATGATGCTTAAAAATTTATGTCTTCCTATTAGAATGATTAAAAGAGCATGCCTTAACCATTTGCACTTGTAGCATCAGACTTTTTTAGCCTGAGTCATATTTTGATCAGTTTTGACCTGGTCAAACCTAGTTTGACCAAGTCAAACATGGGGTCCAAGTTGAGTTGGACCAGTGATGCTATGGGATGATGATTTATGGTCTTTTGATACACATTTGATGGTTCCATACAGTGGACACAGGTTTCATATGATGGTTGATATATTTTTTTATGGTTATTATTATTTTCAATCCATTATTTTTATATTGTCCAGGTATGGTTGAGGCTACATATGATCATACAGGTTGCCACAGGGTGTATGAGTACTCATATCTAGTATATTTGGACCTTCTAAGTCCACTGAGACACTTAGTTATCAGTTAAAGGCACTCCTAGTGATGATATAGTCATATTTCCACTTTTCTCCACTTTTGCCATGCAGAAATGGCCCGTTCAAAAGTTGCATTGATCTAGCACGTTTTCCTAGGGCTCTACTGAGGATATGGGTGGTCCAAAAACTTGTTATTACCATATTACTCCTTCTATAGACATGTTGGTGTAGTCATATTTGTGTGTAGGACACCAGGCAGAGAGCTACATGCATTTTGATGATTTACAGGTGGTTTTCTGAGGAATAAAAATGGGATAAAAAGGTCATTGAGGAAATCGATTTGGGAAATTGAGGAAAGGTTTTGGCATGAGGTTTGTTCAGAGGTCATTTTTTATGCATCCCACTCCTTCCAGATCATCTTACAGCATTCAGTGGGGTCCACACACTCTCCGGGTTGTTATTTGATGTACTATTCTATCATTGAGGGGGGCCACGATTTGGTCACTTTGTCACTTTGTATTGTTATTGAGTCATATATTATGTCATTGTGCCATGGGGTGATGCTAGTGAAGGATAATAACACCTCCTATCCCCACCATGTGCTCCTACACTCATCCTAGTCATGTTTTATGTGGTGCGACCCCCCTTAGGGCCTCTTAGTGAGTGCGCACCCCCCTTAGTGAGTTGATCCTTGTGTTTTAGCTTCGGTTCATCATAGTCGTCGATTGTATTATGTTTATCTTTTTATATCAACCACTCGTTCATAAAGTGGTTAGGGATTTGGTTTCTCTCATTCCTATTTAAGGAAGAGACCCCTCATTGTAAAGGCACCTTTGGGCTTTTGAACTCTTGGAATAAAAATACCATTTTTGCCGATCTACTTCTTTGGCTTTGATGGATGATCTTGCAAGTTGAATATACAATCTTTTCTTTGTGTTATCATTGTGGATCTAGCTTGTTTAAACGTTTTTCTGCAGGGAGGCCGTGTGGTAGAAGAGGAGGGCGAATTGAAGAGGGTGCTATTGTGGGGAAACCTCATATCTCTCTCTCGGATCAACCTTTGTCTTAGGGAGTATCTTTATTGTATCTTCGTGACATATTTGATGCTACGTGTTTCATCTTTTCTCCCGTACAGTCATTTTCATGCTTGATCGATTCTCATTATAGATCGTTTTTGGCAAGGAAGGGCGCACTGGTCACTCTGGAAGGATAGCGATTCTACTTCGGGAAGCAAGATCTCACTCTTGATTGCCTCACGTTGGGAAGATTATCAATTTGCAAGAAGGCCACAAGATTTTGAGTTGAGATCTACAAAGTATGTATTGGTTTTCATGCTTTTTACCCATTGGTCACTTCAAACCCTCATTGATTAAAACCCTAGTTTTTAGATCTGATAGATATGGAAATTATCTGGGCTTAATAATTTTTTTTTTTTACGAGAACGGTTATAATTTTTTATTTAGAAACTGGCTAATAAGCTTCCAGGGGCTTTACAATCAATATTCGAGCTTTCTAAACAGGTATTCGTTTTCAAACTTTGGCTTACAGCCATGAAATACATAGTCCGGTTACCTCTAACCTGGAAAGATTGTTGCTTAGATAATACATAACATCGGGAGTCCTGTATAGTAGAAATTTTCAAAGAACTAGAAAATGTCATAGCTGACAGGGAGTAGAACGTCTCATCGGTCCACGAGCGTTTGGAAGGGGCGTTCCCAACTGTTCTCCAAGGTTAACGCTTCTACTGAAAGCTTTATTGTCTTGACGGTATTATTGGTGAGTTTATCATCTTGGTTTTCCAGCTTGCTGATTCGATGGCCCATTCTTCCAGTAGTAATGGAAACGTATTTGAACCCAGTAAGAAGATCTTCGACGAGCTTCTCTATTAGATTTTGGATTCCCAGAGCCATATGTTGATCATCTCCTTGACCTTCTCCATCTCGGTCTTCAGGGAGGCCATTATTCCTATGCTTCTAGTAAGAGAGCGCAACTCTTATTGATTGCACTGTTCGGATATCCACATCATCTTTTTTCAGGATCTTGCATGCAATTAGGGTTTGCATGCACTCTGCATGCATCCCAGTCACCAGGTTGATGCCTCCAGCACCTTAGCCACCTTATTCTAGCACCCGGGAGCCACTTACTTCAGAGTTTTAGCCCTCCTAGTCAGGAAGGCGCCCACTTCTCACCTACTGCCAGAGAAGGGCGCACTTCTTCACCTACCACTGCAGTTCCACTTCAGTTACACTTAGTTAGCTCCGATTCTCCCTGATTTGAGGCTAGTTTCACTCCCGACTGACTGTTTCACTTCCGTTGGACCTCCAGATTGACTAGATGACTTGTTCTGACTTCAGTTAGCCTCCCATGCGCCCCCCACTGAGCCCAATTCCCTATATCAGTTCTACACACTTTAGTTACACATGTTACACTCAGTTAGACTCAGATTGACACCTGGATGACTGGTTCTTGTGCATTGATGACCACCACTGATTGATGATGAGGACTCCTAGTTGGAGTCAAGCTACTCCATTCAGTGATTCGAATGACCTCCTTAGGCAATTCGAATTGCTCAATCATTGTTACTGTATTGTATTGTAATCATTCACCCTTACTGGGATATTGAGCACTAATGCATGCTTTGCACAGTTTTACACCATTTTTCTGAGTTTCATCTATTGTGATTGATTTACTTGTTCATTAGATCTGCTGTGACTAATTTTACATGCACAACTCTTCGCAGGAGGCAAGCATAGTAAGACAGGATCAGATTGAGGATCGGCGGAGGATTTGGATTCCAGTTATAGCCATCAGGGTCAGCATGATCATCTGGAGCCTGTGTTTTCCTTTTGCTATTCCTGGGACAGAGGATCTCTAAGAGAAGATCTCTTTTCTTCAGGCATATGTTGGAAACTTTACTTCCTTCCTGGCTTACGACCAAGTCACCTGACTTGGCCCCGTGAAGTTCCAGGTCTAAGAGTGACCAGGAACTAGGGGATTGAATTGAAAGAGGCTTCTCCATTCACATTTAGCAGACTCTTGCTCAAGAGGGAGCCTCGGTTGGCCTCGGCATCTGCCAGGCTATTGAGATTCCTTAGGACATGGTACATCCTGATTTTTCTGAAATTGGACAGGAGGAGCATAACCTTCTCATACCTTTGGGCTAGAAAAAAGGTTTTTTGGCTTCTTTTTCATGCAAATCGCTTGGACTATGGAATCGCCAAAGACAGCTAATTTCTGAATGTTAAGATTGCTTGCTAGATTTAGACCCTGCCATAAGGCCATAATTTCTTCTTGATTGTTAGAAGTGGATCCGAGACCCCATGTGTAGGTCAGGTGAATTCTTCCTGAAGGCTCGAGCAGGACTCCTCCTCCTCCAGCTTGACCGGGGTTCCTTTCGAGGCCCCGTCGAAGAAAAAGCACCACTCTTCAAGAGCTGACCTCCACTTGATAAATTATTGTTCATCCAACTTGATTTCCCACTTGGTCTTTTGAAGGGCCTTGGGTTCTTCTCTTCTTTGGTGGTTTGGGACGAAGTCCTTGAGCCAAAGATCTTCCTCTGGATTTAGCTTGACTGAGTTCTTGAGGAAGGGCTTGGAGTTTAAGGCTTCAGTCATCATGGATTGGATTTTGGTGGCCACTTGAGGAGGGGTTATGCTTTCCTCCTTGAAAATTCTACTGTTTCTCTCAAGCCAAATGTTCTAGCAGAAAATTTTAGGAGCCCACATCCAACAGATTTTGAGGAGGTTCTTCTTGTTCAGGGGAAAAGGGGACAGAGAAATCCAGTTGCTTAGCATCTCAGTGATAGTAGGGGGGATGATGAGGTTTAAAATGCCGAAGAAGAGTCCCCAAACTTCTTTTGAGAAAACACAGTGGAGGAAGAGATGATCAACTGTTTCCTCAGCTTCCATGCACAAGGGGCAGCGGGAGGGCCCCTCCCAGCCTTTCTTCTTTAAGTTCTCATTGGTCAGAGTACTTTTATGTAGCAGGGTCCATATAAAGATATCGATTTTGAGAACATAAGGGAAATTCCAAAGGGCTTTCTAAGGGGCAGGATCAGGAGGAACCCAGGGCACCGCTTGAATGGCTGAATACCCTGCAGCAGCAGTGTATTTTCCACTAGAGGATCCCAATCCTCTCTTGTCTTTGGCATTGATTCTGGTCGGCGACTTCCCTTGGAGGTCGTCCAAGAGGAGTAAGGCTTCTTCCTTTAATCTGTCAGGATAGTCCTCAAGGTTCCAACTTTTCCATGAATATTTTTCATTATAGTTCCAGGCAGATATATCCCACAGCGTGCTGCAATTTTTGTTCTGAATCCAAGATTTGATGTTCTCCAGGCCATCCATGTGATCCAACGAGTGAGAGCCGAGGATGGAGTCCTCCCAGATATTTATTTTTTCCCGTTTCCCGGGATCCATGTAAGATTTGTCTTGAAGTGATTTAGGGCCCTTAAGCATAGGGAGAAGATCGGAGATCCTCTCAGAGCCTTTAGAGGCTTCTCAAGGCATCTGTCCCTGTTTCCATTAAAATATTTTTTGCAGAGGACTTGTTTACTCCATGATTTTTTACCCGATATTATATTCCACAGGATTTTTCCGCCCATAGCAAGGTTTTGGGTGGCCACATCTCGGATTTGAAGGCCTCCTTCATGCTTTGGCTTTTTTTATTTTTTCCCAGCTTACTAAATGTAGTTTATTTTCACAGTTTCGGCCTCCTTCCCAAAGCAAGCAACGCAGCATCCCATCTATTTTGTTTGTAATGGCTTTGGGAGCAAGGAGAATAGAGGTCTGGTAGATGGGAAGGCTAGTAAGCACTGAATTCATCAAAATGACTTTCCCTGCTTTATTTAGCCAACTTGCCCCCCAGGCCTGAATTTTTGCCTTTAGCTTGTCTAGGAGAGGCAGCCAATGACTAACTCCGGGAACTGCTTTAAAGAGCGGGATGTCCAGATATTTGATGGTTTCCCAAGTGGTGGTTCCTTCCATACCGAGAATCCTTGATATTTCCACCATTTCACGGGGGGGAACAATTCCATCCAAATATCTTGCTTTTGTGGAGGCTTAGTTCACTACCGGAACTTTCTTTATAAAAATCAAGTTCTACTTTGAAGTGCCTTGCTGTACTGATGTTGGCTGCCCCCAGCAGAAGGGTGTCATCAGCAAACTGTGCATGGTTGATGTCCTTGACCTTGGGGACCATTCTTATGCCTGACAGAGATCTGATCTGAAGGCAATTTTCCAATTGGAAGCTAAGAATGGAGGCTTGGATGGCATAGAGAAGAGGAGACATAGGGAAACCTTGCCTTGATCCTCTTGAGGCTTGGAAAAATTTTGTTGGTCAACCATTTATCAGAGGAGCAATCCAGGGGCAGAGATGCAGGCTTTGACCCATTCTATAAACTTCTGATTGAAACCTAAATTTCTCATAACAGCAAACAAGAAGTCATGCCTGACTCTGTCAAAGGTGTTAGCCAGATCAAGCTTCACAATCATACCTTTCTCTTTCTTCTGACAGCTTGAGTGGATGGCCTCTTGGACTAAGATGATGTTGTCTAGGATATGCCTTCCTTTGACAAAGCCTCCTTGGTTTTCGGTTATCAGCTTTGGCAGAAGCTTTTTGAGCCTGTTAGCCATAACTTTTGTGATGATTTTGTACCCCGTGTTGCACAGAGAGATGGGCCTGAATCTACTGAAGTTCTTTGCACCTTTCTCTTTGGGGATAAGGGCTAAGAAAGAAGAATTGGTGCTTCCCCCCCAACTTGGCACAGTTCTGGGATTTTTTGACCATTCTATACAAGTCCTTTTTTATTATATCCCAGTAAGAGGTGTAGAAGCGAGCTGTGAATTCGTCCGGCCCAGGGGCTTTATCAGGATCCATCCAGAGAAGAGCTTTATTTATCTCATGGATACTAACCGAGATGTTCAAGATTTTGTTGTCGTCCTCATTTACTAGTGTGGGTACCTCTGAGAGAGGGTAACTATCTTGATCCACAGTCTCACTATCAGTGGCTGAAAACAGATCTTTAAAGAAGGAGTGAGCCGCTTCTTTGATTTCTTTGAAGTCCTTGATGATGTGATCATGGAAATGAATTTCAGTGATAGAATTATAATTTTTTCTGGCCTGAGCTTGCTTATGGAAGAATGAGGTGTTTCTGTCCCCTGCCTGGTGCCAGATAGACCTCGATTTAATTCTCCAATAAATCTCCTCTTCCCTGCAAGCCTTGTGAAGAGTTTTTTGGAGCTCGGCCTCCTTGTTGAGCAACTCTTGAGTTATCGGTAAATCTTCTAGATTTGATTGATGAAGATCTAGGGCATTCTGAATTTTTTCTTTTTCAGCAGAGGGAGATTTCAGATTCTTTGGCCCAGGATTTAAGAGCAGCTTTCAGCCTTCTAAGTTTTTCTTCCCGGACAAAGAAGGGAGACCTGGAGACTGACACTTTCCAAGACTCTGAGACAATGTCAAGGAAACCTTCCTGATTAACCCAAAGTGGGATGAACCGGAAAGGGATAGGGCCCAGGCTTTTCCCAAAGGTGAGAGAGAGCGAGATAGTATTATGGTCTGAGGCATAGTGCGGGAGAATTTTGGAAGATTCCAGAAGTCCCAAGGTTAAGAAGGAGGATTGAATTAGAAATCTATCGAGACGGGCAGCTATGTGACCAGGGCCAATTCTCTTGTTAGACCAGGTGAACTTCCCACTAGTGGGTTTGATATCATCCATATCCCAGTCCAGCATAAGATCTTCCACCCATTCTCTTGCTGGGTCTCGGACTGGAAAACCCCCCTTTTTTTCAACTAATGAAAGGGTAACATTGAGATCTCCAGTAATTACAATGTTTTCAGAGCCAAGAGGGTTGAGATACTGTCTTATGGAGTCTCAACAATCTTTTTTTTTTTTCTGATAACAACATAGGTACATACAGATTAAATAAGCTTACATGGTGACCGGAATGCTTGTGCAGTAGCTTTGTGAATAACCAGTGGGTGGAGCTTTCTTCTTCCACCAGTTCAAGTTTCAAGGAGTCCCAAAAGGTGGCCATTCCTCCTGATGCCCCCTGGCACTTACAGCTTTTCCTGGTCCTTTCTTCCAGAATGCATTACTGGCTCGTAGGAGATCAGCTTCCTCCAATTTTGTCTCCTGGAGTAGGAGGACTTCTGGCCCTGTCATTTTTACTAGATCTCTTAGGGCTTCTTCTTTTAGCTTGCTACCTAGTCCTCTACAATTCTAGGAGACGTATTGCATTATTTACCTGAGTGAGAGGGTTGGCCCCCCTTTCTGGGGATTACCTTGCTTCATCCCAGATCTGGTGTTCATCATTTCTGGAATAGTTTGTTGAGAGCCTTGTACCACGTCCTTGTACGATTGCTCTTCCCATTTTTTTTCTCAGTTTTTCGTCCTTTCTTTGGATGGTCCGGAGTGCCTTGAAGGTTGCTTATTTCGGTATCCCCATCCTCAGAGGATTCTGCCCCAGTTTCTGATCCCAAGCTTATATGCTCTTTTGAGGGATTTCCTGAGGCCGATGATGTCTGAGCAGGATCTTCATGTACCTTGGGCTCTTGTACCTCTACTATTTCTGGTGTTTCCTTTGGAGCGGGGATTTATTTTGTTCCTTTCTAGTTATCAGGCTTTGGTTTACTTTCCTTTGAAGGCTCCAGGGCTTTTTTTTCCTTTGTTTTTGAGGCTGCTTTTCCTTTCTTTACTTTCTGCCATCCTTATGCATCTTCTTTCTCCATGTCTTGGTTCTTGGGGCAATTTCTTTGGAAGTGGCCATTTTCTTGACAGGTCCTGCATTTGAAGGGTAGATGTTCGTAATCCAGCCTTTGGTAGTGGGACCAGGATCCTACCGTTAACTTCACAACTTCAGGTAGGCTTGCTTCAAGATCAACCTCTACGCATATTCTTGCACAGGTGTATTGGCCCTTGTTATCTGCTATGTCAATGAATTTCCCTACCCCATTTCCAATTCTCTGCAGAGAGTCATAGTTCCAGCAATGAATAGGAAGGTTGGGAAGCCTGACCCACACCAGGACTTATTTTGGAAAATCAACCGAAGGGTCGAAGTCAGGTGACCATCTATTCAGATACAGCCCTTGAGTCCCCATGAAATAGGGTTTGTTTCTAAATATCAGGTTCCGGTCTTCTTCAGAGATGAATTCGAATACAAAGAACCTCTCCCAACAGGGTAGCAGGTTACACCATGTTTCAGATTGGGCTTCCAATTTCTTTGGATCCAGTCGTCTGTGGTCTTTGCTGAGGGCTAGAGCCCCATAAATTTCCCAACAAGTCCTCTTTTAGCCAAATCCAGGGCTAATTTGATAGGCTGGTCCGTTGGTAGGGCTATTTCAGGGATTTCGTCGAGTTTCTTCATGAACTTTGGTATTACTGGGGGCGAGAATTTCTTTCCTCTATCGATGATGAGCCTCCAGAAGGCATCCTAGTCAGAACTAGGTAAGGGGGAGGCTTTCTCCACTCCCCCAGGCACACTCATGGCGGCGGTTTCTCCAGGCAGCAGCTACCCTCCAGCCCTAGCGCGCGTGATCTTCAATTTGAAATCTTGGAGTCACGATAGTTGCAGACATATATCGTAGGATTTTCTTGGAGCATAAGAAATACTTGGGCTTAATAATTAAAACCCACCTCATAAATAATTAATAAACCTTGTATACCAAATTTGGTGGGATTCCGACTCCATTTACCCCTCGATCTAAGGCACTAGATCTCTCCAAGGGAGGTCGCACTTGTGGGTTAGTGGGATTTTTCCAAATCTATCATCTGGGTGTTGCTATTTTGTCATTAAAATCTCATATCTATAGTTTATCCACCCTCCTAGTTCCATTTACACCTTAATTCCACTTAGTGGGCCCCATTTCAATCATTTTCCTTAATTTAAGGGTGGGCCCCACTTGGGTATTTTTTATTAGCATTAAATCTATCTAGATATATTCATCTAAAATTATAAGTGGCATATTTAATGTATGGTTGAGCATTTGTCCCTTTTATAAGCCTCCTCAACCAATCCCTAACCTCATTGTCCACTTACATTTCCTAGATCTAGATCCATTTACTCTTGATCTCTCTCTCTCTTTTCACTTTCACATTTCCCTAGAAGGTCTAGAGTAGGTTCGCTAGCCTCTTTTGGTTGGCTAGGGTCCTACCCTTGGTCATGCTCTGTCTTGATCTAAAGTGAAGAGTGCCTAGATTAACGTGACAACCATTTATCCTTGGGAATCGTGACTCTCTTGGGTCACCTCTTTAGTTGTCCAACACCTCTACCATCCTAGATAGGATCACCTTTTGGGACAAATATAAGTTGTGTGATAACAATACCCATGTAAATCAAGATAAATCATGAATAAAGGTCAAAATAGATTTCACAACAATCAATGAGGGATTTTTCATGCAACATAGATCATTGTGAACAAGAACCAATCGATTCTATGCTCGCTAGGATTTCCCCAAATCAAAGGGTGCCCGATGATTCTTTCCAAGCATACATCCCCTGCAAATTCCATCAGGTGGAACAATCTTTGGGATACAAATAACCATGTTGTGAGTTACCATCATCTTCAAAATTTGAAAGTTTAGATGTCCAAGTCATTCATGCCAAAATTCGACTTTTGTCGTCGGTCTGAGCGATGAGTGCAGTTGATCCAGACGTCTGAGAAACATTCACAAGAGGATCACAGAACTTATAAAGTCCATATTTGGGATCCAAATACCCTGAAGCAACAGTCCCCCCCCAAAGAATCAGATCCTTTATGATAAAACGATCAGACCAAAACTCAACAGTATTCTTTGTATTTGTCAGTTGAGCAACCGACAACAGGTTTGCACTCAAACTAGGTACATGATAGACATTGGATATATGACCATGATGACATTCAACATCACCATTTCCAGCAATAGCGAGAGCATAATCATCAGCAACATAGGTCTTTTATTCAGAAGCTCCACTTAAGGATGAGAACAAAGAAGCATCCTTAGCCATGTGATGAGTACATCCAGAGTCGACTATCCATTCGATCATATTAGTGCGGGAATATAATGATTGGGAAGTGATAATGGAGAAGGTATAATTTTCAGCAGGTCGATTGGTTGATTGTCTAGTCGATGCAATATCCTCAAGGTGCTTGACCTTTCCTTCTAAGTCCTTCATATTTTTCTAGCAATTCTTCTAGACATGTCATACCTTTGCACAATATCGACAGGTCTTCTTCTTTCGATCCTTCTTTGTCGATGATGACTCTTCAGTCTTCCCCTTAGTAGGTTGGTCGATACATTCTGGTTGGTGATCCTGTCGACCACGTTCTTTAATATTTGGCTTGACCTTGCTTTTCAGCAAGTGAGCTTGGTGTTTACTACCAAGCTTCCCTTCTTCAAGCAACTTTCGTTGGTCCTTGATCAATAAATCACATAAAGTGTCAAAGGTAAAATCCATACCATCTTGCTTGCGTGACATCCAATTTTCGAGAAAAGAGGAGCATACAACATCATATGGTGTCTTCAAATTCATTAGAACCAACTCAATGAGCTATCCATCCTTCTTTGGAAAATCCTTACCACTTTCACCCAATTTCAATTGTAGCTCCTTAATGCGAGCCAAATAGTCCTCAATCCAATCAAAGGAAAAATGTTCCAAAGAGATCAACTCTTTCTCTACATTCATAACTTCTCCTTCATTTATCTTGTTGAAGAGAGTTTTTAGCTTATTCCAGATGACATGAGGACAATCGATCCCACTTATATGAAAGCTAATCTCTCTCCAAATGTAGGCCGTGATAGCACCCACAGCTTCGTCCTTTTTGACATCGATGGTAAACTTAGCATCAACATCCGTTGGGTTAGCAATAGTAATCTTTGTAAACTACCACAGTCCTTTTCTCTTCAACAAGGTATCCATTTCTGTCGCCCATATTGCATAATTGTGTCCATTAAGAACAACGGGTTCTATCCCGGAAGACATCCTTTTGATCAAACAAATCTAGTCAAAGTTCAAGGAGAGGGTTCAAGGAGAGGGTTCAAGGAGAGGTGTTAGTCAACAAATCTTCATCCCAGATTCGATCAACCCTAGATTTGACTCGACATGATTTGCAAACAACATGTCTAGGTCAAAACCAACAACTCTAATACCATGTTGGGGAACCTCTTAACATTGAACCATAGCACAAAAACGATAGAGCATAACGGAACAATATTCCAAGAAGAGAGGTAGCGTCTAAAGATACCATTATAGCACTTGAGCACATGGAATTATGATAAGAATATCACAATGCATGTTGAGCATAATAGACATCTTGAAATCACTCATAACACAACCCATAGGGTTGTCCTTTTATAGCTCCTAGATCTAACAAACTTCCTGGAAGCGAGGAAGATCTAGTCCACAAAGAGAGGTCGTTGGTCCTAAATGTTTCCAAAAAATCCACAATGTCCCATATTTGAGTCGCCGGTTGTAATCACACCGACCATGGTTGTTCAAACCATCCAATCATTGGTTCAACCAATTGTATAGTCACTCCACCAACTTGCCTAGATGGGACTCCAGTCGACTAATACACTAGTTTCATGTTGTATAACATCTGATTAATGTCTCCAGAAGATCCAAAGGTGTTATGAACCATTAAGACTGTAGGTTCCAACATGTATGTATGTATGTATGTATGTATGTACACACACACACACATTGATATCATTAAAACTCTAGTGTTGTTTTTTAATTTGGAAATACTAATTGATATTGACAAATTTAGAAATCGAAAGTGATTTTTAAAATTCATTAATTTTGAATTAAAGCAGTTATGTATTGTTATAAACAACAACAACATAATAATAATCCCCTTCACATTCATGATTATATATATATATAAATATATATAACATTGGTGTCAAAGCTTGCTTTGGGACAATTTGTGGGAAGCTATGAATTCCACAAATGGTAATTATTTATGGAACTTCAAATAGAGATTATCAAATGTTGGTCTAACCTTTACTACCATATACCATTTTTATAGAACTAGGCATGAGTACACGAGTACCATTAAAAACAAATATCTTCTTTTCCAATATTGCTTGAGGCCATTTGTTGTAAGGAAAAATGTTTTCCCACATTTGCTCGACTTTTTGCACTATACTAGTAACCCCATCAACAACAATAAATCCCTCCATCGAATATATAGTTTCCACAATAAAGTGTGAGGCATCTCCCGAAGAAACTGATTAAGGTGTTATGTTGCATATTTTCAGGCTTATCGAAGAGAAGCCACTTGAGCATTAAGATGAAAACAATATTATTCATCTTATAATGCCACCAAAAATATTTTTGAGGGTCCAAATTCCATTCCCACAAAAACCTTAAAAGTTCTTAGTAATATCACTCATGGAAAGGAAAAAAAATGTTGTTTCAAAATTCAGACATCATTTTGCTTGATGCTCTTGTACACAAAATCGATGACTTGTGAGCCAACGTGACTTGAGTTATGCTCAAACAAATCACCAAATTGGTTGCAATGGAATTAGTGTAGTTGGGTTTCTACCATAGAATATATTAGTAGTGTATTAGAGGAATAAATGTTTGCTAATGAAATGTGAACGTTTAAGGATTCATGAAAGGAGTGAACTTCATGGTTGTAGGTTAAATACTGTAAAATAAGAATGTTCCAATATTGAGTTATTCAAGTGATTAAGCAACATAATAAATAAAACTCAACAATATGATTAAGAAACACACTAAAGAAGACTTAGCAATAAAATAGAGATTGAATTTCACCATAGGATCACACCCATGACCAAATTGAACAATTGTATAGTCTATCACTAGTATGCTATCTAAGAAAAAAGATGAACATTGTAGGGAAATTAGGCTTCACTCATGTGGAAAACACAACTATGATGCTAGATCATGCAAAAAGTCAAGTATTATACTTGTGATGTTGTCCTATAAGTATGATGGTGTACATTTTTACAAAAGTGAGTGATGAAATTGTTAACCAAGACCATCCCTAACAATTTGCCTCATGCATAGAGGATGATGAAAATGATCATTACCTTGTTCTATGATATGAGGTAGTTTGACTTTCAAATATATGTTAATTGAATAGAATTCATCACTAGTGCATTTCTATAAATGTCTTAGTCAATTTTGATAATCTGGTAAGTTGATTTTCAAATATATGCTAACATAAATAGAATTCATCACTATTGTATTTCTATAAATGTGTCCTAGTCAATTTTTATAATCCAACTCAACAAATGCACTAATCCTCAAAGTTAGACACAACCTTTAGTCATGTGAAAGGTGACTCTAGAAACTAAATACTTAACCTAAAAAACACCTTACAATAATAATAATAAATAACATTATATAATATTGGAAATAAGATGTTAAAAATACGAGAGAAATAGATACTTTTTTCCCGCGAAAAAAAAGCATATTATTGATATTCACTTTTGAATCAAATAGTACATGATATCAGTATAAATACTGTACTAGCATCATCCTCCCCTGAAGAGAGTAATTCTGAAAGCAAAAATATACAACTGAAGCCAAAAAACAGACATAACAATGTCCTTGGCATATATCAACAAATCAGTCTAGAAAGTATAAGCTGCCCGAGTTCAAAAATATCAACCCCATTTGAATTACATACCATTTAATAATTAACTTTGTTAGTAGAAGTTTGAAAGTTCATACTTTTAAATTTTAATACAATCATAATATTAGATTGTAAGACAACACCATGTTAGACTTGAGTTTGAAATTTTGAAATTGTGTCTTGAGTGATTAATGATAATTTCTTGAATTGAAAGTAAACATTAATCATTTCTTGAATTGAAAGTAAACATTAATCATTATGAATTAATGAGGCACCTTATTTGTTATTTGATTAGAATGATATATATTAATTTCACATTTAGGGCACTCAATTCTTGATGCATGTTGTCCATACTCAATTCTTGATGCATGTTGTCCATAATATATAATATGATCATTATGATATGCATCAATTGTGTTGATGCTCTTGTACACAAAATTGATGACTTGTGAGCCAACATGACTTGGGTTATGCTCAAATAAATCACCAAATTGGTTGCAATGGAATTAGTGTAGTTGGGTTGCTACCATATAATAGAATAGTACTGTATTAGTGGAAGAAATGTTTACTAATGAATTGTGAAAGTTTAAAGGATTCATAAAAGGAGTGAACTTCATGGTTGTAGCTTAAATACCAGAAAATAAAGAATGTGTCGATATTGAATTATTCAGGTGATTAAGCAATGGAATAAAGAAAACTTTACAATATGATTAAGCAACACAATAATAAAACTTAACAATAAAATAGAGATTGAATTTCACTATAGGACCAAACCCATGTCCAGAATTGAACAACTGTATAGTCTAGGACTAGTACATGATCTAAGAAAAATAAACATTGTTAACATTGTAGGGAAATTAGGATTCACTCATGTGAAAAACACAACTATGATGCTATATCATGCAAAAAATCAAGTATTATACTTGTGATGTTGTTTATAAGTATTATGGTGCACAATTTTACAAAAGTGAGAGATGAAATCATTAACCGAGATGATCCCGAACAATTGGCCTCATGCATAGAGGATGAAAATGATCACTAAATCCCTCTATCCCACTATTGAAATTTATTCACCAAGTTTACAATTTTAGATGCCAAATTCACCCTCACTTTGAGAGTAAAACCTGGGCCAACGTGGGGTAGTGAACTCCAACCTATTTATCGCTTGACCACTTAAAAAATAAAAAATAAAACAAAACAAAACGATTTCTTGATATTCCATGGAATCAAAGAAAAAGTTATTACATCCTTCACTTTCTACATATAGCAGATATTTCATAAATTCAAACTCCTGTAGTCCAATCCGACAAATATTTGTCACAAAACCAAAAAGCAATACAACTCACTAGGTAGGAAACACTAACTATCAAAAGACTATAAAAATGAGACTAACATATGTCCAGAGAAATGCCCAAAGCATCAGTATTTCAAGAAGTAACAACCAACAGTTAAGAAAAAAGAAAAATCGAGCCTTCATAGGATAAGTCTCCTTCCACATCATCCTAAAAAAACAATGAGCATTCAGCAGAGCCCACAACTTTCTTGGACAGGGAATTAGCTTCTGAATTGTAATTCTTGAAAATGTGAGAAATATATATACTAGAGAAAGTCTTCAAGAGTTTGTAGATTCTTTGACACCAAGCTTCCAAATTTAAAACCTATAGCTTGTATTGTCCATTTTCCCATTGAACAATCACCTGAGAATCTCCAAAAACTTGGATTGAAGAGATGCCATTGAGCATTGCAAATTAAAGTAACCCCCAAAGGGCTACAAGTTCAAGTTTGTTATTTGATCCAAAGCCACTTCCCATCCACAAATTGAAATAGTGATCAACATTGATCTTATGGATCATCCCACATCCACATGATCCATACCTAATAGCACCATCAAAGACTCCAATAGCTGACCAGAAGGATGATGCGGGAGCAATAATCTGTCTTACCTTTTTATTTTCCAACTACATGATACTTTTGATATGAGCTCAAACTTCTTTTGCTGCAAACTAGAGCATTGGGAGAAATATCATCAAACATATACTTGTTCTTCATATTCCAAAGGGTCCAACACACAAATATAGGTAACAATTTATGATTAATAACCAGTTGACCCCATGATTTTAAACTGTCCTCAATATTGCAGGTACCCAAATTTGATCAATATGAAGGAATTATTAAAATAAGGCCATACTACTCTACCGAAATTACAAAACACAAAGAGGTGATCAATAGTTTCAACATGTTTCTTACATAAGCTACATTGGCTTGGCCCAAACCATCCCCTTTGAACCAAATTATCCCAAGTTACTAAACAATTTTCCGAACATAACCAGAAGAAACATTTAAGCTTTAAGGGTATATTACATTTCCAAAAATTACCATTACACCATTTGAGCTCCGTGTGATGATGAGATAAGACAATAGCTTTATAAGATGCCTTGGCATTAACCTATAATGTAGCTTTATTCTAGCTCCAGACTAGAATATATTCAATATCACTAAGTTTGATCCCTGCCTTGTTTAGTGCCATGATGCAAGTAGTCCATTGTGATGCCCAATGACCATGGAGACCCAAGTCTTCATCCTGAAACCAATAAAAACCTATGAGCCTCAACCATCTTGGCCTCCTAATATGTTCGAGCATTACAAACCCAAACTCAACCAAGTATTCCAAAAGAGAAAAAGATAACAAATTATTTTCCTCAACTCCTATAAAAAGGGAAATTCCAATAAGAATATTGACCCCATTTCCAACTTTCCAAGATATCCAACTATTTATCCCATGAAATGCACGAAGGAAACCATTCGAGATGTTGGAACCACCAACAATTGATTTCACGGGATTACCAGGCCATTGGAGTACATATTTGCCTTTTAGATATTTGGCATTCAATACTTTACTCCACAGTTTAGAATGATGTTCCTTTGCCTTAACCCAAGTCACAACCAATTTTTTAAGACAATCGCTTGGACCACTTTGCCACAACTCAGCCGACAAACATATTATTATTATTAAATTCTCTTACTATACATTATCATTGTCATTATTTATTTAAACACTTTTGACTAATTTTAATACCTAGTTTAATTACATGACACTTGTTCGGGAAGAGTGCTGACGACTGAAGGACGAAACCACTGAAGATCGACAAAGAGCGACACAATCGGGGTTTCCGGTTTGATATAGATCTGTCTGATTCGAAATAGAATCTGTGAGTTTGAAGTCAGATTAAATATTTTATATGGTTTGATATAAATCTGTTAAATGTGTGATTGTATTATTCCTTTGTTAAATGTGTGATTGAATTTCCCCTGTGTGAATTGTATCTTTCCTTCTATTAAATGTGATTGAAATCCCCCCTGTTAAGTGCATATTTGCAAATGGTTTAACTGTATTTTCGTAGGGGTTTGCAAATTCTACGGTTTTTAATTTCGTCTTCGTATCCTTGTTCACAAGAAAACGCCAGTTTCGTAAATTTGTGCTCTTACGTATGCTGCAACTGTTGATAAACTTTATTCTGGTAGAAGCAGTAGACGTTTTGAGTTGGCGTATGATTGATGTTTAAAATTATGCGAAATTCTGGTTTTATTTTAAAATATTTATGGTATTTTCCCTTGTTTGTGGCAGGCAGGTCTCGCTAGTGAACAAGATGCCAGGGAATAACAAGAAGGGCAGGCTGAAACAAAAAGAGTTGATGAATCTTAAAATTGCAAGCGGTAACGGTTCCGCGCACGCTCCAGAGGTCAAAGATGATACTATACCGAACTTGAGGGACCTCAATCAAACCCTTCTTAAAGGAATCAAGAAGTTGAGAGAAGAAAAGGTCATTTTGACAGAAAATCTCACTCGAATGAATTCACAAATTGAAGCTGAAAAGAAACTGAACGAGGAGTTGAAGGAAGCTGAGAGAGAATTGAGGAAAGAACTTGCAAAGAAAGAACAGGAACACGAGGCTGCTATTTCAAAAGCGGCTACTCAATTGCAGGAAGCTAAGCATGAAATTTACGTGAAAGAAAATGAGTGCACAGCAATGATTTTTGATAAAAATAAGATAGAAGCTACTGTTTTGCGACTGAAAGATCAAATTCAGGTGATATCTGCAAAATCAGACGCAAGACGTACAGCCTGGGATTTGGAAAAAGATAAGCTGAGAGAATTGAGCGAAGAACTTGCAAAGAAAGATCATGAACATGAAGTTGCTATTTCTAAGGTGAGGACTCGATTACAGGAAGCTGAGCAAGAAATTCAGGTAAAAGAAAATGAGTGCACAGCTGCGATTTTTGATAAAAATAAGCTAGAAGCTAGTATTTTGCACCTGAAAGATCAAATTCAGGTGATATCTACAGAATCAGATGCAAGACGTCAAGCTTGGGAATTGGAAAAAAATGAGCTTTTATCACAGTTTTTAGCAGCAAGAGACGAGTCGAAGGAATCTCAGGGAGAACTGAGAAAAGAACTTGCAAAGAAAGAGCAGGAACATGAAGCTGCTATTTCTAAAGTGAGGAATCGATTACAGGAAGCTGAGCAAGAAATTCAGGTGAAAGAAAATGAGTGCACAGCTGTGATTTTTGAAAAAAATAAGTTAGAAGCTAGTGTTTTGCTCCTGAAAGATCAAATTCAGGTGATATCTGCAGAATCAGATGCAAGAGCTAAAGCTTGGGAATTAGAAAAATATGAGCTTTTATCAGCAGCAAGAGCTGAGACTGAGGCGATCACTAAAGGTAGCCAAATTGCAGAGCAAGCATGGATTGCTGATAAGGAGAACTTAATGTCTTCATTGTGCAGATTTGATGAAAAAGCTGAAGAGATGTCTAAGGTTTTACTTCAATGTAGAGAAGAAAAGAATGAGATGGAATCCGAATTGACTGAAACAAAGGAAAGGACTCAGGAATTACTTCAAAAATTGGTGCTAGACCGACATTTGTGGGATGCTGAAAAGAGAAATTCTGAAGATACTCTCGCAGAGCTGCAAACTAAGCTTGAGTTACAGAGTCATATAAATGAAGATCTAAGTACTGAAGTGTTGTCTTTGAAGGACCAGCTGAGGATATATAATGCTAAACTGGTTTGCATGGAAGAGGGGAGTCAGCTGCAGAAAGCTATGTCTGCAAGCAATGCAGAAAGGTCAGAAGCTATGGGTACACAAAAAGAAACAATGGAAAATGAAATTAAACGCCTTCGGAGACAGATACAGGTGAATGAAGCTGTCAATCAACACCCATATTCACTTCATGCAGAGGGTGTCAGAAATATAGAGAGTTGGAGGAGAAATTCTGAAGATACTCTAGCAGAGCTGCAAACTAAGCTTGAGTTGATGGCTAGAGAAAAAAAGTTACAGAATCATATAAATGAAGATCTAAGTACTGAAGTGTTGTCTTTGAAGGACCAGCTGAGGATATATAATTCTAAACTGGTTTGCATGGAAGAGGGGAGTCAGCTGCTGAAGGCTATGTCTGCAAGCAATGCAGAAAGGTCAGAAGCTATGGGTACACAAAGAGAAACAATGGAAAATGAAATTAAACGCCTTCGGAGACAGATACAGGTGAATGAAGATATCAATCAACACCCATATTCACTTCATGCAGAGGGTGTCAAGAAATATAGAGAGTTGGAGGAGAAACACAGGGAATTATTGAATGAAAAGGAAGGGCAGGGAAAGATAATTGAGTCATTGCAACAAGAGATCGCTTCTCTTAGGAGCGAGAAAAGTTTGATTTCTAAGAATCTTGATGAGACAACCAAGATGTCTCAAGAAATATCAGATAAATGTTTGCAGAATTATCATAAATTGTTGGAGCTAGAGGGCCAGTCGCTGGGATTACAGACAGAGTTGGCAGAAGCAAAGTCGGCATATGATGAAGTAACTGTTGTATTGAAGGACATCAAGGAGTTATGAATGATGAATACAATATCAAATTATGCACACTGAATCCAATGAGAACTGTATGTAGTTTTAATCTTCCACACCTTTGAATTGGTAGAGACAATTCTTTCCTTTATGAGTCATTTATGTACATATAGGTTGTAAAGATCCGGGATTTTCCGGAATTTATCTATTTACTTGTTATTATGCATTTGCATGAACATCTTTGATTTGGTTTGATTTGAGACATTTATAAATACAAATTTTCATAAAATAAATACATATTTTTCAATATTATATAACCATTATAAAATATATAATTACAATTCATTTTAGATTTTTTTTCTATTATCATTATCAATTATTATATATTTATTTTTTCTTTTATTATCATGATCCTCATCTCGTTTCCCATAGCTAGCATCATCGAAGAGGAGGGAAAGAAAAGGGAGAAAGAGGGGGAAGAAAAAAAAAGAGTATAAGAGGAAGAAGAGAAGAGGGAAAAGAAGAGGACAGGGTAAAAAAATAGCAAGAGAGAAATGAGGGTAGAAAAACAGAGAGTATAAAAGGAAGAAGAGAGAGAGGAGGGAGAAGAACTAAGAAGAGGATGGAAAAAAACAAGTAATAGGGGAAGAGGAAGAGAGAATCCTAATTCTACATTGCTTTCTTTCTAATTTGTAAATTCCATTTCCAATTTATCCATATGCCATCTCTTATTCAAAATCCAAATCCCATAACCAAAATCCACATCCCTTTTTCCATCTCCAAAACTTAAATCTCATTTTTTTTAAAATTCATTATTTATTTATTTTTAAATAAAAAATCAATAAGATAAATGACCAAAAAAACATACCTTCATCCAATAATATTCCTCACAAGTTTCTCCACCCTACTATTGATTGACCCAACAAATCTCTAAGAAAATCTACTCCAAACCTTCAAGTGAAAATAAGAAAGGGGAAGGAGGCTCTTCTATCTACTCCAAACCTTCAAGTGAAAATAAGAAAGGGGAAGGAGGCTCTTCTATGTACTCCAAACCTTCAAGTGAAAATAAGAAAGGGGAAGGAGGCTCTTCTATCTACTCCAAACCTTCAAGTGAAAATAAGAAAGGGGAAGGAGGCTCTTTCTTTACTATATATAGCATCATAGTTGCATCAATTTATTGATTATAACCTTGATAGACACTAATAAGAGGAATCTTGTGTTGTGACTACCTTATCCTAGTGTTGTGATGTTTCCACATGCTAATTGTAATAGCAAAGATTTTACAACAAAAAATAGTTATTATAATTACAAATTAATAAGTATAATAATTATTATATTTATCATAATTATTATTAAAAACTTGATATAAAACTTAATTTTATACTTACATATAGAACTTTATATTAAAAGAAAATTGATTTTTTTTTTTAATTTTGTTTTTGAAAAGGCACTAGATGGTGCTTTAAGGATGGCAATGGTGATTTGGTGGGGTGATGGTAGCTCTTCCCAAGGAGTAAAATGCCCCATTGCCTATTTTTTAGTGTCCAATTGGAAATATGATTTTTGGATGCCAACTACGGATTCAATTGCCTATAAACTCTGCTAGGTAAACACACCCTTGAAATTGATTTGGAGATTCATGATAACTCTAAGTGAGTCATCAGATATAGGAATGGGGAAAATGATCTCATTTGAAAGCTAGAAACTCTAATTTTTTGTTGCATTGCCCGTCAATATCACTTTTTAAACCGTGAACCATAATCTAGGGAAACACTCTAAAGTGATAAGCTTTAACAACATGGTAAAATTGATAATAATAAAAAAGGGTCACCGTGTGTAATTGCACAATTGCGCTCACTAGATGTTCAAGCATTTATACCCTCTATTCCAATGGATCTCCAAAGAGACACTTACAATCATTCGAAATTATTTGCAGAGATGCCTAAAGGTCTTGCATCTGCTCGAGATCATGACTATGCTATTCACTTGTAATTGGAAAGTGTACTAACAAACATTAGTCCTTACAAGTACCCATATGCACAAAATAGTGAGATTGAGAATATGGTTCAAGAAATGTTAGATGATGGCTTCATCCTTTAGGCATTCAAAAAACAACCTTTAGAAAACATGAAGTTCACTATGAATTTTGGTGATGTCGTTTGGCCTTACCAATGCACCTTCCACATTTTGAAGCTTGATGAATTCTATTTTTAAACTTTTCCATAGAAAATTTGGGTCCACTTATCCTTCCTAGATCTAGATCCATTCACTCTTGATCTTCCCCTTTTTCACTTTCACATTTCCCTACAAGGTCTGGAGTAGGCTCGCTAGCCTTCATTGGATGTCTAGGGTCTCCCCCTTGGTATTGCTTAGGTTAGATCTAAAGTGAAAAGTGTCTCGATTAGTGTGACAACCAATTGTATTGGGAACCGTGGCATCTCTTGGGTCACCTCTTTCGTTGTCCAACGCCTCTACCATCCTGGATAGGATCACCTTTTGGGACAACTACAAGTTGTGTGATAACATTTTTGGCGTTGTTGCCGAGGAGGCAGAGGCTTACATCAGGTGTCTGCTTGTGTCCGTGCGTATCTCATATCTTATCGCATCCAGTCTTGTAACTTAGATGGTTATCAATTTTATCCTTAAATCACACATAAACATCTCTTTTTTACTCATCTCTCCCCGCTTTTACAGGACATATATTTCGGTAGAAAAGAGTTAAATTTTACCTGGCGACTCCAAATCGTGACTCTGATGAGAAAAGAACCTATAAGAAAATGTCTTCCCAAAATATCAACATGTCTGAGATGACCATGGAATTCATGTCAAATATGTGTGAATTGGTCACCAATATGACTTTAATAATGAAAAATCTGGATGAATACTTTAAGAAGCGTGATGAACAAACGAAATCGATGTTAAAAAGAATCTGTAATAATTCAATTCCTTCAAAGACTAGTACCATTAATCCTCAACAACAAAATCCATTTGGTACACAGCCTTGTAAGTTTTCTCGTCCTGGTAATCCACCTATGGGGAGAATCATCTCCAAGCCTCCAAATCCTTCATCTGAAGTGTTATTGAAAGGTGAAATTGGTCCCAATATTGATCCAACCCATTTAGAAAAACAAAAACAAGATCAAGGAACAAAGATTGAGACTCCTTGAAAAAACAACACGCCCAAAGCTACCCTTTGGAGGAAGCATCCTGGGCCTACAAGACTAAAAAATTCCCAAATCCCGAAGCCTTCTTCTCAAGAGCCTCCTAGAACAAATGTTCCTAGCAAGTTGACTAACTCATTTTCCTTAGTGTCTTTAATGGATCTAATCAAAATCCCTTCTGTCAAGTACGATGTTATGAAATTCTTGGGTTTAGCCGTCAATGAAAAGGATAGGGAAAACCCCTACAACTTGAACATTGATGTCTTAGGATTTTTGGCTAAGGTAAATATGCATGTTCCTTTCCGTGAGATTTTCAAAATATCCTCATTTCACACTAAGGGTTACCAACCATTTGAGAATCCATCCAAAGAAACAACTGATAAAACAAGTCTTGGTTGAACCCAAAGATTCTCCCGTCATGATCCAAAGTGTGTCAGGTGACAACTTCGGAGGGTGCCCTCCCTTTTACATAGCCCTTGAAGTTAATGGGTTGGTGCTGCACAATTGCATGTTGGATTCCGAAGCTGAAGTGAATTTTATGCCCCTTAGAGTCATGGAACAACTTGAGCTAGTACCTACAAGGCCCTACAGAAATGTGTGTGGAATGGATTCAAGAACAGTAAAAGCTATCGGGGAAATAGAAAACTTGCCTATTAGATTGGCCGCATGTTTGGATATTGAGATTTCAATGAATATCTTAGTCCTCAATGTCCCTGATGTCTGGGGACTGTTATTGTCTAGGGAGTGGTCAGCTAGGTTAGGGGGAAGTGTTTAGATGGATCTTACATATTCCATGATCCCAACCGGAAATGGTTTATCTATAACATTGTTCAATGAACCACCTATGCAAGAGCGTGTAGAGACACCTGAACACTTATTTAATGAATCTATGTACTCAACTGATGAGATTGGGAACTTCATGGTTTTGGAAAACTACTGGGAATAAGTAAGACAACATACTTTTCCACCAGACCAAGTTTGGAAGATTCACTTTGACGGGGATCGATCCCAACATGGTGTGGGGTCTGGAATTGTCTTGACCTCACCATCAAGAGAAGAAATCATGTACTCCTTTCGTTTGGAGATTGATTGCACAAATAATGTAGCCGAGTATGAAGCTTTGCTTCTGGGATTGGAAATTGCTCGAGAAAATAACATCAAGTCTATAGCTATCATAGGTGATTCCGACCTTATTTTTTCACAAGTCAAGAATCAATTTTCTACTAAGAACAACAGACTTAGAGATTACAGAAATGCAGTTTGAGACACCATTGAATGTTTTGATTCCTTTGGAATTAAAGTTGTCCCATGAGAGAAAAACACTAAAGCCATGAGTTGTCGGTCATAGGCAGTACCCTCCAAGCCCCCGAGTCCTTATTGCAAAGAAATTGCAAGGTTACAGTCTTGTTTAGACCTATTATCACACAAATTGTAGTTGTCCCTAAGGGTATCCCATCTGGGATGGTAGAGGTGTTGGACTACTAAAGAGGTGACCCAAGGCTTGCTACGGTTCCCAATGCAAGTGGGTGTCACGATAACCGAGGCAACCTTCACTTTAGATCAAGCCTAAGCAAGACCGAGGGAGAGACCCTAGCTTAGCCAATGAAGGCTAGCGAATGCAATCAAGGCCTCCTAGGGAAATGTGATGATGAAATAAAGGGAGACCAAGATGGAATAAGATCTAGATCTAGAAAGGATAAGTGGACCCAAAGTGGTTAAGGCTTGGTTGAAGAGGCTTAAGGGAGTGGCAAAGTTCAACCAAGTGTAAGATAGGATCACTTATGGATTAAGATGAGTAGATCTAATGCCAAAGAAAAGTACCCAAGTGGGGCCCACCCTTAAAAGATGGAAAATGGTCCTAATGGGGCCCACAAGGTCAAAATTAGAAGTAAAATGGCACTAAGGGGTATGTTATAGCATGGATCTATGTGTTAAAGATGAAATGAGCAATACCCACATATGGGATCTAGCAAAAGGCCACTAACTCGAGGAGTGTGAATTGCCCAAGGGAGACTAGTGCCTTAAATTGAGGGGGAAAATGGAGTCCAAAATTTACCAAATTATAGATCAGGATAGTTAAGGAAATAACCAATGTGGGTTTCAATTATCAAGTCCAAAAGCTTGCTTGATCTCCATAGATCTAAAAATGAAAATGCATCACCTAGTGACCCAAGTGGGGCACAACCCTCAAAATGAGGAATGGGGCCCACAAGGTGAAGCACTAGGGGTAGGTTTCAAGGGTTGATCTATTCAATGAAGCAAAAATATCACCTACCCATGTCTTGGAACTGGCAAACTAGCCTCCCTTAAGGAATGCATTTTCACTCAAGGAGGACTAGGTGCCTTGGGAAGTGGGCCAAATGGAGTCCAATCACCACCAAACTATAGATCCGAATTGCCCTGGATACTATATAGGTGGGTTTTAAGTTTTATCCCCAAAATCATGCTATATCCAAGTAGATCTAAAAAAAGTAAAAATGAGGGTTTTAACTTTAGGGTTTTATGACCAATGAAGAAGAAAGAATGGATCTAGGTACACACATTTTAGAACATACCTCTAATGCTTGTTTCCACTTTGCAAATTTATAACCTTCTCCTTATGTGTATATTCAAGAGTGATATCTAGTGCTCCAAGTCAAATCGTCCTCCTTCAAAGATGACCAAATCGCCCTCCTCCTGCAAGACAAGATCTAATGAGAAACGAGCCTAGAAAAAGAATGATGAAAATGATGAAGAGATGTAAAAGAAAGCATCAACTATGTCACTAAAATACAATAATGATACTCCCTATCACAAAGATCAATACAACGCAAGATATGAGGGTCCCCCCAACAATAGCCTCCTTCAAATCATCCTCCTCCTCATCAATTCGGCATCCCTGTAGAAAATGACTTGAATCCCTAAAACCACAATTGATACATAAAGAAAAGATTGTATATTCAACTTGAAAAATAATCCATCAAGACAAGAGAAGTAGATCCACAAAATAGTATTTTATTCCAATCTTCAAGAGCTTAGGGGGGTCTCTTCCTTTTATAAGAGAGAAAGACCAAAACCCTAAACCACTTTTGAAAACTAGTGGTTGAGATCAAAAGATACAACAATATAATCAACGACTAAGATGAGCCAATGCAATATAAGACATGGATCACTCACTAAGTGATGATGTCATAGCCTAAAAATATCCATAAGGGGTGACGTCATACATGGGGGTGGCTAATCACATGTGTGCCACAACAATAGGACCAAGACAAGTCACTAGGAGAACATAGTGGGGCTAGGAGGTATTAATGCCCTTCACTAGCATGACCCCATGGCACAATAATATAAAATATGATTCTATGACATGTCCAAGTATACAAATGATCAAATCATGTCCCCATCATCAGAGAGAGAAATACAATAAAAGAGCTCCTATAGCCCATGTGGACCCCACTAACTGGTGCCAACTGATTTGGAAGAAGGGGGATACACCATGGATGACCTTTGAGCATACCAAGTGCCAAAACATTGCCTCAATTTCCCAAATTGAATTCCTCAGTGACCTTTTTATTCCATTTTTTAATCCTTTTGAAAACCCTGAAAGTGCCCAAAACTGCCTCTGGAGTGCATGTGCTGTCAAACTGAGTGTACCATGCTGTCTGGAAGGGGGGTATAATGGTAAAAACAAATGGATGGACCACCCCCTTCCTCTATAGATCCCTAGGCAATGAATTGCCTCCAATTCCCCTGCTGGACAGGCCACATCAGCATGCCCAAACTGGTCAACAGGTGGATAAATGCTAATATTATGTCCAGGAGTGCCCAGAACTGAAAGATAAGTGTCTCAATGGATCCAGAAGACCCAAATCCACTAGAGATGAGTACTCGTACAATTCATGATAACATGTGGGGTCATCTGTAGGGTCCACCATACTCGGACAATGTAAAATATGATGATCTAGAAATAATAATAAAAATGACCAACTGCATCAATCATCATTTGGAGCATATGTCCAACATATGGAATCATCAATAGGTGCATGCAGGACCATAGATCAAAATCATAAAGCATAAGTGGTCCATCTCATCATGAATCCCAAGAATGGCCATGGTCAAACTATGTTTGACTAGGTCAAAATACAACCAAAGACTAGATTATAACAAATTACTAAGACATGATCCTTTAACCATATTCACAACTTAACTTAAAGTATAAACATTAATGAAGTGGCTGTTAATACATAGATATTTAACGTTATTTATAACTTACTTGCACCAAATCTTCAAAGACATACTCATCCAATGGGCATGGCCTAACTACTAGCATTGGGTGAAGGCTAAGGACAAGGTTAAGTAAAAGGGGTGACTTGAGCAACTTAACTAAGTCATACTTTGGATAGGGGAAAGGGGGATCTACACACTGTGTTGGACAAGATAAACAAAGGGAATGGCGGTACCTCACAAATGGATAAGTTGTTTAGAGAGTGCTTATTCAACCTGGCATCATGTCTACATCAAGTTGATCCAAGTTCATTAGGATCATTCATTTAATTTCCATGGCCTTTTTGGCTTGTATGACCCCTCTGGGATTTTTTATGCACTTAAAATCACAACTAATCGCAGCTTGCATCCGGGGTATATTTACATTTATGAGGTCAGCAATATTTAGATTTAGCATTTATTTAGCCATTGCTCTTTAGAACTTTTTGGACACTTCATGGGGTACTTTAGTATTTCATTGCTTTATCCCTTAATTCATCGTGTGTTTAGAAACACATTATAGAATTTAGTTTCAATGGGATTTCATAAAAGAGATTTGCAATAATTTCCATAAGTAGTACATGTGCTTCGAGTTTTAGCCAACAACAACTCATGTGACTAGAGGGAATTCCACACTAAGCCACACATCGGGGCAACCGACTAGAATGATCTAGGCATAAAATCCAACTTACTAGGGCAAGTTCTATCACCAACTCAGAGCCGAGACACAAATAAAACGTGGATGCTATCCAACACAGTGGTAGGAGCAGGGAAGTCCTCCATATCCAAAGTCAAAAAGGAAAGCCAGGGTGAAAGCCAAAATAGGGAAGGTCATGGATGGATGGAGTCAAGTGAATGTGGTTCCTAAGCTAGCAAACATAAACGTTAGGAAATACCATGTCCATGCTCATAGGAGGGTAGTGAAACCAATGAGTATAGTCAGTGAACCTTTAAGTGCAAGTAATACGTACAATTTCATATTTTAAATCCATCCAAGATAGTTCATTTCATTTATTAAATAATACTGCCACATCATGATTTATATACCAAGTTAATGCTATGAAGATGACCAAAACAACAAGATAATAATCAATGCTAACAATCACAAGTCTAATGGTCATATCACTACATCAATAATCATCATCTATAACCAATGAAACACTACTGCAACAATAACATATGGAACTCTAGGCACTAAACTGAATCTATATGGAACAAAATGTCATATCGGTCATCAAATCTAAGCTCTCAAGTATCAGTCTTGGCACAAGGTATACACAATGTTTGATATAAGCTGATCTGATGTGTAAGTGATCATAAATGACTCTGCTCATCATAACTGATCTTTGTAAAGGCAAAGCTTTGAAAAGTGCAGATATTTGCTCAGCAAGAATAGTATCATGGCTACTATGGTGTGATAACAAGACCCTCGGTTCCCGATAATGAAGATTATTGGCAAGTTTTTGATGATGATGCTCAAATCATCCAGTTCCTAACGACCTCTCAAACCCCCATGGTTAATTTTGAAGATCAACTGAAGGGAAATTCTATAGAGGGCATGGACATAATAGAAATCACTTTTCCTTTAGAGAAAAAATTTAATAGGCATGACGATTTTAAAGGAAGACGTTCTGAACCAATTGATGAGGTTATTGAAATTAACATTGGTTCTTCTTGTTCCCCAAAGACGATCAAGATAGGGAAGAATGCCTCTAGTGAAGAAATAAGGAAAATTGAAGAGTTAATTAGAGAATACAAGGATGGTTTTGCTTGCATGTATGATGATTTGGAAACTTATGACCAAAATTTTATTGAACATACTATTCCCCTTAAGGAAGGAGCTAAGACTTATCGTCAAAAGTTGCGTAATGTAAATCCTAAGCTAGCTCCCTTAGTAAAAAAGGAATTAGAGAAGATGTTAGCAGTCAGGATCATCAGGTTTGTCAAACATACTACATGGGTGTCTAATCCTATGATTGTAAGAAAGAAAAGTGGGGAAAGATTAGTGTCAAGTTTTTGGAAGAGTATATTGTTGCTAGATATGGTTGTCCCTTGAAAATCACCATGGATAATGCAAAAGCCTTTAGCAAAGAAGAAAATTCCACATTTTGTTTAAATCATGGAATCACTTTGTCTCGTTCCTCTAACTATTACCCACAAGGAAATGGGTTGGCAAAATCAAGCAACAAGAATCTAATTCAGATTTTAAAACGAATGATGGGTGAGAATAAAAGGAGTTGGGATAATAAGCTTAAGTATGCTCTTTGGGCAGATCAGACAACTATAAAGAGAATAACGGGTAAAGATCCTTTTGAAATAGTTTACGGGAAAAATTGCAGGCAGCCCATAAATCTCCAGATCCTCGTATATGAGGTTCTACAACAATGTTCCTCAGAGCAAGAGGCTATGCAAGCAATAATTGACAAACTAGTAGAATTGGATGAAACTAGAAGAGAATCCTTGAATCGAATGGTCATAGAACAAGAAAGGGTCAAAGGGACCTTTGATCAAAGGAGTAGAGATGTAAAATTTGGGGTAGGTGATATAGTCTTACTTTGGGACAAGAACAAAGAGAAGCCTGTAAATCATGGAAAATTTGAGAAGTTATGGATGGGCCCTTATCGAGTAAGAAGGATAGCAGGAAAAGGTTCGGTTTGGTTAGAAACATTAGATGGTGATGAGTTGGAACTGCCAGTAAATGGGGTGTTGTTGAAACATTACTACGCCTTTGTCCCTTTGGGGTAGAGCTCCTCTTTCCTGTTTAGAGTAGGTAGGATTTTGAATAAGCTTTCTTGAGCAGTAGGTTTTGAGTGTTTTTTCTTTTTCCGATTTCTGAGTTTTTCCTGAGTTTCCTTGAGTTATTTGAGTCTAGTTATATTACTTTTTCCCAAGCTTTTCCCTGCATTTGAACAAAATAAAACAATGAAGCATGTTATTTGATTTGATTAGTATCTTCTTGTTATGCATTTAATATTATGTTCTAGATTAGAATTTCATTTCAGTATTTTATTTTATTCCATCCATGCTGCTTGTGGTAGTTTTCTTTCATGTGTGTAGGAATAGGTACATTTGAAGATGAAGCAAAACAGTTAAGTGCTAGATTGAATATTGATGCAGTTTAGTGTTGGGGACCAGTGATTATGAGGTTCTCAAGCACTATCTCCCTTAGATCACTTGTCCTGGATGGAGCCAGATGTTATCACATCCATAGTAGTCGGGCTACCATGATTGTAGAGCAGTTCATGATATTTTTCTGAGTCAGGCCTTTACATGAGATCAACCTATGATGAGTAGTATTTTTTATCACTCACACATCAGATTAAGTGTGTATTCCCTTTCCCTTATCCAAAGTATCATAGTGTTGAGTCAGTCAAGTCATCCCATTTATCCTAGCCTTTCATTCTTCACCTTCACCCTTTGCTAGCAAAATGATCATGTCTACATAATGCGTATATTCATGAGGTTCTTATGGAAGTAAATGATTATTTAAACTTATGCTTGATATAATTATCTATTAAATTCCAGTGAAATGATGCTTAATACTTTAAGTCTAGATATGATAATGATTAAAATATCATTTCTTAACCATATGCACTTGCCCCAGCAGGCTTTTCTAGCCTGGGTCATATTTTGATCAGTTTTGACTTGGTTAAACCTAGTTTGACCAAGTCAACCTTGGGATCTGTGATGAGTTGGACCAGTGATGCTATATGATGATGATTCATGGTCCTTTGATGCACCTTTGATGACTCCATATATTGGACATAGTTTTCAGATGATGGTTGATATATTTTTTTATGGTTAATATTATTCTCAGACCATTTATTTTATTATTGTCAGGGTATGGCTGAGGCTACAGATGATCTTACAGGTTGCCATAGGGTGTATGGGAACTCATATCTCATAGATTTGGACCTTCTGAGTCCATTGAGACACTCGATTATCAGTTTCAGGCACTCCTACTGATCATAGAGTTAGATTTCCACTTTTGACCGGGTTTGCCATGCAGAAATGACTTGTCCAGCAGTTGGATTAAGCTAGCACGTTCACCTAGGAGAGGGGTGGTCCAACCACTTTTTATTTCCATATTAACCCCACTCCATACATGATGGTGCAATCATATTTTTTCTCGGGCATTAGGAAGTGAGTTACAGGCATTTTGATGGTTTTTAGGTGGGATAAAAATGGGATAAAAAGGTCATTGAGGAAATCGATTTGGGCTATTGATGAAAGGTGTTTTGCATGAGTTTTGTTTAGAGGTCATATGTGATGTATCCCACTCCTTCCCGATCAGCTTGCAGCATTCAATGGGGTCCACACACTCTCCAGGTTGTGATTTGATGTATTATTCTCTCATTGATGGGGGGCGCAATTTGATCATTTGGTCACTTTGACATGTTATTGAGTCATATTTTATATCATTGTGCCATGGGGTGATGCTAGTGAAGGATAATAAAACCTCCTAGCCCCACCATGTTCTCCTAGTTGCTTGTCCTAGTCACTTTATGTAGTACACACTAGTATTAGTCATTTTTATGTGGTGTGCACCCCCCTAGGGCCACTTTTAGTAAGTGTGCACCCCCTCTAGTGAGTTGATCCATATTATATTGTGTCGGATCATCTTAGACGTTCATTGTATTGTATTTATCTTTTGATATCAACCACTCTTTCATAAAGTGTTTAGGGTTTTGGTCTCTCTCCTCCTATTTAAGGAAGAGGCCCCCTATTGGAAAGGCACCTTTGGGCTCTAGAAAACTTGCAATAAAAATACTATTTTTGTAGATCTGGTTCTTTGGCTTCGATGGGTTATCTTGCAAGTTGAATATACATTCTTTTCTCTGTGTTATCATTGTGTATCTCGCTTGTCCAAACGTTTTCTCTGTAGGGAGGTCGTGTGGTTGAAGAGGATGGTGATTTGAGGGGACTCTATTGTGGGGAAACCCTATATCTTACCTTTGGATTTTATTTTGTCTCAAGGAGTATCATTATTGTATCTTCATGACATAGTTGATGCTTTTTGTTTCATATTTTCATCCTTATAGTCATTTTCATGCTAGATTGATTCTTACATAGATTGTTTCTTGCAGGAGAAGGATGCACTTGTCACCTTGGAGGGATAGAGATTTCACTTGGATAGGCTGGATCTCACTCTTGATTGAATCACCAAGAAGGATTATCAATTTTCAAGGTAGACGCAAGCTTTATAGGTAATATCTACAAGGTACGTATCTTGTTTCATGCATGTTACCCATTGGTCACTTCAAACCCTCATTTTAAAACCTTAGATTTTAGATCTGCTAAGATCTGGTGATTGCTTGGGATTACTAATTAAAACCCACCTCACTAATAATTAATAAAACTTGGAGACCAAAGTTGGTGGGCAGCTAACTCCATTTACCCCCTATCTAATGCATTGGGCCTCTCCAAGGGAGGTCACACTTGTGGGTAGGTGGACTTTCTCTAGATCTGTCACTTGGGTATTGCTTGTTCCTCATCAAATTATCAGATCCATTGATTATCAATCGTCTTAGTGCCATTTCAACTTGATTTTCACCTTGTGGACCCCATTTTGACCATTTTCTATACTTTAAGGGTGGGCCCCACTTGGATCTTTCCTATTTGGAATTAGATCTATCTAGATCTATTGATCTAAACTCATAAGTGGTTTAATATTTCCTTGGTTGAATTTTTATCCATCCTATAAGCCGCTTCAACCAGGCCCTAAATCCTTGGGTCCACTTATCCTTCCTAGATTTAGATCCATTCAATCTTGATCTTCTCCTTTTTTACCTTCACATTTCCCTACGAGGTCTTGAGTAGGTTCGCTAGCCTTCATTGGATGGATAGGGTATCCCCCTTGGTATTTCTTAGGCTAGATGTAAAGTGAAGAGTTCCTCGGTTAGCATGCCAACCAATTGCATTGGGAATCATGGCATTTCTTGGGTCACCTTTTTAGTTGTCCAACGCCTCTACCATCCTGGATAGGATCACCTTTTGGGACAACTACAAGTTGTGTGATAACATGAATGAAAAAAGTTCGAACTATAACAAAACACAATATTCTAACATGAATATGCTTTTGAGATATCTAATTGGAAAAAACCCTGAAGATCTATGTGACCGCATTTCAAAAAAATAGCTATCTTTTTAAACTTGAATCAAGCTCGAATTTTCTAAAAATGATGAAAAAATGAGCAGGAAGATTTGTTCATGAAAGTTTCTGAAAAGCACAATGAACGAGGACTTGTTTTCCAGCAAGTTGGTTTTCAAGCAGCACTCGCTTGACTGCACCAGCAAGATGGTCTTCATAGTCAAGCTTTTGTTTTAACCATTTTTTTTTGCTTAGTAATGACAGCTAGCAAGCTGGTTTTCTTCCATTATTAAGTCACGTGGTGCCAACATGCTAATTTTCACCACGAGAATTATTATTTTCCTTTATTTTTCATTTTTTCCATTTTGTTTTATTGGAAAGGAGAAATAAATCAATATTTAGTAGATGCAGAAGGCGAAACCGCCTCATCTACAATCTGGAAATTTGAGATAACAACTTGTTTGACAAAGGTCTCTCTTGAAACTAGCTTTTGATCAATTCTGACTCGGTGACCATTAGAAAGCAATGGAACTTTATCTTCATCAATTGTCTTCACTAGTACAGTCCCATTATCATAGACAATGTCCACTTCATATGGACCCAACCATCTCATGCATAATTTACGCTTGAATTTTTCAAACTTGGAATCATATAACAAGGCCTAGTCTCACTTTTGGAATGATTTCTTTTTTATAAACTTGTTGTGCGATCTAGTTGAACAACAAAGGTTTGATGAATAACATCTTGAAAATACTCATACAATTCATTGATTTGATTTAGGCGATGTGGTTATGCTTTTGTGAGATCCAATCCTACTTCAAGAGCAGTCCCAAGATTTTTGATCTCAAATCCAATAGGAAAAACAATGTTCTTACCATATACCATTTCATACGGAGTGTAATCTGTTGTATTCCTCCATGTGGTTCGATAAGCCCATAATGCATCCGGAAGCTTTGCAACACAATATGTTATGTGGAGATTCATACTCTTGGTCAGGATTGACTCCAGTACTTTGTTACTATTCTCAACTTTCCCATTGGCCTGAGGGTGATAAGGTGTGATGAACCTATGATTTATCCCTTGGATTAGGTGAGAAATAAACTACAAACCTCCATCTATTAATATCTTGTGAGGTACTTTGTAGCAAACAAAAATATCTTTGAACAGGAATTTTGATACAACTTGTTTTGTATCTATCGGGATTGCCTTAATTTCAACCTAATTTGTGAAGTAATTTGTGTAGACTGGAATGTGAACTTTTGAATGAGATGGGGGATTAATGGGCCCCAAAAAATCCAAATCGCTCCTCTTAAAAGGCTCGATCACAAGTTGATATTGAAGTGGCATCTCATCAACTTTCCTTGGATGACCCATTCTCTAGAAGCTATCACAACTCCTTGCATATTTATTGGTGTCTCTAATCATGTTAGGCCAATAATACCCCATCCTTATTTCTTTGTGACCCATCCGTTTATCTGCAAAGTGACCTCCACAAGGCTCGTCATGACAAGTCTTGATAATGTCATAGATATCATATCTCTTACATAACATAAGATAATTAAATCTGTCCCTGTGAAGAAAAGGAAGCCATCGATCAATGAATATTGGGCACTTTGTCTAATGGTGTTCTTTTGTTCCCTTGTAGAGAGATGACTCAAAATTTTCCCTGCAACCAAGTAATTAGCAACATCTCCATACCAAGAAGTTTTAGTGGAAATCGCAAGGAGATGTTCATCGAGAAATTTGTGTTCAATCAGAACAGGATCACTATCATTATTAAGACGAGAAAGAAAGTCTGCAACAACATTTTATTTCTCTGGCTTATCAACAATAGTGATATCAAATTCTTGTAACAATAATAACCATTTAATTACTCTAGCACTGGTAACAGATTTATTCATTAGGTAACGAATAGTTGAGTGATCTTTATGAATAAATATCTAGTAGTCAATAACATAATGATGAAAATGTTTAATTGCATGTACGACGGCTCTGAATTCTTTTTCTGTTAAAGTGTAATTAAGATAGATGGGTGAAAAATTCTTACTGATGAAATAGATAGTGTAAGAATTATTCTCTTCTTGTTGGCCCAGTACTGCACCTATAGATGTATCCAACACATCAGTGGAAATGTGGAATGGTAGAGACCAATCAAGGCCTCTAAGGACTGGTGCTTCTGATAATTTCTCTTTTAATGCTGCAAAAGTTGATTATAAATCATTAGTCCAACAAAAATCCACACCTTTGTAAAGTAACAAAAGCAATGTAGATTCTAGTTAAGATGTTCAATGAATCTACGATAGTATCCGTCACTGTCCGAGAAAACTACTTACCCCATTTCGTGTTTTAGTTTCTAGAAGATTGAGAATTACCTTAATCTTCTCTGAGGCCACATTAATCCCCTCAGCATAGATGTGATGCCCCAATACTATACCTTGTGTGAGAATCATGTGGAATTTCTAGTTGTTGAGACAGGTGAGTCTCTCTGCATCATTCAAGTACCTTCTTCAGACGGTTCAAGTATTCTTTAAATGTATCACCATACGTCATGAAATCATCCATGTATATCTCGACATAGTCATGGATTAGGTAAAAAAAAATTCCCAGCACAACCCTCTACAAAGTGGTTGGTGCATTTCAAGGCCCAAAGGATAACACCCTGCAAGAAACAATCCCCGTGGGGCTAGTAAAATTGGTTTTATTTTGGTCCACTAGAGTAATTTGGATTTGATTATATCCATTAAACCCATCAAGGAAGGAAAATACTTTTTCCTTGCTAATGTATTGAGGACTTGGTCAATAAAGTGTAAAGGGAAATGATCTTTCTGAGTAGCTTTGTTCAATTCCCTATAATTGACACAAATTATCCATTATCTATTTTTCTTGGGGACAATTACCAGGGGTGAGACCCACTGGATATCAAATATGGGGTAAATAAAGTTAACGTTCAAGAGTTTTTGCAATTCCTCTTTAACTATATCTTTTAGGAGAGGATTCATTTGGCATTGGGTTTGTCTAACTGTTTGGGAATCTGGATGAATGTAAATGTGATGGGTGCACAGATCGGGGTGTATACCCTTCATGTCTGTATATTCCCATGTGAATGCTTCCTTTTGTTCTCTCAAAATATAAATCAATTGATTCCTCTGTTCGGGGGGAAATCGTGGGTTAATATTTAGGAATTTTCCTGGATCAATCTCTAACAGTATACTAGTAGGTTTAGTCTTGAGGAAAGAGATTGACTCTAGAGGATCCATAGATGATGCCCCTATGTATTTTTCTTGAGCAGATGATTGCATAACATCTTCCAGGAATTGAAAATTTGGTTGAGAGGATGAATTTGGGTGACTAACAAAAGTGTTGATCACCTAATCCTTAGTTTTGTCCTTAAATGATAATGATTTGTCAACAATCAAAAGAGATTTTATATCTCGAGTGCCATATCCCTCTTCACCTATCCATAAGGGTTCCTCATAATATGTGATAGGCCTAGCAAGAGGATACAATGTAAGCTCCATGGGATATTGGCATGTTACTGGATCTGTGGCCAATCTAGGCATCAATTGTCTCCAACCATGGTCTACCAAGTATAAGTGGGTGAACCCATAATTGAGATTTAGATTGTAAGACCATGAATTTAGCTATATATTCCTGGGAATCAACATAAATGACTATATCTTCAAGGACTCCAATTGGTCGAATTGTAGATCGATCAACCAACTCTAAAACTGTAGGAATCCCTCTAGGGTCTAGTCCAAGTTGGTCCATTTCCTCCATGGTCATTATGTTGATGGCATCCCCAAGGTCTACCAAGACATTAAGAAGATGAATGGCTCTGATATGAACATACACTACCGGGTTTCCAGGGTCTTTATACTTGGGGGTTAAATCTTTTCCAGGCATAATATCTTCCATATGTCCAATGCCATGTATGGTGAATGGGCCTTTAGGTTTCTTACCAGGTTTTCTAACAAAAAATTCTCTTATTGTTTTAGCAAAGATTGGAATATCCCTAATTTCTTGGAATAGAGGAATTTTCACAAATACATTCCTCAGCTCTCCTAACAGGTCAAACTCAAGCCAAGGCGAGGATCTTGATAATCCTATCCTATCAGGGTAAGGAGGGGATTGGGAAACTATAGGTTGAATTGATATTTGGCGTAAAGGAGGATGCATATTCTCTAAACGTTGTTGTTCGTATTGATTTATTTTTGGTTGTTGGACCACCTCCTATTCATGTTTTGTGATGGTTGGAGAATTCCCTTGATCCAACACTCTTCAAGATCTCATAGCTATTTCTTGGAATCCCACCAGAGAGACTTAGTAGGTGGGAAAACATTGAGTGTCAACAACATAAGTTGGCTGAGCTATCTTATTATTTTTAGGATTTGGAGTGTGTTGTGCAGGAATTTGATGTCGTGTGGGCCTGTTTGAAGGGGGATGAAATTGCAGTGGTTGAGGTGACTGTATAGGATTATGAGGGACAACTAATGATGATCCTTTCCATCCCTAATCCAAGGATTTGCTTGGCTCATTTGTGATGTCCATTGTGCCCAAGGTGGAGGGGGATACCATTGAGAAGGGTATTGCATTTGTTGAGAGGTTGGAAATTGTGGAAATTATTGGTTAGACCAATAAGTATTTGAAAATTGAGTAGGGTCTCACATCATACCTATAGGCATAGGTTTCCATGGCCTTCTTAGAGTTACAAAGCATACTTGTTTAGATTCAGTATTTTCTCCTTCCTATACTACTTTTAAACCGATAAAATATGGGCACTTGTTGGTTGCATGATCTTGATCGCATATTCCATAGAATTCAACACTATTGAGAGAACACTCCTTCAAAGGGTGGTTTTGTCAACATTTAGGACAGAAAATGGCCATAGCATCTTACATCTCTATTTGATTTTTCTTGGCTTGGAATGCATCAATATGGGATGCTAATGAACTTAAAATATCAGTTTTAAAATTGTCCAACATATTACCTATCCCAGCTCGGGTGATTCCTCCAATGGATGATCTTGCATCTTTTGGCAATTCCTCATAAATATTTTTCGAGTTATGGCTATCCCTCTTGAATATCTCCTACAAAGCTCACATATTTGATCAAAATTAGTTTTGGAGATCACTTTCCCCCATTAGATTCAAAATATCAACATATTCACCCTTTAAGCCTCTAATCAAGATCATATTTTGTGTTTACTTGTCTAAATTACTATGTCTATATCTTTTCAAATTGTATAGAAATCTCTCGACATAGCCCTCTAGACTTTCATTTTTGTGTTGTGACATCCTGAATATCTCTTCTCAAATATCTTTAGCACTACAATAGTCCTAGTACCTTTGGAGGAAAGATTGTTTCATTTCAACCCATGTATGGATAGTCTGACCTCCCAGCCCCATGAACCATCTTAGTGTTTCATTCTTCAAATTTGTAGCAGGGAACAACTTTAACTTTTGTGCATAAAAAAAATGCATAACTATGACATAAGACATTGTTGTAGTATAGGGGATTGCATCGGTTACCAGTAGTACATTATGCTAATATAGAGAAAGAGTCTAATTGCATACATACATCATAGAACTATATATGAGAGTAAAAGAGACAACAACAAAAAGATTTATATTAATGGGATTAAAGCAGAATACAATATTAGTGCAGTGATATATTGTAATGTCGGCTCTACATCCTATTTATACATGTTACATATAGTTATTCAGTTACAACTACTGGTTGGTCGACTAACCAACCGACGACTTCGGGCTAACAATGGTCGATGGAGGACCTAGTCAACTCGTTGACTAGGATCCTCCAACATCTCCCCCATCGAAAAAGTGATTCTTTGTCCCGAAGAGGTCAAAATCATAATTGAACCTGAGTCAAAATTGATGGTATATGTTGCTTATGGTTGTGGGCCGGTGGATGCAATTGTCGGTGTTGAACTGACACAAGCTTCTGCAATGGCTGGAGTTGAAGAAGAAAGGCGTCATTTGAAGTCCTCCCATGTGTAAGCAACTATTTGCATGTCTACGCTTAGCGCAATCAGGTCAGAAAGCTGATTGATATTGTGAGGGATAGTCAAATGTTTGATGTTGAAAAGATCTGGTCCCAAATATAGGTGTTATTGGTCGGCCGCATGAAGGAGATGTTTGATTTGTGGGATAATTGATTCAACCTATGTCTTGGAACTTTGAGTTTGTGTATCCCACTGTGCTTGCTTTTCTTGCAGTTTAGCTAAGCAAATTTGATCCATTTGAATCTGTTGTTCAAAATTCTGGAGAGAATCAAGGTCGGCGGTGGCTTTTTGCTGAAATATATGTGTAAAGTTGTTTGTACACTTCCCATGTCGATGAAAATTTGGCCACAGGAGCTATACCAATTAGTAACTACAGAAGTAGATTGATGTTCTTGGTTGGCATATTCCTTCAACTGCTTGTGGTGTTTAAGAAATAACTAGTATTGATTTGCCAGCAAAGAGAATGTTTGCATCATTTCCTCTTGGTCTTTCTATCGAACAACATCCTGATACAATAAGACTAGGGACCCGGCTAAACTGATGATTTCTTATAAGGGATTCTTGGTCGGGGTCCGTGCAGAGTCGATGCTACTAGAAAAATCAAATTTTGATAGGTTTGTAAGGTTGTGGTTTGTTCATCTTTTAGCCTATCGAATTTATTTTTATCTGATACCCAACGTTTTTGTTTTTCCCAGTTGATGACATCCAAGAGTCTATCTTGACCATGATCCTTTGGGATGGCATGGTCAAATGTAACTAGTGGGTCTTCAGGATCCTTCGTGAGATTTATTTTAACTTTGGAAGGCTTCTTCTTATTTTTTTATTTTTCTTTTTCTGTGAGCCATCAGATGGGGTTATGATACTAAGGTTTTCCATTGTAGATGATGATGGTGGTATAAGTGCTTTTGGTGGAACGGGATACCTAGGTGAAGTGTTCGACTCAGGAGGTATCGTTGACTGAGGAATATCAGTCGATTGTGATGGAATAGTTGAGTTAGGGGGGTGATTAACTCGGGAGGAACGGTTACTCGAGATGAGTAGTCGATTCAATGAGTGGAGTCGGCTTAGTTGGAATGGTCAACATAGGATCCATGGAATCATTAAGAGTAGTTGATGTATTAATAGACGACTGAGGGGCATCGTTTAACTTTTCTAGGGTAGGTTGTTGTATTGGTGGATCATAAGTAGTAGGTGATTGTGATGGTTACGGGTCGTTGATGCATTTAATTCGAGTGGTAAAAGTGGGGAGGGGTGGGGGGTTCGAATATGTAGCCAAGGATTTTTTAGACAAGGTTAATAATCCTTGTGGGGGGGCTACAAGAATACGGGGCAGTTCCGTAGCATCTAGGACAGTGCGTGTGGTAAAGATAGTTCTCCAATGAGGAAAAATATTGGGAATATTGGCGAATTTTTTTCAAAATTCAGGGTCTTGCATACAGCTGGGTTGTGATGGGGTGACTTCCTAAATAATAGGTCATAGATAGGGGCAGTGAATTGTCGAGAACCTGCACAGGATATTCAACTTGTACTGGTTTACTGATTTTAGGTTTCTTGACTGAGGTCAAAGTTACCTGTACTGGAACAACACGACTAACTAGAATGTGGTCGATCTGCTCATCGACTGTGATGCATCGTTTCGCTCCATCGCGAATGATATGCTTGGAATCCTCATGGAGTTCTTGGAGGCCATCATCATTTGGCGCATTTAATACCATTTTTCATTTTTCTGACCCTTTTTTCTTGAATAGTTGTTTCTTATTGAAGAGGGCTTCGGCTACAATATCAAGTTGTTCTTTGGTTTTTTCGGGCTCAGACTGTTGTTCGTCTAGTACATCATCATCGGTAGTTTCCCCTGACGAATCATCACGTTCCAACTGGGTGGTTTGTCTTGTCTGTTTGTGCTACTTAGGTAGAGGAATGATGGTGAGGGGATTTTCTTCTTCCTCTAGGAGTCCAAAAATTAGAAGGTACAACCCCACTTCATAAACTTCTTATTCTCCATCCGTGAAGGGTTCTTGTATTTGGTCTAGTACGTTCCATATTGACTCAGGAATAGGGTGTACGGTGTTCAATTGAGCAATGATGTCAGAAAAAATAACTTGCACCGAGGGATAATATTCTAACTCAGTTGCATTTCCTATAGCGCCTTGCATATACCAAACTTTAGTATAGTCAAGTTCCAACTGAATATGGACAATCGGTGGTAGAGTGCGGCAAACTTGTTGTGGAACCCTCCACCTTGATCATGTTGTTTTAAGGACTTGAAACCCGTTTTCAAGCCACATCTTGGCCGTTGCAGGTCCCTTGATGCATTCGTGAGGTTGGAGGACCCGAAACCTATTGTAACATCCCGAATTTTCATAAAAATTAAAAACTTTTGAAAACGACATTAAATACAAAAATTATAATTGCGGAAATATTAATTTTTTAATCACGACAGCTCTAATTAACATTCGTTAGTACTCAACATAATTTAATTTCTATTTTAGCGGTAATGTGACAATGACAACTTTAACACATATTGACGAAAACATGATTATGGTAATAAATGAACTAACAGGTCATAACTGTGATGCGACACTTTTATTTTAGAATGATACTGACAGTTTGACTTTTTATGATCAAGGGTGTCCTACGAGGTACCCTGGAGCTTACTTAGCTACAACGCTAAAGCATTTGAATGTTCTATGTGCAAACGACAGGTAAGAAGTTCAATGACTGTATAGTTTTAAAATACGTGTATAATTCAATTCGACGTCGGATAATAAATGTTGTGAATTCTTTTTGGGAAGACAAAGTAACTGCAGGTATGATGGTTTAGTACTGTTCCTAGTTTTCTTGATGTTGTCTTACCTTTTTACAATGTTGAAAATAATGACAAGCTGTTTACGTTTGTTGTCGTGAGCCAATGACTTTGTTAAAGTTGGATTTGGTCGTCATCTTAAGATAACTAATACTTTGTAAGGTATTAGCGTCGAAATTGTATCACTAACTGTCGGATGCAATGTATTAATAGTGAGGGTATGAATTTCATGACCATAGCATGGTTTTTATGCTAGTTACAAATATTTGGTCTTGTTGAAAATCCAAAATGTAAACTCCTACATTATTATATTTTTATAAATGGAGCAAATAGAAACTAAGGTTAACATTCTAACCCTATAAACCTTATAGATTTGTTATCCTATAAAAATATATTTATAATTGCAAAATTATAAATATATTTATAAAATTTCACAATATCGAAATGGTACGAAATCTATGCTTAATACATGGCTAAACTTTGGTCTTAATACCCTAATCGTGATCCTAAGTTAAAGCTTTAACTATTAGCAATTGAAGTCGAATGTTTGAGTTTGCAAAAGATCTTCTATAAATATTGGTGGTCGTAATAAATGGTACTGACATACAATTTTATGTCAACAGGGTGCCGAGTTGATGGTCATTAAATGACATACCCTTTGAGCTGTCATGGAGATCGTAATTTGATCCTGCATTAAAATCTTGAGTTGAAACTCTAGTTGACAAGGATGTTTAAAAATCCACGTAATATGATAACCATGTAATAGACACTGTGACTGTCACTGTGTAATGTTTATGAGTTTGATTCACCTCCGAACTGGATGCAGAACACTCCAACGCAATTCAAAGTGGCAAGACCGTGCATTTGAAATGATAGAACAATAAATGTAAAAGTTATACGATCCCCAAGGTGATTGCATTGGCTCGTTTATGATCGTTGATCGTCTTGAATTCTGATCATTAGATGCAACCCTAGTGTTGCGTCATTGTGATGGATTATTGAGGAGTGAAAGAAGTTATTGTTTGCTATTGTTTCGGCCTGTGTGGCCGAAAGGCTACCGTAATCTAGGTTTAGAAAGTTTGTGTGAGGTTTCGACCTTGAGACCTATAGATTAGGGTTGAAGTTTGCAGGCTATCTCTCATTGTAATGGCATCGTTAAAGTGTCGGGTCTTTGGTTTGAATGTTTATCAAGTTGATAGTTTTCAATCTTTTCGTCTTAGAATTTGAGTGAAGCACACCCTCTTGCAAATGATAATAGTACCCCGGTCTCATCTACAACAGAGCTCTTGTCGTTTTTCTGGTGAATGCAAAGAACATGGCCACTGGTTGAGAAGGTAAGCATCCTCAACAAGAATAGTGATCTTTCATTGAAGTTTTTGACTTTCAGTTTTAAAATGTAACAGTTGTTTAATCTCAGCCATTGTTTTGTCAGTTGTAGGGTTTGAAGACCGACTTGGGCAAGGGTTTGGAAAGGAACGGTGAGCTTCCATTCCTGGTAAGCTCCGGGTCTTCCAAAAACCCTCGTAGGTGCTCCTTTGGCCTTTGATGATGTGGTTGATTCCAATAGAGAGTAATCAGTCTTGCCATGAGGTCGTCTATCAGTTGATCCTTTAAGAAGATTTTTATGTTGGTGTGAAAACTTCTACAACGAAAGACATTCGTCTAAATTCTCTGTGTTTATTTTTTATGCTTAGTTTTCGTCCATATGGAAATGTAAAACTCATGTTTACAAGTTCAATGAGGATGGGATAAGACCCTGTGGATTTTCATTTTTCAGAAAAGTAATGTTGACTATGAATATGCTTCCTATGTGAAGCTTGAACCAAGGTTGGTTCGAACCTTAAGCTTATGAAATGTTTAAACTTGGGAAAATAAACCTGTGCAATTTTTGTTTGGAAACATGTTGTAAATTTTCGATTCTGTGAACAATGGTTTCCCTTCTTGGAGTTGGGACTTGTAAAGGTTGAAATCGTTTGAACAATCCACCTGTTGATTTAATTTATGTGAAAAAGAAGTGGAGCCGAAGCTCGTCTAACTTGTGGATACCATGTTTTCTTCTCGGCAATGAAAAATATATATGCTAAATCATTCTGTGTTATACGTTTATTTTTGTATGTTGGTATCGTGACTTTCGAGCTAGGTTAGAGTCTATATGGTTGTCGAATGATAACTCTGTAATGTGATGTTGAAATGGTTTTTATTTCGTTTGTGAAGGACACAAACAGGGCCATGCCCAGGTTCTAGTTTTCGTCTTTGAAAATGATATATATAAGTTATAAGTAAACTTCTGAATAACCTTTATTTGTTGCTAGGGTTTGTACTGTAACTTAAAGGTGGATATGATATGTGTTTTATGATACCATGGATAATGATAATAAATATCTAAAACAAATGTAATCTAAAGTTTTACAGTTGATACAATGCTATGTGTTAATATTATATGCATTTCGTAATATAATGGAAATTACAACACTCAGATTGAATAATACATGCAATTTGTAAAGTAAAGAGATAAGTGTAAACAATATAGGTTTTACAATTCCTTTGTTATCAGTTCTGATAATACTAATATTATTATAGGAAATTATTCTATCAGTAAATTTGTGATGAAAACCACAGTGTGTGTGTGAACATGTATATTGACTATAAATTGTAATTTGTGATCATAAGTATCACTTCTAGTTATTACGACAACAATATTTGTTTCTAAATATAATGCACAAAACTTTAAAATGCATTGATTTCCTATGGAAATAATAGGGATAGGAAAAACACAATGAAATTGTATAGTAAATAATCTATATTTGTTTTCCATGAAAACAATGGAATATTTTACACTGTAATAGATACTGTATGGTAATTACTACTATTAATTATAGGACAGAAAATGAAAACACAATTCAATCACTGCACTTGTCTATTCGAATCAATGGCAGTTGCATATCTTCTCATCTATTCTTAATTTGCTTATCTAAGCTAGAGTACAATGCATAAAACATCATGTGGAAAAATGTAGATACTGGTTTATCAATTCAAATCATTATTGAATCTTTAACATGCAAACTTTCAGACATAATCAGAACACATTTCTTCTTCAAAACAAAGATTTAAATAAGGAATTAAATTAGGAGATAGTGAAACCTGGAATAGTTCTGTAGGGAAAGAAACGGCCCAAGAAGACTGTTCCACCCAACCAATTCCTGAATACAGTCAAGTACTTGCCTTAGGACCCTCGGGCTTGTTCACTGAACCACCAGGAGGAAGAAACTTAGGAATTTAGGATCTCTTCTTGCAGTAGCAAATAACTTCTGAATCTTCAATAGCTAGCAGTCCAAAGGACCTGCTCTAGCACCTCTGGTTCTTCTTAGAAAAATACAGACTTATGATTGCACTCACAGCTAGCCTCCCTATTCGAATCTCTCAGTGATCACCTGATGCACATGAGGAAATATTCTGCATAAATATTGTGTAAGAGTTGCCTGCTCAATTCGAATTTTCCTTATGTAGGCTACCTAGGCCTTTTCAGTTGTTACTGGGTCATTAAATGAGTTGCCTGCTCACTCCCTCCACCTGGGGGATAATGCCACATTTTTAGGGGTAGTTGTCCCATAACCAACAGCTAGTGGTGTGATGCAATTGCTTCCATATGTCCCATACCTTCCAACAGCTTTCATTCCTCCTAGTGGGTCAGTGAACACTCATTTAATAGTCCCCTTGGGTGTTTGTTTGCTAATTTATTTATTTAAATAATAATAATCAGTAATTACATTCATCCTTGATCAAAACTGATCATAATTACAAAACTTTGCAATTAAATTTAACATAAAGTATTTTGCAAATAAAATAATAATTTCTGAAATTTGGGTAGGTGACACCTATGCATTGTTGCTGGATATTTGACATTAAAGGAAGTATCGTCGATAGGGGTGATTTTGTACATTGCAAGCCATATAAACAAGGAGGGGTATAAAATCATCAATATATTTTCTTGACATTTTTCGCAGGTCGACTGGACGATCCTTGCTAAATACTCTACCCAGTTAAACATTTTTCCTTCTGACACGACCACTTTTATGGATTCCAACATATCCAGTCGGATTTCGGAAGGTCGACTGGTACTAGTTAGACAAATTGAAATTATAATTGCACCAAAATATAGTTATTATATTGAACTTTGCTGATAATCAATCCTTTATAATTCTTCCCCTATGGCGATCCTATGAATTCCTCAACCAGATTTGAGTTGACCCCGATTGGCACCTCTGTGATCTGTACATGCCTAGGTGCACGACGGGGAAAACAGTCCAACTGAATGAATCGGTATTGTTATGGCGGAAGCATAAGAATAAGAAAATCAGGAATACACTACGCACATGAACATACACACACAGACAATACGCACGAATGCGAACTGATCTCGATTCTTCTCTATCACTTGTTGTATATTACAATATTTTACATGATTAAATAGAGTGTTGATATGCTTGGGTTGTCTTCCCATTACATTCAGTTACAAGAGAAGTTAGAACGGTTTCAGAAGTTCAACCATTACGGTCGACTGGAAGACAGAGAGACAATCTGTTGTAGTTCGTCAATCAGAAGTCGCAATGATGCACGTCAAAGTCGGTGAACTTGTCGAAGTCGGTGAACTTGTCAAAGTCACAGAACTAGTCGAAATCGCTGAACTTGTCAAAGTCGATGTTGGAATCTGACAATAATGCCAACTGTTGGGTGGATCATACCTCCGTCCTTAAGAAACAATGGTCCTTATTGTTTGCTTGTACAGATGTAGAGACTTTTCGGTCAGTTCAGTTGTAGAGTACCATTTTCCTTGTGCTGGGATTTGTCCAGCTTTGGCCACCTGAAACAAGGGAATTGTGTTCATCCTTGTATGGTGTACTCGTCATCCCACAATGGTGTCACAAGGAAGAGGATCCTGAACATCTAGATGGATGTATTTGGGTTTTGCAGTCTCCAAGTAATTATGTTCCAACATTGGTGCATGGTATGGTCGAAGTAGATCCACATTAAATAATGAATGCAATCTCAGGCATGAAGGAATGTCGAGCTGGAAAGCATTTTCTCCAATATGTTCAAGAATACTATACGGACCATATCGCAAAGGCTTCAACTTCTTATATGGATCAGTGAAGCGTTCCTTCTTGAGATGCAACCAGACTTGATACCCAATTTGAAATGAATGAGAAATACGATGCTTATCATGTCGGGCCTTAGCTTTCACATTAGCTCGTTGCAACATTTCTTGTGCTTGTTTATGGATGTCGCAGATTTGATCTCGAAACTTCAATGCTTTGTCAACTTCTCATCGGTTATAGTCAGTATCATTCGACTGTGTCGAGGAACTAAGGGTTGAAATCCATAATAGATCTCAAATGGACTCTTTCCCGTAGAGTTGTGCTGAGCATGATTGTAGCTGTGTTGTACATATGGAATACTTTCATCCCATGTTCGTCGATGCTTTTGGTTGTACATACAAAGCAGTTGTACTACCAAGCGATTCACAACTTCCGTTTGTCCGTCTGTCTGAGGATGGAAAGCGGTTGACAAGGAGAGTCTTGTATCGAGATGTTTCTAGATAGTATTCCAAAATATGCTGACAAATTTGGCATCTCGATCGAAAATAATGGTTGTTGGTAAACCATAGTGTTTCCATGCATGTTTAAAGAAGAGCTGAGTGGTCTGCTGCGATGTCGTAGTCTTCTTGCATGGAATGAGAATGGCCATCTTGGAAAATCTGTCGACTACTACTAAGATCGAGTCATGTTGATGTTTGGTAGTAGGATATCCTGTCAAGTAGTCCATAGAAATAGATTCCCATGGTCGATTAGGAACTGGAAAAGGTGTGTACAATCCCTGTCATCGATTAGGCGGTTTAGTAATGGCACAAACCAAGCATGATCAAATGTACTTGTTGACGTCAAATTTAAGTGAAGGCCAAAAGAAATACTTCTGGAGAATAGAAAGGGTCTTTGCTACTCCAAAGTGTCATGCAGTCTTGCTATAGTGCGCGTCCCAAATGAGCTGTTGTCGATCCTCACCTGTCGGTACACAAAGTTGTCCAAGCTTGTATAGCAAGCTGTCTTTTAAGAAATAGTCGGAGGTCGACGACTTGTCGGTCTGAAGTTGTCAATAGACTGATGAAAATTCATTGTCTTCCTGATACAACTGAGGCCAAGTGGTGGTGTCATAACCCTACATACTCATCACTGTAAGAAGGAGAGTAATGGGTGGTCGACTCAGGAAATTGACGGCGGCATTGGATTTACCTTTCTGATACTTAATTACCAACTGAAATTGTTGCAAGTAATTAATCCACTTGAGTTGTCGATTTGTTTGTAACTTCGACTGGGGTAGGGCGAACTGTTAAGGCTTGTGGTCAGTGAGAATGATCGTCTCCTTGCAAAGGATATAATGTCTCCATTTCTTAAGATCTTGCACAATGGCGTACAGTTCTTTTTCATACATCGAATATCTTCTAATAGTGTTGTTAAAAGTTTCAGAATGAAAATTGACTAGGTGACCAGACTGAGTGATCACTGTTCCCAAGGCATAGTCTGATGCGTCTGTCTCAATCTCAAAGGGCTAATGTGAATCATGTAACAGAAGTACTGGTGAAGTACAAAGCTTGTGTTTGAGTTGTTCGAAATATTCTTGTTGTGTTGATGTCCATTTGAAGACAATTTTCCCATTTCCCTTGCTCAACTGATTCAAAGGTTAGGCTATGTGACTAAAGCCAAGTATGAATCATTGATAAAAATTCTCCAAACCAAGAAAAATTCTTAGTTCATTAATGCTTTGAGGAATGGGCCAATCTTTGAGGATTTGCACTTTGTCTGGATCGACATGAATTCCTACAGAGTCAATTACATACCCCAAATATTTGATGTTGTTCATCGCAAAGGAACATTTTTCCATGTTCAAGTAGAGTCAATGTTGCTGGAGAGTGTCGAGGACTTGTCGAAGTTTTCTGACATGTTCTTCCCATGATCGACTGAAAATCAATATATCGTCGAGGTAGACAATGACCCATTTTCCCATGAAAGGTCAAAGAATGTTGTCCATATACCGCATGAAGGTCGTAGGTGCATTGGTTAAGACGAAAGGCATGACTAACCATTCAAACAATCCTTCCTTGATCTAGAAAGCAGTTTTCCATACATCTGTGGGCTCGATTGGAATCTGATGACATACCGACTTGAGTTCGAGCTTAGTAAAGAATTTAGCACCTTTCAGATAGTCGATGAGCTCATCTATCCATGACAGAGGGTATCTATTCTTTACCGAAATTTTGTTGAGGGCTCGGTAGTCGATGCACACGCACCAAGTCCCATATTTCTTTGGAATGAGGACGACTGGACTTCCACAAGGAGAGGAGCTGGGTCGGATATGACATTTGTTGATCAAATCTTGGATTTGTCTACGAATCTCTTCATTTTTATAATGGATCTTCTGTAAACAGATGCATTAGGTAATGAAGAACCAGGAGCAAGTTCAATAGAGTGTTTTACCTGGAAATGTAGAGCTACTCCGTCTGGCTCTTGGAATAGGTTCTGCTACTCATCATGAATATTTTCGATATGTTGCTTCTGTCAGGAGCTGCACTGGTTAGTGAGTCGACTGGTTGCTGCAGTCTTCCTGGAATGTTGTGACTTAATCATGATCAATGCGAAATTCTGAGCATGGTTGATGAGATTCTGCATCTTTTTAGCAGATATCATTGCATCCATTGGTGTAGGTCGTCGTTCTATTATGTCATACCATTGATTATGAGTTCTGACAATCACCTTCTGAGGTCATGACTGGTAACTTCCATTTTGATCCCATAAGTAAGGTTTCCTAAACAAGGCGTCGGCTACGGAGAGTGGTGCCACATCGCAGAGTACTTCATCTTCAAAAGGATTAATGAAGTAGGTGAGTTTGCATTGTCAGGTAATCCTTAGTTCATGTCTATCCTTCATCCAACCGATGGTGTAAGGATGAGGATGTGGGGTGGTAACAAGACCTAGTTTTTTCACAAGATCTTCATAAACAAAGTTATTTTGGCTACCATTATCCACAATCAGATGCAATGGATTGTTTTGAACCCATATATGTGTATGGAATAAGCGTTCTCGTTCCTTCTCGTCGACGATAGTTGAGGCTACAGGAGTGGTCAATGTCGATGTCAAAAGGGTCGTTTCTTCTGGGTCAAATTCTACCATAGTTTTGTTGAACAAGTCGGATGTCGAAACTTTTTCCAAAAATGTCTTTTGAGCTTTACATTCAGACATATCATGCCATGATGAATTGTGGTAATCACACCATTTCCCGGTAGGAGGTTGTTTGCTATGTTCCCTTTTGTCTTTCTAAGAATGTTTTTTTCCATGATCTTGCTTTGGCGGAGTTGGCTAAGAAGATCTTGAATTATCGAAGTCGGTTGATGCCTTCTTGTCGGGTGGTCTTCCTGTCGGCTTGGTCATGAAGCGTGATTTTCCTTTATGTTTGGCTTCACGCTTACTAGTATAGTGGAATGCATCTGCAAACGTATTGACAGTCAGGAATTCCATCTCCTACTGAATGTACGGGGACATTCTGCTGACATACTTCAGAATATATAAAAAATAAAAAAAGAAGAAGAAGCAATTTCTCTTCTTCTTGAACGCCAAGTCTAGCCATTAGTCGGTAAAATTTGTCGATGTAACTTTGTACAGACTGTTCTTTCCATTGCCTTAGCTGCTGCCACTTCTTATACTGTTTTTCGACGTACTTGGGTGGGTATAACTCCTTTCAGACGTATTCGACAAATTTCTCCTATGTTTCTATGGGGTCTCCACTTTTCTCCATCTTTGTCGATAGGTTCTCCTACCAGCAGTGCACAGATGTTGACATCTTTAAGAATGCAATGGTGATCTTTTCAGTCTTTGAGAGTTGATTCACAGAGTAATAGGATTCCAATTGTTGCACCCAACTGTCGACGGATTCTACGTCAATCTTGCCTTCTAGATTCGGTATGTCCAAATTCATTTGCACCTTGAATGGAGTGACTTTGTTGGAGTTAGATCTTGTAAAAAATTATCTTGATGTCGAAGCAAATCGCGTGAGAATATCATTGAACTGGGCAAACATTTTAGTTCGTTGCCGAGCCAGTGCTTTCTCTATGAATTGCTTTGTCTCGTCAATTGCATGTTGATTGTCTGCTTCTCCTTCCATGTTCGAAGGTAGTGTATGCTTGGATTGCTGATTTTGCGAGCATGTTTGAACATGCATAAGTCAGGTAACTTCGATGGAAGTGTCTATGCACAACTTAAGCATGAACAAAGCTAAGCTCTGATACCAATGATCTGTATGCACCCAGGCACATGACGGGGACAACAGTTCGACTGAATGAATCGGTACTATTATGGTGGAAGCATAAGAATAAGCAAAGCAAAAATACACTACGCACATGAACATACAGACACAGACAATACGCAGGAATGCAAACTGATCTTGATTCTTCTCTATCACTTGTTGTATATTACAATATTTTACATACTTAAATAGAGTGTTGAGACACTTGGGTTGTCTTCCCGTTACGTTCAGTTACAAGAGAAGCTATAACGGTTTCAGAAGTTCAACCATTACGGTTGACTGGAAGACGTAGAGACAATCTGTTGTAGTTCGTTAGTCAGAAGTGTCGACGATGCATGTCAAAGTTGTTGAACTTTTCGAAGTCGTTGAACTAGTCGAAGTCGCTGAACTTGTCGAAGTCAATGTTGGCATCTGAAAATAATGCCAACTGTTGGGTGGATCACTCTGGTCCTTTTCACATAAGCCTTGTGACCCGAGCAATGAGTTCAACATTAACCTCAATGGGTTGGTCCACCGAAAGTTTGCCATTATGATATCGATTGACTACGAACTGTGCAATTAAATTTTTGAGGCCATTGAAATTGTCCAACAATGGTGGTTGTAAGTAGTGTTGGATTTTGGAAGCAGGCAATCTATTAGATGATTCAATCTATTTCTCATTTTTTAAACCTCACCTACGCATTTCCTTCTAGTATCGGCTCCATTGATGTTCTTTAGTGCGAACTTTGCATATTCTAAGGAGGAGGGATTTCAGTGGTGAAATTGAACTGTCCTCAATGACAGGTAAATCCTTCTCAGTGAGGTTCATTGATCTTGTTGTAGCAGTGGCTCTTTTTGGACCCATTGTATGTGTTGCTTCAAGTGGAGGAGTCAGATTGTTGAGGGTGTCTGGAATTGGTGCTAAGTACCCTTGCTCGATTTCTTTGCAAAAGTGTTCCCAATCTTGTTCAAGTTTTGTATTTATAGTGAGACAGTATGTGGTGTATTCAAGTCGATTAGATGAATGCATTAATTGCGGTTTTTATGGGAGACAAATTCTTGGTACATGCGATGAGCCTTCTTGATTACGCTTTGGTCGACTTTATTCATGTGACCTCCGTTAGGGTCGATCATACCAATGTCTATGATGAGTTGGTCGACTCATTCTTGAGTGTTTTGTTGATCGATAGTGAGTGCCTTCTAACCGATGGTTGGTTTTGGATGTATGTTTATGGTTGAATCATCGTTGGGAATTAGATCATGCTCCTTATCCCAATATGCTGTCATTATAATATGTTTGATATGTGTTGAACCTTCATGCTTGAATTCCTTTTTATACAAGTTTTTCTTGGAATGAAAGTTAGTTTTAAAATAACTAATTTTATCTTGACAAATGTAATTAAGCTTGGGAAAAAAATAACTAATTTGCAAACTTGGGACACGACGGTCGACCGAATGGACAAGAATCCATTCAGTTGGCATCATACCCAAATTATGCTTGTATAAAATTTTATGTTGGCAAGGACTTTCTCTTGTAGCATTCCTAGTCGACTCGGTCCATTCTTATGTATTCCGTCAACTATAACGGTCAGTATGGCTGTGACTCGGACTAAAATATCATTAGGTAACTCATTATAAATATTCTCGTACTTTTCCCTTATTGTTATTTGCGCCAGATGGTCGATTGACGATTCTCTATTCAGTCTTTTGAAATCAACACAAATTCTTGACTTTGTTGAGTCATATTTCTTGATGTGATAGACTAAATATTGACCTTGCGATATTCTAACTTGTGTAGTCAGCTTCGTGTTTGCAATTTTTTTTATAACAGCAGTTGTCCCAGTCTAGTGACAAGTTTGATGCATATGCCTTGCTCTTGTTGTGTGACTTATACTTATGTCAACTATTGTCGGTAGGCAACCTATATTATTGACATTTTTTTATACGTGCCCAATATATTTAGTCGTAGATTCGTGTTCTTTATGTGGCGAGGTCAGGATGCTTGTTGGTTCCCTTTTGTTAAAATTAATAGTTGGATGTGCTCTAATTTTCTCATCGACAATATTTGGAACGATTGATATAGTGAAGCAGCCTTGCACCCTTTTTCTAGGAATGACTTTAACATACCAACAGTCGCGAGCTTGTGTTTCATAGTTTTAGAGTTGCTAATCATATAAATACGATTCAGAGTTGTATTCGATAGACAAGGGTTCCCCAATCGCATTTATCCCTGATTGTTAGGTTCGATGGAATCTTCATTGTTGTGAACTATTTGATACATACGTCAAATGTATTCATCATGATCATCAATTTTTGCTCAGGGTTTTCCTTGAGATGGATTGGTTGATACAATTACTTTTTTCACATCTCCTTTAAGCTTAATCTGCTCTTTCTCCAGTAAAATGGAAGCTTTCATTTTTCATCCCCACAGTCATCCGACTAATGTTGGAAAAGATTTGGCTCCATCTCTTGGATCAATGATTTCGAAGTCGATATGGGTGTTGATACCCATGATTGAAGTTTTGACATTTCTCCATACACCAATGGATTCAATCAGTCCCTGATCGACTAATTTGAGATATATCCTTGATTCTTCAAGTTGTGTTCGACTAATGCTTTCCCATGTCGATCTGGTCATGATGTTTTCTTGTGATCCAAAGTTGAGGAAGACTTGTGAAATTCGAAACCCGTCGAATTCAAGGTCAACAAGAGGATCCATGTCGGCTTTGTATTTATGATTCAGACTGCATAGTCTTTTGGTAAATTTATCATTTTGGCCATTATTTCTGATAAGATGCATTACATCGATTAACTTTGCAACAACTTTTTTTTTTTTAATAAATGAAGTAAGTCACTTCTTTTTTTAATAATTGAAGTAAGTCACGAATCATTTTACTTTTATTTTCTTCTTTACTTTCATCAAATGTTATTTGTGAGAATATTTATGAGGGACTTTTGAATATATCTTTTTGCTTTGACGGGTTAGGATAATATTCCTGTGTATTATGCAGTCGAGTGACATGAGGGTTATCTCCCCCAATCTTTGTGCCTTGTCATGTAATTACATAACATCATGGTTGCATCCGGCATGGTGGTCGATATGCCTGATTATTGTAGTTTCTGCCTTGACCATTGTATCCTCCTTGTCGGTTATTTCCATAATTGCGATGGTCGGTATTGCAATTATCCCATCCTCATTGATTGAATGTCTGCGTCTGATAGATGATGTGTTGATTTGCTTTAGCTTTTAAATTCTTTATGCACTCGACAATCAAATGCAGTGTCATCTGAAAAATTCCACACCACTTTAGCATGACATTATCAGCATTGTATGGGCAGTCTTTCGTCATGTGGGGCTCAAATATTTCACATATATCACAAAATATGTCATCTGCATCATCTGCACATTTTTTGGCTTCCTTTCGTTAGGAAATATATTCAGTCGTTCTTCTGGCATTCTTATTTATCTTTGTTGAACATTATAATTATTCTGATAGGTTCTTCCAGCATCATAGGGACAAGTATCCTTAGTATGACCTTCATTAGAGCATTTATTACACCATAGCTAATTATGTCGGAGAGTTAAATGTTGCATCGACTTCTCCATCTGCTCAATTTTGTCTTGCAATTCTTGGTTGATGGTGCGACTAGAATGATTTGAGTTTGATTCCATTCTCAATGCTTTCTTCGGGGCGTCTTCATAGGCTGTGTAGTCGTGCATTAGTACCAGATTTCTGATTCTTTCAAGTAGACCGTCCACAAAGAATTGAATGACTACAACAGGGTCGATTTTAGCGGGCATTTGGCTTAGGAGATATTTGAATCTTCTATCATATTCTCGAACATATTATCCCACTCTTTGCTTGATCTGCTTTAGGTGATGGCCTATCAAGTGATTTGAATCATCAACCTTGAAGTGGTCTAGGAAAGCGTCTTTAATTTCATTTTTTGTTTTTGGACCTTCCTCCAAAAAATTCATGTAACACGTGAGTGCACGATTTCTGAGTCCTCCAAACTGTGCATTTTTTGTATTTTCATCGTCAATTAGGTTATCTTGCCATAGGGCCCCACACACAAACCAATGATTTTTAGGATCTCCATCTCCTTCAAAAATATGAGTATTGACTAGAAGACGTACAACCATATTGCTACTTCTATGAGATTTCGAACTGACCGATTGATTATTAAAAGAACTTACCATTAACTGACTACTAATGACTGCAACTGTTGCCAAGACAAACGTATCTCCTCTACAGACTCTTCTTTATGCGGTTGGGACTCTGACGAGTTAGCAGGTTCAATAAAAAATGTTGCTGGAAGGGGGGTACCTCGATGTGTTTTGAATAAAATAAATTGAAATAATGTCTCCCAAACTCAAGAGTGAAGGTAATCCAATTACCTTGCTCTGGTCGCTGGATCATCAATCTGTTTGCAATTCTACCACATTGGTCTATTCGGTTCCAAATGCTAGTGTTGCCTGGTCGTAATCCCATGTCATACTCGATGATCTCTCTAATAGTTGGTCCAGTCGTCATGATCATAGCTACAGAACTAATGAGAGTTGCGGCATCTGGGATTGTTATGCACATTTTATGGGGGGTGAAAACCATTGAGTTTGATCGATCTTTAGATGTCGATGCCTAACCTTCTTCTTCAACTGGTCGAATTTCCCTCGACTCGAGTGGGACATTTGTCTGCTTGAACATCTCTTTTGACTTCTTCAAGCCTCTCTTATGATGTAATGGGATGGAAATCTCTCTCAATTGCTCTAGTTGTCTTTATATTTTCTCTCTCTCTAGTTTTTGGATATCTGTTGCTTGCTTATGGATGACAGGAAATTTTTTTCGTCGCAGCGGACTCAAATTCTTACAGGCCTTCATTCTTCCGCCAACTAGCCTCCAACTTCTTTATTCATAACACATCTTCAACGACCCCCCCCCCCATTTTCGACCCAACTCTTATTGACCGACGGATACGAGGTCAAAAATGGTCTTCATTTGTTCAAAAAGTATTCCCACTGTCGTTCGGTCACAAACCGTTCCCACTCTTTTTGCTTGTTTTCCCAATTCGTTGTCACGTGCTCCTCCAAGGGTGGTCGGGGTTTGATGATATGTCCAACGTCGTTCTCGATCAAAAACTTATATAGCAGGATGGGGACATAGCAAACTTTTTTTTTTATGAAGGTTAGTGTAAAAATTGCGTCGGATTTTATCACCAGACACTCTGTCCTCAATGGCTTGCTCCTCACAATATTCTTCATAGATTTTTTTGAATCATTCAAACAAATTAGTTCTTCCACCATTAAGGATCTTTCGCATCAACAACTTTTCACTCTGGGCATCGAATTTGGTCATGAACAACTATCATAAATTTCTCTATTTCTCCAGGAATAGACTCTAAAATTTCTCATGGGCCTCGGTGAAGAACTTCTGCCTTGCTTGTGCTAACGTCAGCTTGTTTGTCGTGCATAATTCTGGATATAGTTCGCTACTTTCTTGTCCCACCACTCTCGGATTTTTCTCTCTGTTAGCATATGTGCATATTTCTCATTTCTTAAGGATGTGTACTACCGACAATGGAACCAATGTTGTAGTCTAGGGGATTGCATCGGTTACCAGTAGTACATTATGCTAATATAGATAAATAGTCACATTCGTACATACATCATAGAACCATATATGAGAGTAAATGGGACAACAATAACAGGATTTATATTAATGGGACCAAAGTAGAGTACAATATCAGTGCAGTGATATCTTCTGATGTCAACTCTACAACCTATTTATACAAGTTAGATACAGTTATTCAGTTACAACTATCGGTCGGTCGACTAACCGACCAATGGCTTCGGGCCGACCATGGTCGGAGGAGGACCTAGTCGACTTGTCGACTAGGATCCTCCAACAGACATCAAACTCAAAAAGAAAAGTATCGATATCCTCAGAATCCAAACCGTGGAATGTGGGAAGAGATGAAATAGGGATATTCTTCATTGGTGCTTCATCTCTAACATTTCCAATGGGAAATTCAAATATGACATTGTCTCCAGTAGCTTCCTCTTCTACCATAGTTTCTTCTGAGCTTTCTCAAACTTCCCAAAAGTGAGAGTCTTCACATGCTCTTGATTCTTGTGGAGAGTCTTCTGGATCTTGGATAGGATTATATCTAGCTTCATATTCTAAGTCAGTGTGCCTAAGATGATCAATAATTAGTTTGTATGTTGCTACCTCTGTGATAGGAGGCCCTTCAAATTCAGTTGATGCATATGCTGAAGATGATGTGAAATCACTTAAAGGATTAAATGGAGGAACTTCAAGTTCATGATTGTTCAACCTTCCTCTTCCTAATCTTCCTCTCCCTCATCTTCCTACATAATTGTTAGCAGTGGGGGTATCTCTTCCTCCTTGAGCTGAGGAAGTAGGAGTAGCTCTACCTATACTACGTAAATTTCTTCCACAAGTCATGCATTCTATATGCGTTGGAGACAGTGGTGTGAGAACTCACCTCTAGAAATTAAGGGTGAATATACAGGTTCTTACCTCTCATCTTATTGTTCCCTTTTACCTTGTACTTCAATTCATGTTATGAATACATTCAAGGAAAGAAAATACTATGAAAATAAATATTAAACCATGATATTGCACCCTTGACAACCTCCTTGGAAATGGCACCAAAATGTTGGTGCAAATCAATGTCCTTTTTCAGAACACCAAATCCATCAAATAAATAAATATCAACCAAGGAAAGTCTTTCCTTCAAAGGTTGTCCTCATAATTTCCGTAGATGTCAAAGCTTAATTGAACATTAATTTCAAAAGGCTAACTTGCAAAAACAAAAGAAATTCAGTCCAGCTCATAGTTTCCGTAGATGTCAAAGCTTAATTGAACATTAATTTCAAAAGGCTAACTTGCAAAAACAAAAGAAATTCAGTCCAGCAAATTGAAAGACAACTGATTATATTAAATCACACCTTCTCAATCCCAGTTCTTAATCTCTCTAAGTGGACCCAACATAGATATCTGATTTTAATCAATTGTAAGGATTAGTCACATCAATTAAACACAGTCCCTATTCTTCCAAACTGAGTTGAACTTAAGTCTCTGGTTTTGATTGGTTATGAGAGTTTAGGAGATCTGAATGCTCAAGGGAAAGAATTCACTTAATCGTGGACAAAGGAACAAATTCTGATTAACCCAGTCTTAATACAAGTTCTGATTCGTAAGTCTATGTTAAAGATCTCTATTATAATGCGTCACTTAGCAAAAAGTTGAAATCATAATTTTGAAAATAAATGCACACTTTCAAAATATAACTACTTTGTGATCACAGTTACATGAAAATAAAACAAAGCATTAACATCTATTAAATCAGATAGCAATTATAAAATTTGGATCTTAATTCTAGTTTAACACACAATCCAAAAATAAAACTAAACTACTACGTTGTACCTGAACTCAGATGAGGGGGCCCTCCTCTCTTCGACCAGGCACAACGTAACCTAAGAGCTAACTACACCAGATCAGATCAACACATGCTCACATGAAATAGACAGACAATTTTTTTAATATGCGAAAACAGAGAATGTCTACAACACAATCTCATCCTTAACATGTCCAACTTGTTTCTCCTTCGATAGGTGAAGAATATTTATACAAGGAGAAAAGGAGCATGGTGGACACTAAAGAGTCGACCTTCTCTGAAACTGCTTAACCAACTAATACCAAAAATAGACTTTCATGATTCCTTGACTGGGATTTGTTCATGCTCTCGTGGCACACATCAAGTAGAATCTCAAACCAATTCCTGATATGTCCCAACGAAATCACAAAAATAGAGAAGTTTGACTCCAAATATTATATCATAGTGATCATCATCTTTCCAAAACTGACATCGCGATTTCCTCTCAAGAAAATAGGGCATTGATCAAATGCCTTCCTTATTTTTGCCAAAATCAGTTCCTCTGAGCTATGAATGAGTAGATCCATAACAAATGATTGCTATGGATCAATCAAAAGATTGGAGCCATATCCATTAGCAACCGATTAACTCATGCAAACAGTTAGATCGTCGATTCTCTTGACTTGGATGGATCTACAACTTCATCTTTTACTTTAAGGAGGATCTGCAGCTCAATGTTCAAAAATGTCATCTCTACCTATACACTTGCATCCAAAACTCATATAGGCAATTACAAGCATACTTGTCATTCATCCAAACACATAATGCATGGATACAAAACACCTAATGCAATAATTGTGTCAATGATCTTAAAAATGGTAGCTAAGTTGTAAATAGTAATGGGAAATGATAGGGAAATGAAGAAACAAAGGACAAAGTGGAGTCAACTTTGACTCCAACAAAATCTAGATACTACCTAGTATAATGATAAATAATAGGAACCATTGATTCCCTCTACCCCTTTTATGGGAAAGGGGCACCACTCTTCCTTTGTAACTAGTAGGTGGTCCTTTAGGTTCTCTGTATGATCCTCAGGTGGTACTGGAAGATCCAATTGCTTGGGTTGTGGTGGAAGGTAATGGGAATGAGGTGGAAGCCAATGTGAGTTGTCTCCTTGCAATCCCCGTTGCATGTCTCCGTGGAGGTGGCGGCATTGGTTGCAACGAAATATCAATCTCCTCCTCATCCTCTGGAAGTGGAACATACTCCTCCTACCCCTCCTCCTCCAACATATCTGCATCGTCATCCTCCTCGCCCTCCAACTAGTCAGGTGCCTCCTCCATTGTAGGCTCCTCAATCTCCACCCTCATTTATTGGTAGTGTCAATCTCATCCAATGAAATAACATCTGTGTCAGGTGCTTTTTCAATATGCTTCACTGGTAGCCTTAGATTGTAGTAGACATAAACCATGTCATTAAGGTGCTCTCTAACCTATATGAGGGTCATAGTTAGAGGATGATGGTAAATTGAAAATTATAATAAATTAAAATTTAAAATTAATAAAATTATAAACAATTTGAATTTGAATTTTGATTCTTGAACATTTCTAACATGTCGTGTTTCTTGGAGTGTATCTTTTCAAAGACACTCCAATTCCGCTTCTTGGAGTGTGTCTTTTCAAAGACAATCCAGTTGCGCTCACATCCTAAAGAGCTGCAAGTTTGACTTGGCACTCTCATGGCAAGATTTTGTAGCTCTAAGACTCTAGGAGCCTATTTATGGTAATGGGTGAAGCTACCCTCTTATGGCAAAGACATCTAATGTGGCATACCACCTTGTCAACCAACTTGGTTCGTTCACATGGGAAGCCATGGAACCAAACTATTCTAGGTAGAGACCATGTCATAACGCAAAAGTTGAAACTTCAAGGATTGAATGAAGATATTTTATACCTGGATAATTCAATGTGCACCTTGGTTTTAAATATTCTTTTCCAAGTCTTCAGCCAATGCATGTTGAAATTTGTCGAAATTAATAATTTAGAAATGTCACTTCTTAACTAGAGATTTCCTGGATCTTAATCCTGTGAATTCAGCCTTAGGGTTGTTATGAAATATAGAACAAAACAACAATGGAAGTGGACAATATCTCAATCTTTAACAACCCAAACTTCTAGGCAATCCAAAGAGAAAAAATAACAAAATGTTTCAATAAGTTTCAACCCTCTAAGGGATTCTTATCATGCATAAATCAAATACAAAAACCTTTATTTACAATAGTAAGACAACCCTTACCTAAATCTTCATTGACAATGTTAAATCATTACATAAATTCCCTTTATTTATTTCAATTCAACGACACATTTAACGCTATAAATTACAAACCATGAAGAACATAGATGGTTCAAAATCAAATCTGCAATCTACACAAGTAGTAGACAGCTGAAAAAATCATTGATAAGCAAAATATGAAGTTGTTGTACATACCATAGCCTTATCACAAAGCTAGTACAATCCACTGGCTCTGCAAAACCCTAGCCAAGAAAAACAATGAAAACCCTAGCTTGACTAAGGAGCTCCAACACGCATGAATCACTCAAACAAGTCCTCCAAGGCAAAACATCTCCTCCTCTTCTCCTTCTTCACCAAATACATCCTAGTGTTTCATCTCAAAACCTTAATCTCAATTCTCTAAGGGATGAAACCCTAACATTAGAATGAAACCCCGGAAACTCCAAGAGAGAAAGATACCAAGTACAAATGAATATCTATGAGAAAGAAATGACTAATGTGCTCCACTTGACCACATCCCTACCACAAGAGTCATAAGTACAGTGAGTTATATTAATAATGATGGACTCCCTACTTCCTATATATATATATGGGAGGCAAGGGAGGCCACTAATATAATCTAGGACCATACCCTTACAAACAACCTACAATAAAAACTTGTAGGCTCACACAAGTGAAACACTCCACTCCAAGGGGTTGAACTCCAAGATGATGTAGCTACACAAGGTGTGTCCACATCCCTTTGTCACAAGCCCACATAGACTCCATTGTTGCTACTAAGCCATATACACCACTGGGTCCATTCCCCTTGTAAGAATATTGTCACAACCTAGGCTTCCCCCAGTCAACTCCAAGACTCCATACAATAATCCAAGCTACCCCAAAATATCTAAGGCCTAATTCCCTCCTCCAAGATGCACAATTCTCCCCCTATTAAGTAGGGTGTTCTCCAAGAAAATGAACCTCTCCATGTGGCGATCGTGAAGGACATCCCCCAAGTTGTCAGAAAAACTCCAACAACCTATGGAAGAATGTTAGGCAAGTGCCCAACTAAGGTCAAGAAACCACTAAGCAAGCTATCTCCAATGTACAAATCCACCACACACCATATCCCATGTGTCAATCCATCTTGAACCATATGGGCGTTGAACATACACCATGCACCCCAAATCGCATGAAGCACCCCTAAACATGGTGTAAACACTTTCAAAGTAACCTGAAAGTTAATAATGCACTATCTTCTATGAAGGATCTTTCAAATGTAATAGTATTTAGGCAATTCCGACATGTAATTTCTTCTCCCATGGAGTCGCTAGGTGAGATATATTTGTCCTGAATATCGTTGTTCATTCTTACCACAAACATAAACAACAAGGCTTCTTAGTTCACAAGAAATAGGTCTTTGTTCCTCAGTGGAGTCATCAGATAAGCAACATGTTTTTAATAGTCTCAAGATCATCACAACATTGTAGTTGAAAAATTGATTTCAGGGAACAAGACTTGTCCTCGACAACCATGCCAATTGTCATTGTTCAAATCTACCTCTAAAAAATGTGTAATCAAGAAAAACTTGAGGTAAGTTAGACACCCTGTCCATTGCCGCCTTAACACAACTTCTCACACTTTAGAGATGGTGCATTTCTAGCTCAAGTGGGGTCTCCCTAGCAGTGTTGTCATAATTGGCAAAACCAACCGGATCAACCAATTTTGGGCGTTTTCCAGTCCAGTTCAGTGTTTTTGACCGAAAATGGCTAGTCCCTACCAAACCGATCTTAAATGCCTGAACCGATCTTTCATTTTCTATCATTTTATTTAAATTTTTAACAATGCCATTAATTGTTTTAGGATGCTTGAGAGTGGTTCCAACCTCATGGGATTTCATATGTAAAAAATATAATTTTAGATCCCATTCAAAATTCATTAAACTTAGCAGTTTTCAAGGTTTCAAGATTGCAACGTTTCCACTAGATTCTATCATGTATGAGGGTGTGGAATTGGCATTTAATCACACACATCAACACCTCTATGTACCTTGATGTTGGTGGTGTTGATTGCTAAACTCCTTTGTCACGAACCTAATAAAAATGTACCCTTCACTCAAGCAAAATCACTTATTAAGCATGGGAAGCTTTTTCATTAAAATTGTAGGGCGTTCACCAATGTCCTTAGAGGATCAACTTTGAGATTCGAGATAGAGGCAAGGGCTAGAGCCTAGAAGAGGGGGGCATAGTGTGATATTGATTAATAAGATCCAAATATAGGCAATGATTTTGATGATATGTAGTTATTTGTTGTAGCATGAAGTTTTTTTGGACTCTAGAGGCCATTTAGAGCCTCTTTGTTTATGCACTCGATGCTATTTTAGTTATATGCACCTTTACTTGCTATATGCATGATAAATTTTGCATATTTGTATATAATGGTTATTCATATGGGTGCACATGAATATTTTTTTTTTTCAAAATTTGAATATTTTATGTATTTTTTGGTTGACCAATTCTAATAACATTGCTCCCTAGCTATTGTCTCTAATTTGCAATTGTACTCAATCATGGTAGTGCAATAAATCAAAGAACAATTAATAACAAATTTAAATACAAAACTTTGAAAAAAATCAGTTAGATCAATAAGACCGGTGCTTTTTCATTGGACAACAAAGTTAACTGTAAAAATATACAAGGGATTGAAAATGAAAATAAAAATGAAAATGGAGAAGTTTAACTAGGCATTCTAGCATGAATCATGCTCAATAAAGTAATTGAAAATGAAAAAGTTTATCTGGGCATTCTAGAATGAATCATGCTCAATAAAGTAATCATAGATCATATAAACGTTGGGTGAAGGTACTCTAGCACAATTAATAAATCTTCACTCACAACACAGATATAATTAATGGATGAAGTAAAAAGATCAACCAGCTTCGTCATTAAGCAAAGCTACTTGAAAACAATGCAGTCTGATAATGAGAACTTTGATTTTTTACCAGCTTAGAAAGAGCTGGTAAACTTGAATCTACCAAGTCATGTCTTATGCCCTTATTAACTTCAAACTCCTAGGGAATAGATGGAAATCCACAAAAACCTAGAGACCACTAGATTATATAGAAGATGGAAGGTGGAATGAACTCTACTTCTTAGCTCTAATCCCAAAAGAGAAAACCACTATTTTTTCCCTCTTCAGGTCTATCTCATAATGCAATGTTTTTACTTACCGCAAAATTAATAGCCATAAGGTTAAAGAAAATATGATTAAAGTAATTTTAGAAAAACAAGAGAACTTTGTTCTAGGAAGAATTATCTCATGAAAATATAATTCTTGTTGAGGAGAAGTCATTCATAGCAGTAAAAGGGGCAAGAAAGCATATATGTGGTTAAATTGGACATGGCAAATGTATTTGACAAGGTGAGTCCTGAATTTTTGTTCAAGGTACTTAACAAGTTTGGATTTTCAAATCAATAGATTTCATAGGTAAAAGCCTACATTAACAAGGCATGGATTGCTCCTCTGGTAAATTGTAGGTTTCCAGCAAGATATGCTATCTCTACATAAGCTTACGCTTTATGAAAAACATAAAACCTAGTCCCTTGCTACCAGTGCAAGATCACTAAAATAAACAAGCTTGTTATCATGAAGTCTCGAGTTCATAGCTTTCTTCAGCTAGCATCACTTAGCAACAAGCGTGAGCTTTTCTTTCGGTAACATAAAACACTACTCTCAAAAAGGTTTCATCTAGTGGTTAAACTTAGAAGTCATGGATTCAAACCATGGAACATGTAAGTGGAGGGGCGAGGAGCAGTTCAAAAGAATGTGAGAGTAACCAAATGAATAAGTATAAAGCAGTACCTGTCCCTGGGTCTGGTGAGTTATAAGGTTGAGTGCTTGGTATGAGAATTGGAGAACAACCAAGAAAACCTAATATGATACAGGGCAACTGCCTAAACTTGCAAAGCGGATGATTTAAATTTGTTAGAACTTGTTTCACTTAGCATCACCAATAATCCCTACAAGAACACCATCCATCCTTGAAATGATGAAAACGCTTAGCATCCCTGACAACAATTTCTCGGGCAACAATCTTAGAGATGAATTTAATGGCAGTGTGGCAGTCACCACACACCCTAAGATTCTTGATCACCCTGATAGTTGTCCCCATTGATGTGTTGATGAGCCCAAATGCAATTGCCAGCTTCTCACTGTGGTGCCCAAGAATTTGTTCTTTCTGCTCATCATCCACATCATTCAACACAAATTTTGTGTTGGCCACATAACCTACCATCATCATCTGCCTAGACAGTTTCTCCAACTCTGCATAAATTTCTTGTGTTTGTGGGTGTGACTTGTCTCCAGAGATAAAAGCATTTACTTGTTTATTGACCTCAATCCAACTGCATCCAGGCTTTTTATGAACATTACGGTCGTTTATCATTTTCCATATCTTTTCCCTTTCAACCCATTTGCCCATTGCCGCATAAATGTTTGACAGCAGCACATAAGGTGCAGCATTGTCAGGATCCAGCTTGAAAAGCTGTTCTGCCACATGTTCTGCTAGCTCAATATTGTTATGGATTCTGCAAGCACCAAGCAAACAACCCCACACAATAGCATCAGGTTTTATTGGCATTTTGACAATAAAGTCGTGTGCCTCATTAAGGCGCCCAGCACGGCCAAGAAGATCAACCATACAGCTATAATGCTCCATTGATGGTGTGATTTGGTAGCTTTGACTCATGCAATGAAAGAAGTGCCAGCCTTCATCCACGAGGCCTGCATGGCAACACGCAGACAAAACAGATAGTAAAGTAACGTGGTTTGGTTTTGTGTTACAGAGTTGCATCTGTTCAAAGAGTTTGAGCGCCTCCTTGCCAGCGCCATGCATAGAATACCCTGCAATCATTGTATTCCACGAAACGACACTTTTTGGATGGATTTTCTCAAACACATTGCATGCATTCTCTATGCTCCCACATTTAGCATACATGTCAACCAGAGCATTTGCCACAAAGACATCAGACTGAAGTCCGTTTTTTATTATTTCTTCATGGATCTCCATACCCTGCTCCAGAGCTGCCAAGTTTGCAAAAGCCGGGAGCACAGTAGCATAGGTATTTGAGTCTGGCTTCACATCTGACTGTTGCATTTGTCGGAAAATCTTGAGGGCTTCCTCGCTATGCCCATTTTGCACATATCCTGCAATCATCGCAGTCCAAGAGACCGAATTCCTTTTCGGCATTTCCTGAAAGAGCTTCAAAGCATCATCAAGAAACCCATTCTGCGCAAATCCTGCGATCATAGCCGTCCACGAGACCACGTCTCGCTGAGGCATTTTCTGAAAAAGCTTTAACGCCTCGTCCACATACCCATTCTGTGCATATCCTGCAAGCATTGTGGTCCAGGAGATGGCATTTCTCTGATGCATCTTATCAAACACTTCCCGCGCCTTCTCCAAATTGCCACACTTAGCATACATGTCTACAAGGGCACTTTCAACAAACACGTCACAATGAAACCCACTTCTAAGAATTTCATCATGAACCTCTATGCCATAATCCAAGTCCCCCACATTAGCACAAGCAGCAATAACACTAGCAAACGTTTTCAGATTTGGCTTCACGCCTGCAACCTGCATTTGCCGATAAATCCCCAGTGCTTCCTCGAAATGCCCATTCTGTGCATATCCTGCAATCATGGCTGTCCATGACACCACATTCTTCTTAAGCATTTCCTGAAAGAGCCTCATGGACTCATCAACATCCCCATTCTGCGCATAAGCCGATATCATGGCATTCCATGATACCAAATCTCGTTTACGCATTTTATCAAACACGTCGCGTGCATCCTTTATTCTCCCGCATTTGGCATACATATCCACGAGGCCATTGGCTACAAAGGTATCGGACTGAAATCCATTCATCTTAATTTCTTCGTGGATCTTCTTGCCATGATCCAGAGCTGCCAAGTGGGCGCATGCTGGGAGTACGCTGGCGAAGATAAATGGATCGGGTGAAACACCCATTTCTTTCATTTGACTAAAGAGTACCAATGCTTCCTCGGCAGGGCCATGCTTGGCGTAAGCAGAAATAATCACATTCCATGAGAACACATTTCGTTTCAGCATTTGGTCGAAAACTCTGCGAGCGTCCCCCACACTTCCGCATTTGGCATACATATCCGCAAGCGTATTCGCTAACAGTTTGTCGCCCAGAAATCCCCTCTCGGCCATGTGGGCATGGACTAGTTTGCCCTTTGATAAGTCCTTCTTCTTAATGCAGCCCTGTAAGAGAGAAACATAACCAGACGAGTTTACGCGCTGCTCATTTAAGTGTAATATCTGCAGCGTCTCCTTTAGTTCGCCCTGCTCATGTAGCGTTTTCAGAGAGCCAGCGTCGCTCTTGCCTTGAATTTTAACGACACTGGTCGTAGTGCTGCAAGCCTGAAAGGGAAATATTAGGTCAAGACACAGTGCCATCTTTTTCAGAGAACCACTGTCGTTATTGCCTTGAATTTTCACAGCACTGGTCGTAGTGCTGCGAGCCTGAAAGTGAAATATTAAGCCAAGACACAGTGCCATCTTTTTTTACTGGTGATGATTCATTTTCTCTGCCATTGCTGCTCGCGCTCTGTATTTCCATCGTCCATGAGAGTTTTGCCAACTGCCGTTGCCAGGTTTCGCTAAGTGTGTTTGATTCTCAATTATTATTATTATTATTATTACTACTAGCAATTGCCTCATTCTTGATTATTATTATTATTAGCAATTACCTCATTCTTGATTATTATTATTATTAGCAATGGCCTCATTGCTACTAGCAATTGCCTCATTCTCAAAGTTCATGAGTCATGAGTCCGGCTGTCGTAAGCAGAGATTATATGTTGAAAACCTTAAACCTATGAGCATATTTCCATGCAAGTTATCTACGATCGTGGTTGTATCCAAGACGTTCAGATGGAGAAGTACGTTTAAAGTTCTAAGAAGTTCAAATGAAGAAGTAAGTTAAAGTTGGAGAATGAAGATTATGTTGACAGAACAGGGATGGAGTATTACGTAAGATGACAGAGATGTACGTTAAAGTTGGAGAATGAAGATTATGCTGACAGCACAGGGATGGAGTATTATGTAAAGATGACAGAGAAGGACGTTTGCATTTAATTTGGGAGTTTTTTCCAAGGCAGATCATTATGATTTCGGGTGAGGTGTCCCTCGTTTCACCTAAGGCTCATCTTTCCCAAGGTTTTGTTGGAAACAACGGAGCTAGTTTTGAAAACATCACTTCATCGGCTCTGGGTGAGGAGAACCAAAGGCCAAGCCCTATTAGGGTTGTTAACAAGCAGTTTTCGAATGATGTCGAAGGGTTTCGAACTCCGAAGGCCAAGAAGGTGATTAATAAAAGAATTGGGGTGCACTTAACGGTAGGTGAGGATGTTCGGGTGGACGGTATTTTACAGTTGATTGGTAAAACTATGGTTGGGCGTTTCTTTGGGGTTCGAATTATGGAAGAACCGTTGCGTTTATGGATTAAGGAGCAGTGGGAGCCGTTGTTACAGTATGAACCAGAGTGTTTTATTATGACCAAGGGATGGTTGGGGTTTAGATTCAAAAAGGAATTGGACGTGGCTACGATTCTGAGGAGTAACTGGTTCTGGGGACTCATAGTGTTGAATCTGAAACCGTGGGATCCGTGTTTTGATCCTCGCCGTGAAACTCAGTCCTTGACGCCGGTTTGGGTGAAGATTCCAGGCCTCCCGCTGGAATTCTGGAATGATCCTTTCCTTACAGAGTTGGGAAATTGTTTTGGCAAAACCCTGATGATTGATCAAGCTTATAAATATTTAGCTCTGCGTTCGGTGGCGAGAATCTTGGTTCTGGTGGACACTTCCCTAGGCCTTCCATAAGCCATAGAGATAAGGGTAGGTAATTTCAGCTTTCGTCAAATTCTGGATTTCATTAATGTGCCCTTTAGATGTGGGCGTTGTCATATTTACGGTCATGTCTTAGCCGACTATCACCTACCCTTTACCAAAAGGGTTTGGGTTAAAAAGGCAGTTTTGGGGAAACCAAAGCTCGACCTTACCCTAGTTGAAGGGCATAATAAGGAGGAGAAAGGGTTTCACGAAGCCGTGGATTTGGATGTGGGCAGTTCGGGGCCATCGCCAGGCCTGATAGTCGATTCAGAATTGAAAGACGGAACAGAGGAGCAAAACTTTCTAGAACCCGAGCACCAAGCAGTGAAGGATTGGAAGGACTTGGATGTTGGACAGACAAGACTTTCTTCTTCGGAGGACACGGCGTGTTTTAATGGTAAGTCGGATAATCTGATTTCTTTAAACTCTTTGAAGGAACAAGTTGTAGAAGGTCAGTCTTTTTTCAGCCCTTTAGCCAAGTTAGGCTTTGTTAGCCCTGGTCTGAATTTGAGGAGTTGTAAGAAACTTATTAGAAGTGGTGCCTCAGTGGTTCGGGACTCTGGGGAGAGGGAGGGTTTGAGGGTTTCCAATGAATTGAATCATTCCTACGAACTACGTTCAATGCATAAGCTAGGGAATGGTTATAGAAGCCCTATATCCGAGTCTTTTCACCTGAAGGGGGGTGTGGGTCCTCGGAAAAACCTCCTGGAGGATTTTGGATTCCGTTTACCTGCTAATTCTGAATTTTGGGCTCTTAGAGATAGGCCTCTTTCCAAGGTTACCCCATGAAGGTGTTATCCTTCAATTGTTGAGGGTTAGCCAGCAACCCGAAATTGCTGGCTTTTGGGAGGGTTTTGGAAATTAATAAACCGGATGTGGTGGTTCTACAAGAAACTATGTGCGATGGCTCAAGAGCGGTGGACAAGTTGAAGAGACTTTGCCCGGGTTGGAATTTTGTATGGGTTGATAGTGACGGTTTGTCGGGAGGCTTAATTACGGGTTGGAGGAGCAGTGTAACCCTCCTAAATTGCTTTGCTAACAGATCTGTCTTGACTACCACCTTGGAATGCCCGGAATTGGGACTGGTTTTCAACCTATTTAACACTTATAGCCCATACAACAGGAAGCTTGTTTTTTTGAAAGACTTTTTTCGGAATGCTTTTCTGATGGACTACCCATTCATGGTTGCAAGAGATCTAAACTTTACAATGCACAGTTGGGAAGTATGGGGTTGAGGGGCTAGGGTAGACCCGGGTCATGCTTTCTTTCGGAATCTTCTATTGGAGGAACATATTATGGACATAGAACCTCAGGAAAGGAATCCTACTTGGTTTAATCGCAAGGCAGGACCGGAAGCCATTTCTAAACGGCTAGATAGATTTATGTGTAATGGAGCATTATCCGATAAGGTGGAACGGATAAAGTATTGGAGAGTTTTTGGAGGCTGTTCAGACCATCTGCCGATCCTCTGCAGCCTGGAAAAAGGTGGGAAAAAACCGGGAACTCCTTTTAAGTTTAATCCTTACTGGTTACATAACGCAGAATTTTTGAAACTTGTGCATGATAATTGGAAACCCTTTGAGGAGTCTTTATCAGGTTCGTGTGAAGATCAATTTGTACATAATCTGCAATCCATTAAATCTCTTACAGGAATATGGGCAAGAAAGTTGAGAAATTCGATGGATGATCGCTTGAAAAAAATGGAGGTGGGGATAAAAGAGTTCTATGAAAATCTGGGGGTTAAACCTTTAGAAGACTTAAAGGTTCTGGAATCACATAGAACTGTTATTTTGATGGAAAGGGAAGCGGATCTCAAAATGAAAAGCAGGGCTGTTTGGTTAGCTCAGGGAGATGAGAACACTGGTTTTTTCCATAAGATGGTAAATCACCGAAAAAGGATAAACTCAATTTGGGAGTTGCAGGATCCTAATGGGATGAAGCTTGAAGGTTTTAATATTTTAGCAGCGGGGGGGGGTTGATTTCTTCTCGTCTTTTTATAAAGAGACTGAAGGGACTAACTTTCGATGGTTGAAACTGTTAATCAGTTTGATCGTTGGGTCACTGATGAAGACACTGATATTGAATGCTCTGGTATCTTTGGAAGAGCTCAAGTCTTCTATTTCTAAGCTCAAAAAGGACAGGAGCCCCGGTCCTGATGGATGGACATTTGAGTTCTATCTAGCTTTTTTTGACTTGATTAAATTGGATTTGCTAAGGGTGCTGGAGCGGAACATAACTATGGGGGTCTTAAAACCTAGCATTAATTCTACCTTTATTGTTCTTATTCCTAAAGTGGAAATGCCCAAGTCCTATGGAGATTTCAGGTCGATTTCCTTATGCAATGCTCTTTATAAGACAATCTCGAAACTGATTGCTGAGCGGATTAAACCTATCCTGGCCAAACATATAACCAAAGAACAATATGGCTTCTTACTGGATCGGAGCATTCACGAGGCTATAGGGTGTGCGCAGGAAGTCATTCACTCGATTAAGACTGATAAGATCCCGGCCAAAGTGTTGAAGGTGGATTTGTCAAAAGCCTATGACCGGGCTAGCTGGTATTATCTCAGAATGGTTCTTATACAAATTGGTTGTGGGCTTTCGGTGGTTAATTGGATATGGTCTTGTATTTCTACTGTCAGTTTTGTTGTTCTGATCAATGGGTCTGCTTCTAGTTTCTTCAAGCCAGCTCGAGGGCTTCGTCAGGGGTGCCCATTATCCCCGTATCTCTTTTTGCTTGTGATGGATGGATTGAGTCGTCTGATCTCGAGGGCGGTGGAGAACAATTCCTTTGAAGGACTGTGTTATGGAGCTACTCGGATTACCCATATCTTCTTTGTGGATGATGCTTTGCTCTTTTTGGGAAACTCAGCAACTGAAGCTAGGGTGATAAAAGACCTCTTCTGGCTTTTCTGTAAGGCGACAGGGATGCAAACGAATTTGGAGAAATCCGCCTGTTATATTAATAACCTGGATAATGCAGATCTTTTGGATTTTTTGGAGGTTATGCCTATGGAGATATGTTCTCTATCTCTGGGATTTAAGTATTTGGGGTTTCATCTGAAACCAAATGGTTATGGTATTGATGATTGGCAGTGGCTTCTAGTAAAGGTGGAGCGGCGACTTCAGTTTTGGTGCAATCGGTAAATATCGAAGGGAGGTAAAGTGGTTCTGATTAAAAGCATCCTTTGTGCTCTACCGGTTTACTGGATGATAAACACAAAGCTTCCTCAAGGTATTGTTCATTCTCTTAGAAAACTCTTTTTTAGATTTCTCTAGACGGGCAAGGAAGACAGAGGAATTCACTGGACCTCCTGGGAGTCGATTTCAAGGCCTGAGGAATCTGGAGGATGGGGGCTCAAAAATATGTTTTTATTTGGAAAGGCTTTATCATCTAAATCTGCATGGCTCTTTATTTCCAAAGAAGGGTCGTGGCAGTCGATTTTACGCTTTAAATATCTAGGCTGAGAATCAATTGCTGAATGGATAAGAAATCCGAGGAAAAATGGAAATGGAGGATCCATATTCTGGAAGTCTATTATAGCGGCTATGCCTATGGTGGAGGATTGGCTAGTTTGGAAGGTGGGGAACGGAAAAATGGCTAGAATTGCTAGTGATTTTTATCTTGGGGTAACACAAGGACCAAAGTTCCCACTGGAACTAATGAAATTTCTACAGGATAGAGGAATGCTAGTATTGGCAGATGTGGTTGGGACAGTAATGGGACTAACCCATCATTGGAAATCAGCGGTGGATTTGAGGATTCCGGACAGATGGAGGTGTATATGGAGTAACTGGATAGAAAATTTGAAACACGGGTTTATTAGAATTGGGACGGAACGGGACTGTCTAAAATGGCAAGGAATAAAGGATGGAGGTTCTTTCTATGTTCGAGCAGCATATGAGGCTTTAATAGAAATCAGAGAGGAGGAAAAACCTTGGTGGGGGGGAAATTTATGGAGTACTTCAGCGCCTCACAAAAATAAGATTCTGATTTGGTTGATTATTGATAATAAGGTGCTTACGTGGGATAGACTAAAGAAGAGGCACATGGAAGGGCCGGGACGTTTCTGCTTATGCAGGGAAGCAGATGAGGATAGAGAACATCTATTTTTAAGGTGCTCCTTCATCAGACAGGTTTGGATGGAGGTAGGAAGTGCTCATCTCTTGAGAATTCCGGATGAAGGCGGGTTTGAAATGTTTTATAAGGAATGGTTTGTTGATAAAAGGCTTACAAAGTTTAGAAGCCTTCCTTACCTGGTGGTGTGGCAAGTTTGGATCGCTCGTAACAAGGCAATTTTTGATAACCAAAATTATCCAAGCTTTGTTGTTATAGCTCAAATTCTTTCTATCTTTAAGTATTTTCAGGGAAAGGATAAGATAAAAAAACCGCGGGTTATGAAGAGGATGAGTCATGGAGATGAGGAATCAGTGGGCTTTTTTGATGGTGCTTGTGTGAATCAATTTTGTGGCCTGGGAGGTCATCTTATCCATAGGGGGCAGAAAATCTCTTTCCAAGCAAATGGAGGCTATGAGACAAATAACCGGGCATAAGGTTGTGCTCTACTCCTACTTCTCCAACAGGCGGTATTCTATAAAGTGGAATTCTTCAGAATTTACGGGGATTCTGATATATGGATAAAAAGAATGAATAGGGAATGCACCTTTCAGAATCCGTCAGTGGAAAGTATAGGAGACATAATTGATCTAGTGGTACAACAGTTTCGCAAAGTGGAATTCTTCCACATCTACAAGGAACAAAACGAAAGGGTAGATAAGCTATCAAAGGATGGATTGCTGGAGGAAGATGGCCAATGCACTATTTTGTCATGCTCTCAAGGAATAAATGAGCAAACTAGGAGCAGTCTGGACACTCTCTTATTTTGATATCGGTTTTAAGAGTGCAGTCTTATATTTTTGTAATGGTATATGTAAAGTTTTTTAGTCTCCTGAACTTATACAATCTGAAAATACATATATTTTTGTAAATATTATATGCAGTATGTTAGATCTGTCAAAGTACTGAGAAGTACCTAAGGAATGTATTCGGAGCTCTTTTAATGAACAATGAGTATGATTTTTTTTCGGAAAAAGTTATCTACGATCTTATTAATATCCTTCAACTCTACAATACTATGCTGAAAAAACATATGTTGTTTAAATAAAGAGATAAATGGTTGCTTCACTGTATCTAAGGCCCTTAACACAGGCAGGACTCCCTACTCCTAGCATTTAAACAAAACCCCTCTCTCAAGCCTATAATCTTACTATAACAAATTATATTACTAAGCTATAAGGTAATCTTAATTATAAAAAATCTTATTACAAACTCTAAGGAACTCAGGAACTAGATATGGAAATACTAAATAACACCCATTTAACCGGGGATTAAAACATAGCTCCAGTACCAGGACCTGAAAACCTGCTACAACTGGATCACCGTCAGCTTACGTTTTTATTTTTATCATTGAGCCAGTTTCAATTAGTTTGAAATGATTTGATTGAAAAACATTATGTTCATTAAGGTTAGCCAAAATAATGTTATTTTTCAATTTGTTTTATTAGTTTTTTTCTTATTCTTTATTGGACTAGAGCTATTGATTAGACAATTTTTATCATTGCACGAAATCTTAAAAATTGAAAAGAAAATAAAAAATCATCTACATAGTATTCTGTAACAAATTTATAGAAATATTTGTGAACTAGTGGATTGCCAGTGGTAATAGATTTGCAGACACTTGGGTGGTGATTTGCAGGGCACCTGTCACCCATCTGACAATGGGCTAACATTTGGTTTGCAGACACATGGGTGATTTGTAGGGCACCTGTCACCCATTTGACAATGGCTAACATTTGGTTTGCAGACACATGGGTGATTTGTAGGGCACTTGTCACCCATTTGACAATGGGCTAACATTTGGTTTGTTTTGTAGTTTGTAAGGGTGTCTGCTTCAACATGGAGAAAGACGCATCGGGTTATTACGATGTACTGTTTGCATAGTTAATACACTGGTATATTTTGTCACTACTTACAAGGTGGAGGATCTACTAGTGCGTCTGTCCTTGCCTCTGTTGCTAATACTGGTAGATATGGTTCTGCTACTGGTGGATATGCTGCTACGGGATCTACTTCTACTGGATATACTGGTACTTTATAAGCTGCTTTCTCTGAATCTCCAGTTCCAATCTTTGCTCGGAATGCTAATTCCTATGCCATTGTACTACTGCTAAAACTGGTGCATATAAAGGTGATTTGTCTTGTATCGCCTGCCCAACGATGACCTCCAAAACTCTATTCTCATGAGTTGTTCAAAGCTGCTGGTAAGTAAATTTCACTGCAAGTTTCAAACAATGGTATAAAGACAAATTGATTACAGATCATAGGGCTTTACATTGTACTATAGCTTGGGCACTTTGGATGGTAAGGAATGAAATGGCATTCCAAGGTAAAGAATCATTACCTATGTATGTTAGTGACCAAGTTAGATATGCCTATAGTGGAATATGGGAGCCAAAGAGATCCAAAGAGATAATAGTTGTAACAAGGAAATATGTAAATACATCAAAGGCTTTGGGTTACTTTAACGGAACAAGTCAAGAGTCTCCAAGTATCTATTGTGCATGTGGCATATTATTTTTGTCATAAAATCATTCCATTTCATTCAAAATTGAATTTGGTGGAGGAACTAATAACAAGTCTAACATGTGTGCTCTATGGGTGTTACTAAAGGTTGATATTGAGAGAGGGTTAACTATCATACAAATCTCTGGAGAATTCAAACTCATTATTAATTGGACTAGAAGAAAGAACAAACTAGAAACCTCATTATGCTTCCTATCATGGATAAAGTAATGGAGGTAAGAGATGCCTTTGACTTAGTTTCTTTTCAAATTTCTTTAGAGAAAGGAATGTGAAGGCATATATAATTTCTAAATAGGCAATGCTCCTCCAAAAAGGTATGTTGACTATGGTTGAAGTAGAAGCTAGAGTACGCTAGGCAAGAGTGGTCATCTCTCTATATTGAAGATATAAAAATGAGGGTTAATGTTGATAGTTTGAATAGTTTAATTTCAAATATGATATTTGTATTCATGATTGTTTAGTCCTTTTCTAGATCTATTTTGGTTTCACCATTATAGCCCAAAATTGAAGGATTAATATATAATTATATTGAGCTAGGGAGTTTGTTAGAGCTTCCTATTTTGTGGTTTCAAGTTTCCGAAGAGACTAATTTTGTTTGAAATATCTAATAGGTAGTTTTTATTTGCATATTTGATTAATACTTGAAATATTGATATACATTCTTTTTCTCGGAAAAAAATAAATATAGGTTTTGATGTTCAACATTTTGATATTTTTAATTGAAAGTTTAATTTTAGGATTATATATTTAACTTTTGACCCTTTGTTATGTATGAATTTCTAACTATGAATTTAACACCCTATAAGTTACATGCCAATATAATTTCTTTAAAATACTTAAAGAGGGGTTACACTCTTCTGATTCCCCTTGCTGAGGACCATGCAAACCAATGAATTATTTTTTTCTTTTTTTAAAGTAAACCAACAAGTTGGTTTGACATTCATGGTGTCTTTGTTAATACTAATTGCATTATATCATCTATCTTGGTTAAGAGAATTGGTTTCCTTTCCTAGATTGGATTTAATCTTCACCTTCTCAAAGGATTTATCATGGCACAATTCTAAAAATAAATAGGTTGACTCTGCATCAATGATGATTTTATCAGTATTTACATCACAACCTTTGTAGGGTGTGGCAACATGATTGCATTGAGAGTAGGGAAGCACATTTAAAACCCAATATGTTATAATCAATCGATTGGAAACTTAGTGTGGGGAAATCTTTGCAAATTTAATTGGAAGTTCAGGTAGAGTTTAAGAATTTGTTTAAGGATATACTAGAAAAATCCATGGTGAATAGGGAAAAGGCAATCACAAAAAATGTTGAAATATTGCAAACATTGTGACTCAAAACATAATGAAAATATGATTTGGGAAGTCATTAAATTGGAAGTTAGAATGATTGTTATTGGTAAAGGAAGGGGAAACATTTAGGATCAATGGCTTCTCCATGGGCTTGCTTCATGCATGTTGTGATGTTGTGAAAAATATATTTGGGAGGTACTTGAAGAGTCTAAGAGGAAGGGTTATACAATACCTTCGTCACCTTAATTCTCAAAGTAGAAAATGCTAACATGGATAACAAGTTTATACTAATTAGTACTTATGTGACTATGTATATAAGATAATTATGTGGGTGATGATTGCAAATGGATTAAAGTTCATACCATATAAACTTGTCATTTCAAAGGAACATAGGGCATTTGTAGGAGGGATATAATCCATCCGAGGACTTGTTCATACAATCAAGTTGGAGAAGAAATGGGGAATGTTTGTTAAACTTGACATGTCAAAATCTATGACATGATAATGATAAATCAAAATTTTATTTCTCAGATTCTCAACGATTTTGGATTTCATGCAAGATGGATTTAATGGGTAACAAGCATCATTTCCATAACTTTCTATTTGGTTTTGGTAAATCATACCCTCACAAACTTATTTAATCCAAACAAAGGAATATGTCAAGGAGACCCATCATCCTCTTATTTCTCAATTTTGATCGTTGAAGACTTAACTAGGAATTTCTACAACTTCTACAAAACACACTGAAAATCTAAGAGGTACTGAACCAAGTCCAACCTATCACTCAATAATATATCTCTATTAGGATGATATATTTCTCATATGTGAAGAAACCATACATAGAGCACATTATTTCAAATAAGTTTTGTAGTTTTTCCTTGTGGCATTTGGGTGGGCATGGGAGAGGGGGTTATTGAGAAAAAAATTAGTTTGTTTTCTTCAACATAAGCTTGATTAGCATCCTATGGGGGGCATCTCAAGTGGTAAAGATGAGAAGTTGTAATCGGTTGTAAATGGAAGGTCACGTGTTCAAATCCCCCCAAAATTACTCGTGTGCCATGGTTCGGGCCCTGTGGATGCACCTAGGGATATAGTGTTAGCGAGATTGGATCCCTGGACTCTGTGTCACGTGAGTACCATCCCAACTCCAGTTTTTTATTCCCCTTGTCAAAAAAGAAAAAAAAGAAAAAACATAAGCTTGATTAGCTAATAAAGCAAACATGCTTCAAATTTTGAACATTATGCAAGCTTCACTACCCACTGCATATCTAAGGTTTCTTCTAATTGATAGCTAATACATTAATATCTAATCGAAAGGGATCATCAACAAAATAAGGAACAATCTCAAGAATTGGACTTTCAATTTCTTATCTCTAGCAAGAAGGATCCTCTTGACAAATTTTGCTTTCAATACAATTATAGTTTATATTTTACAGGCCTTACTACCCTAATTAAGGTAATTGAAACCATTTAAAAGATGTGAAAGTATTTCCTTCAAGAGGTGTCATGTTGGTGGGATGTAAAGAAATTTCCCATCCCAAATCTACAGCGGGATTAGTCATTCATTATATATAGTTCGAAATTAAGGGTTTGAGTGCTAAAGCTATGTTGAGATGGGTCAAGGAGGAAAATGTATCCCAGGCTAAAGTTTGGCAAGCAAAGTATGCTCTAGGAATCTGTCATAGTGACTTGCTTCACCTAGAACATACCATCAAGAGTTATTTTATACAAAACAACACTGAAAAAGCCTAAATTTGCTTAGAATTCTTTTGGGGGGGGGAATTAAGGGTGGTTGCTCAATCTACTCTTGGAAAGATTCCTACAATTAATTTGAGAGTTCAATGGACATGGATAAACATAGGGAAACATAGGTTTCCTTTATGTACAATAGTTGGAAATATGTTGCACAATATTATATATCAAGTCAAGTTGGCTCAAATGGGATCCAATCCACCTGATAATGAATCACCCTTCACCATTGGCCTTAGTAAATTGGCATGGAAGTGAAAGAGAACCGACATGAGGAACTTGGTAAAATACTAATTGAGGTAAAAGAAATATAGGAATACATGAGATGGGGTTATTCTAGAAAGGGAGAGTATTACATTGAGTAGTTCTATCTTCATCACCAACCTTAGAAAGGTCTGGAATGAAAGATAAGGATTTGGATAAACTTTGGAACTCATTCATTTTTTCAAAGATGACTTCATTTTTATGGTCGATGGATAAGAGGAAAATCTTAACTTGGGATTATCTACTGAGGCAGGGCCATTAAGGACACTGGTGTTGTGTTATTTCTCATAATGTTGAGGAGGACATTCATCACATTTTCTCTCGTGTTGAGTTGGCAGGGGTATGTTGGAATATGGTGACCAAGAAAATAACGAGAAATGGGAGGTAATTTAGCATAAGATATGGCATAATTCACCACTACCCCAAGGGATAATATCATACCATACTTTTAAATACAATTTGGGACCTCATTTACGGGGTTGTGTTTTCCAACTTCTAAAAAGCATAAATCATTGAAAATTTTGGGAATATCTTTTACTTTGATAATGGTGTTGCAAATAATTAAAAGAATATAAAGGAATCAATTGAATATCAAGACTAGAAGGAAGATGACTTATGTGGTGTACCTAATCACAACATAGTCAATATCTTTATAATAAAGTCATATGTGTATAAAGGCCACCTTTATATAATAAATTTCTTAACACCTCACATACCTATAGGGTTAAGGCTTATGCATCTTATTGTTATAAACAAGGGTTTCCCATCTTGTGTATCTCATTATCTTTATTAATATAACAACCAACTTCAAGCTATTATTCATGGATATTTTTCCCTCTATTTATCCAAGACAATAGGTTATATCAAATACTTAGGTGTGTAGGTGCCCCCAGTGTTACTATTTATGTTATGCTATTACTAGTTTATACAAGTGTTATCCCATTTAGTATTTAGGTGTACAACAACATACATAAGTCAAATATTAAAAAACAAGCACTTGTAGGCTTAAGGCATTAAGCCTTCTAAAATTCAAACTATCTTAACTCTTATGGGAAGAACCATCCCTAGTATTGCTCATGATGTACACCCATAGTGTGAATTGGCAAGGATATGCTTGGATATAGTGGCTAGGAAAATAAGGAGAAATTGGAAGTTATCCATAATCCAGGACATATTTTCACACTAGACCAATGGAGATTAACATAATCTAGGACCTTGTTCCTAGGTTTGTGTTTTAGAACTTCTATAAATGGAGAAATCGTTGATATTTCAAGGCAAATCCTTTCATTGATAATTATGTTGAAAAGAGTGGAAAGGAATATAAAGGTATGCATTGAATCTCAAGAATAGAAGGATGATGGACTACATAATTCAATATATGAGGGAAATGGATACTTGTCAACTTAGGGTATTCTCATCCTTTTGAAATTTATACTATCTCAAACTCTCCAAGGATAACCAACATTAGAGATACTTCATAGTGTCCAACCATTTCCCCATTTTCCAATAATAATTGCAATGGCACATCATAGGGTAACCTTAATAAATTGGGATTTATGGCATAATTAAAGATCATAGATGTGTACCTATTTTTCTCTATGTAAGCAACAATTGTCACAACAATAACAACTTTCCAAAACTTTATGCAGTTACCATATTTTCAAGGAATATACATAGATGAGGATTGAGGATTTGATGGTAGAAGGGAATTCATAGGTTGTGTAGAGTTTTTAAGGAAGTCTCTCAATACATTATGAGGGTATTTTTGAGAGAAACTAACACATAGTGACTACTCTTATTCAGTTCATTTTTTGCTTAGAAAATCTCGATCACCTCATCTTTCATCATGTTTGATGCATAAACAACAAGACGACACTATACAACCTTACAACTATAGGGGTGGAGAGAAAACAAGGAGAGACTTATTTTGTTGGTAGCTAACAAGAACTACAAATTCCATGTTGAAACAAATATGCAGTGAGCTTCTCCATTAAAACATATATGAATCCCCCAAATAAATTATTAATGAGTAAGGTGTTTATATACCTTTGAAATGAGTAAATCGAGATTATAAAAAATGTGAACAATGTTGATATAATATAGCCTAATCTTTGTTTAAATATTATGCATATATAGAATTGTTATAGATATTGTACTTACATAGATATACATGCCCTTGTGATTACTAATACGTTTTAATAACTGCATATATATGATTGTAGATATTGTACTTACATAGATGTACATGTCCTTGTGATTACTAATAGGTTTTAATAACTCCCTTGTTGGTAAGTCTTCTTAACCCTCCTTATAGCATCATTTTTTAATCAAAACAATGATACTACCCATGTACAAAGATCCTCCAATATAAAAGATTTTACATCCAATGTTTATAGAATGCTAATTCCCTCCTTGGGAAAACATCGACCATTCAAACTCATTATTGTATTGAATTCTAATTAGTTGTGCTTCCAAAATTCTAAAAAAAACTTAAAAAAACCTCTTGTCTTTTCCTTTAGTTTGCTTCTAAATGCATGGAAGCAAATGTTTGCCTTATTTACATATTTGTTTTTTAGAATTAAACTAAATCTATAACCATAAGAAAGTATATACAATTCCTTGCTAGATTACAATTATTAAAAAGAGTTGCCATTCTTTTGATTCCCTTGAAAAAAAATCATACAAACTTGTAGACTTTTTTTTTTCTCTTTATTTATTTAATCCAAGTAACAAATTGTTTTGATTCCCGTAACAAAAAATCATACAAACTTGTACATTTTTTTTAAAATTTATTTCAATCAAACCAACCAATTGTTTTGAGATTGATGGAGTGTCTAAGAATGCTTATTGCATTGCTTCAACTAACTCAATAAAAAGATTGGGTTCTTTTCTGAATTTGAATTATTAGAATCACCTATGGTGAGTCATGAATTTTAATATATATATATTGATATTTAAACTAAATACTATAGAGGATGTTCACTCTAAGGTCATATTCAACTAAGAACTTGATGGATAAACTTAGATAGAAAATCTTCCGATTTTTTTGGGGAAGCCATGTGGACGCTCTAAAATTTCATCTCTCTTGTTGGGAGAGTATTTCCTTGCCTCTCCCTTTTGGTGGTCGGGGCATCAAACGTCTTCAAGAGTTCAATTGAGCTCTATGTGTGAAAAGTTTGTGGAGAGGATTATTTGACCCTGGTTTATGGGGTGTTGTCATAAAGGCTAAGTATTTGAAAGGTCTATCTCCGTGTCACTGGTTCAGAGCTCACCTTTTCTCTCGTTCAAATTACTCGGAGGTCTGGCGTAGCTTATGTTTATCATTCCCCATCATCAACCACTCCCTCTGTTGGGCTTTGGGTCGTGGTATCTCTATTTACGTGGGGATAGATCCGATTCTGGGCCTCTAGGAGAACTGTATGCTATCGGTGGATCTTGTCAGCATTTTACACGACAAAGGTCTTTTTTTTCTTAAGCACTTTGCCAAAGGACCTGTTTGTGATAACCAGCGTTGGCTCAGTTCTACAGATTTGGCTCTTCCAACTGCACTTTGTGGTGAATGTGATGTTTATGTGGGTTATCTTACTGAGGCTAGCATTTCTTTATCCATGGAGGCCGATCGGTTGGTCTGGGAGGCCAACTGCATGACAGGATCGGCAACGACCAAACTTGCTTGTTATTGTCAATTTGATGAATGGACGGGGCCCCAGGAGGCTAGTTTGTATAAGAACTTGTGGAAAGCGGGTGTGTCGATCAAGGTGCGCTGCTTTATTTGGTTATGTTTGAACAACAAGATTCTAACTTGGACGAATTTGCAGAAGCGGGGCTTCACTGGCCCCGACATTTGCATGCTCTGTTTTCAGGATGTGGAAGATGTCAACCACCTCTTTGTTTTCTACACTTTCTTTCAAAGGATATGGTGGAAGCTGCATTCCCTGGACTCTCATCTACCTGTATGGGAAAATAATTCTTTTAAAGACAATGTGGTCTCTTGTCTCTCATCGGCGAGGGGCTCTATGCGTTTGATCTACTTTGTTGTATGGGAAGCCTGGTGTGCCAGAAATAGGTCGATATTCAGGGATCACAAACCTGTTTTGAATTTGGTTCTTGCTAGTATCTGGGCCTGGGTTCAAAATGAAGGTGGACGCCCTTTCAACCACTCTCTGCATCGGATTTCACACTTCGATGAGACTCTTTTCAGTTTCCCACTTGATTATTTTGACGGTGTTGCACAGAAAGGCCTCTGTGGTGCATGTATGGTCCTAAAGCTCTCACCGGATCACTCCTTTTATCTCCAGCTCCGAGTGGGTAGTGGCACCAATACCAAAGTTGAGCTCTTAGCGCTCTAGGGTCTACTTTGGTTTGCTAAGAGGGAAAGGGTGGATCTGGTTCACATCTTTGATGACTCTCGGTGCATCATCGACTGGGCTGTCGAGCGGAGTATTATAAGACCTATTCTTCTTTCCCAGTGGCTACATCGTACTTGAAGCCTGATTCATCATTTTGATAACCTGTCATTTCTCCATATCTTCCGTTGTCACAATTCTCTAGCCGATGGACTCTCCAAGTCGGCACTGGGTTCAATCGATGGCCATATGTGGATCAAGGAAATATGTGATTCGATGGTGATGCGACACTACAGTCTGGACTTAAGCCAATGATTTTATCATTCTGGCGGATGTTATGTATAAACTTTTTTTTGTTCCTCATCATGATACATGCTTTAGTTGTCTTCCTATTTTATTTTGGTAATCTGTAGAATGATGTCGATACGATACGTTTCTATGATCTGTAGGTCGAGGTACGGTCTTTGAGAAATCTCTTCTTTTTGGTTCCGTGACTATTGTAATTTTTGACACAACTTTTTCCATTAATAAAAGGTTTTTTTTTCGTCATTAAAAAAAAAAAAACTAACTTTAACTTTTAAGGATGGAACGTGTGACCATATGCATTGGACACTAGCTACATGGTCCTTTACAATATACTTTATGGATGTTCTGCGCTTCAATTCATGACGACACTTTCCCACAACATAAAGTTTAGAGAACGACGTCTTAAAAGAAAAAATTAACATAAGAATAATAGCATGTTAACATCAAAACACAAAATGGATCCATCACATATCATTATAAAATAAAACTATTTGCAAATATTTTAGTAATGGGAGAGCTTTATACCTTACATTTGGATTTTTTTAACAATATATTATTGCTGTCATCATGTCGCCATATGGAAATATTGATGAGTGATAGAGATTTTTTTTAAATGAGTAACGACAATGTTGAGTATTGGAGAATATAATGTATTTACTTTTGGAAATTTTTATATTTGTTGAGTTTAAGAGTAAAATTAAAATATACTTGATAAATTATATAAATAAAAATTTTAACATTTTTAACATTTTTAAAGTTTTTAACGATTTTAATTTTTTTTTATTTAATTATAATCATTCTACTTTATTAAAAAACAAATTTTGTTTTATCATTCTAAATCTTAAAAAAAACATGAAAAAACTACATAATGTTCTTTCTCATTTTGAAATGGCAAAAGCTAATTTCTCGTTTATCGTGTTTAAGAGAATTTTTAGTAATATTTTTTTTTTAATCTTTTTTTAATCTAGAGGAAAATGTTTATGCACTTTTTTTTAATTTTGAGAATGGTACCCAAGGTAAATCCTAGATTCTTCAAGGCACATGAATGAGTCAACAATATTCTCATTATGAGTCCAACATGCCACTTATGGAAACAAAACCTGGGTGGGGAGAATAACTTTCGATCCCACAACCATTTGGGCTATACCCAACTAACAAGTGATAATTTGAGTACCTAAGATATTAAAATAATATGTTTCATTTTAGTTCTTTGAAAGGCTTCAATTGTGTTTCAAAATTGTAATTTAAAGTAAAATTTTGAATTCTCTTATCATTTATGAATGGAAACAAATTTAAAAATAAAAATAAAAATATGTAACTAGGAAATGCATTATGTAGGAATATCTTCAATGGTTGAGTAATCTTGCATGAATTAGTTTTTTTGGTTTTTGTTGAAGGTAGAGAGAGGACCATGTGTAGAATACGAAGGGGAGAGCATCGAAAAAGATAGAGGGCAGAGCAAATAACAAAGAAAAATGTGGAGCAATGTGTCTCTAATATCATAGCCTCTTACTTGTATATGTAAAAGGGATCGTAGAAGTCCAAGCTTCAATTTTACTATGCGATGTAATAAACCCCAAAGGTTTTTAAGACCTTTATGATTTGATAAAAGATAACATAGTTGATGTTGTATTTATGTTGCATCTTAACATAATTGCAATTTGCTTGTGAGTGGCATTAATTTCATTGTGTTATTGTGATTTGTAACCATGTAGCTTCACCGAGACGTATCACACTATTGTAATGTTTTATTTAACAAACTTGATAGAAGCTCGTGTTTCCCATCTATCATTCAAACGATCTTCATCGACATTCATTTATGTGAAGAAAGCTTATTGGGGCATTGTACTCCCATGCTTTTCATAAATCAAACCTTAAATAAGTATAGGTCGATAAGTTCATCTACAAGGGGTTGGTCAAATAGGAATAGTAGGGGAAGACAAATCAAGATCAACCTAAAATCTCACAACAATAAAGAAAAATGTATATCACAGAAAAGTAAATGGACTAAGGCAAGATCGAGTGTGATCATAATAGTTGTAGATCCAAATGGTACTTAGTTTCCTACTCCATATAGATCCAAAAAATCGGTGCACAAAGTGCACATGGAGTAAGGAGTAGAGAAAAGAAAAGAGAAAGTGTCACGAGCCCCCCTCAAGAGTGGTGCTCTCTAGGCCCGAAGCAATATGAAAAATGAATGAAATATTTGGGGCTCATTGCACATATTTCAATATATGATGGTTGGTTTTCTTATCTTTGGCACATTTAAACCATTCATTCCCCACTTGCATGTTCATTTGTTACTTCCCCTACTAACACTACAATACATGAAACCTCTCTTTGTTATCCCTAGAGAACAAAGCAACAATAATGAAGGATTATAGCAATGATGATGTTCCTATCTTACATATAACAACTCCAAGGGGTATCTAACGTGACACGCTACCTCTTCAAGCTCACATGCATGAACAATGTGTATTCCTCCACTTGCAAGTATTAACCACACTTGTGTGATTTACTCTGTAAATCTTAGGTATTAACCACACTTGTGTGATTTACTTTGTAAATCTTAGGTATTAACCACACTTGTGTGATTTACTCTGTAAATATTATGGACAGACATTGTAATTTGCATGTTATTGCATCTCTCCATTAGACATTTCCTTTCTATTACAATGATATGTCTTATGATAAAGTCTTATTACAATAATATGCCTTATGGTAAAGTCTTATTTAAATCTGCATAATATCTTTCTTGGTCATTAACCATTGAAACACACCATGAATTTATTAGCGTGACATTTGAATGCATCTATGTCAACTATGTGCAATATTTTCTCCCTCGTTTTGACTTTGTGTTGATCGCATACATTTAGTTCATGGATTGATAACATATATTCAATTTATAGTACATAAAAGTTGATGGATAGTTCATTTATTTTACGCATTTAATAGTTATTTTGATCAATATAGTTTTAAATATTCATTTAAACATCTTATTATCCATCAAATAGTTAAGTGGTGTATCTTTATGATTATTATTTTTTAGATAATCTTTGTAGTAACATGAACAAACAAGGTCTACAAGTATCAAAGTCCCTGCCTTGAAAGAAAAATTGAAATGAAAATAATAAGAACTAAAAAATACTAAATAACAACATAAATACCAATTTTCCCAATGTTAGTAGCAGCTGCAAAATAGTTCAATCTCACTTGAAGTGGTGTTTCTTCATCATTAAATTCACTAAATGTTGTCTCGATTGTATCATTGAGTGGCTTTTGAGATACATATAATCTTTCAATTTACACGTCCAACATAAAATGATACATTTAGTATTAAATAGTTATGGGGTCATTTAACGTGGGGTCAAAATGGCTAAGACTTAAGAGTACAACTGAGATGCATTCATTTATATCAAATACATTTTTGTTCAGCAAATATTAAATCATCCAGAAGTGTCCAGAGAAAGAAGAGGATAAATCGTTGTTAATATTCAAACCAAAAATTTCATTTACATATACACAGTTCTGTGTAAATGCCTGCCTAACAAGACATTACTTGACCGAATATTGGTTCCTTAAAGGCTTCATAAAGGCTAAATTTATTCTTGGCAGGTGTGTATGATCCGACACTACATTAGGTTACCAAATTGAAAAAAGATAAATTTGAAAATTGGGATCATCATTGTATATCTGGAATTTGTGAAATTAAAAAAAAAATCAGAGTATACTATTCAGTTACATAGTGGGTTTATCCTTCTCAATTTGAAATGCGTTTAACCTAGTGTTAAATCTGTCATCACAACATTGAGTTTCATTCTCATATGCAACGTGAAACTTCGTTTTCCCTAGAGGATAATGGTAATGGATTCGTTAGTTGGGAAAGCATTGAGAGACAAAATCCAAAAAATGTTGAAAAAAATCTACCTATGAGGACTGATAGTCGGTGTTAGAAATATTTTTTGAACCAAAATTGTTTCTAAAATTTAAGAAAAAAAGGTAAACATTGGTCACACTATCATCTTTTTAGATAGAAATCCATGAAATCAAAGTTGAAGAAATGTACGTCATCTTTACATATATATATGAAGTTTTCAACTGTCCAAAATTGTCTTATTGTATATTTGATTTTGAGCTATCATTGTCTTCATGATTTTGTAATTTCCAACACTTATATGTCTTGTTGATTTGACATAAGTTAAGGATGAAATTGTTAAGGGTTGCTTTAACGTTAATCTTGAAGTAGATAGAACGTATTAACTGCTATTATAAAGTACATTTCAGATCTAGTTTTGCTTGATAAGATTGCCTTAGAGGGCCAAAACTTGTTGTACACATTTGGTATCTTTTATCGTGAATTGCGTTTTGGATTATGGTTTCAAAAAGGAGTGAAATATTGTCCGTTGTTTGTTGTTGTAAAAGTATATTTTAAATCTACACTAAGGCTGCAAATTCATAGGGTTAATATTTAGGAAACCTTTAGAAAATAGGTGCAATTTCTAAGGTTGCATTAAAGCTCAAGTTTAGAAAATCTCAACATGGTAGATGGGAACTCCTTAATGGAATTTTCAAAATGTGGATGAATGGCTACATTGCATATGAATAATGAAATATACAAGGAGGACGTCCACAATTGAGAAAGGGTAGAGTTGATGAGAACTCCCCATTGGAGTCGCCAAAATCTGGCATATGATTAGGGATGAGGAACTACCCTACTATAAACACTGCCAACAATGAGAAAAAAAGGGAGTGGAGCCACCACTTAATTTTAGGGAAAATTGAGAAACATTACTAGAGAGGAAGAGATAAATAAAAGAGAAGGGATAATAGCCTAGAGATTAATTAGGGATTCCAACAAGTAATTCTCCACGAATTAACAAAGAAAATGTAAGATAACCCAAGGTTTGGTCCTAAACTCATTTGGTGAACTAATTAAGCAAAGTGTTGGAAATGAATGAGAGAAGAAAGGGAATAACTTACACAGATGAGAAATATTATAGGTGTTGAAGTTTCTTGGGTGAAAGATGAGAATTGTGATATGCTTCTAACATAGTGTTTTGCCTCCTAAATGGTCCTCCACATGTAACTTAATCCTCCTACAAGTTAAACTTGCATCAATATTCATTACAAAGTAATAAGAACACTAATTCTACTAGATAAAATGATGTGACAATATGTATTAAATAAATACCGAGTGTTCTAAGAAGGGTTTAGTACCTTCCTTGCATGAGTTGTGTTAGAATATCCCTTGAGGTTGTAGGGTTAAATTGTCTAAGCTATGAGAGGCCTAAGTAATTTGAGATGCTTAGGAGGATACAACAAGCCTACAAGGTTGGAGGAAAACTAACGGCTTGGGATATGTGTTGAGGTGCTAAAGATGAAAAGTACAAGCATCTGAAGAACCTGGTAAGTGATTTAGGAAGCCAAAACAATAATGTTTGACATTATTATGAGTGTGTATTTGTAAGATTATGAGAGAGATAAATAGGGGAATATAGGAGGTTTTTCCAAGAGGTGTTGAATGGTACAAATAGGAAAATGAGTGACATCAAGGTGCAAGTGAAGACAAACAAATTGTGAGAGAGAGAGAACCAAGTAAAAATTTTAAACTACATGGTTTAACTACATACTACGAGTGGCCAGGGTCAAACTATGGGGTTTTCCCCTAAAACAAACTTTATGTTTTGTGAGTTATGAGACACGGTTGTTAAATAATTGAGAAAGTCATGGTTCACTTAGGGCCTTGAGATAGAAAAGGTCAAGGAATATTTGACTCATTTGGCACCATAAATAACAAACACATATGGATTTATGTCATTGTGGATTCATAAGTAAGTTGAACCTAGTCAAGCTTTTGTGCCCCAAATTGGACACATAGAGTAAGGAAATACCCCAAATGAGTGCCACGAAGGATTAAAGTGAACCAAACTAATGACCAAGGGCCAAAAACCAAGATAGAGAAGATGACAAAGGATCTTACCTAATCACTAAATGTCCCTAGGAGGCCATACATCTAGGCCCTTATCTCAAGAAAGGTGGGCCAACACAAAAGGACAATAGAAATATATCAACGACATAACTTGGTAGATCACACATTGACAAGACATAGAATATGGTTACATGATAGTCTCCCTAATGGGTAAGCATAAGTAAGTTCCAAAGTGTGAAATCCATATGCCACACTTCTTACTACACATGAAAAACATATCAATGCACCATGCATGAGATGATAGTGAAACAATTTAAGTTACAAGTATGAAAATCTAAAATAATAAACTCATTGATATAGTCGATATGGAAAATTTATTGATAAAATTTGGTTTTAATGCATTTGGAAAGTGATGCCATGCAAGCATAATTAACAAGTTAACAATAACTTCTGTCAATTGGGTGTAGCTAGAGTGACTGAAAGGAAAGTTGCTATCTTCCTTTGCCTGGGTTCAAATCCCACTTTGTAACATACTTGCTCACTTTCTGAGCCAATTGACTATTGACCTAGCCTAAAGCCTTGAAAAATATATAAAAGATAAAAAGTAAGAAAATTAAAAAAAAGAAGTAAATTCACCTTCACGTTATGACTACATAATAACTTAACTCGATCCATTTTTAACAATATTACCATTTCGGCTTATATTGTGTGGTTTATGTTATTAATTTGAACCGTACAGAAGTATTTCTAAAATTTGGCTATAGTTTATTGAATGTTGAATGAACTTATTTATTTATTTGTATTTATTTAATAAAATATATTAATAAGTGTGAAACTCTTATTGATGGAGAGTGCTTGATATGACTAAAAAAAAAATAGAACATAAATTTAAACTTACCAATGTAACATCTAAATATTTTTGTTCTAGTGGATTGACAGTCATCATAATGGTCAGGTTGTTTCTAGTCTTTTTTTACTGTCTTGTTTTGTGTTGGATATGGGGCAATTGAGTCTCCCAAGATGAGAGCACCCTGAAGTAACCTGTTGAATATTTGGTCTGTTTCCATGGACTGTTGCTGATTATTACTGTCATTTATTACGGTATGGTCGACTGCCATTCATGGTGCCCGACTGGTGTTTTTATTATAAATGTACTGGTTTCAAGCTTTTTTGCCATTTCAGTTGTTTCCTTGTTCCGCGAGTTTCGACAATTTATGTAGGTGATTTCAGAGTTCTTTGTTGCTTTTGCTGTTGCTCCGGGAGGGTTTCGAGTGCGACTGCTGGTTTGGAATCTCTGTTCTGTTGCATTTTTGTTCTGTTGCATTTTCTTCCAGGACACAGCGGTGTGTGTCTTGTTCCATTGCATTGTCGACTTGGTTAGCCAGGTCGGTCTTCTAGATTTTTTTCTCTGCAATTTGTTTTTGTATGTGCATCTTCTTGTGCTTTAACGTGGCTTTCGTGAAAAACATGTATGGAACCCTTTGTTCTCTTCTGGTTTTTAATGGGGTTCATGCGTTCAAATAATTGCTCTGATTTTTCCCTTAAATAAGCATACGATAAAGTTGTATGTTGTTGTTGTCTGCGTTGTTCCTCGGTTGTCTTCAGCTGTATGTTGTGGAGGCACGAGGTGGATACCTCAGTGTGTTCGTATTTCTGCATGTATGTGATAAATGTGGGTGTAAAAAACCTAGAATAGAATTTACGTCTGGAAGATCGAAGAAAACCATCCTTTCTTGTTTGGAGCATAATTGGTTTTCCCCTGCGGCTTGATATGCTAAGGCTTATCTTCCCATACTCTATTCTTCTTGGGTTTCTTCTTACCCGGCTCTTCTTTGGGGACTTTTGCTGATTCAGTTTTCTTACTTGTTTTTTACTGCAATTTCAGTAACTTATTTTCAGAACACGACCGTCTTCACTCTTTTTGTTTTCTGAATTGGCATTCTTAAAGCCATTTGATTTTCCATTAGACCGTGAATTTAATGTCGCTTTATCCAAGCTCTCGGCATGTCCAGAGAATTAATCTTCCTCTGGTGAAGATCAACAATTGCTTGAGCATTTTTACACTCTAAAATGCCAAAATATTTTTTAATCTGCAGAAATTAATAAGAAATCAAAATAACATTGTTGATGTGTTATACGTTTAAAACTTCCTCTTGACTTGCTGATGTCAACAGAGAACTAATAATTGACATTTTGAGCTAGATCCTCATAAAATTGTTCAAGTTCAATAACTTCGTTCTGAAGCTGTGACATATTATTTCAATTTTCCAGGAAATTATTCAATTTTTCTTTGGAATTTGCTGGATCGTTTATATTTTTCCTTAGTTTTGCTTCTGGCCAGTGAAATTTCTCCTAAAACTACACCCATACCTAATTTTTAAATTTTGTATCAAATCCTTCAAAATTTCCTTAGACAGTCCCTAAATTTGTATATTTTGCTACGAATACATTACCTTTGTGTGAAATTCTATCATTCAAGTCCTTGGTCGGACAGATTTATGTTGTATCCTGTGAAAATTAGACAACAAAATCTAGTTTCAATATAATTCATGCTCTGATCACCCAGATTTATTCGTTCAATAGGCGAAATAAAGTTAACAAGGAGGCCTGAACCAACACAGTTTTTTGCATTAGAATCTTACATACAAATTCTCTAAATTTATAGCCAAATAATGTAAAGTTTGTATGCATCCATTCCCAGTGAAAAAAAACTAACATGCTAGCCTTACGGTGATATCCACAGTTTCTGATCAAATTACCGAGACCTGTGATTTGGCAGTAGTAGAAAAATGATATGGAATTGAAAAGACATTAAACTGTTGTCATGTTTTGTAGATGGTCATTTTGCATTTTTTCTCGAAATCTGGTGTTTTCTCTATTGCAAAGTCAATTAATATTTAAATAATGAATATGTAAATCACTACTGTTTAATATCTTTAAGCTATTTTGTGGTTTTTTATCATAATTGATAGTGCTATAAAATCTTTTTGATAGTGCTATAAAATCTATTTTCTTTGCTTAAAAATTAAAAATTTATTACTGTTATTAGATTTTATGAAAACTGGTTCTGTTTGTTGGTTCCTGAAATAGTAACTAGGATTATAATGTTTGTAATAGTATCTCTATTACAAAATCAATTATGGTTGGATAAAGCTATGTTATGGCTCTTACAATAGCTATATTATTATTATAAAATATCCTCTATTCTCTATTACAAACTCTAGTTACTCTTCTAAAGCTATAAAAACCTCTTCTTTATGGTTATGGTTATTTTTTGGACTTTTTGTAATAGTTTTTTTTTTACAACAATGGGTAACGAACTTTTATATTAAAAAAAGAGACAAAATTACAATAAGATGGGAAGACTGATCCCAAAAATGAAAAGCTGTCAAGACTAGCTCATCATACTCGAGTCTTTGCAAGTCGTACATAACCCCTATTCTGCGATAACTGAAAATTCTTACGAACTTCCCTAGAAGAAAACTACAAAAGAAATACATATCAAGAGGAGAACCATTGGACTAGCTTCTGCAAGCATTAACGGAAAAAAGGAGAAGGCCATAACAAAAAAGTTATGAAAAAACATAGACGGGCTGACAGCGGAATCATCAGTTGACATGGTGCTGGTGGATGTTCTTCTCCTTGCTCCCAGCCGCAGCACCGGTGTTATCATCATCAATGCCATGGAGGACAGTGGGGTTGTTCCTGTTGTTGGTCCTTATGCAGTCGACCTTTGCTTCGACAATTCTGAGACAGCTATGAAGGAACTCAAACTTGCCAGCCATGATTTAAAAATAATCCTTCATCTTACCGTTTCTACTTCAAACTTCAGAGTTCGATATGTGAACAAAAGTGGAAAGCTGAGAAATGGCTTTTTTTAGGTCAGAGTTTTCACCTCTGAGCCAACGAACCTAATTTTCCAGCTCCTGAACATGCGAAAGGACCTCAGAGGATGGACTGTCTGGTCCTTGAGGGGAACCCAAATTAACGAACCCACTGTTGTCACCAACAGAGTGCATCCAATTCCTGCCACTTCCCGGCTCGCCGGAGTTGCCACGAACAAACTGCTGCACAGAACCACCATTATTCTAGCCCTGTCCCACTTTGAGAAGAGTCCAATTCTTGCCACTGCCTGGCTCACTGGAGTGACCACATACGAAATGTTGCGCTGAACCCCTATTGCTCTGTCCTTGCCCCACGTCAAGAGGAGCCTAGTTTATGCCACTACCAGGTTCATGCCCATGAAAGGCTTGCTGCGTCAGACCACCACAAGAGGCCTGTTGCTCGGAACCACCATTGCTCTGCCCCTGCACCACATCTAGAGAAGACATGTATCTTTTCATGCCAACCCCCCTCGAATTAGCCTAGAGGCGTTTTCTGCAATGTCGACATTGCAACGCAGGGAGATTTTGGGCAGCATTGTTACCATTCTCCATGTTTACCTGCAGATACAAACCTAGCACACGGCGCAGAAGGTCTTGCATAATACCTGGAATGCCACCCTCGAGCGTGTTATAAGCAGAGATTTCCTTGGAGCCTGGTCGCAATGAATTCTCGCATGCGAGACAGGTGGAATCAACGAGGAGATGCCGCCGTTTGCCGAGAGGATGCATGAAAGGATCTAGGGGGTAGGGAGATCCCAAGAAAATCTTGACATTAATCACATTCATAAAAGGGTTGAGGCCATAGTTGGAAGGATAGTGGGAAGAAAAACCCCAAGTCGAGACAAAGCACTCAGAAGGCGTGTTCATGAAATTCAAAGGCAAACCAAAAGAATGGGGAGGGTTACGGGACCCAAGTGTTAACAAGGTTTTGTCCATTGCTGATCACTAAACCACAATCCAAGCCAGTGCCTATGTTGGCCATGGTGTCAACTTTCTGGTTGTTGAGCCTCAAGATGTGGAGAAAGGAGACAGAGTTGAAATCCTTAGCCATGAAGATCAAGTGGTGTTGGAGCTTGGAGACAGGTTTTCGACGGTTTTTGGCTAGAGCCCTGGCTTCCCTGATTACCAGCATTGAATCTCCAATGGCCATGAGATCCTTGACATCTTCGTTCCTTGCGACATCCATACCTTTGATTAATGCGAGCCATTCCGCATCGTTATTAGTCCTCCTGCCGATTCCCCAGGCAAAGTCTTTCACCTTGTTTCCCTCGGAGTCCAGAAGGACTCCTCCCGCACCTGCCAACCCAATTTTTTCAAGGTATTCCTCAACAAGAGCATCATGTCACTTACAAGAATTGAATTTGGATTGGGAGGTAACAATCATTCGTCCCAACTACCCAAGCTACATCCAATGGACTACAAGACTTTTTATAAAAGTTACTGAGATTATAAAATCTCAATTTCTTTTCTGAAAAATCAGTTGATATGTGAATAGAGAAGAATCGATTAATATATAAATCAATTAGTATGTAATGACTCATATGTCTAATGCAACTACCTCTATGGTGATGTAAAAAACGAATTCATGTCATTCAATGTTGAGCAATTTGAATTTTCAAATGTCTCCATCACGTGTAAGATCCGATTTTGAATGGAGATTTGATGTAGAACTAGTTACCTTTATTGAAGCTTAGAACTTAGCTAGAAATGAAAGCTATGGGGTTAGATGCCAATTGGATTTGTCAAAGAAGTTTCAACTAAATTTGTAAAGAGCTTGATTAACTATGGTTAGGTCATTAGCTATATAATTAAATTGCAGGTCACATTTTTAAACTCCACCAATAAGAATTTGCTTTTTGTAGAGATAATGGCAGAATACATTGATTAATCATATTAGCAATGACATATGTATATTGTCTTTTTTTTATGCATTATGAAACTTGTTCTGTTGTTAATTTTTATGCATTCTTTAAGTCTTATAGGTAACCCATATAATTGGTGAGGAACAAGGGCTTCCAGGTGTGGAGCTCCGAAAATATTTGTTAGTGAAGCCTGCCTCTTAAGCTGTTCTCACTGCCCGCCTCCTAACTATCTCTCTCTTACGGCCTCGGTAGCTTCTCTTCCTTGCCTCACTATCTATGTTGAGCTTTTGGGTATTAACTCATTGGTTTTTTTACGACCCTGACTATTTTCAATTTAGAGCTGAGGGGAGAGGTACGAGCCTGAAAATGACATATTTCACTAGTCAGCTGAGTTGCCCAAACTTACATTTGGGTGTTGCTTCTTGGAGGGTTCCCCCAGCTCTTGGCGGGATTACACTTGGCGTTTGTCTATATATTATATTTGGAGAGAATGTTTTATATGCTTGGCCTCCAGAGGACACCAACCAATAGAGGCACAGTTTTGAGAGAGCACGATTTTTCAAGCCAACTAGGGTTTTAGTTTTGTAGGTATGTTTACCATGTATTTAAATTTGAACCAAACTAACTTCATTTTTTCTTAACTTTGGCTCTATCAAGTGTCGAAAATGATCCAATATCTTTAAATGAAAACAGGCATCTCAACTTTTCCCCGACTTACTACTTAGCTAGCAAAATACATAAAACAAGTGAAGGATGATATCAAAGGGCCGAGTTTTTTTGGACTAGAAAATATGGATCATAGAACCCTGCCAGGAATACCCAACGTTTCCAGGAGCACATTGAAACACTCCCTTGAACTTTCTTTTCGAGTTTCTGTGAAATCTGCTTTACACAGGCTCAGAAAAATGTAAACAATAGATTTTAAGTTTTAGTTTAAATTTTGTCGTTAGAAGGACGCTGCTCATTATTTGCTTTTCATTTCTCAAAAGCATGATTTCCAGTTACAAATATCAAGGGAATGGCCCTTTCAATCTCTTCATAAAAAAACTTCGAAAAGCTCTTCAAAACTTAATCACTGATTCTCGTAAATTACCGCCGTTACAATTTAGTATCATATGATATTATTCTGTTAAATTAGACCCAGAGCATAGCTTCTTTTATCATGGATATAACCAATGAAAATCATAAATTCTCTGTACTATGCACAGATTTCTAATGAGGCCTTGAAAGGCATTTTTATTTCTTTTAAGTGGATACTTCATTTGAATAATCAAATTGAATCATTATAGATAAATAGCATTCTTGAAAGGTTAATAAAATTAGAAAAATAAGCTAATGAATTTAGAAAAATAGAAATATTCACTGTAATCATGTCAACGCTAAAGATCCCATTTATACTTCAGATCCCAAGAGATATATTGTTTAATGCAACACTTCCATAGTGCTTGCAGTAACCATACTTTCAACATAATTAAAAAAATTAACCAAAAAGAATTGGACAATTACCTAACAAATAACAATCTCAGATTTATGAAATGTAAAAATGTTTTGATTAATATTGACTAATACCTAAACGATTGACTTAAAATAACATTCAATGAAACATTCTCACAGCTATGAAAGTAGTTAAATTGTTGTTTATTTGCATGTAGGAGATCCAAGTTTGAAGGCATATACTGTTAATTCTGCACAACTTACAATATGGTTATAGTCAGTCTGAAGAACTCCCATACAAACAGAACCAGAAATACATAGAAATTAGCTGATTGGTATTAACCATGTTCAGTATTGGAATATATATATATATATATATATATATAAAAATAAAAAAATTGACAACTGATAGACTAAGTTAAGCATAGACTCATGTTTCCTTCTGGAAAGTCCTCAAAATGCCAATCTCTGAAGATGTCTCTGCGAACAGCATGGCACCTCATTAATCTTGGGTTGCTATCAGGAGCTTGGTTACTGCTATGGTCAATAATATTATTGTTGTTTTCCCCCATAGGAGATGGAACTGGAGCTACTCTTGTCCTCAATGTATCCTCTGCAGGTGGAGGTTGTGGGTTCTTCTTATTAGACCAACAACCCACTGAAGATCACGTTTGTTGCTGTTCCTCATTCGACCTAAAAGAATAGCTCCAACAAGAATTAGTTCTTAGTACGTTTTGACAGGACAAACATGCAAGACTCATGGCAGCAAAGTGTGTGCGTCCCTTCAAATTCTGCACAGAGAAATAAGCACACAAACATTTCTGATGGAGTTAGGTCTCTAGAGCATTTATCTGCGGTCTTAGAAGTGCAAGAACTGTGATATAAACATGCCCAAAAGAACATGGATAAGCCAAATTCACATCCACACAATCATATCCAGGGAGATCCCAAGAGTTTGAAATCATGGGAATTCTACCACAGGCCTGAATAAAAGCCATCATTTCCAATCAAACCCAATGAATAGTCATGGTATTTTCAGCGTCCTGTATGCTATATTTCCTGACTTATGCTACGCAAAGTAATGGGATAGACCTTTGATGGATATTAATGAATGATTAATCTCCAAGACAATGCATTAAACCAAAGGATTCCTTTCCAGAATACTTTTAACAACGTTACTCATCTATAATACCCACATAATTCATTTATCAAAAAGCTTCAGACATCCATGATAAAAAAACAGCTTCCAAAAAAGTGCATACAACTTTACATATCTATGTACAATTTGTAGATATACATATCTTCAGTATATCTTCAACTCATCTATCAAGATGCTTCAAAGTTCAAGCATCCATGATATAAAATTCAACTTCCAAAAACTGCATACAACTGTACTTTACATATCTATGTACAATTTCTAGATATACATATCTTCAGTATATCTTCAATCAAACACAAGCTTCATTTTTACAACAAAACTGTGACAAGTTATGAACCAATTCTACATATCATATAACTTAAAAACCTCCTTATCAACAAATTTTATACCATACAAGGTACAGTAGGAGGCACATATATCAGGGCCAGAGGAAACTTTTTGCAGTCAACCCGAGATCAAAAGGAAGCAATATCATTATAGATTTTGATATACTAGGACTGAACTCACCAGAACCTGATATCTTTCTGCACAATCATGAACTAATCAATTGATTTTGGCATGTGGACCAACCAGAATTAAGATGTAGTTTCACGAACCAGTTGTAGTTATTTATTGTTATATAGGCAATTAGTAGCTGATATGAACAATAAGGTGTCCCTCAAATTACTTTACCAAACTCAATGTTGTTATCTTCTGTTATTTGAGCTTTAATGCAATCATATTTTTTGCTGTTATATTTAGTTATTTCTGTAAATTTGTATACACGCCCATTGCAAGGAGCATCATCGGAAATAGAATAAGACATAAATGCATCTCATTAGAATAAGACATGCATCATACTCCAACAAAAATTAAAAAATGCGCAGCAAAAACAATGAACTTTTGCAGAGTCAAGCTTTACTCTGCAGACTTTTAGGTTTTATCATTTATTTGGTAATAACAACTTTTTAACATATTTATATCATTTTAAATTTGTTGATGTTTTAAAAATTAATATTAAGTTATTTTAGTCTAAAAAAATTCAAATATATTGTATTTATACAAAATTCAAATGTATGTATTTATATATTTCTAATAGATAGACAAATTATTTTTAGTAAATTTAACTAAAAAATTGGTTTTTAAGTAATTTTTATTTTTACCTTGATAGATGTTTATATCTTAGAATTTGGGATGGAGTACCATCTATGCTTTTTCTAGATTTCCTAGATTGACCTCTGCTCTCATTCTTGATTTTTATTATTAAAAAATGTCATTTTGATAAGTCCGAGACATAAATCCTCATTGGATTAGCAAACTGGATTTTATTAAATAATATAAACTATATACTTTCACAGCGTTTCTCTCTTATAACCGGGATCCAAATTCATTTTATGGGCGTTGTTCAAAAATAAAAAAATAAAGAATTATAATATATATATATATATATATATATATATATATATAAGTAGTTGATGCATGGATAACTCCTAGATCATGCATGGATAATAGGTAGTGAGAGACAAGTTGACAACCCATTTAACTAAAGAAGGTAACACGTAGCCAAGGTGATTACAACTAAGCATGGAGAACAAGTAACACATAACTTATTCATGGTACTTAATTTGTGACCTATCGGTATTCACCGACCACAAGTTAGGTAATTGTTCTAGTTTATAATTTGTAAATATATTAAATTCAAATATTTTAGCAAATTTAAATAAAAATAATAATTTCCAAATATTTTTTTATAATTTTTAAATATATTAAATTCAAATTTAATTAATAAATTCAAATTTAATTAATAAATTAGATTGTAAAGCAATATCTTATTAAAATTTTCAATATTATAAATTTAAATAATTTAAATTCTAAATCTTATAAATTTAAATAATTTAATTAATATTGGCCTTTGTAATATTATAGATTTGAATAATTTAATGAGTATTAATCTTTAAAGAGAGGTGGGTGACATGGGTTACTTATAAAACTTTTAACAAAATAACTAAAAAAATATTACATAAATTCATAATTAAAATTCATATAATTTTAGAAATATAAATATAATTACAAAATAAATTATATCCTACATTAACAAATTATATCTTACATCTAGTATGTAGATATGATATAATATTTTACAAGATTATAAATAAAATAATAATAATATTGCTCAATATTATTAGTATTTTTCTCTTTATGATTTTTAGTAAATACATTTTAATACCTTAAAATAATCACATATATATATTAGTTGGATTTTACAAACTACAAATGGTCCGTCATTAAGAACTTTCCAAACATAAGAACTCCCTAGAAACACTAGTATCCAATTTCTGGAAGCATCTATGCCTCTCTCATTCAATTTTAATTGTTTAATGGTTGTGACAAACTGAATTTGTTGCAGAAGATAAAATGAAGTTGCAATATCAAAGGATTTGCTATTATTTTCATTTGTGGTTAGATTTATGGATAACTCATGCTAAATAAGAGTCTCTAGCAAAATATTGGAATCATGTTTTAAAATAATTTGTATTGGGTGTTCGATTCCACTCAAATACGCCATGAATCCACTCAAATACACCATATTGCATCACCATGAATCTGGAGAGCTTGTGCTCAACAAATTAAAAAATTGCATTCCTATCTCAAATTATTTTCAGTTTTTGTAGCTGGGTGTAGCTTAGTCATTATAATTAAATTATAAATTGAATTTGTGAATCATTTTATTGAAATTTTATTTTATCTTATTGTTATTTAATATTAATTTTTGTTTTTATGTTATAAGACAGGGACTAAGCTGCACACAACTCTTGTTTGTTTTATTCTCTAATTCTAGAATGTAAATTATTTTATGTTTCCATTTTTTTCCTAATTTTTAGGGTTTCTTTCCCTCAATGTGGTTTGATTATTTCTTCATTTTATATTTAAGACTAACTTCTAAGATCAAAAACTCCTCATCTTCATTTCTCTTTCCAAATAATCGACCACACTAGCTTGGTTTGAAACTTCGATTTGAAAAATATTTTGGGATGGATCTAAAAGACACTATTTCTCATAACAATGCTCGCAGAAGCCTAAGAACTGAAATCTCTATTATTATGTGCATTTACAAAAAACATATAATTGCTAGTTACTATTGAACAAATGCTAAGAGACTATTCCAAGAAAATTATGTTTAGTGAATGGAAGATTGTGACTTAGTGCCTATAAGATAGTGATGATCATTGAAGTGATTAGAAATGTCTTTGTAATTTGATTAATATATTTTGAGTTATTTTTGGAAAACAAAGAAAACTGTTATTTTACTGAGATAGAAGTTGTTAATAAACCCCTCTACATATACAATTCTTGCACTTCATAAGGTTATGTCCCTAATTGATAATCAGTCCTGATTTAATAAGCATATAAATAACCTAACACTCTTTATACCTTTTTAGTACAAAACCCTAAACAATTTCTCTTTTACATGGATTGAGTTTAGTGAAAGAGTTACCCTTTTGCATGTTGATCATAATATGAGTAGTTCTAGTTTGAAAATGACTAATTCCATGTATGATGGTTATCAATTGAGTAAAAAGGTTAGTTTGACACTTCATAACTACTTCTTAGGGTTTGCATGTAATTTAGTTCAATGAAGCCATGCCTTGATTCAAAGAAATAATTTCTGAATTCCAAAAATAATTTAGGAAATTGTTATATTGTTGAGAACGGTAACATAATCGAATGGAGGTATTGATATTGCAAGTTATACATCTAGTAATCAAGTACTAGGGTGAGATAGAGTCCCAACTTTAAATTGATAGCAACCATTTGTGGTTAAAATGGTTGAAGGAAAATTCATCTTCCCTCCATAACCTTCAAGGAGAAAGTATGGGATCACCTATAAATGGGTGTTTCCTTAAACATTTTCTAACTTACTAAATCTCACGGTTAGTCAACCTATATACCTATTTTTGAAAACCTTGTTTTTTAATAAGGTTTAAAATATAAAAATTAGTTCAATTTTGAAAATTTTGAAGTAATAACTTAGTTCTTACAAATTTTTCTATTATATTTAATTTATGAAAAGATTAGTGGTAAAAAAAATCCTCATTACCTTGTTTTCTTGAATATATATCATTCATCCTCTTAGCCTTTAGAGTCCTGATGTATATAATTGTGCTTTTCCTTCTCAAATTATAATGTTTTGACCATGTTTGAAACAAATCAAATGTTTAAATAATACTCTTGATTCTTAGAAGCATTAACTAAAATTTTACAATCTCTCTCTTCAATTAATACTAGTATAAGATCCATTCTCAAAATATTAACCAATAACTAAATGGTTGATGAGATCTATTAGAAACTCAAGTTGGTTGGGCATAAGAAAGATATCAATCTTCTTATAAGGATAAAAACCTTATAAGAAAAATAATTGGGAATGAAAATTTGGATATTCCAAAATGAAAAAGGTATATATATATGCAGTGGAACAACACCGTGAAGGTTGATAAGCATGCTTATATGAGTCTATATTCTAAAAATAATAAATAGGAATATCCCTTATGATGATGATTTGTGAGCTTGCTTATATGAGTCTATATTCTAAAATAATAAATATGAATATCCCTTATGATGATGATTTGTGTCTAAACTGGGACGCTAGCTATTGATTGATATACTCCATCGCATTTTCTTATTAGCTCGGGATTGGTGAACGTTTTATCTTGGGTGTTGATTTTATTCAAGTTTTATTTCCTTGGAGTAATTTATTTACAAAGAATTCAAGTTAGGAGGTATGATAAAAATTTCAGATTTAAATACATTCAACTTGGTTTTATCCAACATTATAGCATTAAGATAGAATCAATATTATAAAAATCTTGAAAATACAAGACTTAGAGATTCTATGGGTGTGAATAAAGTGTTTAATTTTATTGACAAATCTCTGTATATCACAATAGTTTGACTTATATTTTCGAATTGAAAAAATCAAATTGTATAACTAATAAGGGCCACAAGTAGTAAAATCTTTTCCTTTGAAAAAAAATTGAAATGAAAATTTGGAAGAAAATTGGAAGAATGTAAAAGCATATATTATATTTTGTGAATCGTCTTATATTAGCCACCTCTACATGAAAGTTGTTGAGAAATATCTTCTAATTTTGAAACAAATGTTTGAAAAGTAAGACCAGAAAACATTATCAATAATGAAAAATTGTGCAGCATTATTTGCAAGTAAAAATTAGTTGTTTGATGTCCATTGTGGCATTGTCAAATTCCCCAATTAGATTTTCAATTCTTCTTCTTTCATATTTAGAGGCATTCTTTCCAATTCTGATCATTTTGGGGGAAACAAGGGATCCAATATTGATTTCAATTACCTCATCAACTGGCTCAGCCTGTCTTCCTTTGTACTCATCATGTCAGTTGCAATTCTTCTCCAAAGGAAGAGCAACTTCCATTATGTCCATGTCGAATATGTGTTCTCCTTTCAATTGATCCTCAAAACTAGCCCTAGGAGTTTGAGAGGAACTCAAGAATTGGATAATCTGAGCATCATCGTCAAAGACTTACCAGTGATATCGGTTATCAGGAACGAATGGTCTAAAAAGGATCTCCACCTTACAAATCTTCTAAGACAAAGATTTTGGAATCTAAAAAGTGTTGGTCACAGTGGATAAATCATTAGCAAGGGTATTATCCTCACGAGGCATGACCTTAATGCCAAATGCATCAAAGCATTCAATTGCATCCCATATAACATTCCTATAATCTTAGATCTATTGTTCTTAGTGGCGAATTGATTCTTAACTTGTGATACTATCAAGTTAGAGTCTCCTATCACACTTATAGACTTTATATACCTCTCCCGAGCAATTTCCAATCCTAAAAGTAAAGCCTTGTACTCTGCTACGTTGTTGGTGTAATCAAATTCCAATCAGAAAGAGTAAAGAGACTCCTCACCAATAGGTGAAGTTAAAAGTACCTCGGCCGTAGCACCATGTCGAGACTAGGCCCCATCAAAGCGCAACTTCAAGACTTGACTTGGCGGGAAAGGATGTTGTCTTACTTGTTCCCAATAATTTTCCAATACCATAAAACTTCCAATTTCATCACTCAAATATACATCCTCGTTGAACAAGTGCTCGGGATTTTCTACATGTTTGCGCATAGGGGGTTCATTTAGCAAAGTGATAGATGAGTTTTTTCCCACTGGGATTGTGGCATATGTGAGGTCCATTTGAACACTACCCCCAAGTCTAGTTGACCATTTTCTAGACAATAACATTCCCCAAGGCCCCATGATCAGAGTCGAGATCATGGGCATATAAGATTTTAAAATTTACTATTTGGTTGTATATGGGGATATCAAATATCACATAATCTATGACGCTACTACGAAGCAATGGATACATATCATCTGGTTGGGTTTTGGACACTTCATAAGTTGATTGCAAATTATTAGATTTTAAAAACTACAAAGCTTGATTAGCTTAGTAGCTAACACAAGGTTATCATCTAGCCATAGAGGATTAGGGTTGGAATCATTGCCGAAGATAGTAGCTTGGTTAGTTGTTGCTCTATCATTAAAGTTTGATAGAAAGATGATATTTCCTTCATTTCTTCAAATGTAAATATCCTACTCTAAGCCACTGTAAGGACAATTTTTATCTAGATTATGCTGCTTATAAAATGTAGAATTAATAGTTGCAAAATAACAAATTGTCATATAAATCTTACTAGCATTGATATCTAAAATATCCATTCCCAAATATTAATTGAAATGATATTCTCATGAAGCCTAATATGAGGAAAAATGTTCTTTATGTAACAAGCTATGCCTCTAATTCCTCTACGATGTAATCTCTTATTCCATATTGACCAGGAGACAAATCTTTTATGTTAGGGACCTTAGATTATTCATGGCCCCGACCTTTGCTCCATGGAAAGCCACAACATTTCCAATAGAGAATCCGGAGTGTCACAATTTCCTATTTATTATAATTTTTTGGGTGCCTATCCCTAATAATATCTTTTTCTATTTCTTATTATTTCCCATTTTCCTTCTCTTCTATCTTCTTTTACCTTTTCAACTTCTTTTCTTAATTCAACTTGATCTTCTGGAGTGAGATCCTCCTTTATAAATATTTCGAGCCTTATTAGACTTGGGGTTTTACTTAGTATCCCATATTTATGGTCATCAAATCTTACCTTAACATGAATTAACCTATCTTTGTGCTTCTATGATAGAAGTTGTTTCAATTTGTATTTTTTCTTATAATTTTTCCTTGACAATGATAGTGTTTCCTTTATGTTCTCCTCTTTCAAACCAAAAATTATGAGGTTCAAATTCATTTTTCTACCCTCATGCAACTCTATAAGCTTATTCATTTCCTCTTCGGTATGTTTGATATCCAATTTACCCTTCAAACTATTTAGAGCCAAGTTGTTATTTAGTTTTTCTTCTAACTCTTTAATTATGTTTTTCATATCATGATTTTCCCCATTATCAACCTCTCTTTTGTTGAAATATTTTATATTCCTTGGAAAGTAATAATGTATTTGTATTATGTCGGAAGATATCCACAATCTTATGTAAAAGAGTAATACATTTATCCCATATTCATTATGGTAAAATATACTCTTGATATTCATTATTATATAAATAGATGTTATTATGGAGAATTATAGTATCCCACATGTAATATGTGAGAGTAATTCCTCCTAATCTCCTAGTATATAATAGAGTCAAGGGATTCTTTCACATCTATCCCTATGTGGATCATATTCATTCGTGAATCATCCATTGTAGATTACTCATCATGATCTGCTATATTGTATTGGGGTTATTGGCATTGCTCTCTTGTAAGCTTGAGGGAGATATTCTGGAGATAATAGAAGACTACCTTCCCGTGGACGTAGCCCAATTGGGTAAACCACGTATATCTAGTGTACTCTTTTCTCTCGTTTTCTTTTTGTTCTTATTTACTGTGATATGTTATTGTTTGCATAGATAGGTAAGCTAGTTTAGTTAGATCCATATCTCTGACATGGTATCAAAGCTTGTTGCTATGATCTAGTACCTTCTATTGCTTTCAAACAATATTTTATCATTTGGGCATTGATTATTTCTTGTAGATTTGATTTCTATCTAGTAACCATTAGGCTTCTCTTCAGATCTGGGCATATTTCTGTAGTTTTTTATTCCTAACCCTACCTTGTTGTGTAGATTTTTGCAGAAATTTTTCAAGGGTTTTTTTATGTTGTTTTTGTAGATCTATATGATTTTTTGATTCTCCTCAAGGAGATCTGTCTTTCGGTTGTCAAAACGGAAATTTTCATCCAAGTTTGGTAGAATTTGTGCAGGTTTCCGTCTTCGGTAGATTCGACACTATTTTCGGCCTTTTATTGAACACCCGCGATTGTTCCTGTGCTAAACTCGCACATGTTTCAACAAACCTGCGACTTCACAGTACAGAAACCCGTGCGTAGCCACGACTCCTCTACACCGTTACCCGTGCACCCGCGGCTGACTCTACTGTCAAACCGTGCATACCCACGACTTTTGATGAGCAGAACCTGCACATATCAGTGTATGTGCGCGGATTTCCTGTTGGCAGACCTGCGCATGACCATAACTTGGTCAATTTTTACCGGATTTTTTTATTATAACCTGGTTTTGGAACTGGAGAAGCTGTTCTGGATCCACCTTCGCGAACATAACAAAAGTCTGGGCAAGTTTGGGCACTCAATCAAAAGGGTTGTAAGTAAAAGTTTATTTCCTTTACTGTTTTTCTAACTGTGTTTTTTGCAGATTTAGATCAATACAGTAAAATATTTAAGTTTTTTGTTATTCATTTTTTGCATTTAGGTTTTGCTTCTAATCATGTTTATTAAGATATTATTTCTTGTTCTTGATATATATTTGTCTAACATTTTTATATGGAAACATTGGCATCTTTTAAGGGCATGGATCTCTAGTATTTTGTCATGATGATAGCTATAAACCATCTAATGCTTAATACTTTTAACAAGATACTTAATAACTAATTTTTTCTTTTTTGTTTAATCATGTTGATTTCTAATCATGTCATGTTTATAAAAACAATTTTATAAGAACAATTTCATATGTGTTATCTTTTGATCATTATTTGTTTTATTTATATGTTATTGTTGGCCTTTGTGTAAAAGCAATTTCATTGTTCTATAAGTAATATCTTTATGATCATTATATGCTCTCGCTAATTAAACTCTTGAGTAAAATCAATTTTTTGAATCTATGTGATATCATATTTTTTGGCTTGTCATAAGTTATTTAATTGGGATATAGTTTCTTTCTTATGTATTGCAGAGATTGTATCTAGTTCCTATGCTATTTGTCTCTAACATTCCTATACGAAAGCATTGAAATGTGTTGTGTGTCTCTAACATTCCTATATGGAAGCATTGATGTTTCCAGGGCATCTCATCACTTGCATATTTACATAGTGTTAACAAGAAATGAACCCATGATTAAGACCATCAGTGACTTGTCATTTCATAATTTTTTATAAGTGATATTATGCGTTGATCATAATTTGCTAAATGTTGATCATATTAAACATTTTGATTTATATATTTCATGTCATGTTTATTTCGATCATCTTTTACTCAATATTTATATGGCTTTAAGCAATCTTATAATCTTGAACTATTTATCATGAGCACCTTGTTCTTGTTGTAATGGGATTTCTATTCTTATGATTGCAGAGGTTGTCTTGTTCCTATGTGGAAGCATTGACATTTTCAAGGCATTCATCTCTTGCATATTAACATCATACTAATAAGAAATGCACCTATGCTTCAGATTAGTTGCTTGATGACTAAATTTTCATATATTTAAGTGAAATCTTGGGCTCACTATTTATATGTTGTGGCTGACACTTAATGTGTAAAAGTAACTTCATTTTCCTTAAATGAACAAGTTAATCTTTTATTTGATCATATTATGTTGCCATCTTTTTATATGATGTTTGCTTACCTTTGGTGTATAAGCATTTTCATTTATGTATGAGCACCTTTATTTTATGATCTGTATATGCTTTAATCTTGGAAGTTCTTGTGCAGATAAGTTTTTTGTTTATATTTCTACCTTATTCCAGAAATAATGAAGCACCATCTTCTACTGTTAAAGTCACGATGTTCATCTGTATGATATCATTTTCGATGTATAGACCATTGGGGTCTTGTTTCTTTGATGTTTGAGGTCTTCTACAGATATTTATATTGCACCTTGATTGGAAGGATGTTTGCTATCTACATGCGTATTGGCCATCTGGATATCTTTGTACTCTGTTGTGGTGTTCTTAGCCACATGTTCTATTGTATCAACTGTCAGAAGGTATCTGTATACTGGTGTGGATGTTATATTAGAGTTCTTCAGCTATCAGTTATGGTTGTGAGGATTCTTGTGGTGATCTGGGCTCCTTGTTGTTGGATTGCGTCACATGTTTATTTCATCATACAACCTGGTTCGTGTGCAATTTCATGATTCAGTGAGAAGCGGTTGTTCTTCATCAATTTCCATCAGCCGAAGTGTTCTTCTTATTTGCTACTTTGGTTATTATGGAAGTTGTCATCAAGGGGGAGCACTAATAACTCCTTCCTTCCTTTGTTAGTGGACTTTTCTCCCAGCCATTATTAAGGGGGAGCGTTGGAATATTTTATATTCCTTGGAAGGTAATAATGTCTTTGTATTATGTCGGAAGATATCCACAATCTTATGTAAATGGGTAATACATTTATCCCATATTCATTATGGTAAAATATACTCTTGATATTCATTATTATATAAAGAGATGTTATTATGGAGAATTATATTATCCCACATGTAATATGTGAGAGTAATTCCTCCTCATCTCTTAGTATATAATAGAGTCAAGGGAGTCACATCACACACATTATTTGGTGATCATGATCTATACTTTCACAAGTACTGCTATATTGTATTGGGGTTATTGGCATTGCTCTATGTAAGCTTGAGGAAGATATTCTAGAGATAATAGAAGACTATCTTCCCGTGGACGTATCCCAATTGGGTGAACCACGTATATCTGGTGTACTATTTTCTCTTGTTCTCTTTATGTTCTTATTTACTGTGATATGTTATTGTTGCATAGATAGGTAAGCTAGTTTAGTTAGATCCATATCTCTAACATATTTCTTGGGTTGATTGTTTCTTTTCTTGTATTTTCTTTTCCATTTCTTGTAATCACATCTCCAATTTCTCCAACTTATTCTCCAACCTGATTATTTTAGATTCTATATATTGGAAAAGGCTATCTAGGGTTACCTCTTTAGGTCTACCCTTCTGAGATGTTTTTGGTAAATGCATTGATTTGTTCATATTGAAATAAATAAATAAAGAGGAAATAAACTATTACCAAGATTGGGAAAAAGAGCTTGATTGGAAGAAAAAACTTGTGTCCCTTTTAGGTCAATATCGTTGATTAGGGTTTCAAAGGTATGGCATGAATACCTTGTGAAAAAGGCTCAATGAAAATACCCCATAAAAATGCCTTGGTGAAAAGGACGTGAAAACAACTTTGAATAAATAAAATAAAATAAAATGATAAATACAATAAAGAGGAAAATTTTGGTTTATCGGACCTTAAGAAGATTACTTGGATTGTTGTAAAAAATTATTTCTATTCTCAAAAAGCTTAGAAATAAGCGTTCCTAGTTAGCCATAGTTTTGACAAGTTAGAAGGTTAGGGAGGTTGGTATTGTAGCAAAGATTATAAAACCACAATCTAGTGTGGGTGTATGTAGGACATTCTAAGAGAAAGTGACTTTCATTCTCAACGTTCGTAGTCTCACAGAGATGACAAATCCTTTTCACCCATGGTGTTTTAGGAATTGTTCAGTGCCATGTTTCACTATGAAGCTCATGCGAGTTCATTCTTATCTTGGCTATGCTAATTTTCTTCTTCGAACTAGTTAATACCGAGAGATTTTTTTTTATCTTCCAGATTATGGTTAATGACCTCCTTATAGTATCTTAATTTCCTTTTAACCTCTAGTTCTTTCTCGCCCCACATTTACTCTTTAAACTTAGATGTGATAAAAATTTTAATGTTATTGATATCTTGCAAAGTGGCATTTTCGTCGATCCCCCAATGGTCTAACCAAGTCGTGGCGTCTTTATACCAGCCTCTCTTGAGTCGGAGTTGGTCTTGACTAGATTGTAAAGCAAATTTAGGAAGTCTTTGGTCTCCCATGTTATTTATCCTATACTTGTACACCAAACACCTAGTCATAGCGATGCTCTCGATGGGGGGAATACCCACTTCTAGAAGGAGAATAGGGCAAGGAGTACTACTTTTAATTTTGAGGTTATATGTTATAAAACCTTTTGAATTTGTTCAATCTTTCTCCAAGATTCTCTAGATATGTTACAACCCCGAACCTCACAACGGTACAAGATAATAGGAGTGACGAGAGTTTAAAAAATAAACTTCTTTTTATCCCACATCACAAAGTTTGCTGATTCATAATTGTTTTCAAGACCAAAATGAGCTTTCCACCCTCCATTAATAATTTTCTCAATGCTATAGTTCTAGTTGAGCCTGTGATGAATATCAATTCCGATATACTTGTAGGAAGACACTTCCTCCAAGTTGCTATTGTCATATATAAAATTAGTGTAAGTGGCCTTCTTGGACTTTATAATCACAACTTTTGTTTTGTCAATGTTAACAGTGAAACCCATATTAGAGCATAAATCCTTGAGAACTCTTAATTGCTTATCAAGATCAAAGGGTACCTTGCCATAAGAATAGTATTGTTAGCGTAGAGGAGGATGAGACTATACCAGCTAAGGTCATGCCAACGCACCTTGCTTTTTCTAAACAAGAGCTTCTAGCTTATATTTGTATAGTTATTCAAACTAAATAGTTTTTTTTTTTAAAGAAAAAAAGTGGGTGTTTTAAAACTTTCATGTTGTAAAACAGTTTTTTTTAAATGTAATGATAGTTGATTCAAGAGTCATTGTGATATTAGCCCTTCACTCATTTTCAAAATATGGATTTGGGATGAAATGTAATGTTAATGTGAATTGGGATTATAACTTATTTACTCAAATTGAAAAGTTCATAATTCTATTTTATTTTCACTTATAAATTGAAACGCATTGAGTGAACTTAAAATTTTTGTTCATTTCTCAGTGACTTCAATCATAAACACCAAACCATTCTGCTCTAAATTCATTGTTTTAAAATTTACAAATAACCACATTCATCAAATCATGACCAAGTGAATATCCAATGCCAACAACTTCGTTATGGTCATAATTTATTTCCATTTAGTAATAGTTTTTGTAATTTAACTCTTTAATAAGTAGAATAATGAATTAAATTAATGTAAACATTATTATTAACAAGATGATTTGACATGGTGAAAAACGTTACACAAATTTGAGTCAAAATCATTAGTCTTTAAAGCCAATGATTCAATGACTCAATAATTCAATTACCTTACTCAATAGGAAGAGGACACTCACCGACCACACATTTATAATTAAACTAAGTGGCCTATGAAGATCATTAAACTTTAAATGTGGTGACTCAATAATTCAATAACAATGTTCAATAAGAAAGAGACATTTACCCACCACACACTTACCGACTCTCACATCTACAACTACATGAAGAGAAACATTCAAAACCTATTAACCCACAAATTATTTAATAATAAGATATTTACTTTACTCACCCAATGACCTACTCAACCACAAAATACAACTAAAGAGACAAGTCTAGTGACATGTCAAGATCATTAGTCTTTAAAACTAATGACTCAATAATTCAATAAGATGTTCAATAACAAAGATTAGTAACTCAATCATTCAATAATACAATAACATGTTCAATAGGAAAGAGACACTCACCCACTACCTGGAGCATTCAAGGAGCAATAGATGCAACAATTTTATATCGTTTAAATATTTTTTAAATATGACATGTAATCTAAAACAAAAATTGGTAATTGTTGAAATAGAAAAATTACAGAAACTACAATATTCTAGACACTCACCCACCATACATTTACAACATGATGAAAAAAGACACTCAAACCTCCTTCCCAAAGATTATTTAACAAGAAAATATTTACTTTATTCACCCAATAACCACAACCACAAATACAACTATCATATTTACTCCCGTGGAAAGCCTTTCTTGTGAGTTAGCAAAGTTATGATTTACTTTATTTAGGCGTGTGATAACTGGTACTCAAATCGCTTCCTGTTGGTGACGAAATTTTTTTCGGTGAGGCACAGTTTTATTCCTTTTTAGTTATTTTTTTGGAATTTCAATCATCTAGATTGTCTTGGGTCGTCTTAAAATGGACCAAAACCCTAAAGGCACAGTTCCATAGCATAATTCAGCATAAATACAAGTGGAAATACGATTCAGCCAGTTTACTTTCTACCTCTGGCAGAATAATTTAGTCGAAAACTTTAATGGGAAAGGAGCTTGTAGGACCCACATGGTTCGCATGCGCACATGGTTTTGTTTGTGTGTCATTATGGAGTTTCTGCCGGACAGGGCCCATATTGTACGCTTCTCCACTTGTCTCTCATTAATTTCTACAATATTGTTTTGTAATGGCGTTTCTACCGTCAGGATCTGTATTGCCGTGAAAATAAATTCTTATTTTGAGATTTCCAAATATATATTCATCCCTCTGGTCCGTGTCTGTGTCTGTGTCTGTTTTGTTCTGTTCTGTGTTACTGAGAAAATCATATCATGGGTGATCCTGGTTTCGTCTCTGGATTTATTGGTGTGAGCATTGGCTATGCAATCCACCAAATTTTTCATCATGTTAGCATTGCACTCCGCTGCAAGGAGTTGAGATCTCTGAGAGATCTGCTAATGAGAATTGAGCCGGTTATCAGGGATATCCAGCAGTATCGTCTGGCATTAAATAGGAAGAGAGGAACTCCCATTTCTAAAAGCGATATTAATATGAAGCCGTCAGCTGTCAATGAATGGCTTAAAAGGATGGACAGCGTTCTCCGACAAGCATCAACAATGGCGGAAGAGTGCACGGTACCAAGCTGTGACGCTATTTCTCGGTACAAAACAAGTAGAAGGATCATCCGTCTCACTTCAGATATCTCCCTACATCTGGAATCGGCTACTTTGATGGGCTGGGCAAGCGTCTTAGAGGGACTTGGCCAGATCAAGGACAGCGTCGAATCCTTGGCAGCTTCTTCTTCAGCCACTACTTCCGCAATTACCACCTCCGAACCTGTAACTTCAACGGGCATCATCATCAACGAACCCCTTATAGTGGGACAAGCCAATGATCTTGGAAGGCTGGAGAAGTTAGCGACAGATGCAGAGGTTAACCCTCCCTTCTCAAGGATTGGCGTGGTTGGCAAGGGTGGTTCTGGCAAAACTCTGATTCTCAAGACACTTTTCAACAGCCAAAAGGTGAGGGATCTCTTTAGCGGTGGTTTATTTCTTTGGCTGACTGTTTCTCAGACACCTTCTATTCCAAGTCTTCAGAATGATCTGAAAACACAAATAGCCATGCAGACTCTGAAGTTAGATCCCAATAGAAATATGAACATACCGATGAATGAGAGTCTGCAGGGAAAGAGGTTTATTATCTTCTTAGATGATGTGTGGGATCACGGTGCGGAGTTTCTTGAAGAATTGGGTGTTCTCCGGGTAATCCACCTCTGACTCCAAAATTATTGTGAGTTCCAGAAATTACAGAGCACTCTTGGAGATGGGTGTTGCACAGGAGTCCACAATCACAATGGGGGATTTGAATGAAGATGATAGTTGGCGGTTGTTTTCTTATTATGCTTTTCCATATAATAGTGGAAATGTTCCACCACACATCCATCACGAAACGGCCAAGGTAGTGTGTGACAAGTGTGGAGGGCTTCCCCTTGCCATCAAAGCAGTAGCGAGGGCAATGGCAGGCATTACTGATGCAAAGGAGTGGGGCTTCGCTGTTCAAAGGCTGCCAAACGCCAACAGCAAAGGCGATGAAGCTGTCTATGGTCGCCTAAGGTTGAGTTACAACGCACTTGCCAGCTATGGCGTTCATCTCCAATTGGGGTTTCTATACTTAGGTGCCGCCTTTTTAGAAGACGAAGTTGTTCAGGTGGAAAGCCAGGCGATTTTGTTGTGGATGGGAGAAGGGCTTCTTGTAAACAAGAACCCATTCGAGAAAGAAAGAATGTATGTCAACATTTTGGCGGATCTTGTTTGATCGGACCGACCTTGAGAGACGTGGATAGAAGCATTGTCTCTTTCAGGATGCACGACGTTCTACGTGGATTGGCAATACAAATTGCTGAGGAGGAAGAAAACTTCTACTGCCGGGTAGGTAAGGGTTTGACAGCTTTGAATGAAAATGAATTTTCATCGTGCAATCGCATTATGTTGAACGACAACTATCATTTGAGTTCACTTTCAGAGTCATTGAGAGCTCCAGAAATATCGTCATTGCTATTGGCCAGAAATTATTTCACAGAAATTCCCAAAAAGGTGATTGGGAGTATGATGTCTCTAAAGATTTTGAATTTGACAGGCTGCAAGTCTCTCCGGTCATTGCCAGAAGTGTGGGGTGTTTGAAACAGTTGGTATATCTGAGCTTAGCAAGAGTGCCCATTAAAAGGTTGCCTGCATTTTTTACAAATCTCGCAGCCCTCCAAATCCTGGTGCTTGAAGGCTCTGAAATCACGGAATTGCCATCTGACCTTGACAGGTTAAGATCATTAAGTTATCTAGCCCTTGGGAAGTGTCGTGAGTTGAAATGTGTACCATGTAGTATTTCAAAGCTCACTACCTTGCAGTGTTTGTACATCATGGGTTGCAGTAGTATGACGTGGACAACAGGTAAGCAGAGACCCCAAAAGGCGGCTTCCATGAACAGTTTGGGCAGTTTAACGCATCTCAAAAGGTTATATCTAGAGAACTCTGGAGAAACAATGAGCGAGGGAATGCTTGGGAGTCTGGTTGACATGGAGACCTTGGAATTGAGGCTTACTAACATGGAGAATTTACCCGATGGCATCTTTTACATTTCAAAGTTGAGAAAACTACACTTACGGTGCCGTGACATGGTTAGGATGCAAAGCAAATTCTGTGAATTTCATAATTTGACTATTCTTAAACTATGTAGCTGTGAGAATTGGATATTTATAAGTGTATTAGGTTGAAAAGGTTTTCTAAAGAGTTTGGTGCAACAGGGGTATTTCTTTTATTAGAATTTTTTTCAATAGTTGAGTTAAATGAATTAGAAGAACTATTCATAGTAGAAGAGGGTGCAATGCCTTTACTCAAAACATTTACTATAATGTTATGTGAAGTATTAAAGATGATCCCTGAAAATTACTGGAATCTCAAAGGAGTCCAAAAACTCAGAGTATATGGTTGTTCAATGATATTAGATCATTTAGAAAGTATGGAGAAAACAAATAAAAAGATAGAAGTGGTAACAATGTCCACTTCAGATACAAATCAAGTTAAAGAGAGATATCTACAAGTGAGATATTCTCTCTCTAGTTGGCTCTATAGTGAATTTTCTAGTAGTGAGCTTTTCCTTTTCCTTAGAGATTTAGATAGAACTTTATGATGTTCTATTATCAAGATTTGTAATTAGTGTTTCCAAATGTTTATCAATATTTATACATGAAAAGTATATAAACAAGAGCCACGATGTGGCAATGTCCCTGACATTGCAGTTGAAAATGATGCTTGTATGCAGTGCATTTTGTAATTTGAGATGATGGAAAGCAACTTATCTTAATTGTTGTAGTTGATGGTTGTAGTTCATTGAAGACATTTATGCTAAATTTATTGTGCAAGATGGCGGACGTCATTTGATGTTTGAAGTTTTGAACTACCCTAAAACAAGAAATAACAGTGTAACAGAAGGGCTTATCGTCTATTATCTTATAGTGTAACGCAAGGGCTTATAGTGTAACAGAAGGGCGCATGTCTAACACCAACCAGACAAGGGCTTATGTCATTTGCTTATACTGTAACACAAGGGCTTATGTCTAACACCAACCATACAGTGACTTTGTGAATAGAAAAGATTGTCAGTTACTGCTGCACCGACGTTTTTTCCAATCTATAAATATATCTAAATCTCTAAATAACTAGACTTATTTCTGCCCTCCCTATAGATATTTGTCGAGCAAGTTCCTCAAAGCCTATATATAGCTGCACTCGAAGTCTGCACCTTTCAAGTAAGTTTCTAGATTTAATTAAATTGCACTATCACAGGTACTGCGTCTTTGGCGGAAGACATGGTATTTTCATTAGCTCCCAACTTCATGAGCAGCGGGATTCTTTCACAACTCATCATCATAGGTAAACGAATACAAAAATTATTTGGAGAAAGTATTAGTGGCACAACGTTCTAAGAAAGAAATAATGAAAATAACAATGGAGAAGAGAGAAATTGGAACAAGCTCTGCAATCCTGAAAAATGTGAATGAATGAATTCGAATTACAAAAGAGATGAATTTATATCTCTTAGAATAGAAACTAATCTAGGCTTAACTCAGAATAAGAGCTAGTGGAGCTGAAGATAACTTGCTCCTAAATAGAAAAGTGCACCCTTATCTCTATAAAAGTGGATCTAGTTCCTATAAAGTAGGAACAGGAGCACTAGTGCGCTCTTAGGCATGAATTTACACCAGCTCATCCTCATTCTTAACATTGACAGGTTGCACCATTTCTAGACCCACAATTTTTGTTGGCCAATATCCAATTTCTGTTTCCTTTTAGTAGCTTCAGGCATCATCATTGTTTTATTTTACTTTATCCCTGAATGACTATATAATGTATGGTTTTAAACCTATTGCAAATAAAATTTCAAGTTGCAGGGTGTGTTAATTTACTTTAATCAGCGATTCACATGGACTAAGGCTCCCTTGTATTTCTGGAAATGTAGGTACATGGAAATTTGACAACACAGCTTGATAGGAAACATTTGTTTTCACTCATGATAAGCGGGGATACATTGAAGAGCTCATGAATCACATTGATCGTTAATTTTTTGCTTCCCTCAAACAAGTTTATGAATTTATTTATCCTTTCAGGTTCTGATATTCACCAACTCCTGAGCATATAATTGCAAGGATTACACAGATTTGGGAACACGCTTTGAAAACTTTCGGATAAAAGTGCAGGCTTCACATACTTCATCAATTAAATTAAAAGAAACCCATAGACATATTTCAGCACGATTTAGGTCATCATTACAAGACAGAAATGAAACATAAAAGAAAAACCTGTAGATTGCGAATTCCTACAGCTAACTATTCTAGGAAAGGGATTTTAAAAGTGTTGCTGGAATTTTATTAATTTCATAAAGACATTTTTTCAGTAAAATCTCTATAATATTTCCAAATATCTCTTCTCGACTCTGGTTCTTTGGAGGTTTTACTGGTCTAGTCGAACTAAGTCAGAAGACTACATCAGATCTTCAAGTTACTGTTTGGCAACTTCTTGATGTTTTGGGGGTCTCATGTACAATGTTTGCAAGCAAATGATAATTAGTTTGGTCATGAACATTAGAATTTGGCATGAAACCAAAGAAGCACACTAGAAAACAGAAACATACAGCCATTTGAATGGCATTGAACGGATATATTTTCATTCAAGATAAATTGAAATATCTTGGAAAGAGGAAAAAGAAATTGATCATGTAAAAAAAAAAGAATTCGGTCAGTGAAACTACATATGTTCTTGTAATTTGAAAGTTTGTACATATTAACAAAATCATGTTTCATGTTTTAAAATAGCAGTTACAAAAGCTAAGCTGCCATAGTTTCAGTATTTTAAGCCATTTAAGAAAGATGCAATGTACAAAGACATAGCAGTAACAATAATTTAGTTCAATTTGTTTTGTTGCCAAAGCCAAATAAAGTAAACGAGAAGCAGATTATGTTAACAATGTTAATGGAGGATGTGCTATCCAATGAAACTCTCAAAGTGCAGAAGCCTCCTTGCAAAAATACCAAAAAGAGGAGTTGGGTTGTTTATGAGGACTCGAAAATGCCAGCCATTTTCAAAATTAAACTTCAGAATGGCAAAACTGTTGCTGCAACAGAATCTCCAAAAAATTGTTACCTGCAAATTGCAAAAATATAGTGAGGAACTTTGTTTACATGAGAAAAAGGCAGAGTGCATCGAACAGTGACATGTTATGTAAATAACTATGCATTTTTTACTGATATAATAATCAACTATAAAAGCTATGCAGTTTACTTAATCGTGTTTTGTCTTTGAAGATGAAAATGCAACGGTTTCTTCGTAGTCTATGCAGCGCTGCGCAAGCCCATTTGATTTTTTTTTCAGTTTGACAATTGAACTGTGGGCAGAAACATATTGGCCGTGTGTTGCAAATGTTTTTTCATGAAGCACAGACATTTAAGAAAAAAAATAGATCATAAAATATACTCTGGTTTAATTGTATTTTGTTAGAACATAGGTTGTTTGCAGTTACCTGAGCTGTTTCATTGGTAGAAGCAAGCCTGGAAATCTGCCACATGAATTTGGAATTTGATCTAAATCTTTTTAGAATTTTGATTCAAGTATTGAAAGTCCAATTGCGAATTGCAAGAATGAGAAGCTGTGTTGTGTGTCATTTTTGCATGGCTCAAATCCCCTAATTGCGCCGATACATACTTAAAAAACCCTTCGGAATGCAATTGACAAGAATCTAGAAGTTGCAGACAGTGCATTGTGATGACGAAAAAAAAATCCTATATTTGTTACAGAAAAGATGCATTGCATGCTAAAGCTAACAAATTTTCTATTTGTTGTGTGTCTGAGATGAAGAAACAACCAGCCTCGAACACGACGCTGAGGGATGCATGAATACCAAAACAATAAGCTCAATAAACATTCTACTTAATCACAAAGAAGCATAGACAATGATAAATGAAACTTCTAAATACAATATACTATTTTAGGCAACTAGAACTGCAATTGCTTACAATAAGAAAATGAGAAAAGCAGTAAAGAGGATATATGAAGTGGGGGCACAAATATTAGGACAAAACTGCCCTCCAATAATATTATGTTAGTTGCAGCAGATATGCATATTGTGCGAAACAGTACATCATAGTAACAAAAACATTTGTTTTGCTTGCTGGAAACCTTATCTTCAGTTTTATTGTTGAGCTTGTCAAAAGGACCAAGTCAGTAAACGGTTCTGTTTACTAGACCATAATCAAGCAGTTGACTAGACTAGGGTTACAGGAAGTTAGTTTTTTTTTCTCAACATTTACCTCCATATATATCTGTTTTTCTGAACGTTTACCTCTATATATCTTTATCTATCTAAGGAAGTAAAGTCAACCCTCCATTTCTTTAGAAACTCTTAGCTATATTTTTCCAGGTATTTTAAGCATTCAAATTGTAGCTATATCTTTTGGGAATATTAAGCATTCAAATTTTGTTGCAAACATGTGTTTCTTCGTCATTAAGAACTTTCAATTATTTTAGACTCTTCTTTCTCATTAAGAACTTTCAATTATTTTAGACTCAAGAGAAGAGCATTACAATTAGTTCGAGGAGATCAAGCAAAATTAGCAATCTGCTTGAACAGATGAAGGCATCCTCAACCACTCATAAGAGTACTCTTCCCCAAAATCACCCAGTTGTTCCTAACCATTTATTCAAGTCTCCTTAACTATCTTCATATATTCAAATTCACCACCAAAGACAAAGACACAAGTTTTTTTTATATTTTGAAAATTGTGCAGTTTATCTTTTTAAAAATGGTGCTCTTTACCCCTCTTTTCTGTATTCGAGGTCCACCTTCAGTCCACCTTCACTATTTTATTATCACAAGTTTTTTGAAGGAAAAACTTTCGAGAAAAAACCCAGCATAGTAGTGGACGACATCTTGAGTAAACCCATAGCCATCGGTGCTATCAGTGTAGACTAATGCCCCTTTCCAGGAATTTCACACTGGACTAACGTAAGCAAATGCCCAAGAATACTGACTAATAACCAGTTTAAGCTAAATCTGTTGTGACTATGCAATAAATGAATATATGTTCACTTCAAAGAAGCACATTTTTAAATTAGCATGAACATATGAGGAAAAAAATCTCATAAATAAACATAAAAACATGACTTCAAATAATCATATTTTTAAACAACTATGAACCGACAAGGAAAAAATACCTCAGACATAAATATAAAAAGAAAGGCATTTTGCAACTAGGGAGAACTGTGTTCATAGATGTTCAATGTTGAGCTTAAATCTCACCCAATAGAATAATTAATTATTAAACTCCACTTTCCATTCCGGTTCCCTTCCCAAAATTCGGAACTTCAGTCCACAATTTGCATAAAAAATGCCTAAAATGATAATTTTATGGCAGAAAACAAACCATTGGTCATTTAAATCAACACACATCGAAAGAATTCAGTTTGCGCGAAATTTCAAAGATTTTGCATGAAAACACGCAGTGAAGACCAGCGATTCAATTAATTGAATTCAAAACCTCACATTGCATTTTACAAACACGCGGACACAATCAAATAATTCATAGTCCAGCTTATTTCCACAAGACCAACCAGGTTTGCAAATTCTGTCAGCTAGGCAAGATGGTCAATGATCAGCATTGTGAAAATTCAGAGTGTAAATTGTAAAATAGAAGCCAGGGAATGTTCTTATAAATTTAGCTATGCAAGAGTAATGGATGAAACATGTTCAAATTCTAAAAAATGTTTATTTCAAGGTTTTGGTAATAGGAGGTGGTAATGTTTCTGACAACTTAAATGAATTCTCCAATTTCAGATAGCTATCTTTCAAAGACTGGAACATCAAACATGAGATGAGATGATAATTATGGCTCCAGCCACTTTGGCTATTACTGAACTGATATATGTTCAAATTAATACTAATGACTTATTTCCTTTTTAAATGCCCGCACTGCAATATCATCTTCTACAAGGAGCTAGGATTGAACTGATATACCTTAAAATGAATACCAAAGAGCTCTCTCTTTTCTAAATGCTTGTGTTGGAATATTATCTCCTACAGGGAGCTAAGATTGGCCTTGTGCTAGGGTATTTTGTCAAGTTTCTGGTACAGGTTGGCCTTGTGCTAGGGCATTGTTTCAGGTTTCTGGTACAGATTGCCCTTATGCTAGGGTATTGTTTCAACTTTGTGGTAGATGTTTGAAGGAAGATCTGAAAAGCAAGACCTTGTTCTAGGTTCTAGGGTATTCTTTCAAGTATCCGGCACATGTTTGAAAGGTTGTCTTTGTTAGGGTATTGTGTCAATTTTCTGGTACAGCTTTGAAGGTTTGAAGCAAGGCCATGTTGCGATGCAGGTCTGGCTTGCTTTTACTTTTGATTGGGACACTTTCAGTTTCTTGGTCATAGGCAATCTACTATTGAAGAGTCTAATAGCATGAAGCTGAGCGAAAATGTGTTGTGAATTCAACTTGCATGATTGAGAGGAAGGTATCTTGGATAGTATATAAATTAGCCGCAGCAAACACTGAGTCAATTTTTCTTTAACATGGCAAAACAAAAATATGTTTAGGTTAACAAGCTGGAGTCAGTTATATATGATTTAAGTGTGGAGCATATGCAGAGTTAGGCTATTTGGCAGAGCAGTTGTTTGTGCAATGGAGTGGGCTTATGAAAAAATGTCACTTTCATATAAAAGAAAAAATAACTCTATACTATGCTGCCAACTATGTGGAGACAGTTATTGGTCAATGGAATTGAACAGGGCAACCAAACCAATTCGACAAAAATGTCAAAATCATGGGCTTCTAAAGGGCGAAGCTGCAACTAGAAGTGTAAAATGCAAAATGGAAATAATTCAAATGCTGTAAAAACTTTGCAAACGATGGGATATTTTTTACAGACCTTTTGCTCAGAATTTTTTTAAGTCGATTATTCTGTTGTTTATGGCCAAAGTGAAAAGTCCTTGTTGATTGAATCTGCGGAGATGGTAAACAGTCGAAGAAACTGTTTTGCAATATTGTTCGTACGATACAACTGCAACAGATGGACAATATTCCTTTAGCTGGGTCCTTGGGAGAGTGCATTCGATAACTCCCTCATCTGTTTCGATAACTCCCTCATATGTTCATATGTCATGGTTGCAAAAACAACAGAATGTTGTGCTTTGAATTATAGGGAGCTTGCATTCTGCACATGTGCATTGGAAAGGCGGTACAAAGGCATTCTTAATTTTGAGTTTTCCAAATATATGTTGGAATTTTGAACACAAGAAATAGGAAAAATGTGACATTAAGTAGGATAAAATAGAAGTTTTATGACCTAATCAAAGATAGATGAAACTGCAGCATTCAATGTGAGTATGCAAACTGTGTTTTTCAAATTGTTATTTGAGATGCCATCGACGTGACAGAAATCTATGTCTCTTGTTTTAATCGTTGTTACAGATTAATAGGAAAATGAAACTTGCAATGGAAAGGAATTTTTGGACATGTTGCAAGAACATGTTCATTTTCACTGATTTCGACAAGGAAATCTATTCACTAGATCAATACAGACAGCAATCAAATCTACTTGAGTGCAAGAGTTAACAGCAATTGAAAGTTGTCCATGGTCAAAGAAAAATGAATAGGTGAATAAAATATTGGTTAAGCTTGTGAGGAAAAGCAGAATAATGTTTAGGCATGAAATAAGTTGCAATTGAAAAAAATTGGATTGCAATATCAGTATTGAAAGAGAAATGCAAAATGATTTTAACTATGTTTTCAAATCTGGATTGTTTACGTCCAGAATTCTGTAAATGGACAATGAACATAGAAAAGGAAATGTTTTTTCATAACACTACTTCAAATTGCATAGCAAAAGGCATTCTTGATAGCTCACATGTGTTTTTGCTTCAATGGCTGGCAGCAAGCAAATTCGTCATTCAAAGGATCGATAAATGTCGCCTGGGAGGTCTTCATCAGGTGGCTGCCTTTTGGACCTGGTCTGACAATGTTTTTGATTAAATAAAGAGGAGGTTCGTCCTGTGCAAGTTGTTGTTGCACCTGTAGAAAAGTGGTTGTTAAATCCTTTAGCCGAAGCAAATTTTGTTTTGACAATGCAATTTCAATTCCTTCAATATCTCCATGCTTTGTTGTCAAGTCTTTTGAAAAGTTGTTAAATCGTTTAGCCGAAGCAAGTTTTGTTTTGACAATGCAATTTCAATTCCTTCAATATCTCCATGCTTTGTTGTCAAGTCTTTTGAAATGCTACTTGAAGAATGCAAAGATCTTAGCATATTTATGACACCAGAACATGCAATAGTGACGCCTGCAACAATATTGTGCGCACACGAACAGGGAAAAAAAGGAACAAGAGTTAGACAAGTTTTTTGAAAACTAAAGCTAAAAACTAGATATGGATGACATTAAGGAGAGCTTATCTCAAATAGGCGATATCAACAATGTCTAGGAACTATGGCGGTGCAAGAATGTTTGAAGGGTGGTGTATGCGATGCACATTAATTCAGTGTGCATTAATTCATTGTAACAGCTGCCCCCTCATGAGAGATAGGTTAATGGTGATGGGATCTATGTTAAGGCTCATCCCAACAATAAAGGTAGACATCTAGTATTTTATGAAAACAAAATTAAGATTTGTTTTAGTGCTAACTAAGAGTAAGAGTAAGCATAGAACAACGAACTTCTAAGGGTTGCTGGGGAATTTCGGGAATCATAGAAATGCCACACCATGATGAACTTCGAAGGGTTGCTGGGGAATCATGAAGGGCAGGGTCAGAACCATGGAAAATAAGTATAAGAACAGAGAGGGCATAAAAGAAAACCAAAATGAAAATGGTGAAAAAAAAATGAATGAGAGCAGAATGAGATGTCATAAACATATTTGGACAAGACATGTGTGCAAGTAAGAGAAACCTATAGAAATATGTTAAAATTAACTAATATGATTTTATTACCAAAAAAAAATTGGAATTTATGTATAAAGAAATATTATACATTCAATGAGTAAGAATATTTTATGCAAAGATACATTTATTAGTAAGAATTTAAGCGGTAGTGACTTCTTTATTTCTATTCAAATATGACTTTTACCTTTAATGTTTTAAAGTGTTTTCTCTCTCTCATATATATATCAAAATTGTGTTGTTCTGCATATATTTTATAATTGAAATTGAGTACAGAATTAGAGCATTCAAAAGTGATATGCATTCCTAGTTTCCAGCAAAGATGTCAAGGCATTTCCATACACACGAATCATAAGACTGACAATTATGGATTTTAATTGAACGAGATTTAGTTACATATGTAATGTATCATTGCTAACCGAATTATTTGTCATCTAGCCTATACATATAAATATATGTCACAAGAGATTAAACTAGAAGTTTATATGAGGTTGTACAGTTTTCAACTGTCAAACGAATTAATAAATCATATTATATCAAGACCAACCGAATCACTTGAATAAGGCTTCTATTTGTATAAATGAGTGCTTATGGAATTCGTGTGAATTAACTTCAAGGGTTTTGTTAAAAAAATAAAAAATAAAAAAAATTCAACTTTTAGTTATACAACTAACCGGACAATCGGAATCCGTCTAGAGGAATTATCAATCCAGAACAAACTGTAAAACTAATCAAACTCTCTTAAATTGTTTATATTCTGTTGGTGGAGACTTTAGAGAACTAAATAATTGGATTTTGAAGAATATTTCTTTCAATCAATAATAACGGGACATTGTCTTCTTGGCAAGAAAGTAAATTATAAAAAATATATATTTTTCTAAAAGAAAAAGTAATAATGGGTTGCTGAATTTTGGATTATTTATTTTATGTAGATTCAATTTTAAAATCTTTTTTTTAACCATGGGAACAGCAACCGCTTAAGGATATATCCAACAGCCCGCAAGCTAGAAAAGAGGTTTGTTCCATATTTGGGATCTTTTAGTTTTACTTTTGTGTGCAACCCTGCATGGATACGTGGTAGTGGGAAAAGGAATTCAAAAAGTTCAGGTTACTGTGCTTTAATGTGTTTATGTTTACTCTTTTCCAGAAATACCCCTCAGTTGGTCCTTATTTCAATCCAAACAAACCAGAATCCTTTACACCCTCGTTAAATACAAAGGACTATTTCCAAAGACAATATAAAAGTCAGTCTAATCTACCAAAATGCTTAACAACATTATCAAGACATTTGATAAAGAGTTTTCAGAATAGGGGCTACAAGGAATGAAAGGTAAAAAAGGCTTTTCATAATGTTGAAAATAAATAAAAAAAGAAAAGTGAGAGAAATGATATCGAAAATAAAGTGATGACCCCTTATATTCATGGCGCCTTGAAGAAGATTGCTAGAATTCTCAAAAAAAAAAAAGATTGGTACAATCTTCCATCCTCTGAGCACCATTAGAAGCCTTCTTAAATCTGTGAAAGACCTCGTGGATCCCATGTTACAAAAAGGCATTTATAGCATTCCTTACTCATGCGGCTTTAAGTACATTAGTGACAATGGGAGATCTTTTCAAGTTCAAATCAAGGAACATAAAGTGACAATCATCCACAATCGTCGCTCGTAACTTTATAATACTAAACATAATATCATGATTTCAATGATGTTATGAATCGAACAGAACATTGGGAGGCCATGGTCATCCGCTCTCAAAGGATTCCACTTTATTTTCTTGTTGTACTTTCCTGTCACAAAACCTCACACTGTCTTTCTAGTGTCACGTCCACATTTTGACCCCCTTCGCATTAACTCATAAATGATGTAAATATTGATATTTAATCATGGTGAGGAGCTCAAGGCCAAGGCCCCACTATTGATTTAGCGTTTTATGTATCGGCAATTAAAAATAGATGTATGTGGTTCTTGTGCTAGATAGGCACAATGTAAATTAAGACATCATGTAAATACGAATTTTAATGAAAAGCCCACAACTAGCTATGCAATGCAACAAAGAGATGGGGACATGATTCTACAAGGAATAGGGAGGGAAATTATTCAAACCCTTGAGCCAATGGTGATAAGCCAGATGTCAATGAATAAACCCTCAACTACCCATTCTGACTTATGCACCCAATCATTTGATTCTTCCAGAAATTGGTTGAGGCAGTTAATGCCTTGGGAATGAAGAGGCATGGCAGCCAATTTCGTGCATGGGCAAGCCATCAACTTGGGAAAACGTACTTTTGCTTCTGGGGCAAGAAAACACCCACGAAATGGTGCCCAAAGCCATTCTAAACCCTGAGTCTTTCCTCCCTCACGTAGTCTGAGCTAGCTGGGCTTTCCCCATCACTTTTTTTACCAATTTCCTGCATTTTTCCATAGCTGGGAGCTCGTTTTTGTGTTGCACAGTGGTTGGGAGAAAGGGAGTCACGTTTTGTGGGTTTATAGAGGTCGTTTTTGCCCCTGAAATGCAGAAAAAATGTTTTCTGAAAACGAATTTGCTCTCCCAGGGTTTATTCCCCATCTACCAGTTCGTTTTGGTCGCCCACGTTTTTCAACACTTGTGTTTTGTTGTAGGGTGCATCCCTGTGTTGGTTGGAAATTATGAGCAAGAATTAGGAGTGGAAGTGGACCAGAATTGGCTTGATAAACCTAGTGAGGAGGTAACCTCTCAAGAGTATCAAAAGGGCTGGTTGCTCTTCTATGCACACCTTGAAGAACACTAGAATGGAAGGTATGGCCTGAGGGACTGTGTATTAGTGAAGGGAATACTTTCTTATGCCAGGTGTGTAGGTATTGTGGGGACCAAGCTAGATAGATCTTGCGGAGGGTGCCCATATCTCTATGGATGATCCCACTAGCTTAGCAATTCTTCCTTCCATTACCTAACAGCCTGATAAACCCAACTGTAGCTTGGCTTGGCTGATTTGGTGTATCTTTGAGCTATGTGTGAGTTTGTTGTTCCCTGATTCCTTGTAGAGATCATGCCCAGCTTGGGGGTGGCAGTGTGTTGAGATATTGATGATCACAACTGGTCTATGGATGGGACGTTGCAGTTGCATAACCAGTTGCTTGGGACTACTTTGTTATAAGATAAGTATTCTCTTGTGTTAACTTTGCAATTATTTATTTGATGAATATCTTGAATGTATGATGGATGTGTAATTGAAATTACTTCCATTGTGTTTTCTTATAATTATACATTTCCATATGTCTTTTTATATTATGTGAATGCTTATTTAATAAGTTCATGGGGTTAGATGCCCGGTTTTAGTCGCGCTGGTATGATGGGAGGGAACATGACATCTAGCCAGGGTGTATTGAATTTCACCTTGGTTTTCCCTTCTATTTTGATTGCCACTATAAGTTCCTTATGGTTTTACTCACCACTCAGGGAAAAACATAGTTTCCGCAACTAATGTTAACCTCCATGAAATAAAATTCCTTTGGTATCTGAATTTATAGATTGTCGAAGAGATGAGCGGCTCTAGGAAATTGTTTGAAAGGGATCCATTTGTACTGATTTCTCCAGGAGGAATGCTTTTGGTTTCTAAAAACGGGTATAGTTGAGGCCGTCTTTCAAGTCATTTCAAATACTATTAACAAAAAAAAACATTTTTTACGCACAATGTTCAAATTTTAAATCAGTCTCCGAAGTGGTGGTTGGCTTCAACATACAAGACGTCGACCCTCAACTTCCGGGTCAAACTTATTTGTAGAAAGTTTTGTGGATTTTGCTCTTCGAGCTATTGATGCGCCATGGACTTTTTCACTGTTCATATATATTTCAGGGATGCTTCTATACATGGGAACCATGCTGTTGCTGTTTGATATGAGCCGCGTCTTCAAGCATCGCCCAACTCCTGGTTCAGTCTACCGAAGCCTACAAGTGTTCCAGAACCGCGGACAAGGCCACCTATGGCAAGGTTCATTTTCTTAAATTTCCAGTTATTTCTTCAGTTTTGTGAAAATTAAAATGCGATGCCTAAATAATGTCAAGGCACGAAACATAAAGAGCAGCATAGTACGATTGTCATCAATGCCTTGCCTTTTCCTTCCACATGAACCATGCAAGGTCCACGAAAGAATGGAATTTTTAGTTTGTTCAACTGTTCAGAAAACCTTATCTAGTTAATCTTCAATTATCTTAAAACCAATGCCATGAAAGATTTATTTGTTTGTTATAAAAGTTTAGCATATCACTTGATTTAGCAATTCTACATTTTCTCTATTTGTTTTAATCACTATCAAAATTCTTTGTTCCCTCAGTGTGAATCGTGATGTTAAATACTGGATATTTCTTTGGGTTCAAATCAAATAAGCAAGAACATGCCATACATGCATGGACAACCCAAAAAGAGAAAAAGGATGGCTAATACTGATTCATGATCTGTCTGGTTCCCTAGTGGCAGCTGCATCAATGGTGACTCCATTTGTTCCATCTCATGGCACAGATCATGTCAGTCGGTCAAATCCTGGAGGTTGGCTAATTCTAAGGCCGGGTCCCCAGGGAGGGAACACATGGTTTCCATTAGGCCGTTTAGAAGCATGGCGAGAACATGGCAGAAAAGGTGAGAATGGTTGCAAGTTTAAGGTTATGGAGGAAGGAGGTGGATTTAATGGGATTGGAAATACAATCTCATTTTCCAGAATGGTGATAAACTGTCCCAAAGGAAATGGGGACAATGTCAAGATAAACATGGAACTTCCTATTCCAGGAGGTTTCATAATGAGTGTAACACCTGTGAATGGTAAAAAATGGTAAAGCTAAATGCAGTAAACTTGAAGTTCAATTGACAATGAGACATGTTACATGCTTAGGGGATGCTGCAGTGTTCATGGCACTTGCGGCTACTGTGGATTTGAGTGTGGATGCATGTCATCCTTTCTCTAGAAGGTTGACCAAAGACCTTAGTCTTTCTTGTGCATTATTGTGATTTAAGATTCCGATCAATAATTTCTCTATGGTATGGTTGCAGACTTGCAGTGAATATGTTGGTGAGTTTCATTTTGAGTTGAAGATCCGATGGTTGACTTGAATGGATCAACTTCAAGGGATTCAATGCATGTTTGAAAACGTTTTACTTATAGAAGGGTTACCAAATTTCTATTTCAAATGGAAAACAAGATCAAAATTGGATTCTCGTACAATATGTATTATTTTTGTCTCTTCAAATATATTATTTTTGTCTCTGAAAATATTTGAAGAGTGACATTACTTCATGCTTTTCAAATAAACTTTAAAGCTTCTATATAAAAGCCCTTCTCAATAAAGATTATCCATGCCTATGATATGCTTGCATTGATAGCATTGTTTGGTTCATGAATTTCCAAAGAGAACTTCTCTTCCGGTTTCATTAATATTCATATTTTCAAGGGAGAAACCGAATGTAGAAAACAAGATGTCTTTTTTATATGATACCTCTTTGCAGTATATGTTATTTTCATTTTGTTTCCTCTTTAGTATGTCATTTTTTCCTTTGGAAAAATGAAGTTCATTCTTTAGAAATTGGTTATTAGATTTCAAAATTATGATCCACATGTTTTATTTTTACTGTTGTATCACTGAATATTTGCATTATCCTATTATTGTGTCAAATGATAGTTCCTGAGGTGGAATATTAGATAAAATCTAAATAATTTAAATATAATAGTAAAAGGTATTTATTTTAATTAAAATTTGATTTATTTTCTCTTTCCCTTATTTCGAGGATGGTATCCAGGGAAATTTTAGAATTTTCAAAGTAGAAAGCTATGTCAACAACTTATAAATAGATTAGCTCATTTAATAATCACTAAGAACAACCTATCACATAATGAGATTTGAATAATGATCAGCAAATGGTTATTTTCCTTCAGAATTACTTAGATGAGTAATAAATTTCTGTTATATTTCTTCCTATTTTGGCCTTAGATTATGCAGAGCTTGGAAGTTGGAACAACCCTGGACTCTGGAGATGTGATTGTCTGCTTCTCTATCGTTGGCAAGGATCACACTTGATGCCAATCTTCAATATATCCTTTTTCACACCTTTTTCAGAAGAACAATTGACAAATGTTGTAATATGTTGAGAATAATTCAACACGGCTTGCAAAAAGAGATCATGGTTTTCCTTGCAGGATTTTCCTTTTGAATCATAAGAAGTTGGTTACTGGATTCGACCTTTGTACCATAAAATGCCATTCTTCCATGAAAAATTAGGCCTTCGAATGATGGTTTTACATTTCATCAATAATATTTCAGATTTCATAATGTTTTACATATTATGCTTGAACATTGTGATCTAATCTGAGATATTTCCATTTCATCAATAATATTTCAGATTTTAGGATGTTTTACATATTATGCTTGAACATTGTGATCTAATCTGAGATAACAACAAAGATATAGCCTAAAGTTGACTCATCCAATATTGTAATTTTTTTCTTTCTTATAAAGAATCTCAAAGCGAAAGGCTTGAAGTTTACTAACTCATGATTCATATATGAAGAAACATATGCTGTTGGTTGTTTTGTTGATTGAGTGTAGATTAGGTAGTAGGAAGGAATGTTGTTATATTTCCTATCCAAATTCAAATTTCACTATATAATATGTTATATAACCGATATTTCCTTAATTCTTCCAAAATATTAGAAATCTGTATTTTCTAAGTGAAAAATAAATAAATTTAGCTACCAAAATTAAACTTCACAAAGAATAACTATGGAGAAAGCATTGTATCCATTTTGATAAGGCACACATGATTGTAAATGTTTATCTATCACGAGTTGACCTAGTTGTTTTTATCGGGTTTTATGACTCAAACTTTCAAAGGCTTTAGGGTGGCCATCTTGAAAGAGGATTGCTCCTGTTCCGATGCCTGAGTCATCGCACTCCACAACAAATAATTTGGAGAAATCTGGAGTTTTGTAAATAACATAATTTATTTTAACATTTTAATAGAAGCAAAATTTCTAATAGATCTCCATAATAGCTTATAAGTTTTAAGAAGCCCCTTTAACTGGGCGACAGTGTTGGAAAATTGACAAATTGCTTTAACATTTGTATAATTAAATTTTACTCTAACTTTTGTATGAATAAATTTTACTCTATAGATGATGTCTATATATTTATTAGTCCCTACCGTAGGAAAAGACTATATGTTCCACTATTTTGAATTAGTCTGAAAACACTACATTGCAAAACATCAAATTCTATAAAGTTAAACGAAATAATTTTATTTTTGAATATTTTTAATTAAGATTTTTCTCAATGTTTAGTGGACAATGGTTGAAGATTTGACGTTTTTTTATCATTGCACAGATTAACAAAAAATAAAAATACCCCATACATAACTTACCACTTTACAAAGTTTGAAAAATATTCATATGACATTATTATATTCATAAAATCGGACGCGTGGATTTTGTGGGTACAGATGTCTAAATTTCATCCTCTACAACTTTTGCGTATCAAATCAGTCAATTGAAAACTCTATATGCATGTATGCACTGTTCAACCTTTTTAGTAGGTTTGGGTTGTTGTGCCACCAAGAAGCTCTCTTCTGGTTATCAGGCCTAGACGTCTCAGGTTGGGCTCACTCTCAAAGCCATTTTCAATTGGGGTTCTCTTGCGTATTTGAAGTCTTTGTGTTTTTTCCCTTTCTTTTTGTGATTTCTTTCTTTGAGGATTATTGTGCTCATATGGCTGTTGTGTTTTGTAGCTAAATATGACAGATAATGGAGATAACTGCTTGTTCAGAATCCAGACGCGGAGGCTGCAGAATGGAACCTGTCTCAACGACAGTGTTGTGCCTGTGAATGTGCAGACCCTGGGTGAGCTCCATTTACTGCAACGAAAGAAATATGTGCCTACGTCTCCTAGTAAAGGAGCTATGTGGGGGTTTATTGCTCAGTTTCCGAGCAAGAAAGGAAAAAGCAACAACTGCAGTCCATCAAGTTTTTTATTTTGTTGTCGGTGTTGTTATTTTCATTGAACATAAATGAGAGAATGGCTTTTCCCAAGAATGAAATCTTAATTGTTCTATTTTATGTTTGCAGTGCTTCTTTGGCATCTCTTACCAAGGAAACAACCCAAAAATTGTAAGGGGACATCTCGAAAGAAGGTAGTTTCCCAGTCTTCTGTCAACAACCTTCCTTTGGCTAAATTTACGACTAGTGATAGTGCTTTGAAGTTCACACATATTCTACACAACCTGTCAACGACGAGTTAGATTTTATTTAGGGGATTTCGACATTTGTCACGCCTGTCATACATTGTTTTGAGTGCAATTGTATGCCAGTAGCTAAAATGCCATGACATTTGATCTTTTGATTAAATACTGTAAAGATGGAACTCTATGTGAGTGGATACATCTCATGGTATTTTATCATGTGTCTTACATGGCACTCTCCAACGGAAGTAACTCGAATTGGTTATAAAAAGAAATGGCTAAAAATAAACCCCTGCTCTTGCGGCCCTTATAGGATATTATGTATATAGAGGAGTAATCGCTTATGCCAGATAAATTGAATCTTCCTTTCTTGCTACAACAGTGGGTTTTTTCCTTGTGCTGTAATTGAGGTGTTAAATTCTGATGTTATTTGGAACTTTTATGAATCAGATTCCATTTTGTAGATGGAAAATTTAATTTTTTTCAATATTTCCTGGTCGAGTGTGGGTTTTCCAGTGCAAATAGCCTGGTTTATGTGATACAATCCTTCACATCTTAGGTGGTTTTGGTATGTTGACCTGTGCCCTACTTTGTGGGCCATCTCAAATGGTTTTGGTGTGGTGGTATGTCCTCCTTTGTGGGCCATTTTTTATTGTGACAATTTTATGTTATCGCTATGTATATCTTATAGTAATGGCGTATCTCTACATGACCAATTCCCAATTCCAACTAGTCTCCCTTCAACATGCATGAAAATTGGATCATTTTTACTCATTTGGCTTCTATGTTGTGTTGTTTGAATGTAAAAATTTCAGAGTTATACTAACAAGCCATTAAATATGAGAAGGGGTTGTTCATAACATCGACTGGTGCTCTTACTACACTTTCAGGATCCAAGACTGAGCGTTTTCCCAGAGATAAGCGTGTTATCCCGATTCTGCCTAAAACGAAAACAAATAAACATAAAAATGAATAGGACTTTTGCTCACAAAAATACCATATTTGCGTTGTAATTCTGATCCTGATCCATATTTCATACATGTTATTCCTCAGATATGGAGCAATCAATTGTGCGCATAAACACATCCAAGCACAATATATACTGTATTTGGGGACGCTATATATAAGTAGTTGAAAATCCATGATGGTTAAGAGATCAACGTGCTATTCTTAAGTAACATCTTTAATTTATTATATTCTTATCTAAAATTATGCTCGCATCATTTTTTATTTTTAATTAAAAATCTAAAAACTCAGGAAAGCCTGGCCGTATCCAACCAAATGGTTTCGAGTTTGATACCATAATATTAAAAAAATATTTAGGATTCCCATTCTAATTGAAGTAGTTCCAATACTATATTAAATGCACTAATGTGACATTAAGCCCTTAAAAACATTGCAATAACTTGATAATATATAGATTGTAAATTTAATTGATACCCAAGGGATTATTTTAAGAGCCATTCCTTGGATTCTATGAAGGCTCCAATTTTCAATGTCACCTTGAATGAGCATGAAGCATCACATTAGAGAAAGAAAAAAATGTATGTTTCACTTTTATTTTAAATATACACATTTAAATTACTGACTCGACAAAAAGAAAGGGGAGGTTTCAAAGGTTGTTGTCTATTGATATAAGTTTTATGATATGGAAGAATGGTAGTGTGCCATTTCAATGTTAGTGTATGTATGGGTATTTATATTGTGTTATGCATTTTAAGTAGAGTGTTATTTGATGTTTTGTTATCAATTGGCATTAGTTTGAGGTGTTGGGTGTTACTGAGGATATCCAAATTTAGGTGTTAATGGGCATCTACGTGTGGCGTTGTGTCACATGTTTGTATGTTAATGTTGTGCTAGGTTCAACAATTAAGTGGGGGTGTCACAATGCATGATGAAAGTGGTGTCAGTTAAGTGGTGGTGTCATGGTGTCACGATACTTGAGTGTAGAAGGCATACCTTCAACACAAATCATTTAATCAGAAGGATTGGTCCATAACCATTATAACTCCATTTATTTGATTTTGTTGAAAGGTATCGCAATGCTTGAGATGGAAATATCAATTTTTTGAACACTTCAACATTCTAAGTGCATAAAACATTGAAATTGGTACTCTCAAGTGTTTTGATATCTCTCAACTTTGAATGGATCATAGACATATAAGGTTAGGATGGGTTGAGCGGTATCAAAAAACTCGAGAGTACCAATTTCAATGGTTTGTGCACTTAGAATGTTACTGTTCAAAAAATTGATATTTACATCTCAAGTTTTGCGATACCTTTCAACACAATCAAATATATGGAGTTAAAATGGTTATGGACCAATCCTTGTGATTAAATGACTTGTGTTGAAGGTATGCCTTCTAGACTCCAGTATTAGTTAAATTCACAGAATTTGTTTTATGTCTCTTCTAGATTTTAGCTTGAATGATTTATTCACTTGTTTCAATTTGTAAACTCAAATGGCAGGGACTAAGTTGCTCGCGGCTCTTGTTATTATTAGCAATGACTCATAATGGGTAAGGAAATGCTAAAAGAAAATAAAATGGACAATAAAATATATAAAATAGATACCATGAGGTGAAAAAAAGTGAATATCAAAACATATATTATAAAATTTTGGTCAGTGGATTTTTTGAGTGATTTAAGAGTCGTTCAATTAAACTTTCATTTGAAATATCTTAATTTGATTCAAAACAATTTCTTCTAAAAGAAAGGAGTTTTATTGTAATCCTAATTGTTCATGGTTGTTTGGAAGAAGAAATATTTATTTTGATTCCCTTTGCTTAATCATTATATGAAAAATCTTTCACTCTAGAAAATATCCTCTTCCACCTCCAAACCGTCCACATTATATTGAATAAGTTATATCTCATTTGGATTTAGAGGCTCAATGATTCCTTGTTAATTGGTAAGTATGTAGTTATGAATGTCCCTCCTCTATAATATATAGCAAGTATTATCTTATTATAGATCTTAATGTCAATGTAGATATACTTTGACTTTTGGTGAAGAACATACATTGTAGAGATGTACAACTGCACACTTTGATCACATCAAAATGGTAAATCAATATCCTTCAACCCTAGAAAAGAGGTCCCCCGACAGTTATTGTAGCTATACAAACCATTTTTGGGGAGAGCATCCACTTTGTGGTGTTGATCTATAACATCCTAGATACCCTCTCCAACCACATCCACTCATTGAATAATAACCTTATTTTTACCTAGTGTAATCAAATCATTTAAATCACTTGCAAGAAACCAGATCCATAATTTTTTTAAAGTGTAGAAAACTTGGCGAATCTTACTAATTCTTAAATTTTCTCCCATAAAATGTTGGGCTATACCTTTCTAAAAATATTCAAATTTCTAAGGCTTTTATATAGTTTCTAGACAATTTTGGCCAATTTTAGAACAAAAAACCTTTATCCCGTGGAATTTGGGCTAACCAGTTTAGAAAAAAATGGAAATTGGCGAATAATTTTTTGGAAAACATGGTTAGAAATTAGCCCATGGACTAAATTTTGCCCCTAACATTTTCCTTGAATGAGAACATGACAGTGCTTCCCACTCTTTCTCTACCACATATGACTATATCCAAACTCAGGTTGCATCTCAAGCAAGCGTCGCAATTTACAACCGAGTGTCCCTATGACTCTGACTCTATCAAAAATTTCAATCTATATATCACTATGTCTACTCAAGTTGTATCTAGTCCATCAACATCAATCCTTTCATGGTACTTTCTAAAAAAAATAGTCTTCCTTCAAAAAATTAATAATTGCATCGAGAGGTGCATTTCTACAGCTCCGGTGGGGAGAAAGTGTCACTCTATCCAAAAAATTAAATTAAATGAAAAATAAGTGAAAAAACAGATTTCTTATCTCCGCCATAAAAAAAATCAAATAAATAAAATTAAAAAATAAGAATGCAAGGTGTTAAATCAACCTTATATAAATAAAATAAAACAAATATGGATATAACAAACAAAATAAATCACGATAATGAATTCTACTTTGCGGAAGAAGAAAAATTCAGAAATTTAGCTCTAGAAGAAAAAATTCAGAAATTCGAGTTTGTTGGACTCTGCAAAAGAAAAGAGATACGTAAAGTTCAGCTCTATCTCTAGCTTAGAAATGTTATACACGCACAATTATTTTCCTTATGTGCAGAGTAGAATTGTTCTTATGCAGACTAGCACCATCCACCACACCTCCCGATATTCTGATTATGGGGACAAACAAACACCAAACCAATAAGTCGTGGCCATGGGAGTTTGAACTTTTTGGATGAAGAAAACAGATGAAGGGTTTCTGACAATGTTCAAATACCTTTATCAAGTGGACGTTCTTGTATCCCTTCATTTCCTTATCTCTCTCTTTCTGTGGGAAAAGTTGCAGTTGGAAACACTATGACAACTAGGGATGGTTTTATATGACTCACCTTACCAGTTCATGTTACTCCATCCATTAAACGAACACCAAAATCACCATTATAACGTCCATTCCCATGGCCTACTCCAGCTTGCATCGCCATATTTAATTTATATGATTGGGAATTCAAATTAGAGAAGGCAATTGAAGAATCAAGAACGAATCATGTAAGTAAGATCCACAGCGCAATGGAAAAGTTGAGATCAGAGGTGATGAAATGAAAATTGAAGTTACATAAATATTTTGCAAGCTCATACCATGCTTCTTCAAACCATAGTAGCATAATTCGGCCTTATCGGTATTTTGAGTACAAAACTTCAAAACAAGTTCATATTCGTCGAATATTCGATGGACATGTAATACAGATACATATTTTTACTAGTTAACAATTAAATTTTTAAAACTAATTTAGAAAAAACAAACTTTAATTATTTAAACACTACAAAACAAGAATACCATTCAATTTCATACTTACTTATTAAAATAATTATTAATAACTAGTTGCGGTATCTCACACTTGTTATATTCCACGTTGTTGAGATTTTATATTTTTGTTTCTAAAATATATGTTTGATTTTATTATATAAATGTCTACGTTTATTTATGGTATATTTGTGAATATTTGATTAAAAATATTATATATAAGTAGTTTACTTCCGTATTTTATTCGTATTAGATTTTTTATTAGGTATTTTTATCCGAATTGTACTCAAATCATGCTACTATGCTTCAAACTCCTTTTTTTCATATGATGGGAGAGTTGGCTGTTGAGATATTGTAACTTCAAAGAATATTATATTTGTACTTTATTATTCTGGAGATGTTTCATTCCTCCTTGAAGATCTTATTGTATATCCGGAGATGTTTATTCCTCCGTCGGAATGTGGTAACTTGGGTTATTAGACTTCCCTAGTGGGGGTCGGCCCTGTATGTGTTATGTGGGTCAAAGAGTTATTACACCACCCTAGAGGGGTTGGCCCAGTCAGTTGTAGTGGGGTATTTAACCCACTGGTTAAATACGAGCCTACATGATTTGTGTAAAAGACAAGTCGGAGTAGTGTATAAATAGAGGAGGTGTATTCCTCATTTGACACACACTCACTCACTTGAGAGTGGCACACTTGTGGAGGAGAGGTCTGCTATGGAGAAGGAGGAGCTTATGCTCAGGGTTACATCTTTGTATATTGCCGGTCATCTATATTGAGGAAGCTTTACTGGGTTTTCTACCCCATGAGGGTTTCCCAGGATAAATTTGTGTCTCTTGTGTTTATGTTGTGCTTGTTGTTTCTTCAGTGATCCTGTATATGCTATTATTGTGAAATGGAATTCAATGCTGCTATTTTCTGTCTTAGAAAACTTGTTCAGAGGCCGAAGTTGAACCAGTGACACGTGGCACGCCGTACAAGTTCGCTCTCCTGTTTTATCCCATAAAAAGGTCACGTTGCGACACTTGGCATAAATTGGGCTAGTAAGCTCCAAATGAAATTTCGTAAAAAGTGACAGGTAGTACATAGACTGTACTATCTAAGAAAACTTTTTCAGAGGCCGAAGTTGAACCAGTGACACGTGGCACGTCGTACAAGTTCGCTCTCCTGTTTTATACCATAAACAGGTCACGTTGCGACACTTGGCATAACTCTCTCTAAGAAAATCCAATCGAGGTCAGACCTGTCGGGATGGAAAGATGACAGATCAGGCTACCACAAAAAAAAATTTCAGACCCCATGGAGCGAAAAGTTCGGAGTTACAGCAGAAACAATCAGGTACATATTTCTGTCAAAACCGAATTATTTTTGGAGCACCTTCATTCATGGCTTCCGGAATTTAGGGTTTCGGAGAAAGTTAGAATTTTTGGAATCAGAATCCACGGCTGAATGCTACTCAGGAAAATCAAAATTTAGAGACCAAGATCGAATTTTTTGGTTGGGTAGAAGACCGGGCTTGATCAAACCCCAGTTCGGGATTTTGATCGGAAAGATGGAAAATTAGGGCTTCAGCAAAAGTTGGAATTTTTAAAGTCTGTAACCACGGCTGGAAGATCCTCAGAAAAATAAGAGTTTAGAGCCTTGGATCGAACCTTTTGATTGGACAGAAGGGTGGGCTTCATCAAACCCTAGTTCGGGTTCCTGTCCAGAAGATCCAGAAGTTTCGAAGGCAATTTTGAGGGGTCAAATTTTGGAGATTTCAAAATTGAAGTATGCTATCAAGACACATCCTTCCATCCATTCAGAAGTGTGAAAATCAAAGATTGAATTTTTAGGGTTTCTCTAGCAAACCCTAATCAAGCTCCAGATCAAGTTTCAGGGGGAGTTGAGGCTAAGGCCTTACATAAGAAGACTACAAGAAGTCTCGACAGGTATGACTTAAGGAGGTTCAGGTATGTCTTGAAATCTGATTCTTGATTAAGTTCATGATGTGTTTGTCTTCATATTATTTATTAGTACAATCTTGATTAATGTTAGAATTGTCTTATCACCCTAGTAATAGTATGAATGCATGTGAATGATCGAAGACATTCATTGATTAGGGCTATATGATTGTACTAATGCATTATGGTGTTGTGTGAGGTTGATGTTGTCTGCTAACAAGATACAGGTACATCACAAAAGACAAATCAAGTTCCATGACCATGACAACATGAAGACAAAGACTCATCCATAATCTTTGTTCTACTTACGAGGTATGTATGACTTTGTTATATTATGCTTAACCTATGAGACATGCAGGTTCTAGCTCAGGATCTCTAAATCATTGAAGAGATTGTTTAGGTATGTTGTACATAACTAAGCAGGTATACTAATCCAGGTATGTTTTCTTATGCCAAGTTAGAATCTTACCTTGTGTTAGGATCCCTTATATAAGTATACTTGGTATGATTGGTTATGCTTATTCATAAAGTTAGTAATCAAGGGTTTATGCATATTATGTCTCTTGTCTTGATGATTTAATTAACCAGAAGAGTACTATGATCAAACAAGAATATGCATGAGTAAAAGAAGACTTCCTTGAAACCCTGAATACTAATGATCATGACTATACATATTCAAGATTATTTAGAATTAGAATGTTTTGAGAATATACTAATGAATGTATGTTTGTGTATGAGATCATGGGGATGACACTAGTGCACACTTGAGCATGCACAGTGGTACAGAATGAATAGAAGTTCAAAAGACATATAGAAGATCAAGCGGGAGGCAACCACACAAACATAAAAGATAAGTATTTGAGTTGTTATTTGAAATAGTAAATGATATTGCTTGTATGCATATTTGTATTCCTAGAATATATCATGCTGAGTGTAAACATTCATAGAGCTTTGAACAGTATACTACTAATATGCATATGATTGGTAAGTTGGACAAACATTCCATTGTTGCTTGTCTAGAATGAAACCTCTTTGCTGACATGCTGAGAGCTGTGCACACTCTCGATAGTATGTTCTGGTAGAGATGGAAGGCATCTAGATAGCCACTGTATGCATACAGGATATGGGAAAGTGTCGTGCCAAAGTATTGGTCAAAATAGTTGCATAACTATGTAAATGATATCTGTATGCATAATAGGTTATCATGTCAATATGATTTAATGATTATGAAGTATTACTAATCATGTACTTAATTTTGAATTGTAGGAAAGATCATGATGAACGATGAACACTGAACAAGCGATGGATGTTCAACAAAAGATTTACAAATCAAACACACTATAGAAGGCTTGTGGCTAGAAGATTCTCTTAGAAAGCGGAAGAGAATCATGATGAGATGTTTGCTCCAAGTGGCTAGATAAGACCATTCTCTTAATGGTGTAATTAAAGAAGAAGTGTGAATCAGGTTCTGTATGGGTTCCCAGGATCGATAATCAATTGATGAGCTTAATGATCACCATGGGTGATGTGGATCTCAACCTTTGCTACAAGGTTGAATATGGTTTCTCTACACAGATGTTGATTGGGTAGAAATTGTATCAAACAGGAAGAGCACATCGAGAGGATGTTACTGTCTGGGATCAGCCATGATCTCATGGTTTAGAAAGAAGCAATCTAGTGTGGCTCTCAGCACAAGCGGAATATATGGCTGCTTGCTATGCTAGTTGTGAAGCGGTATGGCTTTAGAATGGACCCAACTATGATCCTATGTGACAAACAGAGTTGTACCAAAATGGCAGAGAATCCAGCATTCCATGATAAGTCAAAGCACATAGAGATCTAACATTTCTATATACAAGATATGGTGCAGAAAAGAATTAAAGTTCGAATTTGTAACAAGTTACCGATGTACTAACCAAACCCCTACCTCAAGTAAAGTTTTTCGAGAGAAACTTAAAATAGTTCAGAAGGACCCTCCTCGAAAGGGGGAGCGATGTGATCACTTATGATGAGATTGCCCGCATCGACAGTGAGGTCGATGATGTGGATACCTATATTGGTGATGCCGACAGAGAGGTTGGTGGATGGTCCTTAGACAGGGTCTAAGGTGACAAGGGGATTGCATCATCCTTGAACACATGTTCTAAAAGAGAGACGTAGACGTATGTCTTCGAGAATGAAGTCCTTGATGGACATGTGAGGATTGAATCATCCTTGGATTTCAGTCCTAAAGTGAGCCGTAGACTGGGTCTCCAAGAATGTAGTCCTGAATGAACAAGTAGGGGATTGCATCTTCCCCGGAATTTGGTCCCATAATTGATCCGTAGACTGATGTCTCCGAGAATTGAAGATAGGACTGCATCGTCCTTGGACCTTGGTTCAAAATGTACGTGACGGGATTGCATCATCCCTAGACATGAGACTTGTCTTAAAGTGATAAGGACTGATCATCCTGGAACTTGACCGGGATTGCATCATCCCTAGACATGAGACTTGTCTTAAAAATGATAAGGACTGATCATCCTGGAACTTGATCGGGATTGCATCATCCCTAGACATGAGACTTGTCTTAAAGGTACGTGTGAGGAATGCATCGTCCATGAACTGGGTTCAAAATGTACGTGATGGGATTGCATCGTCCCTAGACATGAGACTTGTCTTAAAGTGATAAGGACTAATCATCCTGTAAGTAGATTGGGATTGCATCGTCCCTAGACATGGTGAGGTGTCTTAAAGTGATAAGGACTAATCATCCTGTAAGTAGATTGGGATTGCATTGTCCCTAGACATGGTGAGGTGTCTTAAAGTGATAAGGACTAATCATCCTGTAAGTAGATTGGGATTGCATCGTCCCTAGACATGGTGAGGTGTCTTAAAGTGATAAGGACTAATCATCATGTAAGTAGATTGGGATTGCATCGTCCCTAGACATGGTGAGGTGTCTTAAAGTGATAAGGACTAATCATCATGTAAGTAGATTGGGATTGCATCGTCCCTAGACATGGTGAGGTGTCTTAAAGTGATAAGGACTAATCATCCTGTAAGTTGATTCAGGATTGCATCATCCCTAGACATGGTGAGGTGTCTTAAAAGGATAAGGACTGATCATCCTGTAAGTTGATTTGGATTGCATCATCCATAGACATAAGAGATGTCTTAAACTGAGAGGGACTGATCATCCCGTAAGCGAATCAGGATTGTATCATCCTTGGACCTATGTCCTAAAGTGAGAGGGATTGATCATCCCGTAATAGGATCTTGTGTGTTGCAGAGTATGCTGCTATGTATTGATGATAGATGTATTAGTGAGAATACATGCTTTTGATGATAGATATATTAGTGAGAATACATGCTTTTGATGATAGATGTATTAGTGAGAATACATGCTTTTGATGATAGATGTATTAGTGAGAATACATGCTTTTGATGATAGATGTATTAGTGAGAATACATGTTTTGATGATAGATGTATTGGTGTGGATACTGATATAGATGATCTAGATGCTGTAGATCGAGATGATCCAAATGCTGTAGATCGAGATGATCCAGATGCTATAGATCGTGATGATCCAGATGTTGTAGATCGAGATGATCCAGATGCTGAAGATCGAGATGATCCAGATGCTGTAGATCGAGATGATCCAGATGCTGTAGATCGAGATGATCTAGATGCTGTAGATCGAGATGATCCAGATGATGTAGATCGTGATGATCCAAATGCTGTAGATCGAGATGATCCAGATGCTGTAGATCGAGATGATCCCGATGCTGATGATCGTATGATGACGATGTTGATGATCGTGAGGATCCAGATGTTGATGTTGTTGTAGCTATTCGAGTGCTGCAGAAGATAAAGACTCAGTACTGAAGATGTTGATATTCCAGTATTGAAGATGTTCCAGTAACTGCTTGAGTTACTGATGATGTTGAGAAAGCTTCCAATAATTTATAGATGTATCATGTATGATGTTGATGACTCCTTGCTCGTGCAGATGCTGTTATAATATCCTTCTCGTTAAGGGGGAGTGTTGAGATATTGTAACTTCAAAGAATATTATATTTGTACTTTATTATTCTGGAGATGTTTCATTCCTCCTTGAAGATCTTATTGTATATCCGGAGATGTTTATTCCTCCGTCGGAATGTGGTAACTTGGGTTATTAGACTTCCCTAGTGGGGGTTGGCCCTGTATGTGTTATGTGGGTCAAAGGGTTATTAGACCACCCTAGAGGGGTCGACCCAGTCAGTTGTAGTGGGGTATTTAACCCACTGGTTAAATACGAGCCTACATGATTTGTGTAAAAGACAAGTCGGAGTAGTGTATAAATAGAGGAGGTGTATTCCTCATTTGACACACACTCACTCACTTGAGAGTGGCACACTTGTGGAGGAGAGGTCTGCTATGGAGAAGGAGGAGCTTATGCTCAGAGTTACATCTTTGTATATTGCTGGTCATCTATATTGAGGAAGGTTTACTGGGTTTTCTACCCCATGAGGGTTTCCCAGAATAAATTTGTGTCTCTTGTGTTTATGTTGTGCTTGTTGTTTCTTCAGTGATCCTGTATATGATATTATTGTGAAATGGAATTCAATGCTGCTATTTTCTATCTTAGCATATTGAATTTTAACATTGGCGTGCATGCTCGAGAAGAGGCGTGCCTCGATGCCAGTCTTAGGGTCAATCCTGGGTGGGGACGGCCACAACCGACCACCCTAGCCACCCAGCCACTTGTCAAAACTATGGCCATCCCTACTTGTCATTAATAACTAGTTGTGGTATCTCACACTTGTCATGACATCATCCTATCTCTCCGCATTCATGACTACGGATTGCACATTTCAATGAGTGGGAAATCGATAAATGAGTCAAGGGATGTAAGGGTTTAATGCGCTAATAGAATCTTCCCTTGGACCGAATCTACCTATATAGTTTTAAGAACACAACGGCTATATTCAGGGGCCCAATTTGGCCACCACATGTTTCAAATGAAAGATCCTCTTTGACCGCAAGAAAGGCACGATGCGTCGATGGGGATGTATATATATATATATATATATGTATATATGTACATATATACATATATACATATATATATATATATATATATATATATATATATATATATATATATATATATATATAATATCCTTGGTTTCACTAAAAATATAGTGGAACAAGTCGATGTAATGGTATCATAAATGTTTTTTTTATTTTAAATATTAATATGTTATAGTTTCAAATTAAATAAATAAAAAATTTAATAAAATGTGTTTATGTTTCAAGTTGATGTATCTCCACTTATAAATCGAAAGCTTGACACTTCCTTCTCATTTTAGGATGTTCTCAACATGATAACATTAAAGTAGTGAATCAACAACATAAATCTTCATTTAGGATATACAGTATTCTAAGTACCAATGACCTAGATTGCATAAGGAGAGATCAACGACAGAAACAAGGTTTTGGTGGAGAAGAAGCAAGATAAATATCAGAAATAAAGTTCACTAGGAGTGACAAATCAAAAGACATTAAAGGGAAAGCAAGTTCAATCGCCGATTGATTGACCGATCGATGGATCAACGACTCACGTTCATTCCGCACCATCAACTTGCACGTCGAGGTGAAGCCTTAATAGGTTGTGGAATACCGCCTTCCACGTGTTGACGTTCCATCATTTCAAAAATTAGGAAGGAGGTAAAGGAAACCACTTCTCCGTATTGCGAAACCATTTTGGGGGCATATAAAATACTAAAGAGACGTGAAGGGTTGACATTTGTCTCGTGTGCATCAGACGGCTGGAACATGTGCAAGCTAGGAAAGCGACAGAGCAAACCTTTTCGAATCATCAGTTCTAGGTAGGCTCTTCAAAACTTGTGCAAACAGTTAGAAGCTTCTATATGATGGAAGAAACTAGTGAAATAGTACCTCCAAGTGTCGAAAATGTCAAAATAGAATAAACCCTAGAAGACAGAGACAACGATATTTATGACCCCATAATTAGGCTTCTGGTTTCAGAGATTAAAGACAGGTTGGACAAGTTACAAAAACATAATTCAGATGTGCACAGGGTTAACGAGTGCAGTTTTATTTATTTTTGTCCAGACCAGACCTTAGGGTTCCTAGATTTCATTTCATGGTGCGCAATGAATTATTCTCAAAGTGAAAGAGTAATTATGAATTCATCTGAAACAAAAATCATTTTCCCTGTTGCTTCCTCTACTGTTAGAAAATACCTAGAAGTACCCCTGTCTTTCCCTCATGATCAAGAAAAAATTATCGAAGAAGCCCTAGTTAGCCAATACAGGCAGTCGTCTCCTGAAACCAAACAAGCTTTCTTGACTAGTTCCCTAAAATCAGACCTTGCAATTGATGATACCCCTTATCCGCTAGATATAAACTTCTTTGATGAAAATTCACAGTTGGTTATGTCACTAATGTCCCAGTTTCTAGGGTTATATGATACAATGGTCACAAAAGTTCAATTGAGTTTACTCTTCAGATTAAGTTTTGGCATACCAGAGAAAGAATACAGTCAAGTACCCTGCCTTAAATTTGATGAATTCCTAGCTGAAAGTATTCACTCTCAGCTAGTGAATTTCCACAACACCAGGCATTTCAGATTCCATACTTACCTAATGAAGATGCTTCTATTTTCAAGTCAGAAGGATTTACATTTTTCACAAGCAGTATTTTCAAATACGTTGGAAAACAATATGTTCAACTTTATGAACCTTATCTTGTCAGAAGTGTACAGATTAATTTTTGAAGAATACTTACCAAGAGTACTGCTAGAGATGAAGACCCTGATGCAGCTGACACCAGACAAGGGAGTTGGAGATTGGATTTTATTGAAACAACATACATTGATCATGCTTTATGGATTTGTGAAGGAGCCATATGTTCTACCATCCTTTTTTACTTTGATAATATTCGCTTTGGAATTTATCAGGAAAAAATTGTCTGTTGAAAACAACCACTTTCTAGCCTTTAAAAAAGCTTCAGATATAAAGTTTCCTTTTAAAGTTGGTCCTTTCATCATAAAAAATATGAATGCTCTTTCCTTTGTAGAAAAAAAATTAGAGGTGTTGAGTTTTAAAAAGGCATTTGTTGTCAACTATGATCCATGTCACATTATTTCTCAGAGAAGACAATAGAATAAAAGCAAGGCGTTTGACCATCAGGAGGTTGAAGGGTTAGCAAAAATGGCTAATCTATTACAATATGAATCTGATGGAGAAATTTCAGCATGTTCACAGTTAGATCCTTCTGCCCCAACAAAATATTCAACTGAAATAATACCTACTCGAGGTAAAATAGAAACTGCTAGCAAAAGGAATTTCCAAGAGATTACTGATACAGAGGTAGAAGAGCAAGAAAGAGATAAAAAATTCAAGTCATATTCACAAGGTGATTTGGTTATGTTTGTCAATGGAAAACAAAAAAAAAGGAAAAGTATCAAGTCGCAATAGTTCAATTATGTGAATATGAATTTGAAGAAGCAAAGGCTACAGGAGATACTTAAAATTTTCTGTCGAGAGCAGAGTTGTATGTTAAATATGGTCAGGACAGGAAAACAACATCAGAAAAAAAATCCATAAACTGTTTCCTAAAGTCAGAGGTGTTGTGGATTCAGAAATTACTTTGATGACCAGTAGAGATCTTGCAAAAAACACCTTGAATCTAGCTGTATCAACCGATGATAATATCACAAAGATGAAACTGAATTTACAAAAGATTGCAGTCCAAGATAAAATTCACTTGCATAGGCAGACTAGGGAGGTCATTTACACAGATTTAATGAAGGCTACCCTGAAAATTGCAAAAGCTACAGAATACAGTAAACAAGATAGAGATTAAACTAAGACAGGAGAAAACTGAGAACAAAGCTCATCAACAGCAAATCAAAAGGTTGCAAGTTGATTTAATAGAGAATAATGATGAGCCAAGTAAGGTATACGATAGCAAGAAAATCTTAAATGAGAAAGAAAACACTATTCAATTACTCAAGAAAAAGCTTAAAATCCCAGCAACTCAGTTGATCCAAGCATCTGAGTTGATTGTTTTGGAACAAGAAAAAGAATCATTGTCACAGGAATTAAGTGATTATAAAGCTAAATTGCTTAAAGTTGAAGAAAAAGAGGTGAATTGGGAATAAGACAGATTGAGTCTTAAAGCTCAAGTTGAAGATTTGAAAATAAATTTAGCGAGTATGGTGCAAGAGAAGAGAGGAACCAATCAGAGCAACAAAGAAACAAGTGTAGAAGATTTAGTTCAAGCCATGTCTCAAGTCAGTTTGAAAGATGTAGAAATAAAGGAGCTGAAAAAGGAAATACAAAAATTAAAGGAAGACATTCATAAAAAAGAAGAGGAAGCAAAAGAGTGGGAAAATAAGAATAAAGAGTTAATGGACAAGAATCAGAAATTAATGTCCCAAATTACAGGACAAATACCCATGCAAGGTGCCAAACATCTGATTTGGGATTCAATAATAAACGAGGCAGCAAAATTATGACCTTACTTAAATTTTATGAAGACAAAGGAAGCAATAGCAGATGATAGTATACAAAGCTGTACATCAATGAGAGAAGTTCTGGATAAGAATCCAAAAGAGAAAACACAAAATACTGTTACCTTCTTAAATAATTTAACAAAGGATGATTTGAAAGCAATGGAAATTAAAAACAAGGTAACAGTTATAACTTGGGCTAGAAGAGTTCTTGGAATACATTACACATTGAGAATGTCCAGGCCAAAGCAGAGCAAATGAAACAACTGGTAGCAGCTTTCAAAAGAGCATTTGAAAAGTTGATTAAGAAAGGATTGCCTTCTTTTTGGGATGAAAATGATAAGTTAATTTCCCAGAGTGACTATAAGGACTTATTATTTAATATCAGGATGAACCATGAAAAATTTGAAGATATGACTCATGTCCTAACAGGGAAGATTGTACAAGAAAATCTTTCAAACGATTTTGAAATTCTGAACCAGTTGGCTATGATAGGTGCAAAGATACCTCCAATTTCCATTGCAGAGCACATAGAGATGAAAGTGTTGGTCAAGGAGATTACTAGTTATGAGATACCTTCTTCAGAACAGTGGAAGACAGTGTAGAAGTATGGTAAAATGAAGTACAACCCGCACACTTGAAGACTCTTGTTCGAGAAAATCCTTGTCAGCAGCTGCAACCAATAGAAAGACATCAAATATCATATTTTGAGAAATTTTGGAAATGGTACAAATTTTGACTAAAATAGAATGTAATAGTTAGTTTAAAATTTACTACTTTTAGTAATGAATTAGTTAGTTTTTTCCTCGAGAGGCTTTTCAATGTATAAAAGACAAATTTTGACAATGTGACAAGGGTTGGAACCCGTAAAAGAGACATATATTTTGTATGGAGATTGCTTCATTTTGAATAAAGATAACCATGCAGAGTTAAGCACATTTTAAAAAGCAAAGATTCCTGTGTTGATTAAATTGCAGTTTGTAATTTCCTTTCCTTTATGTGATCGTTATTCCTGTTAATTTATTTCCATTATATTTTTCTTTAATACTTAGATGAGAGTTTGAATGAATCAGAATTCATGTAACTATGATCTGATTTATTAGGTCTTATTATTCACAATTTTTCCTCCAAAGTTGATATTGGATTCATCTATAATCAGTGCCCAATGTTGATGAATTGTCTATTTTTCTTCGTTCATCGCCTGCAAATAAGAACTTGACTGTGAAATAGAAACTATATTGTCTTTGCAAAAATCCTCATTGTTGAAATTCTGTTGGTCTTTAGATATTCAGATTTGACTCCATGCGCAATGTTATCCATGTGTTCAGGCTCTTACAAATTTTTTAAAAAAAAGACAATCATTTTGAAATATCTCTAGCCATTGTATCTATTTGTTGAGAGAGCCCTCTATGGTAGGAAAAAAGCTAGGTTTCCTCTTAAATATTGGTTTTGAAATGGTTACCTTAGAACTATCCTTCCACAACCAAGGGATAAATTCTGAGTGCTAACAGAAATTTTTAGAATCTTTAAGGAATTCAGATTGGCATGCATGTATGGATGAAGAATATCGTTCCTTAATGGCGAATGATACTTGGGATCTTGTCCCTCTTCCAAAAAAAAAAAAACTTGTTAGATGTAAATGGGTCTACAAAATTAAGTATGCATCATACGAAAGTATTGAAAGGTTTAAGGCAAGGTTAATTTCCAAAGGATTTTTCCAAGTTGAAGGAATTGACTACAATGAAACCTTTTCCCCTATTGCCAAAATGAACTCCATCCACCTTGTTCTTTCCCTTGTCTCCCTACATAAATGAGATGTCCATCAAATGGATGTCAATTCCACTTTCTTGCATGGGGATTTGTAGGAAGAAATTTACATGGAACAACCTCGTGGCTATGTTCATAGTGACTCTAGTTTTGTCTACCACCTTAAGAAATATTTTTATGTCCTTAAGCAAGCTCCTCGATCCTTGTATGCCAAAATGGATAGCTTTATCCTTGATACTAGTTTTTCCACATTCCATTTTGTCTCCAATGTCTATACCAAGAAATTAGGAAACCATCTTGTTAACGCCTAAAAATCACACACATGCAACATTTCGACGATTCATCCAGTAAATTGTCATCAACATAAAGAATGCATCTCACAACAGGCATCCTCAATAGATCCAAAACACAGCATCAGTCCACAAGTTCCAAGAAATGGGCAAAACAAAAGGTAGCGCGGATATTACACAGTTAACCCACGCTATAGCGCAAGTTACCTAAACAATGCCCGCACTACACCCGAACGGATTTTCCTTTGATAGTCATGCTACTGTCAAAACTACGCGACCACGCATGCCCAACAACGAATTAAAGACTCAATCCTCCCCAAGGATCAGAATTCATCTCCTCACACACTTGGGAGAATTAATCAACCCCCCTTGTGTACCTTGGAACTAGTTCATGAAGGAGGAGAGTTCACATTTGGATCTAGTTGTTTTATGGCCACCTCTTGGCCTATAAAAGGAAGCCATTTTCATGCATTTGGGAGGGAGAAATTAGAGCATGTCTATGCTGCTAGATTTGAGTTGGAGCTTCCCCATAGCCCACCATTTCCTACCATTGTAAGCATTTCCAATCTTGCTTGCCACCTACCATCAAGGGGCAAGTGTTTCTCTTCATTATTATTCCAACTACTTAGCATTTAGTTTGGACAAGAAAGGCCTCCCTAAGGGATATTGTTGGATCCCCTTTAAGCCTTCACCTCCTAAGTGTTGTACAAATATTCCATTGGGAAATATAAGAGTGGTTTAGCATACCTTTGGTTGTTGTAGGAGTTTGCATCTTCCCCCCATCTCTTTTATTTTATTTTCATCTATATTTTCATGTTTGAATGTGAACTACACTAACAATCTCTTACAGGATCTATATAAAGTGGCACAAGTGGAAGATATTTTCCCTCTTCAAATAAAGTGGCACAAGTGGAAGAATATCTTTGCATCGGGCTTGTAGGATTGCTTCAAAGGATTGTAGAAGAGAGGTGGTGTCAGGAACTAATTTGAGATGAAATATGATTTATGTCAAATTTATAAGGGAGAATATAATCCCCTTGGGAAACTAACAAATTAAGGAAAAACTCATGTTTTTAAGGAGATGCTTAGAATATGAAGAAACCATGTGAATGCCTTCTAAACCTAGTTTCAAAATGGTTAGTATTATTTCAAATAGTATTGGATGTACACAAGAATAAACAAAACTCCTAGTGATAAATCACATATTTATTGGAACTTATCCAATATTTCATCTTACATATGATCTAGATGGAAGGATCTTGAAATATGATGAAAAAAACTCAACAACCTCATGTTATCACATACATAGTAGCTGGGCTACCATGTTGTCAGAGCAGATATCTGTACATTTTTTAGCTTTGCCTTTACACTTATTTAGTGAGATCAACTATAATGATCAGAATTATTTATGATCACTCACACATCAGAGCATCTTTGTATCAGACAGTTAGTAGACCTTATGCCAAGGCTAATCCTTGAGACCTCAGATTTGATGACCGATGTGGCATTTTATTCCATATAGTTGTAGTGCAGTTCTTCAGTATTTCAGATACATTGTTCTCATTGGTTATAGTTGGTTCAAATTAGAGATATTGATTGATGACCTAGTATATATATGATCTGCATTGATTTTATTACCTCATTGTTTAGGTCATTTTTATTAGCATTGAATTGGTACAAAGTAATTATGATCTGGCAGTGTATTAAAACTGAAATGAAATTGGTTATGGATTATATATTGGTTGTATTACTGACATTTGGAAACTCTTGTTTATACTTGTTGGTCCTTACCTTCTTATGAATGTGAACATGATCATTTAGTGTCTTTCTGACATGCTAGCTTAGGCACCACCTTCACTTGTCACCACCCATCCATTTGTCATCTCCCCATATATTGGTCTTCACCGTAACTTACAACTTGACTTGTGATCTGGAGGATCTCCCCGCTTCTTCCTCTGTGTTGGACTTGCATCCATGTTTATATTGTGTCTCAACTCTGAGTTGGAAACAAAACTTTCCCTTGGTGAGTGGGATTTTATGCCTTTATCATTCTAGTTGGTTGCCCCGATGTTTGGTTTAGATTGCAGAAGTCCCCCTAGTTGATTGAGTTGTGTTGGATAAAACCTGGAGCAAAATTGTACTACCTATGTAAATTATTGTTATATCGTGTACAACCCAATGAAAAGGGTTATGAAATTGAAGTGAAATTCAAATGTTATGAAATGTAAATGCACCCCGGATGTAAGCTGCAATTAGTTGTGCTTATCAACGCATGTGAAATCCCAGAGGGGTCATATTAGGCCTAAAAAGCAATGGATAAATGTATGCTAAATGTAAATATTGTTGGCCATGAAATGAAATGAAAGGTCTTAAAAAGCAGTGGCTAAATGTGTGCTAAATCTAAAGACTGCTGACCTTATGTGAAAATTTCCTCATTGAGCTTGCGGGTGAAGATGTGAGATGGAGCAAGGCACAACTAATTCTAAGTGTCCCATAGAACCTCAAGTTACGTTTATCCGGGCACCTACTTCACGACGGTTCTAGTAGTAGAAATTTTTTTCCAAGGTTGAATAAGCACTTCTCTGAACAACTTATCCATTTGTGAGACACCGCCATTCCTTGTGTACTTCTTGTCCAACACATGCTTAAGTGTGTAACACCATGTCCTTCATCCAAAGTATCATAGTGTGAAGTTAGTCCAGTCATCCCATTTAGCCTAGCCCTGTGTATTTAGTCTTCACCCTATGCTAGCAATTTGATCATGTTTGCAAACAAGTATATTCTTGAGATTCTTCTTGGAAGTCGATTATTTAACTAACCTATCTACTATTTATTAAATACCAGTGAAATAATACTTAATAATTTAGAGTCTAGCTATGAAAATGATTTACAGAGCATGTCTTAACTATTTGCAATTGCAGCAACTTGGCTTCTTAGCCAAGGTCATATTTTGATCAGTTTGACCGAGGTCAACCTTGGGATCCGTGATGAGATGGACCACTGTATGTATGATGTTGATCCATGGTCTTCTATATACCTCTTTTATGATTCCATATGATGGGCATAGGCTTCAGATGATGATTGTTGCAGTTTTTCATGTTTATTATTATTTCTAGATCATCATATTTTTACACTGTTCGGGTATGGTGGACCCTACAGATGATCGTACAGGTTATCATGAGGTGTATGAGTACTCATATCCAGTGCATTTGGGTATTATGGATCGATTGAGACACTTATTTATCAGTTTTAGGTACTCCTGAGCATGATATGAACAATTTTCCACCTGTTGACCAGATTGGCCATGTTGATATGGCATGTCCATCTAGAGCCTTGGAGGCTAGTCATTTCCTAGGGTGATATGGGGGAAGGGGGTGGTCTATCCACTTGTTATTACCATATTACCCCCCTTCCGTAGATTATGGCAGATTTAGTTTGATAGCGCAGGCACCTGGAATTTAGTTATGGGCAGTATCAGGGTTTTCAGGAGGATTAAAAAATGGAATAAAAAGGTCACAAAGGAATTCGATTTGGGAAATTGAGGCAAGATTTTGGCATGAGGTATTATCCAAGGTCATCCATGGTGTATCCCACTCCTTCCAGATCAGTTTGCAGCAGTCAGTGGAGTCCACACAATCAACATGATGTCTTTTGATGTATATTTCTCTCAGATTTAGGGGGACAAGATTTGATCATTTGTGTACTTGGACATGTCATTGAGTCTCATGTTATATTATTGTGCCATGGGGTGATGCTAATGAAGGGGAATAATACCTCCTATCCCCACCATGTGCTTCTAGTCACTTGTCCTAGTCATCTTATGTGAGAAACACTTGTATTAGTCTCCCCTAACTATGATGTCATCCCCCCTAGGGGATTTTTAGCCATGACGTCATCACTTTAGTGAGTGATCCATGTATTATGTTGTATTGGCTCATCTTAGCCATTGATTATATTGTTGTTTCTTTTGATCTCAACCACTCATTTCAAAATTGGTTTAGGGTTTTGGTCATCCTCATCTTATTTAAGGAGGAGACCCCCCTATTGTAAAGGCACCTTTGAAGCTCTTCAAACTTGGAATAAAAATACTATTTTGTGGATCTACTTCTCTTGTCTTGATGGATTCTTTTGCAAGTTGAATATACAATCTTTTTTCTGTGTATCATTGTGGATCTTAGGGTTCCAAGACGTTTTTCTACAGGGAGGACGATTTGGTGAAGAGGAGGACGATTTGGAGGAGAGTTATTGTGGGGAAATCCCATATATTTCCTTGGATTGGAATTTTGTCTCAAGGAGTATCATTATTGTATCTTAGTGACATAGTTGATTCTTTCTCTTTCATCTTTTCATCATTTTCATCATTCTTTTTCTTGGCTTGTTTCTCATTGATCTTGTCTTGCAGGAGGAGGGCGAATTGGTCACCTTAGGAGGAGGACGACTTCACTTGGGCTCTTGGATCTCACTCTTGAATATACACACAGGGGAAAGGTTATCAATTTGAAAAGTGGCCACAATATTTTGAGGTATGTTCTATGAGGTAGGTATCTAGTTCCATCCATCTTTTCTCCATTGGTCATATAAACCCTAAAATCAAAACCCTTGCATTTTTATTTTTCATATCTATGGAGATCTAGAAATCACTTGAGCTTAATAATTAAAACCCACCTTGGTAATCACCTTAATTATCCCGATCTATAATTTGGTGGACATCCGACTCCATTTTCCCCTTCATCTAAGGCCTAGTCCTCCTTGAGGCAAGTCACACTCCTTGGGTTAGTAGTCTTTTACTAGATCTCACATGTGGGTATTTCTCATTCCTTCTCAAATCCATAGATCCATACTATAGCATACCCCCTAGTGCCATATCATCTTGATTTTGACCTTGTGGGACCCATTTCGACCATTTTCCACTTTTTAAGGGTGGGCCCCACTTGGGTACTTTTCTTTGGCATTAGATCTATTTAGATCTACTACTCTTAATCCATAAGTGACCCTATATTACACTTGGTTGAACACTTGTAACTTCCTAACCCTCTTCAACCAAGCCCTAGCCACTTTGGGTCCACTTATCCATCCTAGATCTAGATCTTGTTTCATCTTGGTCTTCCTTTTTTTCATCATCACATTTCCCTAGGAGACTTAGATTGAATTTGCTAGCCTTCATTAGCTAGGCTAGGTTGTCCCCCTTGGTCTTGCTTAGGCTTGATCTAAAGTGAATAGTGCCTCGGTTAACGTGACACCCATCTTGCATTGGGAACCATGGCATCTCTCGGGTCACCTCTTTAGTTGTATACACCTCTACCGTCCTGGATGGGATACGTTTAGAGACAACTACAAATTATGTGATAACATTTTTGGCACCGTTGCCAGGGAGGTAGAGGCTTACCTCAGGTGTCTGCGAGTATCCATGCGTAACTTATATCTTATCGCATCCGATCTTGTAATTTGATGGTTATCATTTGTTTTCCTAAATATTTCATAACCATCCATTTTCACTCATATCTCCCCAGCTATTCAAGACATATATTTTGGTAGAGAAGAACCTAAGTTTACTTAGTGACTCCTAATCGTGACTCCGTTGAGGAATGACCTCATAAACATCCTTACGAACTTATAAGTAGGGATAATCTAAATCAATCAGAAGAAACCCCACTCGTTTATCGTAAAAGAGATCCCAAAGTACAATCATCTAACTTATTTTGGAAAATCGTTAATTCCGATTCTCCAAATCATTTCTTGGGATCCCCTTCAGCCAATTCAGTTCCTCCTTCATCTCCAAATCACAACCTAAGTCTAGCTAATCCAATGGATGGGACAACTCAAATTGGAAATATTTCTCAAACCAATCCACCTGTCATTCATAGATTTGGAAACAAGGACAAGGATTCACCTTTGGATGTTTCCCAAATCCCTGGTTCACCCCATGATATGCCAGACAAGTATTTTGAAAATATGTCTAAGTTCAATGGGAACTGTGCAACCTCCATTGAGGACCACATTGAAAATTTCTGGGCACACATGGAGGCTTATGGGGCAGAAGAACAAGATGTTTTTATGAGGGGTATTTTTGCATCCTTGGAAGGTAATGCACATAAATGGTTTCACCGTTTACCTACATCATCGGTTAGAGGATATGATGACTTCACATAAAAAATTAAGCATGAGTAGTCAGTCAAGTTGGATGGGCGTTTTCTTTTGAACCAACTTTTCGAAGTTAAGAAGAAAGAGAATGAATTCATCCATGAATTCAACATCTGTTTTGACAAGATAGTGGCCAATATCCCTGATGACATTAGGCCTAAATAACAAGTTGTGTTGATTCATTACCTCAATTCATATGAAGGTTACCTAGGCTACCATCTCAAAGCCAAAGACCCTAAATACTTAAAAACCGCTCAAGAGAATGCTAGAAAGGCTAAGCAAATGTTGCCTCTATGGGGAAGCATAACTTCTTTGACTTAATTAGTGCTCCGTCCTCTAGATACGAGCCCAAATCCAAAAAGGGGGAAGAACCGGTGAAATATCCCAACGATATGATGGAGAGTATGCAAGAAATGATGAAAAATTTGACTCTCATGACTATGGATCTAGCTAAAAACAAAGAGCCAAAAAGGTATAGGCAACCTGATGTCCCAAAACCTCATTGGAACCCACAAAAGAGGCCAAACAATGAGAATGATAGAAGAAACCCTGTGAGACAACAGTCTCTTGAACCTCCTGGTATTAACTGGTCAAAAGAAAAAAAAGGGGAAGATCCCGATTATCCCATTCATGGTGAGGATGGTAAAGATTCTCCCATGAACATTAACTGGGTCGATAACTTGGATTTTGATAAAGACTTTGGAAGAATTTTGCTCAACCAAGAGGAAGAGTCTGGAAACAATCCTAGTTCTAGTTTTCATGTTTATGCCATTGAACAGCCTGAAAGTAGTGGCTGAGCTCCTATTAGAGTTTATCAAAGAAGAAAGGATGGCCAAAATTCTACCCCTTTCATTGAAAAGAAGAATAGTGAGCTGCCTAGCCTGGTGAGTGAGCCAATCCCTCTCCCAGAGTATAATTTAGACATTAACAGTGAGAAGGAATTGGAAAAATTTATGCACAACATCCCACTCACTGAACTTATGAAAATCCCATCCATTAAATAACAAGTGGTATAATTTTTTGAGAGTATCCCTGAACCTACTACTAGTCATGGTGAGGATCAACCTCTTCCGAACTTGACACCTAGTGTTAATGTTGAAGAAGAAGAATATCCTCCCATCAATATCCAAACAACACTGTATGAGAGGAAAAATGGTGGTCATCAACCCTTTTATCTTACACTTCATATAGGTGACACCCTTCTTCATAATTGTATGCCTGAATCTGGAGCTTCCATGAATGTCATGCCTTTGCAATTCATGGAAGCCATGGGATTAAAAATAACTAGGCCTTACAGGAATGTGTGTGGAATTGACTCAAGAACAGTTCAAGTCTTTGGACTAATCAAGAACTTGAGAGCTGACTTGTTTTCATGCCATAATATATCCATGTTAATCGACATAGTAGTCATAGATATACGCCCAGTCTACAGAATGCTTCTGTGTAGAAAGTGGCCTGCTGGACTAGGGGGACATTTTCAAATGGACTTATCGTATGCTTCTATTCCTAATTCTGATGGGTCTTTAGTTAGTATATATTGGGAGACATTTTATGATGGTTACCTTGAGATTTATTGTAATGTCCCTGTTATCACACCATAGTAGCAGGGCTACTATTCTTGTACAGCAGATATCTGCACATTCCAGAGCTTCCTTTATTCCAGAGCATGGCTATATATTTTGGATCACTCATGATCAGAGCAGTACATTATTCAGATTTTATGACCTTGTGTCAAGGCTGAGCCTTGAGAGTTCGGATTTGATGACTGATGTGACCACTTATCCCATTACAGTTTCAGTTCAGTGCCTAGAGATGTATTTCAGCAGTGTTTCAGATGATACATGATGATGATTATTATGATGATGTTGTATGATCTATGGATATGTTCTCACTGACTGTGGATTATTATCTTGTTAATTTAGTCATGATCATGGCATATGCTTGGTATATTATTCCTGATGTGGCAAACTATTTAAAATGAACTGTAAATCATAAAATGGACAATTGCTTGCACTCTTAGGTCATTTAACAAAACTTACTGGTATTTCACCTTACATAGACATGGTCTTTCCCCGACACTAAGTTGTCTGCTAGTGTAGGCTCCATACTCACTTGTCTCCATCCATACATGACCTTCCTGTTTGACTTTAAACCCTGACATGTCTCATTTGACTTTCTGATACTGAGGACTTCCCCATTTTTCTACCTCTGTGTTTGGACCGCATCCCTGTTTATTCAGTGTCTCGGCCCTGAGTTGGTGACAGAACTTGCCTTGGTGAGTTGGATTGTAGGCCTAAATCATTCTGGTCGGTTGTCTCGATGTTTGGCATTGGCTCGAACTCCCCCTAGTCACTTGAGATGTTGTTGGCTAAAACTGAAAGCTCATGTTCTATCTATGGAAACTAAAAATTCGCCCATGGAAACAAAAAAGGGCAAGAGCAATGAAAAGCTAAAAATACTCCTCGAAGAGTATAAAAAAGGTCCAAAAAGCAATGGTTCTTAAAAGTTATATCTAAACAATTGCTGACCTTATAAATATGTGAAAAACATGCCCTGGATGCAAGCTGCAACTAGTTGTGCTTCTCAGCACATCTGAAATCCGAAGGGTTATGTAGGCCAAAAGGCCATGGAATAAAATTGAATGATCCTAATGAACCTGGATCAACTTGATGTAGACATGATGCCTAAGTTGAATAAGCACTCTCTAAACAACTTATCCATTTGTGAGGCACAGCCATCCCCCGTGTTATTTTGTCCAACACAGAGTTTGTAGCTTCCCCCCTTCTCCCAGTCTAAAGTATTTTTGAGTTAAGTTAGACAAGTCAAACCCTTGACCCAACCTTGCTCTTAGCCTTCATCCTTCACTAGCAGTCTGACCATGTCCAATGAGTGAGTTTTTCATTTGAACTATGGTGCAAGTAATTTATTATAACAACGGAATATGTTAACTCGATTAATGCCACTGAATGGAATTTATACTTTGAGCTTAGCTATGGAAATGATTGGAGAAGCATTGTCTTAGTCTACTGATGTGATTTATCCTTGATTATATATTTTCTTGGGATCCGTGATGATGTGGACCATGTATGATGATTATTGATGATGATTTATGGGCCCACATGTTTGATGATGATATCATATGATGGACATATGATGCAGATGATGTTTGATCCAGTTCAGCAGGTTTATTATTTCTTCAGATCAGCAGATTATACATTGTCCATATATGGTGGACCCTACAGCAGGCCCATTAGGGAAACCCAGGGTGTATGAGTACTCATTCCTAGTGGATTTGGGTCTTCTGGATCCATTGGGACACTTATCTTTCAGTTCCGGGCACTTCTGACAGTGATTGATGCAGTTTTACACTTGTTGACCAGATTTGGGGCTGATTTCCCAGCCTGAGCAGCAGGGGCACCGAGAGGCCAGTTCACCTAGGGCGTTGATGATGGAGGGGGTGGTCCAGCCACTTGTTATTACCATTTATCCCCCCTCCCGGAGAGCCTGGTGGGCTCAGATGGACAGCGCTAGCACCCTAGGAGGCAGTTTTGGCACTTTCACAGTTCCCGAGGCAGTTAAAAAATGGGATAAAGTGGTCACTGAGGAAATCGATTTGGGCAATTGAGGCAAGGTTTTGGCATTTGGTTTTCACAGAGGTCTTCCAGGATGGCATCACTATCTTCCAGTCAGTTTTCACCATGTGGGTATGCCCGGATTGATCACAAGAGGACATTTACTGCTTGACTGTCATGGATTTTGAGGACATTTTTGATCATTTTTATTATATTGGACATATTTTATTATTTTATTGTGCCTTGGGGATGAGCTAGTAAGGATTGATGCCTCCTAGCCCCACCATGTGCTTATTTTATCATGTCCTAGTCATCATGAGGTGGATTATTGTACTTTTTACCCCTCTAGTGGGATGACGTCACCCTCCATTGTACCATTTGGTGAGGGCGCTTTTGTTATTTTGAGTGATCCATGTGATATATTGTTATGGGTCATCTTAGCCATTGATTGTATGATGAGATCTTATAATCTCAACCACCCATTTGATGTAGTATTATGGAGTGGTATAGGGTTTTGGTCTTTATTATCCTATATAAGGAGGAGACCCCCCATTGTAAAGCTCACCTTTGGAGCTCTGGAATATTGGAATAGAAGATTTTTTGTGGAGCACATCTCTCTTGCATTGTGGATTCTCTTGCATATTGAATATACAGTATCTCTTCTATGTATCATTGTGGATTTTGGTGCTTTTGCTAACCTTTTGACAGGAAAGTCGAATTGGAGAGAGGAGGGCGACTTCATGAGGGTTATTGTTGGAGGGATCCACATATTCTCTCTTGGGTTGATCTTGTGACAGGGAGTATCATTATTGTATCTTCGTGACATAGTTGATGCTTTCTATTACATCTTTCTACCATTTTCATAATCATCTTGCTTGACTTGTTTCTTTGATCTTGTCTTGTAGGAGGAGGACGATTTGGCTATCTTGGAGAAGGGCGATTTGGTTGGAGCACTTGGATCTCACTCTTGAATATACACATAGGAGAATTCTATCAACTTGCAAGGTGGCCATAAGCAATTGAGGTAAGATCTACAAGGTATGTGCCTCTTTCATCCATTCTATCTTCATTGGTCATAAAACCCTAATTAAATCAAAACCCCAAATTTTGGTATTTCTTAGATCTACTTAGATCTAGCCTTGCAATTGAAAAGATATTAAAAACCCACCTCTATAGGATCCACCCCTAGTTGGATCTATAGTTTGGTGGTGATTGGCTAAAAATTGACACACTTTTCAATGCAAAAAGCCTTCTTGAACCTAAATCGATTTTCCTAAGAGAAGCTTGTTGGGTTAGATCTAGCACATGGGTAGGTGAGATCCCACTTGATTTGACATCTAGACATTTGATAACCTATACCCATATCTTTACTTTGGTGAAAACTACCTTGTGGACATCTCTCCATGTTTTGAGGGGTTGAAACCCCCTTTTGACCTTCTTGGCATCTTAAAACTTAGATCTACTAAGATCTAGCCATTGGATTCACTTGAAACTTTGAAGGAACATAGATCGGGGTACTAATATCCCGGATCTACATTTTGGTGGCCATTGGACTTGATTTGGTCCACCAAAACCCATTTTTGGACCCTCCTTGAGCAAATCGCACCCCCTTGATTTTTTGAGTTGGTCCACTTCTAGGAAGTGGGTGTTTGAGTTTTTTGTGGATTTGGAATGCCCATGCCTTGAAACCTAGGTCTATACTGTCCTTTCGTCAAGATCCGCCTTGGGGATTGCATTCCTTGTTTTAAGGGATTGTGGTCCACTTAGGGTAATCACTTAAAAACCTAGATCTAGTAAGATCCAACCATTGGATCTCATCCAAACCACTTGACTTGGCTTCTAGGTGTCCCGATCTACACTTTGACATACTTTTTGACTCCATTAGCCCATTCAACAAGGCACTAGTCCTTCTCCAAGCAAGTCGCACTCCTTGGGATTCGTGTCAAACCCTAGATCTAGTACATGGGTATCCTTAAAATCAACTTCAACTCATAGATCTAGCCTACATCTAACCTATAGTACCTACCTCATACCTAACTTCACCTTGTGGGCCTACCTAGAATCACTTCACACTTCCCAAGAAAACTAGACCCACTTGTGTAAACACATGGTACTATACCTAATCATCATACCCCGTTATGTGGCCTAAACCATACATAGGTTGAAACATCAACAATCTCTTACACCTCCCTCAACCATACCCTTAGGTCCACTTAGCCTTGCATTGGTTTCCATAACTCATTACTTACCTACCCTTAGAAACCTTGCTTAGGTCCAATCAACTGTGATTGGGGTATAGGGTCTCCCCCTTGGTCAAGTAATATAAGGCCCCTTGACCTAAAGCGAAGAGTGCCTCGGTTGACATGACTCCCATATTGCATTGGGAACCGTGGCATCTCTTGGGTCACCTCTTTAGTTGCCTAACTCCTCTACCGTCCCGGATGGGATATCTCTAGGGGCAACTACAAGTTGTGTGATAACATTTTTGGCGCCGTTGCCGGGGAGGTAGAGGCCTACCTTGGTTTAACACACCTTTTTGTCTCACTCTATCCCTGCACTTTAAACGACATACATCTTGGTAGAAGAGTTTTAAAATCTACCTGGCGACTCCACTGGTGATCGATCTTATCATTATCTAGAACCCATGGGGTGCATCATTTGGTACTTAGGTTCTTGATTTAAAAATAAAAATAAATAAAATAAATAAAATAATCCATGGCTGCTTCTGAGCGGCCTAGAACTTTCGGTCGATTAAAAGTCTTTGACTTCTCAAAAATTATTGGGTATCCTCATCATATCCCTCATCAAGCCCGTGAAAGGTTGCCTAAATTCGATGGAAGTTATGAAATCTCTGCTGAAAGACACCTTGAACTTTTTAGGGAAATTATTAAAGATTTATCCATAACCCATGAGGATGTGTGTATGAAACTATTGGCTTCGTCCTTCAAAGAAAGAGCTGAGATCTGGTTCTTAGATTTGAAGCCCAATAGCATTTCCGGGTATGACATGTTTGAGCAAAGTTTCTTAGAAAGATGGGGAAGTGAATCCGATGATATATATTTTTCAAATCAAAACCTTCCCCTTTTTTATCCTATTGTTGAATCTGTTAATAATCAAACATCAAGTGAATTGCCAACATCCGAAGATGACCCCTCTTGCTCAATTTCTTTTGAGGATAAGTCTTCCACTTTTGAGCCGATTGAAAGTCAAATCCATAATCATTGTATAAATCATAAGTTTTCAAATTTCTTTTTAGGTAGCCCTAGTCTTGATCCTGAGGAAATTTCTGAGGATGAGCCTTTAGTCAGTCAATCTATTGAAGTTCCTCCCTCAGAGAAACTCATTAATCATTCCATATTTAATGATCATTCAATTCCTTATCACCTTATGGAAGAAGAAGAAAGTGAAAGCATAGACCAAGAGCCTTTAGTAGTGATCTCTAGTGATCATTGTGCAAATAATCAGGATACTTTAAATGAGCTTGTTAATTTTCCCCCTGATCAATTAAATGAAAATGATCACCTATCCTTTTATAATTTTAATGATGAACCAATAGAAGGTCAATCTCAAAATGAGGATGAATTAGTGAATCACACTAGATGCTCTAATCTATGTTCCACTTCTTATAATGAGTCTTTAATTTTTCCCATCCTTAATCAAGACAACTTAGAGTTAGGTAGCTATGGTCAATCTTGTCCTCAGATTGTAAATATTAAACTTGACCAAAAGATTAAAATCATTCCTACAGTAAAGAGTGCTTTCTTTTGCCAAAATCCAAAGTCAAACTTATTTATTCATTTCGGAGAATTTTCATATTTGCAATCCACCCTCCCTTCCCAACTCTTTCAATCATCTTTAGGTTGGTGCTCTAGTCAAATTTTTGCTTTTGATTTTTTCAACAGAAAGTATAAGCATGATTACATGTTTGGAGAAAAAGCACTTCATTTCCCTTTTCAGTCACTTTTGAGCCATAATGCTTGTTGTCAAATTATCAATCATTCTTGGTGGCTAGAAAAGGTGTTTAAAGATCAATTTCATCTTTTCTCCATTTTTGAGCATCAAGTGGGCCTAGTTTTAATTTTTCGCCTTTTAAGCCTTGATTTGTCCCCACTTGGTTTTTATTTGATCATCAGTCCCAAGGGGAAACGAATTAAATATGCAAGTGAAGTGAATGAGGAAAGTAGTTTATTAAATCATATGCCTTGTATTTTTCCTCCATCCATTTTAAACAATAACTTGCATAAATTTTATGATCCTATCAGTTTTTGGATGGAGGATGGCTTCACTAGTCAGTCGTCTCCTCTGCATTATTTCATGTTGCACCACTCAAATCCTTCTTCAATTTCTGAACAAGTCAAGAAGATTGTGCTCTCAATTTCAATAATTTTTAATCCAATCTTGACTTGTTTCATCAACAAAAATCAAAGAAGAATCATTAATTTATTTGATGAATGGTTGCACTGGATTTATGATTTTACCTAACATTTGTGCTCATTGGTTAGAGTAGGGTAGGTAGGTATTGAATAAGCTCACTTGAGCAGTAGGATTTGTGTGATTTTTCTTTTTCTGTGTGCCGAGTATTGTCCCTTTTTCTTTTCTTGCCTAAGTTGAGTCTTGCTCCTTCCTAAGCTTGTCTCTTCTCCTGCATGCATTTAAGAAATTATAGTTAGCATTTTTATTGTTGGCTGCCTGTGCAAGTTGAGATTGCCTGATTTAAGAAGTTACTCTTTTCCTCCTGCACAGTAAATAAAAATGATAATAATATATGCCATGTTAGTTTATATTTATATTTTGACGCATTTTCAGTTTATGCTTTAGATTAGTTTTCAGTTTTATTTTATATTTTGTCCCATACATGCTCCATGATGGTATTCCAGTGTTTGTGAGAGCAGGAACAGGTGCAAGATAAAAGCTGAAAGCAGGGATGGTGCAGTGCTGGATTGAAGATTGATGCAGAGCAGTTCGAGACCAGAGATTCTGAGGTTCTCAAGCGCTCTCTCCCTTAGAGCACTTGTCCCAGCTGGAGCCAGATGTTATCACACCATAGTAGCAGGGCTACTATTCTTGTACAGCAGATATCTGCACATTCCAGAGCTTCCTTTATTCCAGAGCATGGCTATATATTTTGGATCACTCATGATCAGAGCAGTACATTATTCAGATTTTATGACCTTGTGTCAAGGCTGAGCCTTGAGAGTTCGGATTTGATGACTGATGTGACCACTTATCCCATTACAGTTTCAGTTCAGTGCCTAGAGATGTATTTCAGCAGTGTTTCAGATGATACATGATGATGATTATTATGATGATGTTGTATGATCTATGGATATGTTCTCACTGACTGTGGATTATTATCTTGTTAATTTAGTCATGATCATGGCATATGCTTGGTATATTATTCCTGATGTGGCAAACTATTTAAAATGAACTGTAAATCATAAAATGGACAATTGCTTGCACTCTTAGGTCATTTAACAAAACTTACTGGTATTTCACCTTACATAGACATGGTCTTTCCCCGACACTAAGTTGTCTGCTAGTGTAGGCTCCATACTCACTTGTCTCCATCCATACATGACCTTCCTGTTTGACTTTAAACCCTGACATGTCTCATTTGACTTTCTGATACTGAGGACTTACCCATTTTTCTACCTCTGTGTTTGGACCGCATCCCTGTTTATTCAGTGTTCGGCCCTGAGTTGGTGACAGAACTTGCCTTGGTGAGTTGGATTGTAGGCCTAAATCATTCTGGTCGGTTGTCCCGATGTTTGGCATTGGCTCGAACTCCCCCTAGTCACTTGAGATGTTGTTGGCTAAAACTGAAAGCTCATGTTCTATCTATGGAAACTAAAAATTCGTCCATGGAAACAAAAAAGGGCAAGAGCAATGAAAAGCTAAAAATACTCCTCGAAGAGTATAAAAAAGGTCCAAAAAGCAATGGTTCTTAAAAGTTATATCTAAACAATTGCTGACCTTATAAATATGTGAAAAACATGCCCTGGATGCAAGCTGCAACTAGTTGTGCTTCTCAGCACATCTGAAATCCGAAGGGTTATGTAGGCCAAAAGGCCATGGAATAAAATTGAATGATCCTAATGAACCTGGATCAACTTGATGTAGACATGATGCATAAGTTGAATAAGCACTCTCTAAACAACTTATCCATTTGTGAGGCACAACCATCCCCCGTGTTATTTTGTCCAACACAGAGTTTGTAGCTTCCCCCCTTCTCCCAGTCCAAAGTATTTTTGAGTTAAGTTAGACAAGTCAAACCCTTGGCCCAACCTTGCTCTTAGCCTTCATCCTTCACTAGCAGTCTGACCATGTCCAATGAGTGAGTTTTTCATTTGAACTATGGTGCAAGTAATTTATTATAACAACGGAATATGTTAACTCGATTAATGCCAATGAATGGAATTTATACTTTGAGCTTAGCTATGGAAATGATTGGAGAAGCATTGTCTTAGTCTACTGATGTGATTTATCCTTGATTATATATTTTCTTGGGATCCGTGATGATGTGGACCATGTATGATGATTATTGATGATGATTTATGGGCCCACATGTTTGATGATGATATCATATGATGGACATATGATGCAGATGATGTTTGATCCAGTTCAGCAGGTTTATTATTTCTTCAGATCAGCAGATTATACATTGTCCATATATGGTGGACCCTACAGCAGGCCCATTAGGGCAACCCAGGGTGTATGAGTACTCATTCCTAGTGGATTTGGGTCTTCTGGATCCATTGGGACACTTATCTTTCAGTTCCGGGCACTTCTGACAGTGATTGATGCAGTTTTACACTTGTTGACCAGATTTGGGGCTGATTTCCCAGCCTGAGCAGTAGGGGCCCCGAGAGGCCAGTTCACCTAGGGCGCTGGTGATGGAGGGGGTGGTCCAGCCACTTGTTATTACCATTTATCCACCCTCCCGGAGAGCCTGGTGGGCTCAGATGGACAGCGCTAGCACCCTAGGAGTCAGTTTTGGCACTTTCACAGTTCCCGAGGCAGTTAAAAAATGGGATAAAGTGGTCACTGAGGAAATCGATTTGGGCAATTGAGGCAAGGTTTTGGCATTTGGTTTTCACAGAGGTCTTCCAGGATGGCATCACTATCTTCCAGTCAGTTTTCACCATGTGGGTATGCCCGGATTGATCACAGGAGGACATTTACTGCTTGACTGTCATGGATTCTGAGGACAGTTTTGATCATTTTTATTATATTGGACATATTTTATTATTTTATTGTGCCTTGGGGATGAGCTAGTAAGGATTGATGCCTCCTAGCCCCACCATGTGCTTATTTTATCATGTCCTAGTCATCATGAGGTGGATTATTGTACTTTTTACCCCTCTAGTGGGATGACGTCACCCTCCATTGTACCATTTGGTGAGGGCGCTTTTGTTATTTTGAGTGATCCATGTGATATATTGTTATGGGTCATGTTAGCCATTGATTGTATGATGAGATCTTATAATCTCAACCACCCATTTGATGTAGTATTATGGAGTGGTATAGAGTTTTGGTCTTTATTATCCTATATAAGGAGGAGACCCCCCATTGTAAAGCTCACCTTTGGAGCTCTGGAATATTGGAATAGAAGATTTTTTGTGGAGCACATCTCTCTTGCATTGTGGATTCTCTTGCATATTGAATATACAGTATCTCTTCTATGTATCATTGTGGATTTTGGTGCTTTTGCTAACCTTTTGACAGGAAAGTCGAATTGGAGAGAGGAGGGTGACTTCATGAGGGTTATTGTTGGAGGGATCCACATATTCTCTCTTGGGTTGATCTTGTGACAGGGAGTATCATTATTGTATCTTCGTGACATAGTTGATGCTTTCTATTACATCTTTCTACCATTTTCATAATCATCTTGCTTGACTTGTTTCTTTGATCTTGTCTTGTAGGAGGAGGACGATTTGGCTATCTTGGAGAAGGGCGATTTGGTTGGAGCACTTGGATCTCACTCTTGAATATACACATAGGAGAATGCTATCAACTTGCAAGGTGGCCATAAGCAATTGAGGTAAGATCTACAAGGTATGTGCCTCTTTCATCCATTCTATCTTCATTGGTCATAAAACCCTAATTAAATCAAAACCCCAAATTTTGGTATTTCTTAGATCTACTTAGATCTAGCCTTGCAATTGAAAAGATATTAAAAACCCACCTCTATAGGATCCACCCCTAGTTGGATCTATAGTTTGGTGGTGATTGGCTAAAAATTGACACACTTTTCAATGCAAAAAGCCTTCTTGAACCTAAATCGATTTTCCTAAGAGAAGCTTGTTGGGTTAGATCTAGCACATGGGTAGGTGAGATCCCACTTGATTTGACATCTAGACATTTGATAACCTATACCCATATCTTTACTTTGGTGAAAACTACCTTGTGGACATCTCTCCATGTTTTGAGGGGTTGAAACCCCCTTTTGACCTTCTTGGCATCTTAAAACTTAGATCTACTAAGATCTAGCCATTGGATTCACTTGAAACTTTGAAGGAACATAGATCGGGGTACTAACATCCCGGATCTACATTTTGGTGGCCATTGGACTTGATTTGGTCCACCAAAACCCATTTTTGGACCCTCCTTGAGCAAATCGCACCCCCTTGATTTTTTGAGTTGGTCCACTTCTAGGAAGTGGGTGTTTGAGTTTTTCATGGATTTGGAATGCCCATGCCTTGAAACCTAGGTCTATACTGTCCTTTCGTCAAGATCCGCCTTGGGGATTGCATTCCTTATTTTAAGGGATTGTGGTCCACTTAGGGTAATCACTTAAAAACCTAGATCTAGTAAGATCCAACCATTGGATCTCATCCAACCCACTTGACTTGGCTTCTAGGTGTCCCGATCTACACTTTGACATACTTTTTGACTCCATTAGCCCATTCAACAAGGCACTAGTCCTTCTCCAAGCAAGTCGCACTCCTTGGGATTCGTGTCAAACCCTAGATCTAGTACATGGGTATCCTTAAAATCAACTTCAACTCATAGATCTAGCCTACATCTAACCTATAGTACCTACCTCATACCTAACTTCACCTTGTGGGCCTACCTAGAATCACTTCACACTTCCCAAGAAAACTAGACCCACTTGTGTAAACACATGGTACTATACCTAATCATCATACCCCGTTATGTGGCCTAAACCATACATAGGTTGAAACATCAACAATCTCTTACACCTCCCTCAACCATACCCTTAGGTCCACTTAGCCTTGCATTGGTTTCCATAACTCATTACTTACCTACCCTTAGAAACCTTGCTTAGGTCCAATCAACTGTGATTGGGGTATAGGGTCTCCCCCTTGGTCAAGTAATATAAGGCCCCTTGACCTAAAGCGAAGAGTGCCTCGGTTGACGTGACTCCCATATTGCATTGGGAACCGTGGCATCTCTTGGGTCACCTCTTTAGTTGCCTAACTCCTCTACCGTCCCGGATGGGATATCTCTACGGGCAACTACAAGTTGTGTGATAACAGTCCCCATTCAAATAATTGCATAGCAAACAATCCCCATCGATCCTACCAAGTTCCCTAGGTTGAATGGGTACATTGGGAATTGTAATAAGGGAGCAAAGGAATAATGTTTATACATTAGAATAGTCCAAGTATTTAATAAATAAGTTGAATAAATGAATCCAAGAGGAATTATAGGTGGCAAATGGTTTTGAGGACATTTGGAGGATGTGGGACCCACACTAGCTTGGTTTCTCACTGCCACATGGAAAATATCACTTGCCATTTTGAATTTATGGGAATGCAAACATTATTGGGGGATTTAGCAAGGCATACACATGGAATTGAGCATCTTAGGTCGAAATGGGATGGAATGGTAACCTCCATGGAAGAGGAAGAGTCAAATTGGAGGCTAGTGGACACTTGGGCTAGATTCCCTAGTCTTATGACAACAATGATGAAGCATCTATGACATCTATGACAAAATTTAGATCTGAATTCTGACATCTGACCATTATGACATGTCAGCCCCAAAAATAGTCTCAAGGAAGGCACTCATGGAGTTGGAGAAGCCAAAGAGACTCCAATTCGAACTTGGGAGAAGATGGAAGGTTGGAAACTAGGAGACAAGTGGCAAATGGGAATATTTCCTAAGTGGAACTCTCTAGAATCTAATGAGAGTATTTCGTCCCTTAGAAGGATAATTTTGGTTATAAAATGTAGAAATCAAGTATGAGAATGGCTTTTGATGATTTGAGAAAAATTGCATTTGTGAAGAGAGAGCTAGTGGATGACTAGTTTCTTTCCTTAGCCAATTTTGAGGGTTAAAGATTCCCATCCAAGTTGGTGTTTGGAGAGTCCAATCAGGTCTTTCATGTAGCTTTAATGGATTTTTATTTGTAGGTATCATCTATAGGGCAGCTCATTGTTTTTTTTAGTGCAGCACCATCTCTCAACCATTTCCAGTTTTGAAGACATATTCATGCTCCTTGAGGGAGGGCGTTTTTGGTGAGCTCTTGTGCTTCTTGGGAGAGATTATAATTATGTATTTCTGATTGTAATAGCTTCATATCCTTTGTTATTCATATTCAGAAAGTCTCAGGTCGAAATACCCACTGGTTGTATGCAAAAATGTTGATTAATGAGCAAACAATGTCCATTTCCCCACTACATTGATGTATATCATTATAATGTTGATGATTTCGAATGAATGGATGATTCTCTGATACATTTGTGATTAATAGACTGCCATGGATGTATTTTACAAGTTTGATGTATTGTACTTGAGCATTTTAAGTATTTTTACTTAGTTTAATTGCATTGGGAGAAGAAATAGTGCCATTTCCCAAAGGGTCAAATTGGGGATTTTTGCAGCTGAATGGGAGAGGGTTGGAACAAACCTAATAATCAATTAATGGTACATCGAGAACCTTATTAACATCCTTAATACATTCCATAGCTCTGTTCAGAAATTTGAGGGAGTTTGGAAGCATTTGGGAAGCCAATTTCAGTACTTACCCCAGGGGGGTTTGAATTCCAAATTACTAGTAAAATTGCATGCTTGGAACATAATATTAAGAGAGTTTTAAGAGGTATTTTGGTGGACATATATCATCCCTGAACATCATATTTAATTCCTAATATCATTCATAAATCTTCCTTGAATCTTTGGGACCATTTGGGACAAAATTGGGACCTAGGCATCAAAACTAGTCAAAGGTCGAAATTGGGGAAAAATTGGAAAATTGGGCATTTTCATAAAATTTTGAAAAAGGGACATTACAAGTGGTATCAGAGCATGGTATTGGAACTTGATGGTATTAACAAGAATCCAAACAAATAAACCACCACCCTTTGAGCTAGTAGTTGAAGAAGTTTTTGTTGAAGAAGAGATAGTAGAAGAAAAAGAGTTTTTTGTTTTTGTTTGAAACAATGGGTAGAGAGGAGGATGAAGAATTAAAATATCAGGAGAAAATTATTGCAACCTTAGAACCATGTTTCTCTAAAATTTCCACTAAGATAGAAAGAATGGGTAACAAATTGATGCAAGGATTGGAATTGTTGATCAGCCAACTTGGAAGCAAAGGGGTGATAGGAGATAACAATGGTTCACACTCAGGGGAAAAGATAAAAGGGAGTTAGCACAGGACCACATAATAGACTTGATGAATTCCAAAGCACACAAAGGCATACTGCACCTAAATTTATCATACCCAAAGAAGAGCCTGACATTCAATTGGATAGTATTAAACTAGCAACTAATTGGAATGGGTTGAGTGAAGAGTGTAAAAGAGGTTTACCATTCAGTGACTATATTGATGCTATACATAGAATGAAAAGGAGGGAAGACAATAGGAGTCCATTCCAAAACAAAGAATTAAATAGTGATATTGGAAAAATGTCACTTCCTACTTTTGATGGTTCTTCTCAAAATTCTACTAACACTTGGGTGCAAAAATTGGATGTGTATTTTCAGCTGAATCCTATGTTGAAAGAGGATGCATTTAAAATGGCCATTTTGCATTTGGAAGGATATGCCAATGAATGGTGGTTCCATGGCTTAAAAACATTTGGTCATGATCAAGTTAAAACATATGGAGAATTTGTTGACAGGGTACTAGAGAGATTTGAACAAAAAGATCCAGAATTGCCTTTCAAAGAACTAGCTCAATTGAAGCAAACTGGGACCCCTACTGAATATATGTTGGAATTTCAAAAATTATCAGTCAAAGTGGCTGATATATCTATGCGAAGGTTGGTATTGTTTTTCACTGAAGGTTTGGTTGAACCCTTAAAAGGTTTGGTCAAATCCCACAAGCCAACTACATTAAAAGGTGCAATGAGCTTGACTAGGGATCTCCAAAATGTGCTTATTAGAACGAGATTTCCTCCCAAGCCTGAATTCAGACTTGAAAAGAAACCTTGGCAAAGAGATGCACCTGATAAGAAGCCATGGCAAGAAGATGAATATGGAATGTATAAGAAAGAGTAACTAAGCAGGGAAGATCTCATAAGGAAGAAATTGTGTTACTCATGCTTCCAAGCATGGGCACTAGGACATAAATGTGCTAAGGGAAAGGCCCAATTCATTGAATATTTTGTGATGAGGAATATGAAGGGGGCATGGAGGAAGAAGGACATACTTAAGCCCAAGAAGAGGGATATACTATAGCAGAAGAAGGAAAACAAGAGGTGAAGCATCCCTCACCCACCAAAGTGAGAATGACAGTACTTTTAGCAATGCCTCGATATCACACAATTTGATGCAAGGGTGTGGTACTAGGACAAAGAACTTTAGTTTTGGTATATGGAGGAGCCACACATAACTTCATTGATGCATACATGGTGGAGAAAAGGAATATACCTGTTATCACATATATAGTAGCCGGGCTACCATACATTATTTTTCTCATTCCAGTACACTATTCAGCCAGTTCCCTTACATTTGAGATGCTGAGATGAGCATCTAGATTGGATCACTATCAGATTGTGGACAGCAGTTGTATTCCCCATGCCATGACTGAGTTTCAGGACACTCAGAGAGATGACCGATGTAGCCATTATACCATTGGTACAGAGCAGACAGTAGTGCCTAGAGTTACAGCAGCAGTTCCAGAGGACAGATGATGGTACAGGTTGATGTGCATTCAGGTATATGACTCAGCAGGTATATTACGGTGTTATGGTTAGATTGCTTTTATACTTATTCTTATAGCATGTCTTAGCACTAAGTGTCATGATCTGGCGATCATATAGATATATGGACCTGGTTGATCTATTATATATATTATACTGTCCCTACTCAGACTTAGAAGTTCACTATTCATACTCATTGGTACATACCCTCCTTAGGGAGAATAGAGGTGATCATTACACCATACTCTGGCTTGCTAGTGTTGGCTCCATCATTTCATTGTCTTCATCCATCCATGGCCTACCTTTTAGATTATCACCCTGACTTACTACTTGACTAGTGGCATGGAGGATTTTTCCCCACTGTAGCCTCTGTATTGGATGAGCTTCCCTGTTTATTGTGTCTCGGCTCTGAGTTGGTGACAAAACTTGCCTATGGTGAGTTGGAGTTCCTTGTGAATTCCCCCTAGTCACTAAAGTTGTGTTGGCTAAACCTGAAACTTTTAGTGCTGCCATGAATACAAAATCTGGAAAAATGAAATGCTATATCTTGTATGAAAAGCCCATTCATGCAATGTGTTTCTAAACACACATGAATGAGAGGCATGCCAAATGAACATGGCAATGAAAATAAAATGTTGTATCTTTTGGAAAATAAATACCTAGGTAAACAAGTTGTCCATGACACACCTAGAAGTGCTCAGGTAAACAAGTGCCTTAAAAACACACCTGCAGCAGAAAGCCTAAAGAAAAAATGTAAATCTATGCAATGTGTTTGTAAACACACATAGATCAAGGCTATGGAAAATTCAGGCCCAAAAAGCAATGAAACTTAAATGCTATATCTAAACAATTGCTGGCCTTATTTGTATTATGGATTGTGCGCATCTGTGAAGGTGAATAAACCCTCTTTAAACAACTCATCCATTTGTGAGACACCGCCATTCCCTGTGTTATTGCTCATTCAGTATATACTATGGTGTATTCCCTTTCCCTTGCCAAAGTGTCACAAAGTCAAGGCAGTTAAGTCATCCCTTGGCCTAGCCATTTAATTTAAGCCTTCACCCTTCACTAGCAAATTGATCACAACTATGAAGTGAGTATGATCCTGAAAGTCTAGTCTGAATAATAATAATAATTAACGACACTATATATTTGGATTTAGATCGTCAGTCATGATTACTCTGTGTTATAATTGCTACTTGAATAAATTGTAAAGCATGTATTAACCTTGATACTTTTCAGCAGCCTTGGATGATGGACTGAGTCATATTTGGTCATGGTTGGACCTAGTTGACCATGGAGGACCATGGGACATGAGATGTTAGACCTTATGATGATATGGATAGATGATATATGGTCTATGTACACATACAGGATGATTCTATGCAGCAGCTACAGGGTTATGATGATGATTCTGAGGTTACAGCAGTATTTGTATATGTACAACGCATTATTATTGGCCCTGTTCCGGTATATTGGATATTTATTTTGATCATGCAGAGACTCGTATGGTGTATGAGTACACATCTTGGATAGATTTGGACCTTCTGAGTCCAATGGGATAGTTTGTTTTCAGTTCCGGGCACTTACAGTGATAATTGAGCCTCAGTAGGCTGCCCCAGTGCAGTTTTGGTCTGTTGGAGGCCCTGTCGGAGCAGAGATGACTTTTATCCGGTTGACCTAGGGAGCTGATGATGGAGGGGGTGGTCCAGCCACTTGTTTTTACCATATTAACCCCCTCCCGGACACATTGGTGCCCTCACCTTGACAGCGCCATCACTCCAGGAGGCTGTTTGGGCAGTTTCACGCTTCCCGAGGCATTTCAGGATTGGTAGAAATGGCTATTGAGGAAATCGATTTGGGCTACTGAGGCAAAGTTATGGCATGGGATGATCAGTGATGATAGATCGGGGTCTTCCACACCTTCTCCAGCAGTTTCAGCTTCATCGGGGCCCGCATCCATCACTTATGGCATTTTCTGTGGATTTTTGAGGTCTTTTTGAGGACCACGACTTCACTAGGGAGGCACGATTTGGTACTTTCATGATTATTTATTGGTTATTGTGCCATGGGGATTGACCAAGGAGGGATAAAATTACCCCTTGGACCCACCATGAGCCTCTTATGATATTTTGTCATCATGATTTGGTGGGATTCCCCTCTCCTAGGGCGACTTTGTCCACTTATGTTATATTTTATGTGTGATCCATGTATTATGTTGTTGAGCTCATCTCAACCATTGATTAGACATTTGTATCTTTTAATCTTAGCCACTCATTCAAAAAGTGGTTAGGGTTTTAGTGCCTCTCCTTCCTATTTAAAGGAGAGAGCCTCTCATTGTAAAGGGACTTTTGGCTCTGGATTATTGGAATAGAAAATTATTATTGCATCTATCTCCAATGTTGTGGTGAATGTTTTTGGTGTTCGTTCGTTGGTTCTTCCTTTGCACTGAGTTATTGGAGATCTTGTTTGCCATATCTTTTGTACCACGATTTTGCATCTACAGGTGGAGGCCGATTTGCTTGGAGGAGGAGGTATTGGTAGGGGAAGACTCTCCCTACTTCTTCTTTGGAGCTCTTCGTTGGTAACAGGGAGTATTACTATCCCAGGACCTTCTATTTCATGTTACTATTTGCATTTCTCTTGTATTTCTTCCATACTTGATCTTACTGATTGAATTTCATTCCTTGGTTTGACAGGTAGAGGAAGGCGCACTTGTGGACTTGGGCATCAAATTGGCAAGCAAATCAACAATCTCTCATTTGATCTCTGCGGGAATCTTCCTCAACATCAAGGCATCTCATCCACATCATTCAGGTATGATCTCAAGGTAAGTTCTATCTCCATGATCTATCCAATTGTCAAAAAACATCTAAAACCCTAATTAATTAAAACCCCAAATTTTGCATTTTCTTAGATCTACTGAGATCTAGTGGGTTGTTGGGCATGATATTGAAAACCCACCTCTATAGCATCCACGGCATCCCGGATCTATAGTTTGGTGAGGATTGGCTTCCGTTTGACCCCTCTCCCAAGCCAACTTAGCTTCTCCCAAGGAAGGCGCACTTCACCATTTGAGCAAGTTGACCTAGATCTAGAACATGGGTGTTTGAGATTCCACTTGATTTGACATCTACACATCAAATAACATACACCGAGGTTGTCCCTTTCTTGAAATTCACCTTGTGGGCCCCATTCCACATTTTAAGGGATTTAATCCCCATTTTGGACCACTTGGAACACTTAAACTCAGATCTACAAAGATCTAACCGGTGGATTGCCACAAAATTACAGATCCATACTCCTACCTGACCGATCTACTAGGATCTAAAGTTTGGATGCCATCCGACTTGTCTTGACCTACCTAAACCCCATTTTAAGCCTCCTTGGGCAAAGTCGCACCACCTTGGAGAAGTGAGTTGACTCACTTCTAGGAACTGGGTACTTGAGATTTTTGGAGATCTGAAACCAGAATAATTCAAAACCTAGGTCTAGGCTGTCACTTTGTCAAATCTTGCCTTGGGGACTGCATTCCTTGTTTTAAGGGATTGTGGTCCACTTGGGTTAAACCTAGATCTAGACACATTCAACCATCAAGACCTATATTGTCCACTTATCTCATGTTGTAGGAGTCCTAAACCATAAGTCAACCCTACTTTGACTCCACTTCCCAATTCCCAAGGCACTGGTTTATCTCCAAGACAACCCAACTCTCCTAGATTGTTGGATTGACTTGTGGTTTGACTTTTGCATGGTGAACTATACCCCTAAAGCTATCATGAATCATGGTCAAGCTTGTCTTATGTGCTAGTTAGCCCCAATACATCCCTTAAAACTATCCTGCATTGGACACAGTTCCCAAGGCAGTGGATCTTTTGACATTGACCTAGTACACTCATCCTAGATCTCACTTCAAACATTGTAAGTCACTTTCACATCAACTATAAACCAAAGCTATATCTCTTGAACCCCTCACTTGGCTTGTGACTTCATCCTTAGGTCTAGGATAAACCATACACCTAACTTCACTTAGAAATACCCTGATTTGGTGTATTGGTTTTGATCTCTCCTGTCGGGAGTAGATCGGGTCTCCCCCTTTGTTGTCTGGGCTAGATAACATAAAGCGAAGGTTGCCTCGACTGGCGTGACAACCATATTTTGGAGGTCGAGGTGATCGTGGTTGCACCTTTTGAGTTGCCCTTCCCTATTGCCATCCATGACTGGATCCATCCATAGGGGTAACTACAATTTAGGTGATAACAATACCTATTGAACCATTCGATGGATTCACAGTTGTCATTCCTGGTCACAACACAATGGAGTGCAAAACATGGATTCCACAGCTGCAAGTCACCGTAGGTAACTATACTTTTGTTGATAGTTTTTATGTGGTCGATGTTGCTGATAATAATGTGATTTTGGGAGTGCAATGGATGTATTCAATAGGAGAGCATACAGTGAATTATCAAATTCCGGAAATGAAATTCCAAGATTCAAAAGGAGTACTAAGGATTGTGAGAGGGCAGCACACCTATCAGAATCAGGTAGTTTCTTCCCACAACATGAAGCACCGGAATAGAAAGGTTTTGGGAGACATTACTCATGGAAGGCCACCTGATAGAGGAGGGACAATTTTGAAGCATGGTAAATTGAGATTGCTTGAGGGCAAGCAATCTTGGGTGGGGAGGACTGTAATGTCCCCATTCAAATAATTGTATAGCAAGCAATCCCCATCAATCCTACCAAGTTCCCTAGGTTGAATGGGTACATTGAAAATTGTAATAAGGGAGAAAAGGAATAATGTTTATACATTATAATGGTCCAAGTATTTAATAAATAAGTTTAATAAATGAATCCAAGAGGAATTATAGGTGGCAAATGGTTTTGAGGACATTTGGAGGATGTGGGACCCACACTAGCTTGGTTTCTCACTTTCCATTTTGAATCCATGGGAAGGAAAACATTATTGGGGGAGTTGGTAAGGAATACACATGTAATTGATCATCTTAGGTCGAAATGGGATGGAATGGTAACCTCCATGGAAGAGGAAGAGTCAAATTGGAGGCTAGTGGACACTTGGGTTAGATTCCCTAGTCTTATGACAACAATGATGAAGCATCTATGAAAAAATTTAGATCTGACTTCTGACATCTGACCGTTATGACATGTCAGCCTCAAAAATATGCTCAAGGAAGGTGTTCATGAAGTTGGACAAGCCAAAGAGACTACAATTCGAATTTGGGAGAAGATGGAAGGTTGGAAACTAGGAGACAAGTGGCAAATGTGGAATATTTCCTAAGTGGAACTCTCTAGAAGCTAATGAGAGGATTTCGACCCTTAGAAGGCTAATGTTGGTTATAAAATGTAGAAATAAAGTATGAGAATGGATTTTGATGATTTGATAAAAATTGCATTTGTGAAGAGAGACCTAGTGGATGACTAGTTTCTTGCCTTAGCCAATTTTGAGGGTGAAAGATTCCCATCCAAGTTGGTGTTTGGAGAGGCCACTGAAGTCTTTCATGGAGATTTAATGGAGTTTTATTTGCAGGTATCATCTACAGGGAAGCTCGTGGTTTTTTTTAGTGCAGCACCATCTCTCAACCATTTCCAATTTTGAAGGCATATTCATGCTCCTTGAGGGAGGGCGTTTTTGGTGAGCTCTTGTGCTTCTTGGGAGAGCTTATAATTATGTATTTCTGATTCTAATAGCTTCATATCCTCTGTTATTCATATTTAGAAATTATCAGGTCGAAATACCCACGATTTGTATGCAAAAATGTTGATTAATGAGCAAACAATGTCCATTTCCCCACTACATTGATGTATATCATTATAATGTTGATGATTTCGAATGAATGGATGATTCTATGATACATTTGTGATTAATAGACTGACATGGATGTATTTTACAAGTTTTATGTACTATACTTGAGCATTTGAAGTATTTTTACTCAGTTTAATTGCATTGGGAGAAGAAATAGTGCCATTTCCCCAAGGGTCGAATCGGGGATTTTTGCAGCTGAATGGGAGAGGGTTGGAATAGACCTAATAATAAATTAATGGTACATTGTGAACCTTATTAATATCCTTAATACATTACATACCTATTTTCATAAATTTGACGGATTGTGGAAGCATTTGGGAAGCCAATTTCAGTACTTACCCCAGGGGGATTTGAACCCCAAATTACTAGTAAAATTGCATACTTGGACCAGAATATTAAGAGAGTTTGCAAAGGTCTTTTGGTGGCCATATATAATACATGAACATAATATTTAAGTCCTAATATCATTCATAAACCTTCCTTTAATATTTGGGACCATTTGGGACAAAATTGGGACCTAGGCATCAAAACTACTCAAAGGTCAAAATTGGGGGAAAATTGGAAAATTGGGCATTTTCATAAAATTTTGAAAAAGGGACATTATAGTTATGAGTATGGTGTAAGGAAAACTTATGGTGAGGGTGATTTATTACCTGAGGGTATCTTCATGGTCATGGGTGGCCATAGTGAGGATCATAGTACACGAAGAGAAGAAAGTTGGAGATCTTTTGGAGATGATGCTTCTTATGAGGAAGAAAGGGATAGAGAGTTTGATCTGGATTTGCATGGTGATGAAGTGTTGAAAGAAACAATAAGTTCGAACCAAATTAGTGATGTGGGGCCACAAATTGATCAACTTGAGCCCATCACTTATGAAAACAACCCTGAGACTATTCTCGATGAAATAAGGGGTGAGCGTATACCTAGGACAGTTAATGAATGACTTGCTTTGGTTGATCTTAATATGGAGTGACAGAGACAAGGGCTTGATCACATTATTCCTTGGGAAAACAACATTGAAGGAACACATCCTTCCCCTAGTCTAGGGAGTGATGAAGAACCTAATAAAGTTCATTTTTTCGATGTTCCTGATCATTTATCTCATATGTACTTGGAAGATGGTGTTTTAAGGTAAATGAACCCCCTATGAGTTAGAAAGAACATGCCTTAACACATGATTCTCCTGAAGGAGATTTTTCATTGAACAATTTAGCTATCTTTCAGGAAGAACCTCAAGCCAACCCTGCAACCAATGAGGATGAGTTGTCTTTACGTTATCTGTTACTTAGGGATATCCCTAGTTTTCTTATTCCCCGTGAGTTACCTATTGGTGAAGAGAGCACACACCCTATTGAGGCATCCCACACTCTCTCACCAACATCTTTAGACACGGGAGCTCAGGATGCTTTTAGTATGGTTTTGAGTCATTCATCTCTTTCCACCAGTCACTTAGAAATCTTAGAAGATATGGTTGTTCCATCCCAACTATAAAAGGTACTAGTAGGAGCGTTGAAAATCAAAACACACCATATCCATTGGAAGAAGTGGAAGATGAAGTTGTCATCAGAGACCTTTGGACCATGGGAGAGACTCCCAAGTATATCATTCACCCACATAATGATTAACATCATAGGAGAAGAGTGATTCAGGAAGTCCTTATTGGTAGGATATTCATGCCTTTAGAAGGTGGACCTCCCAGATTTGATGCAGTTCCTCCTAATAGGAACTCGAGGATAGTCACGCCCCAACCTCAATGCATTTCTAAAATCCATCCCATTCCTATTCGCAATATTGAAGCCATCCCTGAGTCAGTGAATCGTCCCAACTTTTCATGCGGTGATAGGGTCGTTATTCCTAGTGAGTTATTTTACATACGATCTAGGGGATCTGGTGATATTTGGGTTGGACCGCTCACTGTCGAGCGTTGCATTAATGATATGTGTTTCATCACTACTGGAATTGGGCAGCATATCATGCTACCTATCAATCAGAGAGAGTTGAGGGATTATATCCCTAACTTGACTTAAGATAGGACTCCTCTTGCATGATTAGAGTAGATAGGTCTTCGAATAAGCTCCTTTGAGTAGTAGGATCTATGTGCTTTTTGATTTTTCTGAGTGTTGGGTATTGCGATTCTTTTTTATTTTTCCTTTTGATAAGCCTTTTTGAGTTTTCTTTTGAGTGCTTTTTCTTGTTGCTGAGTTGTTTGAGTGAGTTTAGTCAAGCTCCTTCCTAAGCCTTTCTCATCTCCTACATCCACATCTTTAAAATATGAAAATGTTAAAAAAAATCATGAGTTAGTACTTTTTATATACGCTTTATTTTTGCTCTAGAATAGAATTTCATTTATGCAGTTCATTTTTCTTTTTTTATCCCATACATGCTTCACGTGGTATTTTGTTTTCCATGAATGTAGAAACAGGTGCAAATAAAATTGAAAGCAAAGAAAGTCAAGTGTTGGATTGAAGACTAATGCACTTAATGTTGGGGACCATAGATTTTGAGGTTCTCAAGCACTCTCTCCCTTAGAGAACTTGTCCCAGCTGGAGACAGATGTTATCACATACATAGTAGCTGGGCTACCATGTTGTCAAAGAAGATATCTGCACATTTTTTAGCTTTTCCTTTACACTTATTCGGTGAAATCGGCTATGATGAGCAGCATTATTTATGATCACTCACACATTAGAGAATCTTTGTATGAGACAGTTAGTATACTTTATGCCAAGGCTGAGCCTTGAGACCTCAGATTTGATGACCGATGTGGCCTTTTATTCCATACAGTTGCAGTGCAGTTCTTCAATATTTCAGACACTATGTTCTCAGTGGTTATAGTTGGTTCAGATTACAGATATTGATTGATGACCCAGTATATATATGATGTGCATTGATGTTATTACCTTGTTGTTTAGGTCATTTTTATTAGCATTGACTTGGTACAAAGTAACTATGATCTGGTAGTGTATTAAAACTGAAATGAAATTGGTTATGGATCATATATTGGTTGTACTCACTGACATTTGTAAAATCTTGTTTATACTTGTTGGTCCTTACCTTCTTATGAATGTGAACATGATCATTTAGTGTCTTTCTGACATGCTAGCTTAGGCACCACCTTCACTTGTCTCCACCCATCCATTTGTCATCTCCCCATATATTTGTCTTCACCCTGACTTACACCTTGACTTGTGATATGGAGGATCTCCCCACTTTTGACTCTGTGTTGGACTTGCATCCATGTTTATATTGTGTCTTGGCTCTGAGTTGGAAACAAAAATTTCCCTTGGTGAGTGGGATTTTATGCCTTTATCATTCTAGTCGGTTTCCCCGATGTTTGGTTTAGATTGCGGAATTCCCCCTATTTGCTTGAGTTGTGTTGGCTAAAACCTGAAGCAAAATTGTACTATATGTGGAAATTATTGTTATATCTTGTACAACCCAATGAAAAGGGCTATGAAATTGAAGTGAAATTCAAATGTTATGAAATGTAAATACACCCCGGATGTAAGCTACGATTAGTTGTGCTTATCAGCGCATGTGAAATCCCAGAGGGGTCATATTAGGCCTAAAAAGAAATGGATAAATGTATGCTAAATCTAAAGATTGTTGGCCATGAAATGAAATGAAAGGTCCTAAAAACAAGTGGCTAAATGTATGCTAAATCTAAAGACTGCTGACCTTATGTGAAAATTTCCTCATTGAGCCTGCGGGTGATGATGTGAGATGGAGCAAGGGACAACTAATTCTAAGTTTTCCCTAGAACCTAAAGTTACGGTTAGCCAGGAACCTAGCTCATGGCGGTTCTAGTAGTAGATAATTTTTGCCAAGGTTGAATAAGCACTTCTCTTAACAACTTATCCATTTGTGAGACACCGCCATTCCTTGTGTACTTCTTTTCCAACACATGCTTAAGTGTGTAACACCGTTTCCTTCATCCAAAGTATTTGTTGGCATATATAACTTAGCTAGAGGTTTCCAGTGTAGACCCAGGTACTTTGTGGTTCAAGGAAACAACAAAACCCCTATTCACCGGCCCTTTTGGAAACAGACTGTGAACAGTCTGAGGTCTCACACGAGGCGAAGTTAAGGGGGTGGTTGCAGAATCAAGTTTCCACAACATGGTGATGTCATTGTAAAAGGGATTGATAGGCAACGCGGTAAGGGAATCTTACTGTGGACAAATGACTGCGCGAAGTCTCTAATTCGCAGTGGATACTTCGTCAAACTGTGGTGCCATGCACCTAGCACATACAAGGACTACGCAATGTTAGAATGACTTCGCATTATGATGATAAGCTATTAACGGCTTACCTCGCAGCTCTTAAGAAGGGTCAGCGTGTCAACTAGACCACATTGCTATTCTAGGAGTTGATCAACTCTACTCAATCCTTTCTTAACAATATCAACCCATTCATCAACACTTAGCTACTATCCTTATGGCGTATTTACTTGAACAAAATACACTGTACTACGTGTTCCAATACTATGCTCAGATCCAATGCTTAACTATGTGATTATCCACAGATTCATGCATTCAAAGACTTAGACAAGCTGAATACTTAACATTCATCCACACATGCATTACTTAACATATTATTCCCATCATTTCCTACGGCGAATACATATAAAAGCAATCACATAACAGATAGCTACAGCATCAAACATCCATACTAAGGAAATGAACAAATACACCAACGCAATCAATCACACTACACAAAATTTAATGTGGTTCACCCCCCGGATGGAGGCTACGTCCACAAGAACGGTTTTTAATATTGATCTTTTTGGGAAGGATACAACCATTCTTAGTCTGTGCACTCAGCTGTAGACTCTCTTCTCTCTCAAATAGGTCTTTGCGCACTCAGCTGCAGAGCCTTTACAATGGATTTCAAGCTTAAGATTCTACAATAATCAATAATGACCAAGATGAAGAGTAACCCTTCCCTTACAAAATCATTCCTTCTTTATAGATCATGCCCGCAGGCCATGTCTTTACAATCCGCAGGCCAAAAACCTTAGGTTTACAAAAACGGTTACAATTTCCAGCTCATTGAGCTAGCTAGCACCTGGTAGCGAATATCCCATCATGTCCTGCCCTTCACGCATGCCCGCGTCGCTATCGGCCTTCCTGTCGCATGTGTGCCAACAGGTCGCTTTCGCCGAGCCGTTCTTCCTCTAACGGCCTCGTGCGATTGGTTCAGGTAGTGGTATCTTTTGCATGTGTGACCAGTCGCTTTCTTCCCAATTTGCTCCTACCCACTGCTTGGCACTCCTAGAGCATCTTTTCCAAAAATAGAACATCGACGGTCTGCTCGGGCCATGTGCCATCTTCCCTGTTCAACACTATGCCCTGCTAGATCCCTGTAGACTGGACACTTTGTGACACTGCATCCTCATAGCACCGATCTTCAAAGCTCTTTCGACACTGTGTTGCGCGCAACTTCACAACATACCCAAAACTTATACAAAAAGTATTTAGGCTGAATTGCGCTCATCTTCACAGTTCCAAAAATCCTTGTTCAAAATTGCCCCACTTGGGCCAGGCCCAACAGGCCCCTAACACTTACATGTGGCTCGCCCCCGAGCCACTTGGAACTTCGCCAAGTTGTTCCTCTGGATGTGGAGCTAATTTTGCAGCGAAGTCATTGTACGTGCCGAACAACTTGTCGACCACTTGCTTTGTGTCCCGCTCGACTTGTCGGACTGTCTCCATTATTTCAATTGTAATTTCTTGGTCGATCTGGCCTTCCACCTGCGCTTGATTCTCGCGCAACTCTTTTAAATTATCCTCGATCTCTTGCGAGATCATGCTGGCATCCACTAGAAAAGATTGTGACTTGTCTCCTAGTTCACTTTCTTTTTCCCTCAATGCCTGCACTTCCTTTTTCAGAGAGTTGATTTCTCGGTACTTTGGCAGCCTATCTCTTGGTACAAGAGCTTTTACTTATGTATCCAGCTGCTCCAGTGCAGCCTGCTTCTCCTTTACAACAACCTTCACTTCCTGCAATGTTGGGTCTTCTTCGAGGGAAATGAATGCCGTCGATGCTGCTTCCAATAAACCTTGGCACTTAGCCACTTCCGCTGCAATGTTCTCTGCTACGGCTTCCACCTCCTTTGCTCTCAACTGCTGCTCATTTGGTGGGGTTTGTGGGTTAATTTGCTCCTTCAAGGCAGTAATATTAGCCTCATGGAGAAGCTCCTTGTCTTGCATCTCTATCTTCAGACTGGTAACCAGCTCGCCAATTTTAACAATAGTATCCGCTGGTTCCGCTTGTACTTCGAGCTCCTCTATGTTGTCGGAAACCGCGGTGATCGTGGATTTGAGTCTTAGCCGACGATCATGTGCATCTTACAGCTCCATAGCTCTCCACGAGCTATCTTGCTCCATCTTCCTATTAGCTGCTTGCACCTTAGCCTGTCCTTTGAGCGCATCAATGGTTCTTTCATACATTTCCACCACACACTGCAGGTGTAAGAAGTGTAAGCCTGGCAGTGGTATTTTTGCTAAGTCAAGCTCCACATGCTCGACATCCTTCGTATCTAACATCAGTTGCTCTGTCATGGGAAAAGTCACAGTGCTCGTATCCAGATGGACGATACGTGACTTCGCAGGGATGGTCATGGTCAACTGCGGCTGCTGCGAAGTCCCTCCTGACTTCCCTTCTGACTCTGAGTCACGCGGCGGGGGTAATATTTTGTGCACTTTGTCAATCTTGAGGGTAATCCCCTCCAACACGACCAAATTCTTCTGCAGAGTATCTTGTATTTCATTATCTTTTTTCTCCTTGTCAGTCATGAGAACTTCCATCTGTTCCGTGAACTTCACCCCGATCATTTCATAATCATCGTCCTTGAGTACTGTATCTAACTGGCCTTTATCAGCTTTATGCTTCTTGCGTGCTCCCTTTTTTTGGTCGGGGCTCTCCTGCTCCTTCCTTTTTCCTGCTTCCTTTTCTTCAACTAGGGCATGGACGTGGAATGGGTTCATCCTCCTCGGAATCGCTGGGGACATCGATAACCTCTACACGGAAATCAGCAGACCATTCCTTCATTATTTGGTCAATGTCCTCTTCATAGATGTGGTATCTTCCTGCGTACCACTCCGGCTTCTTTGTCTGTGCTTTTGGTGAAATATGGATACTGCGCATGTCAGCATAAAAATCAATGATGCGAATGTATTTTCCAATTACCTGCTTTGTGATCCTAGGGGTTGCTACAATCGCATTGCGCAGATCGCTATAGTACTGGAAGAACACTTCGGCTGTCGTGTGTTGCCTCTGCGAATTCAGATTTTCCCAGAGGTTTGAGTAACGAGTCCCCCTGCATTCATTAGGATCAGTGGTTACTCCAACATAATCCTTTGGCTCTTTCCATTCGATAAGAGCGATCAATACTATAAGCCAAGTATAGTGAAAATTGCCTTCGTTGATCTTCGTGTCATTGAGTTCCTCCATGAACTCGTTCAACAAATATTGCGACCAGTTAAACTGCTCCCCTTTTGTTGCCGCGGTGCCAAGCAGTACTACGCCCGCGCTTACCTCTAGAGGTATACATTTCCACAGGATTTTGCCTCCTAGCATTTGCATGAAGAACTTTGTCACCTTATTATCAATGTCTTCTATCTGAAAATCCCTCTTCCCTTTGACGACAGCCTGGGTTTTCTTCATCATGGCCACAACTCCTCTATCCTTGCTCTTCCTTGGAAGAATTGTTTGGGATATTTACCCCTCTTACTCAGGCCTATGATACAGTGGATTAGATCAATGTTTAGGTCCACATTGCGGTCCAGCCAGAAATAGCCCTGATGCATTCATGCCATCAGCGTTCTTACTACCACGTTTAGTTCTGGTGTTCTATCAAAGTGAGGGAGCTTGAGTAGGTTAAGCAGCCCAGACTGGAATACTCCTGAAAACCAACTTTCGGCGACCAAGTTAAGCTCGCCCTTTGCATATTTCTTCCAGCACATGTACTGGTCAGGCTGGAACTGTGGGAACTTCGAGTCATGGGGCTCCTCCTTCTGTATTGCCAACAGATCATAATCCTCCCACTTGCAATCTAGGATTTTTCCTAGCAGATTCTTGTCTACCTCCACATGCTTCGATATTGGTGATAATGAGATCTCGTACTTGGCATTTTTCATGAGCTTAAATACTGGTGCATCCAGTGCACGTGGTGAGATGTAGTTGGGAGTCATCGTCAGCGGTATCTATTTATCTGCTATCGACAGCTTTTGCACTGTGGAACCCATTTTGGGAACCTTCGTTCTTGGTGCCACTGTATTTTTTCCTTTATCTTCCATAGCTAGACCGTTCCTTGGTGACCTTCTTTATGCTTGCCCTGGTTCGAAAATAACTTTCTTAGCCAGGGTTCTCATTAACCCTTCGATCCCTCCGTGCTTGAAAATATGCACTATCTCCTCAACTGTGAATTGTTCTTCAAATGAAAACCTCTCAGACATCCACTGGCTAAAACTCAGAAGGTTTTCAGATGGCTTACTGAAAATAGCTCACACAGAAGTATTCGCAAAAAATTCTAAGTGTTTGGTAACACCCGCGAGACGGTATGCAGTGTTATTTATAGGTGCAACTGATCTCCTCCGCACCCTCAATGGCTAGATAAGAATTAATGGCAGTATCCGTTGGCCAAATCCGGCAGATCCTTCAGTCTTGTCCTTCAAAATTCTATTCAGAACGACTATCTATGCGTTAAATTCCCAAGCGGTTGCTGGCAACGGCTATATAACGACTATTTTTTCCAACCGACACTGTAACAACTATTTTTCTGAGCGTCACGCCGAGCTACACAATAGGTCCTCCTTAATCCTTCGTAGTGTCGAAACTCTGGCTTCTGAAACAAATCTTGGGCTTAGCTGACATGATCCCCGCAGTTTCCGTTTTGAGGTTCTCAACTGCGTTGTTCTTCTTCTTTTTTTCCTGCGCAGCAACACATTCTAACAATATTGCGCGGTATATACATACTCCTTAGTATACAATGCGTGCAGACTCACTCAGCTTTCTAGTGCCCAATTTCAACTACAATTGGCACTTAGAACTCTTCGTTTTGTGATCATTACTGGTTTTACGAAGCAGGACTATCCCGATAGGGTTTTAGTTTGCTTCCATTGATCAAAGTAGGAAAGGTATCTCCGGCTAATGTGGCTAACTGAACTGTGCCACCATTAGTAACATGCAATACAGTATATGTACAAAGCCAATGCATTTTAAACTTCCCAGGAAATTTCATGAACTTAATATCATATAGGAGGACTAGATCACCTACCTGAAAGCTCTTGTTCTTGATGTGGCGATCGTGCCATGCTTTTTCCCTTTCCTTCTGCACTTGTTGGTGAAATCCTGCAATGAAGCGATCCTCCTCCAGACCAACCAAGTGTAAGAGTCGTTCTTCCAGTGCGTCGCGATCTGCCATGCCTGTAAATGCTGTTATTCTCAAACGGGGAACGATATATTCCATTGGCATTATTGCCTCTTTCCCGTAAGCCAATCTAAAGGGTGTGTGGCCTATCAGTTTCTTGCATGTAGTCCTGTATGCCCATAATACAGATGGAATGCGCAGGTACCAATCGTCCTGATTGACGTTGCATATCTTGGTTAGCGCGTTCTCCAATACTTTGTTAAATGCTTCAATAGTTCCATTCGCCTGTGGGTGATAAGGAATACTACGCTGATGATGAATGTGGAACTCTTCAGTCAAAGCTTCAATGGTTCTATTCAGAAAGTGAGTGCCTTGATCACTCATCAAAATCTTCGGGCATTCGAACCTTGTTAGGATGTTCTCATATATAAACTCTGCAGCTGTAGCTGCACTATAGTCTTTCACTGGCTTCACTTCTTCCCATCTAGTGAGGTAATTGGTAGAAGTAATGATATACCTCACACCAGTTCATTTTCCTGCTGGGTTAATAGGACCCACAAAATCAATGGCACATTTCTCAAAGGCCTGCAATGTCAATTGTGGATTTAATGGAATTTCATCTATGCACGATGATCTTCCTGTCCTCTGACAGACATCATAGGTCTGGTAATGTTCCTTCACATCTTTGTGAATTGTAGGCCACCATAGCCCTGACCTGAGTATCTTCTGCGTAGTATCTCTTCTTGCGTAATGACCTCCTACAACTCCTGAGTGCGCATCAGCCAATATGAATGGCTTCTCATGCTCTAATACACATCTGCGCCGTACTTCATATGGTCCCAACTTATATAACTGACCTGCGATTATAGTGACGTATGTTGCACGCACTACCAGTTGCTTCTTTTGCTGTGTAGTGAACTCTGCAGGTGCAAATCCTATGGTTAAAAAATCGATGATGTCCCTATAATAATCATCAACAACCTGTATAGCAAATCACTGTGCATCAGGAAGATTGTCTTCCAAATTCGTCGGCTCTTCTCCTGACTCAATCTTTGATAGATGATCAGGTCCTAAATTCAACCTGCCTGGCTTAACAATAATTTCAAAGTCATACTCTTGAAAGAGTAATATCCATCTGCATATGCGCCCCCCTAACACTGGCTTATTGACCAAATATTTCAAAGCAGAATGGTCAGTGAACATAGAGAAATGCGCACCAAGCAAGTAATGTCTGAACTTATGCAGTGTGTAGACCATAGCAAGTCCTTCTCGCTCAGTAGTGGTATAGTTCTTCTCAGCAGACGAAAGCTTTCTACTGGAAAATGCATTGGGATGATCAATACCTCCCTCTCCCAGTTGGGCAAGAACCACGCCCAATGCTATACATGAAGCATCAACATGGACATGAAATGGCTTCTCCCATTATGGAAAAACTAAGATCGACACAGTGACCATCTTTTCTTTTAATGTATTAAATCCTTGTTCGCATTCTTCGTTCCAGATGAACGATGCGTCTTTCTTTAGTAATTTCTCCATAGCTGCGGTTATCTACACATACCCTTTTATAAATTTCCTATAATAACTGGTATGTCCCAATGTGGTGCGCAATTGCTTAACTGAGTTTGTTGTCGGTAAATTCACAATGACTGCGATCTTCGTAGGATCAACCATCAAGCCATGTTTGCACACAATGTGTCCCAAAAAAATTCCATAGGGAACACAAAAAACACATTTCTTCAGATTTAATGAAATTTGATGCTGTCTGCATTTCTCCAGCATCATCCTGAGGTTTGCGGCATGGTTCTTCAGTAAGCTAAAAATGGTCCAATCATCAAAATAAACCTATAGAAACTTATGTATGTAATCTTTAAATGCTACAACGACCACTCTGGAGAATATGGCAGGTGCGTTCTTCAATGCAAAAGGCATCATTGTGTACTGGAACGACCCCCATTCTGTAGCAAAAGTAGTCTTATTCCTATCTTCCCAATCAATCCTGATCTGATGGTATCCAGAGAATCCATCAGTAAAAGAATACGCCTCATTCCCTCCAACATTGTCTAGCACTTCATCTGTAAAAGGTGTAGGGAATGGGTCATGCATTGAAGCATAATTCAGTTTCCTGATATCCACACAAATCCTGATCTCACCTTTCATTTTCTTATCCTGGATAACCATCGGGCTTATCCACTCAGATTCTTCAATCAACTCAATGATACCTGCATCAAGCATCTTATTGAATTCTGCCTTAACTCATTCTTTATAGCGTGGGTTCAGTCTATATGGTCTCTGCTTCACATGCTTCGCACTAGGCTTAAGAGGAATTTTCATCACTCCTAAGTCTCTAAAAATTCCCTTCATCTCTGTGAACTTGGTCGGGAATAATTCTCTATATTCTTGGATAATGCCCGCGACCTCTTCAACTATATCTTCATCCCAATAATCTCCAATAGCTGCGAACTTTGGCTCTTCATTGGTGCCAATGTTCATTTTTCTTGTTTTCACAGGTCCGCTCATATCTAGAATTTTCAGTGGAGGTCCTTCTACCTCGCGCGATCCCTCTGACTCAGGTATCTGTATATTGCGCGGGTCCTCCTCATCACTGTCTGCTTTATCATTGCCATCCTCATCGATGTGATAAAAATCAAGAGCGTGCTCTAGCTGCTCTTCCCATTCTGGATGTAGGCACGCAGGTATGTTGTTCGTTCGAAAGAATTCTTCTAATGTCATATTTTCTTAAGTGCAATCTGGGCGAAAAATTCTTTCCTTAATAACCTGCAGCGCATCATTGATACTTGGATGTTCGTCTTCGAAACTGATATCCTGCTGGAATCTCGCAGTCAGGCCAAACCAATCTGCTGTGCCTCTGCGCAACTCCAGGTCTAGGTACCACTTCTTTGGAATCAGTTCTTCCAACGTGTGCACAAACAGATGCACCCATTCTATCTATGGCCTCTCCTTCCATGTTGCTGAGTAGACCCGAATATTGTCTCTTGGATCTGTCTATCCATTATATTTCTTAAATGATAAGGTAGCCTTATCAGCAAACCAGATTTGCATCTTAATTCTGCACTAATCCCATGTTGTCAGTGCCTGCTTATACGCAGCCCACCATCTGGCAGGTGTATCGCGTTGTGATATGTCTAATGCCTACAAGTGATGTTCTTCTGCAATTGCTGCAGTGTATTCATTAATAAAAGAATAAACGTTAGAGAAACCATCATAGCCAGGGATTGGGCTTACCTCCTTTCCAATCCAGTGCAATGACTTTGTGATCCGTGTGCATCTCCTGGTAGATACTTGATGTAATCTGCTTTGCCAATTTTCCAGTCCTGCATCAGAGTCTCAGATGCAAGAACTATCACAGCGCCAGCTAAGTGTCCCATCCGTAGTTGGATTAATATAATCAGCAGTATTAGTTGTCATCTTGTAAATACGGTCCAAGTCTTGGGCTCTGGATTCCTCCTGAATCAGTTCAACATATCGTTCGCCCTGTGAGGGGTCTAATGGTGCGATGACCTTGATATCATTTCCTTCAAATATCATTTTTATGGTCTTTAAATCAATAATGGGAGAGTTAGTCATTTCCCAGTCGATACCCAGCAGCACTGGATAAGGATGGCTATCATCCACGATTTCAATCACCTCGAAATCTGCATAGCTGCACACTCCGTCAATGTCAATGATAGTGTTGGGTAACCTCCCCAAAGGTATAACTATCCCTTGATTATCCATTCTTAACTGTAGAGGTGACCACTGTAACTTTGGTTTCCCATCTGATGCCATATCTGATTGGTCAAGACATTTACTTCGGATCCAAGATCGAGAATGATCTCATCCATCTCATAGTCCCCAATCTATGCAATTAACCTCATTTCCCTCCCTATTCTTTTGGGACTCCTGATATTATGGACTGCGCCATGAGCATCCCCCTTCTCACTGTGTGGCTCATACTGCCTGAGTAGTTTTTCAAATTCCGTGAAGGCATCTTCGCTCTTTAATAAATTCATGCAGCTTCGTAGGAACTGCGCAACAGAGGTCCCTGTATCTGTTGCAGTGCTCGTCTGGTCATATGCTACCGGCATATCCTCTATTTGTGGTATTTCACTGCGCAGCGGGATTCTCGTCGACTGAGGTGCTGACTCTCTAAGGATATCCCGCACTTCTGTAAATGCTCCTTTATTTTTCTATAGGTCCAGACCCGATGTTATTCCAGGGGATTTCCTGATCCATACCGGTTCATGCGGGGTCTGCTTATTATCGCGCGTTCCCAAAGTTGAAGCTTCTGCACCTCCATCCCTTCCTGTATTAGTGCCACTGCGCACTACTACGTTTACTCTTGGATTCGTAGTTCTGCTCTCTGCTACGATCAACTGAATGTTGGGATTCGGTGGTTCTATCCTCCTTCGTTTCTACATTTCTACCTCTAACACAAGACAGTCTTCAATAACATGTTCAAATGATTTACAGTAATTTCACGTAGTGCATGGATTTGTACAATCTCGAGATACATGGCCTGGCTGGCCACAGTTATAACAAATTACCTGGCCGACCTCTCCTGCTATGAATATTAATTATTATATTAAATTAATCAGTAAATTATTAATTAGTTTAATTGAAGGGACGTAACCCTTCTTAAGAATGCTCAAACCTTATAAAAGGTGAGCTATTGTAAAGCATTAAGCATCTTATCAATTCAATAATATATATCTTATTCAATATGGATCTCGCGTCCTAGTTTTCTACCGCATTTGGTATCAGAGCGGAACGCTCCTCCACCTGAGCTCGGATTCGGCTCACACTCAAAGTGGACTTGCTCCTCCTCAAGTGAGCTCGGATTCGGCTCATCCCTCCATTCCGCTGCATCACTCGCTCCAATCCGCCTGCTGTACTTCCATCCAACGAGCTCATCAACGCCTCCAATGAGCTTGGATTCGGCTCCTCATTCCACCCTACACCCACTCCCACACCTGCATCCTCGCTCACCTGCCTCCCTCCACTAGTCATCCCACACAAAACCCTAACCGCAGCTGCAACACCTACACACTCGCCACTTTCCCTGTTCGTCTCACTCGCCCTTCTGCGCACCTCCCCCTCCTCCTCGTTCCACACCCTCACTCCATCGTTCCTTGCGTCCTCCCTCATCTCCTCCTGCGTAAACACCATCAACATTTCACCCACACGCTGCCACCCCGTGCCCTTCTACTCCGCGTCCCACTACTCCCTGTTCACGTCCGCGCCATGCCTCCTCCACCACACCGCTCTCCACCGCGCCTGCTCCAAGCTCCAGCCACCACCTCCGTCACCTTCCAGCGCCCACCTCTCCACGCTCTTCCACGTCCCATTTGCTACCTCTGCTCCTCTGCCACATCTTCCCTCCGCTCCACGCACTTCACCTCCAACCATCCCCTCACACGCTGCACCCAATCTTCTCCGCCCTCTCCATCTCCACCCGCGCTCCCTCCACATCAAACGTAAACCCTAATTTTTAATAAAAAATAAATATTATATAAAAATTGTTATATTAATATTTAATTTTATTAAAAGTTACAATCCCAAGTTATAAAAAAAAATATTTAAATATAATAATTATTATATTTAAATATAATAATTATTATATTTAATTATTTTACCCAATATAATAATTATTGTATTTACAATAATTCTTATTAATTAATTTAAATCCTACCAAAATTGGGTCCAATTATTCACCACCACACCTAAGAAGCATGACGACAGAATTAAAAGCCCAAATGGAGAAAATAGAGAAGGATTTCCGAACCTTCAAGGAAATGATCACCAAGAGCCAGGAAGCACTTAATAAAGAAATTAAAGAGGAAGTCATTCAAGTAATGGAACAGAAAATGGACGACAAGTTCGACATTATGAGCAAGGAACAAAAAATGTTAGACCAAAAAATGACGCAGAACCATAATACATTAATGGAGATGTTACAAAGACTAATGCAAAAAAAAGACCAAGTCGGCAGTCCAGACATGCTAGATGCCTCATTTCATATTTTCACACAGGAAGCACTTGCCAAGAATCAAGAAGAATTGCAAAAAGAAATAAAGATTAACAATGCGACGCTTAAGCAAGAGATAGAAACAAAAGCACTGCCAGAGATGGAGGCACGATTAAACAGCCAAATAGAAGCTATCAGTAAGATAGTGGAGAATAAAAAAGATAAAAATCACCGCCAACAACGAAGCAGTTCAAATATGTCACTTATGTCATCCAGTAGTTCCAATCCACCATCAAACCATAAAACAAAAGGGAATCAATATCACCCCTACATAGTGTACCCACCTAAGGCAAAAATAGAGTTGTCGAAATACAATGGAAGTGAAGACCAATGTGTTGCTTGGTTAAACAAAGCAGAAGAATACTTTGACATTTACAATATTCAATCTGATGAGGAGAAGGTGAAATATGCGTCAATGCATATGGAAGGGTACGCCTATAATTGGTACTTATGGTGGAAGAGAGACAATTTTGCCTACACCTGGAACTTGTTAAAAAATGATTTTTTTAATAGGTTTCAAGGTATCAAAGAAGATGAGTTTTTCAGTAAACTTACGAGATTACAACAAGTTGGAAGTGTTGAGGAATTCACACATCAGTGGGAATCCTTGTCGACATGAGTATTTGGGTTGTCTGACAAGCAAAGACTCGAAACCTATTTAGGAGGTCTTAAACCGTACCTCCAAAAAGAGTTAAAGATACATGACATACCTAACGTAGATGTAGCAAGACATAAAGCAAAAGTCGCAGAATGCAAATTGGATGGAATAAAAACAAGAGGTGATAACCATTATCGACAAGAAAAAGAGACACAATGTAGGTACTGTGCAGATACTTGGTCACCTGGCCATCAATGCCACAAACCTCAATCATATGCCTATGAAATGGAAAATGGATCAAAGTCATCTAACAGTTACTCTGATAATAGAAAAAAAAAAAAAAAAAACATATGTCGTCGATGCGGTGATGATTGGATCTGTTATCACATATATAGTAGCCGGGCTACCATACATTATTTTTATCATTCCAGTACACCATTCAGCCAGTTCCCTTACATTTGAGATGTTGAGAGGAGCATCTAGATTGGATCACTATTAGATTGTGGACAGCAGTTGTATTCCCCATGCCATGATTGAGTCTCAGGACACTCAGAGAGATGACCGATATAGCCATTATACCATTGGTACAGAGCAGTCAGTAGTGCCCAGAGTTGCAGCAGCAGTTTCAGAGGACAGATGATGGTACAGGTGGATGAGCTTTCAGGTATATGACTCAGCAGGTATATCATGGTGTTATGGTTAGATTGCTTTTATACTTATTCTTATAGCATGTCTTAGCATTCAGTGTCATGATCTGGCGATCATATAGATATTTGGACCTGGTTGATCTATATATATATATTATATTGTCCCTACTCAGACTTAGAAGTTCACTATTCATACTCATTGGTGTGTACCCTCCTTAGGGAGAATAGAGGTGATCATTCCACCATACCTTGGCTTGCTAGTGTTGGCTCCATCATTTCATTGTCTTCATCCATCCATGGCCTACCTTTTAGATTATCACCCTGACTTACTACTTGACTAGTGGCATGGAGGACTTTTCCCCATTGTAGCCTCTGTATTGGATGAGCTTCCCTGTTTATTGTGTCTCGGCTCTGAGTTGGTGACAAAACTTACCTATGGTGAGTTGGAGTTCCTTGGAATTCCCCCTAGTCACTAAAGTTATGTTGGCTAAACCTGAAACTTTTAGTGCTGCCATGAATACAAAATCTGGAAAAAATGAAATGTTATATCTTGTATGAAAAGCCCATTCATGCAATGTGTTTCTAAACACACATGAATGAAAGGCATGCCAAATGAAAATGGCCATGAAAATAAAATGTTATATCTTGTGGAAAATAAATACCTAGGTAAACAAGCTGTCCATGACACACCTAGAAGTGCTCAGGTAAACAAGTGCCTTAAAAACACACCTGCAGCAGAAAGCCTAAAAGAAAGAATGTAAATCTATGCAATGTGTTTGTAAACACACATAGATCAAGGCTATGGAAACTTCAGGCCCAAAAAGCAATGGAACTTAAATGCTATATCTAAACAATTGCTGGCCTTATTTGTATTATGGATTGTGCGCATCTGTGAAGGTGAATAAACCCTCTTTAAACAACTCATCCATTTGTGAGACACCGCCATTCCCTGTGTTATTGCTCATTCAGTATATACTATGGTGTATTCCCTTTCCCTTGCCAAAGTGTCACAAAGTCAAGACAGTTGAGTCATCCCTTAGCCTAGTCAGTTAATTTAGCCTTCACCCTTCACTAGCAAATTGATCACAACTATGAAGTGAGTATGATCCTAAAAGTCTAGTCTGAGTAATAATAATAATTAACAACACTATATATTTGGATGTAGATCGCCAGTTATGATCATTATGTGTTATAATTGCTATTTGAATAAGTTGTAGAGCATGTATTAACCTTGACACTTTGCAGCAGCCTTGGATGATGGTCTGAGTTATATTTGGTCTTGGTTAGACCTAGTTTGATCATGGAGGACCATGGGACATGAGATGTTAGACCTTATGATGATATGGATAGATGATATATGGTCTATGTACACATACAGGATGATTCTATGCAGCAGCTACAGGGTTATGATGATGATTCTGGGGTTACAACAGTGTTTGTATATGTACAGCGCATTATTATTGGCCCTGTTCCGGTATATTGGATATTTATTTTGATGATGCAGAGACTCATATGGTGTATGAGTACACATCTTGGATAGATTTGGACCTTCTGAGTCCAATGGGACAGTTTGTTTTCAGTTCCGGGCACTTACAGTGATGATTGAGCCTCAGTAGGCGGTCCCAGTGCAGTTTTGGTCTGTTGGAGGCCCTGTCGGAGCAGAGATGACTTTTATCCGGTTGACCTAGGGCGCTGATGATGGAGGGGGTGGTCCAGCCACTTGTTTTTACCATATTACCCCCCTTTCGGACACATTGGTGCCCTCACCTTGACAGCGCCAGCACTCCAGGAGGCTGTTTGGGGCAGTTTCACGCTTCCCGAGGCATTTCAGGATTGGTAGAAATGGCTATTGAGGAAATCGATTTGGGCTACTGAGGAAAAGTTATGGCATGGGATGATCAGTGATGATAGATCGGGACCTTCCACACCTTCTCCAGCAGTTTCAGCTTCATCGGGGCCCGCATCCATCACTTAAGGCATTTTCTGTGGATTTCTGAGGTCTTTTGAGGACCACGACTTCACTATGGAGGAACGATTTGGTATATTCATGATTATTTATTGGTTATTGTGCTATGGGGATTGACCAAGGAGGGATAAAATTACCCCTTGGACCCACCATAAGCCTCTTATGATATTTCATCATCATGATTTGGTGGGATTCCCCTCTTCTAGGGCGATTTTGTCCACTTATGTTATATTTTATGTGTGATCCATGTATTATGTTGTTGAGCTCATCTCAACCATTGATTAGACATTTGTATCTTCTAATCTTAGCCACTCATTCAAAAAGTGGTTAGGGTTTTGGTGCCTCTCCTTCCTATTTAAAGGAGAGAGCCTCTCATTGTAAATGGTCTTTGGCTCTTGGATTATTGGTATAGAAAAATATTCTTGTGGAAATTCTTGTGGTCTCCTTTGCATCTGGTGTTCTTAGATGGTGATTGGAAAGTCTATTGCAACCTAGCATTTGGAAATTGTGGCAAGATCTATCTTTTTTTTGGAAATCATTGTTTGTCTACAGGAGGGCGACTTCAACAAGGGCGATTTTGCAAGGCTTCTTCAAATCACACAAATCCTACTGCTCAAGTGAGCTTATTCAATACCTACCTACCCTACTCTAACCAGTGAGCACAAATGTTAGGTAAAATCATAAATCCAGTGCAACCATTCATCAAATAAATTAATGATTCTTCTTTGATTTTTGTTGATGAAACAATTCAAGATTGGATTAAAAATTATTGAAATTGAGAGCACAATCTTCTTGACTTGTTCAGAAATTGAAGAAAGATTTGAGTGGTGCAACATGAAATAATGCAGAGGAGACGACTGACTAGTGAAGCCATCCTCTATCCAAAAACTGATAGGATCATAAAATTTATGCAAGTTATTGTTTAAAATAGATGGAGGAAAAATACAAGGCATATGATTTAATAAACTACTTTCCTCATTCACTTCACTTGCATATTTAATTCGTTTCCCCTTGGGACTGATGATCAAATAAAAACCAAGTGGGGACAAATCAAGGCTTAAAAGACGAAAAATCAAAACTAGGCCCACTTGATGCTCAAAAATGGAGAAAAGATGAAATTGATCTTTAAACACCTTTTCTAGCCACCAAGAATGATTGATAATTTGACAACAAGCATTATTGTTCCAAGGTGACTGAAAAGGAAAATGAAGTGCTTTTTCTCCAAACATGTAATCATACATATACTTCCTATTGAAAAATTCCAAGGCAAAAAAATGACTAGAGCACCAACCCAAAGATGATTGAAAGAGTTGGGAAGGGAGGGTGGATTGCAAATATGAAAAGTCTCCTAGATGGATAGAAAGATTTGGCCTTGAAATTTGACAAAATGGAAGACCTTTCATAATAGCACTAGGAATGACTTCAAACTTTTGATTAAATCTGATTTGAGGACAAGATTCTAACTCTAAGAAAAAGCTATCTTGACTAAGGATAGAAAAATTTAAAGACTCATTATAAGAAGTGGAACAAAGATTAGAGCATCTAGTGTGATCTACTGGCTCATCCTCTCCTTCTATTGATTCATCATTAAAATCACAAGAGGATACTTGATCATTTTCATCAAATTGATCAGGGATAAAATTAAGAAATTTATTTAGAGCATCCTGATTATTTGCACAATGATCATGTGAAAGCACTACTAAAGGGTCTTGGTCAATGTTTCCACTTTCTTCTTCTTCAAAAAGATGAGGAGAAATTAAAGGATTGTTAATGATAGAATGATTAAGGAGTTCTCTTTCTGAAGGATCCACAAAATCAGAAATTTCTTCAAGGTCAAAAGGGGGGCTACTCAAGGACTGACTTGAAGTGTCATTATTATTATCATGGTCCTTGTCAAACTGATCCTCAACAACACAGTTATTGCTTGATGTCTCTGTTAAGGATTCTTCAATATTACTACCCCATTTATTCTTTAATAACCCAACAAACATATCATATCCAGTGATGGATCCTGGGGCTAAATTATCAAACCATAATCCGGCATTTCCACCTAATGTCTCACCCAGGGCCCGCATATAAACATCTTCATCATCAGCACCCCTAACTTCCATATAATCCCAAAATCTTTGTAAATGATTTTCAATTGACTCAAAATAATTTCCATAGAAACGAGGCAACCATTCAGTGTAATTATTTGGCATAAGATGAGGTGCCCCATGAATTTCAGAAAAGTCAAAAGGAGATGGCTTAGGTGGATTTCTAATAACTTTGGCCATTCTACTAGGGATTAGTTTTGGATGTCTAACTGGAATGCTAGAGTCATTTGACCGAATGCTTTGGTTGCAAGGCCTTGGTTGAACTTGACTTTTGTTTGAATTAATTGGGTTAATATTTTTACTTGAAGAATGAAAAGAATGATGAGAGTTATAAGAATTATGTACATAATCATTCCCATATTGATATGTTGACTGACCTTCATTACTTTCTTCCAACTGCCCTCTATAGCGAGATAGATTCTCATATATTTCATTCATACACCTTGTCATTTGGAAGAAAATGTCTGAATTCATTTATGATTTACAAATTACAAAATTGAAAGATGGGAATGGGGCCGATCCTCAGCGGAGTCACGAATTGGAGTCGCCAGGTAGATTTTTAAACTCTTCTACCAAGATGTATGTCGTTTAAAGTGCAGGGAGAGAGTGAGACAAAACATATGTTGAACCAAGGTAGGCCTCTACCTCCCCGGCAACGGCGCCAAAAATGTTATCACACAACTTGTAGTTGCCCCTAGAGGTATCCCATCCGGGACGGTAGAGGAGCTAGGCAACTAAAGAGGTGACCTAAGAGATGCCATGGTTCCCAATGCAATGTGGGAGTCACGTCAACCGAGGCACTCTTCGCTTTAGGTCAAGGTATAACTAGACCAAGGGGGAGACCCTATACCCCAATCACAATTGATTGGACCCAAGCAAAGGTTTCAAAGGGTGAATAAATGATGAGTTATGGAAACCAATGCAAGGCTAAGTGGACCTAATGTTTAAGGTATGGTTGAAGGTGGTATCATGGATAATTAGTGTTTCAACCTATGTATGGTTTAGGCCACTTGATGGGGTATCATTATTAAGTATAGTACCATGTGTTTACACAAGTGGGTCTTGTTGCCTTGGGAAGTGTGAGATGGTTCTAGGTGGGCCCACAAGGTGAAGTTAAGTGTGAAGATGGTACTATAGGCTAGATCTAGGTTAGATCTACAAGTTAGAGTTGGTTCTAGGGTTACCCATGTGTTAGATCTAGGGTTTGACACTAATCCCAAGAAGTGCGCCTTGCTTGGAGAAGGACTAGTGCCTTGTTGGATGGGCTAATGGGGTCAAGAAGGATGTCAAAGTGTAGATCGGGACACCTAGAAGCCAAGTCAAGTGGCTTGGATGAGATCCAATGGTTGGATCTTGCTAGATCTAGGTTTTTTTGAGTGATGACCAAAAGTGGACCACAATTCCTTAAAACAAGGAATGCAATCCCCAAGGTAGATCGGGACAAAAGGATAGTCTAGACCTAGGTTTCGAGGCATGGGCATTCCAAATCCACGAAAATCTCCAACACCCACTTCCTAGAAGTGGTCCAACTCAAAACTCCCAAGGGGTGCGACTTTCTCAAGGAGAGGCAAAAAGTGGGTTTGGTGGACCAAACCAAGTCCAATGGCCACCAAAATGTAGATCCGGGGTGTTAATACCCCGATCTATGTTCCTTCAAAGTTTCAAGTGAATCCAATGGGTAGATCTTAGTAGATCTAAGTTTTAAGGTACCAAGAGAATCAAAAGGGGGTTTCAACCCCTCAAAACATGGAGAGATGTCCACAAGGTAGTTTTCACCAAAGTAATGACATGGGTTTAGGTTATCAAGTGTCTAGATGCCAAATCAAGTGGGATCTCACCTACCCATGTGCTAGATCTTACCCAACAAGCTTCTCTTAGGAAAATCGATTAAGGTTCAAGAAGGCTTTTTGCATTGAAAGGTGTGTCAATTTTTAGCCAATCAACACCAAACTATAGATCCAACTAGGGGTGGATCCTATAGAGGTGGGTTCTTAAAATCTTTTCAATTGCAAGGGTAGATCTAAGTAGATCTAAAAAAAATACCAAAATCGGGGTTTTGATTTGATTAGGGTTTTATGACCAATGAAGATAGAATGAATGAAAGAGACACATACCTTGTAGATCTTACCTCAATTGTTCATGGCCACCTTGCAAGTTGATAGCATTCTCCTATGTTTATATTCAAGAGTGAGATCCAAGTGCTCCAACCAAATCGCCCTTCTCCAAGATAGCCAAATCGTCCTCCTCCTACAAGACAAGATCAAAGAAACAAGTCAAGCAAGATGATTATGAAAATGGTAGAAAGATGTAATAGATAGCATCAACTATGTCACGAAGATACAATAATGATACTCCCTGTCACAAGATCAACCCAAGAGAGAATATGTGGATCCCTCCAACAATAACCCTCAAAAAGTCGCCCTCCTCTCTCCAATTCGACTTTCCTGTCAAAAGGTTAGCAAAAACACCAAAATCCACAATGATACATAGAAGAGATACTTTATATTCAACATGCAAGAGAATCCACAAGCCAAGAGAGATGTGCTCCACAAAAAATCTTCTATTCCAATATTCCAGAGCTCCAAAGGTGAGCTTTACAATGGGGGGTCTCCTCCTTATATAGGATAATAAAGACCAAAACCCTATACCACTTCATAATACTACATCAAATGAGTGGTTGAGATTATAAGATCTCATCATACAATCAATGGCTAGGATGAATCCATAACATAATATCACATGGATCACTCAACATAACAATAGCGCCCTCACTAAATGGTACAATGGAGGGTGACGTCATCCCACAAGAGGGGTATAAAGTACAATAATCCACCTCATGATGACTAGGACATGATAAAATAAGCACATGGTGGGGCTAGGAGGTATAAATCCTTGCTAGCTCACCCCAAGGCACAATAAAATAATAAAATATGTCCAATATAATGATAATGACCAAAACTGTCCTCAGAATCCATGACAGTCGAGCAGTAAATGTCCTCCTGTGATCAATCTGGAGATACCCACATGGTGAAAACTGACTGGAAGATAGTGAGATCACCCTGGAAGACCTCTGTGAAAACCAAATGCCAAAACCTTGCCTCAATTGCCCAAATCGATTTCCTCAGTGACCACTTTATCCCATTTTTTAACTGCCTCGGGAACTGTGAAAGTGCCAAAACTGCCTCCTAGGGTGCTAGCGCTGTCAAACTGAGCCCACCAGGCTCTCCGGGAAGGGGGATAAATGGTAATAACAAGTGGCTGGACCACCCCCTCCATCATCAGCGCCCTAGGTGAACCGGCCTCTCGGGGCCCCTGCTGCTCAGGCTGGGAAATCAGCCCCAAATCTGGTCAACAAGTGTAAAACTGCATCAATCACTGTCAGAAGTACCCGGATCTGAAACATAAGTGTCTCAATGGATCCAGAAGACCCAAATCCACTAGGAATGAGTACTCATACACCCTGGGTTGCCCTAATGGGCCAGCTGTAGGGTCCACCATATATGGACAATGTATAATCTGCTGATCTGTAATGATAATAACCTGCTGAACTGGATCAAACATCATCTGTATCATATGTCCATCATATGATATCATCATCAAACATGTGGGACCATAAATCATCATCAATAATCATCCATACATGGTCCACATCATCACGGATCCCAAGAATATATATAATCAAGGATAAATCACATCAGTAGACTAAGACAATGCTTTTTTAATCATTCCATAGCTAAGCTCAAAGTACAAATTCCATTCAGTGGCATTAATTATATTAACATATTCCGTTGTTATAATAAATTACTTGCACCATAGTTCAAATGACAAACTCACCCATTGGACATGGTCAAACTGCTAGTGAAGGATGAAGGCTAGGCAGCAAGGTTGGGCCAAGGGTGTGACCTGTCTAACTCAACTCAAAAATACTTTGGACTGGGAGAGGGGGAAGCTACAAACTCTGTGTTGGACAAAAGAACACGGGGAATGGCTGTGCCTCACAGATGGATAAGTTGTTTAGAGAGTGCTTATTCAACTTAGGCATCATGTCTACATCAAGTTGATCCAAGTTCATTAGGATCATTCAATTTATTTCCATGGCCTTTTTGGCCTACATAACCCTTCGGATTTCAGATGTGCTGAGAAGCACAACTAGTTGCAGCTTGCATCCAGGGCATGTTTTTCATATTTTCACAAGGTCAGCAATTGTTTAGATATAGCTTTTAAGAACTATTGCTTTTTGGACCTTTTTTATACTCTTCGAGGAGTATTTTTAGCTTTTCATTGCTCTTGCCCCTTTTTTGTTTCCATGGGCGAATTCATTTAGTTTCCACAGGTAGAACATGAGCTTTCAGTTTTAGCCAACAACATCTCAAGTGACTAGGGGGAGTTCGAGCCAATGCCAAACATCGGGACAACCGACCAGAATGATTTAGGCCTACAATCCAACTCACCAAAGGCAAGTTCTGTCACCAACTCAGAGCCGAGACACTGAATAAACAGGGATGCGGTCCAAACACAGAGGTAGAAAAATAGGGAAGTCCTCAGTATCAGAAAGTCAAATGAGACAAGTCAAGGTTTAAAGTCAAACAGGAAGGTCATGTATGGATGGAGACAAGTGGATATGGAGCCTACACTAGCAGATAACTGGTGTCGGGAAAGACCATGTCTATGTAAGGTGAAATACCAGTAAGTTTTGTTAGATGACCTAAAAGTGCAAGCAATTGTCCATTTTAAGGTTTACAGTTCATTTTAAATAGTTTGCCACATCAGGAATAATATACCAAGCACATGCTATAATCATGACTAAATCAACAAGCTAATAATCCACTGTCAGTGAGAACATATCCATAGATCATACAACATCATCATAATAGCAATCATCATGCATCATCTGAAACACTGCTGAAGTACATCTCTAGGCACTGAACTGAAACTGTAATGGGATAAGTGGTCACATCAGTCATCAAATCTGAACTCTCAAGGCTCAGCCTTGACACAAGGTCATATACGAATCTGAATAATATACTGCTCTGATCATGAGTGATCCATAATATATAGCCATGCTCTGGAATAATGTAAGCTCTGGAATGTGCAGATATCTGCTGTACAAGAATAGTAGCCCTGCTACTATGGTGTGATAACATCTGGCTCCAGCTGGGACAAGTGCTCTAAGGGAGAGAGCGCTTGAGAACCTCAGAATCTCTGGTCTCGAACTGCTCTGCATCAATCTTCAATCCAGCACTGCACCATCCTTGCTTTCAACTTTTATCTTGCACCTGTTCCTGCTCTCACAAACACTAGAATACCATCATGGAGCATGTATGGGATAAAAAATAAAACTGAACTGAAATCTAATCTAGAACATAAACTGAAATGCATCAAAATATAAATATAAACTAACATGGCATATATTATTATCATTTTTTTATTTACTGTGCAGGAGGAAAAGAGTACTCTTTAAATTAGGCAAATCTCAACTTGCACAGGCAGCCAACAATAGAAATGCTAACTATAATTTCTTAAATGCATGCAGGAGAAGAGACAAGCTTAGGAAGGAGCAAAACTCAACTCAGGCAGAAAAAGAAAAAGGGATAATACTCGGCACACAGAAAAGGAAAAATCACACAAATCCTACTGCTCAAGTGAGCTTATTCAATACCTACCTACCCTACTCTAACCAGTGAGCACAAATGTTAGGTAAAATCATAAATCCAGTGCAACCATTCATCAAATAAATTAATGATTCTTCTTTGATTTTTGTTGATGAAACAATTCAAGATTGGATTAAAAATTATTGAAATTGAGAGCACAATCTTCTTGACTTGTTCAGAAATTGAAGAAAGATTTGAGTGGTGCAACATGAAATAATGCAGAGGAGACGACTGACTAGTGAAGCCATCCTCTATCCAAAAACTGATAGGATCATAAAATTTATGCAAGTTATTGTTTAAAATAGATGGAGGAAAAATACAAGGCATATGATTTAATAAACTACTTTCCTCATTCACTTCACTTGCATATTTAATTCGTTTCCCCTTGGGACTGATGATCAAATAAAAACCAAGTGGGGACAAATCAAGGCTTAAAAGACGAAAAATCAAAACTAGGCCCACTTGATGCTCAAAAATGGAGAAAAGATGAAATTGATCTTTAAACACCTTTTCTAGCCACCAAGAATGATTGATAATTTGACAACAAGCATTATTGTTCCAAGGTGACTGAAAAGGAAAATGAAGTGCTTTTTCTCCAAACATGTAATCATACATATACTTCCTATTGAAAAATTCCAAGGCAAAAAAATGACTAGAGCACCAACCCAAAGATGATTGAAAGAGTTGGGAAGGGAGGGTGGATTGCAAATATGAAAAGTCTCCTAGATGGATAGAAAGATTTGGCCTTGAAATTTGACAAAATGGAAGACCTTTCATAATAGCACTAGGAATGACTTCAAACTTTTGATTAAATCTGATTTGAGGACAAGATTCTAACTCTAAGAAAAAGCTATCTTGACTAAGGATAGAAAAATTTAAAGACTCATTATAAGAAGTGGAACAAAGATTAGAGCATCTAGTGTGATCTACTGGCTCATCCTCTCCTTCTATTGATTCATCATTAAAATCACAAGAGGATACTTGATCATTTTCATCAAATTGATCAGGGATAAAATTAAGAAATTTATTTAGAGCATCCTGATTATTTGCACAATGATCATGTGAAAGCACTACTAAAGGGTCTTGGTCAATGTTTCCACTTTCTTCTTCTTCAAAAAGATGAGGAGAAATTAAAGGATTGTTAATGATAGAATGATTAAGGAGTTCTCTTTCTGAAGGATCCACAAAATCAGAAATTTCTTCAAGGTCAAAAGGGGGGCTACTCAAGGACTGACTTGAAGTGTCATTATTATTATCATGGTCCTTGTCAAACTGATCCTCAACAACACAGTTATTGCTTGATGTCTCTGTTAAGGATTCTTCAATATTACTACCCCATTTATTCTTTAATAACCCAACAAACATATCATATCCAGTGATGGATCCTGGGGCTAAATTATCAAACCATAATCCGGCATTTCCACCTAATGTCTCACCCAGGGCCCGCATATAAACATCTTCATCATCAGCACCCCTAACTTCCATATAATCCCAAAATCTTTGTAAATGATTTTCAATTGACTCAAAATAATTTCCATAGAAACGAGGCAACCATTCAGTGTAATTATTTGGCATAAGATGAGGTGCCCCATGAATTTCAGAAAAGTCAAAAGGAGATGGCTTAGGTGGATTTCTAATAACTTTGGCCATTCTACTAGGGATTAGTTTTGGATGTCTAACTGGAATGCTAGAGTCATTTGACCGAATGCTTTGGTTGCAAGGCCTTGGTTGAACTTGACTTTTGTTTGAATTAATTGGGTTAATATTTTTACTTGAAGAATGAAAAGAATGATGAGAGTTATAAGAATTATGTACATAATCATTCCCATATTGATATGTTGACTGACCTTCATTACTTTCTTCCAACTGCCCTCTATAGCGAGATAGATTCTCATATATTTCATTCATACACCTTGTCATTTGGAAGAAAATGTCTGAATTCATTTATGATTTACAAATTACAAAATTGAAAGATGGGAATGGGGCCGATCCTCAGCGGAGTCACGAATTGGAGTCGCCAGGTAGATTTTTAAACTCTTCTACCAAGATGTATGTCGTTTAAAGTGCAGGGAGAGAGTGAGACAAAACATATGTTGAACCAAGGTAGGCCTCTACCTCCCCGGCAACGGCGCCAAAAATGTTATCACACAACTTGTAGTTGCCCCTAGAGGTATCCCATCCGGGACGGTAGAGGAGCTAGGCAACTAAAGAGGTGACCTAAGAGATGCCATGGTTCCCAATGCAATGTGGGAGTCACGTCAACCGAGGCACTCTTCACTTTAGGTCAAGGTATAACTAGACCAAGGGGGAGACCCTATACCCCAATCACAATTGATTGGACCCAAGCAAAGGTTTCAAAGGGTGAATAAATGATGAGTTATGGAAACCAATGCAAGGCTAAGTGGACCTAATGTTTAAGGTATGGTTGAAGGTGGTATCATGGATAATTAGTGTTTCAACCTATGTATGGTTTAGGCCACTTGATGGGGTATCATTATTAAGTATAGTACCATGTGTTTACACAAGTGGGTCTTGTTGCCTTGGGAAGTGTGAGATGGTTCTAGGTGGGCCCACAAGGTGAAGTTAAGTGTGAAGATGGTACTATAGGCTAGATCTAGGTTAGATCTACAAGTTAGAGTTGGTTCTAGGGTTACCCATATGTTAGATCTAGGGTTTGACACTAATCCCAAGAAGTGCGCCTTGCTTGGAGAAGGACTAGTGCCTTGTTGGATGGGCTAATGGGGTCAAGAAGGATGTCAAAGTGTAGATCGGGACACCTAGAAGCCAAGTCAAGTGGCTTGGATGAGATCCAATGGTTGGATCTTGCTAGATCTAGGTTTTTTTGAGTGATGACCAAAAGTGGACCACAATTCCTTAAAACAAGGAATGCAATCCCCAAGGTAGATCGGGACAAAAGGATAGTCTAGACCTAGGTTTCGAGGCATGGGCATTCCAAATCCACGAAAATCTCCAACACCCACTTCCTAGAAGTGGTCCAACTCAAAACTCCCAAGGGGTGCGACTTTCTCAAGGAGAGGCAAAAAGTGGGTTTGGTGGACCAAACCAAGTCCAATGGCCACCAAAATGTAGATCCGGGGTGTTAATACCCCGATCTATGTTCCTTCAAAGTTTCAAGTGAATCCAATGGGTAGATCTTAGTAGATCTAAGTTTTAAGGTACCAAGAGAATCAAAAGGGGGTTTCAACCCCTCAAAACATGGAGAGATGTCCACAAGGTAGTTTTCACCAAAGTAATGACATGGGTTTAGGTTATCAAGTGTCTAGATGCCAAATCAAGTGGGATCTCACCTACCCATGTGCTAGATCTTACCCAACAAGCTTCTCTTAGGAAAATCGATTAAGGTTCAAGAAGGCTTTTTGCATTGAAAGGTGTGTCAATTTTTAGCCAATCAACACCAAACTATAGATCCAACTAGGGGTGGATCCTATAGAGGTGGGTTCTTAAAATCTTTTCAATTGCAAGGGTAGATCTAAGTAGATCTAAAAAAAATACCAAAATCGGGGTTTTGATTTGATTAGGGTTTTATGACCAATGAAGATAGAATGAATGAAAGAGACACATACCTTGTAGATCTTACCTCAATTGTTCATGGCCACCTTGCAAGTTGATAGCATTCTCCTATGTTTATATTCAAGAGTGAGATCCAAGTGCTCCAACCAAATCGCCCTTCTCCAAGATAGCCAAATCGTCCTCCTCCTACAAGACAAGATCAAAGAAACAAGTCAAGCAAGATGATTATGAAAATGGTAGAAAGATGTAATAGATAGCATCAACTATGTCACGAAGATACAATAATGATACTCCCTGTCACAAGATCAACCCAAGAGAGAATATGTGGATCCCTCCAACAATAACCCTCAAAAAGTCGCCCTCCTCTCTCCAATTCGACTTTCCTGTCAAAAGGTTAGCAAAAACACCAAAATCCACAATGATACATAGAAGAGATACTTTATATTCAACATGCAAGAGAATCCACAAGCCAAGAGAGATGTGCTCCACAAAAAATCTTCTATTCCAATATTCCAGAGCTCCAAAGGTGAGCTTTACAATGGGGGGTCTCCTCCTTATATAGGATAATAAAGACCAAAACCCTATACCACTTCATAATACTACATCAAATGAGTGGTTGAGATTATAAGATCTCATCATACAATCAATGGCTAGGATGAATCCATAACATAATATCACATGGATCACTCAACATAACAATAGCGCCCTCACTAAATGGTACAATGGAGGGTGACGTCATCCCACAAGAGGGGTATAAAGTACAATAATCCACCTCATGATGACTAGGACATGATAAAATAAGCACATGGTGGGGCTAGGAGGTATAAATCCTTGCTAGCTCACCCCAAGGCACAATAAAATAATAAAATATGTCCAATATAATGATAATGACCAAAACTGTCCTCAGAATCCATGACAGTCGAGCAGTAAATGTCCTCCTGTGATCAATCTGGAGATACCCACATGGTGAAAACTGACTGGAAGATAGTGAGATCACCCTGGAAGACCTCTGTGAAAACCAAATGCCAAAACCTTGCCTCAATTGCCCAAATCGATTTCCTCAGTGACCACTTTATCCCATTTTTTAACTGCCTCGGGAACTGTGAAAGTGCCAAAACTGCCTCCTAGGGTGCTAGCGCTGTCAAACTGAGCCCACCAGGCTCTCCGGGAAGGGGGATAAATGGTAATAACAAGTGGCTGGACCACCCCCTCCATCATCAGCGCCCTAGGTGAACCGGCCTCTCGGGGCCCCTGCTGCTCAGGCTGGGAAATCAGCCCCAAATCTGGTCAACAAGTGTAAAACTGCATCAATCACTGTCAGAAGTACCCGGATCTGAAACATAAGTGTCTCAATGGATCCAGAAGACCCAAATCCACTAGGAATGAGTACTCATACACCCTGGGTTGCCCTAATGGGCCAGCTGTAGGGTCCACCATATATGGACAATGTATAATCTGCTGATCTGTAATGATAATAACCTGCTGAACTGGATCAAACATCATCTGTATCATATGTCCATCATATGATATCATCATCAAACATGTGGGACCATAAATCATCATCAATAATCATCCATACATGGTCCACATCATCACGGATCCCAAGAATATATATAATCAAGGATAAATCACATCAGTAGACTAAGACAATGCTTTTTTAATCATTCCATAGCTAAGCTCAAAGTACAAATTCCATTCAGTGGCATTAATTATATTAACATATTCCGTTGTTATAATAAATTACTTGCACCATAGTTCAAATGACAAACTCACCCATTGGACATGGTCAAACTGCTAGTGAAGGATGAAGGCTAGGCAGCAAGGTTGGGCCAAGGGTGTGACCTGTCTAACTCAACTCAAAAATACTTTGGACTGGGAGAGGGGGAAGCTACAAACTCTGTGTTGGACAAAAGAACACGGGGAATGGCTGTGCCTCACAGATGGATAAGTTGTTTAGAGAGTGCTTATTCAACTTAGGCATCATGTCTACATCAAGTTGATCCAAGTTCATTAGGATCATTCAATTTATTTCCATGGCCTTTTTGGCCTACATAACCCTTCGGATTTCAGATGTGCTGAGAAGCACAACTAGTTGCAGCTTGCATCCAGGGCATGTTTTTCATATTTTCACAAGGTCAGCAATTGTTTAGATATAGCTTTTAAGAACAATTGCTTTTTGGACCTTTTTTATACTCTTCGAGGAGTATTTTTAGCTTTTCATTGCTCTTGCCCCTTTTTTGTTTCCATGGGCGAATTCATTTAGTTTCCACAGGTAGAACATGAGCTTTCAGTTTTAGCCAACAACATCTCAAGTGACTAGGGGGAGTTCGAGCCAATGCCAAACATCGGGACAACCGACCAGAATGATTTAGGCCTACAATCCAACTCACCAAAGGCAAGTTCTGTCACCAACTCAGAGCCGAGACACTGAATAAACAGGGATGCGGTCCAAACACAGAGGTAGAAAAATAGGGAAGTCCTCAGTATCAGAAAGTCAAATGAGACAAGTCAAGGTTTAAAGTCAAACAGGAAGGTCATGTATGGATGGAGACAAGTGGATATGGAGCCTACACTAGCAGATAACTGGTGTCGGGAAAGACCATGTCTATGTAAGGTGAAATACCAGTAAGTTTTGTTAGATGACCTAAAAGTGCAAGCAATTGTCCATTTTAAGGTTTACAGTTCATTTTAAATAGTTTGCCACATCAGGAATAATATACCAAGCACATGCTATAATCATGACTAAATCAACAAGCTAATAATCCACTGTCAGTGAGAACATATCCATAGATCATACAACATCATCATAATAGCAATCATCATGCATCATCTGAAACACTGCTGAAGTACATCTCTAGGCACTGAACTGAAACTGTAATGGGATAAGTGGTCACATCAGTCATCAAATCTGAACTCTCAAGGCTCAGCCTTGACACAAGGTCATATACGAATCTGAATAATATACTGCTCTGATCATGAGTGATCCATAATATATAGCCATGCTCTGGAATAATGTAAGCTCTGGAATGTGCAGATATCTGCTGTACAAGAATAGTAGCCCTGCTACTATGGTGTGATAACAGTTCTTAAATTTAAAAATAAATATAAAAATATAAAAAATAAAAAAATAAAATTATTATCCATGGCTGCTTCTGAGCGACCTAGAACTTTCGGTCGTTTAAAAGCCTTTGACTTCTCTAAAATTTATGGGGCACCTCATCCTATGCCAAACAATTTTAATCAAAGATTACCTCGTTTCAATGGAAGCGATGGTGTTTCAATTATAAATCATTTGTATGATCTCTGGTATTATATGGATAGTTTGGGAACAACCGAGGAGGATGTTCTAATGAGGGCTCTGGGTTCATCTCTAGAGGGAAATGCTCGGATATGGTTTGATTATCTAGCACCGGGATCCATCACCGGGTATGACATGTTCCAACAGTTGCTAGTAAGTCAATGGAAAGAAACAATTGGTGAATCTATGGAAGGGCAATCAGACGATGAATGTATTGATGAAAATCAACTTGATGAAGATGATGAATATTACGATAATGAGTTAACTAACGATTGTTCTTATCAAAGTAATTCCTCTTCTCCTGAACCAATTGAGTCCCATGATGAGGTAATGTATGACACTGAGCAAATTTCAACCCCTCAGGATTATTGCCTTAATATTGACATAAGAGGGGAGCTTATGAGAATTTTATCATCATTACCTGAAGAAGTTTCAGATGAAGAGGATGATTCCAATGATTTCCATCAAGAAGCATCCATGGTTGAGTCTTCCATTAGTGAATCTTTTGAAAATATTTTTGAGATCCCTTTTCATAATCCTTGTGTAATTGATGATTTTTCTTACCATGACACTGAAGAAGAAAGTAGGGACAACAACCAAGTTTCTTTAGAAGCCAATGATCATCCTGTTTTTAGAGATCAATTTTATGAAAATGTTCAAATGGTTGTTAATCAATTGGTCAATGCTATTCCTGATAAATTATCGTCATATGAATTTAGTGATGAATCAATTGAAGAGAAGTCTCATGATGATGGGTTGGTGAATCAAACTAATCAAGAGTTTTCCTTAATCAAATCCTCAAATCAATATCTTAATGTTTATGGGAAGCTCGGAAATAATCCTTCACTTAACTCATCCAATGGTTATAATTTTTCCAATTCAATTTTTATTCAGGATTGTCTTTTTCAATTGTTGGGGTGGGGTGCTCGCAATAAGTTCTGTCCTTTTTCTAAAAAAATTGGGTCAATCAATTTTCAATCCGCCCCCCCATCTAATTTTTCTAAGTCTACTTTGAATTTGTGGTCTGGTAAATCTTTGAATGTTGAAATTTTCAAACCAGAGTCTAGGTATTGTCGCATAAATGGAGATACAGAGTTTTATTTTCCCTTTCAGTTATCTTTAACAAATAACATTCTTAAATCTTCTTGGTGGCTGGAAGGGGTATATGAAGATCAATTTCATCGATTTTCCATCCTTAAACAACAAGTGGGGCTAATCTCAATCTTAATTTTATTCCACAATTTATCCCTACTTGGTTTATGCATCATTCCTGGAGCTCTCAGAATTGAATATCCTGGTCAGGTAGATGAGGAAAGCATTTTGAAACAAGGGGAGTTAAATTTGTTATCACATCTTTTTCCTCCATATATTTTGAATAATAACTTGCACAATTGTTATGACCCTATCAATTCTTGGATGGAGGATGTTTGCAGTAATCAGTCTTTCCATTTGCATGATTTCATTTTGCACCATTCAACTCCTTTCTCAATTTTTGAACAAGTCAGGAAAGTTGTGCTATCTATTTCATTAATCCTTAATCTAGTCTTGACTCGTTCTTTAAGCAAAAATCAAAGAAGAATTATTAACTTATTTGATGAATGGTTGCACTGGATTTATGATTTTACCTAACATTTGTGATGACTGGTTAGATTAGGGTAGGTAGGAAACCAAATAAGCCTACTTGGGCAGTAGTTAGTCTTTTCAGCCATTGAGTCTGGCACCTTCTTAGTCTTTAAGCTCCTTTGTAAGCTCCTAGTTTAGTTGAGTACCTGCCACTTTTCTTTTCCTGCACAATAAATTTCAAATTTTGCAAATTATGTTAGTAGTTTAATTTACTTTCTGCATTTATATTTCTGACATAGAATAGATTTTATTTCAGTTGGTTTTATATTTTTCCCACACATGCGGCATGAGGTATTTTTGATGTTTGTGAATGCAGAAAATAGGTTGCAAGAATAAAAGCTGGAAATAAAATGGTAGAGTGCTGGATCGTGGATTCGAGTAGCAGAGTTCGAGGACCAGAGATTCTGAGGTTCTCAAGCGCTCATTTCAGCAGAGCACTTGTCCCAGCTGGAGCCAGATGTTATCACATATATAGTAGCCGGGCTACCATACATTATTTTTATCATTCCAGTACACCATTCAGCCAGTTCCCTTACATTTGAGATGTTGAGAGGAGCATCTAGATTGGATCACTATTAGATTGTGGACAGCAGTTGTATTCCCCATGCCATGATTGAGTCTCAGGACACTCAGAGAGATGACCGATATAGCCATTATACCATTGGTACAGAGCAGTCAGTAGTGCCCAGAGTTGCAGCAGCAGTTTCAGAGGACAGATGATGGTACAGGTGGATGAGCTTTCAGGTATATGACTCAGCAGGTATATCATGGTGTTATGGTTAGATTGCTTTTATACTTATTCTTATAGCATGTCTTAGCATTCAGTGTCATGATCTGGCGATCATATAGATATTTGGACCTGGTTGATCTATATATATATTATATTGTCCCTACTCAGACTTAGAAGTTCACTATTCATACTCATTGGTGTGTACCCTCCTTAGGGAGAATAGAGGTGATCATTCCACCATACCTTGGCTTGCTAGTGTTGGCTCCATCATTTCATTGTCTTCATCCATCCATGGCCTACCTTTTAGATTATCACCCTGACTTACTACTTGACTAGTGGCATGGAGGACTTTTCCCCACTGTAGCCTCTGTATTGGATGAGCTTCCCTATTTATTGTGTCTCGGCTCTGAGTTGGTGACAAAACTTACCTATGGTGAGTTGGAGTTCCTTGGAATTCCCCCTAGTCACTAAAGTTGTGTTGGCTAAACCTGAAACTTTTAGTGATGCCATGAATACAAAATCTGGAAAAAATGAAATGCTATATCTTGTATGAAAAGCCCATTCATGCAATGTGTTTCTAAACACACATGAATGAAAGGCATGCCAAATGAAAATGGCCATGAAAATAAAATGTTATATCTTGTGGAAAATAAATACCTAGGTAAACAAGCTGTCCATGACACACCTAGAAGTGCTCAGGTAAACAAGTGCCTTAAAAACACACCTGCAGCAGAAAGCCTAAAAGAAAGAATGTAAATCTATGCAATGTGTTTGTAAACACACATAGATCAAGGCTATGGAAACTTCAGGCCCAAAAAGCAATGGAACTTAAATGCTATATCTAAACAATTGTTGGCCTTATTTGTATTATGGATTGTGCACATCTGTGAAGGTGAATAAACCCTCTTTAAACAACTCATCCATTTGTGAGACACCGCCATTCCCTGTGTTATTGCTCATTCAGTATATACTATGGTGTATTCCCTTTCCCTTGCCAAAGTGTCACAAAGTCAAGACAGTTGAGTCATCCCTTAGCCTAGTCAGTTAATTTAGCCTTCACCCTTCACTAGCAAATTGATCACAACTATGAAGTGAGTATGATCCTGAAAGTCTAGTCTGAGTAATAATAATAATTAACAACACTATATATTTGGATGTAGATCGCCAGTTATGATCATTATGTGTTATAATTGCTATTTGAATAAGTTGTAGAGCATGTATTAACCTTGACACTTTGCAGCAGCCTTGGATGATGGTCTGAGTTATATTTGGTCTTGGTTAGACCTAGTTTGATCATGGAGGACCATGGGACATGAGATGTTAGACCTTATGATGATATGGATAGATGATATATGGTCTATGTACACATACAGGATGATTCTATGCAGCAGCTACAGGGTTATGATGATGATTCTGGAGTTACAGCAGTGTTTGTATATGTACAGCGCATTATTATTGGCCCTGTTCCGGTATATTGGATATTTATTTTGATGATGCAGAGACTCATATGGTGTATGAGTACACATCTTGGATAGATTTGGACCTTCTGAGTCCAATGGGACAGTTTGTTTTCAGTTCCGGGCACTTACAGTGATGATTGAGCCTCAGTAGGCGGTCCCAGTGCAGTTTTGGTCTGTTGGAGGCCCTGTCGGAGCAGAGATGACTTTTATCCGGTTGACCTAGGGCGCTGATGATGGAGGGGGTGGTCCAGCCACTTGTTTTTACCATATTACCCCCCTTTCGGACACATTGGTGCCCTCACCTTGACAGCGCCAGCACTCCAGGAGGCTGTTTGGGGCAGTTTCACGCTTCCCGAGGCATTTCAGGATTGGTAGAAATGGCTATTGAGGAAATCGATTTGGGATACTGAGGCAAAGTTATGGCATGGGATGATCAGTGATGATAGATCGGGACCTTCCACACCTTCTCCAGCAGTTTCAGCTTCATCGGGGCCCGCATCCATCACTTAAGGCATTTTCTGTGGATTTCTGAGGTCTTTTGAGGACCACGACTTCACTATGGAGGAACGATTTGGTATATTCATGATTATTTATTGGTTATTGTGCTATGGGGATTGACCAAGGAGGGATAAAATTACCCCTTGGACCCACCATAAGCCTCTTATGATATTTCATCATCATGATTTGGTGGGATTCCCCTCTTCTAGGGCGATTTTGTCCACTTATGTTATATTTTATGTGTGATCCATGTATTATGTTGTTGAGCTCATCTCAACCATTGATTAGACATTTGTATCTTCTAATCTTAGCCACTCATTCAAAAAGTGGTTAGGGTTTTGGTGCCTCTCCTTCCTATTTAAAGGAGAGAGCCTCTCATTGTAAATGGTCTTTGGCTCTTGGATTATTGGTATAGAAAAATATTCTTGTGGAAATTCTTGTGGTCTCCTTTGCATCTGGTGTTCTTAGATGGTGATTGGAAAGTCTATTGCAACCTAGCATTTGGAAATTGTGGCAAGATCTATCTTTTTTTTGGAAATCATTGTTTGTCTACAGGAGGGCGACTTCAACAAGGGCGATTTTGCAAGGCTTCTTCAAATCGACTTTCTTGGCATTCGCTTGTATCAGGGGGTTATCATTAGCATCATTGTGATCTATGCTATCTTTCTGTTACTTCTTTTATGGCATTAGTCTTATCTCTTGATGCATCAAATCTGATATTGTTGACGTTTGTTGTGCAGGAGAGAGGGCGCATTGGCTTCTTGGACCAAATCGAATTGCATAGAAACTACCTCAAAGCTTCTCAAATTGATCGGGTTTGCATAGATCATCATCATCAAGGCATCTACAAGGTTACCCAGGTAAGATCCACGGGTTTGTTTCTCTTTCCTTTATCCAATCCATTGACATAGCTCATAAATTGTTGAAACCCTAAATATCTTAAAACCCCCATTTTACATTTTCTCAGATCTACTTAGATCTAGTGGGTTGTTGGGCATAATACTGAAAACCCACCTCTATAGCATCCAAGGCATCCCGGATCTATAGTTTGGTGAGGATTGGCTTCCATTTGATCCCCTTCCCAGGCCAACTTAGCCTCTCCCAAGCAAGGCGCACTTCACTAGTTGAGCAAGTTGACCTAGATCTAGGTGGTGGGTGTTTGAGATTCCACTTGATTTGACATCTACACATCAAATAACATACACCCAGGTTGTCACTTTTCTGAAATTCACCTTGTGGGCCCTATTCCACATTTCAAGGGATTTAAACCCCACTTTGGACCACTTGGAACACTTAAACTCAGATCTAGTAAGATCTAGCCATCGGATTACCGTGAAACTATAGATCCATACCCCTACTTGACTGATCTACCCGGATCTAAAATTTGGGTGCCATCCGACTTGTCTTGACCCACCTAAACCCCACTTTCAGCCTCCTTGGGTAAAGTCGCACCACCTTGGAGAAGTGAGTTCACTCACTTCTAGGAACTGGGTACTTGAGATTATTGCAGATCTGAAACCGGAATAATTCAAAACCTAGGTCTAGACTATCACTTTGTCAAATCTTGCCTTGGGGATAGCATTCCTTGTTTTAAGGGATTGTGGTCCACTTGGGTCAAACCTAGATCTAGACACATTCAACCATCAAGACATCTATTGCCCACTTGTCTCATGTTGTAGGAGTCCTAAACCATAAGTCAACCCCATTTTGACTCCACTTCCCAATTCCCAAGGCACTGGTTCCTCTCCAAGACAACCCAACTTTCCTAGATTGTTGGATTGACTTGTGGTTTGACTGTTGCATGGTGGACTGTACCCTTAAAGCTATCATGAATCATGGTCAAGTTTGTCTCATGTACTAGTTAGCCCCAATATAACCCTTAAAACTTCCCTGCATTGGACACGGTTTCCAAGGCAGTAGATCTTCCAACATTGAACTAGTACACTCATCCTAGATCTCACTTCAAACATTAAGTCACTCTCACATCAACTATGAACCAAAGCTATACCTATTGAACCCCCACTTGGCTTGTGACTTCATCTTTAGGTCTAGGATAAACCATACACCTAACTTCACTTGGAAATACCCTGATTTGGTGTCTTGGTTTTGATCTCTCCTGTCGGGAGTAGATCGGGTCTCCCCCTTTGTTGTCTGGGCTAGATAACATAAAGTGAAGGTTGCCTCGACTGGCATGACAACCATATATTGGAGGTCGAGGTGATCGTGGTTGCACCTTTTGAGTTTCCCTTCCCTATTGCCATCCATGACTGGATCCATCCATAGGGGTAACTACAGTTTAGGTGATAACAGGATCCTAAGCCATAAATGTAGGAACAATCAGACAATACAGTGCAAAATCATCAATGGAAAGGAAGTGCAAGTCTCTACACAAGAAATCATGTCCGATTCTAATACCGACACTGAATCTGAATGAAGGACGACATTAGGAAAATACTCAAGCTTTGAGGACAAAGCTCTTTAAAAGGGAGTGGCAATGCTATGAATATTAATTATTATATTAAATTAATCAGTAAATTATTAATTAGTTTAATTGAAGGGACGTAACCCTTCTTAAGCATGCTCAAACCTTATAAAAGGCGAGCTATTGTAAAGCATTAAGCATCTTATCAATTCAATAATATATATCTTATTCAATATGGATCTCGCGTCCTAGTTTTCTGCCGCATCTCCCCTGTGTCGGGCCGGCATTTCTTCCTCTCCCACGGTATCCACCACCACGACCTCTATATCCACCCTGATCATAGTGCGTGTTCTCTTGTTTTGGCTGATTTTCCTCTTGTACGTGGTACATTCCAACACCTCGCATCGCTTCCATATCGCGCTTTCTTTCATTCATGAGCTCATATGCGCGACAATTGGATTCATCATGTCCAACTGATTTACAGAAATTGCAATATAAGCTTTTAGGTGTTTTTACATATTTCTGTATTAGATAACAGTCTTCAGGACGGTGTCTTCTGCTTCTGCAAATTTCACACCATGGTGCTTGGTTGTGGTTCATATTCATTGGGTTCAGCGTACCACTATCAAGATAATATTGAAATAGAGGGCAGTGTTCTCTGGTGTGGCCCTCTCCTTTGCATCCTGTGCACCAAACTTCGCGTCTCGGTTCATATCTCTATTCTTTTCCATTCTTCATACCTTGCAATTCTAATGTTAAGGTGGTCAACTGGTTCTGGATCTGTGACATCCCAGAACTACTTTCTCCAATTGGGGAAGCCTCCAACTTCATTGAGATCTCTAAGGCCTCTGCCTGCGACGCAACCTTATGTTGCATTAATGGTTGTCTGATATGGGGCAACAACACAACGATGAACCATTCCTGGTGCTGTTGCGGAGCTATAACAAAGATCACTTATTCTAATAATGTCTTAAATTTTTGGTCAAATTCCCAGACCGTTTCAGTAGGTTTCTGCTTAATTTCTTTTAACTCTATTATGCATTGCGACTCGGATTTCGGTTTCTTAAATTTTGCTATGATTGCAGCCTTGATTTCTATTAGGGTTCCTGGTTGTTCCTGAGAATATTTCATAAACCAATGTAATGCGCAGTCTCTGAAGTGGTGATGAGCTGCTCTCTCTTCACAGCATCATCCTGAACTTGCTTTACACTCCACACGGCTTCACATAGAAACCAATGCTGATCAAGGTCTTCTAGACCCTTTCCTTTGAATATTGGTAGTTTTATATCGTTATCTGTCATTCTCCTTCCTGGTTGTGTACCACCTTGAGTAGTGTTATGATTCTGCGGGGGGTTCTGAGCGTAAAAAATAAAGGGAATATTCGGACTAGTGGTATTCTGCGGGATATTCTAAGACTGGGTATTCTGAACTGGACTAGTTTGAGTTGGGATGGTCTGAGCACCTGCTCTTGCTGTGCTAGCAGTATTAACATTCTGCGGGGTGGGTTGCGCTCCGCTCGCAGCGAGTGGGTTCTAATCTAAGGTTGGCGCGGTTTCTGCAACCGGTGGATTCTGAGGTGTAATAGGGTGGATGGCAGCTGATGACGGCGCAGTTTGATTGTTAAGGTCACATGGGATTTTGGTATCGACGCGGAGTCCATGTCCTCCCGGATTCTTTTCTTTATTAAACTTATATCTCTTTCCACTTCTCAGATTATGTGTCTCTTTGTCATAATCACTAAAAATGCTATTGACCATGACAGATTTAAAAATACTATTGCATTCTTAAAACGCCTGTCTCAGCTAAAAGCATTTTAATGTTTAGACTAAGATTGTTCAAGTACTTACCTATGAATCCTTCGAAAAAGTATGCTTCAGCTTGGTTGTAGGATTTCTGCGTGTCTACAACAAACTCTGTTACAAATCCTTCAAGTATGCTATCAACCCAAAATTCTACGGCTCACGTCAGTGGACTCTCTATCGCTTTGAGCTGCACTGTGAGCTCTGGAGTCCACTCTGTAGGTACTTCTTCTAGAAAACAACTTTTATTTTCTGTGAGTCGCGATATCCACTTGTGCAGCTCGTTTCCAAATGAAGCCTAGAATATCTCGTGAATATCTTTCCACAAATATCTATTCAACCACTCTACATCAGAAAGATGTGGGTGTCTGTTCTCTTTCTTTGCAAAATATCTTTCGATCTTATCACACCAATCCCAGATCTCTTTCTTTTCAGGATGCCAATTGTCTGAACCCAACGGGAACTGGTATTCATCTTCACGCATTACTTTTTCAAATACACTATCGCATCACTGGTCTTAGCCGAGCAACGGAACCATTTGTTGGCGTATATAACTGAGCTAGAGGTTTCCAGTGTAAACCCAGGTACTTTGCGGTTCAAGGAACCAACAAAACCCTTATTCACTGGCCCTTTCGGCAACAGACTGTGAACAATCTGAGGTCTCACCCGAGTTGAAGATGAGGAGGTGGTTGTAGAATCAAGTTTCCACAACCTGGTGATGCGACTGTAAAAGGGACTGATAGGCAGCGCAATAAGGGACTTGTTATCACCTAAACTGTAGTTACCCCTATGGATGGCAATAGGGAAGGGTAACTCAAAAGGTGCAACCACGATCACCTCGACCTCCAATAGATGGTTGTCACGCCAGTCGAGGCAACCTTCACTTTATGCTATCTAGCCCAGACAACAAAGGGGGAGACCCAGATCTACTCCCGACAAGAGAGATCAAACCAAAACACCAAATCAAAGTTAAGTATGAGTGAAGTATTGTAAGGTGTATGGTGTATCCTAGACCTAGGGATGAAGTCACAAGACAAGTAAGGGGTTCAATGAGTATAGCTTTGGTTCATTGTGAGTGTGAGAGTGACTTACAGTGTTTGAAATGAGATCCAGGATTAAAGTACTAGTCAATTGTTAGAAAATCCACTGCCTTGGAATCCGTGTCCAATGCAGAGTAGTTTAGGGGTTGAATTGGGGCTAACTAGTACATGTGACAAGCTTGATCATGAGATATGACAACATCACAAGGGTTCAGTCCACTAAACAAGGATCAAACCACAAGTTAATCCAACAATCTAAGAAAGTCAAATTGACTTGGAGAGAGATCAGTGCCTTGGGAATTGGGATAAATGGAGTAAAAAAAAAGATTAAATTATGGTTGATGACCCCTAGGGCATAAGACAAGTGAGCTATTAAAGGTTTGATGGATGAATATGTCTAGATCTAATAGATCATGGTTTGACCTAAGTGGACCACAATCCCTTAAAACAAGGAATGCTATCCCCAAGGCAAGATTTCACAAAGTGACCTACTAAACTTAGGTTTCAAGGTATGCTTGTTCCAAATCCACTAAAATCTCATGTACCCATGTCCTACAAGTGGACCAACTCCAATCTCCCAAGAAGTGTGACTTTTCCCAAGGAGGGTAAAAGGTGGGGTAAATGGGATCAAGACAAGTCCAATGGCATCCAAACTTTAGATCCAAGTAGGTTAATCAAGTGACAATGTGGATCTAAAATATCAAGGCAATCCAAGGGTTAGATCTTACTAGATCTAAGTTTAAAGATACCAAGTGGTCCAAAATGGGGATTAAATCCCTTAAAATGTGGAATAGGGCCCACAAGGTAGAAATTGCCAAAGTAACAGTCCAAGGGTAGGTTTTAGGACATGTAGATTATGATTCAAGTGAAATCTCAACTACCCATGTACCGAATCTAGGGTAACTCACCTTTCCCAAGAAGTGCGACCTCACTTGGAGAGGCTAAGTTGGCTTGGGAAGGGGGTCAAATGGAGGCCAATCCTCACCAAACTATAGGTCCGGGATGTCGTGGATACTATAGATGTGGGTTTTAAATATCTTACCCAAGAAGCCACTAGATCTTAGTAGATATGAAAAAATGTAAAAATGGGGGGTTTGATTAATTAGAGTTTGAAGTATTTTAGACAAGTGGATAGATCATTGGAAAGAGATTACCTTGAGATCATACCTGAGTGATGTGAATGAGATGCCTTGTTGTTGAGGACGACTCCCGCAGAGATCAAATGAGAGACTGTTGATTTTCCTTGCCGAAATGATGCCCTAGCCCACAAGTGCACCCTCCTCTACCTGTCAATCCAAGGAAAGCGATTTCAAACAGAGAGGTCAAGTATGGAGGAAATACAAGCAAAATTCAATAGTAACATGAAATAGAAGGTCCTGGGACAGTAATACTCCCTGTTACCAACGAAGAGATCAAGAGAAGAAGTAGGGAGAGTCTTCCCCTACCAATACTTCGTCCTCAAACCAAATCGACCTCCACCTGTAGATGCAAAAAACGTGGTACAAAAGAATATGGCAAGACAATATCTCCAATAACTCAATGCAAAGGAAGAATCAACGAACGAACACCAAAAACATTCACCACAACACTGGAGATAGATGCAATAATAATTTTCTATTCCAATAATCCAGAGCCACCAGTCCCTTTTACAATGAAAGGATCTCTCCTTTAAATAGGAGGGAGAGAGTCCATAATCTAACCACTTTTTCAATGAGTAGCTAAGATTAAAAGATCAAAAGATCTAATCAATGGTTGAGATGAGCTCAACAATAAAATACATGGATCACTAATAAAATATAACAATAAGTGGACAAAATCGCCCTAGGAGAGGGGATCCCACCAAATCATGATGACAAAATATAACAACTAGCTCATGGTGGGTCCAAGGGGTAATTTTAGACACCCTTGGTCAATCCACATAGCACAATAATAATAAAATAGTCATCAAAGTACCAAATCGTGCCTCTATGGACAAATCGTGGGCCTTAGGAGGCCTTAGAAATCATCAGAAAATGCCATAAGTGATGGATGTGGGTCCCGATGAAGCTGAAACTGCTGGAGAAGGTGTGGAAGACATCCCAATCGTCATCACTGATCATCCCATGCCAAAAATTTTCCTCAGTAGCCCAAATCGAATTCTTCTGTAGCCATTTCTACCAATCCTAAACAACCTTGGGAAGCGTGAAACTGCCCCAAACTGCCTCCTGGAGTGCCTGTGCTGTCAAGGTGAGGGCTCTAGTGTGTCCGAGAGGGGGGTAATATGGTAAAAACAAGTGGATGGACAACCCCCTCCATGCACAGCGCCCTAGGTCAACCAGATAAAATCCATCTCTGCTTTGATAGGGTCTCCGATAGACCAAAGCTACACTAGGATAGCCTACTGAGGCTCAATCATCACTGTAACTGCCCGGAACTAAATGTAGACTGTCTTATTGGACTCAGAAGGTCCAAATATATCCAAGATGTGTACTCATACACCATATGGATCTCTGTATGACTATATAATATATCCAATATACCCGAACAGGTGAAATAATAATAATCTGTAAATGATCAAATAATGTTGAAAACCATAAATCATTGCGGGAGGAGTCGTAGAACCCACAGTATCGATAATTGAAAATCGACATTTCGAATCCAGAACAGGATCCATCATCAGGACATATTGCCGAGTTTTTAAATGAAGAGCTAAAGATCAGATATATAGTGCTTAAGAAGTAAGGAAAGGAGACAAGCTGTAGGTCGGCTTATGGGGAAATTTAGGTTTTTTCGGGTGAAAAGTTGAGATTTTAAGTTAATCATAAAACCCTAAATTCTTAACTTAAGTTAATAATTTTAATAGATTATTAATTGTTTAATAATGAAAATTTTATATTAGGTTTAATAATTATCAAATTCCAGTAATAAAGTTTGTTTATAATAAAAAAAATTTAAAAAGTTATAGGTTAGAATTAGTAAGTGTTAAGTACTTAATTAAATAAACATTTAGTTATAATAAAAACTTTTTTAATTTTCAATTTTTCAATTTTAAATTAATATTTAACTATAGAATTCATAATATATTAATTTGAATTTAACACAAAAGGAAATGGTAGAGTTAATTTAATTTTAAAATTAAACCAGAAGATATTTTAGGTTTTTAAAAATAGTGGATGTTTTAGGATTTAAATAATTTCTTAAAACAAGTAGTTTAAATTATTAACTTTATTTAAAAAAAAAATTTAATTCTTATTATCAATTTTTTTTTAAAAAAGTTGTTATTAAAAATGACAAAGGGTTAACCATTAGGGCTTAAAATGTGGGGTTTGTTTTGGTTAGCTACATTATATCTATGGTTTAGGATGGAAGGAAGCCAACTCGTGCTAACTTCGAGGCCTCCATCCCTATTCAGATTGTTCGGATGTTTGATTATTTCAAGAGCTTCTCTGAACTTTCTTTTGAAATAGTTGTTTTCTTTGGCTAGGATTTTGGTATCCTCGAGACAAATTTGATGTTTGGTTTTGGAGCAATGTTCTGCAAGAGCCGATGTACGGATACGTTCATTCTTTATGTCAGCTGCATGTTCTTTTAGTCTGGTGTGGAAGGAACGTCCAGTTTCACCTATATAGCACATGCTGCAAGAACATGGAGCCTTGTAGACACCCTTAAGTTGTTTTGGGTCGATAGGATCTTTTACAGATCTCATTTTTTGTTTAACTGTCTCAAGTGGTTTGAATGAGGTTGTAATATCTTTTTTCCTAAGGATTCTGGAGATCTTGTCTGTGACCCCTTGGATGTAAGGTAAGTAGGCTCTTGTGTTACAGGTTTGGGTACTAAGAGTGTTGTTCAAATTATTGGATGGTATATTATTGTCATGGCGCCTGTTGTTAGCTTTATCTAGAGCTTTTTTGATTACCCTTGGTTCGTAACCTATGTTCATGAAGACTTCTTTGAGGTGGTCTTTTTCTTCCTGGAGATGATCGGTGTCTGAAATCCTAGAAGCCCTAATTGCTAAGGTGTTAATGACTCCTATTTTCTGTGAGGGGTGGTGGTGGGAATCTGCGTGGAGGTAGCTTTCTGTATGTGTTTTCTTCCTATAGACCTTATGTCCTAGAGTCCCATCTTCTTTTCTAGTTATCAAGACATCAAGAAAGGGGATGCTGCCATTCTCCTCTAGTTCCATTGTGAACTTGATGTCCGTCGAACGGTTATTAAGATGTTCAAAAAACTTTTTAAGCTCAATTTCACCATGCGGCCAAATTACATTGGTGTCATCTACGTATCTCTTCCATCGTGTTGGCTTAAGTGGGTAGGAGTTTAGAGCTTCTCTCTCGAACTTTTCCATGAAAAGGTTTGCCACTATGGGTGAGAGGGGGGATCCCATGGCTACCCCAGTGGTCTGCTCATAGAATTCTCCTTGAAAACTGAAGAAGGTGGATTTGAGACATACTTCTGCTAACCTAGCTATGTCTAGATCAGTTACCTCATTGATGACTTGGATAGCCTCATCCAACGGTATCTTAGTGAATAGAGAAACTACATCAAAACTTAAGATCATTTCCTTAGGTTCTAACTTCTCCTTTTTTATTAGATCATGATACTAAATGCTAAGACATGCCATAAGAATGAATATAAAAGCAATATAACCACAACACCATGATATACCTGCTGAGTCATATACCTGGATGCTCACCATCATCTGTCCTCTGAAACTGCTACTGTAACTCTGGGCACTACTGATTGCTCATGTACAAATGGTATAATAGCTACATTGGTCATCTCTCTGAGTGTCCTGAGACTCAGTCATGGCAATGGGGAATATATACTGTCCAAAATATGATAGTAATCCATAATAGATGCTCATCTCAGCATCTCAATGCAAGGGAACTGGATGAATAGTGTACTAGAATTAGAAAAATAATGTATGGTATCCCGACTACTATATATGTGATAACAGGACTCTTACTACAGACAAATGACTGCGTGAAGTCTCTACTTCACAGTGGATACTTCGTCAAACCGTGGTGCTGTGCACCTAGCACATCCAAGGATTGCGCAATCTTAGAATGACTTCGCGTTACGATGATAAGTTATTAACAACGTACCTCGCAACACTTAAGAAGGGTCGGCACGTCAACTAGACCGCGCATCTATTCCAATACTTGATCAAATCTACTCAATCCTTTCTTAACAATCTCGACCCATTCATCAACACTTAGCTACTATCCTTATGGCATATTTACTTGAACAAAATACACCGTACTGCGTGTTCCAATACTATGCTCAGATCCAATGCTTAATTATGTGATTATCCACAGATTCATGCATTCAAATACTTAGACAAGCTAAATACTTAACATTCATCCACACATGCATTACTTAACATATTATTCCCATCATTTCCTGCGGTGAATACATATAAAAGCAATCACATAACAGATGGCTACAGCATCAAACATCCATACTAAGCAGATGAACAAATACACCAACACAATCAATCACACTACACAAAATTTAACATGGTTCACCCCCCGGATAGAGGCTACATCCACAAGAATGGTTGTTAATATTGATCTTTTTGGGAAGGGTACAACCGTTCTTAGTCTGCGCACTTAACTGCAGACTCTCTTCTCTCTCAGATAGGTCTCTGCACACTTAGCTATAGAGCCTTTACAATGGCTTTCAAGCTTAAGATTCTACAATAATCAATAATGACCAAGATGAAGAGTAACACTACCCTTACAAAATCGTGCCTTCTTTATAGATCATGCCCGCAAGTCATGTCTTTACAATCCACAAGCCAAAAACCCTTAGGTTTACAAAAACGGTTACAGTTTCCAGCTCATCGAGCTAGCTGGCGCCTGGTAGCGAATCTTCCATCATGGCCTACCCTTTGCGCATGCCCACGTCGCTATCAGCCTTCATGTCGCATGCATGCCAATAGGTCGCTTTCAACGAGTTGTTTTTCCTCTAATGGCCTCATGCGACTGGTTCAAGTAGTGGTATCTTTTGCGTATGCGACCGGTCGCTTTCTTCCCGATTCGCTCTTGCCCACCACTTGGCACTCCTGGAGCATCTTTCCCAAAAATAGACCACCGACGGTCTGCCCGGACCACGTGCCATCTTCCCCGTCCAACACTCTGCCCTGTTGGATCCCTGTAGAATAGACACTTCGCGGCACTGCATCCTCACAGCACCGATCTTCGCAACTCTTCCGAGACTGCGTTTGCGCAACTTTGCAGCATCCCCAAAACTTATACAAAAAAGTATTTATGTTGAACTGCGCTCATCTTCGCAGTTCCAAAAATCCTTGTTCAAAATTGCCCCACTTGGGCTAGGCCTAACAGTATCATAGTGTCAAGTCAGTCAAGTCATCCCATTTAGCCTAGCCCTGTGTATTTAGCCTTCACCCTATGCTAGCAATTTGATCATGTTTGCAAACAAGTATATTCTTGAGATTATTCTTGGAAGTGGATTATTTAACTAACCTATCTACTATTTATTAACTGCCAATGAAATAATGCTTAATACTTTAGAGTCTAATTATGCAAATGATCTACAGAGCATGTCTAAACTATTTTCACTTGCAGCAGCTTGGCTTCTTAGCCAAGGTCATATTTTGATCAGTTTGACCAAGGTCAACCTTGAGATCCGTGATGAGATGAACCACCATATGTATGATGTTGATCCATGGTCTTCTATATACCTATTTGATGATTCCATATGATGGGAACAGGATTCAGATGATGATGGATGCAGTTTTTCATGTTTATTATTATTTCGAGATCATCATATTTTTACACAGCCCGGGTATGGTGGACCCTATAGATGATCCTACATGTAATCATGAGGTGTATGAGTACTCATATCTAGTGGATTTAGGTCTTCTGGATCCATTGAGACACTTATTTATCATCTTCAGGCACTCTCGGGCATGATATGAGCAGTTTTCCACCTATTGACCAGATTGGCCATGCTGATATGGCCTGTCCAACCATAGCCTTGGAGGCTAGTCGATTCCTAGGGCGCTACAGGGGAAAGGGGTGGTCCAACCACTTTTTATTGCCATATTACCCTCCTTCCAGACATGATGGCACACTCAGTTTGACAACGCAAGAACCTGGAAATCAATTATGGGCAGTGTCAGGGTTTTCAGGAGGATTAACAAATGGAATAAAAAGGTCACAGAGGAATTCGATTTGGGAAATTGAGGCAAGGTTTTGGCATGAGATATTCTCTGAGGTCATCCATGGTGTATCCCACTCCTTCCAGATCAGTTTGCAGTAGTCATTAGGGTCCACACAGTCAATAGGATGTGTTTTTATGTATACTTCTCTCATATTTGGGGCGATAGAATTTGATCATTTGTGTACTTGCACATGTCATTGAGTCTCATATTATATTATTGGGCCATGGGGTGATTCTAGTGAATGGGAATAATACCTCCTAGCCCCACCATGTGCTTCTAGTCACTTGTCCTAGTCATCTTATGTGAGAGACACTTGTATTAGTCTCCCCTAGCTATGACATCATCCCCCCTAGGGGATTTTTAGCCATGACATCATCACTTTAGTGAGTGATCCATGTCTTATCTTGTATTGGATCATCTTAGACATTGATTATAATTTTATATCTTTTGATTTCAACCACTCATTTCAAAAGTGGTTTAGGGTTTTTTTCATCCTCATCCTATTTAAGGAGGAGTCCCCCCTATTGTAAAGGCACCTTTGTAGCTCTTCAAACTTGGAATAAAAATAATATTTTGTGGATCTACTTCTCTTGTCTTGATGGATTATTTTTCAAGTTGAATATACAATCTTTTTTTTGTGTATTATTGTGGATCTTGGGGTTCCAAGACGTTTTCTACAGGGAGGCCAATTTGGTGAAGAGGAGGATGATTTGGAGGAGAGCTATTGTGGGAAACCCCGTATCTTGCCTTGGATTGGCCTTTTGTCTCAGGGATTATAATTATTGTATCTTAGTGACATAGTTGATGCTTTCTCTTTCATATTTTCATCATTTTCATCATTCTTTTGCTTGGCTTGTTTCTCATTGATCTTGTCTTGCAGGAGGAGGGCGAATAGGTCACCTTAGGAGGAGGACTACTTCACTTGAGCTCTTGGATATCACTCTTGAATATACAAACAGGGGAAAGGTTATCAACTTGCATTGTGGCCACAAGATTTTGAGGTATTATATACAAGTTATGTATCTAGTTCCATCCATCTTTTCTCCATTGGTCATTATATCACATATATAGTAGCTGGGCTACCATATGTTTTATTCCAGATTCCAGTACATTTTTCAACCAGTCCTTTACATTGAGATGCTTTATATGAGCATCTATATTGGATCACTATTATGTTTAGGGACAACAGTATATTCCTATTCCATGACTGAATCTCAAGAAACTCAGGTTTGATGACTGATGTATCCATTTATCCATTATAGAGCATTATGTGTTTCCCAAAGTTGTGGCAGTAGGTTCTCGGTGGACAGATGATGTTTCAGATGGTTTGTGCACAGGTATATGACCCAACAGGTATTATCATGTGTTTATGGTTATTATTTCTTTTATACTCATTCTTGTGGCATGTTTTAAGCACTTGGTGTCATGATCTGGCAATCATATAGATATGTGGACTTGGTTGTATTATTTATTTATCTATGTCCTCGCTCAGACTTAGAAGTTCCTAGTTATACTCATTGGTTTTACCCTCCTTAGGAGAATGGAGGTGATCATTATTCACTTTCTCCATCCATCCATTACCTTCCCGTTATAGCATTATCCCTGAATTACTACTTGACTTGTGATATGGAGGACTTTCCCCACTCTGGCCTCTTTGTTGGATGAGCTTCCATGTTTATCTTGTGTCTCAGCTCTGAGTTGGTGACATAACTTGCCTTCTGGTGAGTTGGATTTCATCCTTAGTGGTTGAACTTCCGCATTAGTCACTTGGGAATGCTGTTGGATAAAACCTGAAACAGATAGTACTACCATCATTACAATGTGTCTGGAAATGAAATGTATATCTTAAATGAAAGCCCATTCTAGAATGTGTTTCTCAACACACGTGAATGAAAGGCATGTGAAATGAATGTAAATCCAAGAATGTGTTTCTCAACACACACGAATCAAGGCCATGGAAATGAATGAAAGGCCTAAAAAGCAATGGTTTAACAAATGCTATATCTAATTGTTGTTGGCCTCACTTGTAATGATTTATTCCTCACTATCCTGCGGGTTATCATGTGAGATGGAGTAAGGGAGAACTAATTCTAAATGTCCCATATAGTCTCAAGTTACAGTCTGTCGGGCACCTAGTCATGGCGGATCTAGAAAATATCCTCACGAAGCTGTATCAGCTTGGATGTGAGTTTTATAAATCTGTCAAGGTCGAATAAACACTTCCCAGACTGCATATCCATTTGTGAGACACTTCCTTCCCCTATGTTGTTTGCTTGTACAACATATGCCTTAGTGTGTATTCCCTTTACCATTTCCAAAGTGTCACAATGTCAAGTCAGTATGGTCATCCCTTAGCCTAACCTTATAGTTTTCAGCCTTTACCCATCACTAGCAAATTGATCACAGCTATGAAGTGAGTATAGTCTTGAGGTTCTAGTCTGAGCCATAATAATAATAATAAAACATTGAATATTTGGTTGTAGATTGCCAGAGAAATGATTACTATATGTTATATTGCTACTTGAATGATTTGTAAAGCATGTCTTAACCTTTTAACACTTGCAGTGGCTTGATTTCAACCTGGGTCATTTTATTGGTCATGTTGAATTGGTCAAACCTAGTTTGACCAAGGTCAACTACAGGACATGAGATGAGATAGACCTTGGATGATGTAGATAGATGATATATGGTCTATTACAAGTCACCAGATGATTCCATGCATGGGTCATAGGTTTATGATGATGATCTTGAATTTTTATTATATTTGATCAATTTACAAATTATTATTATTTTATATGTTTAGGTATATTTGATATATTATATGATCATGCAGAGATCCATATGGTGTATGAGTACACACCTCTAGTAGATTTGGGCTCTTTGAGTCCATTGAGATAGTTGGTTTTCAGTTCCGGGCAGTTACAGTTGATATTTTCCTCAGTTTATCGTTCTGGTGCATATTTGCCATTAAAAATGGTCTGTCAGAGTAGTTCCATGATATTTTTGGTTCACCTAGTGCGCTACAGAGAGAGTATGGGGTCCGGACACTTGTTTTTACTATTATTCCATACTCCCGGACATTATGGTGCAGTCAGATTTGGCCCTAAATGAGCAGGCAGAGAGTTACATGCATTTTTATCTTTTACAGAAGATTTACAGAGGTTAAAAAATGGTGAAAATGGCTACATAAGAAATCAATTTGGGCTACTGAGGCAAGGAAATGGAAAAGGAATGGTTTTAGTGATGTGTATGATGTCTTCCACACCCTCCAAAGGAGTTGTATCAATCAGTGGGGCCCTCACATACTTCTTGGCACATTTTATGGTTTTATAGTGCCTTTGGAGGCTCACGACTTTCCCAGAGAGAGCACGATTTGGTGCTCTGGTTGATCATTTTTCATTATTGTGCCATGGGGACACACCGGTGAGGCTAGACATTACCCCCACCATGTGCGATTTGTCATGTTTTATTATTCACATTGAGTGGGATACCCTCCTAGGGAGATTTTGTCCATGTATATGTTATATTATTGAGTTGATCCATGTACTTTATGTTGAGCTCATCTCAACCATTGATTAGAAATTTTGTATCTTTTAATATTAGCCATCCATTCAAAATGTGGTTAGGGTTTTGGTATCTCTTCTTCCTATTTAAAGGAGAGAGCTTCTCCTTGTAGAGGGACTTTTGGCTCTTGGCTTCTGGAATAACATATTTTCTTTGCAAACTCTTGTCTCTTGGTCATTGATGTTATAGGTGTTGATTGAAACTATTCTTCCTTTGCACTGAGAGTATTGGTGAAGATCCTTTGCATATTTTTCTCCACGTTTTGATCTACAGGTGAATAAGTCGATTTGATGAGGAAGGCGCATTAGCTAGGGAGACCCTCCCTACTATTTTATCTTCTCTTCGTCGGTTACAGGGAGTATCATTTTCTTAGTACCTATTACTCTTTGTTGTCATGTTCATCACTTGTAATTCTTCCATTCTTGCATTAAATTGATTGATCATACTGTCCTTGGTTTATCAGGAAGAGGAGGGAGCATTGGTGAAGCTAGGAAATTCGCACAAACAATCCTCATAATCATGGAAAACATTTCCATGACTCAGGTACGCTTGTGAGGTAAGTTATTTATTCTTCTAACCTACCCATATGTCAATTTCATTTAACACCCTAAGTAAAAATAATCGAAAAATTATCTGGGTCAAACCAGTTGGCAATTTGGAAAAAAATTTATGGGGTTTTCACCTTAGAGCAAACCCTAGGTGGGTTCTCCAAGAAATCATCTTTGGAGGAATCCCTATGGCCCAAATCCCTAGGCACTGGATCTCCTTACCCTTGCGCATTTGCTGAGTTGTCTGATTTTCCCGTGTTGTGACCCTGTTTTGCTGAGCTTGTGTACTTTGACACTATCACATCCTTTCATCAAGCTGTTCTAGAAATCCCTAAACCTCAGATCCACTCTTTGGGGCACTTTCCCTATTTTAAGGGTCACGTTTCCCAAGGAAACTGAATTTGACTATTTTAAACTAGCACCTAAATCCTGGAATCATACTTAATCATTAAGTTACTGTGTGTAATCATTCTTGGTCAAGTCATATCTTCCCTAAGCCTCCACAATAATCTCATTTCCTTAAATCAAGGGTTCCATACCTGTCATCTTACGTACTTCATTTTGATTGATTTGATCTGGTGATTGGGTTTGATCTCTCCTGTCGGGAGTAGATATGGGTCTCCCCCTTTGCTATCTTGGGTTTTGATAACATAAAGTGAAGGGTGCCTTGGTTGGAATGACAACCATTCCTTTTGGGAACCAAGGATCTCGAGGTTCACCACTTTGGTTTCCTATCCCCTCTGCCATCATGTATAGGATTCATCTTCTAGGGGCAACTACAATATTGGTGTTAACATTTTTGCGTCGTTGTTGGGGAAGGTAGAGGCCTACCTTGTTTCAACATATATTTTTTTAAGCTCTACTCCCGTTCTCTTTGCCAACATTTTGGCGCCATTGTCGGGGAGGTAGAGGCTTACCTTCGGTGTCTGTGAGTTTCCGTGTGTTATCTTATATCTTATCGCATCCAATATTTTGCATTGGTGATTGCATTTCTAAATTCATAATTTTATCAATCACCATCTTAATTCACTCATCTCACCTCTCCTACGACATTTATCATTTCGGTGAATTACTTGTGTGGTTCACCTGGCGACTCCACCCCGTGACTCTACTGAGGACCAAAGCCAACATATTAATCTTAAGTTTTTAGAGCATCCAACAAATTCTGAAGGAATCCCTACAACTTATACTCGGAACCGAAGACAAATTAAAGAGAATTCATCCAATTTCTTTTGGAAGATTCTAGTCCTACCGCTTCACCGAGTCATCTTTTCATATCCCCTGCATATTCATCTAGTCCAATGGCCGGAACAACTGGTGGAAACCAGAACAACCCTCCTCAGAATCCTAGGATTTTTGGAAGATAGGATAAGCCATCTCCTTTAGATTTTTCCCAAATCTAGGGAGCCCCCCATGACATGCCAAAAAATTACTTTGAGAAAGTTCCCAAGTTTGATGGAGTGTCCGCTATAACCATAGAAGATCATGTTGACAAGGTCTGGGAACATATGGAAGCATATGGAGCATCTGATCAAGAAGCATATTTGGAAGGATATGTTCGGAAGTGGTTTGATAGGTTTCCTGCTTCGTCCATTGATGGATATGACAATTTTTTCACGAAGCTAAACAGTAAGTGGTCATGTAAGTTAGATGGGAAATTTCTCTTGCACCAATTGTTTGATATCAAGAAGAAAGAGAATGAAACAGTCCATGAATTTAACATTATATTTGATAAGGCTGTAGCTAATATCCCTGAAGAGATTAAACCAAAAGACCAAGCAATTGTAATTCATTATCTAAATGCTTTTGAAGGATGGCTTGGATACCACTTAAATGATAAAAACCCCAATGACTTAAAAACTTCTCAATTAAATGCAAAGATGGTTGAGCAGAATGCAACATCTATGGGTAAACAAAAAAAATTCGATCACTTTGCCCCATCCACTTCTAGGTCTGACCCTAAGCTTCGGAAACCAAAGGAACCTGTTAGTGAGCCAAAGGATACAAAGGACACGTTAGAGACAATGCAAGAAACAACTTACTGTCCTAATGAAGAATGTCATGAGTTTTCATGATTCTGAGAGACATAGGAACCCATACGGCCCTAAACCTTAGTGGAACAACAATAAAAGGCCAGAGGGAGACAATAATAGAAGGCATCCCGAGTATCCAGAAAACTCAGAGAAGAAGAATGTGAATTGGTGTGATGAAGCAGAAGAAGAACCTTTAGGAACCAATTACCCTGATGATCAACCCAAAAACATCAACTTCATTAATGATCTATCATATGATGATGATTTCAGAAGAATCCTCCTAGAAGAAGAGCCATGGGAGCAGGATGAATTAATTGAAGAACCAAGCTCCTCATGTTGTGCCATTAATCTCCCGGATCCTAAGGAATAGCCCAAGCTTCGAATTTACAAGCGAAGAAAATAAGCGCAATGTCAATAATGAAGAAAATAAGGAAGAAGATTAGATTGCCCTAGATGATTGCAATTTGAATATTGATATTAAGAAAGAATTGGGCAAAATAATGTGTAATATCCCTGTCATTGAGTTAATGAAAGTACCTTCACTAAGAAGCCAAGTAGAAGAATTCTTTGAAGGCATCAACCAAGAGAAGGCTCCTGAGACTGTTTTAGAGTCCTGTCATATACTGAGTCTTAGTGGAATAGAAGTTAGAAAAGTTGAAGAGGATCCACCTATCAACATCCATTCTGCTATTTATGAGAGAAAGAATGGTTGTCACCCTCCCTTTTACCTTACCTTACACATTCAGAATATGCTCCTTCACAATTGTATGTTAGATTCTGCAGCCGCCATGAATGTTATGCCTTTGCACGCTATGAAGAAAATGGGATTAGAGGTGACTAGACCCTATGGAAATGTTTGTGGCATAGATTCTAGATGTGTACAATCCTATGGTTTGATAAAAAACTTAAGGGCTGATCTTTTTGCATGCTCAGACATTTCAACCATGATGGATGTGGTTGTTATAGACTTTCTCCCTACATATGGAATGCTTTTATCTCATAAATGGGAAGCTGGTCTAGATGGATACCTCATGGTGGATTTGTCATATATTTGTGTTCCCAACTCTGATGGTGCTTTAATAAGGATTAATAGAGAACCATGCACCGATAAACACTTGGAGACTTTTGAAGAAGGGATAAAAAAAACTTATGTGGATGAACTGTTAAATAATGCCAAAGCTAATATGATTAAGAATGGGGATGAAATTTGGGAGATAGAACAATCATAAAATATTTTCATGGTAATGGGAGATACTGCTTCCTTAGATGAAGAGGATGAAATAGCGGAAATTGCTAGGAGAATAAATTTGGAATTACTTAGGGGTGAGGTTTCTGAAGAATTAGAAGAATTGAGAAGAAATGAAAACCAACTTCAGGGTCAAGAGCTTAATAATGAAATTAATCAAGAACAAGTTAATGAAAACCCTACACTTGAAGTTGATGAATTTGATGATATTAGACGTGGTGAAAGAATTCCAATGACTGTAAATGAATGGTTTGCTTTAATTGAACACAATAGAGAAAGTGAAAGCCAAGGGCTTGAGCATATTATCCCATGGGAAAACCATCCTGAGCAAACACATCCCTCTCTTGTATTAGGAAGTGATGATGAAGTCAACGATTCCCATTATTCTGATGTTCCTAATTTCTTATCTCATTTATCTTTCGAAGATGATAATTTAAATCGAGTCCATGACAATTCTTTAACCTGGGAAGAGGATGCTCTAATTAATGATGCCCCTGAAGGAGATTTTTCTTTAAACAATCTTGTTATTTTTCAATAACCTCCTTCACATAATCAAAACAATGCTTTATCGGCATATCCTAATATCCCGCATTTTATTTTACCACCTGAGTCATCTAGTCATCCAGATCATGATCCTTCTTACATTCCTAGTTCTTTAGATTTCCATTCAGAAGTGTTGTCCACCGGGTTGGAAAGCATGAATATTCCAGTTCCTACAAGGGAAGGCTCTAGTCATTCCACTATCATATCACATATGCCTCATTCCTTGGAGGAACATAGAGATTTATGAACTGTAGGAGAAGTTGTCAAGCATGTAATGTCTCCCCATGAGGAAGAGCCTAATGATACTGTTCATGAGATGAGAAGAGAGATTAGAGAAGTCCTAGTTGGTAGAGTAGCCATTCCCATTGATGGTGGTCCACCCAAATTTGATGCAGTTCCTTCTAGAAGGAGCTCAAGGATTATTACCCCACAATCGCAAAACCTTGCTGAGATTCATCCCATTCCTATACGTAACATTGGAGTTATTCCTGAATCAATAAATAGGAACAGATTTACCACTGGAAGTCAAGTCATCATCCCGAACCATTTATTGTATATTAGATATGGACAGGCTAATGACATTTGGGTTGGACCTTTCACGATAGAGAAATTAATTGGAGACATGTGTTTTCTAACAACTAGTAATGGACGACGAATTATGCTTCCTATCAATCAGAGGGAGTTGAGGGATTACATCCCTGATCTCACTTAACCTTGGATTTCCTGATTTCCTGGTAGCTTAGAGTAGGTAGAAACTAAATAAGCTCACTTGAGAAGTAGTTAATTTTTGAGCCATTGAGTCTAGCACCTTCTTGTTTTTCTAAGCTTGATGTCAAAGCTCATAGGTAGTCCTGAGTACTTGCCTTTTTCTTTTCCTGCACAATAATAAAACTTGAATTTATGTTAGTAGATTAGTCTTTACTTTCTGCATTTTATTTTCAGTACTGTTTATTTTCTGAGATCTATGTATATACATGCATTGTTCTTACGATGGTCTGCGAGTTTGGTATAGCTATGGAAATTTTGCAGATAACAAGTGTTATTTTGGTAGTTGTTGCAGAGCTAGAGTGTTGGATCGAGGATACAAATAACAGAGTGATGAGGACCAAAGATTCTGAGGTTCTCATTTGCTCTATTCAGCAGAGCACGTGCCCTAGCTGGAGCCAGATGTTATCACATATATAGTAGTTGGGGTACCATATGTTTTATTCCAGATTCCAGTACATTTTTCAGCTGGTCCTTTACATTGAGATGCTTGAGATGAGCATCTATATTGGATCACTATTATGTTTATGGACAATAGTATATTCCTATGCCATGAATGAGTCTCAGGAAACTCACATTTGATGACTGATGTAGCCATTTAGCCATTACAAAGCAATTTGTGTTTCCTAGAGTTGCAACAGCAGGTTCTCAGTGGACATATGATGTTTCATATGGTTTGTGCATAGGTATATGACCCAGCAGGTATTATCATGTGTTTATGGTTATTATTGCTTGTATACTCATTCTTATGGCATGTTTTAAGCACTTGGTGTCATGATCTGGCGATCATATAGATATGTGGACTTGATTGTATTATTTACTTATCTATGTCCTTGCTTAGACTTAGAAGTTCCTGGTTATACTCATTGGTTTTACCCTCCTTAGGAAAATGGAGGTGATCATTCCCACCATCTTATGGATTGTTAGTTTTGGTCTCATTATTTACTTTCTCCATCCATCCATTACCTTCCCGGTATAGCATTATCCCTAACTTACTACTTGAACTGTGATATGGAGGACTTTCCCCACTCTGGCCTCTTTGTTGGATGAGTTTCCCTGTTTATCTTGTGTCTCGGCTCTAAGTTGGTGACAGAACTTGCCTTCTGGTGAGTTGGATTTCCTCCTTAGCGGTGGAACTTCTGCATTAGTCATTTTGGAATGTTGTTGGCTAAAACTTGAAACGGATAGTACTACCATCATTACAATGTGTCTAGAAATGAAATGTATATCTTAAATGAAATCCCATTCTAGAATGTGTTTCTCAACACACGTGAATGAAAGACATGTGAAATGAATGTAAATCCAAGAATGTGTTTCTCAACACACACAGATCAAGGCTATGGAAATGAATGAAAGGCCTAAAAAGCAATGGTTTAACAAATGCTATATCTAATGATTATTGGCCTCACTTGTGATGATTTATTCCTCACTATCCTACGGGTTATCATGTGAGATGGAGTAAGGGCCAGTTAATTCTAAGTGTCCCCTAGAGTCTCAAGTTAGGGTTTTCCAGGAAGCTAGTCATGGCGGATCTAGAAAATATCCTCACGAAACTGTATCAGCTTGGATGTGAGCTGTAGACATCTGTCAAGGTCGAATAAATACTTCCCAGACTGCTTATCCATTTGTGAGACACTACCTTCCCCTATGTTGTTTGCTTGTCCAGCATATGCCTTAGTGTGTATTCCCTTTCCCATTTCCAAAGTGTCACAGTGTTAAGTCAATATGGTCATCCCTTAGCCTAGCCTTATAGTTTTCAGTCTTCACCCATCACTAGCAAATTGATCAGAGCTATGAAGTGAGTATAGTATTGAGGTTCTAGTCTGAGCCATAATAATAATAATAATAATAACATTGAATATTTGGTTGTAGATCACCAAATAAATGATTACTATATGTTATATTTCTACTTGACTGATTTGTAAAGCATGTCTTAACCTTTTAACACTTGCAGCAGCTTGATTTCAGCCTAGCCTAGGTCATTTTATTGGTCATGTTGACTTGGTCAAACCTAGTTTGACCAAGGTCAACTACAGGACATGAGGTGAGATAGACCTTGGATGATGTAGATAGATGATATATGGTCTATTACAGGTCACTAGATGATTCCATGCATGGGTTATAGGTTTATGATGATGATCTTGCATTTTTATTATATTTGATCATTTACAGATTATTATTATTTTATCTGTTCGGGTATATTTGATATATTATATGATCATGAAAAGATCCATATGGTGTATGAGTACACACCTCTGGTAGATTTGGGCTCTCTGAGTCCATTGAGACAGTTTTTTTTTTTAGTTCTGGGCAGTTACAGTTGAGATTTTCCTCAGTTTATCGTTCTGGTGCATGTTTGCCATTAAAAATGGCCTGTCGGAGTAGTTCCATGATCTTTTTGGTTCACCTAGTGTGCTACAGAGGGAGTATGGGGTCCAGCCACATTGTTTTACTATTATGCGATACTCCCGAACATTATGGTGCAGTCAGATTTGGCACCGGATGAGCAGGCAGAGAGTTACAAGCATTTTTATCTTTTACAAAGGATTTACAGAGGTTAAAAAATGGTGAAAATGGCTACAAAAGAAATCAATTTGGGCTACTGAGGCAAGGAAAGGGCACAGGAATGGTTTTGGTGATGTGTATAATGTATCCCACACCCTCCAGAGCATTTGTATCAGTCAGTGGGGCCCTCACATACTTCTCTGGCACATTTTATGGTTTTATAGAGCCTTTGGAAGCTCACGAATTTCCCAGAGAGAGCACGATTTGGTGCTTTGGTTGATCATTTGTCATTATTGTGCCATGGGGACACACTTCGGAGGCTAGAAATTACCCCCTAGACCCACCATGTGCGATTTGTCATGTTTTATTATTCACAATGAGTGGGATGCCCTCCTAGAGAGATTTTGTCCATGTATATGTTATATTATTGAGTTGATCCATGTACTTTATGTTGAGCTCATCTCAACCATTGATTAGAACTTTGTATCTTTTAATATTAGCCATCCATTCAAAAGTTGGTTAGGGTTTTGGTATCTCTTCTTCCTATTTAAAGGAGAGAGCTTCTCATTGTAAAGGGACTTTTTCGCTCTTGGCTTCTGGAATAAAATATTTTCTTGGAAAACTCTTGTCTCTTGGTTATGGATGCTATTGGTGTTGATTGAAACTATTCTTCCTTTGCATTGAGAGTATTAGTGAAGATCCTTTGCATATTTTTCTCCACGTTTTGATCTACAGGTGAAGAAGTCGATTTGGCGAGGAAGGCGCATTGGTTGGGGAGACCCTCCCTGCTATTTTCTCTTCTCTTCGTTGGTTACAAGGAGTATCATTGTCTTAGTACCTCTTACTCTTTGTCTTCATGTTCATCAGTTGTATATCTTCCATTCTTGCATTAAGCTGATTGATCATACTATCCTTGGTTTATCAGGAAGAGGAGGGCGCATTGGTGGAGCTGGGCAATTTGTACAAGCAAGGAAACTCTTCAATCTTTGATTTGATCTATGTGGGAAAAATCCTCGGAATCATAGAAAATAGTTCCATGACTCAGGTACTCTTGTGAGGTAATTTATTTATTCTTCTAACCTACCCATCTGTCAATTTCATTTAAAACCCTAAGTAAAAATAATTGGAAAATTCTCTGGGTCTAACCACTTGGCAATTTGGCAAAACATTTTCTGGGTTTTTCACCTTAGGGAAAACCCTAGGTGGATTCTCTAATGCGTCATCTTTGGAGGACTCCTTGTGGCCCAAATCCCTAGGCACTCGATCTCCTTACCCTTGCACATTTGTTGAGTTGTCTGATTTGCCTGTGTTGTGACCTTGTTTGTTGAGCTTGTGTACTTTGACACTGTCACGTCCTTTCATCAAGCTGTGCTAGAAATCCCTAAACCTCAAATCCACTCTTTGGAACACTTTCCCTGTTTTAAGGGTCACATTTCCCAAGGTAGCTGAATTTGACTATTTTAAACTAGCACCTGAATCCTTGAATCATACTGAATCATTGAGTTACTGTATGTAATCATTCTTGGTCAAGTCATATCTTCCCTAAGCCTCCACAGTAATCTCATTTCCTTAAATATAGGTTTCCATACCTGTCATCTTACGTACTTCATTTTTTATTTGATCTGGTGATTGGGTTTGATCTCTCCTATCGAGAGTAGATATGGGTCTCCCCCTTTGTTATCTTGGTTTTTGATAACATAAAGTGAAGGGTTCCTTGGTTGGCGTGACAACCATTCCTTTTGGGAACCAAGGCTCTCGAGGTTCACCACTTTGGTTTCCTATCCCCTCTGCCATCCTGTATAGGATTCATCTTCTAGGGGCAACTACAAGATTGGTGATGACAGATCATATAAACCCTAAAATCAAAACCCTTGCATTTTTTATATTTCAGATTTATGGAGATCTAGAAATCACTTGGGCTTAATAATTAAAACCCACCTTGGTAATCACCTTAACTATCTCGATCTATAATTTGGTGGACATTCGACTCCATTTTCCCCTTCATCTAAGGCACTCTTCCTCCTTGGGTTAGTGGTCTTTTGCTAGATCCCACATGTGGGTATTGCTCATTACTTCTCAAATCCATAGATCCATGCTATAGCATACCCCCTAGTGCCATCTCATCTTTATTTTGACCTTGTGGACCCCATTTGGACCATTTTCCACTTTTTAAGGGTGGGCCCCACTTGGGTAATTTTCTTTGGCATTAGATCTATCTAGGTCTACTACTCTTAAGCCATAAGTGACCCTATCTTACACTTGTTTGAACACTTGTCACTTCCTAAGCCTCTTCAACCAAGCCCTAACCACTTTGGTTCCACTTATCCATCCTAGATCTAGATCTTGTTTCATCTTGGTCTTCCTTTTTTTTCTTCATCACATTTCCCTAGGAGACTTAGATTGAATTCGCTAGCCTTCATTGGCTAGGCTAGGGTCTACCCCTTGGTCTTTCTTAGGCTTGATCTAAAGTGAAGAGTGCCTTGGTTAACGTGACACCCATATTGCATTGGGAACTGTGGCATCTCTTGGGTCACCTCTTTAGTTGTCTACACCTCTATCGTCCCGGATGGGATACCTTTAGAGACAACTACAAGTTGTGCGATAACACCTCCATCAATTCTAGAGAAAAATGATGGGAATCTTACCGAATTGAATATATCTTATTTGCATGATGAAATAGAATCTCACATGATAAGGTGTAAGTGACATCCAACATAGATTCAATCGAGGGATGCACCATGAGGAGGTTGTACTCTAACAATTAAAACTACAAGAGAGTGCATCATTTTAGGTTTGAACATTAGGTTAAGTGTGAGGGAACCAATCATTTTTATTTAGAATCGTTTAAATCCAAGAAAAATCATATTAGTAGGGGACATGCTAGATGTTTGCAAGTCTCAACATGTCTTAAGGGGCATTATTTTAAGGGGAAAATCATGTTTTCAATGACCCATTTCATATTTCATTATCAATATCGTTTTGGATGTCAAAAACAATGTTAATCTCTTTTTTGGTAGGTTTATGGAGAGCCAAGAATTCAAAGAACAAGGAGGGGATCAAATTCTACCCTAATTTGAGGATCACGTGCCAAACAGAATATAGTGGTGTGTTCCTTTAATTGAGATGATACCATAAAACACCAATCATGGAAATTCCCATGATTCCTGCAATGTGGGATGAGAGGTCATCTACAATGGATTAAGACTAAACTTAGGTAGGATGGTGGTATACTCACAAGGGGTTTCAATAATTATAGGTAGAGTTTGAGAAGTTAATCCTATCCAATTATCAAAGAAGGGAGCATGCCCTACGGATTCTAAATTTTGAAAACTTGGAGCAAGGATAGTCAAGAATGGTATCAGAGCAGGCCTTCAATAGAAGCCTAACAAGCTTGAAGGAAATTAGTAGACACAAGTGAAGGAAGATCATGGAGGATTATTCTAAAGATGGATTTCCATTACTCAATGAATCAAATTATGATTGTTGGATCATCAGAATGAAGCATCACATACTGGCAGAAGGATATGACATCTGGAAATCAATTGAAGGGGGAGTAGCTAAGAAGCCACTTGAAAGCAATGAAAAGGGACTAAGCTTAATCTTGATGGCCTTGTCTCAGTCAGAGAAGGAAAGATTAAATGTTGGAAAGTACACCTCAACCATATATATTTGGAGTACACTTGATAGTGAGCACAAAAGGAAAATTCAAGACTTGGACAAAGAGAAAGAAGTCAAGACATCTGAAACTGAAGAACAAGGAATGAAGGAGGTTCAAGCATCAAGCACTAGTGAAGGAAAGAACTCTTCTATTTGCAATAATTTTGAAATTAATGAAGTTGCTTTAGTGAAGGTTGAAGAAGATGAGTTGTTAAAGCTCAAAGAGGCATTTGCAAAAACTCTATTGGATAAAGATGTCAAATCCAATATAAGGCTTAAGAAGAAGATTATGGGAGCATTTGAAAAATACCAAGAGGAGACAAAAGCTGTGTTCATGAACTTGAAGGTCAAGAACAAATACTTGCAAAGTGAGTTAGAAGATAAAAAACTTGAGGTCAAAAGGTTGAAGGATCAACTAGGAAATGAACAAGAAAAGGATGATGTAGATCCTAGAGAACTTGAAGAGAAAAGATGGGTTAACCTTGATCTAAAAATTGAATTGGAGGAGGCTAAAAGAAGAGAAGAAGTATTGAGGAGTCACTTGGATGAAAAGGAGAAGAAAAATGAAGAGCTTGAGATGGAATTTGTTGGACTCAAGAAGAAAATTGAAAAAACAAACTATCATGAGAAGTTCAACAGCAGCTCGGTCATGTTGGATAAATTATTGGATTGCCAAAGGTCTCCCCATGATAAAACTGGCCTTGGGTATAAAGAGGTAGAAAACAATCTAGAAGGAGACAAGTGGTCTCCAAAGACTCCAGAAGCTGGTCCATCAATGACCAAGGATGCATCTCATGACAACAAATATGTTGGTTGTTCAAGGACATATCAAGGAGCTAGGCCCAATCCTCAAAGAAAAGAGACAACTCCATGTTGGAATCAAATTCCAAGGGATGAAAAAAAGTTCAACGGTTATTGTTTTTCTTGCTCTAATTATGGTCATAAGGCTTTGGATTGTAGATCCTATGGAAAAAGAAGTGTTGGAAGTACTAATGGAAAAGTTAGGTGTTGGGACTGCAATCATATTGGACATGTGGCTGCTAACTTTCACTCAATGACGTGCTACTCCTATAGTGGCTTTGGTCACAAAGCTCAAGAATGCCCAAGTCAAAGGAGTCAACCTAGGAGGAGTTCTTCATACACATCAGCAAGAAGATCCAGTGATTCATGGAAAGGAAAGAATACAAAAAGAATTGAAGATCTAAAGACAAGTTCACACAGCCAAGGACATCCTAAGATATGGGTGAAGAAAAATATATTGCTAGATCTAAATGAGGTTGAGGATCAATGCACAAAAGGAGATGAAGATGGCTGCCATGTGGCAAGCCAAATTTGAGGTCTTTTGAAGACCATGGTACATCTTGAGTTCATGGAGTTTGGAGGATGAACTCACAGGTAATTAGTGGTTACTCCAAGCATAGTTACAGGTCCAAGGATCGTGGTCACAGCTGGCATGGTGATAGGCGGAGCAAATACAATCTCATGTGAACTCTCTCTAAATTGAAGCAAATGAAGTGAGGCGACCTAATGATGGTTGAATGGATGTCCTTAAATGCATGTTTATCCTTATGATAACTACAACTTTCCTAAAAGTACAAATGATTGCTTCTAGCTGTTGGTATCTGATTACATGTTCTATATAGAGCTAGTTATCAATATTTTTATCATTGTATGAAGACAACCCTGAGGATCACATGAAGACTTGAGCTAAGTCCCAAACCCCCTATAATGAAGCTCAGATAGAGGAGTCGATCCCAAACTCAGATTAGGACTAGTGGAGTGTAAATGAATCAAGAATGAAGCATTGCTGGAAGACATAGTAACCAAGTTTGGACCAAGACAAATCCAAATCAGTAATGTAAAGAGACAACTACAGCAAACAAGAAGTAAAAATTCATAGCAAGCAGTAACCATGACAGAGAAGAGATACTAAGATGATGAGCAGACCTTTGGCATGACAACATACCATAGTCAATGTGAACAATAGATCTTTAATGACTAAAAGTGGGATGTTTTGACAGTGAAACTTACAGCATAGTGACAAGTTATCATTGATGCAGGATTACCTTTTATGAATTTACCAGGCTCCAAAGGGAGTGAAGAAAATACAAGCAGACTTAACACCCGCATTCAACAAAGCAATTGCCCGCATCACTGACATAAATGCACGTAAGACGTTAATAGGAGTTTGAAGTATTTTTGAAATACTCTTGAAGACATAAGTATGGAAAGATTGACGACATGAATACATTGATGATGATGTAGCTGTGATGAATTTAGTATGACAGTTCCAAATATTAATGGATCAGGTTGACCATTACAGGATTGTACTTGATAGAACAGTGATATTGAACTTGATGGTAATTTTGATATCTTAATAACATGATCATGATATCAATGTTGAGCAGACTCTTGACTTTGACAATGACAATTTATTTGACATATGAAAAGGTTGAAGATTTCCTAAGGCAGTCTACAGCAGTATACTGCAGTGACTTGAATTGAAACATGAAGCTTGACATTTTTTGACATGCTTTAGTGATGACTGTGACAGCAGCAGCACTCTTGGCAGTGGAAATACATTGGAAAAATAACACTTGTTATTTGTATGAGGAAAATAATGTGAAGGCAACATTCAAATGAGGACACCGTTTTCAGCATTATAAAATTGTCAATATGAGAAGAAAGTTAAGTCATGATGACAAAAGAAAATTCATCTCCAGCAGAATGACATTTGAAGCTCACTTAGTTAAGAATATATGAAAGATATTGATAGGAGGAGCATTGAAGTTTGAAGTATGCTTGACAAAAGTGCATTGGTTGTGCAAGAAGTGCCAATTGATGAATGAATTTACTGATAGGGGGAGTGTGTTCATGAAAAAAAAAACCTGAAAATGAGCACACTTACAAGCAAGTTAAAGATCCGAAGTTTTGATGATGGTGCATGAAGTTTGAAAAATTGAGGTATTAAGAGCTATGATGATGCTTGAATGTACAGTCAAAATTACATACATTGGTGTGTGAACAGTGATTTTTACAGTGGTAAAAATATATAACAATTGGTATGAAATTAACTTGAAGAATTTCAATTTGTTGATGTTCTAAGCTCACATTTAAATTAGTTCTTGAAGTCCTGAAGTTTTCTGAAGTATAATTCAAGATCACAATCCCTTGATGATGAGTTGATTCTGATGTGAGGTTGGTAATATGTGGATCATGGTTACAATGGCATGTAAAGCAAGAAAATGAAGAAGACAATTATGGGTTTACAAGGCATAAATTTTTTGCAAATACAGTGGCACAGGATGCTTTGACGGTAGCAAGGATGTACATACAATGAAGCAGCATAAGCTCAGGAAGAGTTTTGGAAAAACTACATTGAATTTTTTGAAGATTCATGTGAAAATTGGCAGTCAAAGCACTGATTAACAGCAAGAGCTTGTTCAAATAAATGACTACAGCAATACATTCTTGACGGAAAGATCAATCTCAACATGAAAGGGGGAGTTTGTTTATGAAAAACTTGAAAATGAGCAGACTTACATGAGCAGTAAGATGACAAGATAATGGACAAGTTAAAGGCTTGAAGTATGATGATGATGCATGCTTACCTTTTATGAATTTACCAACATCAGCATATAATTTAGAGGGAGCACTTATGTGAAACTTGAAGATGGCAAGTGATGAAGTTGACATGGAAGAATTCAAAAAATTTGGGCATTGTGAAGCCTTTAATGGCTCATTGACCCTTTGTCATTAATGTCAAAGGGGGAGAGAAAGATTCATTTGCCATCAATGAAAAAGGGGTAGATTGATGAATATGGTTGTCATTGATGACACACCATTAATGACAAAGCTTAAAGTATGGACAAGAAGAACATGAGTGAGTATGGCACACCTAATGGGCCAAGAGTTAGCCAAGAGTCAAATGACCCATGCTGTGGTCATTTGAAGATGATATGGATGACTTGGAGAACAAACAAGCAAGCTTGAAGATGTGACAAAGATGACATGGAAAAGACAAACCAAAGTGGACAAGGGACATGACAAGGATGAAAACTCATGGTGTGCATCTAGAAGATCATGGCGTGCATTTGCTGGAAGTATTTATAGCCTTGGGCATGCATTTTATAATGCTTTTTGGCGAGCATTTTCATAAACCTTTGGAGGGCATTGTATGTGGAATGGCATGCATATTTTGAAGGCCCTTGGCAGGCATATGGAGAGGCCATGAGTGGGCATCCTTATGTACCATGGGCATGCATCTTATGTAACCCTTGTGTGCATTTTATGTGACATGGGCGTGCATAATTAATATCCATGGCATGCATTTTTGTGAAGGTCAAGAAGCATGGGGGTGCTTGGTTTTGAAGGCAAGAAGCTGGCCCATGTGGGCATTATGTGACATAGCAAGAAAACCACCACGAGATAGGTTAAAGTGGTGTTAAATCTACTTGGGATAATAACCAAATAATTATATTTGATGAGTGATGTGGAAATAAAAATTAAAATATATAAAGATATATTTTGTGAATATTATTTAGAAAAATAAAAGACAATGTGACATGTCGGCCTCCAGAGTTTAAAGAAATATTATTTGATGGAATAAAAAAATATATAAAAAGAAACATACATTTTGATAGGTCGGCTCAGAGAAAAAATCATGGAAAAATCAGTATATATAACCAGCAAACGACTTCATTTTGTATGGAGAAATTTCGGATTGTTTGGGGAGCTCTTATTTCGGGGACAGTGAAGATGAGGACAGTCTGGTGGTAAGGAGCAGGAGCAGTTACAACTACAGCAATGTAATTTCTGGTTTGTCTCTTACATCTATGCTAGATGAAGACATTGTGATGATGACTTGATGCTGGAAGGAAGCTAAAGGACAGTATGATATTAATCCTTTTATCATTAACTTTTGGGTTGAACTAATGCTGATATGAACAGACAGTGTAAATACTTGAAGATATGTTTTACTTGTAAATAGTACAAAGACTTGAAGCTGGACAAATTGATGTTATTTATGTGATTAAGATATGCTCAGCGTGAAGATAAAGACATACTCAGGGTTGAAGGATGATATGGACATCATCATGAAGACATTGTTTTCTGGGTTTCACTAAGACAGTGACAAAATATGCTGATGATGTGTTCAAGTTGACTTATGACCAGAATGATGAAGATGTGGAGGTATGCTGAGACAGGGTTTGATATTTGTCTTAAATAAAGATATATTGCTATGGTGATTGTCATGTGGATAGTAAACAGAATGTTGTGTTCTTGGGAAAAATGAAGAGGGACTTACAGGCAGTTTGATGTGGATGATAAAGACGTTGTGCATGACAAACTGATATTTATTTGAGTACCAAGACAGTTATAATATGCTGAGTAGAACACTGATTATGTGCATGGACAGAAAAGTAATTGACTGATTTGATGAAGACATGGTGGACAGAATGATGAATGAGATGATGTGGATAAAGAGATGACTGTACTGAAATGTAATGCATGTACATATGATTTGCAAGCTGGGTCTTGTATCTACTTCTTAGTAGGATCTAAGAAGAACTAGGCTGGGTCCTAGATAAAGTGTTGGTGCTCTTGTATTTCAATTGGTGCCGAATTGCCTCACGGTTGTAGCCGTTGAACCAAATACTAAAGATTACAAAATCATATCTTGTCTCTTGTGCAATGTGTTGTTGATTATGTGTCTTATTTTGATGAATGATTAATGATGTAGATTATTGATGGATATGATAAAAGTAAATGTCTGAATGAATGAATAAGGTTTGATTGAAGTTGAAAATTGAATTAGGAGTAGGCTCACTGATTCACCCCCCCCCTCTCAGTGAGCAATGTGTCTAACAAAGAAAAGATTAAGAAAAAGGACATAGAGCCCTAGACAATGGGGGGAAGGAAAAGAAGGGAGGATAAGAGACTTCACTTGAGAGAGGTAATGCTCGACGAGAACTCCCCAGTGAAGTTTCCCAAATGTTGTGAACGACATGTAGCATGAGTTGGGGATGGAAAAACAACATATATTACATAGACTACTAAAGAAAGGGAAATATGTAGTGGTTTCTCCACTCAATTTTAGGGCCAAACTGAGAAAATCTAGGGTGAGGACAAACAGGATTAGAAAGAGAGTGTTAGCCACTAGGTTAACAAGGATTTTACATCTTGATTATGTTAACCTATGGCTATATATTATCAAGGTACTTCAATTAGGATTCATATTAGGTTTTACTAGAAAATTAACAAAGTAAGTAAACTAATGATAGATAGTTAATTTATTGGGAGTTCCTTTAGTGTGATAGAAACCCTAATGTTGACAAAAGACAAAGAGAAGTGTGGAAGGAAATTACCTACAATTTAATGTTGTAGGTACTAAGCATACTTGGGAGAATAACACAGTTGTGACATGTCTCGAAGGGTGATCCAAATATCGAATGATCCTACATGGTGGCTCATATTTCTTGCAATACAATACTTGTACTTGACCTCCATTAGAAATATATGTATCTTATATATATGTAAATAACACTAGATATACTACCACAAGAGATATATCAACAAAAAATTTAAGTAGAGACACAAGCGTCGTTGATGATACACTACTTTCCCTTCGCTAAATATGATGGAACCTCCCATGAGGTTGTAGAGTTATTATACAAGGTATGGGTGGGAATGTGGAAATGGACCTGCCATAGGATGAATCAAAAACACTTTATGATGTGTATTGAAACTACTCAAGAGCACAATTCTACACCAAACAATGAATAAAAAATCTCTGAATAATTTTCATTGAGAATCATAAGATTAAATAGGTTTACATAAAAAACTAGCATGCTTGTCATAGCACATAGCTCAACAAGCTAATAAAAACTAGCAACTATTTACAATAATAGATATAGTTAGAGATAAGATCTCAAATAATCATGATAATAGGAAACCAAGTGGCATGCCACAACAAACCTCAATATTAATAATTCCATCCTAATGTCACGAACACATAATAATTTGATAAAAAATACTAATATATGCTAATAATCCCTACTATTCCCTCGAACAATAAGATCATTAGATTCCAATTCTTTCATAAGAGAGAGAAAGTGGTACGTTAGTCAATGTTGAATGATCATGGTGTAGAATCTAATCTTGCTTGGTAACAAGGTATGAAGTATTAGAACCTTAACAAGACTTCAAGTCGAGAGATTGATTTGTAAGATTGTTGTTCAAGATTGTTGATCCATGATATGTGTTGAAAACATCATGGATGCTCAACTAATTTAGAATATCATAGAATAAATCATGGTGAACCTTAATGGAAGATTCAAGTGAATGATGGTGATATGGTTTTGGAGCTAGTGAGAAGAGGCTACTAAAACTAAACTTCGAAGTGAAAATGATTTTTTAATAGATGAGAAAATTTAGGGTTTCTATATTATCCTCCTAAGGTGGTGTCTCATGGAAATTGAGGATGATGAAGTGAGACATGAGAAAGGAAAGAAAATTTTGAAGGATGCAACAGAATATGAGGAGTTCTACAAGAGTCCTCCAAAATTGTCAAATGTACTTGAGACTACAAATCTGTTACTAAATAATGTTGTGGTGTATAATGTTACCAGATTAAGGTTATAGAATGTTTATGAACTGAAGGAACACCATGATTTTGGAGTTCAAGTGCACTATGGATAATATAATTTGATTGATCTTTATGTACTATGTAGGTTTTTTTTAATTGATCATACTAGTCTTTCCAATCAAATTGATAAGGTCAACCAAGGAACAAACCAAAACAATCCATTTGGTAAAATCATAAGTGAATTTATCCACAAAAGAAAATGAGATACTTTAATATGTGTGTATGATTTGTGAAGAGGAACCATTACCCTTACATCCAAGTGAATAAGGATGAGTATCAAGGTCCATTAGTAAGTGCAACTTGTCAACAATGGATTTGGCAATCAAATTCTCTTGTGAGCCATTTTTTATGATAAAAGCACATGAGAAATTTTAGGAGAGATGTGCATAGTGTGATAAAGAAACTATGCCAAGATTTTGGAGGATTAGAGTGCTACAACAAGGTGAATTTATTGAGTCACCTTAACTCTTCATAGGTCATATCTTCACTAGAAACCTCAATGGGAGAATCAATGTTTCCCTCATTAAGAGACTATACAATCAAAGTTTTATTCTTCTATTTAATACATATTGAATTATCATGTCTTTGTTTCTTACAATACTGATAATAATTATTAGAAGGAGGAGGAGAAGAAGAAGATTGTGAAATATATGAAAAACCCATAGTAGCAGGAGGTACGACCTTTAAATATGTATATCTTGAAGCATTGGAGGAGGATTAATGTTGTTGAATTCTATGATGATCTAAATACTTACATTTGGACAACTGTGATTGATTGTGTGTGACATCAAGGATGGTGATTTCCATGAACTTCATCTTATGATACAAATGTTCCTATTATCCACTTTTAATCTTGAGGACAAGTTTTTCTTTTGGATTGATAATGTTGAGAATAATTCACAACCAGCTGAACAAATGAATATATTCTCGCAAAGGCACATTGAATCCTTGATGCAAGAGAAACCACTTGATTCTCATATATTATTTTTATATGGAAGGATAGAACATGATACTAAGGTATTTTTCAAGCCCAATCCATGTGGTTATTATACTTTGATTTTCCACACGTTTCACAACCAATAGTTTGGTAATACCTATAAGCTACAACTTGGAAAATGGAACCTTCTCATATTTAAGAATATGACTATAATAAAACCATATGTCCATATTGAAAATCCAATTGTTGGTCACTTTTGGATCATGGGATCCATTGTAAATGGGCACCTCACATTTGGCACACCAAGGAGATGTCTTATTTGCCAAAATATCATTACTTATCGATTAATGAGGTGGCAACATTAGCAAGTTCCACCATTCTTTTAAAAAGTGTTTCCATGGATCATGTAGTGATTGTATTTGATGTAGAAGAAACGAGAAAGATACCACAATCCTTATAACCTCTAGATAACTCATTTTGTAAAGGGTGAGTAATAGAAGTGAAATATTCAAGCAATTATAATAGAATAGAAATGGGACAATTTCAATTCAAAAATGATACCTTCATCATGCTAACTAATGTCTCCAATAACTTCAATAAACATAAGACTATCCTTGAAGTGTTTTTAACCAAGGGTTTTATGCTTACAACCAATGCCTTTTTTCACATTACTTATTACGCCGAGAGGTGCTTTCTACATCCTAATATAAGGGAGAATTTTAGTTATGTGCTCAACTTGGAGGTTACCCGTGGCACGTTAATAAAGTAATAAAACATTAAGTAAATAAATTTTTTACAATGTTATCCCTAATCTAAAGTTCAAAGCCAATCTGAGGGACAAGTGCAATTCCATGCTCAACATGGAGCTGACACCTGACACTTTAATAAAATAATAGAATATCAAGTAAATAATATTTTTACAATGTCCTCCCTAAACTAAAGTTCAAAACCAAAGATATATATATTCCAATTAATTAAAACTAAAAAAATTAGTGAAACTTGGATAGGATTCACATATGATGGATTTGAGCACATACATTATTAGGTATATCCATTCATATAGATCTGCTTTAGTAGGTCACACACACACACATATAATTTAGATGAATCTACTTCAGTAACTAAATTGGGTTGCTTAATAAATAGGTCCCTTGTCCCATAAAAAATAGATCTACTTGCAGGAGAATAGATATTCTTGTTGTGGATGATAAAACCCACATGTTCGACCAATATTCTCCCTTTGCATTCATGACTAGGGTTTTCCAATAGGTAATCAATTTGGCTATGTTGCAATGTAGCAAATTCAAGCATGTTGAAGAAATGTCTCTTTTTTGTTGCCCAGGTATGTGTTATATTCTTTGCATGTAGGTGTAGATTGTGTCACCTTACAATAAAATAACAAGTGCAAAGAATATAACACATACCCAACATTCTCCCTCTTGTTGTTTTATTTGTATAACAATGGGCCATGTACTAATAGGGTCACAAGTTTAGGGCAACAATGCCCATAGATTCTCTACACCAAGAAAACTTCTCAATACTGATAAACTTTGTTAATGAATGTGAAACATTCTTCAAGGTGTCAACATTTTACAACAACACCTTATCATCAACCATATCTCTCACAAAGTGGTACTGCACATAAATATGATGTGTTTTAGAATGATAAGCATGGTTCTTTGTTGGAAATATTGAACTCTGATTATTGAAATCTATCCTTCCATCTTTTTGTATAAACCCAATACCTTAACACAATATCTGCAACCATACAAACTCTTTATTTTCATGGGTGGTTGTTGTTAGGATATTTAGACACTTAGGAGTTAGTTAAGATCAACTTGTGTAATTTATCCGTTAGGAAAAGTGTGTTTCTTTAGTATGCATTAGTATGCATTTGTAAATACTTAATCCGACGGTCACAATATGTTCCCGACATAGAGTGATCCGACGGCTCAACTTCTCTTAGATCATACCTACCCTTGATCCGTGGCTTAACACCCGATTGGTCCATGATATCTATTTAAAGAGCATGGAGGGTCATTGGAAAGTTGATCGATTATGAGAAGCTCATTTGTAACTTTCTTTTTTTGCATAATAAATTGTCCCGTAGAAGCTATTTGGCCGGGGCCGTGGAGTGTTTACCTCACGAGGGTTTAAATCACGTCAAAACATCGGTGTATCGATCTGTGATCTGTTTGTGTGAAGTGGTTGCTCTAGGTGTTTGGTCTTTTGGGAGTACCCTGTATACCCGAACAGTTGTCATGTATTCAACTTTTGTAATTGAGAGTGAAACTGTATCCTGTCTCTTTCTCATCCAACTAATAACTCCTACAAATTGGTTAAACACTTAACTGCTTGTATATATTCTACAATCAAGATATCCAGCCTAGTTTGCATCCAAAAATACTTCTACATCTATTACTTTGTCTAGTTGAGGTCTTCCTTGGTAGAAGATAACATAATTTGCAGTGCCACCCAAATATCTAAAGACCCTCTTTATAGTTGTCCAATGCTCCTTTCCTAATTTTTACATATATCTTCCCAAAAATCCCACTACATGAGCAATGTCTGGTTTGGTACATACCATTTTATACATCAAACTACCAACAACACTAGGATAGGGAAATCGTGACATGTCTTATTCATCTTCCCGTGCCTTGGGACACTGATCTGCATATAAATTTACACCTATAGGAATAGGGACCTTCACCAGTTTACTTTCCATCATCTTAAATCTATATATAATTGTCTCAACATATTTTTTGTAATTCAACCATACTTTCATGTCTGCACGATCTCTTTTAATATACATTCCTTGTATGAAGTTAGTAGCATGAGATCCTTCATGTCAAATTTGGAGGATAGTTGTGATTTAACCCCCTTTATGACATTCCTGTTGTTTCCAATAAGAAATATGTCATCAACATAAAGTACTATATTAATGAAGTGATCACCAACCTACTTAGAATATACACGATGACCAACCTTGCTTCTCACAAACACAATTCAAATATGTATGTGTCAAACTTTTGGTACCACATCCTGGATATTGCTTTAGACCATAAATGGACTTCTTTAGTTTGTAGACCATATTTTTCCTGTTAGGATATTTCAATACTCCATCCTTGTCCTACCTAGCATTATTTATTTTTCCTAGTTGTTGATGATGTCATTTTCCCCCTATTGGTGTGCAGATGTCATCTAGGATCCATCTACCACCTTTTGTTCCCTGCATGCATCATTTTAGGACCACTTCAGTCAGTTCCCTATTATATAGGAACCTACCAAGTGTTCCAATGTAGTCCATCTGAGTTAGATGACTCTTGTGGGGAGTTGGAGCTCTGGATGCCACTGATTGTGGCCTCATGCATCCATTTCTGATTGACATGCATGAAAAAATCACTATGGCGTTATCCCTAGTCAATTAATTGATTTTTCCTTCAGTTAGCTGAGTTTAGGTTCAGTCTAGTTGAGTTTGAGTCTTCTAGAGGACACTGGTGGTGACAATCCCTGTGCTAGACAAACTGAGGTTCGAATTATCCTGTGTGATTCGAATTCTCTCCATTGTATCATCATTGTTCATTATACTGATTATTGGATCATGTGACATTATTCTTCTCTTTTTTACTGTATTTTTCACTCTTATTCAACTTTTTGCTCATTCTTTCTTTGTGAGTTATCCTCATCTCTTAGATATATTGTGACTTATAATTTCACATGGTATCAAAGCCATTGAGTGAATAGGTTGAGCAGCTGCTTTCACTAGTGCACCAGAATCCTTTGGGTTTCCACAGCAAATCCTGGTGCCATTGCATTGAATTCATTGGAGAAATCCAATGAGGTCTAGCCAGCTCTAAAGGATCCGAATAAAGGTGCCTACTGTCCTAAAGCAATGCTCGGAAGTACTCTACCTCCATTATTGAGATTTTTTTGCAGGTTATTCAAATTTTCTGAGTGTTGCAGCAATTGCAACAGTTTTCTGCAATTGCAACAGTTTTCTGCAGTTGCGGCAGTTTTGCTGCAGAAGCAGCAGTTTTCACCTTGTATTCGCTCCAGCAGTTGTAATGTACAATTCAAACCCTCCTCTCTCTCCTAGGATCCTGAAACCATTCAATTACCTTGATTGGAGGGCTGATATGTAGATGGTATTGCCCAACAAATCACTGTAGAGGGTGACAATAGGGAAGGATCCCGAACCACAATCAGCTGTGGAGAAAACAAAGTATCTGAATAGATTGGATGAAGCATTTGGTTTCATGTGTATTCATATTTCCAGATATATACTCTTCCACCTTGACGAATTGAAGACTCCAAGATAATTATGGTTGAAGTTAGAGACCCTCTTCGACAAACAAGATGATCTAAGAGGCCATATTCTAGAAAATGAGTTGATTGCTCTACAACCGAGCAGTTTCGATACCATTAAGTAGTTCTTTTCAAAATTCAAATCTCTGGTTATGCAATGCAAGGAGTGTGTCATTGAGAAGAAGGATGAGTAGCTGGTGCTATCCATTCTGAGCAAGATGGGTCCTGAGTTATCCATCTTTGTCTCTACGTCCTTCCATTCTGGGAGAATGTTAATCCCTGGTTGGAAGATTCCCTCCTTAGATGTTTTCATCGAATATCTCATCCAAGAACAAGATAAGTTGATCCAGATGGGTGCCTTGAAGGCCTCCAAAGATGAATCTCTTATGGCTGGAGAAGCAAAAATTGTGAATGGGAAGGGGAAGCACAAGGGCAAGGATAATAGGCCATCTAAACCCAAGGAGAATTCCAATTCAAGTCCATCAGAAGGATCCTCCGTCTCTAAGAAGGAAAAACCAAAGGGACTTGATAAATCCAAGTGTTCCTATTGCAAGAAAGTAAACCAGCCAAAGAGATCTTACATGTAGAAGAAGATAGATCAGATGACCAAGCTTCTTGAACAACACAACATTGCCCTCCCAAAAGGTGCAAGAGAGACTGATTCTACAAGTGAGTCTGATGGTCATGAGAGATGCCATGCACTGAAGGATGGATTTTCAAAATCACAAGCCCTCCTTATAGATTCAGGAGCCTCCAACCACATGGTTTCCTCTAGAGAATCATTTTCTTCTATAGATCTCAAAGATAGTCTGATTATTCACATGGGAGACAACTCTCAGATCTTTGCTGAAGGGAAGGGCATAGTACATATGGATCATGGGAAGTTCAAAAATGTTCTATTTGTGCCTTCTTTATCAAAAAATTTGTTGTCTGTATATCAGATGACTCACACAGGCTCACCGAAGAAAGTGGTCTTTGGTCCTGACACAGTTGAGATTGCAGAGATCTCTATTGGGAATATTATTGCGAAAGGGTTTGCAAACCATGCCTCCAAGGCATATGAATTCTCCCATTTTTTTCCATACTCTCTCTTCCTACCCCATTGGAATATGATGAAGATCAGAGTGATATCTCTTCTAATGAAGATGAGGATCAAGATCTTGATGTTGAGAATAAAGTTCAAGGAGATTCGGATTCAGATCCAGATCCATCACATGCTCCCAATCCATGGCCAAGTCCAATATAGGCTCACAAATTCCTTGTAGCTATTGGGACCACAGTTGGGAATCCATTTGACCATAGAACCACCAAATCTCAGTATCGTGCAAAACTTGCACCATGACATGCAGATCCACTTCTCTTAGAGAGGTGCTACATGATGGTGGGGTTTGATCCACAATATCTTGGAGAGACTTGCCATGGGGGATCTACAACCAAGTACAAATATCAGTTGTCTAAAAAAAGCTACTCAAAGGTTCATGATTTGGACCACAATGAGCCATTCTCTCCAGTAGCAAGAAGGGTTCCTGAAAGACTTGTTTTGGAAAATACAAATTCTACACAATGGGAGGTACATCAAAGGAGCAGATCTAGATCTAGCACCTGCATTGTTATCCTACAAAGGAGCAGCTCGCCAATATTTTTGCAAAGGATTTCACTGAGTAAATTTTTTTCCTTCTATGCTTAGTATGAAGGTTCTTTGAGTTCCCTACTGCTTTTCTTTTGGGGAGGATATTTTCCCATGACGTTTTTCCCCATTTCCTTGGTTCATGGACAATTTTTTTTATCATTTACTTGATTGTATGGGTGACCTTTGGTCTTAGTAACCAGGGCCTAGGATGAAAAAGTATGGATTAAGGGGGGGTGTTAGGATATTTCAATACTCCATCCTTGTCCCACCTAGCATTATTTATTTTTTCTAATTGTTGATGATGTCATTTTCCCCCTAGTGGTGTGCAGATGTCATCCAGGATCCATCTATCACCTTCTGAGACCTGCATGCATCATTTTAGGACCACTTCAGTCAGTTCCCTATTTTATAGGAACCTACTGTGTGTTCCAGTGCAATCCACCTAAGTTAGCTGACTCTTGTGGGGGGTTGGAACTCTAGATTCCACTGATTGTGGCCTCATGCGCCCATTTTTTATTAGCATGCATGACAAACTCACTATTGCGGCCTCCTTAGTCAGTTAACTGATTGTAACTTCAGTTAGCTGAGTTTAGGTTTAGTTCAGTTGAGTTTGAGTCTTCTGGAGCACTCTAGTGGTGATAATCCATATGATAGACCAACTGAGGTTCGAATTCTCCTGTGTGATTCGAATTCTCTCCATTGTATCATCATTGTTCATTATACTAACCATTGGATCATGTGACATTATTCTTCTCTTTTTTACTGCACTTTTCACTCTTATTCAACTTTTCTGCTCATTCTTTCTTTGTGAGGCATCCTCAACTCTTAGATCTGTCATGACTTAGAATTTCACATTACCTTCCCTTTATTGTAAAAAAATCTTGTTTTTACATGTAGATTTATTCTTCAAGATCCCCATGTAGGAATGCTTTCTTCATATCCATCTACTCTACTTCAAGATCAAAAGCAACAACAGTAGAAATAAGGAATCTGATAAAAGTTAATTTAGCAAATGGAGAAAAAATTTCACTAAAATCAATTCCCTCTACCTAGGAATATCCATTTTCTACTAAACAGGATTTGTACTCTCCACTTTACCTTCTGCATTCAACTTCTTCTTAAACAAACATTTGCTACCAATTGTTTTTCTTCCAACTAGTAACTCAACTAGATCCCAAGCTTCATTTTTATCCAAGGCATCCATTTCTTCAACCATATCCTTCTTCTAGATATCACTATCCTCCGAATCAATTGATTCCTTCACATTTCTAGGATCATCATCAGTAATAGATAAATAAATAAAAGACCAATAATCAGGTGGAGTTATGGTTGCCTTCTTTCTTGAGATGATCTCCTCAAAACTAGGGTGTGATGTTCTTCTTCTTATTATTCAACTTCTTATGTTTAGTCAGATTCTTCATTATCCAACTCAAACTCTATTTTCTCTGGTTCTTTTTCCATTGGAGTGAATTCCTATTTGGGAACATCTTTAACGCCTCTAAAAACAACATATTGATTGTAAACAATCTTCATAGTTATTGGGTTCCAAAATTTAAAACATTTCACACCATCTTTAAAACCAATAAAAATACTTTTTCTAGCTTTATTATCCATCCTACTCATTTTTTCCTTTGGAACATGTACATAAGTATCACAACCAAAAAATTTCATATGTTTAATAAAGGGATTATTACCAATCCATAACTCATGTTGAGTTTTGTCAACCAATGTTGATATGGGTGATCAATTTACCAAGTAACATGCAATATCCACTACTTTTACCTAGAATTATTGTGTCTCATGGCACCACTGAGCATGCTCATTTCCTTTTCCATCAACATCCTATTCATCTTTTCTACAAATCCATTTTGTTGAGGTGTGTATGGAGTAGTCTTATGCCTTTTTATTCCAAACTTCTTACATAATTCCTCAAATTAATTCCCGCATAACTCCCAACCATTATTTATCCTCAACACTTCTATTTTATTCTTTGTATGATTCTCTACAAGAGCCTTAAATTCTTTAAACTTATAAAATACTTCAGATTTATTTCGAAGGAAATAAATCCATGTGTTCCTTGAGAAATCGGCTATAAATGAAACATAATACATAGATCTACCTAATGATGGAACAAGCACAGGTTCAAACACATCGTTGTATATTAACTCTAAAAATATCATTTGCTCTTGTAACACCAAATGCAAATTTTACCCAATTATGTTTTCCATATATGCAATGTTCACAAAAATTAAAATCTAGTGTGCAATCAAACATACCTTCAACCATACCTTTACCTTGTAATTCTCGAAGGCCCTTCTCTCCAATATGTCCCAATATTTGATGCTATAGAACTATTACACTCATCGATGATTGTGCTTCCTATCAATTTGTACAAAGTTTCATTCCAAACTCCCCTCATCAAGACCATTGGTCCTAGAACCATTTTGAATGTTTCTTTTTCAAACACAGTTTGTAGGCTTGCATCACCCATATTGCTAATGGATATTAAGTTTCAAGATAACTGTGAAATGTTCAAAATCCCGGGGAAGGTTCTAATCCTTCCATCCTCGAGAAACAACTCAACGCTTCTGCACCCTATGATTATGGCTATTGAGTCACCTCCCAATAAAATATTTCCTCCATTATACTTCTCATATCCACATAACCACTTCCTGTGAGGGGTCTGTTATCACATACATTGTAGCTGGGTTACCATGATGCAGACCAGATTTTTTCCAATCCATTGAGCCAGTCCTGTGGTTGAGATGATCCTATTTTTCGGCGGTGATGTATATTTTTGAGCCAGCAGCAGTAGTATGGCCCCTTTTCATGGGTGATCCTTCGTGACCCCATTGAGATGATTCTGGTATAGTCATGGTTCATACAATGCAAAGCAGTTAGCCGGTGATGATATCCTTTTCCCATGGTCAGTTGCAGATGTTCCAGAGACATGTATATGGTTCAGCAAAGGTATATAATTATTGCATTTGGATGTTTTAGTTGCTCTATAGTTTATTTTAGTTACTGTGACTATGCATGTTTTACTGACGGTGGAATTCTGAGCTTCATGGTTTGAAACCTATGTCGTGAGTTGTTAGAGAGTCCCAAGTGTAAGGTCATTACATATGCTCTCTAGTATCTCCTACCTTACATAGAATTATCCTTATTTTGATTTGATGGCATCACCTTTCACCTTTCTCCACTCATCTGTCTCTTTCATTATCTGTTTTAATCCCGACTTGTACTTTGACTAGTGAGATCGAGAACTCCCCCCATTTAGACCTATTTGTTGGATAGACTCCATGTTTACCTTGTGTCTCGACTCTAGAGTTTGTGGCCTATGTCACCGGGATGATATATTTTAGTCCTTGAAATCAAGTACTCCTACAAAAGCATCAGATCGAATAAATGCTATATCTAAATGGATGCAAAAAGTAAGCAACAAACAGTGTTGCTCAACACTAAAGCAAATAAAAAGTCTTATGTAGCTAGTTAGTGGCCAAGGGACAAGCACTCGTCCATTGTATGATGTAAGTCTGTTTTCCTCTACAAGACAATAGGGTGGTAACTCCATCGCACCTATGGATGGTTGCGGGGAATGGTGGTAATACTGAGTCATTATCTGAGGCCCACAAGGCTATTCAGAGCACCTGCACTTGTAGGATGGCTAGTGAAAGATGATCAAATGTTAAATGTTAAATGTTAAATGTTAAATGTTAAATGTCAAATGTCAAATGTTAAATGTAAATGTATAAAAGCTGATAGTAAATTAAATGCAAAAGGTTGCTTGTCTAGAGTCTACTGGAAGCATTCCAAGCACTCTACCCATTTGTGAGGCACCACCATTCCCTATTGTCTTCTATCCAGCATATGTCTAAGTGGTTTCCCTTTTTCCCTCATGTCCAAGAGATCACAGTGTTGAAGTTACATGTATTTCCCATTATCCTAGCCTTGCTTTTCCACTTCACCCATCCTAGCAGTTTGTCTAAGTCTGTGAGTGAGAATATGTAGGGAGCTTCATGAAAGACTTAATGGTTACTCTCACATAGGTATATTTTATTTGTTATGTGGGCACTGTTATGTATTTCATGTTTTAGTCTGGTTATTAACATAAACTTGTGAGCATTATTCATCTAATATGCATGCATGATCATCCATATTATTGTTCTACCTTCAGTTTGAGTGCTTTGAATTGGTGAACACATTTCCTGAGGTAGTGACTGCAGTGTTTGAGATTGCTTACTTATCCTCTAGATGTATCCAGTACACCATTTCCATGTTCATTTTTCAGTTTAGGGCCATTCTGCAGCAGTTACAGTGATTATTATTATTTTTATGGCCATTTTTATTATACTAGATATGGTGTTGGGCTTCACATGCATATTTTGATGGACATATGGAGTATGTGTAGTAACTATTAGTGGATTCCATGTCTCTGAATCAATGGGTGCACTCAGATGTTGATTTTGGGAAAAGGAAGTGGACTTAATGATGATTTTATTCTCCAGCATGATGAACCGACAGTTTTTATTCATTAAAAATGACCATGGCTTCATTAGGAAAATCGATTTGGCTAATGTGGGTAAGGAAATGGCATGGGAATGATTGATTATGATTAGATATGTCTCTAGAGGCATGTTACATGGATTTGCTTCATCCAGGATGGTCCCCACTTGATGTTTCCTTGTCCTAGAGAGGATGTCTTCTCCCTTGGGGCGCACTTGATGGTTGATTGTTTATATATATCATGTCACTATGTTATATCTTTGTAAATGGTTGGGTCCTAGGGTGATTTATTCCCCTAGTGACCCCCCTTATAATGTTATTTCATGTTATGTCATGACTTTATGTTGTATTGGACCCTCCTAGGGCGTCATTGAGAAACAATGCGCCCCCCCCCCCCCCTCTTTCACTTGATCATTGATCCATGTAATGTAAAAATAAAAAGATATCCATCGTTGATGATCTCTATTGTATCTTTTAATCTCAACCACTCATTCAAAAAGTGGTTAGGGTTTTGGTCTCTCTCGGATCTATTTAAGAGAGAGGACCCCCTCATTGTAAAGGGACTTTTGGCTCTGGATTATTGGCAATAAAAGAAATTTTTGGGGAAATCTTATGTCTTTGTCAAATATTTTTATTGTGCTTGATTATAGATCTATTATACTAAGACATTCCAGCTATGTGATGATGTTTACATGCTATATATGTTAGAGCTAGTGTGTGATTTACAGGAGGGTGACTTCACTTGGAGAGATTTCGTGGGGTTTCTCTGGATCTATCCATTGGATGAGTTCAACAATCAGGGAGTGGTTTGCATTGTATCTTTGATCATTTTTTATTCTATTTGATTTATCTTGCATCATTTACTTTTCATCTTGTGAATTTAGTCTCATCGTAGCTTGTCGTTGCATGAGGGAGGGCACACTAGCTCAACTTGGGCAAATCGTTTTCACCTTGGAGATCATCATTTTGGCCGGAAATTGATTCAAGGGAGTTAGAGCATCATTGCACTTGGAATCTACAAGACATTGAGGTAAGTTCCCATCTATTTTATTTTGTTTCAATATCTATTCCATTAGTCTTAGTGTAGATTTACTTTGAAACCCTAACTCTGTTACTTATAAGAATTATCTAGATCACACAACTCAATTTATTGGAAAATCCTCTTGAGGGAGGCTCATTCTATTCACTTGTTGTGTGATTGAAAGAGAGAGAGGTCGAGTGAGAGGAGCTAGGGCACCAGCACATAAATCGAGACTGCCATTTCCATTGGCACGAGTTTCCAGGCACGAGTTCAGCATTTAATATTGGCTCAGATTTCGAGGCATGCACTTGGCATTTGTTATCAACACGGATTTCTAGATAGAAGCATTTATCTACAGCACGAATCCCGAGGAGAAATACCGTACAGTAGTCATCTTTTCCTGCACACAGTTCGAGGAGTTTCTGGGCACTGTTTTCGAGATTACCTGCACACATTTCGAGGCATTAATTCCAGGCTCTGTTATCGAGGTAAATTGACACAGAAATCGAGGTTAAAGTCTGCACAAATTTTGAGAAACAGTCTGGTACAGTTGGTCCGTACAGACCGTACCAGTTTCATTACTCAGCAAGGATTCCAAGGTTGATTTATGCACATAAATCGAGGAACAGTAGGGCACAATTTTTGAGGTTGATTCTGCACTGTTTTCAACAAGGGTACAGCATTAAATTCAAGACTGATATTTGCAAAGATTTCGAGACTGCTTCTGCACACAGTTCGAGGCAGTCTGTGGGTGCATTTTCTGGGTGAAGATAAGTTGTATTTTCACTGTATTACTGTTCTATCTTTTGCTGCTGAAGAAATAATAAATCTCTCTCTCTCTCAACTGGTTTTCCCCGTGGGGGTTTTTCCAGGGCTCGATTTGGCCAAAAAATCTCTGAGTCTATTTTTCATGTGTGATTGTTAAATGTGTTTACAGCCTGTTAGTAGCATTCTATTGTGTGTTTGATTGTTACAGAAAAGTTTATAAGTAGTTTCCAGTCTATGCATAACCGACTGGGGATGAAAACCACAAATTGTTAACACAAACCAGCAGACAATAAAAGTGCAAAAAATTCTACATGGTATCAGAGCAAAGGGGGCAGAAAACAGTGATAGTTTGCAGACACACATAATTTCCAGATCTCAGAAACTTCAGTATTTTTATCTTCTGTCAGTGGGCACCGTTCTATTGGGTTGATTTTCAGATGGCTACAGGTTTGAGGATTGAAGATAGGTTGAATGGGACAGAAAATTTTGTGCCTTGGAAGGCCAGAATTTTGTTGCTTTTGAAGGAGAATGAGCTATGGGTGGAGGTGGTGAGGAACACTACTACCAACCCCATTACCATTCCAGATGGCTCAGATGCTACAGCTCTTTCAACCTTCAACAAGAAAGACTGTAAGGCTAGGAGGATCATCCTTGATGCAGTAAAAGACCACATAATCCCTCACATTTCCGGGAAGACCAAGGCACATGAGATGTGGAGTGCCTTGACCAGCTTGTATGAGAGTTCCTGTTATCACACAACTTGTATTTGCCCCTAGAGGTATCCCATCCGGGACGGTAGAGGAGATAGGCAACTAAAGAGGTGACCCAAGAGATGCCACGGTTCCCAATGCAATGTGGGAGTAACGTCAACCGAGGCACTCTTCGCTTTAGGTCAAGGTGTAACTAGACCAAGGGGGAGACCCTATACCCCAATCACAGTTGATTGGACCCGAACAAAGGTTTCTAAGGGTAGGTAAGTAATGAGTTACGGAAACCAATGCAAGGCTAAGTAGACCTAAGGGTTAAGGTATGGTTGAGGGAGGTGTAAGAGATTGTTAATGTTTCAACCTATGTATGGTTTAGGCCACATGATGGGGTATGATGACTAGATATAGTACCATGTGTTTACACAAGTGGGTCTAGTTTTCTTGGGAAGTGTGAAATGATTCTAGGTAGGCCCACAAGGTGAAGTTTGGTGTGAGGTTGGTACTATAGGTAAGATGTAGGCTAGATCTATGAGTTTGAGTTGGTTATAGGAGTACCCATGTGCTAGATCTAGGGTTTGACACGAATCCCAAGGAGTGCAACTTGCTTGGTGATGGACTAGTGCCTTGTTAAGTGGGATAATAGGGTCAAGAAGGATGTCAAAGTGTATATCGGGACACCTAGAAGCCAAGTCAAGTGGGTTGAATGAGATCTAATGGTTGGATCTTACTAGATCTAGGTTTTTAAGTGAGGACCCTAAGTGGACCATAATCCCTTGAAACAAGGAATGCAATCCCCAAGGCGGATCTTGACAAAAGGACAGTATAGACCTAGGTTTTAAGGCATGGGCATTCCAAATCCACGAAAAGCTCAAACACCCACCTCCTAGAAGTGGACCAACTCAAATTTTCAAGGGGATGCGATTTGCCCAAGGAAGGTCAAAAAGTGGGTTTTGGTGGACCAAATCAAGTCCGATGGCCGCCAAATTGTAGATCCGGGATGCTAGTGCCCCGATCTATGTATCTTCAAAAATTCAAGTGAATCCAAGGGCTAGATCTTAGTAGATCTAAGTTTTAAGGTACCAAGAAGATCAAAGGGGGTTTTAACCCCTTAAAACATGGAGAGATGTCCACAAGGTAGTTTTCACCAAAGTAAGGATGTGGGGGTAGGTTATCAAGTGTCTAGATTTCAAATCAAGTGGGATCTCACCTACCCATGTGCTAGATCTAACCCAACAAGCCTCTCTTAGGGAAGTGCGATTTGGTTCAAGAGGGCTTTTTGCATTGAAAAGTGTGTCAAATTTTAGCCAATCACCACCAAACTATAGATCCAACTAGGGGTGGATACTATAGAGGTGGGTTTTCAATTTCTCTTCAAATGCAATGCTAGATCTAAGTAGATCTAAAAAAATACCAAAATTGGGGTTTTGATTAATTAGGGTTTTATGACCAATGAAGATAGAATGGATGAAAGAGGCACATACCTTGTAGATCTTACCTCAATTGCTTGTGGCCACCTTGCAAGTTGATAGCATTCTCCTATGTGTATATTCAAGAGTGAGATCCAAGTGCTCCAACCAAAACGTCCTTCTCCAAGATAGCCAAATCGTCCTCCTCCTACAAGACAAGATCAAAGAAACAAGTCAAGCAAGATGATTATGAAAATGGTAGAAAGATGTAATAGAAAGCATCAACTATGTCACGAAGATACAATAATGATACTCCCTGTCACAAGATCAACCCAAGAGAGAATATGTGGATCCCTCCAACAATAACCCTCATGAAGTCGCCCTCCTCTCTCCAATTCGACTTTCCTGTCAAAAGATTAGCAAAAGCACCAAAATCCACAATGATACATAGAAGAGATACTGTATATTCAATTTGCAAGAGAATCCACAATGCAAGAGAGATGTGCTCCACAAAAAATCTTATATTCCAATATTCCAGAGCTCCAAAGGTGCCTTTACAATGAGAGGCTCTCTCCTTTAAATAGGAAGGAGAGGCACCAAAACCCTAACCACTTTTTGAATGAGTGGCTAAGATTAAAAGATACAAATGTCTAATCAATGGTTGAGATGAGATCAACAATGAAATACATGGATCACTAATAAATAATAATATAAGTGGACAAAATCACCCTATAAGAGGGGAATCCCACCAAGTCATGATGACAAAATATCATAAGAGGCTTATGGTGGGTCCAAGGGGTAATTTTATCCCTCCTTGGTCAATCCCCATAGCACAATAGCCAATAAATAATCATGAAAGTACCAAATCGTGCCTCCATAATGAAGTCGTGGTCCTCAGAAGACCTCAAAAATCCACAGAAAGTGCCATAAGTGATGGATGCGGGCCCCGATGAAGCTGAAACTGCTGGAGAAGGTGTGGAAGGTCCCGATCTATCATCACTGATCATCCCATGCCATAACTTTGCCTCAGTAGCCCAAATCGATTTCCTCAATAGCCATTTCTAACAATCCTGAAATGCCTCGGGAAGCGTGAAACTGCCCCAAACAGCCTCCTGGAGTGCTGGCGCTGTCAAGGTGAGGGCACCAATGTGTCCGGGAGGGGGGTAATATGGTAAAAACAAGTGGCTGGACCACCCCCTCCATCATCAGCGCCCTAGGTCAACCGGATAAAAATCACATCTGCTCTGACAGGGCCTCCGACAGACCAAAACTGCACTAGGACAGCCTACTGAGGCTAAATCATCACTGTAAGTGCCCGGAACTGAAAACAAGCTGTCCCATTGGACTCAGAAGGTCCAAATCCATCCAATATGTGTACTCATACACCATATGAATCTCTGCATGATCAAAATAAATATCCAATATACCGGATCAAGGCCAATAATAATGCGCTGTACATATACAAACACTGCTGTAACCCCAGAATCATCATCATAACCCTGTAGCTGCTGCATAGAGTCATCATGTATGTATACATAGACCATATATCATCTATCCATATCATCATAAGGTCCAACATCTCATGTCCCATGGTCCTCCATGGTCAAACTAGGTCTAACCAAGACCAAATATAACTCAGATCATCATCAATAGCTGCTGCAAAGTGTCAAGGTTAATATATGCTCTACAACTTATTCAAATAACAATTATAACACAGAGTAATCATGACTGGCGATCTAAATCCAAATATATAGTGTCGTTAATTATTATTATTACTCAGACTAGACTTTCAGGATCATACTCATTTCATAGTTGTGATCAATTTGCTAGTGAAGGGTGAAGGCTTAAATTAACTGGCTAGGCTAAGGGATGACTTAACTGTATTGACTTTGTGACACTTTGGCAAGGGAAAGGGAATACACCATAGTATATACTGAATGAGCAATAACACAGGGAATGGCGGTGTCTCACAAATGGATGAGTTGTTTAAAGAGGGTTTATTCACCTTCACAGACGCGCACAATCCATAATACAAATAAGGCCAGCAATTGTTTAGATATAGCATTTAAGTTCTATTGCTTTTGGGCCTGAAGTTTCCATAGCCTTGATCTATGTGTGTTTATAAACACATTGCATAGATTTACATTTTTTTTTTTAGGCTTTCTGCTGCAGGTGTGTTTTTAAGGCACTTGTTTACCTGAGCACTTCTAGGTGTGTCAAAGACAGCTTGTTTACCTAGGTATTTATTTTCCAAAAGATATAACATTTTATTTTCATTGCCATGTTCATTTGGCATGCCTCTCATTCATGTGTGTTTAGAAACACATTGCATGAATGGGCTTTTCATACAAGATATAGCATTTCATTTTTCCAGATTTTGTATTCATGGCAGCACTAAAAGTTTCAGGTTTAGCCAACACAACTTTAGTGACTAGGGGGAATTCACAAGGAACTCCAACTCACTATAGGTAAGTTTTGTCACCAACTCAGAGCCGAGACACAATAAACAGGGAAGCTCATCCAATACAGAGGCTACAGTGGGGAAAAGTCCTCCATGCCACTAGTCAAGTAGTAAGTCAGGGTGATAATCTAAAAGGTAGGCCATGGATGGATGAAGACAATGAAATGATGGAGCCAACACTAGCAAGCCAAAGTATGGTGTAATGATCACCTCTATTCTCCCTAAGGAGGGTATGTACCAATGAGTATGAATAGTGAACTTCTAAGTCTGAGTAGGGACAATATAATATATATAATAGATCAACCAGGTCCATATATCTATATGATCGCCAGATCATGACACTAAGTGATAAGACATGCTATAAGAATAAGTATAAAAGCAATCTTACCATAACACCACGATATACCTGCTGAGTCATATACCTGAAAGCTCATCAACCTGTACCGCCATCTGTCCTATGAGACTGCTGCTGTAACTCTGGGCACTACTGTCTGCTCTGTACCAATGGTATAATGGCTACATCGGTCATCTCTCTGAGTGTCCTGAAACTCAGTCATGGCATGGGGAATACAACTGCTGTCCACAATCTGATAGTGATCCAATATAGATGCTCATCTCAGCATCTCAAATGTAAAGGAACTGGATGAATAGTGTACTGGCATGAGAAAAAATAATGTATGGTAGCCCGGCTACTATATATGTGATAACAGTAGATCTGCTACTATGGTGTGATAACAGTTCCAATGAGAACAGGAAGATGGTTCTCAAGGAGAAACTCAAGAGTATCAAGATGAATGGAGGAGAGGGAGTCACAGCTTACCTCACTAGGATTTCTGCAGTTCATGATGAACTTGCAGCGGTTGGTGAAGTAGTATCATCTACTGAGCTAGTACGCACAACAGTGAACGGGGCTTTAAAGTCCTGGAGTGCATTTGTGCAGGCCATAGTGGGCAGAGAGAACCTACCATCTTGGGAGAGGCTGTGGGATGACTTTGTAAAGGAGGAGACCAGGAGGGGTCTCGTACAGGGCAGTTCATCAGGTGGTGTGGCAGATGAGGAGAACGTGGCACTGATAGCCAAGGGTAAGAACAAGAAGGGTCCCAAGAAGAATGGGGCCAAGAGACAGCAGCAGCAGCAACCACAGGGTGGACAGAAGAAGGACTTGAGTAAAATCAAGTGCTATTGTTGTCAGGCGTTTGGGCACTATGCATCTCAGTGTCCAAGCAAGAAGAAGAAGAAGGGATAGGGACAGCACACAGCAGCCTCAGCAGAGATTGATGAGTTTGGTGACAGGTTTCAGAGGGATTTTTCCCTATATGCTGGACATAGTGAGAGAGAGAGAGAGTCTCCCTAGCCACCAGCACAGACATGGAGATGGAGAGTGAGCACTCATTGTTGACAGGGCATCAGACAAGTCCATCCACCACTGGTACGTGGTACATTGACAGAGGAGCCTCGAGACACATGACAGGTACTCGGGAGTTCTTCTCTGAGCTATCACAGACAGCTAGAGAGGTGGAGGTGGTACTTGGTGACAACACCATTGTTAGAGCAGTGGGTCAGGGGACTGTTACATTTGAGAGGGAGTCCATGAGTCCCATGACTTTGAGGGATGTGTTGTACGTCCTTGGGCTGAAAAAGAACCTTGTTTCAGTTTCCACTATTGAGGACAGGGGTCTTGGGGTGTGCTTCTCAGATGGGAGAGTGCAGGTGTTTCCCAAGACCACAGGTGTATCTACCCCCATGGATATTGGAGTTAGATGTGGACGACTGTACAAGTTATTGTTTTAGCCATAGCATGCTCTAGCACACAGCAGCAACAGCAGCAGTGAGCTATGTGAGTTATGGAATAGGAGGATGGCCCATTTACATCACCCCGCTCTGAGATTGTTGAGGAGCATGGTCACAAGTTTACCTGAGTTCGACACTAAGCAGAGTGATGTGTGCAGAGGGTGTGCTTTGGGAAAGTACACCAAGACTGTGTTCCTAGCAGTGACACGAGAGCAGCAGGAGTGCTTGACCTGATTCATTCTGACATTTGCGGTCCTATGTCTACAGTATCTTTGACTGGTCATGAGTACTATATCAGCGTCATTGACGACTACTCCAGGAAGACCTAGATCTACTTCTTGAGGAGCAAGAAGTCCCCACTTATATTGAGTGTCTTCCAAGGGTTCAAAGCCCTTGTGGAGAAGCAGACGGGGAGGAAGATCAGGATGTTGAGATTAGATAATGGGGGTGAGTATACCTCCAAGGAGTTCAATGCTTTCTGCAGGAAGGAGGGTATACAACAACAATTGACAGTTCCCTACACTCCTGAGCAGAATGGAGTAGCAGAGAGAAAGAACAGGTCGATCGTTGGAGCAGCGAGAGCCATGCTTCATGATCAGGGGTTACCGTTCTTTCTATGGGCAGAGGCTTGCAACACTGCAGTGTATCTGCAGAACAGGAGTCCCCACTCTGCCTTGGGGAGGATGACTCCAGAGGAGATGTATTCAGGCAATAAGCCTGAGGTGAGCGATTTTTGGATATTTGGCTCTCTGACTTACTCTCACGTTCCTTCTGAGAAGAGGACGAAGTTCGAGCCCACCGCAGAGAGAGGTATCTTTGTGGGTTACGATGGACTTCGAAGGCATATAGGCTTTACATTCCTGGCCAAAGGAGAGTTGTAGTTAGGCGGGAGGTGAAGTTTGATGAGGAGAGGGCCTTCAGGAAGTCGAGAGAGATGGAGCAGGGGGAGCCACCAACTCCCACACCTCAGTTGGTACAGGCTTCTTCGATACAGATTTCAGGTCCGCAGGTTTCTGGGGTGACTGGATCACAGGGTACAGGCACAGCTTCTACAGGATCAGTGGTTCAGATTACTGGTACTTCAGGGACAGGTTCAGGGATTGGCATAGGTTCAGGATCACAAGTTTCAAGCTCACAGATTGCAGGGTCCTCAGGGACTAGTTCATCAGCTACAGGTCCTCGGGGCATTAGACCTCATGCTTCTGGCACTTCCTCAGATGAGGATACACCAGTTTGGGAGGAGGCTTCAAGGAAGAAGAATCCTAAGTGGATTCAGGACACCTTGAAGGAAGCAGAAGCATTTGGTATACCTCAGGAGCCGATCAGGACGATTGTTGAGCCATACAGATATGGGATGGCCCTTGTTGCGAGTCTTCATGACTCTGCGCCTTCTACATTTGAGGAGGCTTCTCAGCATCAGGTATGGAGAGATGCCATGATGGAAGAGTACCATTCCATCATGAATAATGATGCTTGGGAGATTGTGCCGAGACCTGAGGGGAAGTCAGTTGTGACTTCCAAGTGGCTATACAAGATCAAGCATGCTTCAGATGGCAGTGTGGAGAAATTCAAGGCTCGGTTTGTGGCTAGGGGGTTCTCACAGGTTGAGGGAGTTGACTATGATGAGACATTTTCCCCAGTTGCTCAATATTCCTCTATCAGGGCAGTGATATCTATAGCAGCAGAGATGGGTTGGAAGATCCACCAGATGGATGTGAAGATCGTGTTTCTCAATGGTCTTCTGCAGGAGGAGGTGTATTTAGAGCAGCCACAGGGATTCGAGATACATGGGAGAGATTCTCATGTGTGCAGGATTAGGAAATCCTTATACGGTCTGAAGCAAGCTCCTCGATCTTGGTACTCCAGGATAGATGCATATTTGACTTCGATGGGATTCCAGAAGAGTGAGGTTGATCCCAACCTATACTACATTATGGTTGGTGGAGATCCACTCATTCTTTTGTTATATGTTGATGACTTATTTATCACTGGAGATGAGCGTCTTATTGCACAGTGCAAGAGAGATCTTGCTGCTGAGTATGAGATGACTGATATTGGGCTGATGCATTACTATTTGGGGATGGAGGTATGGCAGGAGCCAAGACATATTTTCCTAGGACAGGGGAAGTATGCAGCAAAGATTCTGAAGACTTTTCGGATGGACGAATGCAGGCCTATGTCTACACCTATGATCACCAACTTGAAGCAACTTCATGCTTCAGAGGGTAAGTTGGTGGATCCCACACTATATCGTCAGCTCATCGGATCGTTGCTGTATCTGGTCAACACCAGGCCAGACTTGTGCTTTTTGGTCAACACTCTTAGCCAATACATGGTGCAGCCTAGGAGTGTGCATTGGGCGGCCGGAAAGCACATCTTGAGATACCTAGCAGGGACAGTGGATTATGGTCTGGACTACAGGGGTTCGGGTGGAGTCAGCTTGCTTGGGTTCACAGATTCAGACTGGGCAGGTTGTGTGAGGGACCGGAAGAGCACTTCCGGTTGCTGTTTCAGCTTCAGCTCGGCAGCAGTGTCGTGGTTCAATAGGAAACAAAAGTCTGTTGCATTGAGTTATGCTGAGGCTGAGTATATGGCATCCAATCAGGCGACTTGCGAATCACTGTGGCTTCGTAAGTTATTGGTAGATTTATTTGATCAGCAGCTGAGACCTACGGTGATTTACTGCGACGATCAGAGTTGCATTCAGCTCTCTGAGAATCCGGTTTTCCATGACAAGTCAAAGCACATTGAGATCAGGTACCACTTCATTCAAGACTACGTTCAGAGAGGGGTAGTTGAGCTACAGTATATATCCACTGATCAACAGGTTGCAGATGTCCTGACGAAATATTTGGGGAGGGGGAAGTTTGTCTTCTTCAGAGATAAGTTGGGAGTGGTGCGGAACACCTTCCTCGGTAAGAGGGAGTGTTAGTTTTGTACCTAGGAAAGTGTTCCCCTAGTAATTTTTAGCCTAAGTCACTAAGAAGGGGGAAAAGTGACCCTCACATTAAAAACACGTTAATGAGACTTTATATTTTTAAAGTCACTTTTTGCTAAAGTTAAAGTGGGTGAGTAAATATTATTTAAGTGAATTAAATAATGTGATATTTTTACTCTTATCTTATCCTAGCCATTGGATTGACTCAATGTCCACCATTGGATGAGATAACCATTTAGGGTTAGTCAAAAAGCTTGAGGGAGGCTCATTCTATTCACTTGTTGTGTGATTGAAAGAGAGAGAGGTCGAGTGAGAGGAGCTAGGGCACCAGCACAGAAATCGAGACTGCCATTTCCATTGGCACGGGTTTCCAGGCACAAGTTCAGCATTTAATATTGGCTCATATTTCGAGGCATGCACTTGGCATTTGTTATCAGCGCGGATTTCTAGATAGAAGCATTTATCTACAGCACGAATCCCGAGGAGAAATACCATACAGCAGTCATCTTTTCCTGCACGCATTTCGAGGAGTTTCTGGGCATTGTTTTCAAGATTACCTGCACACATTTCGAGGCATTAATTCCAGGCTCTGTTATCGAGGTAAACTGACACAGAAATCGAGGTTAAAGTCTGCATGAATTTCGAGAAACAGTCTGGTACAGTTGGTCCGTACAGACCGTACCAGTTTCATTACTCAGCACGGATTCCAAGGTTGATTTATGCACAGAAATCGAGGAACAGTAGGGCACAGTTTTTGAGGTTGATTCTGCACTGTTTTCAAGGAGGGTACAGCATTAAATTCAAGACTGATATTTGCACAGGTTTCGAGACTACTTCTGCACACAGTTCGAGGCAGTCTGTGGGTGCATTTTCTGGGTGAAGATAAGTTGTATTTTCACTGTATTACTGTTCTATCTTTGGCTACTGAAGAAATAATAAATCTCTCTCTCTCAACTAGTTTTCCCCGTGGGGGTTTTTCCAGGGCTCGATTTGGCCAAAAAATCTCTGAATCTATTTTTCATGTGTGATTGTTAAATGTGTTTACAGCCTATTAGTAGCATTCTATTGTGTGTTTGATTGTTACAGAAAAGTTTATAAGTATTTTCCAGTCTATGCATAACCGACTGAGAATGAAAACCACAAATTGTTAACACAAACCAGCAGACAATAAAAGTGCAGAAAATTCTACATTTCCAACCCATTGTGGTCTTCTTTCATTGTTCCAATAGATTGTGTACCTAGATCCACAACAATCCACCGTTTTTGATCTACAAGATCTTCCATTTTGAGCTTCCATAGCTCAAAGTTCTGATCGTTAAATTTCTCAATCTCAAATCTAGAACCGCTCACCATTCTCTTTTAATACACAAATCACTGCCGCAAAGCTCCCACTGGACCCAGGTTCATCACACGCTCAAGCTCTATCAAATGATTCAAACCATTAGAAACAAAGGCATCCCCTTGAAGCTAATAATCAAGCTCTGATACCAAATTTTGAAATTCATATCAAACATCAATGTGCACGTCATTGTTCATAAATGTGCCCAATTTGAAGAGGGAACACAAATACACCATTGCAAGACATTAAACAATTTCAACTTGGTTAAAAGAATCACATATATCACTAAGCTTCAATTTAGCTAATATATGTGCTATATGTGGGTGACTCATTGAAGTAATGCTCGAAATGGGATGTTGTCTTCTCTCTTGGGATTGACCTAATATGGAAGGAATGTATTCATAACTCCTATGAATAACCTTTTCTCTTTTATTTGTAGGAGGAAAAACAAGTGGTGAATGAAGGTTGAGTGTGAAAGCATGCTTCTAGACATTTTCTCTAAGCATCTAACTTATCAAGATTGAAAGTGCCATCAAATGTTGATATTTTCTCTAAGCATCTAAATTGTTAACATTAAAGGCAAACTATAATCTTAAGGAGCCAAAGACATATTTGCTCACAAATTTGAAGCCTATCAAATTATAAGGTCATCTGCAATATTTATTTTGTGAAGTCTTTGGATTTCCTTTGCATCAATTCTTCAATCGCAAATCTATGAGTTTGAGTCTTTTATTGAGTTTTTAAAAGTCTTACTTTAGGGTGGAGCTACAAGAAGCCCTTCAAAGTTTTGTATTTGGAATCATATAGTTGGCATACTTGTCACACTTTGGACTCTATATTTGGCATCATTGTTGACATTGATCAAAATTGAATAGGGGGATCAAAGGCGTCTAGTGTTGGGTAATTTTTGCCACATATTGTTTTTTGGTACTTGAAGTACTTCTTTGGATTAGGATGGAAAGTATAAAAGTCTTCTACACACTATAATTAATGATACACAAAGATCAACTATTCAAATCTATTGAGAACCTAATCCTTAAGGTTAGGCATATTCACGGGTCGACCCACAGTCATGGTAAATATGAAGATGAAGAGTCATGAACGAGTCCAAAATATGTCTTGGAAGATGAATCCAGGGGTCATCTCACATATAAGTACATTTGTAAATGAGAAATGCATCCAACGCTTATTCATTTTTATGTGTTATTAGTTGTGTTTGTCAATTTGATTGTATTAGAGCATACCTATTGTTCTCAGGCCTGTGATTTTATGCTATTTTCTACATTATTTTGTGTGCCTTGCAGACATCTTCTCTTTGCATTTTTGAATCCCTAGGCATTTACCAGCGTGGATGAAATTTACCTGCGTGAATTGAAGTATGTGCATCGCTTCACCCATAGAGAGTAACAAACTATGGCTACTTGTTGGTATTCTATGGCTACTATTGCATTGTTGTTCTCCTCCTCGTATTTTGATTGGCATCGTGAACCATCCACGGAGTAAATCTCCAACGACACAGATCCCAGCCCATCACCAAACTTCTCAAAAAAAAATTGCGACGCGTTTTTGCATCATGATAGGCTTTTGAAGTTGTGAATGGAATTGGTGGAGTGGCACCTCAAGTTTAAGGTTCTGTTCATCGAAGAATTGGCATCCATCACCTTCATGTTTCTGAATGTAGCATTGTTATGAATGAATATAATCACAATTACCAACGACAAAGGGTGGCTAAGCATTAGCGATCATACATAATCAAGAACCCTAATTGTTGTGTGTGAAACCTTATTGAGGACTTGCGTTTTTGGTCATGGAGATGGCCTCGACCCACTCCATTGTAGACTCGCGCCCCATTTCGTTGAAGACTGCATGCAGTGACAAGTATGCATTGAAATATATTATTGCGTGTGGAGCTATTTCCAACGAATATTTGCATGATTCCAAGCAAGGACCTGGTAGAAAGCTGGTAGATATCCATATTGAATATGTGATTTGGAGTGATGCTGTCGTTAAAGACTGAAAACCCTATTCTCTCCTCCAAGTCCTCGCGTGAATGAGACCTTCATTCTGCCTTCAAAACGCCCACGACAAAGGAAAAATGTACTTCTAAAGAAAGGGTGGCCAGTATATAGATCTATGGGAAGATATTCATATCTCTGGAGAAAGCTCTCTCGACCTCAACGCAAGTTGCTGCAGAAAGTTGTTGTATTGCAGTTCCAAACTAAACCTATAGTATCACATCAAGACTCCCAATGGCATCCAAAACAAGCGAGGCAGTCATCAACAACATTAAGCAGATTTAAAGTAATCTTTCTGAAGAGCGAAGTTGACGTGGTCCTGACTCTCCGTCATTCAAAACCCTAACATCATATGTGTGGGCTCTCTTGGTGTGCGTCCTCTCTTTGCATGATCCTTGCATTCGTTATATCAATTTAAAGGTCTCTATCGAATGATTTGATTTTCCTCACCACAAAGAAAGATAGAATTTCCATTAATTGCAGCATTCTTGAGTCACCTCTATAACAGTGGATATTGTAAGTTTTTGCACAAATTATGTCCAAAAGAACAGAGATTGTTATCTACAAATATTGTAATGAAGCGAACACCAAGCAACGACCTGGAAGAAACCTGCAAGAGAGAAGATTCACTACGGGTGGATCGCTTCTTGGCAATGGTCGTCAACAACTAAGAAGGTTTAAGGTTTATATGTTATACCACATAATTCATTATTGAGTAATGACACATCTTGTAGCTGAGAGATCTTCTTCTCCTCGCCTTATTCTTGATAGGGAGAATGAATGACCATCACAAGCGAGCCTATATCAGGACCAGAGCCTTGATCCTGCTAAACTCACAGTTGTGGCCAGAGCAATGACTATTCATTTAGTAGAATGCATCAAATTCTACTAGTTTTTTGGAATGTTCCAAGAACCCATTAGAGAAATTTTGAGGTCTAAAATGGGATTCCTAAGGAAAATTATAAAATAATAGTGGAAATAATAAAATAATATTAGCATACCTCATCAAATTTTGGAGGATAAAAATAAAAAATAAAAAAAAAACAAAACAAAACTACTTTTTCAACTCATATTTTCAACTTATCTCCATGTATATTCAATCAAATTTCGAGCATGAGCACTCGTTGGATGGGGAATTCAATTTTGCATCCAACGAGTACCCACACTGCATGCTTTTGATGGACCCCTCTCCCTAAAAAACAAGAAACTCATGAAAAAATGTGATGATGGCATCATCATCACGTTTTTTCATGAGTTTCTTGTTTTTCGAGGAGTGGGGTCCATCAAAAGCATGCCGTGTGGGCACGCATTGGATGCATAATTGAATTCCCCATCCAACGAGTGCTCCTCATCGAAATTTGTGTGAATAGACAAGGAGATAAATTGAAAATACAAGTTGAAAAAGTAGTTTTTCACTTTTTTACATTTTACCCAAAAAAACGATGATTCATCCCCCATGGTTGACATCATCATCTTGAATCCTATTGGTGATCTTTGTTGTACAATATTATTGTAGCTCATTTTTTACCTCAAAATTTCTCTAATGTTGAGCCTTCTAGCCAAGTTCGGGAGTTTGTGGTCAGCCTAAAACCACCCATGATGTAGGAGCATAGGTTCCAAACAAAATTTTCAAATTCAAAGGTGTTAGGGAGGGAGTTGGTTCCCTTGAATTCTATTTGTTTTTATTTATTTAGAGGTTTGTTAGAATTAATAGGAAGATTGTCAGGATCTGAAGCAAATGTCTATTTGTATAAAATTGTATGAATCCATGTAATTGAGTTGGGCTTGGAACGGAATTGGACTGAGCTAATTGAGATGGAATGGAACCAGATTGAACTGGTTTTTGTTTTGTATTATGTCCATTGTGTGAATCTTTATGCCCATATTTTATATCGATGAATTTTAAGGCTTCATGAACTATCTATGTCCTTGCAGATATGAATATCTATAATTTGTGACGAGAATTCTGGTCAAGAGAAAAACAATTGATCGATTCTCTGATCAATCTAATGAGATTATGAGATTGGAAGTGTTTTGATGGTGGTGACAGTCACAATAGAGGAACTCTATTCGTTCCACGGAATCTAAGCAGCTCAGACCAACCGTTGCGAGATATTTCGCAACAGAGAGAAGCTCGAAGGTTAACACTTAGAAGTGGGATCAAAATTCAATTTAAACCCAATTGACTGCTGCTTGAAGTCTGCTTTCACGACTATTTGGAAAAGTTTAGCAGAAAATGTAAGGTTGGAGATAAGTCTACCAGTTTAAAGACTATCTAAACCTGGAGCTAAGGCTCTTGTTTGGTCTTGGTGATCATCCCCTGCATCAAGTGGTATCTGAGCAAGGAATTTGCTCTTGCAGATATATGAGCGGTAATTTTGTGGCTTTGAAAGTTTTATTTCTTGTATGAAAGGGAAGATTTATTTTTCTCCTGCACCATTAGCTTTCTTAGAAGAAAATACTGTTGATAGTAAAGTTCTCGAAGGTGACTTGTTGTGTGAGGAAATGGAAGTTAGGATCGGAATAAGTCGTGGAAGAAGAGGTCGACCTATTGCAAATGCAGAGTTGAGAGAAGAGGTAAGATCTTTGCGTGCAGAAATGGAAGCTTTTTTTTCACAGAAAAAGTGCAGAAATGGAAGCTATGAGAGCTGCCCCTAGAAGAGATCCTAAAGCGAGTGATGTCAGTGAAATTATTGAAGATAGCCATGGGAGCTAGTTCAAATTCCAGAACAGAGGTATTAGTTTATGATGGGAGCCTAAATCCAAAAGATGTAATTGATTGGGTAAATGCTATGGAAAATAATTTTGACTATGAGGAGACACCTACAAACAAAAAGGTGAAATTTGCAGTCACACGATTAAAAGGCCATGCATTGTTATGGTGGGATGAAATACAAGCAGAAAGGATGAAGAAGAATAAAGATCCCATAAGAAGTTGGGACAGGATGGTAGCCATGATGAAAGGAAATTTTTTGCCTAAATATTATCAGCTTGACTTGTGAAAAGAACAGGATATGTTGAGGAAAGCTCTGAAAAGATTGTAAGATATATAAATGGACTCAAATTGGAGATCCAAGATGAACTAAGTCTCTTGTCACCAAGTAGTGTGGAGGAGGCATATCAATGTGCCTTGAAGGTGGAAGAGAAGTTGAATAGGAAACAAAACTCCAAAAGAGGTAGATGACAAGTCTACAGGGGTAGGGGACAACAAATTGGAAGGAACATATCTACAACTCAGAAGAAAGAAGAAACTGATCCATCAAGTCAATAAGAACAATCCTCAAGAGGAAGAGGAAGAGATTCCAGAGGAAGAAGACCTTTCTACAGATGTAGAGGAAGAGGAAGAGGATTTGAATTTATCTGCTATACATGAGCAAATACAGGTCACATGTCTTGGGAATGTCCTAAAAGAGTGGAAGGACAGAGAAATGTACAAATTTCTCAAGGTGAGAGAGAATCCACAGAAAATGAACCAAGTGCTGAGGATCCAGAGACAGAAGAATATTTGTTGATGAGAAGAATTTTGTTGAATCCAAACAAAGAAGTATAAGAACCAACATAGAGGAAGAATTTGTTCAGGACAATGTGCAAATCAAAAGGTAAGTGTTGTAAATTGGTCATTGATAATGGCAGCACTGATAATTTGGTTTCTGTGGAGATGGTGGATAAATTGGGACTGCAAAGAATACCACATCCTACACCCTATAAAGTTTCCTGGTTGCAGAAAGGACACCAATTGTTGGTAAGTGAACAGTGCAAAGTAGAGTTCCAAATTGGGAATTATAAGGACCAAGTCTTGTGTGATATTATGCCTATGGATGTTTGTCATGTATTACTAGGTAGACTTTGGCAATATGACAAAGGTGTATTGTACAATGGCACAGACAATACTTATACTTTTGAAAAATATGGAAGGAAACATACTCTTATGCCTTTGGAGGATGAACAAATAGAGGTGCATTCAAGCTCAAAGGTGATGTTGGTAAATGAGAAAGAATTTCTGAAACACATCCAAGATGAAGAGGTAATTTTTGTTGTTGCTGGTAAGCCTCAAGTTGTTTTAACAAATACTAAATTGGATGATTTTCCTGTTGAAGTTCAGAAATTATTAGAGGAGTATGTTGATATTGTGGTTGATGATTTACCAAATGCATTACCACCAGTCAGGAGTATTAGTCATCACATAGATTTGATTCCTGGGGAAAGTCTGCCAAATAAAATAGCCTATAGAATGACTCCAGTAGAAAATGAAGAGATCAGGAGACAAGTACAAGAGTTGTTGGATAAAGGATTGGTCAAAGAAATTTTGAGTCCATGTGTTGTACCTACAGTTTTAAGCCCAAAGAAAGGAAGAGAGTGGAGAATGTGCACAGATTCCAAAGCAATAAACAAAATAACCATCAGGTATCGTTTTCCTTTACCAAGAATAGATGACTTGATGGTTTGTTTGAGTTGTGCCAAGTATTTTTCAAATATTGATTTAAAAAGTGGATATCATCATATTAGGAAAAGAGAAGGGGTTGAGTGGAAAACAGACTTTAAGACAAATGATGGATTATATGAATGGTTAGTTATGCATTTTGGTCTAACTAATGCACCAAGTACTTTTATGAGACTGATGAATGAAGTACTTAAGTAATTCATTGGAAAATTTGTTATTCTATATCTAGACGATATTCTTAGTTTTAGCAGAACAAAGGAAGAACATGTCAGGCACTTAAATCTGGTTCTAAATAAATTACATCAGGAAAAGCTTTTGATAAATCTTAAGTGTACTTATATGCAAACAGAACTAATTTATTTGGGATTTGTAATTTCACAAGAGGGATTGAAGATGGACCCTGAGAAAGTAAAATCAATTAAAGAATGGCCAACTCCAAATAATATATTTGAAGTCGGGAGTTTTCATGGGTTAACAATTAACATTTTTTTATAGAAAATGTATCAAGAACTTCAGTGGTATTTGTGCTCCAATATTAGAAACCATAAAGAAGGAGAGACAGACATTTAAATGGACTGAAGCAGTAGACAGAGGGTTTAACTTGTTGAAGGAAAAGATCACTGAAAAGCCTATATTATCTCTCCCAGACTTTCACAAGTTATTTCAGGTAAGGTGTGATGCAAGTGGAACAACTATTGGAGGTGTTCTTAGTCAGGATGATAAGCCAATTGCATACTTCAGTGAGAAATTGAGTGAAGCAAAACAGAAATACTCCACTTATGACAAAGAGTTTTATGAAGAAATGGAGGCATTATTTATTGCTTAAAGATTTTTTTTGCATTATGCAATCATGCTTTGCAGTTTATAACTTAGCGGGAAAAATTGAATTAAAAACATGCAGCTAAGTGGGTAGAATTCATGCAGAATTTTACTTTTGTTCTTAAGCATATTAATGTAAGTGCTAACAAAGTTGTAAATGCTTTGAGCAGAAGATGTTTGGTTTTACAGGAATTTCAAGTTAATGTATTGGGATTGGAACATATCAAAGAACGTTATCCACAAGATACAGATTTTGAGGCATGTGAAGCATGTCAAAATCCAGCACTTAGAGATCGAAGTCCGTGGATGGATTTAATATTGCAAGAAGGCTTGTTATTCAAAGGGAGTAAATTGTGCATTCCAAATCGTTCCATGAGAGAGAATTTGTTGCAGGAAAAGCATAGTGGAGGACTTTCTGGACACTTTGGTAATGATAAAACGTATGCTCAGTTGAGTAATTTTTACTTTTGGCCAAAGATGAGATCAGATGTTCAGAAATTTGTGAAGAGATGCAAAGTTTGTCAGCATGCAAAAGGAAGACAACATAACACAGGTTTATATCAGCCATTGCCAGTTCCAGAGAGGCCATGGGATGCTGTAAGTATGGATTTTGTTTTAGGACTGCCTAGAACACCAAGAGGACATGATTCTATTTTTGTCGTGGTAGATAGATTCTCTAAAATGGCACATTTCATACCATGTTTTAAAACTAGTAATGCAACTCATATTGCAACTATATTTTTTAAAGAAGTTGTAAGACTAAATGGTCTTCCTACTAGTATAGTTTTAGACAGGGATAGTAAGTTTGTTGGACATTTTTGGAGAACCCTATGGAAGAAATTAGGAACTAAACTGAATTTCAGTTCATCATATCACCCTCAGACTAATGGTCAAACATAAGTTACAAATAGGAGTTTGGGAAATATATTGAGGAGTTTGGTAAGTACTAATCCTAAGCAATGGGATTTAGATTTTCCATATGCTGAATTTGCTTATAATGATTCACCTAACAAAAGTACAGGGTTGATTCCTTTTAAAATTGTTTATATAGTACATCCAAGAGGAGTGTTTGAACTCAGAGATTTGGGACAGATGCAGAAAAGGAGTTATAGTGCAGAAGAGTTTGCCATAGCCATGCAAGCATTGCATGAACGGGTAAAGGGATGGTTACAGGAAAACAACATCAAATATAAGAAAAAGGCGGATCTAAAAAGAAGAGAAGTTAATTTTGAAGAAGGTGATTTAGTATTGGAACATTTGAGGAAGGAGAGGTTTCCTAAGGGAACATATAACAAACTTAAACTTAAGAAAATTGGTCCTTGTAAAATTTTGAGAAAATTTTCAACCAATGCTTATGAAATAGAACTTCCAGAAGACGTGGATATTTCTCCTATATTTAATGTTGCAAATTTGTATCCTTATGTGGATTCTGAAGCAGAGTAGGCAACTAATAAATTTGATGCTGATACGGGACAACAAATTGACTGGCAGAAGTAGATACCTATAGACAAAGAACTGCAGATGGAAAAGCTATTGGACACGAGAGTGTTGAAGAGGATAAGAGGCAAAGAATACTATGAGTACCTAGTAAAGTGGAAGGATCACCTAGTAGAATATTCTACTTGGGTAACCGCTACACTAATACATAAAAGTGGTTGTACAGTTGAACAGCTCATGAACAAGAGTTCATGATTTCTTTTGTCATGAGAATCCTGATGCAGGAGCATAGGTTTCGAACAAAATTTTCAAATTCAAATTTGTTAAGGAGGGAGTTGGTCCCCTTGAATTCCATTTGTTTTTATTTAAATTAGAATTTGCAAGAGGATCTCGGATCCTTGAGTTTGTAATACATTTCTGATAAGAGTTATCTTATCTGGATAGTAGATTTAGGGGTTTGTTAGAATTAATAGGAAGATTGTTAGGATCTAATCTAAATTTAGGAATTCGATCCAATTTGTATGGATCTAAAGCAAATGTCTATTTGGACAAAATGGTATGAATCCATGTAATTGGGTTGGACTTGGAATAGGATTGGACTGAGCTAATTAAGTTGGAATGGAACCATATTGAACTGGTTTTTGTTTTGTATTCAATCCATTGTGTGAATCTTTATCCCCGGAGTTTATATCAATGAATTTTAAGGTTTCATGAACTATCCATGTCCTTGCAGATACAAATATCTATAATTTGTGACGAGAATTATGGTCAAAAAAAAATCGATTGATCGATTCTTTGATCAATCTAATGAGATTATGAGATTGGAAGCGTTTTGATGGCGGAGACAGTCACGATAGAGGAACTCTATTCGTTCCACGGAAGCTGAGCAGCTCGGATCATGATCAAAATAGACCAACCGTTGTGAGATATTTCCCAGCAAAGAGAAGCCTGAAGGTTAACACTTAGAAGTGGGCCCAAAATTCAATTAAACCCAGTTGACCGCTACTTGAAGTCCGCTTTCACAATTGTTTGGAGAAGTTTAGCAGAAAAGATAATGTTGGAGGTAAGTCTACCAGTTTACATACTAGATAAACCTGGAGCCAAGGCTCTTGTTTGGTCTTGGTTATCATCCCCTACATCAACCCATTTAGTAGAATACATAGAACTTCTGCTATCCATTTAGAATGTTCCAAGGACCTCTAATCCTTCAATCCAAGTTCACAAAGTTTGTGGTCATCCTTAAAACACCTTCATGGTTCATGACTTTTGGTCATACAGAACCACAACTTTATAGCTACTGAGATCTAACATGTTGTGTTCATCTTAAAACAACCCATTTAGTAGAAGACATCAACTTCTGCTAATCTTTGATTCAAAGAGCTTCTTCGGCCATTTGTAGTTTTCCTTCTCTAGACTTTATCTCTCTACTTGGACTCATATACACCCCTTCGGATTAAGCGGGGATTGTTGGGAATCTAGTCCTTAGGATTAGGCATGTTCATGTGTAATTAAGACCAAGACTCATGATGAATATGAAGAGTTGTGAAGGAGTCCAAGTGACACCTTGAAAGATGAAACCAAGGGCCATCTCACATGTATTTATATGTACATTTTCAAATGAGAAATGCATCCAATGCTTATCTGTTTTCCTTTGTTATTGGATATGTTTGTCAATTCGATTGTCTACTTACTTGGAGGCCCAACAAAATTAATAAAACTTCACTAAGTCACGTAGCTACATGTATGCACATTATGCACAAAAATATTGATCCACTTAAAACTCATAACAGGTTGTTAAATGATGAATTGTACCTTCTTTGGCAATAACATTTTGACCCCATACTTATTCAACATAATCCATTATTGGGATTAATTGTTGTTGAAAGTGAACTATAGGGCATCGAGTGTCATACAATTATGACTCGAATAGATAAATTTGATGCATGCAATAAAGAGAGAGGTAAGCAATTTGATGAAGACACTCGAGAGGTTAAAAATAACTTGGAAAATTAGGAAAAGTTTAAGGATAAATACATAATTATCAAACCTTGGGAACAGTTGCAATTCAAGAGGAACAAATTTGGATTAGGATATGACAAGACAAAATTTGACTTATTTCATATTCGTAATTATTCCAAAACTCTGAAGTTTGTTGAGTCTTTGTCTTCTTGATGATGATTTGCAAAGGCATACTATTGTTGTCAATAACTTATATGAAGTACTTGAACTAGAGGATAATGATGATGATGTTGTAGTTGATGATGATGAATACAATACACTTGATCTTTCTAATTTGTATGGTGTACTCGAGCAATTCCAAAGCTGTCATGGAGTTGTCCATATTGCATTACATTGTTTTGATCTTAATCCATGCAGTTCATGTGGGAAGACAAGTCACCTTTTAGAAAGGTGTCAGAAACATTTTGGATGGTTAGGTACTTGGCGTTGAACTTTAGAAGCCAATTTGTTGGAGCAGTTTATCGTCGGATTCATACATAGGCACAAAAAATCTTAATTGGATAGGTTTCTACAACATATTGTTGGAAATTTGGTTTCCATTGATGACAACATTAGTAAAAGCAAGAAGCCGTGAAGCGCCTTAAAGATGCCTAGTTTGGATACCCTATATTTGGAGTCCTTTTACATCCCAACGATATAGTCAAATAGTGACATACTATACATGGTTGAAATCTTACTCCAAGACCTTTCCGATGGTATGTAGAACTCCCTCTAAATCCAAAGGAATGAAAATATAGGAAGGTTTTTTGTGAAGACCGCCCAACCAAAGATATAGGTTGGCCCCAAATAAAAGTTATAGGTCAGCCCTAAAAGTAAATTAAAAAACACTTACAAAGTTTATAAATAAAGGAAAGATCATTTCATTTATTACACAACTAGAACACATTGTCTCATCAAGACAAAGGCGCAATTACTACGGGGCACAAGAAACCCTAGCGAAGGTTTAAGAAAGGAGTATATTCTACAACGAAAAGTTGCATAACTTTCTCATACGGTATCAGAATCATGAACTTCTTAGCTCGTTGGAAAGCTTGTTGCAAGGGCTATGTGATGACATGATCTATGATTTATTTTGGTGAGGGATTTATACATATATGGCATGGTTTATGGTTTCATCTATTGGCATATATTAGGATTTCTCTCAAGCAAGAGACAAAGTCTATGGATGACTGATTTTGAGGGGTGATTTGAGGAAGGTTTTATGGAATATTTGAAGACAAGCATGATGGAATATTGGTGAGAATTGTGACAGTGACATTGATAGTGACAGTGACAATGATAGAATAGTAACAGTGGCTATGACAGGTTAATACTCTTATTCATATCAGGGTGAAAGACAAGGCACGGACATGATATTGTCGTCTCCTTCATGTTGGAGCCTGCAAATTAGGGGGTTAGAGCCTCCTTCCAGTTGAAGCTAGTAAACCAAGGAGTTGTAGCTTCCTTCAAGTTGGAGCCTGTAAACTAGGATTTTGTATCCTCCTTTTAGTGGTGATCATAAATCTTGGAGATTAGTGTCTCCTCTATATTGATGTAAATTCTTCTATGATTTATCAATATTGAGTTTCCATATATATATATGGTGTACTTGTTGATGTTTTTCATTATACTTGTTGTAAAAAGTAAAATGTAATTAAGTGCTCAATATTGTTTTCTATATATATTTTCAACAATTAATATCAGAGCCAGGTTACCTTCAGAACAATCTAATCACTGGAAGGAATATTGTGAACAAATATGGAAGGCCTCTCTCCAAATATGATTCTCTTATTTGATGGACATGATTATGCATTTTGGAGCAATAGAATGAAAACTTACTTGACAGCTCTTGGGTATGATGTTTGGTACTCATCTATTTCAAGCCACACAACTCCAAAAAGACCACCAAAATCTGCATCCAAAAAGGAGCTAAAGAATAACAATGCAATGGAAATGGATGTCATCCTAGATAGAGTATCAAATTCTTTGAAAAACAATTTAGGAAAGTGTACATCAACTAAATATCTTTGGGACAAGTTGTGGAATCTTTACAAAGTTGAGGAATTCATTGAAACAAATGAAGAATCAAATGATGAAAAGGAAGAGCCACCAAAAGAGGAAGCAGATGATGGAGAAGAAACAAATCCAAAAAAGGTACCAGCTTCTCACATGGTACAAGGTGACAATCATGAAAGCAACAAAGAGTTTGAAAATACTATTGCCGGTCTAAAATCCCAAGTGGAAGAGGCAAAACAAGTTGAAGAAAGTTTGGAAAGGCATCTAAAAGAGAAGGAATAAATTTGTCAAGAAAGAGAACTTGAGATTGTCTTACTAAGACAAGAATTGGAAAAGTACAAGAACAAAGAAGAGGATTATGAAATAATTGAAGAAGAAAATGCTGACCTAAGAAAGGAATTTGACAATCTTACAGCCCAGGTGAATGACAATATGAAATTTGCAAAGAGCACTAAAAAACTAGAAGAAATTCCCAACAAACAAAAATATCCATATGATAAGACTGGTTTAGGTTATGATGAACATAAGAATGTTGAAGATGGTGAAAGTTCCAAGCCACCAGAGAAGAGAAGTGAAGAGAAGGCTAAGAGTTATGCGAAAATTCTCAAAAGATCCTATTATCACACAACTTGTAGTTGTCCCTAAAGGTATGCCATCCGGGATGGTAGAGGTGTTGGACAACTAAAGAGGTGACCCAAGGCTTGCCACGATTCCCAATGCAAGTGGGTGTCACGATAACTAATGAAACCTTCACTTTAGATCAAGCCTAAGAAAGACCAAGGGGGAAACCCTAGCTTAGCCAATGAAGGCTAGTGAATGCAATCAAGGCTTCCTAGGGAAATGTGATGATGAAATAAAGGAAGACCAAGATGGAATAAGATCTAGATCTAGAAAGGATAAGTGGACCCAAAGAGTTATGATTTGGTTGAATATGTTGAGGGAGTGACAAATGGTTCAACCAATGATAGATTAAGGCCACTTATGAATATGAATTAGTAGATCTAGATAGACCAAAATTATGGACCCAAGTGGGGCCCACCCTTAAAAAGTGGAAAATGGTCCAAATGGGGCCTACTAGGTCAAAGTTGAAATGAAATGGCACTGAAGGTATGCTATAGCATGGATCTAAAGGTTTGATGAAGAAATATTAATACCCAAAAATGGGATCTAGCAAATGGCCACCTACCCAAGGAGTGTGAATTACCCCAAGGATGACTAGTGCCTTAGATCAAGGGTGAAATGGAGTCGGATGTCCACCAAATTATAGATCGAGATAGTTGAGATGAAAAGCAAGGTGGGTTTTAAATTTCAAGTACAAGCCATGGCTAGATATCTATAGATCTAATGCATCACAAGTGACCCAAGTGGGGCTCAACCAACAAAATGAGGAATGGGGCCCACAAGGTGAAGCACTAGGGATAGATTTGGGGGGTTTATCTATCCAATGAAGCAACAATCTCTCCTACCCACGTCTTGGAACTAGCCCAACTAGCCTTCCTCAAGAAGTGCGACTTCCCTTTGAGAGGCTAATATGCCTTGGGAAATGGGCCAAATGAAGGCCAATCACCACCAAACTATATATCCGGATTGTCGTGGATGCTATATAGGTGGGTTTTAAGTTTTATCCCCAAAAGCATGCTAGATCCAAGTAGATCTAAAAAATAGAAAAAAGAGGGTTTTGAATTTTAAGGGTTTTATGACCAATGAAGGAGAAAGAATGGATCTAGGTACATACCTTGTAGAACATAACTCTAGTGCTTGTGGACACTTTGAAAATTGATAACCTTCTCCTTGTGTGTATATTCAAGAGTGAGATCTAGAGTCTCCAAGCCAAAACGTCCTCCCTCAACAGGTGGATAACTGCTACTATCGTGCCCAGAAGTGCCTAAAACTGAAAGATAAATGTCTCAATGGATCCAGAAGACCCAAATCTACTAGATATGAGTACTCATACACCTCATGATAACCTATGGGGTCACCTGTAAGGTACACCATACCCGGACAGTGTAAAATATGATGATCTGGAAATAATAACAAAACTGACCAACTGCATCAATTATCATCTGGAGCATATGTCCAACATATGCAATCATCAATAGGTGCATGTGGGACCATAGATCAACATCATAAAGCATAAGTGGTCCATCTCATCACGGATCCCAAGAATGACCATGGTCAAACTATGTTTGACTAGGTCAAAATACAACCAAAGACTAGATTATAACAAATGACTAAGACATGTTCCTTTAACCATATTCACAGCTTAACTTAAAGTATAAACATCAATCCAGTGGCAGTTAATACAGAGATATTCAATGTTGTTTATATTTTACTTGCATCAAAGCTTTAAAGACATACTCATCCAATGGACATGGCCTAACTGCTAGCAAAGGGTGAAGGCTAAGGACAATGCTAGGTAAAAATGGATGACTTGACCGACTCAACTAAGTGACACTTTGGACGGGGAGAGGGGGAGCTACACTCTGTGTTGGACAAGATAAACAAAGGGAATGGAAATGCCTCACAAATGGATAAATTGTTTAGAGAGTGGTTATTCAACCTTGGCATCATGTCTACATCGAGTTGGTCATAGTTCATTAGGATCATTCATTTAATTTCCATGGCCTTTTTGGCCTATATGACCCCTCTGGTATTTTTCATGCGCACAACTAATCAAAGCTTGCATCCGGGGTATATTTACATTTATGAGGTCAGCAATCTTTAGATATAGCATTCATTTAACCATTGCTTTTAGACCTTTTTGGACCCTTCGAGGGGTACTTTAGCATTTTATTGCTTTAGCCTTTAATTCATCGTGTGTTTAGAAACACATTCTAGAATTTAATTTCAATAGGATTGCATAAGATATTTCCAATAATTTCCATAAGTAGTACATGTGCTTCCATTTTTAGCCAACAAAAACTCATGTGACTAGAGGGAATTCCGCACTAAGTCACACATCAGAGCAACCGACTAGAATGATCTAGGCATAAAATCCAACTCACCAAAGGAAAGTTTTGTCACCAACTCAGAGCCGAGACACAAAACAAACATGGATGCTATCCAACATAGAGGTAGAAATGGGGAAGTCCTCCACATCAAAAGTCAAAAAGGAAAGTCAAGGTGAAAGCCAAAACAAGGAAGGTCATGGATGGATGGAGTCAAGTGAATGTGGTGCCTAAGCTAGCAAACATAAAATTCGGGAAAGACCATGTTCATGTTCACCAGAGGGTAATGAAACCAATGAGTATAGTCAGTAAACCTTAAAGTGCAAGTAATACTTCCAATTTTATATTTTAAATCCATCCAAGATAGTTCATTTCATTTATTAGATAATACTTCCACATCATGAGTTATATACCAAGTTAATGCTATGAAGATGACTAAAACAACAAGATAATAGTCCAATGCTAACAATCACAAGTCTAATAGTCATATCACTGGATATCATAAATAACCATCATCTAGAACCACTGAAACACTGTTGCAATAATACAACTGGAAATCTGGGCACTGAACTGAAACTGTATGAAACAAAAGGTCATATCGGTCATCAAATCTAAGCTTTCAAGGCTCATCCTTTGCACAAGGTCTACTCAATGTATGACATATACTGCTCTGATTTGTAAGTGATCATAAATGAATCTGCTCATCATAGCTGATCTCTATAAAAGCAAAGCTCTGAAAAGTGAAAATATCTGCTCAGCAAGAATAGTAGCCCAGCTACTATGGTGTGATAATAGCTCCCATCAAGGCAGAGACTACAAAGAAAGAATTCATGGCTAGCAAGATTCAAGGAAAGATGGATGCAAAAAATTTGCACCACCAAGAAGATCTTATACACCAAGGTATCTAAGAATATTTCTTAGTAATTGTTTTTCTTGCAACAATTTTGGGCATAGGGATAGAGTTTGAAAAGCTCATGGAGGAAATGCTCAAAGAAATGAAGGTGTTTACTTGAACTACAATATTGAGTGTTACAAGTGCCACATTATGGACACATGGAAAGAGAATGTAGAAGCATGATAAAGCATAATGTTGAATGTTTCGAATGTCATGAATATGGACATATGGCAAAAGATTGTAGAAGCAATATGGTAAGATCTCCTAGACAAAAGGTTACAAAAGTGTGGAAAAGAAAATCAGAATATTCAAAGGGAGAGAAACCCCAAAGAGAAGAGATATTGACAAGGGAAGTTACAATAGGAGCAGGCTCAAGAGGAAGAATCATCATCTACCATTGATGACAAAGGGGGAGAGAAAAACAATAAAACAAGTTTGAGTCAAAATCATGATAAAAAGGGGAGTTAACTCAAAGAAGTTAGTATATCCATAGGGGGAGCAATGTTTTTTTACTAATTTGTCATCAATGCCAAAGGGGGGTATTGTTGGAAAATTAGATGCCATTGATGACAACATTAGTAAAAGAAAGAATCCATGAAGCACCTTGAAAATGCCTAGTTTGGATATCCTATCGTTAGAGTCCTTTTACATCCCAACGATCTTTTCAAATGGTGACACACTATACATGGTTGAAAAGCTTACTCCAAGACCTTTCTAACAGTATGCAGAACTCCCTCTAACTCCAAATGAATGAAAATATATGAAGGTTTTTGTGAAGACCTTCCAGTCAAAGATATAGGTCGGCCCCAAGTAAAACTTTTATAGGTCAACCCTAAAAGTAAATTAAAAGAGAACTTACAAAGTGTATAAATAAAGGAAAGGTCATTTCATTTTTTACACGACTACAACAAATCTTCTCATCAAGACAAAGTTGCAATTACTACTGGGCACAAGACACCCTAGCGAAGGTTTAAGAAAGGAGTATCTTCTACGACAGAAACTTGCATAACTTTCTCATACGATATTGGAATCACAAATTTCTTAGCTCATTAGAAATATTGTTACAAGGGATATGTGATGACATGATCTAGGATTTCTTTTGGTGATGTGTTTCTACATTTATGGCATGGTTTAGGGTTTCATCTCTTTTCATGGATTAGGGTTTCTCTCAAGTAAGAGATGAAGCCTATGGATGATTGTTTTTTAGGAGTGATTTGAGGAAGGTTATATGGAAGATATGAATACAAGCATGATGGAAAATTGATGAGCATTGTGACAGTGACAGTGACGATGATAGTGGCAATGACAGTGACATTGACAATGACAGTGATAGTGGCAGTGATAGTGATATAATAGTAACAATGGTTGTGACAGGTTGATACTCTTATTCATATCAGGTTGGAAGTGTTGTTGTAAATGTAACATCGAAAGATATTCTTTTGTATTTTATTATTATATTATTATTGTGCTTTTATTGTACCTCCATCGAAGAGGTTTTTCCTCCATTCGGGGATGTCATTATTGTATTTGTTCATGTAAGAATATTGATGTAAAACCTCCATTGTAAGTCGAGGAAATAGTGACATAGTCCCCAAAAGGATAAATGTAAAATGTATTTTTTGAGTCTCCCTAAGAGAGGTCAGCCCAGTCAGTTAAGGAAGTTGCCCCCATTGGCGAATTAGGTCAGTCACACATAAAGCATAAATAGCGAGGAACCCTCCCTCATTTTGACATCACACTCACTCAAGCAAGTTCACACCAAGGAGGATAAAAGACAAGTTCGTTGGAGAAGAAATAAGGAGGCTGCAGAAGTCATCTTCTCTTTTGGTTTTCTATCTTGGTTTGATATTGTACTAGGTGATGAATCTATTACTGAATAAGTTGCAGGGTTTTCTCCTTTATGGTTTCCATGAGGAAATTTCTTGTGTTATTGTGTATTGGTGTGCTTTTCTATCTTTCAAATTAAAGATCTAACAAAATTGAATTAAAGTGAAAACACTAACATGATATCAGAGCCACTATGAAAGAAGGCACTGTGCAATAACAAATATCTAGGGTTTCCAAATCAAGGTCTTCTCTCCACAGATCATCAAGAAAAGAGGGCTAGTCTAACTCGACTCAAGGAGGCAACGATGATTATGATCCAGTAATGATGATGATCCAATGATCAACAAGATGAGAATTGATGCAGCAACGATGATTATGATCCAGTAATGATGATGATCCAATGATGATGATGATGATCCAATGATGATGATGATCTAGCGATAATGATGTTGTTCATAGATTGTGTCCAGTTGTGATGATGACTATGTCGAGAGAATACCTTCCTAGTTAAGAGGGAGTGTTGTTGTAAATGTGACTTCAGAAGATATTCTTTTGTATTCTATTATTATATTATTATTGTACCTCCATCGAAGATGTTTTTCCTCCATTCGAGGATGTCATTATTGTATTTGGTCATGTAAGAATATCAAGGTAAAACCTGCATTGTAAGTCGGTTCAGTAGTCCCCAAAAGGATAAATTTAAAATGTATTTTTGAGTCTCCCTAGGAGAGGTCAGCCCAGTCAGTTAAGGAATTCGGCCCCATTGGGGAATTAGATCAGTCACACATAAAGTATGAATAGGGAGGAACCCTCCCTCATTTGGACATCACACTCACTCAAGCAAGTTCGCACCAAGGAGGAGAAAAGACAAGTTCGTTGGTGAAGAAAGAAGCTGCAGAAGTTATCTTATCTTGTGGTTTTCTATATTGGTTTGATATTGTACTAGGTGATGAATCTATTACTGAAAAGTTGCGAGGTTTTATCCTTTATGGTTTCCCAGAGGAAATTTCTTGTGTTCTTGTGTATTGGTGTGCTTGTCTATCTTTCAGATTAAATATCTAACATAATTGAATTAAAGTGCAAACACTAACAGGAAGGACGGGGCAAGGACAAGAGATTGTAGTCTCCTTCAGGTTAGAGCTTGTAAATTAGGGGGTTGTAGCCTCCTTCTAGTTGAAGCTTGTAAACCATGGAGCTAGAGATTCGTTCAGGTTGGAGCCTATAAACTAGGGGGTTGTAGCCTCCTTTTAGTTGGTGCTCATAAATCTTGGATCTCCTCTATATTGATGTAAATTCTCCTATGATTTATCAATATTGATTTTCCATGTATATCTGGTGTACTTCTTGTTGATGGTTTATGTTATACTTGTTGTGAAAGTAAAATGTGATTAAGTACTCAATATTGTTTGTTATATATATTTTCAACATTTGTCTTCTTGATGATGATTTGCAAAGGCATATTATTGTTGTTAATAAGTTAGATGAAGTACTTGAACTAGAGGATAATGATTATGATGATGCAATTGATGATGATGAGGATAATATACTCGCTCTTGCTAATTTGGATGTTGTACTCGAACAATGCCAACACTGTCATGGACTTGGCCATATTGCATTACATCGTTTTGATCTTACTCCATGCAGTTCATGTGGGAAGACAAGTCACCTTTTAGAAAGGTGTTAGAAACATTTTGGATGGTTGGGTACTTGGCATTGGACTTTAGAAGCCAAGTTGTTGGAGCGGTTTTATCATCGGATTCATACATAGGTACAAACATGCTTGATTGGAGAAGTTTATACAATAGTTGGACATGGATGTTTTGATTCAGGATTTGATGATTTAGGGCATGATCGGCCCAACTTGATGTAGTCTTTTGAGTTGAAGATCGAGTCTCCAAACTCTGTTCAAATATAGTATAATTACCCTTTTATTGTTTTCATATTGATATTATTGATTTATAAGTACTGGGACTTATCACCTTTTAGTTGAGAGGGGGGAGATATTGATGATGTCAGCCTTCAAGTTTCAAAGTATATTCAATGATTTTGTGAACTTTGGTTTATTCTAGATGATGGATTTAGGAATGGATCCAAAGCAAGATTGATGATGGATCCTAGCCAAGATGACAGATTGAGGTTTTTACTTTGGTTTATTTAGAATTATGATGGGTTAAGAATTGATTGAAAAAGGGTTTATAGATGATGAATGGTTTAGGTTTTAATGATGTTGACACAAATCAATCACATAGAGGTTTTGATTGATTAGTTTGACCTTCAACACTTGATATTTTTGAAGATTAAGGAGTTTGATGATATTTTGATAGATTTTCAGGATATTGGCATGGATGGATGGTTTGCCACATTTTGGCATTTGAAGAAATTTGAGGTATCAATCACTTGCAAATTTTGTGTAACACCCCTCTTTCACATATGCATCAGTGTTAGGGGGCATACCCGGGTTATAATGTAGGCCTGGGACACACTCATGATGGCCACACGAGTAGATCCTATCTATACACAATAATGTTAAATTATGTAGGTTCATATGTCTATATTAAAGTATTAAAAGGGGGATTCATAAGACCACAAGTAAATAACTTAATTTATTTAATTAAGGATTAGATAAAATAGAGGGTTATTAAAGAAAAATGATAAAATATGTAATTATGATCTATTTATCTATTTAGTGGAATTTTGCATGTGGACATGTGTCCATCCTAGGGGAGCTTGGAAAATCATAAATATGAGGAAGGAGATGGGGAAAGGGTTCTTCTTCTTCTTCCTTCCTTTTTTTCCTGAGTTATATGAGCTAGGAGGGAGATGGAGGTTTTGGAGGCTAAGGGTAGAATAAGATTATGATTATGATGTTTGGTTGGCTTGGTATTGTTGAGTGGGGGCTCGTGGGCCCTCAGTCTATGACTGAGGGGTTGGTTGGGAGAAGAGTGGTCCCCGAAATGTGTTTTTCCAATTGTTATTTTTGTGGTCCTTATTGCTTCTATGGTATCTCTATAAGTACAAATTTCTATTTCAGATATGCCTTTCTCGATGTCCTATGTTTAAATAATATTTAGTTAATATTCAATCAATAAAATTAGTTTTGTTGTTATTAATTCCATTATGGCAATTAAATTTAATGTTAATGTTACATATTTAAGTGGATTTATTTTATGAAAGATGTATAGCACTCTTAATGGAAGTTATACTTCGTATATAAAATTTAGGGTGCTACATTCTACTCATATGTGTGTGGGGGGGGATAAATCATGATTATAATGGTATAGAACTATATTGTTTTGTGGAGGTTATCATGCCATAAAATAGTTACACAGTCTTGTACATTCACACTTGCATCACAATTGATATGATTTCAAAGGGAATTGTTCTTAACTCATTATTTGTGAATGGATATCGACTTCAAATTCAATTTGAATAAATTCTAAACCATAAACAAGTTATATATATAAGCCAAATTAACACGGACGAGAACAAGTGAGCTGAAGCTTGGAGCTTGGAATGGCTTCAATTACGAGCTATTGTTGATGAAACCGAATTGGATTAAATTAAAGATCCCCCCTTTCCTAGACATGTTTACTTTATAAATTTGCTAATACTCTACCCACCATTATGAATGTATCCCACTCTATGTTATTATTGTAACTCACTCCATGATTAGATATGAGCACCATTAAATCATTAAGTATACTTGCAAGTTTTTAATGTTTATGGTCATTGTTTTCATAAAATTCCCTCATGGTTAGGGGGATTTTCTCAACAAGTCCTGGTTCTAAAAAAATTACTAATTGCAATCTCATCCAAATTAGAATTTCTTGATCATCAAATTTGTATTATTGCATCCTATCAAATTATTCCAAAAAGGGAAATAGAGAATCCATAAACGAAATAAATAAATAAAAACAAATAAACAAAATAAGTAAAGGATTAAAACAAGATATTGTATTCTTGGTGTTTCATATATACTTGGTGTTCTGCCTCCTCTCTCATCTCACGAATTGTTTAGTGAGGACCAAATTCCAATAAATAAACATAGCCTCCATAATACAATGGTATACATTCTTGAGGAATTTCTTCTTGATCTCAATCAAATTATGAAAGACACACCTATCTCCAAGATTGTTTCAAACACCAACACTGGATAGCAGGTAGGATCTTTGCTTATGGTTGAACCAACATATAATTGTATCATGAATGCGTCTAGATGCAATTAAAGCCACCATTGCCTACATGGATTTTTTTATCATCTTGACATTTTTTGCTTGACCTAGGTGTAATGCAGCCTCACCATTGTGCTTGCTTGCATATTTTTCAGCTCATTGAGGCCTCTCGATAGAGTTTTAATACATTGCTACAACTCTTTTTTTTTTAATATAATTATGAAGATGAGTAAGTTTTTAGGCTTCAATTCATCCCCTTCTTTGCAGAATTTCGTTGAATATTTTTGTGTTGAGTCAAACCCCAAATAGTATGGAGTCGTATGAGTTTTGGGTCGAATCCGACAAACGTTGTTCCTTAGTTCATAAGAAACTAGATATTCTAAGACTATGGTATTAATATAATATAAATACATTTTAACATAGATAAGAGAGATTTAAAATTGTATTAAAAATTCACAATACCTTTACAACTACATACCTACCACATTGTACATTATATTACTAACCTATTTCAATATAATTTGAAATATCGATTCAATAAAACTTATTTTGTTGACATCGATTGATGAAAATGTAACATCTTTTAAGAAAAATGAAATCTAGTCAAATGTCGTAATCAACTCAAGAAAATATGTTTCTCAAACCCTCTACTCTTCGACCCTCATAGGGGTGGAAGCTCATTCTTGAATTTGAGCACATCCATTTTGAACATATCTATAGGGAGGTGAATCTGGAGGCGGACATGCTCTCAAAGCGGGCTTTACACTCCCAGGCTGGGGTCATCATGTGGCAAGAATGGCGGGATAATATTCTTTTTTCTCATGGATCTCATCAGCTTCATTGGACGGGATGATTATTTACTTTGATGCTTGTTCTTAGATGTTTTTTGATATATGTGGTATATATTCTATTTGACTCTTGGTGTACATGTGCAGATCCTTAATATACCCTGTTGTTCAACTTCTTGTTGGACTGATTAGTATCTTTGATTATATTTGTGGCATATATTATAGCAGATGCGGTTGGGTTTTGGTTGATGATGATCTGCTACACCCTCGGATCTTCACTGGGGTATCATCTCCGGCTGGGTGTACTTTTGACACTCGGCATTTATGTTTTTTTTTCCTTGGATCCTATCTATTTTTGGAACTATTTATCTGTTGCTGTTGTGACTTATGGTCACGGTGTAGACATTTGATACATTTCAGCTTGGGATGTCTATGGGACATGATGCTATACATGGTTGTTTTTACTGACATTGTTTATGGACATATTCTGCTGTTATAACCGGTTTGTTCCGGGGTTATATTGATCATATTGTATAACTTGTACTGGGCTGGCAATTGGACATATTTACTATTTCGTATATTAATAGTAAGTTGAATTTTTCTATGAAAAAAAAAAAACTTCACATACTAGATTGCTAGAAAAAAATTATGATGTAGGTACGTTGACTTGATTTTAAGGTATCTCAATTAAGATAACTTAGAGAATAACACACACCAAAGTTTAATATAATATGGTGTGATATTTCATGTTATGTTGATAATGGTCTTATCCTTTACATAGTCAATAATATTGGTTTATCATGAATATTTTAATGCTTTACTACCTTGTAGTAAAATTATATTGGTTTTTATTTTGTTGTTAATGCTATAGTATCTGCTATTTTGACTCTACTGCTAGAATTTTTGTTGTTAGTGTTGAATTTGTGGTTATTACTATGATTATTACTATGATTATGTTTATGTTGTTTGATGGTGTATGCATCATGTTGTAGCATCATGTAAGTATGCATGCTTGTTGGGAGTGTGTGAATAGAAGGGATATAAATGGAGATGTCTATACTAATACGATATGCGCATATTAGTTCCTTTCTCAATAATGAACATTCTTTGATTTCTTTTTAGAATCACCTTCGCGATTTGTAGTCCGATGGTGTGAATGCTTCCACTTTTGTGAAATAATTTATCTTAAAGGATTCTAAGAGCTTTGTCATGGGTAATGTGTAAGTAGTTGGTGATCTATAGTTATATAAGTGCAGGACACCTTCCAAAGACTAACGTGGAGCTTCAAAATTTACATATATTGGCTAAGCTATTTGTTTTAGATTTGGTTGCTTTTCTTGTTGAATCATTAGATTTAATATTGGAATTTAGAGCAGTTAGTTGAGATGGCTTATTTTGATACCTTGTTATTACTTTATTCTACATTATTTTATTGAATTTTATGACATTGTTTAGGGTGAAAAGGAGTTTTTTAATGACATTTTCACCCAAAAAATAAAAACAATTCTGTCGAAATTATCTCACAATGGTCAAAAATAAATGGAACAAGATCAACATCCTTGGGACTATAGTAGCCAGCCATAGAGAACAAAGCAACTACTGGAATTTATTATAAGATTTGCATTTTCATTGCAAAAGTATGTTAATTCTCTCCATCATTAACTTTCTCTATTTTATACTATTTTATAGTGTATAACATGCAATAGCCTTTAAGGTCAGCAATGTAGCTCACTTGGTGAGTGATGAGGATGGGGCTTTCTGATAGTGCAGGGTGGGGTTCAATTCCCCTGCACTCTTTCGCATGAAAAAAAAACAATAGCCTTTACATTATTAAATTATTAATATTAACACCTGCCTATCCATGAATTTTCAAACTTACCTTTACCCGTAGATTTGGAAAATATATCCATGATGTTGTCCTGTGTATCACAATTATCAACTCGATTCCTCCATCTTGCAACATTATTCACTCAATAAAGAGACAACTATGCACAACCATAAACCATTATGGTTGCTTCAAACAAACAAACAAAAGTGGTGCCTTCAAACAAACAAACAAAAGTTATCCTCAACATCTGAACTTGATATTGCATATATCCTATCCACTTTCATCCAATTCATGGTCTCTTAGGATATCTTATGGACTTGTTTTATGGTGATTAATGACTAACTATATGATTATGATTGGAAGTGTTTTAGGTATTCCACTTTGGGGTCCTTCAAGGCCGGTTCATTTTAGAGAATCTCATGGAAGCCCATAACCACGAGGTTGAATGGTTACAAGTACCACCTTATGGGTTGGGGACCAACTCACTCAGTAATACCTTGCCAACCGTATGTTATAATAGTGTTGAAAAGTTACCTAGGAGATGTTCACGTTGTGGTGCCTTGGGGTGGACATAAAAACATTAAACGAGGTCCCTAGTACTTTATAAAGTGAGATGTACTTTATTTTTATAAAGTCACTTTATATAGTGAGTTTGAGTTTATAATTTTAATTTGAATTTATAAGACTTAAGTGAACATTTAATTAAAAATGGTCACTTACGTAAGTGAATGGAAAAAGTGTTTTCATTTATTTATTAAGACATTAATGAGCAATTAATGTGGGCCCTAGATCTCATCAAGTCAAGATTAAATCCTAGCCATGGATTTGGTGGGTGTTGGTTAACTCAAATAAAACTAGGGAAAAGGCACAAAACCTAATTCATTGTTACCCAAGTGATTTGGAGAGCAAAGAGAAGAGAAGAGTTTGAGAGAAGTTGACCTTTTGAGAGAGATAGACAAAACCTGAGTTAGGGCACAATTCCAAAGGCTATGAAGATGGAACGAATTCCAAAGAAAAAGTAGTGAAGTGCGACACAGAAATCGAGGAGGATTAAATGCACAAAAATTGAGGAGAATTCTATGCACATAAATCATGAAAATAATATGCATTTATTACTGCACACATGTGAGACCACACTGTTGGTTTTGGGCATCGTTTTCAAGATAGGTTGGGCGCATTTAATGTTGTTGTTATGCACAGAAATTGAGGCAGAGACTGATCCTGAAGTTTAATTCAGAATTTAATTACCGAGTTATTTCAACAGTGCATACAATCCGAGTTGGGCACAAATTTCGAGAAGAAAGCGCAGAGATAAGTACTGCTGTGTTTTATGTAATTTTGTCTCTGAAAATAAAATTTGTCTCTCCAAAACAGGCTTTCCCTTCAGGGTTTTTCCTGAGCCAATTTGGCTAAAAATTTCTAAGTCAAATTTATGTGTGGCTGCTATTTAATTTTTTGAATTGTTTAAAGAAGAAATATTTCCATGTGTTTCAAGAAAGATTGGTTTTTTATGCATGCAAAGCTAATTTGCAGCTATGGGGTTTGGGCATTAAACTTCATGTAAAAACCAAAACTTGAAACCGGGTTGGGAATACAAAATTTGCAAATAGCATAATCAAAGACCAGTGTGTTATGTCGAAAGCCCACTGCATATGGCTTTTTGTCGTAGGGGAGGTATATGGAGAAGGACTTTCGATGCCTGGGGTTGGTTTCCTTTAAGGGGTATGGAGGTAGGGCCAACTTTTTGAGATGCCTGGTAGACCAAAATCCGGTGCGACCGATGAGGTGCCCAGATGAGACCAAAATTCGGTGCGGTTGATGAGATCAAAAGAGATACCAAAAGTAGACCAAAATCTGGTGCGACCGATGAGGCCATAAAAGATCGACTTAGCCATTAGGCTAACCATGAGACCTTCTGATGCCTTCCAGATGCCTAAATGACCAAAATCCGGTGCGGTAGATGAGGTGACCAGATGAGACCAAAATCCGGTGCAACCGTTGAGGTCAAAATAGATACCAAAAGTATACCAAAATCTAGTGCAACCGATGAGGTCATAAAAAATCGGCTTAGCCATTAGGCTAACTATGAGGACTTCTGATGCCTACTATATGATCCACGGACAAGTTACAATAGAGGGCTCGTGCCATGGCGAGTGGGATCATTCGGAGTATTGACATGGAGAGTTATGGAGGTTGACCGAATGGTATGATTCTCAGATGAGGGTGTGTGAGGGAGGAAGTATAAGTGCTACAATTAGGACGCTTGTAACAATAACTTTGGGACAAAGTTCCTTGAAGGGGGGATGTATGTAACACCCCTCTCTCACATATGCATTGGTGTTAGGGGGCATACCTAGGTTATAGTGTAGACCTAGGACACACTCGTGATGGCCACACAAGTAGGTCATGTCCCTACACAATAGTATTAAATTATGTAGGTTCATATGTCTATGTTAAAGTATTAAAAGGGGGATTCATAAGAACATAAGTAAATAACTTAATTTATTTAATTAAGGATTAGATAAAGAGAGGGTTATTAAATGAAAATGATAAAATATGTAATTATGATCTATTTATCTATTTAGTGGAATTTTGCATGGGGATTATTGCATGTGGACATGTGTCCATCCTAGGGGAGCTTGGAAAAGCTTAAATAGGAGGAAGACGATGGGGAAAGGGTTCTTCTTCTTCTTCTTCCTTCATCTTTTTCCTAAGGAGTTCTATGAGCTAGGAGGGAGATGGAGGTTTTGGAGACTAAGGGTAGAGTAGGATTCTGATTACGATGTTCGATTGGCTTGGTGTTATTGAGTGAGGGCTCGAGGGCTCTTAGTGTATGACTGAAGGGTTGGTTGGGAGGAGAGAAGTCCCCCAAATGGGGTTTTCCAATTGTTGTTGTTGTGGTCCTGATTGCTTCTACGATATCTCTGTAAGTACAAATTTCTATTTCAAGTATGGCTTCTCCATGTCCTATGTTTAAATAACATTTAGTTAATATTCAATCAAAAATATTAGTTTTGTTGTTATAAATTCCATTATGAAAATTAAATTTAATGTTACTATTGCATATTCAAGTGGATTTATTTTATGAAAGATGTATAACACTCTTAATGGAAATTATACTCTGTATATAGAATTTAGGATGCTACATTTGAGACATGACATTTTTTATTGACATTTTGGTTTTGGGATTTGGAGCAGTGCCAACGGTTCACTTGGTTTATTTCTCGATGGATTTTGGCAAGATTATGATTCACTCATTGTTAAATCATTCACAGGTATTTATAAGATACAAGATTGGGATGCAAATCGACACTTTTTTGTCAGTATTTTTTATGTCACCTTTTCAAAGTAGTTTTCTGAACACATTTGTTCACTTGATAGTATTTGAACTTCACAAGGATGGTCTTATGACATTGCAATAGACGCACATTGGATTGTTAGGCATTTTCAAGATTTGGGATGTGTTGGACTTGTAGCCAATTCACTCTCATCAATTTTTTCTCTCGTTGGTTTTGGGTTCACATATGTGAACACTTACAAGTTATTCAGATCACATATTACACAATGGAGTTTTCTAGATTTGGTTATGGCATTCACATTTGGTGGTTTTTTCAAGCAAATCTTCATCAACACTCATGAGGTTTCAAACCATGAGTATCAGATTGAAGACTTCAAGATATGTTATCAACTTTTGTACTAATCTTTGTTGCTGGTTGGAACACTTGATTAAACTTATGATCAAGGGGGTGAGTGTTAGCAATTTGGCCTTAATCTACTAAATGTGCATCTTGGGATATAGCTACTTTCCAAAGTATGATGCACTTTAGTTATATATTGAGGTTGTCCATTATATGGTTATCCATTACATTGTGGTTATTGGATAGTGTACTATATATTTACCTTGTGTGAATATAATATTGATTTCACTCTCACATTTTTCCACTATCTTCTTGTCTTTATGTTTATCTTGATTTTCTTGCTCTTGTTATTTCCTTTAAAACCAAATCTGGAAACTCACTTTTACAGCAGTTATAACAATAGTAAAACAAGTCTTAACTTCCTCAATTATGATGTCAAATCACTCAATAAAATTGTCCTTTCATTTTGTTAATCAATAAGACATCCAATTGTACATTACAATTCCTAAAGAACATACATAGCTGAAAATCAAATCTGCAATTTACATAAGTTGTAGACCCTTGAAAACTTCACTAATAGACACAAGATGAAGTTGTTGCACATACCGTAGCCTTATCACAAAGCTAGTACAATCCACTAGCTCTCCAAAACCTTAGCTAAAGAAAACAATGAAAACATTAGTTCAACCAAAGAGCTCCAATATGCATGAATCACTCAAACAAATCCTCCAAGCTAAAACATCCACTTATCTTCCTCTCCTACCAAATACATCCTAAGGTTTCATCACAGAACCCTAATCTCAAACCTTCGAGGGATGAAACCCTAACCCTAGACTTCAAGATGATCCAAGAATATCATGAAACCCTAGCAACTCCAAGAGAGAGAAAGATCAAGTTCAAATGAAGATATAAGAGAGAAAATAGTGATCATCACCAACATCTTCATGTGGCCAATCCAAAGGATGTCCACCAAGTTGTTAAGAGAACTCTAATGCCCCAAAAAAGAATACCAAACACCCAAGTGAGGTGCAACCACTGAGAAAGCTGTCTTCAATGTGGACATCCATCTTTAAATCCATCATGGACTATCTCTCATGTGCCAATCCATCTCAAACCTTCAAGGGTTGAACATACACCATGTGCCCCAAATCCCCTAACATGGTGTAAACATTTTCAAAGTAACCTAAAAGCTAATAGGTTCCTCTCATAAATGTGTGCATTCTAAGTACTAGAGTGTTGCATGCCTCCTTTGTGAACCATATTACATCAAAGTGTTCTCTTACTTTTTTCTCTCAAGTATCAAGTATGGGATATATACTCAGAAATACCTAGCTTTTGTCCTTAAAGAATTTATGACGGATATGCCTACCTTGAGATGGCTCATCACAATTATATTCAAATTACAATGAAATCAATACACACACACTTATTCCTTAACAGTTAACACTTTACTACCCTTCTCTTTATTTTTATATATATAAAGAGAAGGGTCGTTGGTGAAAGTGTTAAGAATCATTCCTCGTAAAAGAAGTAAACACGTTCAATTGATGCTGGTTTCACTATAGGTCGAATATAATTGCGATAAGCCATCTCAAGGTTGGTGTATCCCTTACAAAGAAGAACACAAGCTAGGTATTTTCAGGTACATATCCCTTGATGTTAGTATGAATCTTGTGACTCTCCCCTAAGGTCAAAATGTAAAATTGTTTCCCTTACATGATGTGTGGTCCAACTTACCGTGGGCTGAGCCAATGTGAGGACTGGCCTGAGCGAATGTTGTGATTGTTTCCCCTTTAAGCCAATGTGGAGGACCACCAAAAGGGTTTACAGGCCAACAACTTCAACCCTCTAAATCCAAGGAAGCTTTTTGTATCACATCTGACATTGAAGAGGTCAACCTGAGGGCTAACACAAAATATCCAACAACCCTTATGAATATTACCTGAGGTCAACCTGAGGTACAGAAGTTTAAACTCATGAAGCTCTAATAAAAAAATGACCATAACATCCCAGGTCAGGTTAGGGAAGATTAAACCAAACTTGCCACAATTTCCTTGCTAATCAAATTTCTCTCAATCACTGTCAATTCTCATTTTCCCAAGCCATTGCCATGGACTTAGAAAAGCATGGGGCAGTGCCTTGCTTCTACGCTCAATGCAACCAATCATCATAGATGATGTCAGATAAAAATGTTGGCACAAATTATACTTTAGCACTTGTATTTTACTTAATAAGCTCTATGTTAGAAATATTCATTTCGGAGACACTGCGTACAATGTTTTCCTGCTCCTCATTTCAGGTGAACGCTTCTCCCATATGTTGGTTTTATGTCAAGTTTGACCATGGAAAAATCTGTTGTTAATTGTCCTTTTTTGCAACTCTGTTAGTTTGTTGGAACAGATAAATTTACTGATATAATCAGCAGTGTAATTAAATGGATATTGAATCTCTATACAGAAAGACAATATATAAAGAACAATCTGCAATTTGTCTGGATAGGTTGAACAAAGTTAAAAACAATTCAAAGTTGTTGCAAAAATGTGTTGTAAAGTGGGGGCGTTGCAATCCCTCCCAACAAAGAGACATACTTGCCCCTCATGGGCCAGCGTGCCTGTGTATGAGCGCCATTTGTCACAGTCGATGCCAGGTGCAAGTCCTGGGCAACTTTGGTGAAACAAATAACCCCCAATCACTGCTCTTTGCCATAGAATAGCTGACCGAGCATGTGAGAAATAGGCATTTCATTGTACTAAATTCTCATACTGGGAAAAGTGCCACTTGCTTGTGTTGACCAAAAGCATCCATCAAAAAAAGTGGAGTTCGGCCACTCTGAAGATCCACATGAATTAAACTAAATGGTTGGTACAAGGAAAGTTTCATCCAAGTTTTCAGATTTCTCTTTCCTGGAACAAATCATATTTTAGAAAATTGGCACACGACTGTAGCCTTATTGCACTAGACTTAGAAGCCAACATAACTGTAAAACAAGGAGCAGAGGAAAAACATATGAAAGGAGAAATCATATGGATGGGGGTAAAGAAAAATCTGGCTCTTTTAAAATCATGGAAATTGAAGAAGCTGTTTAACAGAGACTCTGTCCATAACATCTATATTTAGTATATTCATTATTTCACTTGTCTGTTTGGGTAACTTACACTATTACAGAATTCCATCTACAGAGAACATGCTTACACAACAAGTGTAAAGCAGGTTCTAAGTTTTAGGTAATGTTTGAAGGATTTATGACAAGGAAGGATAAAGCTTAATCAATATTCTGCCAGATCAGTTTTTGTGCTGAACTCCAGGACAAGAATATATCTCAGATATCCTCAACCCCATGAGACCCTGAAAATTTTCCAAAGAATCCCTTAGATGAGATTATCACTGAACCAGTTTTACCAGAGTCTCCTGAGTTTGGGTTGACTCCTGACTCTGACTATCTTTGAGGAAATAGAATCAAATCAGCTCTTCTGAGTCTACGCACAATTTTGACTCCTTAGTATGACTCACAATCTAAAGTCAAACAAGTCTAAATCAGTCATCTTTCTATAAAAGATACAGATACAGAAAAAACAGAAAGGAATACTTGTTTGCTTGTTTTCCTGACCCAATTTTATAACAGGCAACCAACAGACTTGTCAGATGTCATAGCCCATGGTGTTCGTAATATGTATTATCACTATTATGTAATGTCACCTATCTACTTTGAAACAAGTTATTGAAATTTTGCATTATGTGCACATTGTGAACTTTCATATTAATGAAAAATATAAATTTTCTTTAATTCCCAAATCAACTCTTGAGTTTTGCTTGAGCCAAGGAAACTCTTACTCTTGGACCCGCCCAAGTCATTCTCAGAGTCAAGTCTGGTTACTTTGCAAGTTTGCACCGAATGTTTCTTTTTACCTGGACCCTTTGCCAGATTTCCAATCTTTTTCACTGCTTTATGTTTCATCAATCTTCCATCCTTCATATCTTCCTCTATTCTAGAATGTATATTAGATCTATATATCCCTAAACCCTAATTCAACAAGGTCAGTTGCTTAGATTGCATCTGCCTATGAAACAAGACATAATCCTTTCTTCAACTCTTCTGTTTATTTTGGCAGGAATAAGGGGGTAAGATATTAGTGAACCTTTCTTGATAAGGCTCAAGAATTAATGGCACTTGTTTTAGTCAAGCTAAATAAGAGAATATAAACTTCCATACTACATAGACATCTGGAAGGCTTCTAGAGTAACAAGTTCAGTTCTACAAAAGCCTCTGAATGGCTTACCTACCGAGGCCACAAGAATGAGGCTTTCACATTATACATGGATATAATCAGTTCCTATACATGAAGCAACAACTTCAATATTAGAGCTCTATAGATCCTACATTGCAAATTTGAATTTCTGGGATAAAAATTCAAAACCTAAATCTTCATATCACATTTGTATTTGATCAGGTCTAGTATGTGAAGCTGGAAAATAAACAAAACATTCCTATATCGGTGGCACTTTTTCTAGGATAAACAGGTAAGACCTACAAAGTTCAAACTAATTTTTATGCAAGAATAGCTTTTCAAATGTCATTATATGTGACTTCAAGAATTATTAGTATGACTAATAAAAATTCTTACAAAAACTCTGTACAACATAAGTTCACAGTAGTAACAGAAAATGTAACATTTTCAAACAGAGATAGATGAATCGTACCCGATACAAATTGAAGATGAAATGACAGTTAACATTAAGCCCTTTATGCAAGGTAACAGAGAATTCCTTTACCTTGAACACAATTGTCGAATACCCAAAAAAGAAGAATATTTAATCAAAAGTTTGGCACTTCCTAAATATAGTCGAATACATAATTGAATGTGAGATAATAGCATTATCCCGCTTCCACTGTGCACTTTATTTTGACATGGCACATTGTGGTATAATAGAAGAATCTAAGTAAACCTTCAAAATGCACAGCTCAGTTTAGCCTGGCATGAATGAGATAATAAGGGAGATAAGTAGTGCAATGGAATCTAATTGGATCCCAACTGACTTATAGTACAGTATAACTGACACCTATACTTACCACATAGGATACTATTGAACAGACCAAATGCAACAATCTTGCCACCATTTTTGCTGATGATCTTAACTGTGCAGACAATCATACTTAGCGAGAGTCAAATCATTGGTATTTCGTCATATGGTATTTCCTCAAACATCTCCAACTGTGTTCCTTGTCTGAAGCAAGACAGTGACTATCCCAAGATGAACATGGAGCAGGCACATCACATACATAACAGTGGCACTGCATCATTGACATGTCAGAAACGGTCTACATTTGCATACTTTTTAAAAGAGGTCGAAAGAAAATAGTTTCTATGCTAGAAATAAACTATACAAGACGAAATAGGCCATATTATCTTGATTGTTACCAAAATGTTAGATTTAACTTTCCATGACATGCAGTAAAATCACAAGCCAATACTTTTGAACTAGATCCTCCAGAAACTTACCATTGCACAGTGTTTGTGAGGCAGTGTACTTCTGAATGAAAATTTTGCACAGAGATGCCTTGGATGAGGATAGTCTCTACATGCAACCTGCAAAGTTCTGATAAATGAATAAGCATTGACCACATGGACACTATGAAAGGCAACTATTCCACGAAAGTATTTACCCTAATATTGTAATATTGCACTCCCTACGGTGACAGAAACAGATAACAAGTTATGGATATTCGTTAGTATGCCTTGCTATGTTGTAAAAAGAACTTGAAATGATAAAACAGAAAAGATGAAAAATGATCCTAATGAACTATGTTTATGAAATGGAAGAGTCACTAATGTGCTTTAACAGGGGACAATAGTTGTATTCTAACTAGGAAGGACTAGTATCAGACCTCCTCGACAGTAAGAATTACCTGTACTAATGTAATCTACCATAAAATGTGGAGCAGCATCTTCTCTTGTTTTAAACATAAAAGTTACATTTATATCAGAAGAAGTGTTAAAAATATAGGTAGACATATGAGCCTTAGGATTGCCTGTACAAGTACTTTGAACCAATGACATAATGGCTTAGGTTTCACAAATACCAAGTTTCCCTATGTAATGTTACCTAGAGAGGATATGTCATTGGTTTGATCCTAGGAAGGACTAGTATCAAACCTCCTCAACAGCAAGAATTACCTGTACTAACGTAATCTGCCATAAAATGTGTCACAGCACCTTCTCTTGTTTTAAACATAAAAGTTACATTTATATCAGAAGAAGTGTTAAAAATATAGGTAGACATATGAGACTTAAGATTACTTTGAACCAATGACATAATGGCATAGGTTTTGCAAATACCAAGTTTCCCTATGTAATGTACCTAGAGAGGATATGTACCATAATGAAGTACCTAGGGGATAATTAATACTTATGAAATAACACCCACTAGGTTCTAGATGTTCAAACTAACTAATTAATGTAATGGCCCATACTCGTTGAATAAGGCCCACTAGGTAGTTGGTGGGTAGTAAATATAACAAGGAGAGGTAGTTGACATAGGCCGCTAGAAACTAGAAATACTCATGAGATAGTATATATATATGTGTGTGTGCATATCATGGTATGGAGCATGTTGGAATTGCATTGTAACAGACATGGCTTGTAAAGTGATTCCTTCCATAAGGAGTAACTAATGTTGTTACCCTACCTTAAGGGTTTTCTCTACAATCTTGGTGTTGATTAATGCGTGGATGCATTTGTTATTCCAAACTTCAAGGGTTTTATCTTTTATCTACCAAGGTTCTTTACAAGTGGTAGCAAAGCATTTTCTTGGGCCAAGCGGAAGATTTTTTTTGCGGGGGGTTGGATTTTCTTGTGGCAGTTTTTTTCTCAGCCTATTCAACAGATCACAGCCATACCAATGCCATTAGAAGCAAAGTGGTTGAGGCATTTCAGAATGTGGATCATAAGAGAGATCCTTAGAAGTATTGTGGAAGTTACGATATTTTAAATTGTGACTCAAAACCTTTGTGGGAAATTATTGCAGCGCAATTATCTCTTTGTTTATGAATTAGAAGATTACAGCAAGACCGGAGCAAAGTGGCCATGGCATTTCAGAATTTGGGTCATAATAGGAATTTTAAGAAGTATCCAGAAGTTACAGTCGTTTCAATTGGAGATCTCAAAACCCTCGCAAGAATTTCTTGCGGAACACTTTTCTCTCTATTTATGAACCATATTACAGCAAGACCAATGCCATAACAAGCAGAGCAGTAATGCCATTTCCAGATTGGGGTCAGAATAGAAAACTTAATTAATATTGAGGAAATTGAGGAGGTTATGGTTGTTTTAAAATCCCAGTGTCCAAACCTCTAGCTGCACAAAGGAGTCCATTGAAAGGTAAGTTTTTCTTCAAAACCCTAGTTCTATTTTTGAGATTTTACCAAGGAAGATGCATTTTACAAGACAATCCAATGGTCCTATTATTGAAGACTACATAAACTATGCAAAGTCCCTATCTTCAAGAAATCGCAAAAGCATTCTTACCTTAGTTTAAACTTTAAAGGATGATGCTCACTGAATATGATGGAATTTGTTTGACCGTGGGAAGATGTTAGACCTTCCAGATGAAGTATTTTTTGACAAGTGGTTTCCGGGAATGAAGATGGATAAAGAGTCATATGGGTTTCTCTTCATTTTAGAACTTCCTACTGCAGGTTCATGTATGTCTTCAGCAAGAGAAGGCCATTACTTCTATCAATCCTAGTAGCAAGCAGAATTTCATCAATGTTGACTTGGCTAAAAGATTGTAAGTCTTCACAAAGCATTTTCAAAGCACATACGTTGAGGGTGAGGGTGAGAGTCTTCAAATTTTTAAAGATTTAAATATTATTATGGATAGATATGTTTTGCATTCAAATTTTATGATTTTCATGCTATAGATATGAAAGATGTGGATATTATTATTGGATATCCTTGGTTGCCTCGATGGGTACTTTAATATTAATGTACAAAAGAAGTTTATGAAGCTTTGGTACAAGAAAAAGTAAATCATCTTTTCAAATATATCTCATATTACACAACAAGGTTCCAAAGTATCACATGAAGAAGTCATTACACAGAAACTCATGTAGTACCTATAGACATGAAGAAGTACCTATTAGATGAATAATTCAATGTTGAAGCACAAGAAAGACAACCCCAATAAGGCCATAAACATGAAGACATACTACAAAGCACCATTTTTCAAAGGAACCACATAAAGAATTCCAAGGGAAAGAACGAAGAAACAACAATAGCTATGTTTGTTGCATATCACCACCATACCACCATGAGAAACAACATTCATCAAGGCAAGGTGGTGAGCATCAATAGACCTACTATGGACCAACATGGAACTAGAGAAGCACCCACTATAGAGGTACATGGAGGAATAAAAGCAATGAGTGGGGATGTAATAATAGCACAGTGATTGTAGAGAGCCACAACAACAACCATAGTTGATATCGATGTGGCAAGGAAGAAGTTGGACCTCGTGTATGAATATCAATAGGATGGCAACAACCATGGTTGATATCGATGTGGCAAGGAAGAAGTTGGACCTCGTGTATGAATATCAATAGGATGGATGGATGACAGTACTTTGTACCAATTGACTACATTGCTTAACAGATCCTATTATATATGGTTTGTACTCATATTTCAAGAACAAAGGGATATGGAATGTAAAGTTCCTAGGAAGATATGCAATGTACCAAGAAAGGTACCTAGTGGAATAATTAAAGTGCTTTGTACCAATTGACTACATTGCTTAACAGATCCTATTATATATGGTTTGTACTCATATTTCAAGAACAAAGGGATATAGAATGTAAAGTTCCTAGGAAGATATGCAATGTACCAAGAAAGGTACCTAGTGGAATAATTAAAGTACTGTGACCATACTTATGAAATAAGGCCCACTAAGTTCTGGATGTGTGAACTCATGAATTATTGTAATGGGCCATACTCATTGAATAAAGCCCACTATGTAGTTGATGGGTAATAAATGTAATAATCAAGAGGAGTTGGCAGAGGCACCTTAAGGGCTTTGGGTTTTCTCAACAATCTTGGTGTTGATTATTGTTTGGATGCATTTGTTATTATCAAGTTTAAGGACTTTATGTTTTATCTACTAAGGTTCTTTACACCCTATGGCTAAAATGTGAGAAGTGGGTTCCCTTAAAAATGCAAATGCACTGTAAACTATCCATTCAAAATTTAAATTAAAAAAGTTAAGACTATTGAATAAAAGATATGGAAAACAAAGGAAGTCCAGATATTGTAGGGTTTTTAACCTGCCATTTTATTTGTTTAACTTTAGACACATCTCAGAGTATTGAAGCAGTCAATTATTATATTTATGTGTGTAGCACAGCAAAATAGGATTTGGCTGTGAAACATTTTACTTACTTTTTACAAAATGGTAAGAACAGGTTGCTACAAAGCAGAAATGGATTTGGATTCTTCAATGGCCAGGAAGCTTTACTAAAATAATTCAAGAGGTCTATAATCTTATGTATTGCCAAATGGCAAAAATGTTGGTTATGGAAATCCACACCTTGATATCAAACCAGTAAAGATGTCAAACCTTGTTATGAAACCAGGAATGATGTTTTTGATTAAAGGGTCATATGGCTCAGTGGTAGAGCAGGCTACTGGCCAAGGCCAGGTCCTGATTTCATTTCATGCCCTGTCCAACTTTCAACATGGTATCAAAGCCAGGTGTTGAGATTGAAAAGCAGTGGCTAGGAGGTTTGATAGCTATCATGAAAGGAGCATGCTGATGTTGATTGGTGGTAGCTAGGAGGCCTGATAACCATCATGAAAAGGGCATGTAGCTCAGTGGTGGAGCAACCTACCCTGTCGGGTTTTCCAAAATGTGGAAATAGGTTTGAGTGCTTCTATTGTTAATAAGGTGTCTGCATTACCTTTGTAGGAATTAACTTACAGATCCTAAAGTTATAGTTTATAAAAACTCTAAACATAAAATGCAGGGTTTTACGACAGACCTAAAACTTAGATATAATGAGAAGATGAAAGGGTATAGGATTATTATCAGCTCCCATGAAAGGAAACTCTCATATTTCGGTTGATTTCTTCCAAATTCCTAGGTATGTAAAGGGCACTCCCTGCCAAAACAATTCAAGCAATATTTTAGCTCTGTAGTAGCTCTTTGGAATCTTAATTGTTCATTCATGTAGCTGACATCTCATGATTAACAATGACTTGGGGGCAGAGAGTACAAATCCACAACCAACATCAACTACTGAGCACACCCACGCCCACCCATCGACAAACCCACAGCCACCCACCCACCCGTCCACAAACCACAGCCACACCCGCCCACCCATCCACACACACACAATCCCAAAAAGCACTGCAATATCCATCTGCCAAAGAGCACATTCAGGAAACTCCACCGGCATGAGTCTCTCCGAAAATAAGCCTTGATTCTTGCTTCACAATATAATTGCAATCATCAAAGAAAAAACAATTACCTCCACATGCATGAATGTTTATCAACCCTACAAGTAGAAAGAGTACAAGCATACATACATGACCGCGTTCCGCTGTAATCACCAATTCCAGGGATGCACTGATGTGTGGACTTAATATAATATCGGTTTTCGCGGGGTCAGAATCCAATATGATGCAATCATCATCATCAGAATCCTCAATTTCTCTTTCATCCTTGAACTTTAACTTTTTCTTGGGCAGAGGCTCCTCTATGACTGATTTTACACTATCATTATCCTCATCATCATAATCATCTTCAGAGGAGTCAGTCTCTTCGTCATCCGTTGATAGATAAAAGGGCCTCTTCCTCGAAGGTGTAGACAGAGGACTGGCATCTTCATCTGATGAAGAGCTGATATCTATAACTTCAACCCCAGACCTCATCTTAACTCAACCCCAATCTCACCCAATAACACCAAAATCAATATTGCTGTTCCAATAAAAATTTCGAAAGCACAGAAACCAAATAGAATTTTAAACAGTCAGAATGTGCCATGTGACCTGCGTTGTCGAAGCCATCACTCAAAACCCAATTAAACCGATGCCAACAAGGTGTTGAGGCGATGAGGTTGAACAAACAGAGCCTCACCAGTATAGAATTTGCATTCTCTAGCAGGCATCCCAGTGGCCCCTTTCAACAATTGGGGTTTCATTCATGGATGCCTTTACTGTTATTCGAAACCTGGACCGCAGAGCAAAATGACCCTTAAAAAAGGAGATTGGAATGGGATGAATGTGAAATGGTTCAGACTCCAATCTCCGCCCCTCCAACAAAGAGCAATAAATTCAAATTGCTCACACAGTTTTCAATTCAAATGATAGAACTTATAGTTGATGGCCGGGACCTTCTCATTGATTCTAACCGTTGGGTCGATAAATTTTCAAATAAAACAATACTTTCCATTGCAATTGCATGGCGCATCACACGGAAGGTGACGCTTACCATCCATGGGATTTTGTCCAATGTTTTATCCTACTTTATTATATTTTGGGTTCTTCTAAATTCTTGAAGTTATTCTCCAATGGAAGCAACATCTCTAGATATATATGCTTGAAAATTGATACATATTTGCTTGAAATTTTATGGTTTTGTTGTGCTCTATGTATGCCACATACCAATGATTATGTGCTTGGAGTTTGAGTTGGTTGATTATAAATTTTATTTTTGGTTTTAGACTTGAAGAGGATGTTTTCATTATTTTTGGTTTCTAACTTCTTCTTTTTTCTCAATTTTGGATATCCATCTTTTAATGATTTTTTCAATGCAATATTATTAAAATATGCTTATCTCCTTTTTCTATTAGTAGTAGAAGTGTCTTACCTTTGTCATTGGTTATTTAAAAGAAGTTATTTGATGTGGAGAAGGAAGAATTGCATGCAAGTTGGTGTAGTTGGCATTCAAAACACGCAACATTTAATGCCCTTGAAGTTGCTTCCCTTGTCCATCCCCCTTCCAAAATTAAATTCTCATACGTAGTTTGAGGTTGATCCTATGAAAGAGGAACCCTAAGGTTGAACGAGCAATACCAAACTCCAATGGAACCATCAATTTCCATCTAGAGTAGTTGAACCAATAGTGTTATTTGTTGATTGTGGTTGGAGACATTACCCTATGAGTTATTAAAGGTTACAGTGCTAAAAATGATACACCTTTGTCAAAGGTCTTCCAAACCCAACAAAGCAGTGGCTTACAACTATGTATCCTATGGTGTATTCCTATGCCAATGCCATCCTCTGTAATTCTCTGTGAAGGAGGAGTATTGTTACAACTCTAAAAAAAGGTATTCATAACTCCTCAAACTAATCGTCCTTCGTAACTATAAATTGTTTACAAGTCTTAGAATCTTCTCACAATAATTGCTTACAATGTCTAGGTAATGTATTCTAGATAAAGATTGTTGCATACCATTTTCCTTTCTCTATTTTATAAACCATATCATGAGATTTATGGATGGTTGATTCCTTAATCATGATTAATCTACCATTCACTGTCAACATGTCTTCTTGCCACTCTTGGATAATTTTTTATGGCTTCTTTCAACTTGCAACAATGTTTTGCATAGGCTAGTAACGTCTAATGAACTTCTTGCTTCATTCGGGGTACAAGAACAAGGACATTCTTGTATGGCTTGGAACAACCGGGATCTTGTAGCCTTGAGCGTGATATGTCCCCACTGAGAGCACTTACCTCCTCTACAATCCTTTGATATTGTATGTTTCCTTTGAGAGACAATCCTATTGTTCTCCCTTGATGCAAGGCAAAAATTAGGGCCACTTGGCCCTATTTAGTTTTTAGATGCAGTGAAGTCATTAATTTAGTGTTATGGACTACATGCTGAGTATGATGTAACTAGATTTTGTGTTTTTCAAACAATGATGCCATTCACTTTGTTGTGAATTTAGTAGTGGTTTTCTTATTCAAAATTTTCATTAGTTAATTGGAGATGCCTAGAAATTAAATAAATAAATAAAATAAGCCTTAGGAGTTTGAAGGAATGGAAACCCCTTTTTCGAGAGAGAAGCATGTAGACTACATGTCTATTATAAACCACGTTTCATATATTATAAACCTAATTTACTAAAGTATCAATATGGTTTATGAATTTGTGTGTTTGATACATTTCTCATAGATGGTTGTGTGAGTTACTAATATGGTTTATTTATTTGTAGATTTGACAAATTTCCAAGTTTTTTTAATATGACATAGAGCTAGCTACTAATTTGCATAATGGATAAAATTATTAGATATTGTGAATTGAATGCATTTATGATATTGTTCTTATTCTTCAATGTTTATTAATTTCTATTGCTCATTTTTTATTGTCAAGTGAATGAAAAAGAATCGTGTTTGCTTTATATCTCTAAAGTGTTCGAAATAAATTATGTTAACATTTGGGTGCTGATATGAAGTTGATGTCGAAGATGTGGCCATGAGAATTTGAAAACGCACTCATGCAATAACTTGCATGCATTCCTTTTACAACAACCTCAGTTCCTTCCTAACCGCACACAAGCCACTACAAAGTTTTCCAAATAATCATGCACAAGAACACAGACACACGTGCACACTTTAGGAATGCCACATGCTAATAATGCATGCATGTTCCAAAACAGATGCTCGTCATTTTTAAAATAAAATTATTTTAGTAATTTTGATATAACTTTATGACCCAACATTCATTTTTTAAGTTATTTAGCTCATTGGAAAGGTCTTTAATAGATCTACATGTTTATCATATCAACATTTAATGATCATGCATACATATACAAAATTTAATAGAAAATGAATTTTTAAGCCATTATCAATACCTCCCCACTAACATAGTCCCTCCAATGGGGATATTTGGCCTCCAATGGTAATATGAGTGCTCTTAGGAAGGTTTGCACATGTAGGATCAGCTTTAAGGACTTGACCATTGTAAGGAGGAAATAAAGGGAATTAGGCTCTAAAGGAATCTTCTAAGGCTCATGGTCCATGAACAAGGTTTCAAACAACCACATAAACCCTCTAAAGGGGACTTTCGACCCCCAAGTGGAATATGGTTACTTCTATGATGCATTTGATAGTAGGGATGGGACACAAGACCTTAACAATGGGAGTAGGAGGAAAATAATGTCCTTAGGCCTTATATGAAGCTTTTAGGGTATAAGGGATATGAACAATACTACAAACCATAAAACATGCCCTATATAGGATAACATTATCCTTGGAGTGGTATATTGGCACCAATGTGAAGTTTGTGCACAAGGGATGGGTCTTGGACCATTGTTGGGGGAGAAATTGAGGGAATTAGGCCCTAAATTAAGATTATTGAGCTAATGGGCCATGATCAAGGCCATGAACCACAATATAGACCCTTTAAAGTGGATATTTGGCATACAAGTGGGATATGGGCATGATCATGAGTTTTTTAGTAGTAAGGACGGGTTTGAAGGCCTTAACCATAATCAATGGAGGAAAACAAGGGCCTTACCATCCATAAGTGGATTTATAAGGTTAATTAGCCATGAACATGGCCCCAAACCACGACATGGGCCCTTTAGCTCTAAGTAGAATATGGGTACCATTACAAAGTCTTGTGTGCTCAAGATGGGTGTCTTAAGGTAGTGGTCATGGTTAAGGGAGGAAAATAAGGCCCTTTGTTTCTTAATGAAGCCTTTAAGGATCAAGGGAAATAAATAGTGTCATAAACCACATAATATTACCTATATAGAGAACCATTGTCCTTTGAGTGAAATATGGGTACCAATAGGACATTTTATGCATCAAGGACAAGGATGGGTCTTGAAGCCTTATCTATAGTTGGAGGATAAATATACGGAAATAAGCCCTAAACAAATATTCTTGGGCTAATGGGACATGATTAAGGCCTTGAACTACAACACAGACCATGAAACCAACTTCACAAGCATAGTTCATTTCCTATGTCAAGCTCATTTAAAAATGAAACAAATCCCCTCCCTTTGAGTTGAGTCTTCGCCATATTTAATATATGAACCTTCATTTCATCCACCTATGTTATTTCACCCTCCTTTTTCCTTCTCCTCTGGTGAATATATTCCTATTAGTAATCACGAGTCTGATTGGATGAAGGAAAAGAGTAGGCGAACAAAACGAAGCTTGGCGGGCATGTCTCCATCCTCTAGACATCATACTAGAGGTAAGTTGTCAGCTTCTTATGCTGGGGGAAAACTTCCAACCTCTGGATATCATGTTGGGAAGAAACCTACCAATGGGCATTATACCGAGCATAGTTTATTTTCTGTTACAAGCTCGTTAAAAAATGAAGCAAACATCATGAGAATTCTTTTCACCTATCTTCGATCTCGTTAAAAATAGTAAGATGGTATTGAGATTACTTTTCACTTTTTTCGTGCTCTGGTTGAAACAGGAAAAGTGGTTTAAGCTTGCTTTTCACTTTTTTTCGTGCTCTGGTTGAAACATCAAAAGTGGTTTGAGCTTAGTTTTCACTTTTTTCATGCTCTGGTTGAAACATGGAAAGTGGCATTAAGCTTACTTTTTACTTTTTCGTGCTCTGGTTCAAACATGAAAAATATTCCGAATGCTTTTGATACCATTGTCGTGCTCATTAAAAATTGAGTAAAAATGTGTGTCTAACGAGTATAGGTTTATCACTTTATCCAGCCTCGCTAGACTACTTATGGAAAAAGAACTGTGCTGAGTTTACTTTTTCCTTTGCCGTACTTGATCATCAACCATGGAAAAGTTGTACATGGAGTCAACTTTAAGATCTTTTCATACTCCCAAAATAGGAAAATATTGCCAAGTGAACTTGTTTCTTTTACACTCGTAAAAGGATTTGAAAGGACATCTATTCAGTGATAGTTTATCCCTTTTTCGGACCGTTTAGACTATTTACGAAAAAGGAATACTCTAGTCAATCATGATTAGAAGAGTTCTCTCTCACGTTGTTTTATCCTTTTTCGAGTGAGGAGACTAACTTTTACGAAAAATAACCATTAGGAGTTTGCTTTTGACCATTTCAAACTCTTTAAACATGAAACATCACCGATTTTACCTTCTTTGAACTCATAAAATTATACATGGAAGGACCCTTTTTGGAACTGAACCCCTCCTTTCTCGGGTTCGTAAAACATGTGAGATTGGACTCATCATATGATGAGCTACATCGAGCATTTGTTACCCTCTTCCAGCTCGTTAAAAATAAAAGAGACACTCATCCATCATGATGGGGAAATTAAGGGAATGGAAGATGTATTTGAATCTATATTAATGGCAACTTAAAGTAACCTTTGAACATGGCACCTGTCTACACTCTAGTCAAACAATTAGGTAATCAACTTGTCTTCAAATCATACCAATTCTATGAGTCATTCTACTCCCTTAGGTCCTCCGAAGAATGCTTCAATCATTTTTTGCATTGTGTCTTGGTCTCTGCTATGCTGATTCAATGCTTCCAAGTCGCTTGTCGTGCCGTTAAATGTTCAAAGGAAGTATTTTGTCGGAATCAACCTTCGTAGTCGTTAAGCCTTCCATTGTGTCGGTCATCCCCTTTTTACCATTACACCTTTATGTCAGTTCACACTCATTTGATCTACCATATTATATCACTTCCTCTTTTAGTTTTGTGTCGATGATGTGGGATACATCATGGCCCTCCTTCAACGATTCTATTCCTGTCAACATCAGCTCATCATCCAGGAAATAGACTTACAAACTAGTCGATGCCTTGGATCCTGCATGCCTCAATGGTAGGTTTCCTCGCTTTCAACAATAGGTTGACATCATTGACCTCTGATCAAATGATTCCACGGATTTTAGACTCCAACTCATTTATTCACATTCGTTAGGATATACTAGTGATACCTTGGGGATCATCGTCATCATTGGTGATTTCCCTCACACTTGTTAACGGTTCACATCAACTGGTAATCAAGTGGTTTCTACCATGTTCGGCTTCAACAAATTGTAATCACGTGGTTAGATTTGTATCGTTTAAGGAACGGTTTGAAGACCCTTGGTTGTTTTGATTATTGCACCCAGGTTGCGATGGATATTTGTAGTAGGTTCCCACACTGATGTTATAGTGGAGACCTCATTGATGTACTGTCACACAGATCCACTCTTGTATTGGTCGTGGTTGTGTCATTATCTCATCATGGATCTATGGTTGTATTTTAGTAGCCATGATTGTGATCAGTCATTCGGATATGGATCCACGACGTATTTTGGTGGCCATATCGTCGATCAGTATCAACATGGATCTGCAATGTATTGGCCGGCAGCCATGTTGTGAGTTGTTGGGATGATAAAATTATTGTACTGCAAAAATATCCTTGGTTATTGTTGACAGATTTCCAACCGACAGTTCCTTGCCTCGATCCTTTATACTTAATCCATCAAAGTATTTCACCTATCCTGTTACTATAGCTTAATACTTTGGGGGGCATTCTATTACACAAAATTTTTGTACTTGTCATGATTATGAACCATGTATACTTTCTCCTTGCCTAAATCCCTGAGGTACTTGGCCAAAACTCCTTGGAAGATGATTTATGAGGTTTTTTCCCTGCTAAAACCATGTTTAGAGAGGCTGATGCACCTTGCCTTACAACAAAGCACGTCTTTCCTGATCGACGCACCTTGCTCCACTACAAACCGCGTCGCTAGCGCATGTTGCTAATGTCTAGGGTGCATCGATGCCTATACGGAGGGAAAAAAGGGAAGTTTCGAGAAGTCCCTCGAAGGAGACCCTCGTGGAATCCTATACCTTCCATATAGGGTGGATCTTACTTGCCTCCCAGCTTAGTAGGATCCCATCTCATCCTTCTCCCTCAATCCTCTCCTCTCCTCCTCATCTCTTTTGGCCTATAAATGAAGCTCCTCTTCATGGGATAGGGGGGTTGAAATGAGGGCAACTAAATGCTAGATAAATTGAGCCAGTAATCCATTCTTCCATGATTGGAAAATTGAGGCAAGGTTCCATTGGAAAGGATCTTCAACACCAAGGCTTCATTGGTTGTAATTCTTTCATCTATTTTAATTAATACATCAATGTCTTCATTTCCCATAAATGATGTGTAGTTTCATTTATAGTAGTTCTCCTTGGTCAATTACTTATCATGTTATCTTGTAGTCTCTTGTCTTTGTCCTTTTGAATATTTTGCAAGTAATCTCTTCATCAACAAGCATGATTGCAAAAGATTCAAGATGAGAGGACAACCTTCATAAATAAGGTATGGAATAGACTCTTTGTATTCAAGTAATTTGATAGATCTAGGGAAAGGTTTTCATTCTTGTTTTGCTTTGTTCTATATCCGAACCATTCGAACTAGGGAGATCGGTTGGTGTCTACACCGACGGATTTATCTATTAACAACCATATGATAGGTGGACACCACATCTTTTAGCTGGTTGGATTGGGAGTCTTCCAAAGGCTCCTTATGTGGACACCATGCAATGTAGAGGTGGAATTAGGAGCCACTTCCCACTTCTCAGGTTCATTTGGGACCCAGGATTCATTCTTGGTCTCAACTACCTCAATTGGAGAGTTCAAATTGCATTATGGGGGACAAAGACACCTCTTGAGAGATATGAGTTGTATGTGACCAAGTCCTTCCCAAAATTGATCTCTACTTTGATAATCATCATCAATTTTGCTTGGAAGAAGGAATTTTACAAGAGACATCTCCTAGTTGCCATTATGACCATTTTGGATTTTCATGCATGAGCATTGGCTTAGTTAATGCACCTATGACTTCACCTTCCTACATGAGCATAACATACATTAAGAACTTTAGTAAGCTTGTGTTGGTTTTCGTTGATTACATTTTGGTTCATGGTAGGATGTTGGAGAAGTACATTCTTGATTTGGAAGCTATGCCATGTACTTAGGTAGAGCAATCATTACATATCAAATTATTTGAACATGAAATTGGAAGGATAGAGATATAGAATTGTGATCCTATGATTGAACATGGTAAGGATGGTGCACCATGTAGAGGAGACTTTCATTTCACAATACATGTGTCTGCCCAAGTAAGGAAAGAAGTCACCTATGGGGATGAGAATCTTCAAAGAGTTCCCCAATGGATAAAGAAAATGTTACATCAATGTTTTAATCTTACCACACCAGGTTGCGCTCCACTATGTGTGCTTAAGGGAGGTACTTCCAAAGAAGACATAGGAATGGTTATGGTTCCAAAAAGACACCCCATGAATTTGCAGCCCAATCAAAGACATTGTTAAATCAAATTCATGGAGGTGTTAGCCATTATACATGTATTAGCTAAGAGCAAACAATGCTTAAGAAGGGACAAGCTTGAGGTTGAAATTGACCACATTGGTTCAAGATCAATCTTGACACATAAGGAGGTCAATGTATGGAAACAAGAATGAGTTTCATGGGAGTTATTGGATGAATTGAAGCATGTGAAGGGTGCATCACAGTTGAATTCAATCCATATATCATAGTTCAATTTTCCATGGCGTGTTTTGAAAGTAGGTTCTGTTCATGACTTGATGGAGAGGATGACCAATGCAAGTTTTTTAATAGGGTAATCTATGATGGAGATGAGATTCAGATGGTTTTGAAGTGACCTTTCAAAAGTATTGGAAAAAGTGTATAGGTTCTTCACCAACCATATTTTCACTTGCTTGAGGACAAACAAATTTTGGGAGAGGAGGATTGCAATGTCCCCATTTTTTTTATAACTCTAGGGAGAAACCACTAGGTCATTGATCACCATGGGTCCTAGTGAAGAATAAAATAAAATTAGTTAGGAATAATATGGTCCATGGTTATTTAATTAAATTAAATTAAGAGAGGTGGTGTATTTCATAAATTGTAAATATTTAATTATTATTTAATAATTGCTTGATGAGTTGTAAAAGCATAGGAGGCCAAAACATGGAAAAGATGGGAGGCACCAGAAAATCAAGGAAAAGCAAACTAAAGCAATAAAGAATCCTAAAAGCATAAAGTAGCTAAAAGTAGAAAGACAACTCAAAAGCAAGAAAGCGGATCAAAAGCAAAAAAGAAAGAAGTTTCCTGATCTATGCCACCAAGAAGGATTATAAACAATCAAGAAAGAATAAAGGCATCATTAAAATATATGGGAGCCAAATTTAGCTAGTGAGGGTGAATTCATGAGGCAAGTGTGTCCAAAATGCAAAAGCAACTTACCAAAGAAGACTCCACTCATCACAAATTCGAATTTCATAGATGTCAAGTCCTAGAGGCAGGAAGAAAAGCTAACAGAGGTCAATAAAAGAATGATGAACACACCCATTCACATATTTTGGCTAGTTTGTGAATTGAACCTTGAGAGATCCGTGTCGCTCTGTATCTTGGGTGATGTGCCCCATTGCATCCAGTAAACCAGTTGAAGGATTGTGAGATCTCTCTATTGGTGATTAAGGAAGAGGATATCCAGTATCCTTCAGTAAGTTTATTGCAGCCAAATCAATGATATTTCAGGTTTGATATGAAATCCAATGCATCTCGGACAAGGTCATTTGATGAAGGAGCATAGTGAAGTAATGCTCCAACACCAGAACCTCGGCTAGTCAAGAGAACCCTTGAAGCAGTGTGCACTCTCTGAAGATCCAATGACTGTGGTGCACCCTAGTAATATTCATAAGTTTATACTACTATTCATGAACCTACTATAGGGGTGAAGAATCCATTCATGCTCTCCTTCTACCTATCTCTTCTTCTCATTTGTAAAATCCTCAACCCCTTGGGGGTTTTCAAGCAGTTTGAATGTAAAATCCTTTGATGGCTCCTCAAAATACATTAATTTTTCTTGATGCTATTATTTTACATATTATTTGAATCATTACAACCATTAATTGCAGAAATCGATCTCTTCTTGTGTCACTTGGAAGATCCTGAAACTAGCCTTGTGCATTGGGGGTCAAAACTAGACTAGTTTTCCAGTTTTCAATATCTACTTGTTATCTTCTTCCCTAATTTATTTTTTCTGAATGTATCTATATTTATTTTATGAGTTAATTAACACATATGTACCATTGGATTATATATTTGGGAAACTTTAGTCCAATTTGGAATCTCCTGGAAAACACCCCCTTCACTAGTCCAACTGTAGGATTTTGCATCTAATTTACTTTCTGTCAACCAAATCTCAGTCACAACCATATATCAGGTATGAAATAGGTTACTAACAGTCTAATCAATACCCTTAAGGTTATATTACTTTGAGGTTGTACCAGAAGCAGTGGAGTTTCCACGAAAGTCCTTGGGGAATGTGCATTGATAGCTTTGGCTCTGCCAAAGAAATATTCCTAGGCGTGACAGACTCCCGAAAGTGCACTATTGAAGTATTGGCCTTGAGTGAACTTTATTTGCAGCCTTTCAGTGTGTCCAACCCACCATCTTAGTGTCCAAGATGTCCATCTTGTGTCAAATCCCCCTTTGTTTTTTTTTACAAGAACGGATAGGCTGCATTAATCGGCATTCTGGCAAGCCAGAATCAAAAAGTTACAAATGTGAAGAAGGTTGGTGACCTCTAACAGTGCTGCCAACCTTCTTGTGAAAGTCTTGGGAGACAAATCCCATCTGCTTCTTGAGCTAATTCGAGAAATGACAAAAAGAGCTTACAAGAGTAAATTCTCACAAACTGTGAGCAAAGTAGAAGACAAAAGCAAAGCATTTAAACTGAGGGGGATGAAATTTGCCCCTTAAAGTAGGGATCCAACTTTTTCTGAGATCCTAAGGAGATGTTGGAAGCCGTCTCCTTTTCTCTACGCGCTTTGTTGGTCCTTCGCCCTCTGGTAAGGGGTGGAGACGGGACTGAAATGTCGTCAGGTTCAATAGTTTCCACAGAGCCGCTGGAGGGGACTGAAACAACCGGACCTGCAGGGCCAGAGGGTTTAGGATCTAAATCCCTGGCTTCCCTCGCATCTACTGAACTAGGTAGGGCGGGATCCGGAAGTCTTTCATCTACCGGAGGATCTTCCTTAACTGTTGTTGCTTCAGGGTCTAGGGCTTCATCTTCTTGCAGCGCATCAAAGCTGTTTTTAACTTCAAGAGTTGCCTCCGCTGAAGGAGTGGCCTTCGGAGCCTGGGCTAGTGTTTCCTTTCGCCTTGACTGCCTTCGTCGGTTAGTTACTGGCTGAAAGTCATCTTCTTTAACTGGTTCCGCAACCTCAAAGGCTTTGGGGCAGCATTTTGCGAAATGACCGTAAGCATGGCATCGAAGGCACTTAAAAGGAATCTGCTCGTTGTCCAGCTCTTGGATATGGCGCCATTCCCCCAGGGAGAGCTGAATGGCTTTCGAGAGTCCTTTCTCGAGGTTAACCTCAACACAAACACGAGCACAGGTAAATTGATCCCCTTTCGGCTCCACATTGTCCAGGAAATGCCCAAGCTTATTTCCAATGTCCTCCAGAGAACTTTTCTCCCACAGATGCAAGGGAAGATGAGGCAGCCTAACCCAAACAAGGGCTGCGGTGATCTCAGCTCCGGGATTAAAATCAAGAGTCCAGGGGGCTAAGAACAGCCCCCTTGGCCCCATGAAATAGGGTCCAGATCTGAAAAGTAGATCACGGTCCTCTTTGCTCGAGAAGCTGAAAACAAAAAAGCCCCTGCCTACTGCACACAGAGAAACGTTTCCATGCATCAGCGATTTCCAGCGTTCTTCCATCCAAGCCTCCACCGTTTTGGGGCTAGGCCATAACCCCGTGAACTTTCCGATGAGGGCCTTTTCTGCTAGAAGGAGGGCAAGATTGCATGGCTCCTCTGGAGATAGCTCTAGAGAAGGGATCTCCTCCATCTTCTTAACAAACTGAGACGAGAGAGAAGGCTTGGCTTTAGGTCCTGCCGAACGGACTAACGCTTTGAAAGCTTCCAAAGGGTCTTTTTCCATCTCAGCAATCGGATCTGGGGCCATCGTAGCCCATGTTTGAACGTTTTGAGTTAGTATGCCTAGAATTCCTTAGGTACATTGCACAATATCTCATAATAAAATTCCTATGGGAAAATAAATATGAATCTAAATTGGTTTATATAGATACCCCCCACGTCGGGTTCCCTACGTCATCTAGTCTTGTGGTATGATGAAGGAAGATACATATAACACTCTAAGAGGGCATCCAATTGGAGGGTGTTTAGCTCGTAAGTACCATGCAGTACCCCAATTTGATACAAGAAGCATGATAGTTTGGAAAGGAGGGTCATTTCCCCCCGCACAAATGCTCTGCTATGAGTCTGATCCATATTCGCACTTACCTGTCATTAATTATGACATCATGGCTCTTGTTACTAAATCCTTCTCTCGTACTGGCTCTGATTGGGAGATCATCCAATTTCCAATCACGATGAGCAGAAGAAGTCCTTATTATAGCTACTAGCGCAACTACAACCACCATTACATCTGTTGGCTCTTTAAAAAGCTTTGTTATCTATATCTGTAAGGAACCCATCCCTCTTTGTCTCACCCTTCCTCTGTCTAGATCCCTTTCGACGTTGTTTCAACCATGGTCAAAACTAAGTGAATTGAGCGTAAGACATCTGCTAGTCCTTGTCGTTCCCACATGCCCCCTTGTGATTAGAGATCAAGAGAATGTTTGTGCTTGCTTTTATGGTATGGTCCACCCCTCCATGCATAACCACATTCAAGACATGGAATTATGTATTCAAGAATGCTCTGATCAACCTGCTCCATACAAGATCATTGAGGAATTGGGAAATTTGATAGAAGATTCAGGGTCTACCCACTCTCAGGAAATGAATACACCAAAACCCTTGCCTTGGACAACTGGTACACTAAGACGTTGCTTGGTCAAGCAATTACATAAAGTGCAGATGATCGGCTTTTGGATAACTTTTAGGGACTCAGTTTGGATGTTCGGATGGAACACATGTAGGGTTGGCTCTACCGCATGGCCCATGCGAAAATGTGTTTTGATGCAAAACTTAATGCACTAGCTAGGGAGCTCACAGGAAAAGTTTTCAGCAAATCCCTAGCGAGCCAATATGCTCCTCAACTTATCTTTTGTCGCTATCCCAACCTATATAAACCTAGAGAGTCATTGGTCTTCAAGGATGACACCTAGGATGGAAACAAGCACAAATCCCCTCTCATTCACATTTTAGATGATGAATAGTCCACCCCTCGACTTGGCTTCATCCACAGGTTATTCAGTATCTTGCTTTTTATTTATAGGTTATGTTTTACTTAGCATCTCTTGGTTGCATTAGTCTTTTTGGCTATAACTCTCGGCCTGTGGGGAACTTCATTTTCAACTATGGAATTTAGGAACTCTAGTTTTAAAATTCCTAATAACTGCAACTTTGCATGAAGAATAGTTTTCTTCTTTTGAAGCAGGGTTTGATAGGATGATTATAGTGAACATCTGGCAGTTGTAATCTCTGTACATTTCTCTATTTCTATTTTAATAGAATTTGAATATATATATATATATATATATATTCAACATATTTGAAAATATTTACATCAAATGTGTCATTTAAGGAAGCAACACCCCTTTAAGCCCATCTCCAAAACCTATCATCCAAAACTATATGTTTCAGAAAACCACACGTATCCACGTGTCCTCTTAGATTTTATTTCTCAGTGAATAGTCACCTATCCCCCTTATCTGGCAATTGCAAATCGCCACTCTAATGTGATTTGATTGGATTTTCCTGCCAACTAGAAGATTTACAATGCACTTGGATTGTTATAAACACTCGCTAGTAACTTTATGCATTAGCTTGGAAAAAATCACAATGTAGAGAATAACAAGTCCATGTTGACCAATCGATAGAAAGAAGTTGGATGACAACACTCGTATTCTCAGGCTATGTTATTTTTTACAACAGATGCCTCCAGGTACTAGCATTACCTATGATTATGCATGACATCGATAGTAACAATAGTAGGAGACAAGGTCATTGAGATTAGTGGCTTGGGTTCACTCAACTTATAAATATAAACACAATTTATAGCTACATACTTCTAAAATTGATAGACACTGACCAAATTCATTTCATGTTGATACCTTGCTTTTCATCTTTCAAAGAATTAAACCTCTTCTTGATGGGATTAGACCTTGAAAAAATCAACTTGTATCTTCTCCACAGTTCATTCCAATCACCAATCCTACCAACTCTCCTATTTGTTCCATTGGAAATGTTTGAGCATATTTGCAATTTCAAAGTGTGTGGAGATATCCCATCCTTTGTCTTTTAGTAGTGAACAAAATAAGAGGCATGTGAGGTGAGATTATAGGAATATATATATTCCCACTAATGGAAGGTGGTTAGAAATATATACCACTTTTAGTGTCGATATATGGTACTTCAATAAACATCAAAAGGATGGAAAATCAAATACATATTGATGCACAAACTTTGTACTTTTATGTACATTGGAAGAACTTGTGATTTTTGGCCATTATAAAACCAACAAATTACGTCGATAGACATTTTATTGTGAGAAAGATTGAGCAAATGACAGTCTACTCAATCATAGCTGTTAGATCAATTTAAAACATAACTGTCCACTCTCTCCCTTCAATGACATCCTTAAATGGCTTGTTTTTGTATGAAATATACAAATGTTTTAATATATTTGGATCACAAGTCGGCCGAATATGTTATTAAATATGCTTCCACCATATGTCACCTCTCATAATGATTTAGAGTTTTTTGAGTTCTTTTCTGTTTTCCTGGTTGTTATTTTTTAGGGTTTTCGAGTCCCTCGATTGGGCATATGCTATTTCCCATGATCCGGATTTATGTGGGAACGAAACAAAAGATAGCATATACAGAATCATATACAGAGATATATTGCAAATAACACAGTGATACAGTAAACACATATTCTATTAAATAGCGGAAATAGAACAGACTGTAAAATACAATAGCTGGAATGGTGGTAGCTATCTCTGAGAAGAGATGTGGCCGCTATGCTCATTCGTGCCAAGATGAATACAAAGAGAGGCCGAAAGGGCCTATTTATCATAAGCATGAGGGAAAGAATCCCAAGCATCCAAAAACCTAACCCTAGAAGATGAACCGTCATAAAGTTTGCGGCCCCAAGGTGGTTAGTTGAACAGTCAACTTCCCGGGGTCATAACTTTTGCATACGATCTCCGTTTGGGGCGCTCGGTAGCCCGTTGGAAAGGTCTATCCGAGATTTACAACTTTCGACTGAGCCCAAATGTATGCCGTTGGCAACCATTTGGTCTCCCGAATCGCCAAAAAATGTCGTTTAGGGCCTCAAAACGGCTCCGGAAGTTCAGGACCCAAAAAACTGCTAAAAATAGTAATTTACCAAAATTGCCAGAAGACTGTTTTGAGCCAGTTGGAAGAGGTGGGCCGCCACCGATATCCACCTGGATCAATCCTCCCTCCTTAGGAAGCAATGGTCTCCATTGCGTTAAATCCCTTATCATATGTCGAGCTGTGTGTCGAGTTGAGCTCTTGGTGTGACATTTGCTGAAGCAGAAAGGTTGCCTTTCTTTGAAATCTTCAGAGGGTTGCAATTGTTGTTGCTGGCATGCGTTGAAGGATTTGGGCGAAATTATCCATCATCTCGTTCCTCTGTCGCGCGAGGGCTTCCTCGAGCAACAACTTGATAGGATCTACTGCTCCGTCGTCTCTCTTTTCTTCCGCCATGGGAGGCCGTTTGGGGCGGCGAGAATGGTCTTCCCCAAGTGAAACTAGTTCGAGACCCAACTCTCTGTATCCTGACCTCGTCGGGGACATGCACCGAGAAACAATCAAAGAGCAGACCGCTCTGATACCACTGATCCGGATTTATGTGGGAACGAAACAAAAGATAGCATATACAGAATCATATACAGAGATATATTGCAAATAACACAGTGATACAGTAAACACATATTCTATTAAATAGCGGAAATAGAACAGACTGTAAAATACAATAGCTGGAATGGTGGTAGCTATCTCTGAGAAGAGATGTGGCCGCTATGCTCATTCGTGCCAAGATGAATACAAAGAGAGGCCGAAAGGGCCTATTTATCATAAGCATGAGGGAAAGAATCCCAAGCATCCAAAAACCTAACCCTAGAAGATGAACCGTCATAAAGTTTGCGGCCCCAAGGTGGTTAGTTGAACAGTCAACTTCCCGGGGTCATAACTTTTGCATACGATCTCCGTTTGGGGCGCTCGGTAGCCCGTTGGAAAGGTCTATCCGAGATTTACAACTTTCGACTGAGCCCAAATGTATGCCGTTGGCAACCATTTGGTCTCCCGAATCGCCAAAAAATGTCGTTTAGGGCCTCAAAACGGCTCCGGAAGTTCAGGACCCAAAAAACTGCTAAAAATAGTAATTTACCAAAATTGCCAGAAGACTGTTTTGAGCCAGTTGGAAGAGGTGGGCCGCCACCGATATCCACCTGGAAGAGGTGGGCCGCCACCGATATCCACCGATATCCAGTTGGAAGAGGTGGGCTTGTTTTTGTATGAAATATACAAATGTTTTAATATATTTGGATCACAAGTCGGCCGAATATGTTATTAAATATGCTTCCACCATATGTCACCTCTCATAATGATTTAGAGTTTTTTGAGTTCTTTTCTGTTTTCCTGGTTGTTATTTTTTAGGGTTTTCGAGTCCCTCGATTGGGCATATGCTATTTCCCAGGACTTGGTGGAATGTGAGTTTATGAAAGTTATGTTTTATGAAGGTATGCGGGTTTTTTGTGGTGGAAAATGAGGTTGTTGCTTTCAATGGTCCCAATTTTTTGTTTTGTTGCACGACGAAGGTCTCAAAATCCTACTGCTATAGAGCGCTTTTCTTCCTTGATTTTGTAATATCACTCTCCTCTTCTTATGTATACAATTTGTATTTCCATATTCTCAATTTATCTTATCATAAATTTATCATCATCTATGATATATCTAGACTGGTTGGTTCATTATGGTATTCCAGGTGATGACATTCTTGATAATTTATGGTGCCTTAGTAGAAAATGCAATTGCATACATTGGAAAGAAGGGGAACCCTTGCACTGGTTGGGTTGCAAGCTATGACCAACTGGGAAAATTCTGTTATCATGGTGCTAGCGCTGACACTTTTTTTTCAAGAGAAAAAAACAATAACTTGATATTCAATGGAATCAAAGTTATTCTTACAAAAAACATTAAAATATATCCAACAAAATCAAAACTGATTGATCATGACAAACCACTACAAAATATGCCAAAAGCTTATCAAAACCACCTAACAGACGAAGGGATGTCCATAAAATACCATACATCATATACTAAGCCTACACAACATACATTAGACCATAGTCTATGCAAACAACACCAGGCCTAAAAAAGGATGAATATATAGCCCAAGCTAATACAACAAGCTAAATATACTGCACTGCGAAAAATAAACAACATCAACATGCCAAAACGATAAGAGAGGTTGTAACACTAATAGAACCTGTAGCACCCTCTATCCACTGGCATGCTATACACAATCTTTTCATAAAAAAGAGAGACATTCCTCTGCACCCAAAGCTCTTTTGGAAAGATGATCTGCAAGGATATTGCTTTCCTTGTAAATATGTGAAAAGGAAATGGAGGGAATTATGGAAATGAGGTCTTGAATCCTTTTACATCACTGATCCAACACTGCCACCTGCAATGTGCCAATATCCTTAGCCCAATCAATTACAATTTTTGAGTCTCCAAACATATGAACATGAGTTAAATTCTAAGAATGCACAAATTGTAAAAGGTCCCAAAGAGCTATGAGCTATGGCCGGGTATAAATACCCAAACTAGGCCCCATCCAAAGTAAATAAAATGTATGTGCAGAGACTCTCAATACCATACCACATCCACAACAATTGTTTGCAACAACACCATAAAAAAAACTAGTAGCACAGTCTCTAAGGAAAACAAATATAGGAGCTTGTTTGGGAGGTTTCATGACCCGAGGCTTGAAATAATCCTTATAAAGACCAAGTATTTCAATACTTGTAATTTGAATTTGTGCTTGTAATCTGAATATATACAGGAGAATATTCAAATATACAAAGGTTCCTTGTCCTCCAAATGCCCCAACAAACCAAAGAAGGCAACTCATTGTGGAGAGGGTTATGCTAATACTTTGTTTGCATCAATTTTTGGAATTCTTATGTTTATGCTTTTCACTATAATGTCTATAAGTTCTCAATGACATTTTACTTTGTAGATTAAAATGATTCTACATCAAATTCATGAAAGTAAAATAAGTAATATTGTATCTCTACCTCTTCATTTTTAAATCCATTTTATTGAAACACTTGTCAATCTTTACATTTTATTATGTTAGTGACTCAACTTTCATTCAAAATTCTTAATACCACATAAAATAAATGGTGATACTTTTATATGCAAACGTTATTAATTACCTAAATTTATTTTCATTTATAAAAACAAAATTACAATTTAGGGAAAAAATCCTATGCATTTGCAGTCATAAGCAACAATTAAAAATTAAAATGATTTGTTTCGTTTTTATACAGTGCACTTCAAGTCCCAATTATCTTTATGTTGGTTGTTTTGAGGGGGTTTTAATTTAAAACAATGATGGACATTGGGTCCATTCTTGTAAGTGGGATGCCCATATGTCATACATCAAAGGTGGTCGATAATAAAGTTGTCCAACAATTGAAGATCTCACACCACTCTGGAATATGGGTGTTACGCACAATTTGTTTATTATTAATTTAATGTACCATGCACATGGTAAGTAAAAATTGGTTTATTATTAAATTAATATTTTAACTGGATAACATTTATATATTATATTAATAAATATAAAAATCCTTATATATTGTTTATATGGTAATTTGTAAGTTAGGTTGATGAGCTAAATGAGTTTATTTAAATTATTAATTTAACATACAAAATTTATGTAGCGTATTAATATAGGATAAAAAAATCTATATATTGCTCATATTGTAATCCACATCCACATTATTAATTATTGGTTGAGTTTTTTTGAAACCATAACCATGAATTTAGAGGTTAAGGCTTGTTAGACCATGCACTTCTTTTTTTCCACTGAACTTTGACCATGAATATATTCAAACTTCCCCAACAAAATATTTGCAGTTCAAATAGCAATAACTCAGGACTCACTACAATTTTGTGATAAAGGATGTGGGTCTGTGTCGATATAGATTCTATTACCTACATTATTTGGTTTTATTATTATGTGTTTTTCAATCACGGTCTTCTTCATGAGTCATTTTACTCCTTTATTTTCTTCAAGAGTGATATACTTATTGTTAACTAAGGGCACTTTGTATTCATTGATAGTTAATATCACTTTGCAGATTGTGGTGGAGGATCATGCTTTGTGTCACTTAAACAATGATAGTTTACTTATCATTTTATAATCAACTCAATATTTCATACAAATTAAATAGATGCATACCACTATAAAATATTAAAATATATATATATATATATATATATATATATATATATATTCTAATTAATAAATGAAAAATATTTTTTTATATATATATTCACAATCATTAATCAAAAAATATATATATACACACAATTATTTATATATATATAGAATGGCCACATATTCATACTATGAATGTATGCATAATAAAGTACCATGTTTGGAAAACATCAAACAAGTACAAGGTTTGGAAAACACCTACCATTGTTAATGATTATAAATAAGGTTGTAAGGTGGTGTTTCATAGGAAACTTAGGAAAATTGTTTACTCAATAATCATTGGTATATTGATTTAATTGTTATAAAAGTAATAATCATTGGTATATTGATGTAATTGTTATAAAAGTAATAATCATTGGTATATTGATGTAATTGTTATAAAAGTGATTGATATATGGGTTTGTTGACGTTATTTAGAAATGATTTTGATATTGATGATATTTTGATATATTGAATTTACAATATATTTATTAGGGGTTTTTTATGTCTTTGTAAGCAATTTTGATGTATTTACAAATCATGAAGTTAAATATCAAAATATCTTTTGGATGAGTTAAAGAAGACCAAAAGTTAAGAAATGAACAAAAATATATCGTCTTAATAAGGCTTTCATTTTTCTCATATAACTCAACGTTATATAACATGCACACTTGGCCATAACTTCATGTGACTATTAGGATCTGTGCAACTTAGGGTTTTGGTAGTATGATGAATTGTTGTTTCAGCCTTTTGTTATGGTTTTTTTTTAATGACCCATTTAAATTCATCAATGTATTGCGTTTATATATGAATGGTTCATTGAATCTAGATGATTGGTTGGATTGAATATTGACACTAACACAAAACCATCTAAATTTGAGTTATTCATCTCGAGGATGCAATGGTCATAGATGCATCATATATCAAGTTCACATAAATAATCCATGTATCAAATATTAAAATTCAAAATATGCAAACTTGGATGTAATTGTACATAATTTCTTGTACTTTGTATCCTTGTTATACAAGTACATGTATAGAACTTCACGTGATCCTTCTTCCACTTGTATTAAGGCTACCATTCCTTATTGTATTTTCTTGCATGGCATTGTGAAAGTGTGTGTGTGTGTGTCTAAACATGACATTTTTGCTATATAATTCAATGGTCCATGTCGTGCAAGCCCACATGGATCATGCCTTCTAGACCCATAAGGCCATTGATAAATTCCCGCAATGCATAAAGGAGTTACAACTTACAAGAATTTGAAGTCCAAAACAAGTGAACAAATAACCTTGAGCATATAATGACTTAGAGGTTTAATTGTTTGACATGGAGACATACAATATTTTCCATGGGCAAAGGATGTACCAATGTCGAATTTTTGACATAATACAATATTTAATGTACATGTCATATGCATTTTAAGATTAATGGGCAAAGAAGAACATCTTGAACATTATGTTCCCTATAAATATGATGGAAAGAGACTTCTACAAAAGAAGCAAGAACCTTATAATTAGTGTTCTTATACAAAAGCTTCAAAGAAATATTCTCAGGTGATCTTTTCAAGTTAAGCTAGTTAATCACTAAGAACAAATCCCCAAAAATCTTGATCTATCTTGGTTTTAGGAAAGACAGGGATCATTTTGCACCCCAAAAATCTTGATCTATCTTAGTTTTAGGAAAGACCGGGATCATTTTGCAAACGGTGGAGAAAGATCCCAGATAGGATGGTCTTTATGTGATGAGAAATTTAGTGCTCTGTGTAGAAGAGTATGTAACTTAAAGCACACATGGTGTGATCCTATAATTTCTTCTGTAATGAATTATTGAGTTTGGTAGATAAGTAACTAAATCTCTTTATGATGCCTTTATGGCAGTTAAACCCACCCTCAAAGATGACAAGGATTTCACTTTTTGGAAAGTTGTGTGCAACTTCTACGGTGGCTTTGTGCCATCCATGTGATGACACTAGTGGCAACCTCATTGTTTAACAAAATGCAACATGGTTTTGGCGGTTGAGGTTACATTACCAAGCTTAAGTGTTATAGTTTAACCATGTTGCAAGATTTTAAAATTGCTCCAAAAGGACATCCATTTATATATTTTGAATATAAATCTCTACCCACAGCAAACGAAATGACATTAAAAAGAATTCAAATGGCATACCCACTTACATATGTCAAATCCAAAACTTCGAACTCCAAATCAAAGATTATTGATGAAATTCACATTTTTTATATATATTTGTCAAAAATTAAATTGATCTTAAAAAACGATGAAAAATCAAATAACTTAGTAAAAAGGTTGAGTGGAAAAAAAAAATATCTATAATCAATTTAATGAAGAACCAAGGTGAATGGTAAAAAGAGAGGAAAAAGAAATACAATATCTATAACTAATTTAAATTTAAATTTAATCAAGAACAAAGGTGCAAAGGTGTATTGTAAAATTAATAAATTTTAAAAGTTAAATAATTCAAGCAAAGTATGAAGATGAAATTTTCATTAAATTTAATAGATACAGATAAGTAGATTTAAACTTAAGTAAAAGTTAAATATTTGTGGCAATTCACACAAAATAAGAATATAAAATTTACATCTCATAGATACAGAAAACAAGGTCGAAACTTAAGTTGACATAGTAAAATCAAATCCTTACAATACTCTACATCAATCAAAGAAAAAAAAAACAATTAATTAGGAACCTAAATGTAGATGTATAATTAGTGACATGTCTCGACCTTTATTGCTAAATGAAACCCTATGAAGATCACAACTATTTATTAGAACTCAGTTGTAACTTAAAACAAACACACAAGAAGATGCTTGCAACGAAAACAATAGTCTTTCAAAGGCTCTAAACAAATGATTAAATCTACGATGAAGACTAAATTTGATCCAAGACAACAAAATAGATCCCCTAAACAAGGGAAACACACACTCACGCATTCTCCATGCTATAACAAGCCTTTTGGTGCTTAATAAAATAAATTAACCATCTTGATCACTCAATCAAGAGGATTTGAAGACTCACACTTTCATTTACAAAGCCTTGATGTTTTACAAACTAAAACAATCAATGCAATATAGGAGATGTGATAGGTTATGAGATAATATTCTCATTACCTCTTTTGTATCTTTGTTTAGACTGTGTCCATGAGAATAAATTATGTATGTAATTTCCGTATAAGTTCATTAGTGATATCTCTAATCGACGTGCAGATTGTAGCATATTTAATCAACATAAACTCTATCTTATCTTATTACCCCGCAAACCATATATAACGTAAATCCATTGGTGAAAGCACTTAGAGAAGAAAATCAACGCAAGGATTGCTTAGAAAATAAAATAAAAATGAAAGACTTCATGGAGAACAAAGAAACTAATTGTCGTTGATTGAACAAGTTCTCCCACCATACATTCATTGACAATCAACCCATCTAAACCTTGTTTTAATTAATCACGTATGTCCAAATTTATAGGAAACACATAACCTTCGCAAACCACTCCCTTATGATTCATAGAGTTGTTTTCTAGACAATCAAGGCAACTTGTAAACATGATAAGCATCCAACTTAACTGGATCATACAAGATATATTGTTTATTACAATGAAGTCATTTAATACAATGGGGTTGATCCCCTTCTGTGTCATTAGCGAGGTAGTTCTTCTATTGTTACACCATTAAATTTATTATATAATTATCATTTAATTAACAACATTACTTAATCCTTATACTGTAACACCCCCTCTTAAGGATTATAGTACAATTAAAAACATCACTGAAGAATATTCTTCAAATGCTTCTCCTTGACAAATAGTTGGACCAATAAGACTCCTTCAAGTTGCTTCCTATTCCTCTAAAAGGGTCTCCTAGATATGATCCATGTTTCCTAACATTGTTGGACACCATTAGCAGTTGCAATGTCTCATAACCCTCGTAAAGGGAAGATATTGAACCTCCAGATCCATAAGCATCTCAGACCATTGAACAACTATCTATCATAAACTACATCCCTCTCTGTCTGCAATGTGTGGGCCTCTCAAATCATGAAAGCATCATTTGTTTGAACATTGTCCTCTATTCCGATCATGCATAGTGGTAAAGGCTTCTATGCTATATCAACAAATCACTGATACAATGTTGAACATCAAATATCCCTATGGAAATATCTCCACCTGCCAAGTCATTGAGGTACTCAACCATAATGCTGACCTAGTTCTCTTAGAGAATACTCTAAATACGATGCTTATCCATGCCAATCTTACACCTACAAAAATAAATACTGAAAATAACAATAAAAAATAAATCTTTATTATGATGTCAAAGATGCCCCTGAATATAATAACATCACTTATGCTCCACCACTCTAATTTTAACATAATATCTATTGAAAATGAGCATGGAAAGCTTGATTCTTTCTCACACATTTAAATTAATTTTTGTTTGGTGGCTGCTCGAATCCCTTTTCTGCTGGAAATTAAATAGCTCTTCACATATTACAAGCAACATGCGACTCGTTATCAATTGATTCGACAACTCCTCACATTGTCATGTCCTTTCTCTTTGCACAATAATGACGACTCTAAGCAGTGATCGCTTCAAACTTTAATGACGTGCTTTAGCTTTGTCTCTCTATACTAACATGACTACCCTTACGATTTGATAATACTTCAATGTCCTTTGACATAAATGACTAACATAAATTATGTCTATTATTAAACAAAATGCAAGATCTTTCACCTCTCATACAAAGTTTTCTTGACAATCTAAACAACTTACAAACGTGATAAACCTCTCATACAAAGTTTTCTTGACAATCTAAACAACTTACAAACATGATAAACACAACTTACAAACATGATAAACATTTGACTTCATAGACAATAAATCATTTATTACAATCAACTCATTTGATATATACATATGATCCCTTCAATTACAAGATCTCCCTCGTACTGAACTGTAGAGCGCCTCTCGACACAATAACATTACTTGAACTTTGTAATCTAATCCCAAAACGATTTCCTTTGCATTTCCTTTTCCCTCGAGGATATGCTAGTTTTACTTTTGAAAACATAAATGTTACACAGCAAAAACACCGAGAGGCTCAAAGAGGATGCAACTCCCTCCCCCGCTCTCTCGCTTATAGAATCGTTTGATATTTTCGCACGATCTTAGAACGGTCGGATTTCATCTCAGCTTACGGAGGCCCGAAACGATACACAAGACGCGTGCACTCACTCTCATCTTCCAGATGGCGAAGGTCACACAAGAGGCACCAGGTGGCAATTGCCAACTTGAAAATGAATCCCCAACCCGCTCTCTGCAAACACAAAGAGCCGAACCCATTTCGGAATTCTGTAAAAAACTTGCAACAAATCCTTCATTCTTGTACGTTTGGAAGCGAGTGCCATAGGTAAACGAAAAGGCATTGACAGTTTCTAGTTAAGTACGCCATGGAAGAGAGCAAGAAATCTCTGCATGACCGGAAAACTCTCGCCAACTTCGAAATTGCATTAGTTGTTGCAAGGAAGGAGGAGAAAGAGGAGGCCGAAAAACACCCACAAGAAGATGCAGTGGAACGCTTGATGAGCGAGCTCGAGAAGAGAGGCCTTGTCCTGGATATGGTTCATGGCATTGCAGATAAGACCTTCATTAAGGTTTGAAATATATATATATATATATAGAGAGAGAGAGAATGCCATTTTCTTTTCATATTACTTTGGAATTTGGATTGAAGGGCATGTTTCGTTCTCATTGAGAGTTTTGTTGGTGGGAGTGTTTCAGGTTGCAGCATCCGTGGAGGTTCTTGGCCGGGCTGCTGAACGTCTTAAGATTAAAAAACCCACTTATATTGGTTAGTTAGTTTCCCTTCCCTAAAATAATGAATAAATAGCCCATCAGAAAGTATTCTATATCTTTCACCTACTTTGGTTTAAATGCTTGGATGCCACTGCGGGTATGCATTTCTTCAAAATTACCCAGAACTGTCAGTTGGCCTTGCTAGATGACATAGTTAATCATGAGGTAGAGCTCTCATGACATAGCAGAGTAACTGGCCGCATTAATGCATTAACACATTAAATACCTCTCTGCCAAGAGAGCTTACTTGATATACCTGCTTGATAGATGTATGGGCTAGTTAGTGATTGCTATTAATGATCATCCTGTACTTAGCCTTTTTTTGATTGTCAATCCATTTTTAAGAATTTACGGGCCCACGTTAGTTTTCCCTAATCACGAGTTTAGAGATCAGTAAGAAAATTTCTCCAATTTCTCATTGAGAGGTCTCTACTTTTTCAGAATGGATGTGCATTTGGCCTTGTCAGTTGACATAGTTCAGCATGAAGTATAACATAGCATAATTGCTGCCAACATTAATGCATTAATACAGGAGTATTTTCTCCCGGAGATTGAACCTCGGTCTCTGTCAAGAAAGCCCACTTGATTTACCTTCCTGATAACTACGTGGGTAGTAATTGCTGTTATTGGGTTTGCACTTGGCCTTGTCGGCATTCCATTTTTAAGAATTCAGGACCCCAAGGTTTTCTAATCATTGGTTTATAAATTAGTAAGAATTTTTTTCCAATATCTTATCGAGAGGTATCTATTTTCTCAAAATAACCAAGGCTTTGCGCATGGCCTTGTCATGTTGACACAGGTAATCATAACAGAGCACGGTAACTGGTCATATTAATGCATTAACCATCAGCATCTTCTACCGGAGATTGAACCCCGGTCTCTGTCAAGAATTCGCACTTGATTTACCTGCCTGATACCCACGTGGGCAGTAAAATGCTGTTCTCGATCATTTTGAAGATTTTATTGGTTGGCGTTCCACTTATCATGGGTTTAGAAATTAGTTACAAAATTTCTCCAATATCTCGTTGAGAGGTATCTACTTTCATCACCCAGGATTTGCACTTGGGCCTTGTCAGTTAACACTGGTAATCATGAGGTATCATAACATAGCACACTAACTGGCCACATTAATGTATTAACACAGCAGCATCTTCTGCCAGCGATTGAACCCCAGTTTCTGTCAAGAAAACCTTCTTGATTTACCTGCCAGATACGTACTTGATCATTTTTTTCTTGGCATTTTTTTGGTAGGCATTCCATTTTTAAGAATTAGTTTTTCTGATCATTGTTTTGAAAATTAGTAAGATAATTTTTCCAGTATGTTATTGAGGTGTATATATTTTCTCAAAATCACCCCGGCTTTACACCTCGTCTTGCCAGTTGACAAAGGTAACACATAACGCATCAGCATCTTCTCCCGTAGATTGAAGCCTGGTCTTTGTCAGGAATGCCCACTTGATTTACCTGCCTGACACCTACGTGGGTAGTAATTGTAGTTATTGATCATTTTGTCCTTTAACATTTTTTTGGTTGGCATTCTATTTTTAAGAGTTGAGGGGACTAAGATTTTCTACTCATGGGTTTAGAAATTAGTAAGAATTTTTTGCAATATCTCATTGAGAGGTATCTGTTTTTTCAAAATGACTGCGGATTTGCGCTTGGCCTTGTCTGTTGACACAGGTAATCATGGGCTATCATAACATATCACAATAACTAGCCACATTAATGCTTTAATGCAGCAGCTCCAAGAGATTGAACCCCGGCCTCTGTGAAGATTGCCATTGCCCAGTTGATTTACCTGCCTGATAGTATGATACCTACCCTCTCTGTGAAGAGTGCCACTTGATTTACCTGCCTGATACCTCTGTGGGTAGTAACTGCTGTTATTGATCATTTTGTACTTAGCAATTTTTCGGTTGTCATTCCATTTTCAAGAATTTAGGGTCTAAATTCTTCCTAATCATTGTTTTAGAAATTAGTTAAAAAAATTGTTAGAGTGCCCACTTGATTTACCGGCCTGATACCTCTGTGGGTAGTAACTGCTGTTATTGATCATTTTGTACTTAGCAATTTTTCGGTTGTCATTCCATTTTCAAGAATTTAGGGTCTAAATTCTTCCTAATCATTGTTTTAGAAATTAGTTAAAAAAATTGTTGAATACCTCGTTCAGTATGTCAGTTTCCATAGTTAATCATGATGTATCATAAGTAAGTATAACATAGCATAATACCTGGCCACGCCGCCACAGCAATGCATTAACACAGCAGCATCCTCTCCTGGAGATTGAACCCTGGTCTCTGTCCAGACAGCCCACTTGATTTACCTGCCTGGGTAGTTACTAGTAACTGCTGTTAATGATCATTTTGAAACTTAGCATTTTGGTGGTTTTGCGGACTCCTGGATTAAAGAGGCTGTCCGAGCAGATCAGAGATGCACGCACTACGCTTGTAGTCTAATACAATCGAGATACTTAATGGATTGTAGGATATCAAAGTTTTGATGACAAAAGGTTAAGATATGTATGACACAAGATAAACTTATGGGATGAGAAGAAAAATAAAGGAAACTCCTAAACAACATAAGCTAAACATGTTTTGGTTGGCATTCCAGTTTCAGGAATTTATTGGCCTAAATTTTTAAAATTTCTTTAATACCTCATTGAGAGGTATCTATTTCCTCAAAATCAACCAGGATTTTCAGTTGGCCTTGTCCGTGGACATAGTTAATCGTGGGTTATCATAGCATAGCACAATAACTAGCAACATTAATGCATCTCTACAGGAGCATCTTCCGATGGAATCTATCTTCCTGATACTTATATGTCTTCGTTAGTAACTGCTGTTAATGATCATTTGGTACTTGGCATTTTTTTTTCACTTGGCATTCCATTTTCAAGAAATTTGGGGCCTAGATTTTTCCTCACCATGGTTTTAGAAATTACTAAGAAAAGTTTTTCAATATCTCATTGGAAGTGGGCAGTGGCTAATAATTAGAAATTTATGCAATGCACTTAAATATGTTTTAATGGGATTGGGGTAAGGAAATTGTAAATTTTTAAGTATATTAGGCGATGATGAGAATGGTATGCTGGGTTTTATTGGCTTTCTTGATGTTCTGATTTGAATTGGAACTGTTTATGATCCAGGTATGGATATCCAGTTTGATTGGAAGTATAGAGATGCATTTGTGAGGCAACCAGATAGTTCCCTGTTCAGCTGGTCCGAACGTTATCAATGTTTGAACCATTTGATCTATGGAGTGGTGGGTTAAACTGATATTTTAGCTTTCTTATTTTGGGATCATTTTAAAGGTTAGATTGGATTTGGTATGATTGGTTTTGGGTGATCTAAGGATTTCAATTCTAGATTGTGTTCCACTGACGTTGCTTTACTTATCAGGGAAGCTGGCTTTGACATAAGTCCTAGATTCATCAGCATTGTTCTGAAATTTTTATCAATTCTAATGGCTTGCACCCATATTCTCTAAAAAGTAAAGAAGTTACATGAAAATAGAGCGATAATGAGTTGCACACCGAATGAAGTCTGACCTGCATTGCAGGAGATTACAGACACCGTTACATAACCCCTTAAATGATAAATAATATTGCAATACATCACCCCTTTTCTTACAATTGAAAATAATAACTTTTTCTTCTCTGGAACACTTGGCACATGCAGGTTAATGAGACAGGATCACCTATAAAGTTAATTTATGTGGAAGATTGTCGAGAAATTGAGTGGAAATCTGATGAGCCGTTGATTGTAAGGCTGAAAACTGAAGGAATTGTCAAAGAAGTTTTTCCTTTACATGGTATATGACTTGTAAACAGCTTATCTGCAATTTTCAATTGATTATCAGGTGCATGTTTTAAATGACAGTATTCTATTTTCTGTTTTAGATGAAAAGCATAAGAAGGAGCTTTTGCAGAAGTGGGCTTACAAGTGGTTGGATTTCAGTTCACAGCCAATAGATTCAATATACTCGTACTTTGGGGCCCAGGTAAGGCCTTCATTGATATTATTTATTTTAGGATTGATATTATTTTGTTATGTTGAAGCTGAGATCTTATCAGTTTGGGGCATTTGTTTAGTCAATTGAATTTGGAGTAACTATTCTAGTTTGGTTATTGGATCCAGTAACTATGATACATTGGCTATTAATCAACTTTTTTTCCTTTGAAAAAGTGGATAGGCTTAGCTCTATGTGAAAATGTGGTGGAACATGGTTCAACAAATGGTTATTAGTTCATCTCTAATGGAGTTGCAAATATGCCTTGATATCCAAGGTTGAATGTTGGGTTAGGACACATCGTAACACCAAAGTGTAATCTTCTTCTCTCTTAACTGTTGGAGTTATTTCGAAAGTGTTTACACTTTACACCATGCTAGGGAGTTCTTCATGTGATGTGAAGTTCATAGTGTGTCGACTCCTCTACCCTTGATAGTTGACATACACATTGGATATAGCTTACTTATGAATTGATATACTTTGACTTGATGTTGGAGACATATCTAGCATGGTGCCATTCTTATTGAACCTCACATGGAGAGCTTGGTTGCTTGCCTTCCTTTGGGAGTAGGACCTACTTGAAGGAGTGTTGGGCATTTAGGAGGAGGGTGTTGAGCCCTAGGTAGCATCGAGACACTAGGTTGTTTACATGGAGGGTTGTGCTTGACTTGAGGATGCTTGGGTTGAGGAGTGTTCATTGAGGTGTGGTGGACTTAGAGGAGCACATGGCTTAGGATGTAGAGTTAGGGCATTGGAGATCTTTGGAGGAGCATTGGACCCTTATTGTGGAGTGTTCACATTGAGACCTTTGCTTGATGGATGTGCATACCTTGGAGTTCGACATGTGTTAGAGTTTGAACGCTTCACATGTGAACCTATCAAGCGTTTGTTTAAGTTGCTTGTTTTTGGACCTTGTCCATGATATTATTGTTGGCCTCTTTCACCTTTCAGATATATATAAAAGGAGGAGAGATCCTTTTCATATTCATATCATCACATCATCACATCATCATCATTAGAGATGTGAGAGCTATGGTGAACTTGTCTCTTTGATGAAAACTAGACATTAGGACTAAGGTTTGCCTTTAAGAAGACAAGCGAAGCTAGGGTTTGGAAGAAACCCTAGAGGAGCAAAGGGTTTGTTCTTGTGGTTCTTGTGAAAGAAGAAGACTAGGGTATTGTGGCATTTATAAACCCTAGTACTTGATGTGGAGAAGACACAGGGAGACTCTTGTTTCTCTTGTACATCTGTGTGATGTAAGTTTAGGTGCCAAAGAGGACTTGTTGGTGTGTATATTTGCTAGTTGTGGATTTTGGTGGAGCAACTATGCTTGTTTGGGAGTGATTCCTAGCTAGGAGAATTGGTGACTAGGGTTTGCTATTTATGGTGGATGTTCTAGCTAGGTTTTGGAGAGCATGACTTGTACCAGTTTGTATTAAGCTGTTGGTAAGTACTTGTAACTTCATCTGATATATATATGAATAACACTTTGCTGTCCAAACTTTTTGTACTTGCAGATCTAATTTTCAACTATAGTTTCTATAGCTGGTTATGCAAGCTGATTTTACATAACACTGAGCAGATTTTATATGTTTTCTCTTTAAATACAATTGTTCAGTGATAAGTTTCTTGGGCTACTTTGTGTATTTGGTTGGACAGAAGTGAAATATATTTTGCTGTAATTTATATACTGCTGTAATACATACTTGTTTATCTATGGTTGTTACCCCTAGAGCACATCACCATGGTGGGATTGTTTCTGATGGTTCATTATTGTTATACCATGGTTAGATGATGTGCACTGTCTTCCTAGTTAGCATCATCATGCCTTGTGTGGAGGCTTGCATCTAGCACATGTGGTATATGAGGTGTATTTGAGGGTCTTGCATAGCATTGCTCACACATTTGATTGACCTTTAGCACATTTATGGAGAGGGATACTCATCAACTTGGGGTTTTCCTAAAGTATTATTGGTTAATTATTGCTCCAGGATGTGGTGATTTAATTATTGGCATATTCACTATGGTTCATGCTTATTAGTTATTATCATGTAGTATTTCTCTCTGGCACATATTTTTATGGTGGTGATCTAGCATATTTAGGATGTGGTGATTTAATTATTGGCATATTCACTATGGTTCATGCTTATTAGTTATTATCATGTAGTATTTCTCTCTGGCACATATTTTTATGGTGGTGATCTAGCATATTTCTCCTGATGGTGTGAACTCCCTTGAGGATATTGATTATTTGGTGGTGAGGTGGCATCATTTGGGTGGTTGGTTGCTCGAGGGAGTGGATTTCCCCCTTTATTTGGCATCTTTGGCACATATTTGGAGGCATGTAGACCTTTGGCATAGTTTCCTAGGCCACTCCACATGAGTACCTTTGGTTTGGATAGTTGTTTACAGTATATGCACATGAATCTAGGTGTTGGCACCTTTATGGAGGATGCCTAACCATCTTGCACGTCTTCTTAGGAAGAGTTGAGGAGTTATGGTGTTGGTATATGGCCCTCTAATCACTTTGGCACACTTCTCATGGGCCCACTCTATTTGGGGTTTATTATATTATTTTTTGAGGGGAGGTTACAGCTACTCTTGCAAATTCTCAAGGGTGCATTTATCCTTTCGATAATTTTACATTATTTGGTAGTTGTGGCATGTTGTCTGCTCCACTCCTATTTGAGCATTCTGTTATATGGACCATTCGCACATTCTCTTAGGGTGTATCATTGCTGGTTTTATTTCGAGGATTTGTGGAGGTTATGGACCCCACTACCTTGGCACATGTTCCTAGGTCAGTCCTCTCCTTGTGTACATGTTTTGAGGTGTGGCCTAGGTTGCTCCTCTCCTTGTGCACATGTTTTGAGGTGTGGCATCTTCATGCACGTTCTTCTAGGGTGACCACTTCTTGTATGGAGTATTTTATATTACCTTGACATGGTCAAAGTGGTCCCATAATCATCATTGGCACACTTCTCAAGGGTATACCTACTCTTGGGGTGTATTATATTATTTGGTGGACCTCCTTTTGCACACATTTCTAGGGCACACTTCCTCAAGGGGTATTTTATAATTATACGGCCTAGTCAAAGTGACCCAAGGACTCTTTCTTCCACACATTAAGGGTACACCTCTTCAATGATTACTTTATTATTATTGTACATGTTTTTTGACCTATGGAGCACCTTCATATTTTATTATTGTTTCACATGTGGAGGTGAAAGGTCGTTATGTTGACTTGTCCTAGCACTAAACCATAGCTATTTTTGCTATCTTTAGTATTGGTTTATCATCATTCTAGAGGAGTGCACCCTTGGAGGATTATTTTATTATTATTCTAGAGGCTCTTTGGAGGGTGCACCACCATTGGAGGATTCATCTAATCATTTGATGGATAGTTTGATATGGTCAAGCCCCCAAGACTAAGGAGGTCGTTCTGCACTAGAAGAGGACACCCCCACTATCCAATCCATTTATTTAATATTTTAATGCACTAGGTTTTTTGACTTGTCATGAAATAGTTGGAAAAAAATGTTTATTTTCTTCCTCGTAAAAAAACATATTTATATTTCTAGTAAGAAAAATAAATACAATCCTCAATCCGTCATTGTTTTACAGTCCTTAAATGATTGATTTGTAAAAAAATCTCAAAAAAGAATCCCCAAGATTCATCCACAAAAACATATTTACCATTTTCATTGAGAGGTCATAGTTTACACTTCTGGATAGATTGATTTATAAAAAAAAACTACTTCTCAAAATTTTTCCACAAATCAAGCAGTGCTATCTAATTTTGACTGTCACCAGAGAGATAATGATGTAAAAGATATATACAATGCTAAAGTTAAAAAAGAGATGGAAAGCTTCGGGATGAAACCACATTCCCATCCATGAATTCATCCTCATACACCCGTGATTGTATCCCAGAAAGACTTGATTTTGAAAGATCGTCTGCTGCAGAATTCAATTGTCTATAAATATTAAATATGCTTGAAGGAGATCTAGCAAATAAAGATGTTGCATCTCTGGAGTGCATAGCCGAGTTGAGGATAATTGGATTATGAGCTGGTATGATCCTCAACATCAACATGCTGTTGATAACCAATTCAGAATCTCCGAAGACTTGTACAGAACTAATGACGTTTTCTTGGACCGATTGCATGAGTAACAAAAGTGCAGAAAATTCTCCATAATTATTGGTTCCAATCCCTAAGAAGCACTTTCCCTCAAATTAATGCGAAGCTGAAAGATGCAATATATATCCTGCTCCATATTTTTGCGCTTGATTCTGACTAGAGCCATCAAAATATCCCCATGGATAAGAAGCATCTATCTGTGGAGGATTAACGACCTTTTGTTTAGGCAGTGTTGGCACAGGATTAATGACCTTTTGTTTAGGCAGTTTTGGCATAGCTTGTAAGTAAGGAAGTAATGCCAAGGCTTGCGAAGCAACCTGGAAACTAGGTGAGAGATTTCCATTAAATATCCCATCATTTCGTGCAATCCATATCCTCCAGAGTACTAAAAAGGGAACCACCTTATACTGTTTGAGATCACGCCTTTGGAACCATTCAAGAACGTCATCCAATATCTTTTGTTTTGACAATAGCTTGTGAAGTTTGAGCGCTAGCTCAATGTTGTTCCATACTTGGATAGCGAATTGACATTCCCGAAACAAGTGTTCACAGGTCTCCATACTTAACTGACAAAGAACACATCTGCTAGGGCCCTCAATTTGCTTCTTTTGGAGACAATCTCACGTTGGGAGTATATTGTTCCACACTACCCAGATCAGGCAGATGCTTTTGGGAGGAGCTCCCACTTCCCATAGCTTTTCCCACCACCAAACATACAAGAGAACATTTGCATCCTGCATGGCTTCATAGCCTTTGGATACTTCCTACTCTGTACCATCTCCCTTCCATGATCAAGCTAAATCATCTCGACATGCATGGAGTCTAATGTGGGCAATGCGTACTTCTTTTGTATATCTATTCCAACAACAAGAGTGATCCTCATTTAAATCTAAGATTGAAGCTGGGATCCAACCTTGTTTCCAAGTGGACGTGGATCCCACATGCCCAGCCTTATTCAAAGTGCAGATCCCTGGAGCTTGCAGGTTAGTTATTAAATCAGAGGCAAAAGATGTCTTGAATGCAACCAAGAATGGCATTAACTCCGACGCGAACATGAGATCCTTGATCAACTTTCCAAGCCAAGTGCTTACCGTTGATCGGCAAAGGATAAATCAAAGCCTTCCAATGATTCGATGAGTAGGTAGATTCCTTACAAGGCTTTCTAATCCACTCCAACAAACTCCCAGGCGCTATGTATTTAGTAGTTGAGATGCGACCCCAACGGCTCTTTTGTAATAAGAACCCACAGAGGAAGCTTGTCATATCAATCTCCTACATTCTTTTTATTCTTCAAATCAAGAGATATTATGAACCTCTTCATTCTAAGATCGTCGTCCACAACATCCCATGCCACGAGAAATTCTCTAAACATCATAATATGCTCTACAATTGTATCTTCATATTCATGAAATATTGGGATGGACTTTACCCAACCACATTTATTTGACTGGTTTGGATACCTCGAAATATTTGAGAAATCCAATGGAGCATACTTATTACGCTCCGTGTTTCATCAAAGGACGCCATATCATCTTCTTATTAATAGTTGAGGTTTTCCATTTTGAATTGCACTTCTTTGATTTGTTTTTATCAACAAAGTCGCCAAATAGGACTTGCAAGGTTAGCCCTCAACAATAATCCTATCAAAGTACAAAGAAAAACTTACCACTTGGACTCGTTCTTGTAGAGTACTGTTGTTGCAGCAACACCCCCCCCAATTTTTTGTACATATTGGGGCCCTGTCACGTCCCCATTTTGACCCCCTTTGTATCAAATTGTAAATGATGTAAATACTGATATTTAATCATGGTGAGGAGCTCAAGGCCAAGGCCCCACAATTGATTTAGCGTTTATGTATCGGCAATTAAACTAGATGCCTATGGTTCTTGTGCGAGATGGGCACAATGTATATAAGACATCATGTAATTACGAATTTTTAATGAAAAACCCACAACCGGCTATGCAATGCAACAAAAGAGATGGGGCATGGTTCTACAAGGAATAGGGAGGGAAATTATTCAAACCCTTGAGCCAATGGTATTAATCCATGTGTCGATGGGGAAACCCATAAACCACCAACTACCCATTTTGTCTCATGTACCCAATCATTTAATTCTTCCAAGAAATTGGTTAAGGCAGTTAATGCCTTGGAAATGAAGAAGTATGGGCAAGCCATTTTCGTGCATGGGCAAGCCATCAACCTGGAAATTCGTGTTTTTGCTTGTGGGGCAAGAAAACACCCACGAAATGGTGCCCAAAGCGATGGGGAATGGGCAGTCTTCATTCATTCACGCAGTTGGAGTTAACTGGGTCTTTTCCACATACGTTTTTCATCAAAATCCTGCATTTTTCCATGCCTGGGAGTCGTTTTTGCCTGGTATAACAGTTGGGAGAGGAAGGCCACGAATTGGGGACTAGGAGGGAGGTCGTTTTTGCTTCGAATTGACCCTGGACGTTTTACTAAAAACGGATTTGGCTTCCTGGGTTGTTCCCCAACTTCCCATTTTCGTTTTTGTGGGTTCCCACGTTTTGCTGAGCTAGCTGAAACCCCATCTCATGCATCTACCTGTAAAAACGTTTTATCCTGCTCCCATGATTGTGTTCTGCTGTGGTGTGCATTCTCATTTTTGGTTTGAACCTGTGAATTGAAGTTTTGGAGTGGTAGTGGACAGAAGTAGCTTGATAAACCTAGTGGGGGAGACAACCTCTCAAGAAGATCAAGAGGGCTTTGGTTACTCTTCTATGCATACCCTGAGAGCACTATATAGGGAAGGTATGGCTTGAGGGACTGTATAGCAGAGAAAAGAATACTTCCTTGTGCTGGGTGTGTAGGTATTGTGGGTGCCAAGCTAGATAGATCTTGCAAGGTTATCCCTGGCTCTGTGCTGGAGCTCACTAGCTTAGCAAATCTTCCTTTCCATCTCCTAGCAGCCTGATAAACCCAATTGTAGATTGGCTTGGCTCATTTTTGTGTATGCTTGGCTATGTGTGAGTCTGTTGTTCCCTGGTTCCTTGTAGAGATCATGCCCAGCTCGGGGGTGGCAGTGGTGCTGAGAGATTGAGGAGCACACTGGCCTACGGTTGGGTGGAACGTTGCAGTTGCATAGCCAGTTGCGTGGGACTACTTCTGTATAAGATAAGTATTCTCTTGTGTGTTAAATTGGCAATTATCATTGGATGGATACTAGAATGAATGATGGATGTGCTATTGAATTTACTCCCGCTGAGCTTTTACAAGTTTATGCATGTCCATATGATCTTTTATAATTCTGCAAAGGTCTTTATTTGGCTGTCACAGAAATCTTGAGTGTATGATTAGATATCAATAACATTTACTTAATTTCTGTTGTGTTTCTATTGCATGCCCTTATACATGTATTTGTATCAATGAGTTTAATTTAATGGATATGGGGCTAATTGCCCGGCATAACGTCACGATCCTCTCCACCTAGCTGGTAGGATGGGAGGGGACGTGACAGGCCCCTCCTTTCATTTTGTAGAAAGACTACCTTAATGAGTCATTCTCAGCTTTTGCCTTTGTTTTTTAACAAAAAAAAAAAAAAAAAAAAAAAAATCTTGCCATGAGAAACTCCAAGTCTGCCAGAAGATTTTGTTTCTCAAACAGAAAAAAACCTTTCATGAAGTCTTCCTCGAATTCGCGCAACGATGTGCTAAAACCCCGCAGTGGCGAAAGCCTTTCGCTTAAACTCCCGCAAAAGGGACTTAGAAACTTTTGTTGAATAAGCGGCAGAAGTTCTCGGGCTATCCTCCCGAAACGGCGGAAACAACTCGCCTAAGCTTGCCGAAAAGAACTTATCTTTTGAAAAAGAACTTTGCGGAACGAGCCAAGGAAGCTCCGCGGAAGCTTTCAGCCTTTTCTCCCGAAACCGCGGAAGCTCTCGGGCTACCCTTCCGAAACCACGGAAGCTCTCGGGCTACCCTTCCGAAACGGCGGAAGCCAAACACATAAACCGCTCGGAAGAGGCCATCGAAATAATTATGGGAAAATGTGCGGAAGAATTCAAGATTTGCTCCCGAAACGGCGGGAACCATTCGTCTAAACCGCCCGAAAAGACTTAAGAGAATCTTCGTTAAGCAATTGCGGAAACTTCTGGTGAATCTCTCCCGAAACGGCGAAAGAATTTTAGGAAGCCGCCCGCACTTGCGGAAGCCGTTCGCATAAGCTTTCCGAAACAAACTCAGAAATTTTCTTTGAAAATCGCGGAAACCTTTTGGGTTTTTTCCCGCAGTTGCGGAAACCGTCGCAAAACCTTGCCGAAACGCCGAAACACATTTTGCGGAACCTTGGCTTTTCCTACCCGAAACAGAGGAGGCTAAAGACAAAAGCCTTCCGCGATTCTCACGAGCGCGGCCATTACTTAAACATTTTATCGAATTCGCGAGAACCTTTTTGCGGAAGCGTTGGCGGAAGTCTTCCGAAACTGCGGAGGCCACTCACGAAAGCTTTCCGCAGTTTCGGGAGCCTTCACGTTTTCATTCCGAAGAAGCCGCCAAAAGAACTTAATCGCGTCGCGAAAGCCTCTTGCGGAAGCAATTCACCACTCTATCCCGAAACAGCGGAAGCTTCCGCGATATCCTCCCGAATGAGTTAAAACTTTGCGGAATGTTGTCTCTTCCGCGTCGCCGAGGCCTTTTGCAGGAGCCGTTCGCCTTCGTGCCCCGAAACGGCGGAAACTTTCCTTGTATCCTTCCGCAACGGCGGATGCAATTCGCAAGTTGATCCCGCGAATAGCGGTCGCACGCGGATCGAAATTTTTGACGTGACCGCCGACGTACCGGTATTTAAACCTGCGACTAATTGCGCCACCCACCAAACTAAATGCTCGCACGTGCCTGTCCTATTTAAATAAGCGGTGGGGGCTCGAGCCAACATATCATTGTTTTTCGATTGGCAAACGACGTGGAACGCCGTGCAAATCGCTCCAGCTCATCTCGCTCATCCGCGTTCACGGCCACCTCGTTCAACGATCCTCACGGTGCCAGGTAGGATTTTAACCTTGAAATTTGCCCCTTCTACACTTCCAATTGCTTTTTGGTTGTCTTTTGTTTGAAAATGATGGGTGTTGGTGGGATTTTGACGGGCAAAACACCCGTCATGGGCTATGTTTTGCCCGTCACATACAGTTTGAATTGAGCTCTCGTCATATAAAACATGCACAGGATAGGACGTTTCTTTTGGGTAGAGACAGTTAGTGCAGACGGTTCGACTTGTTCTATTTTCCTCCCCGGGCTGCGTGCCTCGTTATGTAAAAAATGCCGAAGCCCCATGGACTTTTCATGTCCCCAGCCGTAAGCTAAAACGTAGCCCTGGGCTTTTATAAACCTCGGTCCCGGCGTAGCCGCTACCCATTTTAAACTCGAGAAGGGCGCCATCGCCCCTGATCAAACCAGCCGTAGGATGCCCCTTTCAATGTTATGGATAACAACGGCGTTGGGGCTAAAAAACCTCTTGTGTGTCAATGCAGGAGCTCCTCCCGGTCTCGTAGTTAAGCTTGTTACGTCACCCCGAAACCATGGCCGCCCGAGCCTTGTCGTCAGTCTTTCTCCGGCGCCATCACTCCCGCTCGAACTCAAACCTCCCCTAGAACACCTCGGCAGGTGCCGTAAAATGACAATGGCGTTCGAAGCCCTCGCCGGGTCGTAAATACGAAAGTGGCTTCCTATTTCGTCACAGGGTGATTTCACCCAGACTTCCCCGCCACTAGCCGTTTAAAAAGCACAATGACGAAAGTTACCCTCTTCCCAGGGCTAAACCGAAAGCCGGTTGCTTCCGCAACACGCCTACCGGTCCGAGAGCAAATTGTTTCCGCGACATACCTACCCCCTCAGGAGCATCTCAAAACTCATCTCTTCAAAAGATTCAAACGTTTCAATTTATGTTTCATATTGAAATAGTGTTTTTACTTCCTAAATATGCAGCCTCATTGCACTTATCTCATTGACATATTAAAACAATGGTGCTCTCTGTTAAAACCTCACAGTATGTTGCTCAATATCATGATGACTTGTATATGGGTGTTATCAGGGATAAGTCAAGATGCCGAAAGCCGGTAAGAAGAAGGCTAAAATGTCAGAAAAGAAACCGACGCCACTCAAAACTGAAACTTCACTCCAGGATACTAGGTGCACCACCGGTGTCCCTCCTGAAATCAGATGGGGTGACATCTACAGAATGATCCAGGACCAAGAGATCCCAGATATGTTGCTAGAGGAAGGGCCAATTTATCTCAACATCAGAGCCTCAGGCATAACTAGAGCCGCTACCCGCCCTGAGCTGTTCCCCTGTGCTGAAGTGATCGGATGGATACTCCAGCATGCTGATGCTGAAGGGAGAGTAATAAATGACAGCGGGAAAGTGGCCATTGCCTCATTTCAACCCGCATATCTTGCGGCAGCCTACAAATTTCCCCGTGTCCAACAAGCTCTGACTGATGAATGGTTGAGCCAGATGAACAACGTCGAGATGGCCAAGAAGCTGCTAATGGCAGGCAAACATTTGAGAAAGAAAGGAAGTGATGAATATGACGTACAGAATCTGAGAGCTCCTTTCAGATTGATCGCTTTAATGCTGTGCAGAATCTTCGGCATGCCCGATGGCACAGTGTATAAGATTCAGTGGGTCCCTATCATCCACTACGTGGCATTCAAGGGAACTGTGTTTGACTGGGCCACTATCCTGTCAGATAGTTTGGCCTCGATGATAGTAGCTGCTAAAGAAGGACTAGCCTTGAAGAAGGCTGAATTTTTCATGTCTTCATATGTGATTGATTGTATTTTGGCCAAGATAGACTTCCCCAAATTGGGCTGCACATGGGATAAGGCCACTACCCCGGTCTATATCGCTTTCAGGATGTTGTGGGCTCAGAATTACAAGCCCAACTACAAACTCATCTGTGAGGGGTTCATCATGCCCCTATATGAGAAGTTGTCCAGGGAGGAGCCCAACTGCCTGTCAGAGAACGCTGTGGAAGTCCTGGAAGATTACGGGGATTTTTACTTTTCAGAACAAGGTACCTACCTCAGAATGTTTGGAGGTACTAAGCCCCCATACATCTTGCCGCAGTATGCCACGGATTATGTGGTCCTCAAAGAAGCAGTAAGACAACTCTTCCTGGATGGAATTGGAGCAATGCTCCACAAACAGCATAAGGCTTCCTTTCCCCCTCTACCTTTCTGTATAGGTGCTTACAAGTTCTCGGGGGTTGCCTCGGCCGATGAATTTATTCAAGAGCTGAAAGCCTTCCACTTCGGTGAGGTGGTCTTCCACAGGAATGACAGAAAGGGAAGAGTTGCTGAGCACTGTAAGGAGATCTATGCTCACTTCGAGTACTCCCACTATCCTGATGCCGAGGAAGAAGCATTCAGAGGTATCTGCAACATGGCTGAGCTACGGGTCTGTCGCCAAAGCACTGGAGCAAGCTCTAGCTCAATCAAGGCCCAGAAGACCAGCCAGCATAAGGAGAAAGAAGCTGAGGATGCCCGAGCTCAGGAAGAGCTCAGATTAAGGGAAGAAGCCAGGTTACTCCAAGAAGCTGAGGAAGCCAAGCTGCAGCGGGAAGCAGAAGAAGCCAGGTGGCAGCAGGAAGCTGAAATGGCAAGAAGGCAGCAGGAAGCTGAAGTGGCAAGGATGCAACAAGAAGCTGAAAATGAAAGCCTGCGGAAGGAGGCTGAGGAAGCCCAAAAGCAGAAAGAGGCTGAAGCTGAGCAAGCGGAGGCAGAAAGAAAGGCAGAAGAAGAGTTGAAAGCAAGGGAAGATGCTCAAGCCAGTGGGTCCGGTGTCCAAGACATGGATATAGACACATCCCAAGCAGGAGGCTCTGGTACCCAAAAGAAGGGCATGGATCCAGCTCAGGAAGTCCGGACCCCACCTGCTGAAGAAGACATAGACATCATAAACCGACCAATTGTCCCATACACGCCATCGGGAAAGCGCACAGTGTCCAGGTGGAATGAGTTTGTCTACGACAAGAAGAGGAAAGCAATGGTCCTCAAATCAGAAGAGAGGGTCAAAAGTCCCTTCCATGAAGACATCGTTACCCACCGAGAGGTCACTGTAATGAAAAACACAGATCAAGATCCCTTTGCTATGGCATCCGCAGCAGTAGCAACAACAAAGGCATCATTTGCCAATGTAGGGGTTATAGTTAAAGAAAATATATTGACAAAGAAGAGAGCTCGTTCGCTACAACAGACAATGGCTAATGAGCAAGCCCGAAGAGATCTGGTAGTGAACAAGTATAATTGCTTGTACGCTGAGCATAAGGAGCTGTCAAACAAGTATAGCCAGCTGGAGGAGGAAAAGGATCAGCTAGCACTCCAAATGATGATTGTGGAAGCAGAGAAGAATGGAGCAGAAGAAAAGGCATCTCAGCTAGAAGCAGACAAGTGGACATTAGCCGAGCAGTTAGAGCAAGCCGAGGGTAGAACAATGGACATGTCTCCTTTCCATGAGCTGTCATGCAACATCCTGAAGCAGGTGTATGACACTCAGGAGCTCATCACTGACGAGGTTTGCAAGCTCAAAACCATGGTGGTCAGGTTAAAAGAGATTAATGCAGAGGCCCATAGGCTCAAAGCAAAGAACACCCGTGTCAAGGCAAATATCATTAGTCAGATGGCGTGGAGAGAAGGAAAAGGGGATTTCCCCACGCACCTCCCATTTAAAGCTGTGGACGGTTTTAATGAGGACGTAGCACTGTTGGAGTTTGGCAGGAACTGCGCCAGTAAGCTGATAGCCAGTGTGCAAAGAACAACAGATAAAATCAGCAGTCTCTACCAAAGGCTCCAAGAGGCACATGACAAATGCACATTGAGTTTCCCTCAGACCCTGGAGGACTTTCCGGAAAAGGAGCAGCGTTTGTCTCAGCTAAAGGAAGAGCTAGTCGTTCAAACCGAGTATGTGAAAAGGATTGATGTTCTGGCTATCGATGACCTTCAACATTATGTTGGATTGTCATCCCTCCACAACCATTTGCTGAAGGAAATGCATCAAGCTGCAGTAGCAGAAGTTCAAAGTATTAGAACAGAACTCGGGAAGAATGTAACTTCTTAGAAAATCTTGTTTCCTGCTGCAGTAAACATAATCATAAGGGACACAGGTATGTGGTACAGCTACATAGCGGAAGAGGAAAAGAAAGCTGCAGCAGTAGCAGGGGGATCAGCAGATCCAGAATCTTCTCTCCCAGCAGCCACTCAAGCAACTTCAGCAATAGGCTCGAGTGTCTCTTCCCAGGCAGCGTCAACAGCAATTAACTTGGGCGATCCTCTGCCAGCAGAAACTCACGCACAGGGTTGAAATCGCTGATTTCAAAGCATTATTTTTGTTATTTTGTTTTTGACTCTCAAATGTGTAAAGCGGGTAAACTGTGGGACAGCTGTCCCTACTTTCTTTTGAATAATTTCTGTAAATGAAAGGGAATCTCATTTTGTCTATTTTAGGAGAGAATTTTCTGTAGATGACAAGTGGAAGATGCTAGGTGGCAGCCCAAAGGGCAGATTTGTAATTATAAATAGAAGCTAGGAAGAATAGAAGAGGGACTTTTGGCAGGGAAGGAAATTTTGAAACCTTTACGAGCTATCTTGTATCGTTTCTGTAAAATGGAATTTTCTAATAAAAGCCACGGGAGATGGACGTTTGCATAAGAATGATGGATGGATGTCTGTTGGACTACTCTAATGACTTCCGTACTGAAATGTGAGATCATTCCTACTATTTGAATTATTTCTTTGTATGAATGATTTTGCTCCTTCCTGTGAAAACGATTTTCTCCATTTCATGAACAATGAATGCGTTTCATATCAAATCAGGAGCTATCTGCTGGTATCTTTATTATTGCTGTAGAAGTTCTCTTTAGATTGAGTGGCTAACTGTTCTTTCTTCAAGGTAGCTCATATGGCTCATGGTCTAAGTCACATGACACGAGGACACGGGACACGAGTGTCCCCACGGGACACGGTGACCCCCGGAATCAGGACACGTTTTATATACATATATATATATTTTTAAATATATTACAATTTAAAAATATAGACATATAGATCCAATAAAATTTAGAAACTAGAACATTTACAAATATTCAATAGAAATTAGAATCAAAACACATTAATGATTACACATTTGTCATTCACAATTCACAACACATTTGTCATTCACAAATCACAATGAGACACATAGATGCATGTCGAAACCATATTTCTCATTAAGTCATCAAAATCAAAATGTATTACATAGATGTTGGAATGCCACTGGGCACTGGCAAATGCCAAATAGACTAATAGATTGCCTTGAAGCTTTATTTTTCAATTCCCATATGAATTTGGGAGATTATTTTTTCATTCAAAAGATGAATAAACTCCTAAAAGTTAAAACCATTAAGAATGGTATGGACTGTCATAATGTTTTATTTCACAGTTACCAATGTAAATTGGCCAAGCAATGCAAGTTTTGCACTCAGTAGTGAAGAAGACAATAGTGTTTTATGGAACTGATGAACTCTCGAGGCTATGGAAGTTAAATGTTAGACTTTGTGGCTGTTATCATGTTAGTGTGCGTTTTAGGAAGGCTTAAGAAGATAAAAAATGAGGTGGAACTTATGAGAAACCTTTTAGCATCAATAAAATATAGGACCATCACAAATTACAAAAGCTTGAACAATAATTTCAAAGTTAATTTTAGTGTTCACGTGTCCTGGAGTGTCCTGGAATTGGGACACGATGTGCAGAGGCAGGACACGAGTGTCCCGAAATCAGGACACGAAAAAAGTCGTGTCCCCCACGTGGGGCAGTCGTGTCCGTGCCCAAACGTGGCCCACGGGACACTTGGCCCTAGAGGGACGTGTCCTGTTACTTAGCTCATGGTTCATGCCTTTAAATGTGCTCCCTGCAGGGATCTTTAGAGTTATTCCAGTTTGTTTATATTTAGCTCTGTTTCTTTATTCTTTCTACGTAGATCAAATAATTTTTTGCTTTTTTCTGTTTTATGAGCAATAGATGCGTTTCATATTGAATTAGAAGCTATCTTCTAAAGTTCTTTACCTTGCTGTAGCCTTGCTCGTGAGAATTAACAGCTATCTGTTCTTTCCTTACTTTATTTGTTACAGCTTATCGCTCATCCTTTAAACGTGTTCCCTGCAAGGATAGGTAGATTTATTTCACTTTCTAGACTTAGATCTATTTTAGTTGCATCTAGATCAAATATTACTAGGCATTTGCATATCATTTAAAAGACATAAAATCCAAAAAGAAAGGTGGATCGGGCCATAACCGGTAGAATCAGATTTAAACTCCAAACCCACGGTTGCCGGAACCGCTAATTGGACGGATTCCCTACACGAAACGGGAGATAGTCTAATTGGGACCATCTCTCGGGGAGAATCCCTTTCTGATTGATGCTACGATATCCGAGGCATCAACAAGTACCTCTTTATTTTTCTTTAGTGGAGTCGCTAGGTGAGTCATGTCAAGTTAGATCAAAACAAATATCACCAAAGTACAAAACAAGAACATACTTGAGTCACACGAAAGATGTTGGATGTATTTGGAAGATAAATGGATTCAACCTGAGAATCCCTCTTCAATGGAACATCGTCACTGTTCGTTGAGGTCCTCAGCAATGACGCTAAAATTTTATTGCTTAAATTAGCATCCCAACACAACTAGGTTGTGTGGACCAAGGATAACATCGATAAGCTTGGGAGAGAGTAGACCCAATGACACCATAGTCTAACCTCTTAACACTTCGGGTAACTCCAAAGCCAGGGGAAGACCCTAATCAATGAAAGGTTCCTGCAACCACCAACAAACCACAAATACCTTCCACAAAGCCTTAATAGCAAGCCCTCAGAAAGGTGTTCCCTAGGCAAGCCCTCAGAAAGGTTTGCTCTCAAGGGAAAGAGGATAATTACACTAGGGTGCACTTTGAGGGTGAACAAGAAATACCAAACAACTAGCAATTACTCAATTTCAATAATTTCACATATCCCAATGCACTTCCTCAAAAGAGGACTCCTCTAGGGTTTATGGATAAATCCCTATGGCAAATTTTAGGGTGGACCGCAAATGCCAAATCACATATATTTTTGGTTTTTTGGATTTATTTGGATTTTTAGGGTTTTTCATTAGTAACATATTTTTGTATTTTTTGCATAACTTAAAACATGTAAAAATTTGATAAAAAGAGATGCAGAGTTTTGTTAGGATAGGGCAATTAGATTCTTGTCTCAAACCCTAGGGCTATGAGAGATTGAGACTGATTTCCCTCCTCTTAAGATGGCAATTCAATACTTGCATGTTGCAACTAGGGCTATGCTATCAACCTCAAGGGTTAGGTAGCAAAACATTAATTAGGGCAAATAGAGAAGTCCAAGGCCCAATAAAACAACAAAGAGCTCCCTGGTAGGATGGTCTCCTCAAGCAAGTTGATAAAATGCTACCAAACAAACCCTAACTCAGTCCAAAGCACTTCAAGAGCAACGTTAAACTATGGTTAGGAGATAAACTTACCAACATCAATCAAGAATGAGCAAGGAAATGCACCTTAGGTCACCCTTGAGCATGAGTTATTACAACTAGCCTTAGCATCAACTTGTCATGTGCATAAATCAAATCCTAGAAATCCTTCCATTCATCCATCAAGCAAGTAAAGACATCCAAGAGAGAGGTGCGCACTGGCTCAATAGCTCCATGAAACCAAGAGAAAAAGAAAAGATCTCATATTTGAACCCTTGTCCATGTTTTACAAATGAGGTGAGGTTGTCTTATTTATATGAGACAACCCTCAACCTTTTACAAATTTAAGCCTACAAAGTTAATGACAAATTTTAAAATTTTAGGTTTGTACACCTGCATGTTGGGGACTAAACCACATAATGACATAAAATAACAATAAAAATGTGCAATTAGGCTCCATGAAGTGCAAGGTGAGCCAAAAGGAGGACGTCATGCCCCAACTAACCCCAACATATGCTTTTCCCTCAACACCCTCCTTTTTAACGATGTAGGCTTCTTCTTTAAGGAATGATGTCATGGGTTTGGAGTCGAGGAGGGGTTTTGCATCACAATAATAGGTTCAAGTGGGAAAAATGAGGTGTGCTAAGGCGGGTATGACACCCTTACACACACAATCACCTCTACAAAGCAAAGTATGAGTGTGGCCATTTGTCCCAATGATTTGTCTCAAGGGCACCAGACACCCACCCAAAGGGTAGTCAGCAAAGCCACAAGGCCAACACCTTCTTGAGGTGGAAACCAAGAGGACCTGCTATGACTTGATCAGGGGTATTTAGCCCCAAAATCAACACTCTACACAATATAGCCCCAAAACTTGGCCTTTACCAAGAAATAATAAACCCCTCACTCTGGTACATCTTGAAGGAATGCGTTGGACACTCCGAGGCGTAACATTTTGCACCAATGGTCAACCCTTGCTTCAATTCTAGCAATTAACCAATCCCAATCCCCTCTCTGTTATATGTTTGGCTTGATGAAGAAACCTAAATATTTAATGCCTGCCTCCCAGTCCTGAATTGGAATATTGAAGAGCCTACCTAACTTGCCAGCAAGACCATCTTTCAGGCCAAAAGTATGTAGCACCGACTTTTCTAGGTTAAGTTCCATTCCCATTGCTGAGGAGAAGATATTCAGTATCTTCATCAGAGCGTTTCCTTTCTCAACAGAGCCCATCCCGAATAGAATTATGTCATCAACGAACAGGAGGTGGGTAATAGAAATAGAACCAGCTATCTTAACATCTTTAAGCTTCCCATGGCTCTTTGCTTGATGGATTGACCGACTAAGTCCTTCAGCAATTAACAAGAATAGATAAGGAGACAGAGGATCTCCCTGTCTCAACTCTCGGGAGGATATATTATTTTGGATACATTGGATATATTATTTTGGTGAGGAGGTTTTGAGCTTGAATCTCTATATAAGAGAAACTTGTCCTATTGTAATGGTTGTTGAAAGTTTGGAGAACGACTAGAGACTATTGATAGGTGTTTTCTGGAGCTTGAGGCACAAGTTTGGAGCCTTACTGCTGAAGATTAACATGCATACTGCTTGCATTAAGCTTGTTTATGAAAGGGCTGTAAACTTGGTAACTCTCTTCCTCGTTAGAAGAGTTTATTTGTGGTTAATAACTTAATTCCCCCCTTATATCTTTACATTTATTGTTGGAAAATGTGTTCACATGTCTTCTTTCTTAATTCGGATTAGCTGTAAATGCACAATATTTTAATAAATGTACCCTTCATTTCATGTTTTGAGATCTTTCTTAATTCTGATTATAAATCTGTTTTAGTGGCCAGCGTGATAGGTTTGCTGTAGCTTCTTAATTCAGGCTCTACGCTTCCATATTTTCATAAGAAAGCCATTAATACTTGCTGCTTTATTGACTCCATATGCCCCAATAGTGTCCTAAATACTAATGTTGCTCTCAGCCAATCCCAAAATTTAATAAATCAACTCTTCCTTTTTTCTGTTCACAAATCTGAAATACATTCAAGCATAATAACAGAATTGAGATTTGTTGTCCTAAGTCTTATCCTCCATTCCTCGTGACTATCATTTGGTTGGCTTAGGTTTTCTTCATTATTCCCCCCTTTTGTTGGAGGAGAGCCGTCCTAAAGAGTGGGAGGGTGTTGTTGTGGTGACATTGGACAACTCCAAGTTCATCTAAGGTTGCACTCACTGTTATCAGAACTGGTCTGAACCTTGTGACTATCATTTGGTTGGCTTAGGTTTTCTTCAGTATTCCCCCCTTTTGTTGGAGGAGAGCTGTCCTAAAGAGTGGGAGGGTGTTGTTGTGGTGACGTTGGACAACTCCAAGTTCATCTAAGGTTGCACTCACTGTTATCAGAACTGGTCTGAAACTGGCAAACTGGCTGATCAGACTGGTTTTGGGCGGGCAGGGTGTTCAAAGGTGTGGGATGGTACATGCAAAAGTAGGGGCCATACCGGTTTGGTTTGAGGTTTCAGACTGGAAAAGGGCGGTTCCATATAGAACCGTCCGGTGCAGCTATGGACCACAAAAACTCAAATTAAAAAAAAAATTACTTAAACTACAAGCACAATACCTTACAAAAAATTACACACCAACAAGTAAAACCGTTTGGAACAAAAACAGTTGAATGATATGGTTTATGTTCAGTATAATCTTAGGTTGAGGCACAACCAGTTGTTGAACAAGACCCATGATTCAAGCAACATAGTCTTGGATGACTTTGATCCCTCGTCAGAGTGGGTTGTGGAGAGTCAGCCACCAACATTTGACAATGAAGAGTCAAGACCTTTCTATGGACTTGGACTACTTCACAGCCTGAGGATCTGAATGGTGGATCAGTACCATTACCTTCAAGGCCAAGGGAATCAAGCAATCCCATTGTAGAGACTAATCATGTTGAGGATGAAGAAGCAATCCCATTGTAGAGACTAATCATGTTGAGGATGAAGAAGCAATCCCATTGTAGGTACTAATCATGTTGAGGACGAAGAGGATGAGGTTTCTAATGATTCTATCATATGATCAGATTGTATCATTCTAGAGTCTAGAGTCTAGTCTATAGTTATTCATTAGTACTATTCTTGTTTTTGGACTCTAGAGGCCATTTAGAGCCTCTTTGTTAATATATTTTGGTTAAGAGATGTATTGCACTTGGTGCTATTTTGGTTATATGCACCCTTGCTTGCTATATATGTGAGAAACTTTGCATATTGTGTATAATGTTTTGGATTCATATCATGTTGAGGATGAAGAAGCAATCCCATTGTAGAGACTAATCATGTTGAGGATGAAGAAGCAATCCCATTGTAGGTACTAATCATGTTGAGGACGAAGAGGATGAGGATTCTAATGATTCTATCATATGATCAGATTGTATCATTCTAGAGTCTAGAGTCTAGTCTATAGTGAGAAACTTTGCATATTGTGTATAATGTTTTGGATTCATATCATGTTGAGGATGAAGAAGCAATCCCATTGTAGAGACTATTCATGTTGAGGACGAAGAGGATGAGGATTCTAATGATTCTATCATATGATCAGATTGTATTATTCTAGAGTCTAGAGTCTAGTCTATAGTTATTCATTAGTACTATGCTTGTTTTTGGACTCTAGAGGCCATTTAGAGCCTCTTTGTTAATATATTTTGGTTAAGAGATGTATTGCTCTTGGTGCTATTTTGGTTATATGCACCCTTGCTTGCTATATATGTGAGAAACTTTGCATGTTGTGTATAATGTTTTGGATTCATATGATGTGCATGAACATATATGTTTTTTTTTCAGAATTTGAATATTTTATATATTTTTTGGTCGACCTGTTTTTTGGTCCAGTTTTCCTTTCGTTTTATTTGGTTCTGGTCCAATTCAAATTTTTGGGGTTGACGAGTTTGACAACCGATCTGGTTCTGATAACACTGGTTGCACTTGTGATTTAAGGCTTTACCACAAGAAGTGCAGATTTGGGAGGTAATGGAGCCCATTTCATAAAAAAATGAAAATGAGAATTGAATTTTGTACTGGGCCAGCTGATAAATTGCTTGAAACAAGAGAGAGATGAAGTTTTATTACCTAAGAAGAAAGCCCCATGCAAGGAAAGCCAATAACGGTTGATGTGGAATACTTTGGTGATGAACATGTCCCTTCAAAAAATATTCCAAGTTCATCATGTAAGAGAGCTAATGCTGCAATAGGAAGCTTTTTGTGCATGCTACACGTCCATTTTTCATAGCACGTTCACCCTATTTTGAACAAAATAGAAGCTTCACACAATTTTGTTTGACAAGGAGAAACCACACCTTGAGAAGGCACCTTGCCTTTGAAGGCGTCATTGAGTGTGGATAATTGTTCCATTGTGATGGATAGTTGGACAGATTGCAGGAGTCACCCATTGTTGAACATTATTGTCTCTTTCATATCCAGTTTCAATGTTTTCCAAAGGTTGAAATTTTTGAATGCAACTCACAGTTTTTCTTGTGTTTTCTTCATATCTAGATTATATTCTACTGTATCCAGTTGGATCTCTAAGACTGTTTTCTCTTACCTATCTTGACCTAAGGTTGAAAAATTTAATGTCCAACTAGCAACTGCACTTGTATTTGCTTGCAGGTAGCTACATATTTTTCCTTCTTGGGCATGTACACAAAGTGGCTTCTATTTCCAGCTCTGCTGGGGATACTTTTCCATTCTGTAAAATTTGGGTAAGTTCATTATCTCCTGCATTGTTATTTTAAGTCATGCATACATGTTTCCTGAAACCTCCGTTTATATTGTAAGTTCATGAAAATTCTGTGACCTGTCTTATTGTCTTATGTTTTTCAGGTCTTGGCAGCTGGTTGTGCTCCCCATATTTTCCATACTAGTGGTCTCATGGGCTGTTCTATTTTTACAGTTTTGGAAGCGCAAGAATGCTGCACTCCAGGCCAGGTTAAATTTGCTTATCCTTGTCAAACTTATCTTTGTAACAGTGGAAATGTTGTAGCTTGAACGCTTCATAATTTAATTATACCAAGTAATATATATCAATGTTACAAATATTGGCGCGGCGAAAAAATCGGCAGGGTCCAGGAAACATTGTTTCGGGATATCTCGGCAGCACATCGGCAAACTTTAAAAATACAAAAATATTCATTTTTTTCAATTTTTTAAACATCTAAAGCAACAATAACATCAAATAAACACATTTCCACATGAATATGCAAAGAAAACCGATATATAAGATATATAAGATATATAAGATGTCTAGAGATACATCACACATTATACATCACACATTAAAATGGATCGTGTCCTACTCCTGAATACTGAATCATCAAAAATATAACAAATGTGATAAATTTGGAAAAAAACTCCAAATGCAAAAGCTCCAATCTTCAAATCTGATCGTTGATGGTGAGTGAAATGATGAATAAAATCCTCCTTGGGCAAAATAGAAGCTCTCCTAGTCTCCTTGGCTCCCCTCTCCTTGGCTGTAGTATCCAAATGAACCAAAACAAAGTGAATCCATGGCCTTTAAACCCCCTTTTCCAGCCAGTAACACACCCTGTCAAAAAATCGGTGAAAATTGGCCAAAACACGCCCTGTCAAAAAATCGGGATAAATCGGCGAAAAATCGGCTAAAAATTGGCCAAAAATCGGGCCGATTTTTAGAGTGATTTTTGTTAAAAAATTGGGACTAGAGAAAAATCGCGATTTATTGCCATATCGGAATAAATCGGCCGCGGTTGGTATAACACTGATATATATCTATATCTATATATATATATTGTATAAAATGATATGAGATGATTGAAGTACTGTTATCACACAACTTGTAGTTGTCCCTAAAGGTTATCCTAGCCAGGATGGTAGAGGCGTTGGACAACTAAAGAGGTGACCCAAGAGATGTCACAGTTCCCAATGCAATTGGTTGTCACGCTAACCGAGGCACTCTTCATTTTAGATCTAGCCTAAGCAAGACCAAGGGGGAGACCCTAGCTAACCTATGAAGGCTAGCGAACCTACTCAAGACCTCCTAGGGAAATGTGAAGATGAAATATGAAGAGATCAAGAGTGATAGATCTAGATCTAGGATGGATAAGTGGTCTAGATGAGTTAGGGCTTGGTTGAAGAGGCTTATGAGATGGACAAATGTTCAACCAAATGATAGATAAAGCCACTTATGAGTTTAGAATGAGATCTAGATAGATCTAATACCAAATAGAAAGACCCAAGTGGTGCCCACCCTTAAAATATGGAAAATGGTCCAAATGGGGCCCACAAGGTGAAAATTAAGTTGCAATGGCACTATGAGGGTTGCTACTCAGTGGATCTATGGATTTGATGAGGAACAAGCAATACCCAAGTTGTGAATCTAGCAAAAGCCCACCTACCCAACAAGTGGGACCTCCCTTGGAGAGGCCTAGTGCCTTAGATTGGGGGGTAAATGGAGTCAGATGTCCACCAAATTTTAGATCTGAGATGTATTAATTAATATTTAGGTGGGTTTTAATTATTAAGCCCAAGCAATCGCTAGATCTCACTAGATCTGAAAAATAAAAAATGAGGGTTTTGATTTGAAGGGTTTGAGATGACCAATGGGTAAAAACCAGTGAAGCACCACTCGCGAGTCTCGGCGAGTGGAACCCCAGCCCGCGTAATCGCGGAAGACTCGTCCAGGGACTCGCCACGTGCCGCTTACTTGCTAGACTCGTCATATTCGCCTGCAAATCGTCATACTTGCCGGACTCGGGTGAAGACTCGGCCGTAAAGGACCCCGCAGACTCAGAGTTAAACCGGCGGGAAAAAAGACGCTAGAAGGGCAGGAAAAAATGGCGCCGACTGAGCTGCGACTGGAGGTCTACGACTGAGCTGCGACTTGGTTATGGTTGAGTTCCAGGCTAAACACACATTATTAATTAAATTACCCTGCGACGGGTTATTAAAGCCGCCGAAGGAGGGCGTAGACTGGAGGTCAACGACTGAGCTGCTGCGGTTGGAGGGCTGTGACGTTACGGGTTCTTATTTTTTTATTTTGTTATTTAATTTATTTTTTATTTTTTTTGTTATCCTGCTGGTAGAGTACGGTGGTTATTTTTTTTGTTATTTTTTCTTATTGTGACGGGCCCGTGCCACAAGGCATAACAACTTTAAAGTTTAAATTTAAAATAAATTAAATATTGAAAAAAAAACAAAACGTAATGTTATTTCATTTTTTTTTAATGTTTTTAATTAAATATGTAATCTTGTTATTTTGTTTTTTGTAATGTTTTTTAATTTTTTTATTAAATATGTAATTTTGTCATTTTTTTATTTTGTTTTTTGTAATGGTTTTTAATTTTTTTATTAAATATTAAAATTTGTAATGTTTTTTAAACGTTTTATTAAATATTAAAATTTATTGTGTAATGTTTTTAAATTTTTTTATTAAATAATTTTTTTTTAAACATTTAAATTTCAAATAAATTAAAGATTTAAAAAAAACGAAATGTAATGTTTTTGTAATCATGTTATTTCTTTTTTTTTAATTTTCGTTTTTTAATGTTTTTTTAAATTTTTTATTAAATATTAAAATTTTTATAATGTTTTTGTATCGTTTTTAATATTTTATTGTGTACAACTTAACAGTAGGATAAGTTAATAAAACGTAGTTTTATATCTTATATGGATTGGAAATGCTTTTAATGGTTAACCTCTTTGTTGTGTCAAAAATGTACAATAATTTTTTTTCCTATTTGCCGAGTCTTGCCGAGTCTGTCTCGAGTCTTCCTCGAGTTTTTCCCGAGTCTACGAGTCATATGCCAGCCGAGTCTTTGTCGAGTCCGAGTCGTGCAACATTGGTAAAAACCATGAAACAAGATCCATACCCTGTAGATCTTACCTCTAAAGCTTGCGGCTACCTTCCAAGTTGATAATCCTTCCCAAGTGAGGCAATCAAGAGTGAGATCCAAATGCTCCAAGTGAAATCGCTATCTCTCCAAGTCAACAAGTGCGCCCTCCTCCTGCAAGAAAAGATCTATATGAGAATTGATTTAGCAAAAGAATGACTATAAAGATGAAACGACGAGACAAGAAGCATCAACTATGTCACAAAGATACAATAATGATACTCCCCGAGACAGAACAATCCAAAGGTAAGATATGGTGTTTCCCCACAATAGTGTCCCCTCAAAACGTCCTCCTCTTCATCCACACGACCTCCCTGTAGAAAAATGTTTGAAGCCCCAAGATCCACAATGATACACAGAGAAAATATTGCATATTCAACTTGTAAAAGCACCCAACAAAGCTAGAGAAGTAGATCTGCAAAAATAGTATTTTTATTCCAAGTTTTCCAGAGCCCAAAGGTGCCTTTACAATAGGGGGGCCTCTTCCTTAAATAGGAGGGGAGAGACCAAAACCTTAAACCACTTTTTAAATGAGTGGTGGAGATCAAAAGATAAATACAATACAATCAATGGCTAAGATGAGCTGACACAATATAACACTGATCAACTTGATGTCGCCCAAAACTGACATGCGTGTGTTGAAGTCCAAAATGTAACACACCAGCTGGATGACAACTCTCAGGAGAGAGGCCAATGTCACCACACTCCTCTCCTCTCGCTTTAGGTTGGTTCTTCTCCAACTCAAGGGGGATATCCCTAAGATAGGATCACTAAGGCAGGTGCAACGGAGGGCAAGGTGAAATGAAGAGGCTGCCTTAGAGAAACGGATGTAACAAAATAATGTGTTTTGAATAGGTGATGGAAAAGACGGGAGGATCAGTCCTCAAGGAAAAGGCCAGTGCTAGTACCAGAAGGGAGCATGGAGTAAAAAAGAGGACTCAAAGAGGCCTTGTGCTTCATACAAGTGAGAAATGCTAGATGCTCAAACAAATCAGATCTAAATCAACATTTCGTACAACCGAATACTAATGCCCATTCAAATACTAATTGCTTAAGCATAATTAACCAACTTAACAATCGTAAATGGCTAATCTATTGTGCTTAAAAAAACCCGCACAAGCTAGATTTGCTCTACCACTTATAATGAAAACCCGCAGCAATGAGAGAGATGCCCAATCTGCCCACAAACCCAACATGATTTTTTATTCATTCAGCTAAAAGGGAAAAGAGAAGCTCCCATAAATTTTTCCATGATACCAATGAAAGCCTACTAGCTTTAAATAGAGTACAAGATGTAATAAGTCGCCCTAATTAGGGCTTGCATATGCTAACACTTGTACAAAAAAGATGACTCACAATTTAGCTCCAGATCTCACATATAGTCAAAGAAGTTGATATATCCAGCAGACTGCCACATAACTGATCCTATGAAAAAACGCCCAGTTCAGACTTTCTTGCTAAAGTCCTGAATGCTTAGGGATGCGCCATCTGCCAATTGAGTCTTCACGTCAGTTCTGAATTTGGACCTGTATTAACTCAACAACGGCTGTCAAGTGCTATGCAAGCTCACCAAACCTCAATGATATGTGGATCCAGGTTCCAAAGAAGTGTGGGACTGCCACATGCGAGAGTTGCTTTATTTTTTTTTTTTTTAAAAGATCCTGCTGCACCCGGTGGCCATCAAACAAACAGGTATGCAGCTGGCAGCCAATGCCCGTAAAATACTCGAGTTTAATGTTTTCAGGCAGACGGTTTATCCCAAAAATTCAAAAAGTAGTTAGAATGGTGGTGATAGCAATCTACGCAGTGAACAAAAAGTGATTCCAATACATTAACAACACACAGCGTGGAATTTCTCTCGTAGACAGCTGATGCTCGACCGATTTGGTGGATGCGAACTTCTGTCAACCACAAGTCACGGATTTCTTCAAAAAGTAGACTCACGCCGGCTGCCACGACATCAAAGGAGATCACCCGTAATTAGTGTAACCGGCTGCTGATAAAAATCGATGCCTGGGGTGACCCGTGGCTCATTTGGAAATGGTGTTGAATTTTGCCCACGCTCATGGTCGGGATGTTTTATTTGAAACTCGAACTCTGCTTTTTTAACAGCTCGCCGATTGAAAAACCTGTCGCTCGACAACTATCCATCTCACCACCTGTCATACTTTTATGGCGACCAACTCCTCTGTCTCGATTTAAAAGTTCACGCTGGCCCTCTCTTGTCAAATATTGTGACCCCTGATCCAAACTGAAATTCCGTTGTTGATCACCAAGCTCGGTATTGAGTGTATCGAACAATCAACTATCAAACAAATCTGTGCAACCGATGCCCATCGCTTCAATCAAAAGCCAGAACATTTCACCGCTGATGAACACGTGAAGACTTGAAAACTGGCAGTGATCCGCTCCAAAAGAAAACTTATTTAACTTACGCTCACGTCAGTTGCCACGAAAAATGTGTCGTTTTTAGAGAGCAAAACGCTGTCGAATGTATGAGTACGACTTCAACAGCTCATGACCGGATAACCCCGTGGCGAATATCCCTGGCTATGCCGACAAATGTTTATCAAAAAGGTGCCCATCGACCTAACCCGCAGCTGAATTCCATTCGACCAGTGGCCAATCTAAGTCGACGAGTGGTGATTCATGGCCGATTAAGTTAAAACAGAATTTTGTTTTTAGAGGAGCCGAGGATGTAACCTCTGTTTTGAATGTCCTGCTGAAACCCAAGCTTTGTCTCTTCCACGACGGCCACCAAAGTCCCATCTACCATCACGGCTTTTGCTAAAGCCTCTTTCCTTCAGATGCTTTTGTTGCTCAACTTTAGTAGCAAGTTCTGCTTGCTTTGCACCTAATTGCTCAAGGTGAAGCTCGGGGTTGTGAAGATGCAGTATGAAATCTTCTGAGTCCCACAACATCTGCGAGAACCTTGAATAAAATTTGCCCGTGGACGGCATAACCCATTACCAATCTGCCCTAAGATCTGCAGACCTTGGTTATCTGCTAAAGGTGTCTCTTCAGGTGAATTCTTAGCAGGGATTACATCAGAAAGAGGTCCCCCATAAAACTCACAAACCACTTCAGTAAATTTTCTTTATCATTGACGTCGGATTTTGAACTCAAAACTTTTCACCACTGCCATCGTAAATTGCTTCAATTTTGCAACTCTCTTATCAGTAAAAAGGGTTGCTCTAATTTGTCCAGATATTATTTGAGAGATCCAGCATCCTGTCCAATGAATATGCACCTTAGTTTCAGACTTCCTCATAGCAACACTTCCACATTTTCTTTTCCAATTTGAAAATAGAAACATGTAAGATGGAAGATTTGGATCTTTCGTTGTCAAAATTCATTCCCAGCCTCAATGCCCAAGAAGGAAAAAACCTTCACTGTTGGGGATCCTTTCACTTCTATCTCTTCACCAGCCTCAGGTTTAAAGATGCTCACTGTAGCATTGTTTCTTTTGAGTCGCTATCAATTGATGAAAGGTTAGAACCTATTATGTTATTGGAAATGTTGGAACTCAAAAGAAGTATTTTAAATTTTGTATCTGGGAGATCACTTGTGCTCCAACCATATTTACAAACACAACCTTCACTAAACCTTGCTGAAATAGCTCTTCTGTGAAAGACTTCCAAAGAGGTAAGCAACCTGCATGATGAGAAGCAACCCCTTGTAGAAGATACTTAACAACATCCTCCCTCACAGCACCTGGATACTGTGCCCGAAATATCTTCAATGCTGCCTTAACCTTGCATTCTTCATAATCATTCAGAAGTCTGGAATTTTCAAGGTACTGAACAACTTCATCACAACCTCTTCTACTGAAGATAAACCAAAAAGCTGGAAGCATATCCCTGTACGAAGGGATGACACTATTTTCCTGTAGAAATCTAGTAATTGATACCTTCCTTTCTTGAATTTCACAGGGCTTGCAAGCTGCCATGTTGTCATTTTCTAAACCCCTACAAGGCCTTAAACCATCCACTCTAGAAAAAAGCCTGCTGAAAGATGTGGAAGTGTTTCACATGTGGACACCCTTGTAAAAATGGGGGGGCAACACAACTCACTAGAGAGGGGGTGCGCACTCACTAAAGAAGCCCTAGGGGGGTGCGCACCACATAAAGATGATTAAAGCAAGTGTGTAGTGTGTACCGCATAAAATGACTAGGACAAGACACTAGGAGCACTTGGTGGGGCTAGGAGGTGTTATTATCCTTCACTAGCATCACCCCATGGCACAAAGATATAACATATGACTCGAATCTTGATAACATGTCCAGGTGACTAAATGATCAAATCATGGCCCCCTCACTGAGAGAGAAATACATCAAAATGACAACCCAGAGAGTGTGTGGACCCCACTGAATGCTGCAAAATGATCTGGAAGGAGTGGGATACACCATAGATTACCTCTGAACAGACCTCATGCCAAAACCATTGCCTCAATATCCCAAATCGATATCCTTAATGACCTTTTTATCCCATTTTTATTCCACCTGAAAAACCATCAAACTGCCTGTAGCTCACTGCTTGATGCCTGGTAACAAAATGTGACTGCGCCATCATGTCCGGAGAGGGGGTAATATGGTAATAACAAGTGGCTTGACCACCCCTCACCTCTGTAGCGCCCTAGGAGAACGTCCCACATCAAAGCAACTGCTGGACAAGCCATCTCTGCATGGCCAAACTGGTCAATAGGTGAAACAATGATCATATCATCACTGAAAGTGCCTGAAACTGAAAACTGAGTATCTCAATGGATCTAGAAGACCCAAATCTACTAGATATGAGTACCCATACACCCTGTGGCAACCTGTAAGATCATCTGTAGCCTCAGCCATATCCAGACAATAATAATATAATGTTCTGGAGATAACAATAATCAATAAAAAGTGCATCAACCATCATCTGAAACCTGTGTCCACTATATGGAACCATCAAAGGTGTATCAAAGGACCATAAATCAACATCATACAACATCACTGGTTCAACTCATCATGGATCCCAAGGTTGATCAAAATATGACCCAGGCTAGAAGAGCTTGCTGCTGCAAGTGAAAATGGTTAAGACATGCTCTTTTAATCGTTTTGATAGCAAGACTTAAAGCATTAAGCATCATTTCACTGACAATCAATAGATAAATATATCAAGCATAATGTTTAAATAATTATTTACTTCCAAAAGAACCTCAAGGATATACTCATTCTGTAGACATGATCATTTTGCTAGCAAAGGGTGAGGGTGAAGAATGCAAGGCTAGGATAAAGGGGATGACTTAACTGACTCAACACTATGATACTTCGGCTAGGTGAAAGGGAATACACACTTAAGCATATGTCGGACAATAAACACACAGGGAATGGCAGTGTCTCACAAATGGGGTAAGTTGTTTAGAGAAGTGTTTATTCAACCTTGGAAAATGTCTACAACTCACATCCAAGCTGCATTAGCTGCGTGAGGATCTTTTCTAGAACCGCCATGGACTAGGTGTTCGACTAACCGTAACTTGAGGTTCCACGGGACACTTAGAATTAGTTGTCCCTTACGCCATCTCACATCACAACCTGTGGGCTCCGTGAGGAATTTATCATTACATTTCAATTTCCTTGGCCAACAGTCTTTAGATTTAGCATTTGTTTAACCACTTCTTACTTTAGGCCTATATAACCCTTTTGGGGATTTTGCATGTGCTTAGAAGCACAACTACTCAAGCTTTCATCTAGGGTGTTTTTCATTTAAGTTACGAAATTTCATAGCCCGCTTTCATTGTGCTAAGAAGTACAGTTTCAAAATGTTTCACAACAGTCTTTAGATTTAGCATTTGTTTAACCACTTCTTACTTTAGGCCTATATAACCCTTTTGGGGATTTTGCATGTGCTTAGAAGCACAACTACTCAAGCTTTCATCTAGGGTGTTTTTCATTTAAGTTACGAAATTTCATAGCCCGCTTTCATTGTGCTAAGAAGTACAGTTTCAAAATGTTTCACATGGGATTTTATAAAAGATATGACAATAATTTCCATTATGTAATGATGGTAGTACAATTTGCTTCACGTTTTAGCCAACACAACTCAAGCAACTATGGGGACTTTCCACAATCAAAGACCAAACATCGGGGCAATCGACTAGAGTGATCAAAGTATCAAATCCAACTCACGTAAGGTAAGGTAGAAAGGAGGCTGACCACCATTTTGTCGTTCATAAATAGCAGACTGGATGTTGATGGGTGGATCCTTTTCAACTCTTCTAATTTCTTTTCCACTAAGACTCTGTATATGACATGATTCCAAAGCAATCTCAGAGTCTTTCTTTTGGTTGATGCCTTCAAAAAATTTTTCTACTTGGATTCTTACTAAAAGGACTTTCATTAACTCAGTTATAGGGATATTGCACATAATTTTGCCTAACTCCTTCATATCAATGTTCAGACTATAATCACAAGGAGTGGTTTTCTCTTCTTCCTTTTTATCTTCATTAGCCATGCTACGTTTATCTAGGAAAGAAGGTGGTTGGAGATCAATACTACGCTGTTTATAGATTTGAAGGGTTGTTCCTTTGGTTCAGGAAGGTTAATTGCACAACATAAGGATCTTTGTTCTTCAATTAATTCATCTTGCTCTATCTCTTCTTCTAGGAGAATTCTTTTGAAATCATCATCATAAGATAGATCTTCGACTAAGTTGATGTTTTCAGGTTGATCATCAGGATAACTAGTGTCTGAAGGTTCTTCTTCTATTTCATCACACCAGTTCACATTTCTTTTCTCAGTTTTTTCTGGTTTAGGACATCGTCTACTGTTTTCTCCTTCAGGCCTTCTATTGTTGTTCCAATAAGGTTTAGGGCCATAGGGATTTCTATACCGTTCAGGCTCATTATTTCTCATTACATCTTTAGTCAGGATAGTCATCCGTCTCATCATTTCTTGCATACTTTCTAACGTATTTGTTATCACACAACTTGTAGTTGTCCCTAAAGGTTATCCTATCCAGGATGGTAGAGGCGTTGGACAACTAAAGAGGTGACCCAAGAGATGCCATGGTTCCCAATGCAATTGGTTGACACGCTAACTGAGGCACTCTTTACTTTAGATCTAGCCTAAGCAAGAACAATGGGGAGACCCTAACCAACCCATCAAGGCTAGCGAACCTACTCAAGACCTCCTAGGGAAATGTGAAGGTGAAATATGAAGAGATCAAGAGTGGATGGATTTATATATAAGATGGATAAGTGGTCCCAATGAGTTAGGGCTTGGTTGAAGAGGCTTATGAGATGGGCAAATGTTCAACCAGTGAAATATAAGGCCACTTAAGAGTTTAAAATGATAGATCTAATGCCAAATATAAAGACCCAAGTGGGGCCCACCCTTAAAATATGGAAAATGGTCCAAATGGGGCCCACCAGGTGAAAATTAAGTTGCAGTGGCACTAGGAGGGTTGCTACTCAGTGGATCTATGGATTTGATGAGGAACAAGCAATACCCAAATTGTGGATCTAGCAAAATCCCACCTACCCAACAAGTGCGACCTCCCTTGGAGAGGCCTAGTGCCTTAGATCGGGGGTAAATGGAGTCAGATGTCCACCAAATTTTAGATCTGAAATGTATTTATTAATATTTATGTGGGTTTTAATTATTAAGCCCAAGCGATAGCTAGACCTCACTAGATCTGAAAAATAAAAAAAATGAGGGTTTTGATTAAGGGTTTGAAATCTAGAGAATAAATTGATAAGTTAGAAGAATAAAATACGTACCTCTCAAGCGTACCTGGATAATGAGAATGAATGCTGATTATGACGAGGATTACTTTCATAAAGATCAAATGAAAGAGTTGGTAGATTCTCTTGCTTATGCATTTTGCCCAAGTCCACAAGTGCACCCCTCTCTTCCTGCAAAACAAGGAGACAAAGCTCAATTAACACAACAAAAATGAGGATAGATGCAAGTAAGAAGCAAATGATAGAGAATAATAGGTACAAAGACAAAATTACTCCATGTTTGAACCAAATTTGATAGAAGCTTGCAAGGTAGGCCTCCCCACCAATGTGCACTCCTCCCAAATCGTCTTCTTGCTCTGCAAATCGATATAGTGGAACACAAATACAAAAAAACTACCAAAATCTCTGAGTGCAATGGAAAAGCATTTACAATCATCATAACACCCATCTCAAGATCAAGCATGTACTCAAAAGATATTTCTTCTATTCCAATAGCCAAGAGCCAAAAATCTCTCAATGCCTTTACAATAGGGGGGACCTCTTCCTTAAATAGGAGGAGAGAGACCAAAACCTTAACAACTTTATGAATGAGTGGTTGAGATCAAAATATAACAACAATACAATCAATGACTAAGATGAGCTGGTACAATATAACATGGATCCACTCACTAGAGGAGGTGCGCACTCACTAAATGAAGCCCTAGGGGGGTGTGCACCACATAAAAGTGACTAAAACAAGTATGTGCCACATAAGATGACAAGGACAAGACACTAGGAGCACATGGTGGGTCTAGGAGGTATTATGATCCTTCACTAGCATCACCCCATGGCACAAAGATATAACATATTACTCAATAACATGTCCAAGTGACTAAATGATCAAATTGTGGCCCCCCCATTGAGAGAGAAATACATCAAAAAGACAACTCAGAGAGTATGTGGACCCCATTGAATGCTGCAAGCTGATCTGGAAGGAGTGGGATACACCATGGATGACCTCTGAACCAACCTCATGCCAAAACCTTGCCTCAATAGCCCAAATCGATTTCCTTAATGACCTTTTTATCCCATTTTTATTCCATTTGGAAAACCATCAAACTACCTGTAGCTCACTGCCTGATGCTTGGGCACAAAATCTGACTACACCATCATGTCCGAAGAGGGGGTTATGTAGTAATAACAAGTGGTTGGACCACCCCTCACTGCTGTAGCGCCCTAGGAGAACGTCCTACATCAAATAAATTGCTGGACATGCCATCTTTGCATGGCCAAACTGGTCAATAGGTGAAAAATTGATCATATCATCACTGAAAGTGCCTGAAATGGAAAACGGAGTATCTCAATGGATCCAGAAGATCCAAATCTACTAGAGATGAGTACCCATACACCTTGTGGCAACCTATAAGATCATCTGTAGCCTCAGCCATACCCGGACAATAATAATATAATGGTATGGAAATAACAATAATCAATAAAAAAAGGTGCATCAACCATCATCTGAAACCTGTGTCCACTGTATTGAACCACCAAAAGGTGTATCAAGGACCATAGATCAACATCATATAACATCACTGGTCCAACTCATCATGGATCCCAAGGTTGACTTGGTCAAAATAGGTTTGACTAGGTCCAAACCGATCAAAATATGACCTAGGCTAGAAAAGCTTGCTGCTGCAAGTGCAAATGGTTAAGACATGCTCTTTTAATCATTCTCATAGCAAGACTTAAAGCATTAAGCATCATTTCACTGGAAGTTAAACATTTAATTATAGTAAATCATAAGTTTAAATAATAGTTTACTTGCAAAAGAACCTCAAGGATATACTCATTCTGCAGAGATGATCATTTTGCTAGCAAAGGGTGAGGGTGAAGAATGCAAGGCTAGGACAAAGGGGATGACTTAACTGACTCAACACTGTGATACTTTGGCTAGGGGAAAGGGGATACACACTTAAGCATATGTCGGATAATAAACACACAAGGAATGGCAGTGTCTCACAAATGGGATAACTTGTTTAGAGAAGTGTTTATTCAACCTTGGCAAATGTCTACAACTCACATCCAAACTGCATTAGCTCCGTGAGGATCTTTTCTAGAACCGTCGTGGACTAGGTGCCTGACTAATCGTAACTTGAGGTTCTAGGGGACACTTAGAATTAGTTCTCCTTTACTTCATCTCAAATCACAACTCGTGGGCTCCGTGAGGAATTAATCATTACATTTCAATTTCCTTGGCCAACAGTATTTAGATTTAGCATTTGTTTAATAACTGCTTTCATTAGGCCTATATAACCCTTTTGGGGATTTTACATGTGCCGAGAAGCACAACTACTAAAGCTTTCATCCAGGGTGCTTTAAGTTTCCATTTCATTTCATTTAACAATCCTTTTGGGGATTTTGCATGTGCTTAGAAGCACAACTACTCAAGCTTTCATCCAGGGTGTTTTACATTTAAGTTTCCATATAGCCCTCATTCATTATGCTAAGAAGCACAGTTTCAAAGTGTTTCACATGGGCTTTCATAAAATATATGACAATAATTTCCATTATGTAATGATGGTAGTACAATTTGCTTCAGGTTTTAGCCAACACAACTCAAGCAACTATGGGGACTTTCCACAATCAAGACCAAACATCAGGGAAACCGACTAGAGTGAACAAGGTATCAAATCCAACTCACCAAAGGTAAGTTTTGTTGCCAACTCCAAGCCGAGACACAAACTAACAGGGATGCTATCCAACATAGAGGCAAAAGTGGGGAGGTCCTCCATATCACATGTTGAGGTGTAAGTCAGGGTAAAAACCAAAAGTGGGAAAGATAACGGATGGATGTGGAAAGTGTAGGTGATGCCTAAGCTAGCAAGCCATAAATGTGGGAATGATCACGTCCACACTCCTAAGAGGGTAAAACCAAGGATTATAAAACAAGAGCTTCTAAGTGTAATGCAACCATTTAGATAATCATTTACAACCAAATTCATTTCATATAAATATATTGCCAAATCATGGTTACTAGATACTAAGTCAAGCTATCAAAATGACCAAAAGAGCAAGATAATAAAACCACTGCAGATCATATACCTGCTGGGCCATATTCCTGTATCTACTATTTGAACCAACTGTAACCACTAAGAACACTGTTGCTGAAGCACTAAACACTGCACTGCGTATGTATGGGAATAAAGGTCATCTCGGTCATCAAATTTGAGGTCAAGAGGCTCAGCCCTGGCATAAGGTCTACTGCATGTCTGATATAGGGCTGCTATGATGTGTGAGTGATAAAAAATAATACTGCTCATCATAGTTGATCTCACTAAAACTGTGTAAAGGCCAAGCTCAAAAATATGCACATAATTGCTCTGCAATCATGGTAGCCCATAACCCTTGATTTAAGGAAACAATGTCATTGTGGAGGCTTAGGAGAGATAAGATTGGACTTTGAGTGCTTAGACACAGTGACTTGATAATTAAGAATGATTCCAGGATTCAAGTGCTAGGATAAATGATAAAAAATAACTGCCTTGGGAAACGTGATCCTTAAATCAAGGAAAATGGTCCTAAGGAGTAAATCTGAAGAGTTAGGCTTTCTAGCACAACTTGAAAGAGAGTTTTGACAGCATCAAAGTACACAAGCTTAACAAGTAAGGGTTAAACAACCCAGAAAACAAGCTAACCAAGGAGGGCGCAAGGGTCAACAACCAGTGCCTAGGGAAAAAGGGGCAGATGGAGTCCTCAGAGCATGACGCCCTTGAGAACCCATCTGGGGTTAGGCCGTAAGATAAAAACTCAGAAATGGTTTGCCAGTAAACTAAGAAATAAAACCCAGAGAATTTTCCGAATGATTTAGAGTTAGGGTTTGAAAGTAAATGACAGATGGGTAAGTTAAAAGAATAAATTACATACCTTGCAAGCGTACCTGGATCAGGGAAATTTATGCTAGTATGTCAAGGATTGCAACCGCAAAGATCAAGTGAAAAATTGGTGCTTTATCTTGCCTCCACGAATTTGTCCAGATCCACTGATGCACCCCTCTCTTCCTACAAAACCAAGGAGAAAATCTCAATTAACAAACAACAATGAAGGTACATGCAAATGACGAAAATGATCACAGAGAATAAGAGGTACAAAGACAATAATACTCCCTGAACCAAACCAAATGAAAAGAGAGAGACAAGGTGAGTCTCCTCAGCCAGTGCGTCCCTCCTCCAAGTCACCTTCTTCACTTGAAGGTAAAACGTGGATAGAAAGATGTGCAAAATAATCACCAATATCTTCAATGCAATGGAAAAACAGTTTGAATTGACATATCCAACACCCAAAACCGGATCACAAGAGTTTGCAAAAATATATTTTATTCCAGTAGGCAAGAGCCAAAAGTCCATTTACAATGAGGGGGGTCTCTCCTTTAAATAGGAATGGGAGAGAACAAAACTCTAACCACCTTTTTAATGAGTGGTTGTGATCAAAAGATACATAAGTGATAATCAATGGTTAGATGAGCCTAAAAATAAAGTACATGGATCAACTCAAAAATAGAAGGGGGCGCACTAGCTAAGTCGCCCTAGGGGGACGCACCACATAAAAGTGACTAAAGTCATAACATAAGCACATGGTGGGGCTAGGAGGTGTACTCATCCTTCTCTAGCATGTCCCCATGGCACAATAACATATAATAACATCATCATGATACAATACTGTGACCACATGGCCAAATCGTGCCCCCTCAATGACACAATAAAATCATAATATAAAAGCCTGGATTTTGTGTGGGCCCCATTGAATGCTGTAACTTGCTCTGGAAGGTGTGGGAAGCATCACATACATCATCTAAACCAACCTCTTTCCATTTCCTAGCCTCAATATCCCAAATCGAATTCCTCTGTAGCCATTTTTACCATTTTTTATTCCTTGTAAAATCACTTGTGAAAGAATAAAATGCCTATAGCTCACTGCCTGGTCACCCGAGGCCAAATCTGACTGCACCTAAATGTCTGGGAGCATGGTAATATGGTAATAACAAGTGGCTGGACCCCATGCTCCCTCTGTAGCGCCCTAGGTGAACAAAATAAAAAGTCGAACTGTGCTGCCAGGCCATTTTAAATGGCAAATCTGCAATAAAGTGATAAACTGAGCAAAATCTCATCCGGAAGTGCCTGCAACTGAAAACTGAGTATCCCAATGGACTTAGAAGGTCCAAATGTACTAGAGATGAGTACCCATACACCCTCTGGCTATCCATATCATCATTTGTAATCATAACCATGCACGAACAAATAAAAAATAATGGTCTGTAAATAATAATAATAATCATAAAGACCATCAAACCATCATCTAAAACCTGTGTCTGTTGCGTGGAACTATCTAATGGGTATACAAGGATTATAAATCATCCATATCAAACATCACTGGTCCAACTCAACTCTGTTCCTCTGGTTGACTTGGTCAAACCTAGTATAAATCATCCATATCAAACATCACTGGTCCAACTCAACTCTGTTCCTCTGGTTGACTTGGTCAAACTAGGTTTGACCAGGTCAAAACTGACCAAAATACGACCCAGGCTTAAACTGCCTGATGCTGCAAGTCCAACTGGTTAAAGCATGCTCATTTTAATCATTCTAGTAGCAAAAATCAAAGTATAAAGTAGCATTCACTGGCGGTTAAGGAATAATAACATCAAATATAAGTTAAAATAGTTAATTACTCAAATTAGAATTTCAACGATATACTCACTTCATGGCCGTGATCATTTTGCTAGGATTGGGTGAGGGTGAAAAATACAAAGCTAGGCTAAGGGGATGACTTTACTGACTCAACACCGTGATATTTTGGATAAGGGAAAATGGAATACACACTTAAGCTTATGTTGGATAAAAATACACAGGGAATGGCAGTGTCTCACAAATGGAATAAGTTGTTTTGAGAAGTGCTTATTCAACTTTGACAAATGTCTACTGCTCACATCCAAGCTGAAACAACTCCGTGAGGATCTTTTCTAGAACCGCCATGGACTGGGTGCCCACCTAACCATAACTCGAGGTTCTAGGGGAACACTTAGAATTAGCTGTCTCTTACTCCATCTCACATCACAACCCATAGGCTTCGTGAAGAATTTAATCATTACATTTTAATTTCATCACCAACAGTCTTTAGATTTGGCATATATTTAACCACTGCTTTCTTTAGGCCTATATGACCCTTTTGGGCATTTTGCATGTGATTATAAGCACAACTACTCAAGCTGTCATCCATGGTGTTTTTTATTTCATAGCCCTTTTTCATTGTGCTGAGAAGCACAGTTTTTAGTTTACTTTCACGGGCTTGCACATAAGATATAATAAAGTTTCCACATGCATGTAATGATGATAGTACTATTTGCTTCAAGGTTTTAGCCAATACAACTCATGCAACTAGGGGATTATCTACAATCAAGACCAAACATCGGGGAAACCGACTAGAGAGATCAAGGTATCAAATCCAACTCACCAAAGATAAGTTTTGTTGCCAACTCAGAGCCGAGACACAAACTAACAGGGATGCTGTCCAACAAAGAGGCATAAGTGGGGAAGTCCTCCATATCATAGGCTAAGGTGTAAGTCAGGGAAAAAACAAGAAGTGGAAGAGAAACGGATGGATGGGGAAAGTGAAAGGTGGTGCTAAAACTAGCAGGCCATAAAAGGTGGAATGATCACGTCCATTCTTCTAAGGAGGGTGAAACCAATGAGTATAAACACGAATTTCATATTCAGAGTAAATTAGACCATTTTAGATAATCATTGAAACACATATATCCATATAACATATATATACCGCCAGATCATAACTACAAGATACCAAGTCAAGCTACCATAATGAGTAAAAGAGCAAAACATCATAATCAATGCACATCCATATACCTACTGGGTTATATTCCTGTACAAACCATTTGAACCATCCACTGTCAACTGGAACACTGTTGCTGCTCATCTGGGCACTACATATTGCTCTGTATGGAAAATAATGGCTACATCGGTCATCAAATCTGAGGTCATGAGGCTTAGTCATTGCATAAGGCTGTATTGTCTGCTCAGGGGCTGCATGAAAACATGAGTGATCTTGGAATGAATGCTCATCAAATGTTGATCTCAAGCATCTCAATGTAAAGGACTGGTTGAAAAATTACTGGAATCTGATATGAAAATATGGAAGCCCCGAGTACTATAAATGTGATAACAATTACCATTAATTGTTTCAGGATGTTCGAGAGAGGTTCCAACTTCATCAGACTTCATGTGCAAAAAGTAGAATTTTAGATTCCATTCAAAGTTCAACAAACTTGATAGTTTTTAGGATTTCAGGATTGCAACATTTCCACTGAATTCTATCATGTAAGAGGGTATGGAATTGGCATTTAATCACGCACATCAATCTCTCTATGTACCTTGATATAGTTTTTGAGGATTTTAGGACTGCAACGTTTCCACTGGTTTCTATCATGTATGAGGGTATGGGATTGGCATTTAATCAAGCACATCAACCTCTATGTACCTTGATGTTGGTGGTGTTGATTGTTGAACTGCTTTGTCATGACCTTAATAAAAATGTACCCTTTACTCCAGCAAAATCATTTATTAAGCATGGGAAGCTTTTTCTACCTTATTTTGACACTTGGACTAGGAAGTTTCATCAAAATTGTTGGGTGTTGACTAATGTCCTTGGATGATCAACTTCGAGATAGAGGCAAGGGATAGAGCCTAGAGGAGGGGGGAGGGGGGCATAGGGTGCTATTGATGAATATGATCCCAATATAGGCAAATGTTTTGATGATATGTAGTTATTTGTTATAGTGTGAAGTTTTTTTGGACTTTACAGGTCATTTAGAGGTTCTTTGTTTATGTATTTTGGGTCAGATATGGATTACATTCAATGTTTTTTAAATTGTATGCAACCTTTCTATATATATGAGGAACTTTGCATATTTTTGTATAATGGTTCGGATTCATGTGGATGCACATGAATATAGATGCATAGTGAAAATTATATATGTATGTATGTCTACAGTACCGGACGTACTTAAGTCCCCTGTTGCAAAAAGTGGATGTTGTTGCAAAAAGTGGATGCACATGAATATATATGTATAGTAAAAATGATTTAAATTTAAATTATATATATATATATATAGAGAGAGAGAGAGAGAGAGTACCCCTGACATACTTAATTCCCCTGTTTCAAAAAGTGGCATCCCCTTCCCCATCCCTGAACCCAAGCTTCCTGGCAACTTATGTGATAACACTAGCCAACCTTCACTCTTCAAAACTTAATCCCCAGCATTCTAGCCAACCTTATTTCCTCAGCTAAGAGAGAGGGGTAATTCATGTGATCACACTATTTTTACTGAGTTGTCTACCACCTTTTCACAGCGGCGACCATTTGAAAAAAGATGCAAGAAGGCCCTATGTTACCAGACATGATATCTGAGTCATCCATCCATTCATTCACTAAAAGAGGCCCCATCTTACAATAGACTTAATATCCGCGTCATCCGTTCATTCATTCACTAGGTTTATCTAATATAAGGGATGTGTACATGTAGATGTGACAGATTCTATTTTTTTCTTTGTATGTGACAGATCCATGTTACCAGACTTAAATATCTGATTCATCCATTCATTCATTTACTATCTGTAAATGTGCTTAATATCAATGGATTCTCTCCCCTTATTTCCGGGCAGGTTCTGATTGTTTATTTGTATGTGACAGATGGAGTGTAAATCATTCAACAATTGTGGAGCTAGGATCCCAAGTCAGTGCATCGGAGCAGAATTTAGTTACTCAGAAACATATCTCAGATACAATGATGATAGGACCAGACAACATACCTCAATATCAGCAGCGTGTTATCATGCAAAGAGATGAATGGCGTCAACACTTTAAAAGCTTTAGAAACAATGTAATTGTGATCTCAGGAATCTTCTGCCTCCAGCTACCATTTGAGTTAACATATGCCCACCTGAACCACACCATTCAATCCCAGGTTTTCAGGTAAGAACTCTCTTCCTTACGTTTATGCACATCTACCATACAACAATAGAAGCTGCTAATGTAATATAAGTACTCATAACATTTTCTGTGAAAATGTACTATATGACATTACATAACTTTAACGTTGAAATCTTCAGTGGCCTTTGAAAGCCATTTTAATTTTATCCGTCATAAAATGCCTTAAAAGTTAAAACCTTGGCCTTAAAATGAAAAGTAATAAAATTTTGCTCTTCAAAAAAGTGGATATTTGTGAATTAAAAGTAATAAAATTTTGCTTTTCAGAAGAGTGGATATTTGTGAAATTAATCAAATTTATAGCTTCCTTGTTTTCCTCAAGATTATTTCAAAAACAAAGCGTGGCTTTCAATACCTTAAATGGCATATTATATTCGTAGCAACCATTAACATAGAATGTTAGTTCAACTCTAAAACCATGGCACGTTATAATATTTGTTATTGTTATATCCTTGAGAATTTCAAAACATAAAACTATGCACGTTATAGTATTTGTTATTGTTATATCCTTCAGGCTTTCAAAACAGAAATAATCTCTGATCACTCAGTTACCAGCAAAGCAGCAGATTTTGAGCACTGGGCTAGGTAAATCTTTCATAGCAGTGAAAATGCCCTGTAAAGATATCAAAATAATTCTTTGTCTAACAAATAAATGAATTGTATCAAAATAATTCTTTGTCTAACAAATAAATGAATTGTATCAAAATAATTCTTTGTCTAACAAATAAATTAATTGCATTGAGAGTAGCGAGGTGCTGTCCAGCCCAGTATGGGGTAGATATTGTCACGTAACATGGGTAACGTTGACATGGTAACTATAATCCACATCACAAACGAATAACATGTCGGCTCAGAAAATCAAAATTAAAACCAGCATAGATCCATCGTAAAACGGGATTTATCAAACATGTGAGGGATCCAATTCCTTAAGGTGTAAATTTTTATATATAAAAATAAAAATTTACACCTCAAGGAATTTGATTCCTCTCGGTGTTGAATAATAAAAAACCTATGTTGCACAAGTTTCCGGAATGTGGGAACGTGGGAACAAGTTTTGGATACTTCTAGAGGTTTCCCCAAAATTTGCAGGAAACGGCAGGTTGGGAACGGCAATAAAATATATTAAAAAATTAAAAATATTAAAAAAATTAAAAAACTAGAACTAAGTCTTATAATATTACAATGATATATACAATTTAAGTATTGTTTTGTGATTTAAATTAATCTTTATTAAAACTAATTCTTACATATATTTTGAAATGATTGAACAATTAAGAGGCAATTTTCAAATTTAAAAAACACAAAAATAAAAGCCCACCAACAACCTCAAATGTTTGGCTGTCCACAACTAATAATTTAATTATGAGCTAGCTAATTTATGGTGAACCATTAGTGTGTGTTTGAAACCTTAAAATATTTTAATCAGTTAAAAAATTAAAAATTAATTTATAAAAATTTACAATCAAAACTGGAATAATGAAAACTCTAATTAGAAATTAATATTAATAGTATTATATTAAATACTTAATAGTAAATACTATGAAAACTTTTTTTGAAAGTATTAAATTAATAGTAAAATAAATTTTTTGAGCAAATGCTTAATATTAGTTACCATTTTAATTTTTTTGTAAACGTCAAATGTTAACAATGAAAACGTTTTTTAAGTAATAATAGTAAAAATTAAAAATTAAAATAGCAAATGCTTGCTCGACGGCTCTGCTATTTCAGCGTTGTTTCAGTGCGTGGCTTGCTGGACCCACTCCCGTTGGCCCTCAAATCGCAGCAATGGAGCTTGACCCACTCCCGTCGGCCCTCAAAGCTCAGCGATGAAGCTTGCTGGTTGACCAACTCCCGTCGGCCTTCAAAGCTCCAATCGTTCCGGTTGGCCCTCAAAGGTCAATGACCGAGCTCAAATCACTCCTGTCGGCCCTCAAATCTCTGCTATGGAGCTTTCTGCTCAAGTCTTGACCCACTCTCGTTGGCCTTCAAAGCTCCGCGACTGAGCTCGAATCTCTGCCAGCAAGAATTCACGGGAGATTTTTCCGCCACAATGAAGTTTTTTGGGCCCGCGAGCTAGGAAGGTGTGGCCATTCCCCTTCGACAACGAGCTGGAGACTGTTCTTGTAGTTTTAGGGAACGTGTAGCAGTTACCAAAAACCGGAATGTTGGTTTTGGAGTTCCCCCGTTTCCAAATTTTTCCGTCAAAGTTCCCTAAACGTTCCTAAGTTCCAGAAACTGTTCCCAGTGAATTAGGGACGTTTCGTTCCGGTTCCCAAGTTCCCTGGAACGCGGGAACCTCCGGAATGAGTTTCTCAAAAGGCGGGAACCGTTCCCGTGCAACATAGTAAAAAACAGTGTTCCACGGGAACGTGTCCCTCAGGGTCGGGGACGCGTTTCCCATGTTTCCTGCATCTCGGGGACGTGGGGACTCTTGGCGATGTAAGTTTTAAACCTTAACAGTGAAGTACAAACTTATATTGATTCTTAAGCATTAACACAAAATACACAATGGCACACACATTACACAGAGATTTTCACCTGGAAACCCTTAACCGGGAAAAAACCAGCAAAACTTAAAGCCGCATAGCCCCTTTTCATTATATGTTTACAATATATGGTATTCCGCAGCATCTAAAACCCTAATTCGTTTACCCGAAATTAGGTTACAACCCTAATCCCTTTTACCGGGATTAGATAGAGTACAATGGGTCGAAATCGCGAAAAAGCAAAAAGCAACCCAATTTTTTTTTTTGCGCTCCACGCGGACTCCGGGGGCCTAACGGCCCCCTCCATGCCGTTTCGGAACCTAACGGTCTGAAACGAAGGGGGTGGGCCCTGTCGGGCTACCCCCCCCCTCTAAACCCCCCTGGGCAAGGGATCGTGTTGTACACGCAGCAACCCTGTGAAGAGATATAACATACCCAACAGGCGAAACGTTTCCCCCCTCCATGCCCCGGAGAATATTTTTTTTATGTTTTTCCATTATTTTCACTTTTTACAATCCCTACTTTGTACTACTTAGAAAATAAGTCCATATATTTAGTACTTACTGTCAGATTTTCACAATTTAATTCAAGATTATCTAGGATCTTATCTGAGAGAATAACATGCACAACAATTCAAACACAAGAGACAAGAGACACAAAGAATTTCATCGGGGAAACCATAAAGGAGAAAACCCCGCAACTTCCTCAGAGATAGAGTGAACAATAATACAATAAACCCCAAAAGTAGAAATGGTCTCCAACAACTTCTCTCTTCTTCACTTTTGCGAACTTGTCCTCCTACTCACTTATGTAAACTTGATGAGTGAGTGAATGAGCAAATAGAGAGGAGCATCCTCTCTATTTATACTTTATCTTTCACTTAGCCTTAACCCCAATCAGGTTGGCCCCTAAGTGTAACTGACTGGGCCGACTTCTCTAGGAGAGTCTAATAACCCATGAAAGACTCAACTCTGGGGTCAATGCCCCGTCATACAATGGAGGGTTAAACTCAATGACTTTACATGACCCAAATACAATAATGACTTCTCCGACCGGAGGAATAAACATCTCTGTCAGAGGTACAATAATAAAATATACAAGTGAATATCTTCCGAAGTTACAATTACATTAACACTCCCTCTTAACTAGGAAGGTATTCTCTTGACACAGTCATCAATGACTTCTCCGACCGGAGGAATAAACATCTCTGTCGGAGGTACAATAATAAAATATACAAGTGAATATCTTCCGAAGTTACAATTACATTAACACTCCCTCTTAACTAGGAAGGTATTCTCTTGACACAGTCATCAGCACAAGTCTTCGTCACTGGATCATCATCAAAGCTGGATCATCATCGTCATTGCTGCTGCTATCTCGACCATCAATCTCCAATCTACTCGTCATAGGAAGTTCTACAGAGCTAATCCTTTTTCATGTTGGATGTAGGCCTAGCCTCCATGTAGGTCTTCATCGTCTCTGCGAGCAAGCCATCAAGTAGGTACATCTCAGGACTTATTATATGCCTCTTGCAAAACCTGCAAGATCTCCCAGGACTGATTATATGCTTCTACAAAACCTGAAGGAGCATCCTAGGACTGATTATATGCCTCTGCAAAACCTGCAAGATCTCCTAGGACTCATTATATGCTACTGCAAAACCTGAAGGAGCATTCCAAGACTGATTATATGCCACTACAAAACATGCAAGATCTCCCAGGACTGATTATATGCCACTGCAAAACCTGAAGGAGCATCCCAGGACTGATTATATGCCACTGCAAAACCTGAAGGAGCATCCCAAGACTGATTATATGCCACTGCAAAACCTGCAAGATCTCCCAGGACTAATTATATGCCACTGCAAAACCTGAAGGAGCATCCCAAGACTGATTATATGCTACTGCAAAACCTGTGTACCCTATTGTTGTCTCATCGCCTCCAAATCATCTCAATGTCAACGGAGCACAACCCAGATGCACGTCACACAGCACTTACATCACCCGACATGGGAGAACAAATCTACCACCATTCGGAAAAGGCTACAACCCTTACATCTACACCATGGGAGGACACACCTACCACCATGTGAGAATGGCTCCTGTGCATCTACGTCTTTCGTACTCATCACTTCCCTCTGGAAGGAACCTTGATCTGGAATACACCAAGCTTCTCTCTGAAGTACTCAAACTTCACTCTGGCCAACGGCTTGATCAACACATCGGTTATCTGTTCGTCTATCGCAACATACTGGAGCTTCACTGCTCCTCTCTGCACCATATCCCTGATATAGTGATACTTGATCTCGATGTGCTTCGACTTGTCATGGAACACAGGGTTCTCAGACAACTTCACACAACTCTGATTGTCGCAATATATACAAGTAGCATCCAACTGAAGATCAAATAAATCAGATAGTAGCTTCCTCAGCTATAATGCCTCACAACTAACCGAACAAGCTGCGGCATACTCTGCTTTGGCTGTACTCAGTGCCACATAGGACTGCTTCCTGCTAAACCAAGAGATCACACCTGATCCAATACTGAAGCAGCACCCCGAAGTGCTCTTCCTATCAATGGCACTGCCTGCACAATCCGAATCAACATAACCCTCTAGGTTAATATTCTGATTCACATCATACTTGAGCCCATAATCCACCGTACCCTTCAGGTACCTCAGAATATGCTTTGCAGCAATCAAGTGAACATGTCTCGGATCCGTCAGGAACTAGCTCAATGTGTTCACAACAAAGCAAATATCTGGTCTCGTATTCATCAGGTACATCAAGGATCCAATCATCTGACGATACATCGTGGCATCAACCGGATCTGATGAAGCATCACTCAATAGCTTCAAGTTTGATGCCATAGGTGTGGCCATGGCCTTGTAATCCATCATCCCGAACCTCTTCAGGATCTCTACTGCATACTTCCCATGTCCAATTTCCCTACTGCATACATCTACACCATGGTTTTATTTTATTTTTATAATTTTAGAGATGCCCCCCCCGAATTTCCCTAAAATTTGGGGGTGGTCTCTGTTGCCCTCTGGAAACACACCTAGGGGGGAAATGCGGTAGAAATATTCAAGCGCTCGGTGTGGCCTTGGGGGCAAGTTAGAGTTCAGATCTGTCACTCGAAACTTAACTCCTCCGTCTAGGCTTACTGCTAGCGAAGACAAGGGGGTGGGCCCTAAGAAAATAAAATCTAAGGTTTTTAATCTATGAAGGGAAAAACACACTTTAAACTATGAGTTAGAAAGATGATGATAAAATACTGAAACAAACCATTTGCAATTTATTTGAGCACAACAACATATGAGATTAAAGATGCATTCATGACATTTTGATTTAAACGATAATATTGATGACCAGTGCCTTGAAGTGAATATGAAATTGTTGTGTGGTGTTGGGAAAGTATTGCAAAGTCTTGTTTGTTAGTTTTAAAGCTTATTAATGAGTATTAGAGGAATGGGTTTATTCGGGGTTTGGCCCAAGTAAACTTGACCTCTCGAACTGAGTGCTATAGCGGTTTTACCAAGTATCCAACAAGGCGAGGCATAACCTACTTATAGTAGCCTTCTGACTCTATGGTGTCCACCCATGCAACCTCCCAAGTTTTTGAAGTTTAGCTTATTTGGATTTTCCTATTAAACTAGTGCTTACCTTCCTTTTTGGTTGACCAACTGATCAGACTAAGCTGCAGCGGTCAAGAGTATACTTGGAAGTTAAGCGTTGGTTTATTTTATGAGCAATTAAAATTTTCTAAGTATTTTACTAACGACAAAGCGTCTCTTTCGAAGCATTGCTTACTCGGGAGAGCAATGCTAAAATTTATTAAAAACAAATATAATTGTACAACCCTTTGAGGACGGATTGTGTGTGTGTTGTTATCACACAACTTGTAGTTGTCCCTAAAGGTGATCCTTTCCAGGATGGTAGAGGCGTTGGACAACTAAAGAGGTGACCCAAGGGATGCCATGGTTCCCAATGCAATTGGTTGTCACGCTAACAGAGGCACTCGTCACTTTAGATCAAACCTAAGCATGACCAAGGGGGAGACCCTAGCTAACCTACTCAAGACCTCTTAGGGACATGTGAAAGATGAAATATGAAGAGATCAAGAGGGATAGATCTAGATCTAGGATGGATAAGTGGGCCCAAGGAGTTAGGGCTTGGCTGAAGAGGCTTATGAGATGGACAAATGTTCAACCAATGAAAGATAAGGCCACTTATATGATAATATTTAATAGATCTAGATAGATGTAATGCCAAAAAGAAAGACCTAAGTAGGGCCCACCCTTAAAATATGGAAAATGGTCCAAATGGGGCCCACAAGGAGGATATCAAAGAGAAATGGCACTAGGGGGTTTGCTACTCAATGGATCTATGGATTTGAGAAGGAACACGCAATGCGGCAATACCCACGATGTAGATCTAGCAAAAGACCACCTACCCAACAAGTGTGACCTCCCTTGGAGAGGCCCAATGCCTTAGATCGAGGGGTAAATGGAGTCAGATGTCCACCAAAATTTAGATCTGGGATGTGTTAATTATTATAGAGGTGGGTTTTAATTATTAAGTCCATGCAATCGCTAGATCTCACCGGATCTGAAAAATAAAAAAATAAGGGTTTTGATTTTAAGGGTTTAGAGTGACCAATGGGTGAAAATGCATGAAACAAGATACATACCTTGTAGAGCTTACCTCAAATGCTTGCGGCTACCTTGCACATCGATGATTCTTGCATTTAGTTACAATTCCAAGCTAGATCCAAGTGATTCCAAGCTAAACGTCCAAGCCCAAGGAGGAAAAACGTCCTACTTCACTTGCAAAACAAACTACGTAACGTGAGATTTGATTCACAAATGAGCAAGATCTAAGCATGGCATATCAAAAGAAGTAAATCAATGGACAAAGCACAATTGAAAAACTCCCTTCAATATGAAAACGTCTCTCCCGAGGGGGATGTGAGAATCCCAACAATCTTCCCTCCAAGCAATCCGCACCCCTGCAACAAGTCAATTCGGCCTCCCAAATCACCTGTGAACAACAAAGATGTCTAAAGCAAAAGATGTATAATCATGTACAAGAGCATCCCATCAAAGCAAGAGAAGTAGATCCACAAAAAATAGTATTTTTATTCGAAGTTTTCCAGAGCCCAAAGGTGCCTTTATAGGAGGAGAGAGACCTAGCACTTTGACAGTCCCAAGGATCCTAACACTTGCACATAATAAAAAAAACATAAAAGGTTAGGCATGTATGATATTTTGATGCTATTTTCAAGGCTGGCATACTATATAAAAGGGTCTGAACTCTACCCTAACCGAGGTCTAAAAAGTGTTGGTTCAGTTTGCTATATTGGTGACAAAATCATAGAATACTCCTTGCACAATTTTTATGCTACATTGGACATATACCTAACATTGAAAGAGGATATCTAGCTGCTATATCATTCAATAATCCACTGATATGCTGCTACTACTGACGCATTTCTGATATATATTGGTTCAACCTTTTGACAAGGTCATGCAAAGTTTGAATAGGTCCTTTTTGTGCATCTTTGATTGTCATTGCTACAAAATTGATATTAAAGGAAGGGAATCTATATTGCGACTTATTACACACAGAATTGAGTTATGTATGCTTCTATCTTCTTACATTGAAATCCTTATGAGTAGATACCACTAGCATTTTGATAGTGCTGCTATACTGTGCAAGACAAATTTTATTCAGACCTGAAATCAATGTCCTTGTGGTTGTTTTAAGGTGATAACATATTGGATTTTGCATTTGAATTATAGGTTACATTTATTAGTTTTAATTTAGATTATTGGTTATCATTAACATTAAATGCACCTTGTAATCTACACAAGTCTACTGAATGGTGAACATTGATGCATGATCACTTTTACTCGTTGACCTTATTATTGGTGTTGATATTCTCTAGTTGACAAATGATCTATATCTTATGATGCTAAATATTGTAATCCTAACTTGTCATTGAATATCCTTGCTCATACACTGATTGGGTATGTTAAGTGCATAGTATGTCTTCTTCATTCGCATAAACATTACTACTCAAGGCACTGGTCACTGATATATTGTCAGGAAGATATAGTTTTCTAAGTGTTTTTTCAGATCATAGAAGGGCTCTCCCCTTGGAGGTTCTGACTCTCCAAAGAAGTTAGAGAATTGTCACTGGTCACTGATATATTGTCAGGGAGATATAATTTTCTAAGTGTTTTTGCAGATCATAGAAGGGCTCTCCCCTTGGAGGTTCTGACTCTCCAAAGAAGTTAGAGAATTGGCTAAGGTGACAGTGGTCACTTCTCATACATTTGTTCATTGGATACTAGCCTTGCTAGTTCATCCGGTAACACCTTCCACAACCAAAATTGAGAGCAAATTCTTCCCGAGACCTGGAACAAACAACACATCATCAAAGTTTAACGAGTTACCTGACTAGAGTCGGAAAGGAATGGTACCAATTCCTGCTATTGTACACTTGTAATCACCACCAAGCTCGACCTAAACTCCTGAGATGCGCTCTTTTAGACTTGAAAATAACTATCGGTTTGATGTCATATGCCTTTATGCTCCACTATCCACATACCAAGCATTCCTCAGAACCGTGCTGGTAGAAAGGCAAGATACCATTGAGAAATCCTTCTTGAAGTAGGAGGTAAACTCGTTCATTTGAGTTTGCTACTTGATTCTGCTATTGCTTCCCTTTACCCTTCTTCTTCTTTGGACACTATGATGCATAATGGCCTTGCTTATGAAATATGAAGCACTTGATTCTACTCAAGTCTTCCTTCTTGGTTGGGAGGTTGACTCCTCACTTTTTACCTTACACTTGTTGGGTTCTTTACCTATTCCCTTCTTTGTATGACAAATAGGGCATGTCACTGTCACCTCCCTACTTGTTGGCCTTTGACTCTATTCGTGTCTCCTTCTGGATACAATCATTCCATAGTCTTTCCCAGGCGGAAAGATTCCCCCGAGCACAAACACCTTGGACAAGTGTATCCCATTGAAATGGGAACCCATTTAGTGCCATATTTACTAGTTCTTTGTCTTCAACCTTCTCCCGAACTGTTGCAAGTTGATCATGAATATGCGTGAGCTTCATCAAGTAATTGGTGACTGTGTCTGGTCTAGTCATCTCTATAGATCTGAGTCTATTATGCCATATCATCTTCTTGTTTCTGTTCTCTTTCTGGTAAAAGCTAACCAAGGCAGCGAACATCTCCTTTGCCATCTTTTCATATATATGAGGGATCAAATGATCCTTTATAGCATCCATGGTCATCCACTTGGATTTTACTTCTTTTTTATTATGAATTGCAAAAGCCCGTGAATCTGACAGTGGAGTTACTACATCCTTGACAATATCCCAGAGATCATTCTCTTCTAATAATAGGGTTACCTAGTCAATACTTGGTCAACATGGGGTGGCCTTGTAATTGAGTTGGACTTGGAAAAAAAAGTATCGACTTTTCACATACTCAATGAACACTCGTCAATATCCTTGAGAATGGGGAGTATTGATTGGCCAATGTTAATTTTACTCAATCTTAGATCTGAGCTATAGTCTCGAATAATTTACTGCAATTATTAATCAAAAACATACTAAGATCTAACAAATCACACAACGGAAAAACACAAGAAATTGTACACACATTTGACACTTAGATTTACCTTGGAAAACCCCAACTGGAGAAAAACCAGCAAACAATGATTTTTATTAAGAATACAAATCTTGGGCACCCGTCTTGGGATAATGGTCCATTGATGAATAATACAATCACCGCAAGATAGCCTAGCCTATCACCTGGTTGCTACGTTCTCTGCTGCACCTTGCTCCTTTCCTTGACCTTCCCCTGCACCTTTTAGCCATTATAACATAAAATTCACTTTCCCTCTCAAGCAAGCTCCTAGAGAGGTCTTCTGGACGACTCCTACATGCTTGACACCTGGCCTATGCAAAAGTACCTGTCTGAGCTACAAAAACTAACAGTCAATACTTAGTCAACATGAGGTGGCCTTGTATTTTAGTTGGTTACTTATATTTGGGCCATGCTTGTCCATGCTTAAGTTGCAAAACAGCACTCTTCACCCCTGCATGAGGGGTGTTTTGTGTTGGCATCGATGGGTCTTGAAAATTGATGTTGTAGGAACTCTGCCTTTTTAAAGTTTGCTAGACCATCAATATCCTTGAGAATGGGGAGTATTGATTGGTCAATACTTAGTCAACATGAGGTGGCCTTGTAATTAAGTTGGTTGCTCATCTCTGGGCCGTGCTTGCCCATACTTAAGTTGCAAAACTTCACTCTTCACCCCACACGAGGGGTGATTTGTGTTGTCATCGATGGGCCCTGGAAATGGATGTTGTAGGAACTCTGCCATTTTAAAGTCTGCTGGTCTCAATGGATAGTAACCACCGCCATCACAATCATCATGAATATCCACCTCCACCACAATCATCAATATGATGTCCATGTAATACATTAACTGCGAAATAAAAAGTTGGTTGCCTGCCTCAATTGGATATATGCCATAGTCATGTAATAGATTAACTTGAAATAAAAAAGTTGTTTGTTTAATTGTATCGTGCCTCAACTGGATATATGCCATAATGTACTTTTTGTTTCTATAACCTCAATTGGATATAGCGTACTTTTTTATTTTGTATCACAAGATATTAGCATGACATGCCATAGCCTACTTTTTTATTTTCTCTGCTGCATGATATACCAACATTAGATGCCATTGACCAGACATGAATGACCTGATGATTTGAAGAATTGCAATGCAAATGATAGACAGGCAAAACACAAAGCGCAAGTTATTTAAGTTGAGATCAAAAAATGGTTTTGTAATTGTATCCTGCCTCAACCTGATACATGCCATAGAGAGACTGGTATGACATGCTCTGCTGCATGAGATGCCATTGAACAGACGTGAATGGCATTATAATTTGAAGAATGCCAATGTACATAATTTGCAGAGTTGTGCAATGCATATGATAAACATGAGATAACAACATTAGATAGCATTGACCAGTCCTGAACGACCTCATGATTTGAAGAATTGCAATGTACATGATAAACAGTCAAAAGTTAAAACACAAGTTATTTAAGATGAGATAAAAAAATGGTTATGTAATTGTATCCTGCCTCAACTGGATATATGCCAAAGCGTACTTTTGATTTCCTATATAAAGAGATTAGTATCACATTGTCTGCTGCATGTGATACCATTTGAACAGACGTGCATCGCCTGACTATAATTGCAATGCATATGATAAACAGCCAAAACACAAGTTATTTGAATTGAAATAAAAAATTGCTTTGTAATTGTATCCTGCCTCGGACTATTTGATTTTCTATATCAAGAGATAAGTACGGCATACTCTGTTGCATGAGATACCATTGAACAGAAAGTGAATGACCTGATAATTTGAAGAATTGCAATGCACATGATATAATCACTCAAAACACGAGTTATAAATTCAAAGAGGTGCATGTTACTCTGCCGGGCATTGATTATTTTGTTGGATTTCCATTCAGGTACGCATTGACGGCGTTATATCTTTTGGCTATTCAATACTATACAAAATTTGGCGAAAAGATATCTGTGAGACTTGTTGAAAGCCAACATTATGATAGCAGAGAGGCTAGAGTAGACAGTTTAGTGTACAAGGTAATTAATCGGTCAAATTACTGGAAGTATCATAGTGCATCCAAATCTATGGGTATAATTAAGGGAAAACAGCTGACAGTACTTAGTTTATTATGATTTGTTTCAGGTTTTTGGACTTTACTTCATGCAATCATATATAGGCTTGTTCTATACTGCAATTTTTCATCGAGACATTATAATTCTTCAACAAATTTTGATTCAGCGCCTGATTGTATCCATGGTAAGACTACGTTGCATTCTGCTCCTATGTCCTGAAACACAAATATACTAGTGAGACTAATTGAAGTTTTTGATGGAATATATACTTTCAGGTGTTGAACAATCTATCAGAAAACCTTATTCCTTATGTTAAGTACCTCTATACCAAATACAATGCTCTCAAGTAAGCTACTTGCTCTTTAGCTGTATGAAAAAAGAGTTGTATCAGACAATGCAACCTTCAACAGTGTTTCAACGCCACAATGTTTGCACAACTTCACCTATGCCCACCCTAAGCAGGTTACGGGTGGGGGTGATGTTGTGTAAAGTTGTAAACGTATGCTTCTATTGATGAAGATAATGATAAAAGCTAATACAATTATTAACATACAGAAGGAAACATGGTAGGAGAGCTTTAGGAGATAAATTAAAGCAGCATACGTTGAGAATAGAAAAAGAATACATGAAGCCTTCATATACTGCCAGCATTGGAAATGGAGTGGAGGATGGGCTTTTTGACGGTACGCAATTTCTCGATGCCTGTTTTGATTTGGTTGATAGGATAGATTTGAATTCTAGCACAACCACATAGAAAAAGATTACATGAGGCTTCATATACTGCCAGCATTGGAAATGGATCGGAGGATGGGTTCTCTGACGGTGCACTGTTATCTCGATGCCTGTTTTGATTTGGTTGATAGGATAGATTTGATTAGTAGATCAACCACATTAAATGTGTTAAATATACGTGGATAAGCATATGTCAAACCCATTTTATGGGCAAACATGGAGCTCTCTTAATATAAATACAGACCACTCTATTCTGAAGTCGATTTCTCTCTGGGTAGCCCTCTGATCAAGCAAAGAATTTGAGAATGGATATATGTATTAATAGTTTTCATCGGAACTGTCCAGATTTTCTGGAGTTGGCGTTGCAGTTCGGGATGGTGACCATGTTTGCCTGTGCATTTCCTGTCATTTTTGCTTTTGCTGCTGCGGTAAGTAGTTTTTTTCAAGTACTATTAATTGTGATTTGCAGAAATTGTGGAGTTAATTTTGCATCTTGCATATTCCTAGTAAGGAGTGATTTCTGTGTTTTTAAACTTTCAGCGTTGCTATAAATACTAGATCCATTTTTTATCTGGATCTATCAAGTATTGAGAGGGATCAAATTTCTTGAGGTGTAAATATTTCAAAATTTGATCCGTAAATTTGATATCTTTTGGTGCTTGATAGATCTGGATTTATAAGATGGATCTATGTTGGCTTAATTTTTTTAGCTTTTATTTAAAATATAAAATTTAAAATTGAGTCAACATATTTTGTCCAAAAGTTTTTTTTTTTTGGTCATGTACATTATGTGGCAACTCACAAATCTCCCTCGTACTGGTTTGTAAAGCACCTCCACTCTCAATGCTCTCAGTGCAACAAATTTCAACTGTGGCAAGTGAATCATTCCTGAAGAACACTTGATATCTTTGTTTTGTCCCATTGCAGAATAATTTTATAGAGATTCGGACAGATTCATTGAAATTATTACGTATGCTGCGGAGGCCAATCCCACGTGCTGCATCGACCATTGGGGCATGGCTAAACATATTTCAGGTGAACAGTATACATGCTTTCTTTTCTAATGCAAATATTGCGTTCTTCAGAAAATATTATAAATTAGCTTTTGAGTAGCTTTCTTTTCTTTCCAAATGCATCTTTACTTCTCACTATTTTTGACCAGCCTAAATTTTTGAAGGATCCTGATATCTTTGATTTCACTAGAATGAAGCCTCTTGGTGAAATAAATGTAAATTTTGTTGAAGAATTTCTCCCGTTAGTGAAAGCTTAGGAATTATTTTAATCCTATGGGAACCGTATCTAAATCATACGTCAAGCTCTTTTGGGGTCCATTTTAAAAGGGTTAGGTTTCATGATCATTGTATCCTCCACATCACTAATATATGGAAACTTACTTTTGTAACAATTAATTCAACTAATTAAAAATTTTAAACTGCCTATCCTGTCGGATCTTCTAACTTTACTAATCATTAAGAGGCAAAAAGAAATTAGTTCAATTCACTTGAATTACCTCCATGTTTTATACGCCAATAAACCCAAAAGGAAAGATCAATAATCTGGGAAAAATAGCATGAACATTAGTACAATTCACTTGAATGGCCTCCATTTTTTATATGCCAATAAACCTAAAAGGGCAGCTCAATAATCAGGGAAAAATAGCATCTCCTCCACTGAGTGAGAAGTACTTTCTTTAAAGTTTATCGTAGAAAAATAATCTTCTCCACTGAGTGAGAAGTACTTTCTTTAAAGTTTAATCGTGGAAAAATTGCATCTCCTCCACTGAATCAGAAGTACTCTATGAAATTTATGGATTTTTTCCAAGAAAAAATCCCTGGAAACTTCTCAGGGAAGGGAACGAGGAAGTAGTTTTTTTATAGTTATTGTATTTCTTTCCAAGAAAAATTTTGCCTGAAATTCTCAGGCACTCTTTTCTGCATTTGCAGATGGTACTTGGTGCAAATTTGGTCACAGATAGTGTAAATTTGTAAGCGCTGATTACCGCACCTGACTTGGTAAGTATGCAATAGAGTTAGTTAGCCTGGAGAATTGATCTTGAGACCTCCCACACGAAACCTCCTGCATGAAGTTCAAGGCACTCTACCCCACTAGTACTTGGTGCAGCTGTTTATGGCACTTGATCCGGTAGGGACATTGAATTAAGTATGCAACAGAGGCAGTTAGCCAAGAGAATTGATGTTGAGACCTCCTACATGAAGTTCAAGGCACTCAAACCCACTAGAGCTAGGCCAAGGAGCTGGATCTATGGAGAAGTGTGATTGTTTTCAAAGTTTTTTTGAAACTTCTCAGGGAAGGGAACGAGGAAGTACTTTTTTATAGTTATTGTATTTTTTTCCAAGAAAAACTTTGCCTAAAATTCTCAGGCACTCTTTTCTGCATTTGCGGATGGTACTTAGTGCAAATTTGGTCACAGATAGTGTAAATTTGTAAGCGCTGATTACCGCACCTGACTCGGTAAGTATGCAATAGAGGTAGTTAGCCTGGAGAATTGATCTTGAGACCTCCTACACGAAACCTCCTGCATGAAGTTCAAGTCACTCAACCCCACTAGTACTTGGTGCAGCTGTTTATGGCACTTGATCCGGTAGGGACATTGAATTAAGTATGCAACATAGGCAGTTAGCCAAGAGAATTGATGTTGAGACCTCCTACATGAATTTCAAGGCCCACTCAAAGACACTAGAGCTAGGCCAAGGAGCTGGATCTATGGAGAAGTGTGATTGTTTTCGAAGTTTTTTTGTCAGGCTGATATTTTTTTGAAATTTTTTTCACTACCCTGCTATTCCCCTTGGAATCAAGTGTAGCCCAGGCCCCCCACAGGGATAGACCTTGGGACCTATGGGCCCCCACCCCACCATAGATACCGTTGCACCCTATGCTGTTGAGAGCGGGGAGTGGGAAGCAGGAGTGGAGTGAAAAGCGAAATTTTCGAAAGCTCCCGTTTTGGGAACGTTTTTTATATAGTATATATTTTAAATTTGAATAAACCGCACCTGACTCGGTAAGTATGCAATAGAGGTAGTTAGCCTGGAGAATTGATCTTGAGACCTCCTACACGAAACCTCCTGCATGAAGTTCAAGTCACTCAACCCCACTAGTACTTGGTGCAGCTGTTTATGGCACTTGATCCGGTAGGGACATTGAATTAAGTATGCAACATAGGCAGTTAGCCAAGAGAATTGATGTTGAGACCTCCTACATGAATTTCAAGGCCCACTCAAAGACACTAGAGCTAGGCCAAGGAGCTGGATCTATGGAGAAGTGTGATTGTTTTCGAAGTTTTTTTGTCAGGCTGATATTTTTTTGAAATTTTTTTCACTACCCTGCTATTCCCCTTGGAATCAAGTGTAGCCCAGGCCCCCCACAGGGATAGACCTTGGGACCTATGGGCCCCCACCCCACCATAGATACCGTTGCACCCTATGCTGTTGAGAGCGGGGAGTGGGAAGCAGGAGTGGAGTGAAAAGCGAAATTTTCGAAAGCTCCCGTTTTGGGAACGTTTTTTATATAGTATATATTTTAAATTTTAATAAATTTTGATGGATTTATATTTAAAAAACATGTAGAATGTTCAATTAGTTATAGAAAACATGGATTAAACCATATAACATCAATCATCTAGTAGTTATAACTTATAACATTATCATCAAATGATCAACCATAACAACTTTTATAGGAGCTTGGCTAAAAAGGGAGGTACCATAACATTGTCATCAGATGATCAACCTAGTAAAGGAGCCTTTAGTATAGGAGAGATAGGGGGCGCCTTGGGAGCGTGCTCCCAAAACTGGGAGTGTTTTGGGAGCAAGCTTCCGAAGGAAGCGAGCTTCGGGAGCGGGAGTGAGGGGGTAGGTTGCGCTCCCACGCAGCAGATGTTGCACCACACCATCAGGATGATTACAGCACATGACCCGGCAGAGATATTGAATTAAGTATGCAATAGAGGCAGTTAGTCTGGAGAATTCATCTAGAGACATCCTACATGAAGTTGAAGGCACTCAAAACCACTAGAGCTGGGCCAAAGAGCTGGATCTATGGAGAAGTGTAACTGGTTTTTGAAGCTGTTATATGTGGATCTATGTAATGTTCAATCCCAACGAGCTGTATCTATGGACAAGTGTGATTGGTTTTTGAAGTTGTTATGTGTATCTATGTAATATTCAATCCCACTGTTCATGTGGTAAATCAATTCCATTACTAGTTAGTTACCATGTGGTCTTGTATAAATTCATACTATGTTTCGTCAATATTTGAACTATCAAAACATCCATTGTAATATCCAACTACTATGAACATGCTTGGTTACTTGGGGCATCCCTTCTTTGGGATGGGAATTGTTAATGCACAACCTAGCAGCCACGAGATAGGCAAGTGAATCGTTTGCTAAACCGGTGGCAACTACGTGTTCCTAACTGAACGTGTCACTAATGAAAAAGAACCCACTGTTTAGTTTTCCTAGGTTTGGCAGTAAATGAACCCAGACTAACCAAGGGAGAGACCTTAGCCAAGCTTTTACTAAGGCTATTAAAAGACATATGTAGCCCTAGATACTAACCTAGTTGTATTTTTAAGATTATGCCTACTTAAGGTGTTCAATAAAGTATGTAGACACAATTTTAATATGATACACAATGCTATGGAAAGTAAATGATACAAAATGAAAGTTCTTGAAAATAAAATATACCAATGGAAAATAAAAGGGTGAATATCCCAAACCCCAAGGCTTTATAAGTCATAGGGAATATCTAGCCGCTATAGCCTTTCTAACTACCTACGGAGTTCAACAATGATGCTCGACCCAATCTTTCAGAGCACTAATAAGGGAGGATTAGTACTGTACCCCTAGCCACAAATCCCTTAGATACGTGAAGAGTAATCTTCTTGAATGTTGTTTTTGGTGCACAATAATGAATAGAAGATCGATAGGTTGGTTTCAGGATGCCTAAGAAGTCCTCGATATACTCAAGGTACGTGGGGTCCAAGTCCGTGTTAGGTGTTGTCTAATGCAGCACTGCTTGTTTAGGGGTACTAGTCCGGAGTTAGAGGGGATGTCCAACATCTTACACCTAATGGGGATGCAAGGAGACGTGTCCCAACATTGGTCACTTTACTAGTAGAGCTCCCCTAGACCGCAATTTTACCTGCCTAACGATAACTCCCGAAATTTTTATAGACGTCGGCACACGTTTTCTACCCAATAATTTCCCAATGATATTTCCTGCAATGAGACTTTCACCATATAAATGTTGATGTATCACTTAGTGTTTTAGAAAAATAGCATTGGAAGTGAAATACTTCTATTCAAAAATAATTTCAATTTCTCAATATCTCTAACAAGTATCCAGTAATGTAAATATTGAGTTACATTAAATGCATAAATAGATCTAATTTCCAAAGTTATCAACTCAATATATCTTTTAGCAATAATCAAGAAACATTCGCTCAAATAATGACAATTCATGTAATTGCGCCGAGAGGCGCTCTACAGCCCAGTATAAGGGAGATCTTGTAACGTCGTAACGTTTGCGGTTATTATTGTCGACCATTAATAATATGAGGGAGATCTTGTAACATTGTAACGCTTGTGGATATTATTGTCGGCCATTAATAAAAAGTAAAAATTAATAAAAAGTAAAAAACGTAATATATATTATGTCGGCCATTAATAAAAAGACGTGTATTTTTGTTTGAAAAACACGTTTGAAATCAAGGACTATATAATACACCAGAACAACATAAAAAAATATAGAAAAAATTAATTTGGTCAAGAATCTGCGGCAGGGAACCAAGGAAGAGAGAATCTGATCAGCCAACGAATAGGTAATCTAATTTTTTTAAATTTAGCTCTCCATTCTCACACTTTAGCCTCACGCAGCTCTTCCGTAGACCTCCCCTCCTCCTGCGCAGCTCGCCCCTGCTCCGCGACTTGTTGGCCTCCCCTCCTCCGTAGCTCCAGCTCCAGCCCCAACTCCCCTCCTCCCCTCCTCCCCTCCTCCAGTGCAACCCTCCTCCCCTCCTCCAGCGCAGCCCTCCCCTCCTCCTGTCCTCCTGCGCAGCCCTCCTCCTGTCCTCCTCCAGCGCAGCCCCTCCCCTCCTCCTTCAGCACAACAAAACCCCTCCCCTCTTGTCCTCCTCCAGCGCAGCCCCTCCTCCCGTCCTCCTCCAGCGCAGCCTCTCCTCCCCTCCCGCCGCAGCCTGCACCCTCCTCCTCGGCACCAAATTTAAATATAAAAAAATTTAAATTACAAAGGGCATGAAAACTATAGTTTAAATTTATATTTAAATATATTCGAAGGGCATGAAAACTATAATTGAAATTTATATATTTTTTTTCCTGGAAAAAAAAGCGTAATTTCATTTCATCCTTAAGAGTACGAAATTACATTTTGTCGTCTTCACTCATAAAGAGTGGAATAAAGGTCTTTTTTAATGAAACATCCTGCATATGACTAATATAAGCTATGATGTTCTCACCACGTGAGCATTAACATCTGTTACAAAAAGTAGAATATACTTGTTCACCGTGATCCTGTCATATCATTTTTACAAAACTTTTGAGTCCATCCTGTACAATAACTGTAGAATATGTAGAATATAGAAAATTGCAAAGTATCAAAAAAGTTCGAAGTATCCATCTGAAATATAAAAACAGGGCATCACTCTATGAACAGCCGATGATAATAGTCTCTTCCCACCCCATCCTCAAATTCTATAATTCTCCATATACAGACACCCAACAGCGACCCATCTTCCGAGGCCTTATCCGCCTTTGAGTTGTTTTCGCGGTAGATATGCTTGCAATTAAAAGTTTCAAAAGTGTGAGTGACATTTTGAATATGTTTCAACACAGCAGCAATCCGACGATTGTTACACTGAAAAGAGCCTGACACCCACTGGATCACATTTAAAGAGTCCCCATAAATAGTAATGTTCCTCACTGTACGTTCCAAGGTGAAGGAGATAAGTAGTTTCAGACTGAGAATCTCAGCCCAATTGTTGGTTCCTCTCCCAAACCCAAACGACATCACAAAGAAATGGGCAGGAGACAAGTAGAGTAGGGCCCCTCCCCCACACTGATCATTCTTGCAAGCCCCATCAAAGAATCCCCAAGGCTGAGAGCGATCTATATCCACAGGTTGAATACATCTGACAGAAGTAGAAGGTTTGAGACGTTTGCATGCAAGGAAGATCCCACAGCTGTTAATAGCTGATAGAGCAGGTAGCCCAACAATATCCGAAAACAAACATTTGTTTCTAGATAACCAAATCCCCCAGATAAATTTATATTACAAAGGGCATGAAAACTATAATTTAAATTTATATTTAAATATAAATATAAATTTATATTTATTTAAATTTATATTTATTTAAATTTATATTTATATTTAGTTTAGATTTAGATTTATATTAAAATATAGTGTAATATTTATATTAAATTTAAATTTAAATTTAGATTTAGATTTACATTAAAATATAGTGTAATATTTATATTTATAATTTAAATATATATTTAAAATTTAATTTAAATTTAAATTAATATTTAGATATAAGTATATAAGTTCTTTACTATGTATAATAAGAACTACATGTGGTATAGTGGTAAGGGTGTTGGGATAATGGGTGTGAGGTCCAATGTTCAATTCTCCCAGATCACCTATTTTTTTAGAAAATATAGAATTTCGTAAATATATTGAATTTCATTATCATGTAAAGTGAGTTTTATACTTCCATAGATTTCAGTGTATGGGGTTTTTTATTACATAATTTTCAGTGTAGCTGTTATTCCTTGGACGCATTGATTTCAGCGTATGGACGCATAGATTTCAGTGTATGGGGTTTTTTAGTGCATAATTTTCACTCTAGCTGTTATTCCATGGACTCATTGATTTCAGTGTAGATTTCCTGGATGCAAAAATTTTAGTGTGGATTTCATCGATGCATAAATTTCAGTGTATATGTTAATGTTTGACATTTTTGATATAGAGTCTAAACTAGAAATGGAAGATGTGCATGCAGAAGATGCTATGAGACAAACTGGTGAAGAACAACAAATACAGAACGCCGAATGAGAAGAAGACTTGAAACAAAAAGGAGAACAACGAAAATAAATTCGAAAAAGGAAGTTGGACGAAATGACAGCAGAAGAACGAGAAGAACGAAGAAAACGAAACGCAGATCGACAAAAAGAATATCGAAAAAGAAATTTAGATGAAATGACAGCAGAAGAACGAGAAGAACAAAGAAAACGAAACGTTGATCGACAAAGAGCGTATCGAGAGAGAAAGTTGAAGCAATTAGAAGAACAAAGAAAGTAGGTTGTAGAACAACAAATAAATCAAAATGTACGAAATGACGAAATGACAGCAGAAGAAGGAGAAGAACCAACAAAACGAAATGCAGATCAAGGAATATTGAAAAAAAAGGTTAGACGAATTGATAGCAGAAGAACGAGAAGAACAAAGAAAACGAAATGTTGATCGACAAAGAGCGTATCGAGAGAGAAAGTTGAAGCACTTGGAAGAACAAAGAAATCAAGTTGCAGAACAACAAATAAATCAAAATGTAGATCGACAAAGACAATATTCAACAAATATACCAGTAGAACCAACTGTGGGAGATGCTCAAAGTGTAACGGTCAGAGATCAACGTGTTGATGACATGGTCCAATTTCAAGCAGTTCCAATTACTAATATGGTCCGAGATAAGGAGATTGAAATCGACGATAATATATCGGTTCCATCTGAAGAAATGTATACTATACATCGGAATTTTCGTGAACGAATTGATCAATTAGCAGAAGTGCAAATGTGTCATGTCTGCCAGGAGGTACGTAATACAAGTACAGGTCCAATGTGCGTGCGATGTCTGAGAGAGAGATCTAATCACAGATTCTCAGCTAAGAACCACATGGATCCAGGATTCAACCGCATGTCCTTGAAGATCTCACACAAGTTGAAGAGATGTTGATAGCACGTGCAAGTCCAATTTTGCAGGTGATGCATTCAATAGGTGGACAATACAAATATCGAGGACACACCATTAGTTTTCCGCAAGAGATTACAGATGTTGCTAAGACATTGCCACGACATATTAACTTGGACTTAATTGTCGTTGTGCGAAAAAAGGGACGACAAGGATCCAGTTATGATTTCACTGTTAGAAAACAAAGAGTTATTGATGCATTATTATATAAGATTCAAAATGATCCATATTATCGAGATGTTCGAGTTGATTATGACGCAGTAGAAGAGTTACCTGAAAATGCAACAGATATCTCACATATGCTTAATTATGTTACTCTTCCCGATATTGACGACGACACAGAATTTGCAATGTTGGATGGGATACCGGGAGTTGATGACATGTTAGATGGTTTACAAACAACTGCTTTTGCATCAAGGCTTCCAAGTGTACCACGGGAGATAGAAATTATTAGAGCATGGGCAAATAATCCTAATCCTGATGAAAATAACGCAAATTATGAATCGACTGATGTGCTTAACTGGCTTGGCATTGGCTCATCTCCGATTAACGAGTATAACATTGTTGGATGATTTGATATGGCATTTCCAACATTGTTCCCTAAAGGAGAGGCTGATTGGTTACAACTGCGAATGCGAAATGCCCATCTACATGAGTACGCAAAACATCTTCTCAGATATCGTGATAATAGATTTGGAAGGCACCCTCGCTTCAGATATTTTTTACTAAATATCATTATGAGACATCGTGCTCAAGCTTCCTCAACAGTTTTTGTCAAAAAAAATATTAGTGAACTACCCACAATAATGGAAGAGTTACGACGACATTTACGAAATCTTCCAGATTCAAGATTGGGAGAAAGATTAATGAGATTTGGAACGGTATTAAGAGGTACACGTGCATACTGGAGCAAGTGTCGTCAAGAGTTATCTGACTTGATTCAACAGATAGGTTGTCCGACAATATTCTTCACACTAAGTGTAGTGGATATGCACTGGCCTAATTTGCATAAATTAATGTCAGGCACAAGTCCTACAGATCCACGTGAAGCGAGAAAATGGAGACGTCAAAATGTAATTGATAATCCTCACATCGTGGCACATTATATGCACTTGAGACATACAATGTTTCGAGAAGAGGTTTTCTAACATTTTCATCAGGCTACAGATTATTGGAGTCGCTACGAATGGCAACATCATGGATCTCCTCATGTCCATGGGTTTCTATGGTTAAAAAATGCTCCCAACATGGACACTCTGAATTGGGATGATCCTAGAGAAGTTATATCTGCAAAAAAGTATTTCGACAGATGTGTGCATGCAATAAATCCACGTGAGGGACATCAACGAAAGATTCAAATTGGAGATAATGTAGATGATCATCCTTTTGTAAAAGGCACAGAACAAATATTTCAATCGGATCCAATGACTGATTATGAATAACTTCTTAACTGTGTTGAGCGTCATATTACCTGCAATGAGAGAAGTTGTCTTCAAAAGAAGGGAGGAAAAATGGTATGTTGGTATCATGTGTTGCCGCCTAATACACACCTGGGGGGGACGCGACAGGAAACCTTCAAGCCGCTCGGTGTGTCCTTGGGGGCAAGTGAGAGTCAAGTGCTGTCACCTGATTACTCGACTCCTCCGTCTAGGCTTACTCCTAGCGAAGCCAAGGGGGGTGGTCCCTATGAAAAATAATCTAAGGCTTTTAATCTACAACAAAAGATAAAAGTCTATTCTAGGAGTTAAAGATGACGAGATGATAAAATATAACAACAAAGCACTGCTTGTGAATTAAATCAAATAGCTAACCCAACATAAGATAGTTAAGCATTCATGACATTCAAGATTGAAACTTAAACATGGAAAATTAAAGACCAGTGCCGAGAAAGTAAAAAAATGCTTGCGAGTACTGTTGTGTGGGGTTGCTTGTGTAGTCTCAGTGAAAGTATTGCAGTGGCTCGGTTGGTAAATTTTATAGTTATTAAATGAGTAGTTAAGGAGTGGGTTGATTCTTGGTTTGGCCCAAAAGAAAACCTAAACTTCGAACTGAGTGCTCTAGCAACCTTACCAAGTATCCAACCAGGCGAGGATGAACCCGCTTAAGAACCTGCTGACTCTGTGGATTCAGTCCATGCAACCTCCCGAGTTCTTAGGATTGGATTCTGATGGATTATCCTATTAACACTAATTACCTTGCACCCGTTTCTGATTGAGCCAACTGTTCCGACTAAGCTGCAGTGGTCAAGAGCATACTCCGGGTTTGGGGCGTTGTTCGTTTTATTAAGACGTGTGAGTGGATGATTATTCTACACTAAACCCCAAGCATAAAGCAAGGGGGGTTAATTTTAGGATTAAATTTTAAGCACAGAATAATAATTTGAAATAAACACAAAAGCATAAAAATTATAAACAGGTCCTCGGAGGACGTTGTGTGCTTGAGTGAGTTATCTAATTACTACTGCTTGAATGAAAACTAATCTAAAACAAAAAAATAAACAAGGGTGCGAATCCCCCCTCAGGGGATTGGGTTCAGGCGCTGGAATTGCCTGCTGTGCTCTTTTTATTTTTTATTACAACTTGGAAACTTAAGAGAAATACTGCTTGCCTTTTATCATTAAGGACAAGTCAGTTTACAATGTTTGAGAGAAATAATGATGATGCTTGAAACTGGTTCTCTCTGGGTGGTTCAGGAAGCTCCAAATGCAAGTTTTATTAAAAAATTTCACTTCAACCTGTGATGAAATCAAAACAGATCAGCGGGCTATATTGGTTAGAAAATGACAATCAGAACACTTTAAGAGTGTTCTGACAATGCTACAAACTGTCAAAAAATCAAAACTAATGCAACTAGTATGCAAAAAACCTGTTTTTAGGGCAATTTTTGAGTTTTTAAGTGACTTTTAGTAAACTTTTAAATGTAGGACTGTCATAAAATGATACAAATTCCAGCGAACAAAAGTTTACTGAAAAACTACCGAAACACACTTTAAGAGTATGTTCGGTTTAGATGCAAAAATGGAAATTTTTTCTAACTTAACTACTAGAAAATGAAATCAAACGACTAAGGAAAGTGAGCTATAAAGCTACTCTCCTTAGGATCTTTTGCTTGCTTTTGGAAAAGCTAAGCGAACCAAAGCACTTAAATGCCAAATATACTATTCCACTCAAAACAAATTTTTCCTATCAAGAACTCTAGATTTACGATAAAGCAAGCTTGAAAAGGAAAATTTGTAAGATTAGATCTACTTTCAGATTTGCTTGATAAAATGTAGATCTTAAGACAAGTAACCCTTAACCAAAGATAGCAGAAGAAAATTTGATCAGAAAAATGGAACCCTTGGGGGTTGAGCGTTTTGAAGAAAGGGCAATGGAGTCAAGCTCCCTGATGCACCGGTAAGATCGAGACTTGGTTCGTATCTACTGAATGAAGGCACGATCTAACATGTTCGTGGACTTCTCCAGCTTCGGCTACCTGTAGACAGCTGCAAACAACTAGCAAGGGGATAAGAGCATATGTGTAAATGAACAACAGAAAACTTGAGAAATAATAGATTCAAACAAGAGATCATACTACTTCTAGCATTCTAATATCATCGACAAAAGTAAGCAACCTATAAAGCATTACTCACTATTCCTTATGAAAGATAACTTTCCTTTTAAAAGACATACAATCCCGACAATACTAACTTATGCAACACGATACAGTTTACCTCAAATGTAACAAGCATGAAGATCAAACCAAAGACAATCACCAGACTAGCCTCCAAAGCCTTCTTTATTAAACTCAGAAAAATATTACAATGAACGAGCAATGCCAGCAGAGGTTTCACCTTCCGATCCTTACAATGGAGCCAAGCTCCTCAATTTATAGCAAAAGGAGAGTGGGCTAGGGCGCAAAACCCTAAGGAGACAAAGCTCCTAGTTTGTAGAGCAAGCAAAGCTCTCACCCAATGGAGAAACACCATTTCAAATGGACAAAAACACTTTAAAATAGAAGCTGCCCTCTTGTGAAAGCTGCTCACGCGTGAGGCAAAGAATGGTAAGTGGTTGAGTGATGTTTCCATAAATCGATTAGCTGCTGCGTTGGATGTATTTATTAGAAACTAAAGCATGTGGACTGTGCCACCTCATAAGATGGGAGAGCCCACCACTTAAACTTTCCACAAACCAACTCATATGCAACTCGTACGGCCGTGAGGAATGGCCCACGTGAAAGTGGATCTTGGCATGAATTCGGTCAACTCTTGATTCGCTACCCCTTATCATATCACTTATAACATATGCTTGACACCTTTGAACATTAATACGACCAACATTATGACATCACATGCCACGTCAAAATGGTTCACGCAATGGATGAAGGACTGCCCACGTGAGGGTCCGTACGGATTTGTTTTGATGCTCATAACCATTGCAAATTGATTTAATGCATATGTTTTGAACATTGGAATATGCCACGTCACTTGTGGGTGGCCCAATCCCTCATACTCACTCTCCATTGCTCAATTCGTACGGTCGTACGGCTACGGCTGCCCACGTGAAGGTTATGATGTGGAGCATGGAATAATAATAATCCAATTTTGACTTTTACTTAACAATTTAACATATGCTTTGTTACTTTCACTTAGTCGCCCATCCAAATTGATTAATGCTATGTCATTTTGGCATGTGACCAATTCAATTTTTTAATTTTTTAATCTTTGGCCAAAGTGCATTTTGTTGCATTTCTGGCATTAAAGTGCCACTTTGTAGCTCTGATAGGCAAAACTGCTCCACGGGGCGTCCTGGTCGCCCAAAATGTAGGAAAACTGGGTACCGGGGTAAAGAGGATGCTCTGAGCTTGAAAACGAGCATCCTTGCGTCGAATTCCGACTCCGGATAAGACTTTTATCACTTTTTGAAATTTTTTAATTAAACCATTAAAAAATGGCTTAAAAATGCGGAAAAATATTTTTTCTCGGAATCGACTGAAACTTCAGGGGAACCTAGTACATGACAAAACGATGAAATTCTAGCGCCTAGCATGTTTATACATGTTACAAAATGGGCTCTAATAATCCCCTAAGGCCTAACCCCCACTTTGGGCATTCCAGCTTTGGAGGAGCAGGAGAAAACCTCATCGATTATACTCGGCTAAAGGCAAGGCATAATCGACAAGGGAAAAAACTCCTTGGAATATCTTCTTTGGTTGTCAAGTCCTAGGGAACCGAGTCACTCAAAAACCACCATGCTAGTACGCTTATTACAAACCCCGTGGGGCACGGTCATGTACTACAAAACATTAAAAAAAAGGGGCCTTGAACAGGCCAAGCTTGGAACTTCTGAACACTGAAAAGCACAAGTGATTGTGCAACACTGGCGGCTCGCTGAAGTCCAACTAAAGTGCATATCTGCATATCCATTAAAGTAACTTATCAAATTTTCCAATTCCCATAGTCATTTCCAAGCCGAGTCTTTTATTGTTAAGGAAATGGAAGGTTGACTTGCATATCCATTAAGGTAACCTATCAATTTTTCCAGTTCTCATTCCCATATCCATTAGGGTGTAACGTATCAATTTTTCCAATTCCCAGTCATGCCCGAGTCAAGTCTTTTATTTTTAAGAACATTGAAGGTTGACTTGCATATCATTAAGGTAACCTATCAATTTTTCCAGTTCCCATTCCCATATTCATTAAGGTAACCTATCAAATTTTCCAATTCCCATAATCATTCCCAAGTCTTGTCTTTTATTTGTAAGATTTTATTTTCAAGGAGATGGAAGATTGACTTAGACAAGTGTCTTTTATTTGTAATAAGATTTTATTTTATTTGTAAGAAGATTTTATTTTTAATATGAAGATCGACCTGGACAAGAGTTTAGAAGGATCATACCGTGCCTATAAGTTGCTTAGTCATTTTCAAGTCTTTTCATTTTTAAGGAGATAGAGGGTCAACTTCTAAAGGTTAATAGGGATAATATCACCTTCTAAGGGTCGACTTTTAAAGGCAGATGGGGCCTTTCAATGCCTTGTTACTTACTGGAGTGGTAACACCCCTCAATGCCAATGCCTGCGCCAGCAGACGGGGCCTTTTAATGCGTTATTAGCGGGTTGATATGGATAATATTTGCACATCTAACGTGCTCCAATTCCTGAATATATTTTTGTGGGAGAATTAACAGTAAGATTTAAAGGACATTGATCAAATAATAAACAAACAACACTCGATGGTATTTTTCTATTGCAGATTAGATTGCCTTCGTTTGATTGGAACTATACGCGCTTTTGTCTATTCAATTAAAATGGTTTTGGCAGAAGCATATAATAATAGTGAGAGTGAGTTATAAGCAAATGTCAAAAGCTCTGCTAAATATTGAAGTGACAGTTTAGTTTATTGTACAATACTTGTCATTTCAATCTTTGAAACCATATAATTGTAGTGAATCATCTTTTAAGAACTATTTTGGACATTTTCTGGGCACATTAAAATGGTGGCATTTCCACTTGAAATTGTTAATGTTTACGTGCAAAATTCATTTATAAATTCAAAACTAACTATTCACTACGAAACTTGAGATTCGAGAATATAAACCAGAATACAAATACAAGGGAGTTATCGTAAACCCCCCCTTACTATTGACTGGAACGAAGTATTCACTGACAAGCTTGAGAATATATACCAGAATACAAATACAAAGGTATTACAGGCAACCTGCTATGCTTGAGAGTTTGTTCAGTAAGTATTGAAATGGAAAACTCAATGTACTAGCTCATTGGATCCCAATGCAAGAATTTAACTAAGTTAGTTTTGATTCCAGCAGACCTTGCTGTATGGTCTAGAAAAACATGGATCTTATGTCTTTCATTCATTGAAATTGATGGTGATAAATATTTAATGCCAACTTAAATATGATTTTGTGCTGACTTGTTTGGTTCGTGATTTGTTCATTAAGTTCTTGGCAGGGATGGCAATATGCACAAACTGTGCTCTTCTTGTGTTTTTATACGATCAAGAAGGAAGATGGAAATTAGAGCCTGGGCTGGCAGCCATTCTGTTGATGGAACATGTATTACTTTTAATCAAATTTGGGATTGCCTGCTTAGTACCTGAGGTAAGTGTTTTCACTGCCATTTGATGTGTTTCATACGGTGTTAGGTTGACATTTGATTCAATGTTTGGTGGTGAAGGAACCTACATGGGTCAGCGCAAATCGACTGAGACATGCACGAGCACGTGAGAGTTGCTCCCAACAACTGCTGCAAAACATCTGCAAGCTTGAGAAGAAGATATGTTAGCTCTGTATTGAAGATATGTTAGAATCATTATACTTTCTGTTTTTATTTCTCTCTTAATAACCAGGTCAAGAGAATCAATGTAATTAAACGATCCCAGTATCAATTAATAAAAAATAAGAGAATAAGAGTTTCAGCATGGAGGATCTTGAGATCTTATTATTTGTTTTGTTTCTTCAGAATTAGAAATTTTCATTCCAAAGGAAGGAAAACTTTCTTTTATAGAGTAAATACAATCTTGTGGTTATTTGAGTCTTCAAGATCCATTTTAACATCAATGCAGGATTCGAAATATGAATCAAATAGTTATCTGAATCATGCTCTCCCCTCGGTCAAGTGAGTAGTGCTCAAGGAATTGGACCGATCTAAAGGCCTAACTTAAGGGATCACATAATAGATAATGTATAATCAAATAGTCATATGAATCATGTGAGTAGTGCTAAAGGAATTGGACCGATCTAAAGGCCTTAACTTAAGGGGTCACATAAAGGGCTCTCGACGAAGAGTGCCATAATATTTATAATTGTGATTTTTTTTTATAATTTATTAATAATAAATCTTAATATGTTATTAAAATTTTATGTTTAATTTGAATATAGTTTTTAATTTAAATATTTTAAAAAAATGATTTTATAACCTTAATCATCAATAATATGGAGTAAATTGTCCAACTTGTAAATTTTATTGACAAACAAGTTACTTATCGTTTTTATTTTATGTGTGCCACTTAAAACTTGTACACTCATGAAATTTGAATTCCATTTTTATTTTATGTGTGCCACTTAAAACTTGTACACTCATGAAATTTGAATTCCTTTGAGTGGCAAGGAGAAATTATGAATTATATTATTTGAATCAAAAGATTTCATCATATATCAAGAGAATGTATAATATTTTAGTGGAAAGTTTAGGTATATAGAATTCAAATGCAAAGATAACAAAATGGTAAGTGATTCTCATTCATCAATAATAATGATTCGAATTTATTTTTATATTTATTATTGAAGGAATTTTATTTTTATATTATTATTGAAGGAATTTGAAATTAGATATACTAGATTATATTTATTTGTGTTATTATCAATTTTTACGTTTAAAATATTTTTCTAAATTTAAAATTTAAAATTTAAATTTTGTTTTCATAAAAATTTATATATAATATATTTTCATCTTTTTGTATTTATTTATTTTAGCTATCCATTTTTACACATAAAATATTTTTCTAAATTTAAAATTTTACATTTTACATTTTTTTTCTCATAAAAATTTATATATATTATATTTTCATCTTTTTGTATTTATTTCTATTTTTCTAAATTTAAAATTTTACATTTTACATTTTTTTTCTCATAAAAATTTATATATATTATATTTTCATCTTTTTGTATTTATTTCTTTTAGTTTTAAATTGTGTAAACCATTTTTCTAAATTAAAATTTTTAGATTTTACATTTTTTCTCATAAATATTTTTATATAAATATATTTTCATGTTTTTATATTTATTTTTTTTAATTTTAAATTTATGAAATAATATTCACTTCCACTAAGTTAAAGTATCAACTAGAATATAATAATGATAATAATGAGTTTGGAAACATATAATGCGGTAAAACAAACATCACTTAATATAATCTGAGAAAACATAAAACATACACCATGTAATGTGGTAAAACAAACATCACTTAATGTGTGACATTGTATGGTTTTTCTTTTTCTTTTTAATGATGTTGAAAACATATAATCTGAGAAAACATAAAACATACACCATGTAATGTTCTTTCTTTTCCCTTTGATGGGTTTTCATTTATATATATTATATTTATATTGTTTTATTTTTTAAAGTTAATATTTAGATGTTTTTGTAAGCTAGTATTTATGGAGTTTTGAATCAATCATAAAGAATGTCGTAACAATACACCAATTCATCATCTATTATTCTATGTTTCGTAAGAAAATCAATATTTAAATTTAAATTTTTATTTTCTTATAATAATTTATAAATAATATCCTTATATATTTCTTTCTTTTAGCTTTAAATTCATAAAATAATATTCACTTTGTTCTTATTTATAATATCTTTTTATCTTTTTATGTTTCTTAAATTCTTTCTCTTAACATTAAATTAATAAAATAATATTCACTTTCCCAAAGTTAAAGTATCAACTAGAATATAATACTGAAGTTGGAAACATCTAATGCGGTGAAAACAAACTTCACTTATCGTGACACATTATACGGTCTTTCTTTTTAATGAAGTTGGAGACATATAATGTGGGAATCATACAACATACACCGTGTAATGTTCTTTCTTTTCCCTTTGATGAGTTTTCAATTAAAAAGTTAAAAAACTTCATACAGAGATATAATAACTTTCGGGAAGAATGAGAGGAACCCTTCAGGAAGCATGAGAAGAAACCCTTTCGTAAATAGCACTTACCCCTACGGAACACAGTTACTACTAACACCTTAAACTTTTTCATTTTAAAAAGTTAAAAAACAACATTTAAAATGTTATATATCATGTGGTTTTTTTAGAAATGGTTATTTAACTTAGTAAAAAAATACTTGCAATAAGAATAATGAGTGACCTAGGTGAGTGTGTATTTTTTTAGAAAAGATTATTTAATTTAGAGGAAAAATATGTTTGCAATTTACATAGATTTCACTAATACCTTAATTATATTTTTATTTTTTGGAATTAAGTATTACTATTTATTATCATCAAAACAAAAAATATGGTGTCATAGTAACACATTTTTATGGGAACCAATTTTCTTTTTTGGTATTGAACATTAAGAAGAAAAATAAAAATACTTTTTTGAAGAAAATATAGTGAGAGGAATACAATGTGATTTTTTTGCTTTTTTTTTGGTATTGTGGTTTTGACAATGTTGAATTTAATTTTATACGATTTTGAAAATAATGAAATTAAATATTAGAAAAACATAAAATTAATAATTTTTATTAAAAATATGCAATTATTTTATCCTTAATTAGAAATTAGATTCAAATATTCATCTATTGATTTCAGTTCCAACCTATGATCTTCAAGAATTACAAGGGTTTTTTTTTATTTAAGTTTCAGTTTTTTTAAAATTGTTATAGAATTTGTTGTTTTGATTGACAAAAAAACTATTGATAAAAAAATATTTCAGCGAAGAATTTTAAAAACTCTCAACTGAAAGTTTCATAAACTCGACCATAGTTATTTTGTAATACTATAATCTTGTTAATTAGAAACTCGCAAACTATTGGCCTAGAATTTTGTTGTCTTTTGGAGGCCTCATCTCTCACCCTCACCACATCTTATTCCAAAAATTGTTACTCATCTTTGTGGTTTCACCCCATATTAAATATTTATTATTAATCAAGATTTTATAGTTCATAATACTTAAATAATTATGCTTTTATAGTTTACATAATATTATTTAACACTTAATATCTTGTAATTTTCATCACTTTGAATTTTTATTTTTTTAGAAAAATGATATTGTTTTTTTTCCTTTCATCTTGGAATAAAAATGTCATCTTATGTTTGAGGCTTGAAAAAAATTCTATTTTTAAAAAACATTAAAACTCTATTTTAATTTCATAACAAAATAACCTCAAAAATATAAAATGGGTCCATGAGCATACATAGTTCTTTGTTGAAATTTTCGCTTTTTGGATTTTAATGCAAAATTGAAAAATCCATCTTTATCCTAGAGGTTTCTTGGATCTTAACCCTATAAATTTTTAGCCTTAGCGATATTGTGAAATAGTGTATAAAATTGTGATGAAAATAGTTTACTTTCAAATGATCCAATCTTCTACACATTCCAAGGAGAAAAGATAACAAACAATTTGGATAACTTCCTGCCCTTCACGGCAATTTATTCCACAAACAAGATTTGAAATTTATCATTTTACAATAGTTATAACAACAATACAACATGTATAGTAGTAGTGAAACATCCACTCATATTTCTCAATGAATATGTTAAATCACTTAACAATTGTCCTTTTACTTCTATCAAATCATTAAGACATATCAATGTAAACAATAATGCATGAAGAACAAATGTGGTTGAAATTCAAATATGGAAACTACACAAGTTTTGGGCAATTGAAAACCTCATTTATATATTCAATATGAAGTACATGTACATACCATAGTTTTCTCTCATGGCTAGTATTATCCGCTAGCTCTCCAAAATCCTAGCTAGGGAAAATCAACAAAACCTAGCTCAACCAAATAGATCCAATATGCAAGAATCACTCCAACATATTATCCAAAGTAAGATGTCCTCTTCTTGTTGTTGCTCCACAAAACCACCCTAAGGTTTATCACCAAACCTAATATGGTTGCCTCGGTAGAAACCCTAACCTTAGGAATCACTTAAGAAACCTTAGTGCTCCAAGACAAGAGAGAACAAGTACATAAGAAGGTCTAAGATAGACAAAGATAGAGAAGTGATCATCATAAACATCTTATTCACAATAGTAAACCCTGGAATCTCATAAGGATCAAGCTCCAACAAATACGTTTCCTCTAAAGTTAATATCTACCAAGGTTTACGAGGAAAAATAAGTGACTTCTCCCAAGAATCTAAGTACAAAGAAAAGAGTGTAATGAATGATGGATGAGGAATCTCTCCTTCCTCTCTTTATATGAAGGGTAATGGAGATCAATAATATTTTGTGGGCCCTAGTCCTTATGGGCAACCTACAATAAGCTCATACAGGCCAACACAAGTGAGACAATAGACTTCAAAGTACACATGTCATGCTTCAAGGAGATGTTGTACACAATAAGGGCTCTAAGATGATGTATCTGCACAAGTTAAGCCCACGCGTCTTTGTCACAAGCCTCTACATAGTCCACACACTCCATCTATCCTCCTAAGCAATATAATCCACTAGATAAGTACCCCCCTACAAGAACATTATTGTAGCCCAGGCACCCACAAGCCAACTCTAAGCCTTCGAACAAGAATCCAAGTAACCCCATGCCATATAAGTCTTGATGCCCTCTTTGAGGATGCACAATGCTCCTCCTCCCAAGTAGGGATTTCTCCAACTAGTGAAGTCTCCACATGGCCATCATGAAGGGTGTCCACCAAACTCTCAAGAGAACTCCAATGCTTAAAGGAAGAATACCAAGCCAACACATATTTAAGGTTAATAAATTGTTGAGGAAGCTATATCCATGGTATAAATCCATCCCGAACCATATCCCATGCTCTAATTCATCTTGGAACATCTAGGGATTGAATATACACCACATACCCCAAATCTCATGAAGCACCCTAAAAATGGTGTAAACACTTTCAGTGGAACCAAAAAATTAACACTCCCTATTGTTAGAAAAACAGGATCGCAGAGCAATAACAATAAACAGAAATGCAAATATAATCACACATACACATTACAAGAGAGACACAGATATATCGTGGTTCACCCAACTTGGGCTACGTCCACACTGAATTTGCCAGTCCTTATTATTATTATCGTCCAACAAGGTGAAGGGATACAACCTGCAGCACAACCGCTGCACTTCCTCTTCTCTGTTTCACAATCTCTCTCCTGATCTCAGAGATCTTTACAATGCATAAAACCTAATACATCATCATCTCTAGCCGTATTACAATGTCCTTATTTTATAAGGGAAATACAATGGGAAAATACCACGGGATACCCAAAACCATGGGCCTGCAAAACAGCTGGCGAAAACAGCCCCAAATTTTTTCTTCGGGGGCGTTGCCCCCGAACCCCCATTTCTTGGGGGCGCTGCCCCCGAACCCCCGCCGAGGGACCGCTGGCCCTCAAACCCCCCAGCCAGGGGGGATGGTCCCCCCTGGGACCCCATGGGGGGGCGATGCCCCCCCACTAGGGTGATTGTACAATTCACATACATAACATATAAAACTGGGGTACAAACACGGCTGATACAATATCATCTATGAGACTAGAAGATCTGGCTCCACAACCAACAATCTCCCACTTGGAGACTGATCACAGCAACTCCACCGCTGCTGCACTTGCTGGACTTGGACATGGCAAATTTCTCCTCTTCACCTTCATGCTAGAAGGCCAATTGAAACCGAGCACGAACTCAGTTTCTCTCTGGTCACTACCTTTGTGAACATGTCTGCAGGATTCTGGCTAGTATGTATCTTTTCCAGCTTCAACAGTTCATCTTCCAGAACATAGCATATGAAATGGTACTTGATCTGTATATGTTTAGTCCTGGAATGGAATGCTGAGTTCTTTGCAAGATGAATGGCACTCTTGCTGTCACTATACAATCTGCTATCCTTCTGCTTCTTACCCACTTCCTCCATAAACCTCTGCAACCAAATCATCTCTTTACTAGCCTCTGTAATGGAAACATACTCTGCTTCTGTTGTTGAAAGTGCAACAACCTTCTGTAGTGTCGAAATCCAGCTTACTGTTGTTCCACCTACAGTAAACACATACCCTGTGGTGCTCCTCCTGCTATCCTTGTCACCTGCCATATCTGCATTAACATATCCCTGTAGAACAGTGTCTGAACCTCCAAAACATAATGCCTCAGTGGTAGTACCTCTCAAATACCTGAGAATCCACTGTACTGCCTTCCAATGTTCTTTACCTGGATTGTTCATATATCTGCTCACAACTCCCACTGCATGTGCAATATCTGGTCTTGTGCACACCATGGCATACATCAAGCTGCCAACTGCTGATTGATAAGGAATCTTGGACATGTAATCTGTCTTTTCTTGTGTCTTGGGACACATTTCCTTACTTAGACTGAAATGGTTAGCCAAAGGTGTACTTACAGGTTTTGCATTCTGCATTCTGAACCTCTCCAACACCTTTTGTATGTACTCACTTTGAGACAATGTCAATTTGCGATTTTTCCTGTCTCTCGTTATTCTCATACCAAGGATTTGCTTTGCATCACTCAAATCCTTCATCGCAAATGAATTAGCTAGCTTCCTTTTGAGTACATTTATATCCTGCATGTCAGACCCTGTAACAAGCATGTCATCCACATACAATAACAAGATAATATATCTTCCATTGTCTAGCTTCTTGAAATAAAGACAGTGGTCAGAATGACATCTACTATAACCTTGTTCTGTAATAAACCTGTCAAACTTTAGATACCACTGCCTTGGAGCTTGCTTCAAGCCATACAAGCTCTTTTTCAACCTGCATACCAGATCCTCCTTACCTTTGACCTCATACCCTTGTGGCTGCTGCATATATATTTCTTCCTCCAAATCCCCATGGAGGAAGGCTGTTTTTACATCTAACTGTTCAAGATACAAAACTTCTACCGCCACTAGACTTAAGATAGTCCTAATTGAAGTCATCTTAACAACAGGAGAAAATATTTCATCAAAATCTATACCTTTCTTCTGTGCAAACCCCTTTACAACAAGTCTGGCCTTGTACCGCTTCTTACCTCCTTCTTCTTCCTTCAACTTGTAAATCCATTTGTTTTGCAATGCTTTTTTACCAGCAGGCAACTGAACCAGATCCCAAGTCTGGTTTCCTACCAATGAGTCCATCTCCTCATTCATGCCTTGCTCCCACTTATTTCTAGTTTCCACCTGCATTGCTTCTTCATAACATTATGGTTCACCAGAATCAGTCATCAATAAATAATACATTGAAGGAGAGTATCGTTCAGGGAGTCTACTTAACCTGGTAGATCTTCTTACAGTTGCAGGAGTTTCAGGTACTTGCTGCTGCTCTTGATTTTCTGGCACCTTCGGAACTTCATTTTCTTTAATTTCATCAAGCACTATGTACTCTGTGTTTTCCTTTTCCTGTTTCTTTCCCTGCAACTGATCTTTATACATGACCTTTTCATTGAATATCACATCTCTACTCCTGATGATTTTGTTATTTTCATAATCCCATAAACGATAACCAAATTCATCAACCCCATATCCAATAAAGGTACATTTCTTGGATTTAGCTTCAAGCTTTGTTCTATTTTCTTTATCAATATGGACAAATGCTTCACAACCAAACGTTCTCAGAAATGAGTAGTTTACCTTTTTATCTGTCCATGCTTCCTCTGGAATACCACCATCCAAAGCACTTGAAGGTCTTCTGTTTATTAAATAAACAGCCATATTTACAGCATCTGCCCAAAACTGTAAGGGCAACCCTGCATGCAGTCTCATACACCTTGCACGCTCCATGATCGTTCTGTTCATCCTTTCTGACACACCATTTTCCTGTGGTGTTCCTGGGACTGTCTTCTCTCTACGAATCCCATGGTATGAACAGTAACTATCAAACTCCTTGCCGCAGTACTCACCTCCATTATCAGATCTGAGACACTTCAATCTTTTTCCTGTCTCATTCTCAACCAAAGCTTTCCACTTCTTAAAAGTAGCAAACACATCAGATTTCTGTCTAATGCAATAAACCCAAGTTTTTCTAGTTGCATCATCAATAAATGTAACATAATAATGAGAGCCACCAAGAGATTGTACCTGAGCCGATACCCATACATCTGTATGCACAAGCTCTAATTTTTCATTCTTCTTCTGTTTCCCAACCCTAAGAAATCTGACTCTCTTCTGTTTTCCATAAACACAGTTTTCACAGAATTCCAAACTTACCTGCTTCAAATCCGGCAGCAACTTCCTTGAGTGGAGAATCTGCATCCCCTTCTCACTCATGTGACCAAGCCTATGATGCCACAATGCTGTATCTGTTCCTGTGGAAGCTAAAGAGATAGAATGGTCAGTATTATGAGGACATAAGTACAATGTACCTACTCTGTCTCCTTTTGCTATCACCATTGATCCTTTAGTGATCTTCCACCACTTTTCTCCGAACGTAGATAGACAGCCGCCATCTCCCAACTGCCCTGTTGAGATCAGATTTCTTTTCATAGCAGGAATATGCCTAACTTCTTTCAACAACCAACCAGTTCCATTCTTAACTTTTATCCATACCTTACCCATTCCAACAATTTTACATGGCTCATCATCACCTAATAAAACATGTCCAAAGTCGCCAGGAACATACTCATGAAAGTATTTCCTATGGGGTGTAGCATGACATGAAGCTCCTGAATCTACTACCCAATAATCACTAGTATTATCTAATGCAAGAATCAAAGCATCTTGTAACACATCACCTGCTACATTTGCTTCCTGGGTAGTTTCCTTCTGTGCATCTCCTTTCTTCTTTAGAGATTTGCAGTCTTTCTTCAGATGTCCTTTCTTTCCACAGTTCCAGCACTCTATCTTTCCCAGTTTGGACTTGGATCTGCCCGTTTTAGACTTTCCACGATTACCTTGGCTCTTTCCTCTCTCCTTTTGTCTTCCCCTGCTCTCCATGGTCAACGCATTACCTGATGTCTCACCTGTGCTTTTTCTTCGCATTTCCTCGCTAAGAATAACACCAATAACATCATCAAATTTCAAGGTGTTTGAACCAGAGACAGAGTTACTTACAGCCATGACCAAGCTATTCCAGCTTTCTGGCAATGAACACAAGATTAGAAGAGCCCTAACCTCATCATCAAAGTTCACACTTACAGAACTTAGCTGATTTTTAACCGTATTAAACTCATTTAAATGATCAGTAAGAGATCCACCTTCAGACATCTTCATATTAAATAAACGCTTCATTAGAAATACCTTGTTGGAGGCCGAGGGTTTTTCATACAGCTTACCCAATGCTTTCATCAAACCCTCTGTTGTCGTTTCTTTTGAGATATTGAAAGCCACCGACGAAGCCAGGCTCAACCGTATTGTTCCCAGAGCCTTTCTGTCAAGAACCTCCCATTCTTCGTCCTTCATAGCCGTCGGCTGCTTTGCTTTTCCTCCCAACGGTAGGAATAGATCCTTCTGGTACAGATAGTCCTCCATTTGCATCTTCCATAACCCGAAATTTTGGCCGTTAAACTTCTCGACCTTAAACTTTCCTTCTTCTGCCATTGCTCCCACTCGAACCAGAAACCCTATCTTCCTGCGGGTTTAACTGCCAAATAGACCTTTGGCTCTGATACCAATTGTTAGAAAAACAGGATCGCAGAGCAATAACAATAAACATAAATGCAAATATAATCACACATACACATTACAAGAGAGACACAGATATATCGTGGTTCACCCAACTTGGGCTACGTCCACACTGAATTTGCCAGTCCTTATTATTATTACCATCCAGCAAGGTGAAGGGATACAACCTGCAGCACAACCGCTGCACTTCCTCTTCTTTGTTTCACAGTCTCTCTCCTGATCTCAGAGATCTTTACAATGCATAAAACCTATTACATCATCATCTCTAGCCGTATTACAATGTCCTTATTTTATAAGGGAAATACAATGGGAAAATACCACGGGATACCCAAAACCATGGGCCCGCAAAACAGTTGGCGAAAACAACCCCAAAATTTTTCTTCGGGGGCATTGCCCCCGAACCCCCATTTCTCGAGGGACCACTGGCCCCCAAACCCCCCAGCCAGGGGGGATGGCCCCCCCACACCCCCCCGCTGGGGGTGACTGTATAGTCCACCTACATATCATATAAAACTGGGGTACAAACACGGCTGATACAATATCATCTATGAGACTAGAAGATTTGGCTCCACAACCAACACCTATTTACGAGGAAAGTGTTTACATCAACACCTATTGAATTGCTTTGCAACTACACCAAACCTACTACTTGCAAATTTATACATGTTGCGGTCCCAAAATCAACTAATATCTTCTACAAGTAGGCTATCACTTATGTTATCACAACACCTTGATCCAAAGAATATTGATCTCCTAAGAATAAGAAGGAACACAAATCTAGAACAAAATCAACCTACCAAACTCCATCATCCTCTAAGTTAGCATTAAGGGCCAAAATCAATGGACACCACAACATAAGCTCTCTAGGACATCCTCTAAAGATAAATACCTCCATACAAGATCAATACAAGTGTATCACATCTATTAAATTCATGAGGATATAAATATGCACAAGTCAACTTCTCAACTATGGAATGCAAAGGCTGTGGTATAGGCAACAATCCATCCAAGTGCCATCATCAAGCTATTAACACAAGAATCCCTCTCATGCACCTCAAATCCTATTGCAACTTAACATCTTGAACTAGGTCATCTCCCTCATCCTAAGAGAATCTTGAAGAAAGAATAGCATTATGGTCAACTCCCTCTATCTGATAGAATCCACGTGCAACCTTCTCTTTGAGAGAATCTAAGAGAAACTCCCATTGTCTGAGAGAATCCATCAACCCTATCCTTACTTTATATTGCTACCATCAATTGCAAATATGGAATCAATCTCAACATCATCTTCCAGCAAGGTATCACACCTCTCCTCCTCTAAACTAGTGGAATGCTCATAGATGGAAGAAACTAATGCAACATGACTAGAATATCTCCTAGGAGGTATACTCACCTTCATTGAAGATATGGATGCTCCTACATTCTCTCGGCCTTCTTGACTATTAGAAAACTCATCCATCCTCTCATTGGAATGTACATGTGCCAATGGATCAACAAGGAAACCATAAAGGCTTCCCTCTCTCACTCCTTTGGCAAAAATCCTCTTACTAGTCCAATCCCTACTCTGTATGCCTTTCAAGAGGGAAATATGGGCAATGTATCACCCACTATTAAAGTGGATATTTCAGTTAATTTTGGTGTCACCGAGAATGTTTGCTTGGTGTTTCCTACACCTTCAAAGAGGTCATAGCTTGTAAAGATATCTTTCGGAAATTTCATGATGTTTTTGCTTGGGCTTACATTGAAATGCTAGGATTCGACCTTGCCATATTGGAACATTGCATTGATACAAATCCCAATGTCGAACCTGTGCACCAAAAGAAAAGCCCTATTCATCCTTCCAAAGCTCTGGTACTTAAGATAAAATTTGGAATGCAGGTTTCATTTACTCGGTTGTTTATACCACCTAGGTACACAATCTAGTCCCAATAAAAAATAAGCAAGGTACCATCCATGTTGGTAATGATTTTCGAGATTTGAATAAATCTTGTCATAAGGACAGCTACCCCATTATAGTGTCCCCAACCCCAAACTAAGGCCAAAGGCATTAGAGATCTAGAAAAAAGGCTAAAAAAATATCACACAGCAGAATGAAGTGCTCTAAGGTTAGGCCAACAGGCCAAACATTCAGAGATTAAAACTTATAACTTTAATCAAAATGATATGCATGTAAACCAAAATGAACATTATACTAATGTGCATACTACTGAAGGTAATTATAAACATTGAAGACGCACAAACCATTGATTTCTCCAGTATCCTAGTGATTAAGATCATTTGGTTAACTTAGGACCATGATGGTAATTGTTGTGAATATTCATTGTTACTAGTGAATTATTGCTATACTAGTGAATTATGTGTGTGCAGATCCAAATGTTTAGATGGTGAGATGTAATGGCATTGGCCACATAAAACATAGCACTAAAAAACACATACTGCCAACCACATCCTCCAAAATCAAAACCTGTAGCTGTTCCCTATAGCCATCTTTCACTAGTAAGATTTAGATTGTATGGTTGCCTTCCCTCTAGCCATCAATTGTCAATACAAATAAGATCCCCACTAATACAATTAGGCCTGCAATGACATGATCAGGTTTACTACAACATATTCAGATCCGCAACAACGTGATCAGATCTGCAACAACAGAACATATTTACATACAAATGTGCGGGTGCGCTCCTGTCAGCATCGAAAACACTACCAGCCAAAACAGTCATACGGAGAGCTTTTCCAGTGAAACAAAAGGTGTTCCTTAATAAAAACATTTTTCCAGATGCAACGAAACAGGTTTCAAAACCCAGAAATGAACGAACCAATGATGGGATGCTATTTTGTCTCATTTTTGGCATAGTTTGGGCTCGGATTTAATTACCATTTGGACTTTTGTTTTCATTTTGTTGTACATAATGTTACCTACTCTACAAAATGCAAGTATACACAAGTTATTTCGATATTATATGGTGCAATCAAGGTAAATTTCTATTTGAATGCCATTTCCTTATGATTTATAACATAGATTTCATTTTCAAATAAAGGTTGGCATATCAAATTGTATGTATGTTGATCTTATTATGGTTGGTTTGTGATTTTCAGGTCTAGTACTTGTTGTATAAACCAACTCAAACGTTGAAATTTCAAACATCGACGTGGCTTGGGTACATGGACATGGCACGTAGGCAGAAGTGTTCAGTTACGAGGTTGTTCTTTGGATTCTTGCGCCAACTCAGCCATTCAACATTCAAATCCAACCGTCTTTTGTGCCACCATGACAGGGCACGATTAAAATTAGCAATTTGACTGCCAATTCTCGTCATCTTTCCAGGATGCCAATTTCGGGGATCATTTGCAGGAAAACCGTGAGGAATCTAGCAAAATGGTTTAAAACCCACTTCTAAAACTTCCTCATTTAGCTGAAGTGCAGGACGTTTCCTCAAATTCTCAACAATATGGGAGAAATTCTTATCTGATTGAAACGGTAAAATCCAGAATTTTGTTGTGGTCGGTTCTCAAATGTTCAAATCCGCCAACGCCATGCCCAGTCAGTGTTTAACTTTGTTTATGGGATGATTAGTTGGATTTTTATTCTCTTCTGCTCTTCGTTTTATGAACTATATAAATGGATCCTGATGCTCGAGAAGAGATATGGAGATTTTGATAAGTTTTTTTTTCCTTTTTTTTTAGTAATTAAGGGAATCAGGGAATTTCAGGGATCCAAACCCGTTACCACTATACCCCTAAGTGCATCAATACAACCAAACAACCCCGAACACAGGTCCTGCAAACCCATTCTCTTATATATTTATTTTTATTTTGATATTCATAATTCCAGTTTTGATTTCATTTCCAGTATTTGTTTAACTCTTATACAATGTGTGCAGATATGCAGTATAGTGTATAGTGTGCACGGTTTTTATTGTTGATACCCTGCGTCGTCGGTTGAATTCAGTGAACGTTGTGAATATGGTTATGTCATGCAAAAAATAGTAGAACATTGTTCTCTTCTACATTTAAGTCATTCTCATATCTCTGCAATACAGATAGCCTATTCTGCATGGTTTTCTCATTCAGGTCATTGTTAGATTCTATAGTTGATCTGCATATTTTAATGATGCATTAAAGAAAGTCAACATTTTTAATTTGCATCTTAATATGCATATTTCCAGTTATTATTGCACTGGACGTGCATTTTACAGCCTAGTCGGGGAAGATGTGTCACTCCTTCCCTGCTCTTTATATAAATGACACTTGCCTTTTATAAAAAATAATAAAATATTATAAAAAAATAACATATCCTCTCATATCAGATTTAAAATATTTGAAACTGTATATATATAAAACTACATTTAAACTATAAGCATTATATTACACACTTCTTCAACATTTCCAATATAAAAACGAGTTTGCACTTTGAATGTTTTGATCCCTCTTGACACTTGGTAGATCCCCTTTTAGATAGATTTATGCTGATAGATAATATTCAAATACATTGCAGATTCATAGACATATCAAATTTACATTTAAACTGAAAGATTTCATTCCTATTACATTCAGTAATCCACACAATCCATCGAAGGGTTAACGTTGCACCTTTTGTTCCCTGTGTATCTCTCCCTTTTAAGCTCCTGTAGATTGTTGTTATTGGCTTGCGCATAATTACTCAAGTAAGACAACAAGCTTTTGGCATCAAAATATGAAGGCAGATTATCTAGGGTGGATCACAAAACAAATTTGCATTTATAGTTCATCCTATTGTTTATCTTTGGATAGACTCTGTCATGCAGTTGTAAAAAGATTTCTATTCACATGGATGTTTTTGTAGATTGTTATATTTAGTAAAAGAATAATTTTGACATTAGTTTTTTTTCTTTATTTTTGTATTCAACCGTTTGGTCCATTACTTTAGACTTTAGAACTTTCATTAGAATTTGTGTTAGTATAGTGTGTTTCAAGTTTTATTCTTGTTTTAATTCTCCAAAAAGAAAATATAAAAACTTTGCATCTCAAATTTAAAATTTTGCCTTTTAGAGATGGTGTGACTCAATTAGATAGGTAGGGTTTTATTAAATTGGAGGTTATTTTCAATTGTATAGTTAAAATCGTTTTCACTTCTTGGTTTGTTAATTGGATTTTCATTCACTGTGTGTATCATAATTTATTTTTATAAAAAAATGATTTTTTCTTAGCCTTTGTATATAGGGATAGTTTTAGTTTATTTATTGTTTGACTTATAAAATAATAAATCATAAATTTCATTTAAAGTGTGTTTTATGTATAAATATTTTTTTATTATCATAGTTTCATAAAATAGTTTATTAATTTTTCATACTACTTGTATTAATTTTGACTTTGATTTTTAGGCATTTAGTTATCATCTTTCTTTTTGCAAATCATTACATTGGTTAGTTTGCACTCAATAGATTCTAATTCTTACATACCGTGCTTGTGCTTGTGCCTCGGAGTTTACGAACCTTGGTTGACAATTTAAATGTCAAATTAATATTCAATATATTTTACTCGACAACTAGAACATATGTTTGTGCCCCTTTCATCATTGTGAGAGTTACAATTGTAAGTTGAGAAGGAGAAGAGAATGAATAGATGGTAGAGAAGTTTCATGGCAATTCCGAGTACGAGAGCCATCCATCCTGCATACAAATCCTGGCACATAATCCATAAAATAATTCATCCTTCATGGCACACAAACATGTTAAAATAACATAAATAAGCATATGAACAAATACATATCTGCAATGGGAAATTGGCTTCAACGGGACAACTTTCCTTCCATCCGTAGACACGGTCAAACCTAACTCACTTGAATAGGTCACCCCCGAGATGAGACCACAGATCCACAAGAAGAGACACACTCAGTCTGGAAACTCTCGGAACTACCTCTTTCGAGAACCACAATGCTTCCCACAACAACTTTCATTTCCGTCTCCGTTGCCTATGGGGTCACCGTCCCATTTCATGGCTTCTTGTGTGAGAACTTGGACTAGTATATTAGTGATATGGAAGCAAAGGGTGGTGACAATTCACCAGACTAACCCTCTGGAATGGACAACAGACTACTCCTCTCAAGGATCCTGTAACAAACACTCAGTCTCAATACAATCCTCACACGGTCTCAAGACCGTCAATACTCACAACACTGTGAGATAGCACAAAGCAAGTGATCCAAATCTTAGGATTAGCTTCAATAAGGAGAGGGAATATGAATTTCTAACACAAGGAGACCAACTCTAATCCAAGGGGATCAACTCAAATTATAGGAAGAGGTAAGGTTAAGCTTCATCATGGAGACTTAACTCGAATTAGTGGAGTGGTGGCTTAGTTACAAGATTCCCTTTCCCGAATTAGCATCATGAGGAGGAGTTACCGAAAACCAAGGAGTGGAGCCATGAAGAGCACAAGGAGGTGCACTAATGCATAAGGGGGTTACAAAACATGAATGAGGGTGCATTAGGTGAGAGAGAGCATCCAATGGGGTCATAAATGACATGTAAGCACAAAAATAGGGAGCATGCCCATGAATAGAGGAGTGGGGCGCACTTATGGAGGTGGAGGATAAATTCTAGCTTGTGGAAGCTAAAATCTAGCTTACAAATCCTAGAACCTAAGGAGAGGACTCATAAATGACAAAAAACATATAAATAGGAGGGAATCTCTCCCAAGGAGTGAACATTAGGAAAGAGGGGCCCAGTAAGGTATGCATAAGGTGAAATAGTAACTCCATATTCCAAAAAATAAAAAAAAGTAGGGTCCTCTATACAATGTTTGGGTGACCAACACTACTAATGTCATCAAGGTGCAAAATGAACTAAGATGGACAACTCCCATCCAACAACAAGTTCTAAGGTGCTAGGTATGTCCCCCATTCCCCCTCACAGTGTGAGATCCATGGTCTCCCATACTCTTTTAATTGCCTTTGTTGATCCAGTTTTTTAATTAATCAGTAGAAACAACATTCAAAGATAGCAACAATGCCAATGATAACATTAATATTAATAATAGTGCCAAAGTACAAAGACATATTATTAAACAAAGATCATAAGTCTATAATCATATTAACATGAAAAATAACATAAATCCATAGTCACATAAAAGATCATAAGTCTAGGGCTTAACAAATGGGGTATTGCATCCCCCTCCCCCTTAAACAATGCATCGTCCTCGATGCATATTGCATACATGCTGCAAAATTTCAAAATAGATGAGGGTATGCTTCCCTCATGGAATCCTCCAACTCCCAAGTCACATCCTCGTGACTTAAATGGGTCCATTGGACCTTTACCTAACTAATTTCCCAAATCTTAAGTAGCTTGAACTTGCTGCCCAAAATGGCAACAAGTTGTATCAAAAAATTCCCTTTTGGTTCTGGAAAATTATCCATTCGTTCATATGATTAGTACCATGTACATACATGTATATATATCAATAAAGAAAATAAAATTAATCTAATTAACTGGATCACATTCCAATCAATTACATGGTTAACATCAGGTATATATTTTTTCAATAAAGACACATGAAACACATTATGTAATCCAATGCTAGCGGGAAGAGATATCTTTGAAGCAATGGGTCCTATCTTAGCTAAGACCTCAAAAGTTCCACAATATCTAGCATCTATCTTGGAGCAATTTCCCAAGTTCAAGGAACTCTTCTTGGGTCTAACTTTCAAAAACACATGATCTCCAACTTGAAACTGCTTGACACTCCTGTTCTGATCTGCATAATTTTTCTAGATGTCTTGAGCTGCTTTTAGGTTTTACTTAATCTTAACCATATGATCCTCCATATCCTTCAATAATTATGGCCCAAGAATGACCCTGTCTGTTGGATTATCCCAACTGATGAGAGTATTGCACTTTCTTCCATACATAGCTTTGAAATGACTCATCTTCAACAAGGCATGATATCCATTATTACAAGCAAATTCCACCAAGTGTAAATAAACTTTCCACTTAGATGGTTGATCCATCACATACATCCTTAACATTTCTTCAATAACTTTGTTAATTCTTTCTGTATGTACATATGTTTGAGGGTGGTATGCTATACTCATGTTTAGACTTGTGCCAAATCCTTCGAACAATCCTTTCCAAAAGTTAGAAGTAAATTTAAAATCTCTATCGGATACTATAGCTTTGGGGATTTCGTGTAATTTGGCTACTTCTTTCATGTAAATATCTGCAATGTTAACTGCTTTTGAGTTGTCTTTACTGGAATGAAGTGTGTTTCCTTAGTCAACTTATCTACCATAACCATGATAGCATCATTTTGTGATATTGTCATAGGCAACTTTGTGATGAAATCCATTGTCATTGCATCCCATTTCCATTCTGGTATTGGAAAGGGATGCAATAATCCTACTAGATGTCGATGCTCAACTTTAACTTTTTGGCATTCCATTCACCTAGCTATATACTCTATAACATCATTCTTTATCCCTGGCCAATAATATTGTTTCCTTACTACTGCTACTATTTTATGATAACCCGAATGTTCGACATAAGGAAAATCATGCATTTCCTTTAGAATCATCTTCCTTATATATCCATAATTGGGCGCATAAGCTCTATATTTATGCATGACAATTCCATTTTCTTCCAACTTATACTTACCAAATTTCTGCGGAATTTTCTGTTGTTGTAATCCTTCTTTTACCTTCTCATCTTTAACATTGGCTTCAATGATCTTATCTTTTGAATCTGATGTACCGGTGCTAATAGCTGCTACATGCATCATATGCATCTTCCTGCTAAGTGCATCCGCTACTTTATTTTCCTTACCTTTGATGTGCTTGATGTCAAATTCATATTCACATAACAACTCCATCCATCTCTTCTATCTTGCATTCAAATTAGGTTGCTCAAACAAGTATTTTAACCCATCATGATCAGTTCTTAACTCAAACTTATTACCCATCAGATAATGTCTCGACATCTTCAAGGCATGGATGACAGCCGCAAGCTCTAAGTCATGAGTGGCATAGTTCTGCTCATGTTCCTTCACATTTATGGATTCGTAACTGATCACATGTCCATCTTGCATCAATACTCCACCAATTCCTTGCTTCCACGCATTCGTGCATACAACAAAGTTTCCTTTAGGGTGCACAATGTTTAGAACCGGTGCACTGGTAAGCATTTTCTTAAGTATTTGAAAACTATATTCACACTTAGGAGTCCATTCAAAATTTTACACCTTTCTTTTGCAAGGATGTGATAGGATGGGGTAACTTTGAGAAGCCTTTGATGAACCTTCAGTAGTATCCAGCTAACCCCATGAAATATATGACTTTTGATACATTCTTAGGTGTTGGCCATTCCATAATGGCTCTTATCTTCTCAGGATCTACTAAAACACCTTCTTCAGATATAATATGTCCTAAGTAGTGAATTTTTCCCTGATAGAAAGAACACTTAGCTTGGCATATAACTGATGTTCTTTAAGCACTTGCATTACTAATATTAGATGTTCTTCATGCTCTTCCTCTGTCTTGGAATATATAAGGATTTCATCTAAGAATACAATCACAAAATTATCTAAGTACTTTCTGAAGACTCCATTCATTAAACACATGAATACTACTGGTGCATTTGTTAACCCAAAAGGTACCACTATAAAATCATAATGTGCATACCTTGTTCTGAACGTTGTCTTATTGATATCTTCATCCTTAATTCTAATATGATGGTATCCTCATCTCAAATCTATCTTTGAAAACACTTTGGCTCCTCTCAACTTATCAAACAAGTCATCAATCCTTGGAAAGGGGTACTTGTTTTCAATCGTTTCTTTGTTCAACTGCATATAATCTATGAAGAGTCTTAGAGTTCTATCCTTCTTCTTCACAGATAACACAGGAGCTCCCCAAGGTGAAACACTAGGTCTTATGTAACCTTTATTTTGTAGCTCTTCTAAATGCATCTGTAATTCCTTTAACACTGGAGCACTCATTCTATAAGGTGCTTCAGATGAAGGTACTTTTCCTGGCACCAAGTCGATGGAGAAATCAATGTCCCTCTTAGGAGGCATTCCTGGTGATTCTTGAAACATATATGCAAACTCACATAGTATTGGATAATCCTGTAGTTCTGGATCTTTTCCTTCTTTCGACTCTTCCACATGAATTGCATATAACTGGCATCCCTTTTTGAGACATTTATTCAATTGTAGAGATGTGACCCGCCTCAGGGATATGGGTCTAGGTATGTGACTTGCTTCCTTCTTCATTCAAACAAGTATAAGTTTTATTATGAAAATCTAGTATGGCATGATGTACATCCAACCAATCCATGCTAATAAATACATCACATGACCCCAAGTGTATGATGTTTAAGTCTGCAAAGGTTTTCAATCCATTCATTTCTAAAGGACACCCTTTTACAACTTTTGTGATTTTCCTCTTGGCTCTGGTAGCTAATTGTACTAGACTTGATGCTTCAAGCTTACTTTTCTTTAAATGACATTTATCAACTAGATTAGGTGCAATGTAATTATTGCTAGCTCCAAAATCAATCAAAATAGCTATGGTTTTATTAGCAATCTTACCTAGTACCTCAATCATTCACGAATGGTGGTCAACTTGCCTCCCATCCAGGCATGCATATATCCTTTGAGCGCTTCTACCAACATCTTCAACAGTTGAAGCTTCTTGTATGTTGTGAAGGTTATTTCTCTTATGCGGGAACTGACTGGCAAAGTGATTTTCCTTGCATATCCAACGTTCCACTGGTGTTCTTTTCCATGAATGCTCTTCCCTTGGCTTTCCTTGCTGGTAAGAGTTATTGTTTCTGAATTTTGAATGCGAGAAACCTTTCTTCCTCTTCTCTTGTTTTTTCTTCTTCATGTCCTTCTAATTCTTCTAATATGGGGCCTTGCTCTTATTCTGTTCATATAGGTGATTTTCCTTCCAGATGGCATCCTTAAGGTTCTTTGGTCTATCATACTAGATTTTATATCTATAAGATTCAGGTAGACCCCTTAGGAACCTTTGAATCTTTACCTTCTCATATTTGATAAAGTCTGCATACTTCAAAAGCTCCAAAAAATTATTCTCATAGGACTCCATAGTCATGCTTCCCAATTTGAGCTCAAAGAATTCCTCCATATTTTTGTCATAGTAATGCTTAGAGAGGTATTCTTTCTGAAAGTACCTTTTAAACTTCCTCCAAGAAATTATGTCTTCATCGATTTCCTTCAACTTAACTAGTTGATCCCACCAGATAGATGCTTTACCTTGTAGATGGTATATAGCTACTCTTGCCTCCATATTAGGTGTATACTGATGCAACTGGAAGAACTTCCTGAGTCCTAACAACTATGCTTCAACATCTTCTCCTTGATTTAGTTCTCTATCAAAAGTTGGGGGATTGATTCTTCTCAGCTCTCCTACTAGTTCAACCCGGGTAGACCTCCTCTTCTTGTATCTCACCGGGGATCTTTCAGGACTACTCTCTGTACTTCTTGATGAATACCCCTTCTTCATTTTTAAGTGATGAGGTCTCCTTGAATATGATCTAGACCTTACATAATCTCTTATATGCCTCTTTTCAACTAATCTTTGGATGGTATTCAATGATTTTAGATCATTCATGCTCTGCTCTTGAATGTGAATTATCCTTTCATTATCCTCCCTACACTTCCTCACTAAATCCTCCAAATTTAATGGTTCACTGCTTCTCTTATGTCTACTTGACCTTCTTCTCTCAAAATCCTCTTCAGGACTATAAGGTCTTTTCCCTTCCTCAAAATCCATATCCAATTTCCGACTTCCTACTACTAGACTCGTACTTGTTGAATCTCTAGTCTTTACAGGTTTGATTAAAATCTTAGTTTAGTGGCCACACTTCTTGCTCAATCATTCACTAGGAAGAACAATGTGTTCATTACCAACCATTTTTGAGCAAACTACACATTGGCATAAGTTCATTATTATTCAAACTATTTCTTCTTCTTAGTTATAAAGTAATATGCTAACTTATCCAACTTACAATCTACCTAACTGGACAAGGGGAGTTAGAAATAATTCTAGGATTTCTCCTCACCGGCTGGACATCAAGTCCAAAACCGTCCCAGGTTAACAATTTAATTAACTAACTCACATGCGAAACTATATTAAGGTGCATGCATCCAAGTTATCCAATGCAAATGCATGTTTACAGAATGAGTTGTAACTTCGCAGAAGACCCAATAGCCGCAGTGTTGAAACCTTCAACTTGTTGATGTATATATAACTTCGGAATGTATTTCACATATATGTATATTGTATTCCTATAGAGATGTTATTATTCCTCTATACGGAAGTGTCGTTATTTATATTGTAAGTGTCGTAACTTATACTTGATGGGTTATTAGACCACCTTGTTGGGGTCGGCCTTGTATAAGTCATGTGGGTCAAAGGGTTATTAGACCACCCTATTAGGGGTCGTCCATGTGGGTCGAAGGGTTATTAGACCACCCTATTGGGGGTCGGCCCAGTCAGCATTATGTTATGTGGTTAAGTTCGAGCCTACATGAGTTAGGTAAAAAGGCAAGTCAAGTCAAGTATAAATAGAGTGTGGGAGGCACTCTATTTACTCACTCACTTCTCACTCATGCACTCAAGGAGGAGTGGCGCACTTATGGAGGAGGAGGATCTGCTACTAGGTTATGTCTATCTCTTATGGTTGGTTGTATCATTTCTCTATCTATCTCTGAGGAAGTTATTGGGGTTTTTCACCTTTATGGTTTTCCCCAAGTAAATCTTTGTGTCTCTTGTGTGCTTGCATTATTGTCTCTATAATTGATATGTGGTAGATATGCTGTACATGTTGTTCTCTCAGTTAAGATCCTAGATCAGATTGAAGTAAATTCTGAAAATTTAACATGGTATCAGAGCTAGCCTGAAAGAAGGCATGATATGGCATGTATGACACTTGTTGCACTTACGATGCTAGGGCTTGATATAGCAAAAACCAGTCATCGTAGAACTTTCGCTATAAATCGGTTTTCATGAAGTTTTCGGATCTGAAATTGTTACAAGACGAAGCTAAGATCTCCATGTACCTTGTGTCCAAAGGACAATCTCTAATTCGTTGTACTTTGTGATTTATGATCTGTACAATATAGGGTTTCTGCCTCTTCCAGATCTGAGTCAAAATCAGGTGACCTTGGGAAAAAGGTCATAACCTGGGCTAGGAAGCTCCAAATGAAATTTCGTAAAAAGTGACAGGTAGTACACAGACTGTACTATCTCAGGAAACGTTTTCATAGGCCGAAGGTGAATCAGTGACACGTGGCACACCGTACAAATTCTCTCTCCTGTATTATCCCATAAACAGGTCATGTTGCGACACTTGGCATAACCCTCTCTCAGAGAGTCCAATTGAGGTCAGACCTGTCAGGATGGAAAGATGACAGGGCGAGATATCTCAGGAAAAGTTTTCAGAGGCCGAAGTTCAAACAGTGACACGTGTCACGTCGTACAAGTTCTCACTCCTGTATTATCCCAAAACAGGTCACGTTGCGACATTTGGCATAACTCTCTCTCAGAAAATCCAATTGAGGTCAGAACTGTCAGGATGGAAAGCTAACAGGTCAGGCTATCTTAGGAAACCTTTTCAGACCCTGTGGATCAAAAATTTCAGAGTTAAACCAGAAACAATCAGGTACATATTTTTGTCAAAACATAATTATTTTTTGGTACCTTCATTCATGGCTTCCGGAATTTAGGGCTTTGGAGAAAGTTGGAATTTTTGTAATAGGAGACCACGGATGAATGCTACTCATCAAAATAAAAATTTAGAGACCAAGATCAGAATTTTCGGTTGGGTAGAAGGTCGGGCTTGATCAGACCCTAGTTCGAGACTTTGATCAGGAAAGTGGAAAATTAGGGCTTCTGTAAAAATGGGAATTTTTGAAATCTGTGACCATGGCTGGAAGCTCCTCAGAAAATTAAAAGCTTAGAGATTTGGGTGAAACCTTTTGATTGGGAAGAAGAGTGGGCTTTATCAAACCCCAGTTCAGGGTCACGTCCAGTGAATCCGGAAGTTTCAAAGGCAAAATTGAGGAGTAAAACTTTGCAGTTTTCAAATTCTGAATATACCAGTTTGATCAGCTCATCAAGGCGCATATTTCTATCATTTCGGAAGTTTGAAATTCAAAGTTTGAATTTTTGGGGTTTCTCTAACAAACCCATATCCAGCTCCAGGTCCAGTTCTTGCAAATCAAGTGGATAGGGTTAATCCTAGAAGAAGATGGATTGGTCACCTGCATAAGTGAAGGAGTTCCTGTTTCAGAGGGAGATGAGGCTAAGGCTTTACATAAGAATATTACAAGAGATCTCGACAGGTATGACTCATCAAGGTATGTTTCGATATTTGTTCATGATTAAGTTTATGGTATGTTTGTCTTCATGTTATTACGGTTAGTACAATCTTGATTTTAGATTTGTCGTATCACCTTAACAAAATTTTTGAATGCATGATAGAAGATATTCATTGGTTAGGGTGTTAACACTTATGATTGTACTAATGCATTATGGTGTTGTATGAGGTTTATGTTGTCTGCTAACATAAAAGGTACACCAAGAAAGACAAATCATGTTCTACTTCAAGAACGTATGATCATGGTGACATGAAGACAAGGATTCATCCATTGTCATGGATTACATAGAAGATCTACTTTCGAGGTATGTATAACTTGTTTCTACAATGGTTAACTTATGAGACATGCAGGTTACTAGCACAAGTCACTGAAGAGAACCAGAAGACATTATGCAGGTATGTTAGACATAAATAGCTAGCATGCTAATCCAGGAATGTTTTTCCTATATCAAGCTAGAATCCTACCTTGTGTTAGGATCTTATACTAATGTGTTGTTGATAATGATTATTCACAAAGAGTCATAGGTTTGAATAATCATGGTTGTATGCATATTATGTTTCTTACCATAATTGATGATATGACTAACCAGAAGAATCATGAAGGTATAGCTTTGAATAATCACAGGTTTTATGCATATTATATCTCTTATCTTGATTGATGATTCAACTAACCCGAAGAGTCATAGGTTTGAGTAATTACAGGTTTAGACATGTTATGTTTCTTATGATTTGACTAACCATAAGAATCCTACATAAACCTTGAATGCTAATGCTTATTATTTTTTGTTTGAAATGATCATGATTATACATGCTTGAGATTATTGTGTTTTAAAAGTATACTAATGAATGTATGATTTTATATGAGATCACAAGGATAACTCAATCATGATACTAATAAGCATGCATAGGGACCAAGGATGAATATGAGTTGAAGAACAAGTAATCCAGGAAGCAAAGATCAAGAGGGAGTACACTCCAGTGGTTTATGAAAGGATGCAGATATTCAGAGGGAGTTGACTATCTCTCTACATTCCACAACAGAAAGTTGTAGAAGAAGCTACTGCAGATTAGGACTCCAGCAGCTCCTGCAAGAAAGCGAAGACTCAGAGGGAGTCCACCCAACGAACAAACAAAGATAAGTATTTTAATTATCATTTTTTGCATATGTGTTTGTTTAAATAAAATTGTTCAATGATGTATATGCTCGTGTTCCTAGACTTAGGATATGTATTGTGCATATTAGAATAGTTGCATTGATGAACAATATACTACTAATATACATGGGTAAGTGGCCTATGGCACTGTACAACATTCCATTGCTACTTATCTAGAATGAAACCTCTTTGCTGACATGTTGGGAGTTGTGCACACTCTTAACAATGTTCTGGTAGAGATTGGAAGGCATCTAGAAAGTTACGGGATATGGATAAATGTTGTATTGAAGCATTGGCTAAGATAATTGCATGACTGTATGACATATTTCTTTATGTGTAAGAATTTGTTCTAAAAATTATGAGATGTTTCTAATCATGCAATTTAACCTGTTTTGTAGGAAAGACCGTATATCTTCACCTACAAAAGGACTACAACATTTGTTCCAACAACAAAGATATCTATTGAAGATATTGAAGTTCCCAGGATCTGGGATGAAGAAATGGAATGCCATGATGCGTCGATCATGAAGAATGATGTTTGGGATGTAGTCCCAAGACCTGAAGGGAAGTTTGTCATGACTTCCATATGGAACTATCAGATCAAGCATGTTGCAGATGGCAGCATAGAGAAATATAAAAGTGATGAAATAGAAGATACACCAGATGGATTCAAGCCAGCTTTCTTGAATGGTGTAGTTGAAGAAGAAGTGTATGTGGAGCAGCCACTTGGTTCTGAGACACATGATAGGAAATCATATATGTGCAGAACCTGGTATGGTAGGATAGACAGCTTTCTATCTAGTTTGGTATTTACCAAGAGTAAAGCAGGTTCCAACCTTTACTACAAGGTTGAAGAAGGAAATCCAGTGATACTACTTTTGTATGCGGATAACCTGTTTGTTACAGATGAAGATAGATTGATTGCCAACACGTAGCGGAAGCTTGCTGCCGAGTTCGAGATGAAGATTTGGGAATGATGCACTATTTTTTGACATGGAGGTGTGGAAGAGTGTAGATGGAATCTTCCTTGGACAAGGGAAGTATGCAGTAGAGATCCTGAAGAGGTTCGGGATGATGGACTGCAAGGCCATGGCCACACCTATGGCATCGAATCTGAAGCTTCTTTGTGATGCTTCATCTGAGCCAGTTGATGTCTCTATGTATCGTCAGATGATTGGATCCTTGATGTACCTGACGAACACGAGACCAGACATTTGCTTTGCTGTGAACACATTGAGCCAGTTCGTGACGGATCCGAGGAGTGTTCACCTGGTTGCTGTAAAGCATGTTCTGAGGTACCTGAAGGGTACAATGGATTATGGGCTCAAGTATGAAGCGAATCTGGGTACCTGAAACTTTTGATTGGCTCAAGTATGAAGCGAATCTGGGTGCCTGAAGGGTACAATGGATTATGGATTATTGGCAGTGCTGCAGATAGGAAGAGCACATCTGGGTGTTGTTTCAGTATGGGATCAGGTGTGATCTCTTGGTTTAGCAGGAAGCAGTCCTGCGTAGCACTGAGTATAGCTGAGGCAGAGTATGTTGCAGCCTGTTCAGCTAGTTGTGAGGCAGTATGGCTACGGAAGCTACTGTCTGAGTTATTTGATCTCCTGTTGGATGCTACTGGTATCTTTTGTGATAACCAGAGTTGTGTGAAGCTGTCCGAGAACCCAGTGTTTCATGACAGGTCGAAACACATAGAGATCAAATATCACTATATCAGGGATATGGTGCAGAGAGGAGCTGTGAAGCTCCTGTATGTTGCGACGGACGAGTAGATTGCAGATGTGTTGACGAAGCCACTAGCCAAGGTGAAGTTCGAGTACTTTAGAGAGAGGCTTGGCGTTCTCCAGATCGAGGACACTTCGAGGAAGAAGTGATGAACACATTTTCTGAAGCCATTCCAAGCATGTTGGAAGGAGGATCCTTCACTTGGATGTGGATGTAAGCGCTGGATGATGAGCATCAGGATGATGTTCTGGTTTATGCTTGGATATGATCAGTTGGATCATGTGTATGTATTTTGTATATGCATCATGTTGGATGCTGGATATGATCAGTTGGATCATTTATGTATGTATGCATCATGTTGGATGCTGGATATGATCAGTTGGATCATTTTTATGTATCATGTATCTTTATATGCATCAGGTAGATGTATTGATGATCAGGTGGATCATGTATGGTGATATGTATCATGTATCTGTATATGCATCAGGTAGATGCATTGATGATCAGGTGGATCATGTATGGTGATATGTATTTGTATCAGGTGGATACATTGTATGATCAGGAGGATCATGTATGATGATATGTATCAGATAGATACTTGGTATGCATCAGGTAGATGCATTGATGATCAGGTGGATCATGTATGATGACATGCAGCAGGATGTTGCAGTGATGATCAGGATGATCATGGATGATGAGCTTCAGGATGTTGCTCCAGATGACATGCAACAGGATGTTGCAGTGATGATCAGGATGATCATGGATGACGAGCTTCAGGATGTTGCTCCAGATGACATGCAGCAGGACGTTGCAGTGATGATGATCAGGATGATCATGGATACATCAGGTTGATGTATGGTGAGTATCAGGATGATACTTTGTGGCCGTGGATCAAGTTGTGCAGAGGATCATGTCTGGGAGATCCTATAGGTCGGAGTTGTGTACCTGTAACAGCCTGGGATGCTCTTTCGAGACATTGCTCTGGGAGGACATGTAATTTGTGCCCTGGGAGATTTCAGGTCGGAGTTGTGTACCCGTAACATCCTGAGATGCTCTTGCGAGGTTTTGTCCTATGGCATGTAATTTGTGCCCTGGGAGATTTCAGGTCGGAGTTGTGTACCCGTAACATCCTGAGATGCTCTTTCGAGGTTTTGCCATGACCACATGTAATTTGTGCCCTGGGGGATTTCAGGTTGGAGTTGTGTACCCGTAACATCCTGAGATGCTCTTGCTAGGTTTTGTGGTGACCACATGTAATTTGTGCCCTGGGAGATCCTTCAGGTTGGAGTTGTGTACCCGTAACATCCTGGGATGCTCTTTTGAGGTTTTGTGGTGGGGTCACATGTAATAGCGCCCCGGGAGATCCTACAGGTTGGAGTTGTGTACCCGTAACATCCTGGGATGCTCTTTCGAGGTTTTGTGACGCACGTAATAAGTCCTGAGGATTCCGCAGTATGGCCAGTGATGATGAAGACCTGCAGGTGGTGGGCTTACATCCAGTATGAAAAAGGACTGGCTCTGTAGAACTTTCTATGACGAGTAGATTCAGAGATTGATTGAGATAGCAGCAGCAGTGACAATGATGATGACTCGATGACGATTATCCAGTGACGATGATCCAGAGAAGATGACTTGTGCTAGAAGAACTGTGCTGAGAAATACCTTCCTAGTTAAGAGGGAGTGTTGATGTATATGTAACTTCGGAATGTATTTCACATATATGTATATTGTATTCCTATAGAGATGTTATTATTCCTCTATACGGAAGTGTCGTTATTTATATTGTAAGTGTCGTAACTTATACTTGATGGGTTATTAGACCACCTTGTTGGGGTTGGCCCTGTATAAGTCATGTGGGTCAAAGGGTTATTAGACCACCCTATTGGGGGTCGGCCATGTGGGTCGAAGGGTTATTAGACCACCCTATTGGGGGTCGACCCAGTCAGCATTATGTTATGTGGTTAAGTTCGAGCCTACATGAGTTAGGTAAAAAGGCAAGTCAAGTCAAGTATAAATAGAGTGCGGGAGGCACTCTATTTACTCACTCACTTCTCACTCATGCACTCAAGGAGGAGTGGCGCACTTATGGAGGAGGAGGATCTGCTGCTAGGTTATGTCTATCTCTTATGGTTGGTTGTATCATTGCTCTATCTATCTCTGAGGAAGTTATTGGGGTTTTTCACCTTTATGGTTTTCCCCAAGTAAATCTTTGTGTCTCTTGTGTGCTTGCATTATTGTCTCCATGATTGATATGCTGTAGATATGATGTACATGTTGTTCTCTCAGTTAAGATCCTAGATCAGATTGAAGTAAATTCTGAAAATTTAACACAACTCTATACCACTTTGCAGTGTTCCCGACCCCAAACTAAGGCCAAAGGCACTAGAGATCTAGAAAAAGGCTAAACAAAATATCACATAGTGAAATGAAGTGCTTTAAAGTTAGGCCAACATGCCATACATTCATAGATTAAAACTTATAACTTTATAAAAATGATATGCATGTAAACCAAATTGAACATTCGACTAATGTGCATACTACTGAAGGTAATTATAAACATTGAAGAAGCCATTTATTTATCCAGTATCCTAGTGATTAATATCATTTGGTTAACTTAGGACCATGATAGTAATTGTTGTGAATATTCATTGTTACTAGTGAATTATTTATATACTAGTGAATTATGTGTGTGCATATTTGAGTGTTTAGATGGTGATATGTAATGACATTGGCCACATAAAACATAGCACTAATAAACATAGAATTCCAACCACAAACTCCAAAATCAAAACATGTGGTTGTCCCCTACAACCATTTTTCACCAGTGAGATTTAGATTGTGTGGTTTCCTTCCCTCTAGCCATCAATCGTCAATACAAATCAAATATCCACTAATACAATCGGACTTGCAATGACATGATCAGGTCTACTAAAACATATTCATATAGGCAACAACATGATCATATTTGCAGAAACAAAACATATTCACATACAAAGGTGCTATCAATCAAAGACAGGGTGTGTTCCTGTTAGCACTGGAAACACTGTCGACCAAAAAAGTCATAACTCTGTCATACAGAGAGATTTTCCAATGAAATAAAAGGTGTTCCTTAATGGAAACATCACTCCAGATGCAATGGAATAGGTTTCAAAACCCATAAATTACCATAAATGGGATAATGAAAACATATGGTTGTGCCCCTCTCATCATTGTGAGAGTTACAATTGTAAGTCGAGAAGGAGAAGAGAAGGAATAGATGGTAGATAAGTTTCATACCAATTTAAAGTACTAGATCCATCCATCCTGCATACAAATCCTGACACATAATCCATAAAGAAATCTAGAAAATAATTTAGCCTTCATGGGGTTGGAATTTGGTTGAGCTTTGATCTTTAATTCTTTTAGATGTAGAGACTTAAATCAATAAGACAATTCATTCCATGAAATTCATACAAGCATAACAGAAGATATACCCTGGGGAAAATCCTCAAAATTATGAGAACAAAACCCCATCAATTCTTCTCAGTATAATATAATGGATAGAAGAGAATGATTTCTTTTACAACATAGCAGATTGCTTTCGGTAGATAAAAGATCACCAAACTTATTGGTGAAGATACTGAAGCAATAGAGAAGAGAGATCAATCGGATGTGTGCCCAACACAAAAATAACAAGCATGAACGATACCCAAGACAACGAGAAGCACCTTTCCTTCAATGGAGAAGAGAATTTGCTTCACACCGGATTCAACAATCCTGTATATCAGATTTATACATTCTTCTATTCTATTTTTAACTTCTAACTTCAGGATAAAATCACCCTCAAACTAGATGTATTAATCTTGCATGGAGTGGTGTAGCCCACTTCTCATGTAGTGCTTCATCTCACAGAGTTGTCACTTAGGGTGAACTTGCCTCTTAACTGAAATCCTACCCACTTAGTTAGGTGGCTAACTTAAGTGTCGACATGCAAGTGTCACAACTCATGTGTCATCTTTTAGTTTAAAATAAGTGTCGTCATGCAATAACACTTAGTTAATTAGATCTCCTTTGTTGTCACTTAGTTAACTCTCTTTAATTGAAGTGTCGTCTTTAAGTTTAACTAAAGTGTAAATACTTTAGTTAACTAGTCCCTTTTATTTAACACTTAGTTAACTGAAATCATGTTGATTGATTTACTTGAAGTGACCACTATGAGTTCTTTAGTTAACTGAGACATATCTTTAACTGAAGCATTGATACTTAAATGAAGCTTTATAACTGAAGCTTTGATAATTTGAGTTCTCTTTAATTAGGTGAAGTGTATGCATGCGAAATTTTGAATTCTCTTGATCTTTGTGCTTTATCTTTTATTTCTTTATCTCTTACTACATGGTCAATATGTGCTAACTTTAATTATCCATCACATTACATTATACTAAGAAGAATTCTCGGATGTTGTGATCATATTATATTAATCCGGACCAAATGATCATATGCTAAAGTAATTCACTTTAGAGGTGATCAATCTCTAAAGGAGACTTAATAGCAATCTGGTGATCATGGTTAATAATATATCACACAACATTAAATTATTTTAACAAGCGAAGCATGACCTTTATACAGAAGGTCCACCTCTATACGGAAGGTCCATCTCATGGATACCTTTATACAGAAGGTTCACCTCTATACAGGAGGTCCATCTCATGGATACCTTTATACAAAAGGTTCACATGATAATCATGACTTGATACACACAAGTCCGGAGCCTTGTACAACAATACTTTACAACATCATTACTTTGATCAATTACCTCTATACGGGAGGAATAATCTTTACACAGAAGGAAATCAAAGTGCTCACCTCTATACGGTAGGATCAATCTTTGTTGCACAAGATTGGTTCGGATAATGTCTCCTGATGCTATATATTTAACACTCCCTCTCAGCGAGGGAGGCATTCTATGCCATACCAAAATTGTCTCGGAAGTACCTAAAATTCATCACTGACATAGGTTTTGTTAACACATCTGCAATCTACTCATCAGTAGCAATGCACTGGAGTTTCATTGTACCTTTCTGGACCATGCATCAGATGAAGTGATACTTCATTTCAATGTGCTTTGACTTGCCATGAAACACTAGGTTTTCAGAAATCTTGATGCAACTTTGGTTGTCACACCTAATAATTGTCGGCTCAATCTTTTCACCGAACAACCCTGTAAGTAGATTTCTGAGCCGCACTGCTTCTCGGCAAGAAACACTAGCAACTATGTATTCTGCTTCGGTAGTGCTCTGGGATACAGAACCCTACTTCCTGCTTGACCAAGATATCATAGCTGATCCTAGGCTATAATAGTAGCCAGATGTGCTCTTACGGTCCATAATGATTCCTCCCCAGTCTGAGTATGTATAACTAATTAACATGACTCCTCCACTGGAGGTATATCTGAGTCCAAATGAAATTGTACCTCGAAGGTACCTAAGCACATGCTTAGCAGTTGTCCAATGTATGTGTCTCAGATCAAACATAAATTGACTCAAAATGATCACAGCATAACATATATCATGCCTCGAATGTATCAAGTACATTAGCGATCCTATAAGCTGTCTATATAAAGTGGGATATACTTGATCTGATCCAGAGCCTGACTCATGAAGTTTCCTCAAATTGGAAACCATCGGTGTAGTCATAGATTTGCAATCTGTCATGCCAAACCTATGCAATATATCCACATTGTAATTCCCTTGAGATAGAAAATTTTCATCTTTTCTTTGCCAAATCTCAAGGCCAAGAAATTAGTGCATTAGACCTAAGTCTTTCATCTCGAACTATGAGGTGAGATCCCTCTTACACCAAGCAAGTCAGATGTTCCTCTCCAGTGAGAAACAAATCATCAACATACATAACCAATATCAACGGTTGGTTCTTCACTACTTTGAAGTACAAATTTGGATCAGCTTCACTCTTACATAAACTCAGTTTTTGAAGGTAGCTATCAATTCTGGAGTACCAATCCTTGTGGGCTTGCTTAAGCCCATATAGAGATTTCTTTAGCTTGCAAACACGGGACTCCTTTCCATGCACCACAAATCCTTCAGGATGTTGAATATAAACCTCTTCCTCAACCTCACCATTGAGAAAGGTTGTCTTCACATCCATCTGGTGAAGTTTCCATCCTAGAACATATGCAAGTGCAATCATTGCTCGGATTGTGGTGTACCTTGCCACAGAGGCAAAGGTCTCATCATAATCGATGCCTTCTTTATGAGAGAAACCTCTGGCAATGAATCTGGATTTATACTTCTCAATGCTACCATCCGCAGCATGCTTTATCTTGTAAATCCATCTGGAAGTCACAATGTACTTCCCGTCAGGTTTGGGAACAATCTCCCAAACATCATTCTTCATTATAGAGTTGTACTCTTCTGTCATTGCATATTTCCAAACTTGCTGCTTTGCAGCTTCGTCATATGAGGATGGTTCTGAATCACTGATGTGACTCATCATTGCAACATACTCTAAATATCTGTCAAGTTGCTTGCACTCTCTAGATGACCCTGCTGGTGCTCCATGTTTCTCTGCATTTTGTAAGATGTCTCGGCACGAAGCAGATCTTCTTTTAGAGGGAGGTTCATCAGTTGACCTCTCAACCAGTTCTATTGGTTCTTCAGGAGCTAGCGAATCTGAGGCATCTTCTAGTTTCTCCCTCTCTAACTCTGAAGGGGGAGAATCAGACTCATGATCCTCCATCTCTGAATCACATTGAATTTCTTTCGATCTTTTAAAAGCAACTTCCTCATGGAAGGTAACATCTTGACTGACTTCAATTTGTCTCTCACCAGATACATATATTCAGTATGATTTGGATGAATCGTTATAACCCACAAAGGTGCCTTTCTTTCCAGAAGGATCCATCTTTGTCCTCTTTTCTTTCAGTACATGAATGTATATTGGGCTCCCGAAGATCCTCAAGTGCGAGATGTCTAGATTCTCACTGGTAAACACTTCTTCTGGTGTCTTCTCATCTAGAATGGCATGCGGGCTTCTATTCTAGATGTACACAGTTGTACGGGTGGCTTCTGCCCATAATGAGGTAGACATATCTTGATCATTCATCATGGATTTTTCATCCTCACATATGGTTCTATTCTTTCTTTCAGAAACCCCATTTTGCTGAGGTTTGTATGGAACTGTTTACTATCTACATATTCCTTTTACCATCTTTTGAATTCCTAGTAGCGGATTGTAGTGTAAGTTTCCAAGCCTTCGTTGCCATAGCTCGCATGGACTGATAGTGTGGTGAATCATAGCTTGAATGTGCTTCCCGGGTACCTTGTAGAGTCCTCCCTCTCGAACTCCAATCACAGCAGCAGAATCTAGGTTTTTGTTCTTCGGCCATAAAAATGCTTTGTTATCCATGAAGATAACTCGGAAGCCTTTGTCTTCAAGAACCAAAATTGAGAGGAGTTTCTTCTTCAATCCTGGAACATATAGAATTTCCTCCACATGTATAATATCACCGGTGCTCAGTTTGAATGAGGTGGATCCATCTCCTTGGATCGAATAAGTTGAGTTGTCCCCCAACTCTACCATGCATGTGAACTCTTTCTCTTTTAGATCGGTGATGGTACTCTTGTAACTAGTCATATGTTTGGATGCACCACTGTCAATCAACCATGTGTCTTCATTTGTGATGACGGATCCCGAAAGGGATGAGACAAGATAATACTCCCTTCTTGTCTCCTTTTCTTCAGATGCATTCTTTTGAGTGATTTCATCTTCTATGGTGGTAGAAGCATGAAACTTTCCTTTCCGCTTTGCTCTACAATATCTTGAGAAATGGCCTTTCTTGTTGCAATTGAAGCATCTAGCTTTTGAATTGTCAAAGCCTTTGTTGAACTCCTTCTTCTTTGAATGAGATAAATTCTTTTGGAAGAAGGGTTTCTTTCCTTTCTTCATTCTTGCCGTGAGGGAAATATTTTCGTCTTTGATGCACACTGACTTGCTATGGATTTGCCCCTCCTCTTGGAGGCAGTCATGCCAAAACATTTCGAAGTTAGTTTTTACCTCTTGGCCATTTACCACAGCCAATAATGTCTCCCATGAGGATGGGAGACCATCAATAGCGGTTTGGAAAAGATCATCTTCATCCACCACTACTCCAATACTATCAAGCTAATATATTACTTGAGAGATCTTGGAGAAGAAGGAGGCCACTGTCTCATCCGCCTCCATATTTAATTTTTGAAGCTTATTCTTCAATTCCCTCTTTTGACTCGGGGCCTTCTTCTCATATAGATTAGTCAATGTATCATACCATTCTTTAACGGTATTCAAAGGTGTGATCATGGACATCAAGTTATCATTTATTGAATAATAGATGATCCGTTTAGCCTTAGATTGATTCTTCTTGAAGTTGATGCGCCCTACATTATATGTAGGCTCCTCCACCATAGTGGATACATAGTGATCCAAGTCACGTTCCTCTAGGATGTTGAGAATCCTATCCTTCCAAGTGTTGAAGTTTGAGGTGCCCTCAAGATGGTCTTCCGATCATATAGAGACTGATGCCATAGTCTTCAAATCTTGTGCTCAACTTCTCAGGATCTACATAGGCTCTAGTTGGCATGCAAAACTGAGCTCCTTCAAGCCTTGAGCTCTGATACCATGTTGAAATTTGGTTGAGCTTTGATATTTAATTCTTTTAGATGTAGAGACTTGAATCAATGAGACAATTCAATCCATGAAATTCATACAACCTTAACACAAGATATACCCTAGGTAAAATCCTCAAAATTATGAGAACAAAAACCCCAACAATTCTTCTCAGTATAATATAATGGATAGCAGATAATGCTTTCTTTTACAACATAGTAGATTGCTTTTGGAATCTAAGAGATCACCAAACTTCTTGGTGAAGATACAAAAGCAATAGAGAAGAGAGATCAATCGGATGTGTGCCCGACACAACAATAACAAGCACGAACAATACCCTGGATAAAGAGAAGTGCCTTACCTTCAATGGAGAAGAGAATTCACTTCACAATGGATTCAACAATCTTGTATAACATATTTATACATTCTTCTCTTCTATTTTTAAATTCTAACTTCAGGATAAACTCGCCCTCAAACTGGATGTATTAATATTACATGGAGTGATGCGCCCCACTTCTCATGCAGTGCTTCATCTCACTGAGCTATCACTTAGGATGAACTCGCCTCTTAACTGAAAGCCTTCCCACTTAGTTAGGTGGCTAACTTAAGTGTCGACATTGAAGTGTCACAACTCACGTGTGATCTTTTAGTTTAACATAAGTGTCGTCATGCAATAACACTTAGTTCACTAGATCTTCTTTGTTGTCACTTTGTTAACTCTCTTTAACTGAAGTGTCGTGTTTTAGTTTAACTAAAGTGTATACTTTAGTTAACTAGTCCCTTTTATTTGACACTTAGTTAACTGAAATCATGTTGATTGATTTACTTGAAGTGACCACTGTGAGTTCTTTATTTAATTGAGACATATCTTTAACCGATACTTTAACTGAATCATTGATACTTAACTGAAGCTTTAATCATTTGAGTTCTTTTTAATTAGCTGAAGTGTCTGCATGGGAAATTTTGAATTATCTTGATCTCTATGCTTTATCTTTTATTTCTTTATCTCTTACTGCATGGTCAATATGTGCTAACTTTAATTATCCATCACATTACATTATACTAAGAAGAATTATCGGATGTTGTGATCATATTATATTATTCCGGACCAAATGATCATATGCTAAAGTAATTCACTTTCGAGGCGATCAATCTCTAAAGGAGACTTAATAGCAATCTGGTGATCATGGTTAATACTATATCACGCAACATTAAATGCTTTTAACAAGTAAAACATGAAATTTATACGGAAGGTCCACCTCTATACGGGAGGTCCATCTCATGGATACCTTTATACAGAAGGTTCACCTCTATACAAGAGGTCCATCTCATGAATACCTTTATACGGAAGGTTCACATGATAATCATGACTTGATACACACAAGTACGGAGCCTTGTCCAACAAGAATTTACAACACCATTACTTTGATCAATTACCTCTATAGGGAGGAATAACCTTTACACAGAAGTAAATCAAAGTGCTCACCTCTATACGGGAGGATCAATCTTTGTTGCACAAGATTGGTTTGGAGAATGTCTCATGATTCTATATATTTAACACATGGCACATAAACATGTTAAAATAGCATAAATAAGCATATGAACACATACTTATATTCAATGGGAAACTGGCTTCAACGGGACAACTTTCCTTCCAGTCGTAGACACATTCAAGTCTAACTCACTTGAACAGGTCACCCCCGAGTTGAGACCACAGATCCATAGGAAGAGACACACTCAGTCTGGAAACTCTCAAAACTATCTCTTCTGAGAACCACAATGCTTCCCACTACTAATTTCATGTATGTCTCCACTGCCAATGGGTTCATCATCCCATTTCATGGCTTCCTGTGTGAGAACATGGACTAGTAGAGTGATATGGAAGCAAAGGGTGGTGACAATCCACCAAACTAACTCTCTAGAATGGACAACATAATAATCCTCTCAAGGATCCTGCAACAAACACTAGGTCTCAATACAATCCCCACACAGTCTCAAGATTTCCAACACTCACAACATAGTGAGATAGCACAAGGAAAGTGATCCAAAGCTCAGGATTAGCTTCAACAAAGAGAGGGAATATGAATTTTTAACACAAGGAGGCCCACTCTAACCCAAGGGGATCAACTCGAATTATAAGAAGGTAAGGTTAAGCTTCATCATGGAGACTTAACTCAAATTAATGGAGTGGTGGCTTAGTTAGGAGAATACCTTTCCCGGATTAGAATCATGAGGAGGAGTTACCAAAAACCAAGGAGTGGAGCCATGAAGAGCACAAGGAGGTGCCCTAATGCATAAGGGTGTTACAAAACATGAATGAGGGTGCATTAGGTGAGAGAGAGGATCCAAAAGGGTCATAAATTACCTGTAAGCACAAAAATAGGGAGCATATCCATGAATAGAGGAGTGGGGCGCACTTATAGAGATGGAGGCTAGATTTTAGCTTGTGGAAGCTAAAATATAGCTTACAACTCCTAGAATCTAGGGAGAGGTATCTTAAATGACAAAAAACACATAAATAGGAGGGAATCTCTCCCAAGGAGGGTGCACTAGGAAAGAGGGGCCCACTAAGGTATGCATAAGGTGCAATAGTAACTCCATAGTCCATAAAAATAAAAAATAGGATTTGTTGTACAATGTTTGGGTGACCAACACTACTAATGTCACCAAGGTGCAAAAAGAACTAGAATGGACAACCCCCATCCAAAAAAAAGTTCTAAGGTTCTATGGATGTCCCCCATTCCCCCTCACAGTGTGAGATCCATGATATCCCATACTCTTTTAGTTTCCTTTGTTGAAATATTTTAATTAATCAATAGCAACAACATTCAAAAATAGAAACAATGCCAATAATAGCTTTAATATTAATAATAGTGCCAAAGTCCAAAGTCATATTATCAAAAAAATATCATCAGTCGATAATCACATTAACATGCAAAAGAACATAAGTCCATAGTCACATAAAATATCATAAGTACGGGGCTTAACAACTAGGGTATTACACCCACCCCCTTCATCAATTAGATATTTGACACTTGTGTGGGACATGAAGCTATATCCATTATGGATGGTTTCTCGAGGCACAACCAGATCCAAATTCATCCTCGGTTCCAGTACAAAACTTCATTTACTTACCCTTAGGGAACCTTCACCTATTGAGTCATGCTCTTCGGACCCAAGAATGTTGGAGCCACCTTTCAGCATGCAATATCATATTGTTTCCGTGACATGATTGATATTATTTTAGCATATTTGGATGGCCTTGTGGCTCGTTCAATGAATCGATCATATCACCTAGAAAATATTTGCAAAATATTTCTTAGGTGTCGTAGATATACCATTTTCTTAAACCCAAGTAAGTATGTGTTATGCGTTCCTACTGGTTATTTTGTAGGGTTTATCATTTCTAAACAACATATTATAGTTGATCCTTTCAAAGTCCAACCCTCTCTTGAAATCCCCCCCCCTAAGAATTTGTCATCAAATGTTGTTTTGAAAAGGTTGCATACTTGCTTGTTGGTCTAAATGGAAAACTCCTTAGGAACCCTCATAATGAGTTATACCTGAATAAATTATATCAATAAGACTAGCACCTATTTTGTGTTTTGTACCACAATTGTTTTATATGCTACTTGTACTATTGGTTTTGCTTCCAAACACATTTTTATGCTTTGGTATTGTTTCCATGTGTGTAGGTACAAGTTGTGTTGAGATGATAATTTTTCTCCACACGCACCCCTCCTTATAGGCATATGTATTCAAATTTCAAACTAATGTATAGGTGATTTCCCTCTATACAAATCTTATGCATTTAATTTATTTAAGATTCCGTTACACTTGTAAGACCCCCCCCCTTAAATTTGGGTATGTGTATTAGTCCAACCACCCTTGCATTCGCTCTTGTTTGGTGGTAGAGCCACTACTCATTAGTACACCAAGTGCATATTTTTACCCATGTCACTCCCCCCCATAGGAATGGGGGTCTATCCAGTCCGTGATATTCAATTTAGCCTCATATGTTTCTTCATTCTTGGTTATTGGCCTACCCCTGGATTCCGACATTATAGAATTTCATGTTTCATTTTACATTCTATAAGCCCACTGCTTCATCCATACTATAAAACATTACATTATTTTTCCACCATTCATCTACTCCCAGGGAGATTTACATTAGTGCCCTACCCTCTATCTCTTCCATTTATTGTCATGTGTTCTATGAATTCATTTGGTCACATATTAGACACTTATCTACTTAACCCCCATTTTTTTCTCAACTACCTTTTTTCTTGGGGAGTCATTTCAAAAGTACTCCTCAAAACCACTACAAACCATATAAGGTCTCTTATGGCAATGTCTCTAGTCTCCTTTTTTCATAGCATTATGTGAAGTGTCACCCATGAAACCTTTTTTGATGCAGTCAGCTTCCACATAGTTTTGACCTTAGTACCCATTTATCATTTTTATGAGTATTCCCATTGCAGTTCTATCCCTTGGTCATCCATTTATTTTCCTCCCTTGATGTTATCATGAATCATAAATATGATTCTAGGTCAACCATACCTTCATGCTTTGAACAAATAAAGTTTTGAGTATATCTCTCTATGACACTCCATTCTCCCTTGGTGTCTCGGTCTTGGTTTCTTTCACATCCTTGTATTATCCCCCAAGCCAAGACCTCCACATTGATTTGTTTTCATAGGATCTCTTCCTATCGACTTCGACTCTTATATTCTAGAGGATAGTTCTAGATACATTTTGTACCTTGACCCCATAACCATAATTGATGGGTCACATTAGACCAACTAAGGGAGACCTCATTTCCCCTTGGATTGGTTGGTTCTCATGTGGTTGAACCCATATCATTATCGCATCGTTGAGAATCATACAATATGGTGGTTCCCTTATACTATTACTAGTTTGGTTACAGACCCTGGACATTCATGATTCTCTCAAGCTATTGAGTCTATTTTATAAGCCCTTCAATTTTTAAGCTTCTTGTGATGTCCAGATTATGTTAGCAATAATGATCCAATTTTAGTTCCAGTTTCCTAGATTTGTTTGGATCAGTCTTTCAACATTTGAGCCATGTGTGAGCAATTTCTCATATTATTACTCTTTCCAGATGTTTGGCCAAACCATTTTTTAGTAGTTCTTAAATTGTTGTGATTTGTCATCCTATCAATATGCACTGCTCCTACTCTTGTATTTTAGATCAGTTGTGGGTTGGACCATATTTATGTACTTGAATTGGGTCCATATTTGACTCCCAAGATGTATTGTACCAAGTATTTATTCATATATATTGATTAGAACCCTCTTGGTCTTGATCCCATAATGTATTCAAACATTTATACAAGCATGGGGACATCTATCTCGTTTATATTTGAGATTATATACACCTAACCTTATAGCTTGTTTGTTTGCAAGTATGTCCTTTGCGGCCCCTTTGTGAGGTAGGAATTTTTCCTTTTAGTCACCCCTATTCCTTGTCTTGGTGTTCATGGATTCCTTTGGATTGAAAAAAAATCGATGATGTATTTCAGCCATACTATGAGCTCCTGACCTCACACATTAAGGTACAATCATTAACAACCTAAATTTTCTCGCTTAAATTGTGAGGAGTAACATCACCATTGTACATCATTCTCGACAGTATTAGCTCCATTTTCATCACATCCATCACCATAGGACCTCAACAATATGACCAAAAGTTGAATAAAATTAATTGAACTAATGTTCATTGTGTGGATTTTCCGTAAAATTATATCACAACACATTGCACTAAAAATATTAGAAATCACGATGAGGTCCCTAAACCATAATTCAGTTACTCTTGTTGTTATGCACCTCCCAAAAAGGTGTAGTGGTTGAAAGTTGACATTCCCTAACCATTATTGTCAAAAATTATAATATATTTGGTCTCCAAAACCTATCTTCCCCACTAAATCTTTGATGAGAAGGGGATGATTCACAATGGAGCAAGATCTAAGAATTGTTCACATTCTTTCCTATAAATACAACCCTCAAGATCACTCCATAAAAAAAACATCCATACACAATAGCAAGGTACCGGTACTGGATTTCCTACAAAAAGTTAGAGAGGGCCTCCATATTTTTTCCTTTCACCATTTGGAATTCACCTACTATATTTTGGGCACAAAGGAGAAGATTAATAACCCTCCCTTGGGTTAGCTTCAAAGGTCCATTAGCTTCCACAACTTACACCAGGGTGTATCTATCTCAACCTTTTCTTTGTGTTAATATAAATTGGTGTTCTTTATATGTATTACTTTGTCAACTGTTAACTAGTTTTATCCTCATTTGCATTGCATGCATTTTAAGAATCTTGTCAATTTAATTGGTTTTCCAATTTGGTACATGTTGGTGACAAAACACCAATACCAAGAGCCAATATTTCATTTGAAGGTAGATTAATGGTGATTCGGTCTCCTCCTCCTCCTTCAAAAGTTCATAACTCAAGCTCCCAATATCAAAATTGAGAAAACAAGAGCTTGTTGGAAAGCTAAGGAGATTAACAACATTCTATATGTAGTTTCAAACACTAAATCTTGCGGTATTTTTCTTGTAAGTTCAAATAACAGTTGGGTTTTGTTTCCACTTTCCAAAAGCTTGATTAGGAATTTTGACTTCCCGATATTACAATTTGATTTATAGACATAGAAATCCATAAAGAAGAGCGTGTTAGAAAGGTAAATCCACAAAGAACAAACTAGGAATGGTTTCCATGGCTGAAATATCGATTCTCATACCCAAGAAATCAAAAGTTAGTCATGATTGTTTATGGTAGAGGGAAGTAAATTATTTTGGTAAAAAGTTTTAATAAAAAGTATTTTTGAGTACCTAAATTGGGCCTTAGCTAGAGGCATGAATTCCTAAGTGAATGTTTAGCAATGATTATTTTAATAAGAACATTGTTTGAGTGACAAAGAAAAGGTACATTAAATATTAGAAGGGGGGTAAAACCTAACTCCAAAGAAACTATTAGAGGATAAATAAAGCATTATAAAAATAATTCAAGGACATTCAAAAGATGGAGATATTGACTTTTTACCTCTTACTTTGTGATTATAGACTACCGGATTCTCCCTTTTTGTTTCTATCCTTCCCAATTAGCTTTTGATCCAGCCTTTATGTTACATAATATTTGGCATCAAGGATGAGTTATTATTGTTATTTTTGTTTCTTATATGTCCTTTGTTTTGGTCCATGGGGGTCCCACCCCAACTTAAGAAGAAACACACTCTTATTTTGGTTTTCTACTTAGATTGTGTGAGTTTTGTATTACCACTATAAAACTTTATTTCTAAGTATGAGCAACTTTCATTCTAAGATTTAAGTGTTATGTATTTTTTATCACAATTCTTGTAGATGTCTTGTTTATAAGATCCTATCCAAGAAGGTAAAGGGGACAGGTAGCCATAGTAGTGACCTTCGAGGATCTTGATCACCAAGGATAGACTAGTTTCCACACTAATCAATACCTTTGGTACTTTAAGCCAACTACGTAAGAAGTCTAAGGGGGAGACCCTGGTCTCTCCTTGCAGAAATACTTCACCAACCAAGATACCCTAAATATTTAAGGAATCAAGAGAGAAGAGATATATTGTGATAATAAACCCTAGGTTGTAAATGGAAGTTAATGAGGGACTCGCTCAAATGGATTGATTTAGGTTTGACGGACGCAACAATATAGATTCAAGTGATTGCTCCTCAATAGCTACACAATTACTAAATGACCTAGGTTGATTGAGTGCTAAGGGTAAATGAGTAAAAATTATACCCTAGGGGGGTTTGACTTAGTGAAATAGAAATGTTGAAGGTAGGACTTAAATCAACAAATAAAGGTTGTCCTATCACTTCAAGAGTATTGCTTGGATAAGAGATGAGTGAAATGATAAGGAACATAAGAAAAACAAGTCATAAACTAGAATCCCTAAAGACCAAGCCAAAGGGGGTGCACTCACTGAAGATCAGTGCCTTGTCTAGCAGGGTAAGTGGGGTCAAAAATATATAACAGTTATGTTCTAAGGGTTCTATACTAAGTCCAACAATACCCAAATGCTCGATTTTTAAGACTCTAAGTAAATAACTTGCTGAATTTTATAGGGGTTTTAACTAGCAAGTAAATTATGGTGACCAATGGAATGAAAATGAAAATGAGAGAAGCAATGGGAATACTTACTTGGTTCCTATAGAGATAACGAAATAATGGCAATTGTTCCCACATAGATCAAATGAGAAGAAGTTGATGAAGCTCTAGCTTTGAACCCAAAACACCTAAGTGACCAAGTGCGCCATCTTCCTTCCAAGCAAACAACACAAAGTCAATTTGATATCCAAGAGAAAGAGGCATTCACAAACAACAAATATCGAGAGAAAATAATTGATGCATGATACAAATAAAATTCCCTAGTATAGTTCAACGAGTTTGGAGAGAGAGAGGATGGGTTTTCCCACTAGTGCACCCCTCTCCAAATTGTTGCCCCTTGTCTGCAAATCAATTTCACTATTGAAAATGCTAAGAGACGCCACACGATTATTCTATTGCAAAGGAAAGACAACATGTAATCATTCTTCCAAACATTCAACGCAAGAGACACAAGTTTGATCGGTAAAATTTCTCTCTATTCTTTCATTCAAGAGCCAAAAGTCCATACAAATAAAAAATCTCTCCTTTATATAGAAAATAGGAGAGGCAAAATCCCTATCCTACATAACCAACTACTGAGAATAAGAGTTCACAAGTGATAATGAAACGCTGAGATTAAATCTCAAGTACATAACATAACAACTCAAAGAGGGGGGCGATTTTCCCCTAGTGCACCCAAGTACAATAGAAAGTGATGTAATAATGTTAATACATGATACAAAGGTCACCTAGGTACCACATTGTCCCCCTATGGACTCAATATAACAACCACAACACAAGCCAAGAGTATACACTAAGTTGGTGCCCCAACAAGTGCGTCCTCTCTCCATGGTGCGATTTTCCCAAGAGAGATACAAAAAATGAAGTGGGCCCCAAACGATGATATGAATATGTGAAATGATGCCTAATTGTAATGTCCCTTATTAGGAATTTTATTAAAATTGCAATTTTCCACTTTTTTTCCCTTGTTCGACCTTTGACTAGTTTTGATCTCTAGGTCCCAAATTTGCCCCAAATGATCCCAAATCTTCTGAGAAGGTGTATGAATGATATTAGAACATAAATATGTGTTTCAGGGATGCCTTTGGACCTTTAAAATACTTCTGCAAATCCCCTTTCGATTCTGATCAATGTAGGTAACTTTACTAGTGATTTTCCTTTGACTAGTATTGGTCTCTAGGTCTCAAATTGACTCCAAATGCCTTCAAATCTTCAAGGAAGGTGTATGAATGATATTAGAACTTGAATATGATGTTTATGGATGACATATTTCTACCAAAAGACCTCTGCAAACTCTCTTAATATTCTGAACCAATTATGCAATTTTACTAGTAATTTGGGGTTCAAATCCCCCTGGGGTAAACAATGAAAATGGCTTCCCAAATGCCTCCAAACCCACTCAAATTTATGAACAGAGGTATGTAATGTGTTAAGTATGTTATTAAAGTCTCATATGAACCATTAATGGATTATTACAACTGTTCTCACCCTCTCCCATTCAACTGCAAAAATCCCCAATTCGACCCTTGGGGAAATGGCACTATTTCACCTCCCAATACAACTAAACTGAGTAAAAATGCTTCAAATGCTCAAGTACAGTACATGAAACTTGTAGAATACATCCATGGCAGTATATTGATCACAAATATATCAGAGAATCATCCATTAATTCGAAATCATCATCAATACATTGGCTCACAACAAGGTAGTGGGGAAATGGCATTGTTCTTCCATTAAAAATGAGATTTATACATTTCTACTTGGAATTTCGACCTCAAATTTTTTGGAGATGAAGAACAGAGTATTTAATTCATATTAAAAAATAAATGGGGCATTAAAAGCTTCCCCAAAGAGTACAATAGCTCACCAAAAACGCCCTCCCTCAAGGATCAAGAATATGCCATCAAAACTGGAAATGGTTGAAGGAGTGAGCTGCAATAGAAGAAACCATGAGCTGCCCTGTAGCTTACACCTGCAAATAAAGACTCCATTAAATCTCCAAATGAAAGGTCTGAATGGCCTTTCCAATTACCAACTTGGATGGGAATCTTTCACCCTCGAAATTGGCTAAGGCAAGAAACTAGTCATCCACTAGCTCTCCCTCTTCACAAATGCAATTGCAAATTTTACAAATGATCAAAAGCTGGTTTCATTCTTTGTTATTGACATTTATAAACTTCTAATGTCCTCCATGGGTCGAATTCCTTCCAAGAGACTCATGCCAACTCATGTTGGGAAGAGATTCCAAAGAACGCCACTTGTACAACAATTCCTAGTCTCCCACTTCCACCAAATCACATGTGGAAGCATCTTAGCTGCCCTAACACCCTTGAGCGCCCTCTTGGAGTCTATTTTTAGCACTGACATGTCATATATGTCATATGTCAGCCTTCAGGTCTGATTTGTGTCATAGGTGTCATAGCATCTTCATCATTGTTGTCATAGAGCTAGGGATTCTAGCCCAAGTGTCTCACTAGCTCCAAATTGCCTCTTCCTCTTCCATGGGAGTTACTCTTCGTCTATATTTCGACCTTGGATGAGTCATGCAATGAATAATACCTTTTGTACTCCCCCAAGTATGTTACCATTCACCTTGAATTCGAATTGGTGAGAGAATGATGCCAAATGTAGTGGGGAAATCTAGCCATATGTGGGTCCCACTTCCTCCATGTGTCTTCATGATGAAATGCCACTTTGATTTTCACTTGTATATATTTATTTAGCTCCTTTATTAAATATTTATGCCATTCTAATGTTCAAACATAATTTATTATCCCCATTATTCCAAATCCCGAAGCTTCCACCCCAAACCTAGGAAACTAGTAATTTTCCTCCTTGGCAATTATTTGACCTTTAGCATCAATTTGACAAACTCTAATGAATAGGGCCAATGTGATTAGGCCATTGTGACCCAATACCAAATTTGGGACATGACAAATCCTCCCTTCCCAATATTTCTTGTCCTCAAGCAATTTTAAATGGGGGTGTTGAAAAACCTGCTTTCTGTATAATTCTTTGAAGTTGCCATTGAATTGCCCAACCTTGAGGCTTTGAGTTTCCATGAAGATTTTAGAGAGGAACCGCCATGCTTGCTGCTGCACTACTCTAATTAAAATCACTTTATTAAGTGGGGAATCCATCTCCCATACTGCTTGCTTCCCCAAAAAATATGAAACCCATGAGATAAAAATTATTCCAGGGTCCCATTGCTTGTATTGCACCCCAACAATGAAGAGTGCTCTCCAACCCATACCATCAGATAAGATGATTCCTGGATCCCATTTTCTTGTATGCATTCTTCCAAACATCATGAGTACAAAATATATATCATCAAAGTACATAACTACATAATGAAAATGTACATCAAGGAGGTGCTTCATCAAAGAATCATGAAAGTGCTTGTACCTCCAAGCAAGTAGACCACGATTTTCCAAGTGCATACAATCTTCAAGTGACCAATCAAATCTACTCCAATGACATAGGTGAGGATCCCATGTCCTATAATGCTGCTCCAAAAGGATGTGATATGCATCAAAATATTCAACCATGTATTCTTTCATCCAAGAAGTGAATGAAGAATCTCCACTAAAATCTGAACCAAATAATGAGCAGAAAAAACAAGGAGACTTCAAATGACTCAAAGAAGTCTCACCCATACATCCATGAATGTGAGAATCATAAAGATGTAACAAAGTATGTGGCTGCCAACAAAAATGTTCTCCCATCATAAATCTATTCACCCAAGTGTTGGATGAAGTTCCTCTAACATCGAATGAACCCAGTGTTGAGCAAGAAAAACCATGAGTCTTCAAGTGACTCAAATCCATATCATAGGTGCATCCATGTAGATGTGAATCATCATAAAGTGACAAATTATGCTGCTGCAAATGTGAATAAGAATGTGCTCCAACCATGTCATCATGAAAGTTAAATCTAGGAGTTCCATACTCCTCATGTGGCACCATAAAAAAGAACCCTTTCACCCATACTTCATTGAGACTAATGTTGCAAAACATGGAATTGTAGGATGTAGGAGAATGAACTAAATCACCCAAATGATCAAAAAGTGCAGAAGTTTCATCATGGGAAGGATCCATGTGGGTAGTATCATGCAGCTCCTTCAAAAGTGGGAAACCTTTGTCATAGATTGGCTCCAATGTAGAGGAATCATGCTCTTCTTTAAAAATTGCATAAGCTTCATCAAGAGACAATTCAACTTCCTCTTCCACCACATCAAGTGTTTGGATCTCTTCAAGTTCATCTTCAAACACATTAAACACATTCAAATTTCCACATTTCTCATGATCCACCATGTCATGAGAATCCTCCAAACAATCTACCATTTGACAATCTGAAACATAGGAGGAAAAACAAGTATCTTGCAACTTTTCAAGGAGTTGCTCATTTTGAATTGTGAGCTTATGATTATCCTCATTATTCTTCAAGTATGCATCATGTAACAATTCATTAAGCTCAAACAAATGGTTTCTATCAAAAAGCAAAGACATGAAATTACCTTTGATGTGGCACATTGCTCTTTGAATCTTCTCCATGTCTTCAAGGAAGGATGTTTCCTCCAATGAAGTAGCTCTCCAACAAGAATTTGACACCAATGCTTGAGTGTCATGGAGAATGCTGAGGGACTCTTGGATCTTCTTTTCATTCATCTTTAAGGACCCTTCAAGAAAATGAGGTTCTTGCAAATGAACCTCCTCATATTCTTCATTTTTTCTTGGACCAACTTCATGAAGCTCAAGTGGTGATGGGGAAGTTGATCTTGGTTCTTCTTCAACTGCTACAAGGTCTTCATTATCATGCTTAATGAAACTTGTACTTGTAGAAACACTTTCAAAAGTGATCTCTATGTCACCAACATAGAGGTGTGAGCACCCATCAGTAGGTACTCCTTCATAGTTTAAGCATCCATCAGTAGATGCTCTTTGGTTCATGTCTAAGCTAGAAGGTGTCTCGAAATGGTATTCCATATTTTCAATAGAATCTTCTTCATGCTCTTGTGATGTCTCTTCATTTTTCTCTTTAAAGCAAGCTGATGCATTTTTCCCCTTTTCTTCCTTAGGATCAGTATATTTGGAATCTCTTCTTGAATAAATCTCAAAAGCTCTCCTCAAGGATGACATCATTTCATGCACACATATATGATACTCACTCCAAGGGTTTTCACAAGAAGGGCATAAACCTTTCTTCACTAACTCCACATCTTCATTTTTGTGCCTATTTTCAAAAACATGTTCAGCATAGTACTCAAAAGACATGGCATTTTTTGTATTTTTGCTCGAAGCAAGATATTCTTGATATTTTTGATATTGTTGGGGCAAGGTTTTATATTTTTCTCTCCATCTTTGGAACTCGCTCATAGAATTATCCTTGGTTGGTGTGACACACTCATATTCATCAGATCTAAAGTCATAAGAATAATCTTCATTTCTCTTGAAATTGTAATAAGTGTTGCATGATGGCACCTCTTCCTCATACCACTCACATTCTGCTTCATATTGCTCATAAGCATCTGCATATTCCTCATAAGAATTGTACTCATATGATTCATCATAATAGTAAGACATGGCTGCCAATTATTCTTGAATGTATGTACCTAATACACAGGTGCAAGGACCATGCTCTGATACCACTGTAATGTCCCTTATTAGGAATTTTATTAAAATTGCAATTTTCCACTTTTTTTCCCTTGTTCGACCTTTGACTAGTTTTGATCTCTAGGTCCCAAATTTGCCCCAAATGATCCCAAATCTTCTGAGAAGGTGTATGAATGATATTAGAACATAAATATGTGTTTTAGGGATTCCTTTGGACCTTTAAAATACTTCTGCAAATCCCCTTTCGATTCTGATCAATGTAGGTAACTTTACTAGTGATTTTCCTTTGACTAGTATTGGTCTCTAGGTCTCAAATTGACTCCAAATGCCTTCAAATCTTCAAGGAAGGTGTATGAATGATATTAGAACTTTAATATGATGTTTATGGATGACATATTTCCACCAAAAGACCTCTGCAAACTCTCTTAATATTCTGAACCAATTATGCAATTTTACTAGTAATTTGGGGTTCAAATCCCCCTGGGGTAAACAATGAAAATGGCTTCCCAAATGCCTCCAAACCCACTCAAATTTATGAAAAGAGGTATGTAATGTGTTAAGTATGTTATTAAAGTCTCATATGAACCATTAATGGATTATTACAACTGTTCTCACCCTCTCCCATTCAACTGCAAAAATCCCCAATTCGACCCTTGGGGAAATGGCACTATTTCACCTCCCAATACAACTAAACTGAGTAAAAATGCTTCAAATGCTCAAGTACAGTACATGAAACTTGTAGAAGACATCCATGGCAGTATATTGATCACAAATATATCAGAGAATCATCCATTAATTCGAAATCATCATCAATACATTGGCTCACAACAAGGTAGTGGGGAAATGACATTGTTCTTCCATTAAAAATGAGATTTATACATTTCTACTTGGAATTTCGACCTCAAACTTTTTGGAGATGAATAGAAGAGTATTTAATTCATATTACAAAAGAAATGGGGCATTAAAAGCTTCCCCAAAGAGTACAATAGCTCACCAAAAACGCCCTCCCTCAAGGATCAAGAATATGCCATCAAAACTGGAAATGGTTGAAGGAGTGAGCTGCAATAGAAGAAACCATGAGCTGCCCTGTAGCTTACACCTGCAAATAAAGACTCCATTAAAGCTACAAATGAAAGGTCTGAATGGCCTTTCCAATTACCAACTTGGATGGGAATCTTTCACCCTCGAAATTGGCTAAGGCAAGAAACTAGTCATCCACTAGCTCTCCCTCTTCACAAATGCAATTGCAAATTCTACAAATGATCAAAAGCTGGTTTCATTCTTTGTTATTGACATTTATAAACTTCTAATGTCCTCCATGGGTCGAATTCCTTCCAAGAGACTCATGCCAACTCATGTTGGGAAGAGATTCCAAAGAACGCCACTTGTACAACAATTCCTAGTCTCCCACTTCCACCAAATCACATGTGGAAGCATCTTAGCTGCCCTAACACCCTTGAGCGCCCTCTTGGAGTCTAGTTTTAGCACTGACATGTCATATATGTCATATGTCAGCCTTCAAGTCTGATTTGTGTCATAGGTGTCATAGCATCTTCATCATTGTTGTCATAGAGATAGGGAATCTAGCCCAAGTGTCTCACTAGCTCCAAATTGCCTCTTCCTCTTCCATGGGAGTTACTCTTCGTCTATATTTCGACCTTGGATGAGTCATGCAATGAATAATACCTTTTGTACTCCCCCAAGTATGTTACCATTCACCTTGAATTCGAATTGGTGAGAGAATGATGCCAAATGTAGTGGGGAAATCTAGCCATATGTGGGTCCCACTTCCTCCATGTGTCTTCATGATGAAATGCCACTTTGATTTTCACTTTTATATATTTATTTAGCTCCTTTATTAAATATTTATGCCATTCTAATGTTCAAACATAATTTATTATCCCCATTATTCCAAATCCCAAAGCTTCCACCCCAAACCTAGGAAACTAGTAATTTTCCTCCTTGGCAATTATTTGACCTTTAGCATCAATTTGACAAACTCTAATGAATAGGGCCAATGTGATTAGGCCATTGTGACCCAATACCAAATTTGGGACATGACACTAATACCCCTCCAAGACATAATAAAATCATCCTATTCCAATTTGATACCAATATTTCTCCCTTTGATAGACTTTATAAACCATGGTCACTTTATTAATTTAATTAAAATGTTGATAATGCATGTAAGTAACCAATTCTACCCACAATGTGATCTTTATTTGCCCGAAACTTTGATCTAAATGCATAAATGAAATCAGAGGCATGAAATCCATAAGAGATGACTGCTCATACACCATATATGTCAAGGATGGATAAGATTCATGTGTTAAGGCAAGTTCTTTGTATGTCAAAGTGATAATGTTGTACACTCTTGCTAGTCAAGGCTAAGGTCTCGTGTGTCAAGATAGATCCTCATGTGTTGAGGTGGTGCCTCATGTGTTGAGGTGGTGCTTTTCATGTCAAAGCATGTATGGTGTGTGAGGTAATACTAACCATGGTTGAGCTATTAAGTCTCCTCTAGAGACTGGACACCTCTAGAGTGAATTACTTTAGCATATAACCACTTAGAACGATAGTAGAACAATATGATCACATCATTGGGAAAATATCCTTAGTATATTTGATATGATAATTAAGCCGACACATGAGGACCATGCAGATAAGACAAGAGATAAAGATAAGATGTGATAAGACATGAGATAATTCGAATTGCACATAAACAATTAATTAAGAGAGAATTTGAATTGTTAAACTTCAGTGAAGACTTCAGTAAATCAAAGGAGAACTCGAATTGGTCACTATAGTGATGTTAACGAGAAAGAATCAGTTAAGAGAGTTAACTAAGTGATAAGAAAGAAATCTAGTTAACTAAGTGTTATTGCATGACGACACTTATGTTAAACTAAAAGACGAAACTTGAGTTGTGACACTTGCATGATGACACTTAAGTTAGTCACCTAACTAAGAGGGAAAACTTTCAGTTAAGGGGCGAGTTCATCCTAAGAGTCAGTTCGGTGAGTTAATGAAATGCATGAGAAGTGGGGTGCACTTCTTCATGCAAGATTGATGCATGCATATGGAGGGCTAGTTCATCATGAATTCAGAAGATAAAAAAGAAACTGATGCATGAGAAGAATATATAAATATGTTATACAGGATTGATGAATTCAATGTGAAGCGAATTCTCTTCTCCCTTGAAGGAAATACACTTTTCTTCGTGCAGGTTATTTTTCTGAGTCTCTCTTCTTTATCTTTATCTTACTCTGTAATTGCATGTGGGTGCTTGATGTAAAAGACATTCTCTGCTATCTATCAATATACTAAGGAAGGCTTTGTTGGGGTTTTCTCCCTCAAGTCATAGAAGGTTTCCCCAAGGTAAATTCATGTGTCGAATGTGATTGCTTATGTATATGATTGTTATTTGATTTAAAGTATTATTGCAGCTTTGAATTAAAGATAAAAATTAACATGGTATCAGAGCTCAGGGAGTGAAAGAGATAAGTTCAACAATCAATATTGAGCGTATGTAAATCTCGAGTGAGCACAATAATTGAAGAATTATGGTTTCAATCTCAGTAAGATCGGAAGACCGTCTTGAAGGAATTTCGAACTTCAATACTTGGAAGGCTAGGATCTTGAATATCTTGGAAGAGAATGATCTGGATGGATACATATCCAATGTTATTGAAGAGCCTACTTCTAATGCGGGGTGCATTACCTTCAAGAAGAATCAAGCCAAATTAAAGAGGATCATTTATGATTCTGTGAAAGACAACTTGATGCATGCGATTACTCCATTGAAGACTGCAAAAGGATGCTTCGACACTTTGACAAATCTGTATGAGAAGGAACCTAGTCAAAAGAGGGCATTGAAGAACAAGCTTCAAAATCTAAATATGGATAAGGATGAAGTTGTTGCTTCCTTATTCACAAATATATTTCAAGTAAGAGATCAACTCATGAGCATTTGTGTGAAGGTCGATGATGATGATCTCATTCAGACTGTTTTCGATGGTCTTCCATCCTCATGGGAGACATTCTTGGCTACAGTAAATGGTTGAGAAGTGCAACCTAAATTTGAGATACTGTGGTATGATTTCCTACAAGAATAAGGATGGATCTAGAGCATATATATTGCCTCCAAGAAGATAACCTCACTCTTGCGGCACATATGAAGAGAAGTAAGAAATCTCACAAGAAATTCTCTCATCAAAAGGAGAATGATTTCAAGAAATTTGATAAGTCTAAATTTAAATGTTTCAATTGCAATAAGAAGGATCATTATGCAAGAGAATTCCATGCAAAGAAAAGAGAAAAGTTCAAGGGTAGGTTTCATGCTTCTACTTCTATAGAAGATGAACCTACAATAAATAATTCATTTGATGATCAAGAGACAAGTAAGGAGTACTATCTTGTCTCAACCCTTTCTGGATCCATTACCACTAGTGTTGATACATGGATGGTAGAAAGTGGTGCATCCAAGCACATGATCGGATATAGGAGTGCTATCAAAAATCTAAAGGAAAAGAAGTTTTCCTGTAAAGTGGAGCATGGAGATAATACCACCTATTCGATCCAAGGCATTGGATCCAATTCCTTTCAGTTGGATTCAGGAAATGTACTATAGGTGGATGAAATTTTGGTCCTCGGATTGAAGAAGAACCTCTTGTCTATTTCGGTTATATAAGATAAATAATTCATATTAATATTTATGGACAACAAAGTGCTCCTGTGGCCTAAGCATGAAGATTTGAACTCTACATTTGTGATTGTAGTTAGAGAGGGAGGTCTCTACAAAGTTCCTAGAAATCTCATTCAATCCATGATCCATGACACAGGAATTCCATGTGAGTTGTGGCATAGAAGGCTTGGTTATCTCCATTTCAAAGTGCTACCTGGATTGCAGAAGATGGTGAAAGGTGTGCCCATATTTAAATTTGATTTTGATAGTGTTTGTAGAGGTTGCGCTCTTGGAAAGAACATTACGAAGAGTTTTCCAAGTAGTACCAAAATATCCAAAGAGATCCTTGCCTTGGTTCATTTCGATTTATGTGGTACTATGTCTGCACCCTCCTTGAGTGGTTATTTGTATTATGTGCTTTTCATAGATGACCTCTCTCACAAGTCATGGTTTTATTTTTTGAAATCAAAGAGTGAAACTTTCAACAAGTTTCAAGATTTTAAAGCACTGGTTGAGATTTAGACTGGAAATCACATTCATGTTTTGAGATCTAATAATGGAGGAGAGTTTGAGTCCCATGAATTCAATGAATTTTGTTGAGATGTAGGAATAAAAAGACAACTAACTGTACCCTACAAATCCCAACAAAATGGGGTTGCTGAAAGAAAGAACAAAAAAATATGCGAGGCTCCAAAAACCATGATGTGTGATCAGGATTTGCCCACATCTTTATGGGAAGAAGTCTCCATCAGTACTATTTATATTATTTATATTCATAACATAATCCCTCATGCTATCTTTGGAGAAAAGACTCCTGAAGAGGTTTTCACTGGTGAAAAACTAGATGTTGGACACTTGAAGATTTTCGGTTTTCCTGTCTACATTCATGTACCAAAATAAAAGAGGACAAAGATGTTGAGATATTGTAACTTCTAAGAATATTATATTTGTACTTTATTATTCCAGAGATGTTTCATTCCTCCGTGAAGACCTTATTGTATATCCGGAGATGTTTTATTCCTCCGTGGAGAATGTGGTAACTTGGGTTATTAGACTTCCCTAGTGGGGGTCGGCCTTGTATGAGTCTTGTGGGTTAAAGGGTTATTAGACCACCCTAGTTGGGTCGGCCCTGTCACATTATGTTAAGTAGTTAACTTGGGGCCGACGTAGCTAGTGTAAAAGTCAAGTTGGAGTTGTGTATAAATAGAGGAGGTGTGTTCCTCATTTTACACACATTACACTCACTTGTGATTAGCACATAGGTGAGAGAGAGATATTCTATGGAGGAGAAGGAGCTCATGTTTAGGTTTTAGATATTTGTACTTGCTGGTCATCTATATTGAGGAAGCTTTGTTGGGTTTTCTACCCCATGAGGGTTTCCCATAATAAATCTATGTCTCTTGTGTTTATGTTGTTCTTGTTGTTCTTTCAGTGATCTTGTATATGCTATTGTTGTGAAATGGAATGTAATACTGATATTTTATATCTTAGCATATTGAATCTTAACATGGTATCAGAGCTATCCTGAAGGAAGGCAATGTATGGCACTCACGACACTTGTCTCACTTACGACAATTTGAAAGTTAGGGTTTTATATAGCAAAAACCAGTCATCGTGGAACTTTCGCTATAAATCCATTTTTGCGAAGGTTCAGGATCTAAAAATGTTATAGGTCGTAGATAACATCCCCCTGTACCTTTTTTCCATAGGAAAAACTTAGATTCGTTGTACTTTGTGAGATATGATCAGTACAAGTTAGGGTTTATGCCTCTTCTAGATATCAGTCATAAACAAGTGACCTAGGAAAAAAGGTCATATCTCGGGCTAGGAAGCTCCAAATGAAATTTCATAAAAAGTGATAGGTAGGGAATGGAATTTAGTTTCATAGGTACGCTTTTCATAGGCCGAAGTTGAAACAGTGACACGTGGAACTCCGTACAAGTTCACTCTCCTGTTTTATCCCATAAACAGGTCACGTTGCGACACTTGGCATAACTCTCTCTCTCAGAGAATCCAATTGAGGTCATACCTGTGGGGTTGGAAAGATGACAGGTCAGGATAACACAGGATGAAGTTTCAGACCCTGTGGATTCATAATTTCAGAGATGCACCAGAAACAAGCAGGTGCATATTTTTGTCAAAACAGATTTGGATTCTGAGCACCTTCATTCTTGGCTTGTCACTGCTGTGGGAATTTAGGGCTTCAGAGAAAGTTGGAATTTTTGGAATCGGAGACCATGGATGAAATATCCTCAGAAAAATCAAATTTTAGAGCTTTGGATCGAACCTTTTGGTTGGGAAGAAAGGTGGGCTCTATCAAACCCTAGTTCGGGGTCCTGTCCAGTGAATCTAGAAGTTTCAAAGGCAATTTTGAATGGTCAAATTTTGCAGTTTTCAAAATTGAAGTATACCAGCTTGATCAGCTCAACAAGCCACATCTTTCCATCCATTTAGAAGTTTGAAATTCAAAGTTTTAATTTTTAGGGTTTCTCTAACAAACCCTAATTCAGCTCCAGATCCAGTTTCAACAAATCAAAGTGGATTGGGTTAATCCTAGAAGAGAATGAATTGGACACCTGCATAAGTGAAGAAGTTCCAGTTCTAGAGGGATATGAGGCTAAGTCCTTACATAAGAAGACTACAAGCAATCTTGACAGGTATGACTTAATGAAATACAAGTATGTTTTGAAAATTTGATTCTGGATTAAGTTCATAATATGTTTGTCTTCATGTTATTAAGGTTAGTACAATTATGATTGCTTGATAATGAATGCATGTGAATGATAGAATACATTCATTGATTAGGGTTATGTCACTTATGATTATACTAATGCACTTGTGGTGTTGTATGAGGATGATGTTGTCTGCTAACAAGATACAGGTACATCAAGAAAGACAAATCAAGTTCTATGACCATGATGACATAAAGACAAAGACTCATCCATAGTCTTTGACCACATAGAAGCTCAACTTACGAGGTATGTATGACTTTGTTATACTATGCTTAACTTATGAGATATGCAGGTTCTGGTGCAAGGTCTCTAAATCATTGAAGATAACAAAGAAGATATTGTTTGGGTATGTTAAGACATATCCAAGCATGATAATCCAGGTATGTTTTCCTATATCAAGTTAGAATCCTACCTTGTGTTAGGATCTTAGGTAAGTATACCTGTGTATGAAATGATCATGACCATACATAATGGTACTGAGATTATACTAATGAATGTATGTTTATGTATGAGGTCATGAGGATGACACTAGTGCACACTTAAGCATGCATAGTGGTACAGAATGAATAGAATTTCAAAGACATATAGAGATCAAGCGGGAGACAACCACACAAACATAAAAGCTAAGTATTTGAGTTGTTATTTGAATCTCTGAAATAGTAAATGATATTGCTTGTAATAGTTGTATGCATATTTGTATTCCTAGAATATATCATGCAGAGTGTAAGCATTCATATAGCATTGAACAATATACTACTAATATGCATATGATGGGGTAAGTTGGAAAAACATTCCATTGTTGTTTATATAGAATGAAACCTCTTTGCTTACATGCTGAGAGTTGTGCACACTCTTGATAGCATGTTCTGGTAGAGATGGAAGGCATCTAGATAACCACTGTATGCATACAAGATATGGAAAAATGTTGTGCCAAAGTATTGTTCAAGATAGTTGCATAACTATGTGAATCATATCTGTATGCATAATAGGTTATCATGTCAACATAATTTGATGATTATGAAGTATTACTAATCATGTAATTAACTTTGATTTGTAGGAAAGATCATGAAGAATGATGAACACCTAACAAGTGATGGATGTTCAACAAGAAGACTTACAACTCAAACATACTATAGAAGGCTCGTGGCTAGAAGATTCTCTTAGGAAGAGGAAGAGGATCATGACGAGATGTTTGCTCCAAGTGGCTAGATAAGACCATTCTCTTAATGGTGTGATTGAAGAATAAGTATGAATCGAGAAAGCTCCCAGGATTCAATTGAAGGAAGCTTTGTACGGGTACCCAGGATCGATAGTCATTTGATGAGCTCAATGATCACCATGGGTGATGCGGATTTCAACCTTTGCTACACGGTTGAATATGGTTTCTATATACAGATGACATTCTTCTCTTAGATGGATGCAAGAAGGAACTCACCACAGAGTTTGAATGATCTTGAGGCTCATATCAGTAGACCCACCTGACGGGAGATAGCACGGATAGATATGCAGAGTGTGAATGATGTTCAGTCACAAAGGGAGAATTGATAGCTTCTTGACAAGCTTGGGATTTACCAAAAGTAAAGCTGATCCTAACCTTTACCTTAAGGTTATGGATGATGAACCTGTCATACTATTACTGTATGTGGATGATCTCTTTCTAACAGGGAATGAGAAATAGATCATGGAAAGCAAGAAGAAGCTAGATACAGAATTTGAGATGAAAGATCTCGGATTGATGCATTACTTCCTAGAAGTATAGCAAGGCCCAGAAGGAATCTTTCTCAACCAGAGAAAGTATACTGTGGAAATCTTGAGAAGATTTGATATGTTGGAATGTAAAGCCATGACCACTCCCATGGATTCCAACTTGAAGCTGTTAGTTGATGACTCATTAGAGTTAGTGGATGTGACTCTGTACAAACAGATTATTGGACCATTGATGTATCTAATGAATATTAGGCCAGATATATGCTTTGCAGTGAACACCTTGAGTCAGTATCTAGTGGAGCCTAGATGAGTTCACATGATAGATGCAAAGCATGTGATGAGGTACCTAAAGGGTACAATAGATTTTGGTCTATGTTATCTTGGATATCATGATTTCAGATGGTACGGCTACACAGATGCTGATTAGGCTGGAAGTGTATCAAACAGGAAGAGTACATCGGGTGGATGTTATTGTCTGGGATCTTCCATGATCTCGTGGTTTAGCAGGAAGCAGTCTAGTGTGGCTCTCAACACAGCTGAAGCGGAATATATAGCTCCTTGCTCTGCTAGTTGTGAAGCGATATGGATTCAGAAGTTGTTATCAGGATTGTTTGACTTAGACATGGACCCCACTGTGATCCTGTGTGAAAACCAGAGTTGTATCAAGATGAATAAGTGTTGTTTGGGATTTCTACCCTATAGTGAGGAGATGGACACTACCAACTGGGCGAGGTTGACAGGTAAATACATTATTTGCATTACAATTAGTTCTTACAAATGACAGAGATCGGGATATCGAAAGACATACCTTTAACCTGACGGCTGGTCCTAGCTTTCACTTGATCTCCCGCTTGATGAACCTGCAATACAAAGGATACCTTCCACAGTGTATCTTGACCATATAACATATGATGAAATTATAAAGCAATTTAACATCAAATATAATCAAGCATTAATCCGAATAGACACACAATCCAATAGATATTTGATTTGGGACAGGAAGGGTATTTCGACCCTTTTATTGTAAAAGAAACTTGAACAGTACACTATACCTGACGTGTTGAGATGTTTCTGCAACCGGATCCTGGGCTCTTGCTCTTCACAATGACTTGTGACTTTCCTCCAGTGTAACAGTGCTTTAAGCCTTTCTTCTAGGTCTTCTGAGTGTGTAACCCCTCTCATGGATCCTCCTTGTATTTATGAGACAAGGTAGGCAGTTGTAATCGAGAGGTAGTTGGATTGGGAGGTTGGGGAAGTTGCAGAACCAACTTCAACTAATCCCAATTCATCAAATTAATATATTTTTGATTACATCTTAAGATGTGCGCGAGTTTCTCAAGGCATAGTAGCGCACAGGATGCAACTTTTGTGTTTTGCAACAAGCGCCAACAACTTTTCCAAGGTGTGTGCTAGTTTCCCTTGAGCAAAGTAGGGCATACTTGCAGATGTGCGCTAGTATTCTTCCCACATAGTAGCACACATGTCAAAATATTGAGTAAATTAGGGAAATTCCCAGCTAAAGAGGGTAGGTTCAGTCCATACATCATCCAGGGCAATCTTGCTCTTCAATCCATGTTGTCCTTTTGTGTGATCGACAACTTAATGTGATCACGGACGGAGAAGTGCAGATTTGACCTATAATAGATACCCCCTAATGTGTGAGTTTAGAGGGAAATGATGGTCTAAATACATTATAAGTCCAAGTCAGAGGAGGAGCAAGAAACCACAGAACCAAGTCACAAAAAACACCTGAAACAATGATCAAGGTCAGCAAGCAATTACAATCTTGACATGATATAGATGTGTAGCATGATCTCCGATACATAACTAGGAGATGTATATATAGAGCATGGCCACTGAAATACAAGTGTGGATCCATGTCAAAAGAGATATCATAGCCATAACAACAAGCTGGATCTATGTCTCGTGAAGAGCCAAAAATGAGTGAGGCTTAGTTTTGCGCAGCTTGGGGGATAACATAAATATGGTAATGCTATCATGGTCCCAAGGTCTTCATCCAAAATAACCCAAGGTACAAACCCTAACCATGCGAATAAATGAGCTGAAGTCGAACATGGGGGATATCATTTGATTACCGGTCATTGATGTATACCGTTAACAAACGCAAGGACTTCCATCAATAATGATAATGGGGTCTAAGGTACCTAGTGCTATCCAACAAGTGTGAATAAGAGGACTTGAATTCGAACACCTGAGGAACTTGTCGAATAAGAGACATTGATGTATTCCCATTTATTCAACAGTGAGGGAAACTACCACTGATGACTGCAATCCCCAAGGTACTAACCGAAACTCTAAACTTCGTTCCCAAGGCATAATGAACTGATGTCGATGGGAAGAAGTCCACTGGAAGGGAGGCCTTAATGCATCCTCCATCATCCAACATGAGGAACACTCACAAGTATTAGCTGATGTGGAGTAGGACAAGTAACAAGATGAAACAAACTGACACCAGGATGGACGACACATGAAGTCAAGGGAAACTGTAGAATGGACGACACAGGCTGTATCCTTGAACAGTGAGCACGACACAAAGTGACTTAGGTAGTTTTCAACATGAAGGGGAAAATGATATAATCCTGCAATGTAGGAGACATTGACAGACCCTCCATATGGTTGGAAGAATAACCAACTGGGGGAGTTAACAACTCGGAGATCAGGTTCACCCTAAGGCCAAAAACTAAAAACCCAACTGGCATGAAAGACTTAAGTAGGTGTTGTGTTCAAGGATATGACTGACATAACTGCCTTTGAAAGTGAAAAATATGTGAGATACCCTTCTTATCCCTTATTCTTTTTAGATAAAAGAATATCCGTCTTGTTGTTTTAATGAGTCCAAGAAGAAAATAAAACTCAATAGGTCCTACCATGTAAAGAGTTTAACGAGCCCATGGAAGGAAGACTCAGAACCTTCTTCATTGTTTACAGAGTTCAAAGAAGAGATAGAAGAATACTCTATAGTACTGATCTCTGAATTTTAATATTGAGCCGAGATTTGTTCTTGCTCGCCGGTGTTTTCAATTTTAAGGAGTCTGAAAAACTTAAACAATAACTCCATACACCTACTCGTGGATTTTAATATCGAGCCCAAGTAGGTTAATGCTTGCCGGTGTTTTCATGTTTTGAGAGCCTGAAAACCCTAAAGAGAGGCTCCAAAAGTATTTTTTCGTACACTTAGTCCCCTCCCCCGAAAAAGTATAAAAAAATGAGAGGAGAACTCTTCTAGCCACGGATGACTAGAGTATTCCTTTTTCGTAAGTAATCCGCAAAAGTCCTGAAAAAGGGTTAAACTTATACTTAAGCGGATGTCACTTCAAATCCTTTAACGAGTCTGAAATGACAACTATACTCGGCAATCTTGTCATATTTAAAGAGTAAAACAAGAGCATGAAAGAACTCTATAAAGATCTTTTTAATAAAGTTTTAATGAGCTCAGAAAAGTAAACTCGTGACCTCCTTACTGTTTTTAATGAGCTCAAAGGAGATACAGAAAAATGCTCATAACTTCCTTACTGTTTTTAACGAGCTCGAAGTGAAGGTGGAAGAAATTATCGTAGCCTCCTTACTATTTTTAACGAGCTCGAAGTGAAGGTGGAAGAAATTATCGTAGCCTCCTTACTGTTTTTAACGAGCTTGAAGTGAAGGTGGAATAATTCTCATTGCCCCCTTATTGTTTTTAACGAGCTCGAAGTGAAGGTGGAATAATGCTCATAGCCTCCTTACTGTTTTTAACGAGCTCGAAGTGAAGGAAGAAGAATGCTCATAGCCTCCTTACTGTTTTTAACGAGCTTGAAGTGAAGGAAGAAGAATGCTCGTATCCTCCTTACTGTTTTTAACGAGCTCGAAGTGAAGGTAGAAGAATGCTCGTAGTCTCCTTATTGTTTTTAACGAGCTCGAAGAAAAGGTGGAAGAATGCTCGTAACTTCCTTACTATTTTTAACGAGCTCGAAGTGAAGGTGGAAGAAATGCTCGCAACTTCCTTACTGTTTTTAACGAGCTCAAAGTGAAGGTGAAGAAATGCTCGTAACTTCCTTACTATTTTTAACGAGCTCGAAGTGAAGGTAGAAGAATGCTCGTTTGTGGATCAATGTCCAAATGAATGGCGGACTACATTATAGACTCTAGGAAAACTTCATCGGAGGGAAGTATATTATCCCAGATAGAATGCATGTGTAAACATTCAGATGGAGTCATCACCTGGTCAATTGTTGGGACCCAATACCGAGAAGGTAAGCATGACTTCAGAGGCTTCTTCTCAGTAGCAATTGGACTCAAGGAACAATATGACACAATATTTGATTGTGACATGGTAGTGCCTACTGGCGAGGGATACACTTGATCTATAGTTGGGTAATAATAGGGATCAACAAATGTAAGCTGGTTGATAGTGACAATGCTTTCGTTGTGAGGAAAATGCATCACACGAAAGAGCATAGACACCACAGCCTACATAGCATATACGTAATCATGCCCGAGGATCATATCAAAATACATAGGGTCCTTTAAATCCATAAAATCAACTAAGACTATTTTCCACTCAAAGTAACAGGTACCTGAGGGAGGAATCCCAACAGTTCACTAGGTATTCTGTCGAAGGTCAACGGCCAATTAAAAGCTGTAACAAGGTTAGGGAAACCTAAATCTCTCCAAGCACAGGGGGATAAAAGACTAACAGAGGCTCCTTCATCTACAATACATCGGTGAACCACATGGTTGTCGATATCAACCTTTATCTAGAAAGGTGAAGAAGAAGGAAGACGAGGCCCAGTTAGACTATTCCAATCAAAGGAAATGATCCCAGAGCTTGGTAGGGATTCACTTGGCACAGATGCGGTGCCCCCATTTTCAGAAACATCAGAACTGGTAATGTAGAAGACTTCAGGGACAGGTGCATCAGTCTCTGAAGGACTGATGGGATCAGTCGAAGATTGCATCGATTCGATCACTTCACTCTCCGAAGGAAGAGTGGGGTTGAACAAATATTGCATTGGTTCAACCACTTCATCAACCAAAGGTTGATCCATCTATTGGGAATCTATAGATAATTCAGGAGCAGAGGATCCTTCATTCATGGACCACACTCTTCGCACCTATGGAATAGTAGGGCACAAATGAGTAAGGTGATCTCCCTTACAAAGTTTGCAAGGGAACTTTGGCTTGGGTCCTATAATATTAGACTCCTTTACAACAACAGTACTCTCAGCATGACTAGCATTGGCTAATAGCGTGCCCCCAGCGTGACTTGCAGTGGCTGGTTGCTCAGAAGCAGAAGACTTTTGAACTAAGGACCACACTCTTTGCACTTCTGGAAGTACAGGGCACAAATAGGTCAGGTGGTCTCCCTCGCAAAACTTACAAGGGAGCTTAAGCTTCTATTTATTAGGTTTTTCGGCAATGTCAATGTTCTTAGCATGGCTTATAGTGGCTGATTCAGTGTCTCCAGTATGACTCATAGGAATTGGTGACTTGTCATTAATATGACCGGCAATGATTAATGACGTGTCCTCAATATGAGAAACAGTGGTTGAAGACATACTTTCAGTATGATTTGCAGCAACTAAAATTTTTCTCCCTGCATGACTTCCAGAGGCTAGGTAGGTGCCCCCAGCATGACTTCCATAGGCTGGGTGGTGAGGTTTAGTATGATTTCCAGTGACTGAGCGAGTTCTCCCAACATGACCACCAGAGGTTGGGTAGGTGCCCCCAGCATGACTTTCAGAGGTTGGGTGGCGAGGTTCAGTATGATTTCCAGTGACTGAAATTTTTCCCCCAACATGACCTCCAGAGGTTGAGTGGGTGCCCCCAACATGACTTCCAGAGGCTAGGTGGGTGCCCCCAGCATGACTTCCAGAGGCTGGGTGGCTTCCCCCTTGCTTTGGCATCTTCTTCCTATTCTTCCTCCGTCTATTCCTTTTAGACTGTTGGTTACTAGTATTACTACTTTCACCACATGAGGTAGAAGGAGGAGGAGAAGATGTTACTGGCGAAGTGGGAATAGGGTTTTGATGCTCTTCATGTGAGGTGCTTACTTGAGAAGCATTAGGAGCATGCAAGGCATTCAGAGTGGAAAAAAACCAAACTGGTAGCCCTATAGTGAATCCCGGAAGATTCAAGGTAGCCATTAAGGGAGTACCAATGTTCCCAATGAATGGAAAAGCACAAAGAGCCCCTTCAACATGGGTCCCTTGATTGGTGCTCATCGGGATGATTTCCATAGTTTCTGACTCAACAAACCAGAAAACTCTAAGGCCAAGTAAAAATAAGCAGCACAAAGAGCACACGCATTGTACTTAGGTTGTTGAAATCCAACAGGTACCAGTAAAGGATCGTTGGGTCTAGTAAGAGGAGGGTTGAAAGGAGTATTGAACTCTCTAGAATTTAGGTCCTCAACCTCGACAGTATCAAAGACTTGTCGATCCGGGGTTCTGGGCTGTGGTTCTCCAAGAACTTCTGTTTCATCCGTAAGTTCAAAAGAACCATGGGAATTCGTTCTCCTATGTCACGGTGGTGGTGGAGGCTCCACAATGGGAGGAGGAAGGTTTTGCAACCTCCGAGACTGATGAAGATGTTGGTCCTCCACAACTATAAAAAGTAAACTAAGTAAAAACCTAGTGGCCACTACAACTAAGGAGCAAACAACATACCACTACAAAATTTCCTAAGTAATCAAACCAAGTCAAACAGATGGAAAATACTCTCGGAAGCAATTTTGGGATGATCAGGGGCCAGAACAGAATAACAAAGTATCGACGGTCAGTTACGTGGAATCGGAGGTCCACTGGGTGTAGGTGCTTGAATCACCAAACCTCCTTCCCAGGATTACTTCGAGAGGGTTACCTTCCATGTCTATCCAAGGTGAAGTGGGAATAACCGCCCACTCTACCTATGTAGAATCCTAGAGGTCTGATACTAAGGCTACCATCAATACGAAATAACCTAGGGGGGACAGTCGTCAGCCTAGTCGAAACGCATGGGTAGGGTAACAAAGCCCGAAGTCCGAAAGGACCCCCGTACACGAGTTAGCTCTGGTTTATGGTTGAGAGGAAAGTGAGGGGATATCCTCAACAATTCCAATCTCCCACAGCCTCGTGCTTAGCTCTGGTTTAAGTAGAGTTTCCCGGGACTATTTGATATAGATGGTTTTACCTAATACAAAGTTGTACTACGATTGTTGAGTAATGAAGCCAGTTCCGAACAGTTTAAGGTGATTTAGCTCGAAACTTTAGCCTGAGCTAGTTGATGATGTGTATACCTAAAAAGAAAAATGTTGCTAATAAATTTTATTAATATTTCTTTTTAAGGGCTACTTGTTACTCAAGGGTTGTAGTGCGGTGTGTGGAATGGTTTGTATGAAAGTAAAATGCATGTAAAGCAAATCTTTCAAATTCACAATTTTTTTTTCTCTTTTCCATTTGTATTTTTTCAAAAATCGAAAACTAGGCAATCCTAAAATCAAATTCTTTTTGTATTTTCTTTTAATATTTCAAAGAAAACTATGCTACCTCGAAATAATGCAAGACCTTACTACTAAGCTATTTGAACCATTTTTTGTCTTTTTTGATAAATGTAAAAGAAAGATAACTTTGTACAAAAGCAAGCAAGATCTAAATGTAAAGAGTGTGTAAGAAAAACATCTAAATGAATCAAAGCAAACGAATCAAGAGACTCAATGAAGACTTGACTTACCAAGTTTTTGCAAAAGAAAAACTTGAGGCTTGGAAACAAAGTGAAAAACAAACAGGGAAAAGAGACACTTGTGATGGAAAGGCAGACCTAAACAGGTTGCTCCTAAGTATCAAAACACTAAGCCAAGCAAAAAGTAAGCAAGTGAACCAAGAATGACTTTAACAACAGACGGACTCAACAGAAAGAAGACTAGAAAGACTTGACTTACTTGGACTGAACTGATAAGACAATCAGCAAGTATCTGAACCAAGCAACCTTTTGAAATCAACCCTAAGGACTCAAACTTGAAGTCAAACCCTAATGGAAAGGATAAGATAAAGTGAAAGCGTGCTAAACATTGCGACAGACAACAAACATTCAAAATGCAGGCCTGTATGACTGCAACAACAACTAGGGTGAAGGTATGTAGCTATGTCAACAATAAAATAGTGCACAAACTTCAAAAAGGGCTAGTAAGCGGCAAAGACACTTAAACGAGTACTCAAGCAAGCAAACAAGCTAAAAATATTCAAGAGAGGCCAACAAGACTCAAAAGAGACATAGAAATCTCAAGGGTCAGTCAAGAAGGCAAAGCAACGGGCTGGAAGTGGAATCAAACCACTGGAAATCAAACCCTAACAAAAAATTGGACACTATCGAAAAATGCACTATTGTGTAGTGCATAAACCAGCGCATACTAGGATATGTGCGCTACTGTGCAGTGTAAAGAGTAGCACCCATCAGGAGATATGCGCATTTGTTACTAGGGAAGACCAGCGCACATGTGTCAAAAAGACAGAAACAGGCTTTGCAACAGCTAACTGAGATGAATCAAGCAGCAAGGAACAGTAAACACATACCTAAAAAACCTCTTAAAGAATCAAAAACTGAAAAAAGGGCTGGAAGAAAACCAAAATTAGGTCTCCTAGAGTAGAATAACTACACGGTTACTCCCCAGCGGAGTCGCCAGTCTGTTGTTCAGGATTTATAACCTATAGTGAGGATATGGACACTACCAACTGGGCGGGGTTGACAGGTAAATACATTATTTACATTACAATTAGTTCTTTCAAATGACAGAGATTGGGATATCGAAAGACATACCTTTAACCTGACGACTGGTCCTAGCTTTCACTTGATCTCCCGCTTGATGAACATGCAATACAAAGGATACCTTCCTCAGCGTATCTTGACCATATAACATATGATGAAATTATAAAGCAATTTAACATCAAATATAATCAAGCATTAATCCGAATAGACACACAATCCAATAGATATCTGATTTGGGACGGGAAGGATATTTTGACCTTTTTATTGTCAAAGAAACATGAACAGTACAATATACTTGACGTGTTGAGATGTTTATGCAACCGGATCCTGGGCTCTTGCTCTTCACAATGACTTGTGACTTTCCTCCAGAGTAACAGTGCTTTAAGCCTTTCTTCTAAGTCTTCTGAGTGTGTAACCCCTCTCATGGATCCTCCTTGTATTTAAGAGACAAGGTAGGAAGTTGTAATCAAGAGGTAGTTGGATTGGGAGGTTGGGGAAGTTGCAGAACCAACTTCAACTAATCCCAATTTGTCAAATTAATATATTTTTGATTACATCTTAAGATGTGCGCAATTTTCTCAAGGCATATAGCGCACAGGACACATTTTTTGTGTTTTTTAACAAACGCCAACAACTTTTCCAAGGTGTGCGCTAGTTTCCCTTGAGCAAAGTAGGGCATACTAGCAGATGTGCGCTAGTCTTCTGCCCACATAGTGGCACGCATGTCAAAAGATTGAGTAAATCAAGGAAATTCCCAAATGAAGAGGATAGGTTTAGTCCATACATCATCCAGGGAAATCTTGCTCTTCAATCCATGTTGTCCTTTTGTGTGATCGACAGCTTAATGTGATCACGGACGGAGAAGTGCAGATTTGACCTATAACAATAAGAATTCAGTGTTCCATGATGAGTCAAAGCACATAGAGATCCGATATTTCTATATACGGGATATGGTGTAGAAATGAGCTACAAAGCTTGAGTATGTGAGCACTGACGAACAAGTTGCTGATGAATTAACCAAACCTCTGTCTCTAGTAAAGTTTGAGTATTTCCGAGACAAGCTTGGTGTATTTTAGAAGGACCCTCCTCGAAAGGGGGAGTGATATGGTCGATGATGATGAGGATACTGTATCGATGACGAGGATACTTGTATCGATGACAAGGATACTTATATTGATGATGTGGATACTTGTATCGATGATGAGGATACATGTATTGATGATGGGGTTACCTGTTCCGATGGTAAGGTCGATGATGAGGCTACCTGTCCTGACGATGAGGTCGATGATATCAACGATAAGGTTGATAAGTGGTCTTAAGACTTGGTCTAAGTGGACAAGAGGGATTGTATCATCCTCGGACTTCTGTCCCTGAATTGATCCGTAGACATATGTCTCCGAGAAGTGGTCCCTGGTGGCCATGATAGGACTGCATCGTCTTTGAATGTTTGGTTCAAAGTGTACGTGATGGGGATTGCATCATCTTGGAACCACTAGTTCAAAATGTACGTGATGGGGATTGCATCATCCCGGAACCATTAGTTCAAAATGTACGTGATGGGGATTGCATCATCCCGGAACCACTAGTTCAAAATGTACATGATGGGGATTGCATCATCCCAGAACCACTAGTTCAAAATGTACATGATGGGGATTGCATCATCCCAGAACCACTAGTTCAAAATGTACGTGATGGGGGTTGCATCATCCCGAAACCCTTGGTTCAAAATGTATGTGCTAGGATTGCATCGTCCTTGGACTTATGTCCTAAATTGAGAGGAATTGACCATCCCGTAATTGGATCATGTGATCTAGATGATGATGTTGTTGATCGTGATGATATAGATGATGATGTTGCTGATCGTGATGATCTAGATGACGATGTTGCAGATTGTGATGATCTAGATGACAATGTTGTTGATCGTGATGATCTAGATGACGATGTTGTTGATCGTGATGATCTAGATGATGATGCTGCTGATCGTGATGATCTAGATGATGATGATGTTGATCGTGACGATGTTGTTGATCGTGATGATCTAGATGACGATGTTGCTGATCGTGATGATCTAGATGACAATGTTGTTGATCGTGATGATCTAGATTACGATGTTGTTGATCGTGATGCTCTTGATCGTGAGGATCTAGATGATGATGTTGTAGATGATCGAGTGTTGCAAAAGATGAAGACTTAGTACTAAAGATGTTGATGTTCCAGTATTGAAGATCTTGCTGATGTTCTAATAACTATATGAGTTACTGATGATGATGAGTTATAGATGTATCATGTAGTTGATGACTCCTTGCTCGTGCAGATGTTGTTATAATATCCTTCTCGTTAAGGGGGAGTGTTGAGATATTGTAGCTTCTAAGAATATTATATTTGTACTTTATTATTCCGGAGATGTTTCATTCCTTCGTGAAGACCTTATTGTATATCCGGAGATGTTTTATTCCTCCGTGGAGAATGTGGTAACTTGGGTTATTAGACTTCCCTAGTGGGGGTCGGCCCTGTATGAGTCTTGTGGGTTAAAGGGTTATTAGACCACCCTAGTGGGGTCATCCCTGTAACATTATGTTAAGTAGTTAAGTTGGGGCCGACCTAGTTAGTGTAAAATTCAAGTCGGAGTTGTGTATAAATAGAGGAGGTGTGTTCGTCATTTTATACACATTACACTCACTTATGATTAGTGCATAGGTGAGAGACAGATATACTATGGAGGAGAAGGAGCTCATGTTTAGGGTTTACATATTTGTACTTGCTGGTCATCTATATTGAGGAAGCTTTGCTGGGTTTTCTACCCCATGAGGGTTTCCCAGGATAAATCTGTGTTTCTTGTGTTTATGTTGTGCTTGTTGTTCTTTCAGTGATCCTGTATATGCTTTTGTTGTGAAATGGAATGTAATACTGATATTTTCTGTCTTAGCATATTTAATCTTAACAAAAGATGGATCCATCCAAAAAAAAAGGAAATTGTTTTGGATATAGTGAATCCTCCAAATCTTATAGAATCTATGTTCTAGGACAAAGAAACATTGAAGTGGTAGAGATGTAACATTCCATGAAGAGGCTTCCTTCAAGCACTCTAAAGAGATTTAGTATGATTCATATATGGAGGTGCATGAGACTCCCACGATGGAGGATCTAGCTTATATTTCTGCCATTTCATATGTTGAGAGGGAGAATCTAGAAGAGTCCTTAGATCCGCTTGATCCTGAAGAGCCAGAAGATCTGATAGAAAGATATATTGATGAACCTCTTGCTAAGAGGATATTTGCATGGTGTCGAGACATTCCGTAATAGGAAGAAAAGCATGTAGCACCTCTAGGTTTATCTAGAGAGTGAAAGAGACCTGAAATATTTTCAAGATATGTAGCTCAGATGAGTCACATCAGTGATTCAGAACCCTCTACCTATGAATAAGTTGCTTAGAAGCAATTATGGAAAGATTCCATGGTGGAAGAATACAAATCCATCATGGATAATGATGTGTGGGAAGTGGTTCCTAAACCTAATGGGAAGTCAATAGTAATTTCCATGTGGATTTATAAAATCAAGCATGCAACTAATGTGAGTATTGAAAAGTATAAAGCAAGATTTGTGGCCTGTGGTTTCTCACAAAAAGAGGGGATAGACTATGATGAGACATTCATTTCTGTGTCCACGTACACTACTATCCGAACCATAATTTCCCTTGCTTCAGTTTTGGGTTGGAAACTTCACCAGATGGATGTGAAGATTTCCTTCCTCGATGATGAGGTTGAGGAATAGGTTTACTTACAAAAACCTGAGGGGTTTGTAGTTCATGGGAAAGAGTCCCATGTATGCAAACTTAAGAAATACTTATATGGGAATAAGAAGGCCCTGAGGGCTTGGTATTCAAGGATCGACAGCTATATTATGAGCTTGGGATTCTCCAAAAGTGAAGCTGACCCTAACATGCACTTCAAGGTTGTGAAGAACCATCCATTGATCTTGGTTCTCTATGTCGATGACTTGTTCCTTGCTGGAGAGGAGCAACATATAGATCAGTGCAAGAGGGAGCTCACTTTTGAGTTCAAAATGAAAGACTTAGGTGTTATGCACTATTTTCTTGGTCTAGAAGTTTGGGAAAGGAAAGATGAAATATTTCTTTCACAAGGAAAGTACACAGTTGATGTGTTGCAGATATTTCGGTATGATGGAATATAAGTCCATGTCTAATCCTATAATGTCTAATCTAAAGAAGCTACATGATTCAGATTCTGGATCGGATCTAGTGGATCCTACCATATATAGACAACTCATTGATTCCTTGATGTATTTGATACATAGTACACCAGAAATATGTTATGTAGTGAGTATCTTGATTCAATTCATGTCTGAGCCAAGACATAGACATTGGATTGTTTCCAAGCATGTGCTTAGATACCTTCGAGGTACTATTGCTTATGGACTCAGATATTCTTCCAGTGGTGGAGTGATGCTACTTGGATATGCCGACTCTGAATGGGGTGGTAGTATTGTTGACCGAAAGAGTACATCAAGATTTTATTTTAGCTTGGGATCAGCCATGATCTCTTGGTCCAACAAGAAGCGGGGATCCATAGCCCAGAGTACTATAGAAGGAAAGTATATTGCAGCCAGTACCACATGTCGAGAAGTTGTGTGGCTTAGGGAGATACTTGTTGGGTTTTCGGTGAGAAGCTTGAGACTACTATCATTCGCTCTGAAAATCAGAGTTGCATTAAACTCTTATAAAACTCGGTGTTTCATGATAGATTGAAACACATTGAGATGAAGTATCACTACATAAGATACATGGTCCAGAGAGGTGCCATAATAATTCAGTACATTGATATTAGTGAGCAGATTGCAAATATGTTGACTAAGCCTCTATCTATGACGGAGTATAGTTACTGCTGAGACAAGCTTGGCATGGCAAAGAATGCCTCCCTCGCTGAGAAGGAGTGTTAAAGTTACACCATCATGAGTCATTCTCCAGGTCAATATTGTGTGCCAAGATTGAGCCTCGTGTCTCAAGGTAGTGGCTTATAATATCATGAGTTGGACTCATGAAACTTGGAGAAGAATCTTGAGTTGGACGTGTTGAGGCAAGTGCTTTGTATGCCAAAGTGATGATGTTGTACAGTCTTGCTAGTCAAGGATAATGTCTTGTGTGTCAAGACAAATCATCATGTGTTGAGGTGGTGCCTCATGGGTTGAGGTGATGCTTTGCATGTCAAAGCATGTATGGTGTGTGATGTACTACTAACCATGGTTGATCTATTAATTCTCCTCTAGAGACTGGACACATCTAGAGTGGATTACTTTATCATATAACCACTTGGAATGATAGTAGAATAATATGATCACATCATTGGAAAAATATCCTTAGTATATTTGATATGATAATTAAGTGGCACATGTGGACCATGCAGATAAGACAAAAGATAAAGATAAGATGTGATAAGATATGGGATAATTTGAAATGCACATAAAGAATTAATTAATAGAGAATTCAAATTATTAAACTTCAGTGAAGACTTCAGTAAATCAAAGGAGAACTCGAATTGGTCACTGCAGTGATGTTAACAAGAAAGAATTAGTTAAGAGAGTTAACTAAGTGATAACAAAGAATATCTAGTTAACTAAGTGTTATTGAATGACAACACTTTTGTTACACTAAAAGACGACACTTTTGTTAAACGAAAAGAAGGCACTTGAGTTGCGGCACTTGCATGACAACACTTAAGTTAGCCGACTAACTAAGTAGGAAATCTTTCAGTTAAGGGGCGATTTTATCCTAAGAGTCAGTTCACTGAGTTAATGCGCTGCATGAGAAGTGGGGTGCACTTCTTCATGCAAGATTGATGCGTCCAGATGGAGGGCGAGTTCATCCTGAATTCAAAAGATAAAATTAGAAGCTGATGCATGAGAAGAATATATAAATATGTTATACATGATTCATGAATTCAATGTGAAGCGAATTCTCTTATCCCTTGAAGGCAATGCGCTTTTCATTTTCAGGATATTATTCTGAGTCTCTCTTGTTTATCTTTTTCTTGCTCTGTAAGTACACCGGGGTTGCTTGATGTAAAAGGCATTCTCTGATATCCATCAATATACTAAGGAAGGTTTTGTTGGGATTTTCTTCCTCTAGTCATAGAGGGTTTCCCTAGGGTAAATCCATGCGTTGAATGTGATTGCTTATGTGTATGACTGTTATTTTTTTTCAAGTATTATTGTAGATCCAAATTAAAGATACAAAATTAACAATATATCCATCTATGATGAGGTCCATGTTACACCTAAATCTCGTCATCATGAGTCTCATGTTAACTCAGTGCCATAATCCCTGAGGTTTCCCTGATCAAGAGAGTCAACTAGAGCAAGTTGTTGACCTTTGTCCACAAGTTCTAGTTGGGCCGGTGCAGGTTTCCCTCTAGTAGAAAGCACCCAACTAGGTCAGGTACAGACTGTCATCTAACAGACTGCGTCGGTGACTCAGGTTTCCCTTGTGCAGCCTATGCTTTCCCTCTTAGGTGCAAGTTTCCTTCATGCAGCATGTGCCGGATTTAGTTAAAGTGGATAAAGGGGACCTTTGAGTGAATTCTCGAAGGTGGATGAGGTGGATCTCTATCCCTAACTTGTAGGTGAGCTGGACTACGGTTCCCTAACCCCTAGGGAGGATCCCTTAGTCCTCTCCCACCATTTCTCAACCTACTCTATCCCCTTGGTCCTATAAATATGAAGCTCTTCTCCATTCCAAAGGGGAGGAAGTCCATATCACTTAGATGTTGGTGGAATTAACCTAGAAGATCCCTATCCATCTCTTGGGAGGCATACATTTCCTTTGGAGGCATTGGCTTGGCTTGTTGGAGGAGGATTGCAGCGTTAAGGCTTGGGTTGTAATTGTCACTTTTCTATGTATTTCCCACTTTATTGATAGTAATATAATCTCTTTAAATAAATATTGTTGTGCTTGATGATATTTAGAGTTTAATTCCTTAACCGTTTACTTAGATCAGTTAGTGTTTAGATGTACTTTTACTGCTCAGTTCATCTCTACTTGCTTTGATAGGTCTTGCAGCTACGGATCTGACATCCACAGAGCTTGGAGCGATAAAGAGAAGGGAGATCTACAGATCTGAAGGTAAGACATCTATTTGACTTGATGTCTAATTGATATAGGAAATTAGTGTTGTGTTTTGTTCCTATTTCTTCTAGATTCACCTGAACTAGGGAGATCATGCTTGCATCCGCTCGAGTACATTGTCCGATAACAAATCCGGAAACCGTACTGGGGAATACTTTGTTTTGATTTCAATTTGAATGTGTTTTTCTTTGATTTCTTAATGACATTGCTTTGCCTCCTGAGCCTCTTTTCACCATCATATCTTCTTATTAAAGAGTTTGTTGACCTTCTCTGAGTCTATTTGAATCATTATCAATCCGTTTACTCATTCATTATTTGGAGATTTTTTAATTTTTGCATTGGGTTATTCGTCCGATGCACCTGGGTAGTGAATCCAGTGCGCTTTTCCATCCCAAGCGTGATCTGCCTGCCGATCTGAGAGTTTGCGCCATCGGCGCTTTACACCTGTATACAATATGCGTCGGGTGCTCTGCGCCTAACCACAAACTGAGCCGGTCTTTCAAGCTTGGTGCTTGGTCTATCCACTCTCCAAATTTTGATTTTGGTGTGATCCATAGACTTCTCTGTGTTGTACCTTCCATTTAGAGGCTTGTTTACTCAGCATTGATTGTGTTTGGATTACTTGTGTTTATTTTTGGGTTCTATTTGGTCAAGTGAGAGATCTGGTGGTGGCGGGCAATTTCAATCCCCCACGGTCATCCAATCAATCTTGCATTCCCTGATCACCCTGTCAAATCTATTCGGCATGCTAGATATGATTCCAAACCCTTCTCATGCTTAGCTATCTTGTTTTTCTTGCATTTGATTGATTTTGAGTGACTTGAGTGTTTTTGGTTTCATGCGAGTGCTTTTCATTTTATCATACTTGGCCTTAATGCCTTAATGTGTTTCTTTCCAATGAAACACACAAGAAACACATTAAGGCCTAGTACGATAAGTCAGTCCAACCTCGTATCTTTAACGAGGGGGATCTGGTGCTCACATATGACTAGAAACATGATAAGCTAGGGGAAGGCAAGTTAGAGTCCATGTGGCATGGCCCATGTGTTATAAAACGTGTCTTGGAGAAGGGATCTTACAAGCTCGAGGATTATGATGGAATATCTCTGGGAGAGCCTCGCAATGGGCTCTACCTAAAGGGATACTATGCCTGAGTTTTTCACGCATAAGTACCTTGTATATACCGTACATGATGTGTGTTTTGTATGGTGTGACGCTTTGCTTTAAGCGTTTTAGGATCTTGGTTTTTTACGCTTACTTTATGTCCCGTGTCTACATGTGTAGATGACAACCTGCTTTGAATTCGTGGACGGTGCTAGCCGACATACCCACAGTCTCACCTCGACAGCTTGGGTACTCTATTCCCCTACTAGCGAGCTCATTAGTCTGGGAGGGAGATGTTTAGGGCATGCAACCAATAACTCCGTTGAGTATCACGCAGTTATTGGAGTCTTAACCGACGCTCTTTCCCTGGGTATGGACCACATTGTTGTCCACCTCGACTCACAATTAGTGGTATCCCATCTCAACCGAGTCTACACCATCTGTGATCCCATGTTAATCCATCTTTTCCGACAAGTACATCTCTTCGAGAGGTCCTTCGAATCTGTTCAGTACCTTCACATTTCAAGAGACATGAACACAGTTGCGGACTCCATGCCAATTTCATCTTGGATTGGTACATTGCACATACATGAAATAATCACAATCATAAATCATACATGACATGTATATAATGTATAAATAAAAAAACACATAGATAAGATCCCACATTCATCCATAGAACACCATATCTATAAAAGACGCCAATAGTGTCTGTATATATAAAATCAGTACAAAGTACAAAAAATGGTAGTGTTGATACAAAATTTGAAGCATGAAAGCTTTCAGTGAATATATCCGATACAAAATGTGAAGCTCATGGCTTTCAGTATATACATATAAAACATGAGCCTAGTCTCTAGGATGCTCATGATTGCAGATCACGGCCCTTGCCACTTTCCAAAGCAATGTGCCGAAACACAAAGATACCCCGACCGTCACTCACTGGTAGCGACAAGTAAGTCATGCACACCTAGCTCTGGGATATCCAGTGTCATCCTTCAGAGGTTCTCCTCGACCTCCTCCATCTCCTTGATGGCATCTCGGGCCGCGGGGCCCATCTCCGACACCACCTTTCTCCGCGTGATAAGAGAGACTCTGGCTGGTTGCAACAGACCCACATCTATATGAAAAATTTGAAAACCATCAGCACTACTCCAAAAAAATCATAAATACATAAAATAAAAAACACAAGCAGTAGTTGTTCTTACCGATATCGCCCCACTGTGCTCCCTCAGGAAGCACCAGGTCAGGTTCCCCTCTAAAGTCCGTCCCATCATATGGGTAGTCCTCCACCATGAGGAGTTGTCCCCTCATCCATGTGAAGAAACCTGTGTTGAAGCTAATAATAGGACCCTTACCGCCATGGCGGGCCGTCACCTCGGACCACCTGGTCATATGAGGATCTCGAGCATCTCGATCCTCAAGATCTACCTGCGGGCATAAGTGTGGCACCTGCTCCAACACGAATGATATCACCACTGAATCGTAACCAAATTGCTTCAGCGCCCTGCGCCGACATTTGGTCAGCTGATCCCGTAGATGGGTGAGGATCCCCTCACACCAGTTGAATATCGTAGGAGCCATACACTCCTCAGTGTACATCATTTGCGATTTGATCTCCAGATGAGCAGATCGACTATCATCCACCCTCACGATGGTAAAGAGCACAGTACGGAGAGCTCGGTCTCGAATGTACTTGATGGGAATATTCCCACTGGTCATCTGAGTACCTGGAGTGCACCACTAATCAATCATGTCCTCCATAGTACGATCAACCCCTCGTGATCCAGATAGGGACACAGGGTTTCCCCGTCGGGACAACCCTGTCAGAAAGTAGATGTCCTCGATATCTATACTCAAAGTGTGCACACCAATCTGAAAGTGTTGTTGTACTGGGTCCTACCATTGGATCAGATGTGACAGCAATGGTACTTGGGCCCTCATGCCTGGCACTCGGAAGTACTTGAGCAAACCACAATTCCTCAATGCGGTTATGCATTGGGGATCATTTTCTGCTTGAGCATCGTCGAGCTCGTGCTCGCGTTCTCACCACCAATGGACCATTTTGGTCGCTGTAATCCTATCCAAAAGGCCAATTAAACACCATTAGAACCTTCCTCATTCATCAAAACACGTTTTCTTTGCTTGGATTTTGAGTTTGATATGTGAGTTTGCGTTGGCGTAGTATCTCGTTAGGCGCAGAGCACCCAGCGCATACTGTATACAGGTGTAAAGCACCGACGACGCAAACTGTCAGATAGGAAAAAGTGCCGATGGCCCAAGATGCTCAAAGGAAAGATGCATGGTGGGTACTCACAAATCAAACTGTCACATGCTCTTTTCTGCCCTTTGGGCATATAGGACCTCCGTTAAGACTGCCACTGGATTCATAGCCTTCCAACTAGTTTACGGATTGGAGGCAGTATTACCGATAGAGTGAGATATTCCGTCACTAAAAATCACAGTTGAACTTCTCGCACACACCACAGCTGAGGAAGAACGCTTCCTTCACTTGGCTAAACTCGACGAAACCTGCCGCGATGCCGCTCTTGCCAATGAAACACACAAGAAACACATTAAGGCCCAGTATGATAAGTGAGTCCAACCTTCTTTCAAAGCATTTCACCTGTCTTGTTTTGTCAGCTTCATGATTTGGGGTGTATTCTGTTACGCCTAAATCTCATCATCACGAGTCTCATGTTAAATCAGTTCCATAATCCTTGAGGTTTCCCTGATCAAGAGATTCAACTGGAGAAAGTTGTTGACCTTTGTCCACAAGTTCTAGTTGGGCCGACGCAGGTTTCCCTCTAGCAGAAAGCGCCCAACTAGATCAGGCGCAGAATTTCATTTGACAGACTGCGTCGGTGGCTCAGGTTTCCCTTGTGCAGCCTACACTTCCCCTCTCAGGCGCAAGTTTCCTTCATGCAGCATGCATCGGAGTTAGTTAAAGTGCATAAAGGGGACCTTCGAGCAAATTCTTGAAGGTGATGAGGTGGATCTCTATCCCTAACTTGTAGATGAGCTGGCCTACAGTTCCCTAACCCCTAGGGGGATCCCTTAGTCCTCTCCCACCATTTCTCAACCTACTCTATCGTCTTGGTCCTATAAATATGAAGCTCTTATCCATTCCAAAGGGTAGGAAGTCTATAGCACTTACATGTCGGTGGAATTAACCTAGAATATCCCTATCCATCTCTTGGGAGGCATACATTTCCTTGGAGGCATCGGCTTGGCTTGTTGGAGGAGTATCGCAGCGTTAAGGATTAGGTTGTAATCGTCACTTTTCTTTGTATTTCCCACTTTATTGACAGTAATATAATCTCTTTACATAAATATTGTTGTGCTTGATGATATTTAGATTTTATTTCCTTAACCGTTTACTTAGATCAGTTAGTGTTTAGATGTACTTTTACTGCTCATTTCGTCTCTACATGCTTTGACAGGTCTTGCAGCTATGGATTTGACAACCACCAAGCTTGGAGCGAGAAAGAGAAGGGAGATCTACAAATATGAAGGTAATACATCTATCTGACTCGATCTCTAATTGATCTAGGAAAGTAGTGTTGTGTTCTGTTCCTATTTGTTATAGATTCACCTGAACTAGGGAGATCGTGCTCGTGTCTGCTCGAGTAGATTGTCCGATAACAGTCTAGAAGGAAATCCATGTCCAATAATTAAAATATATGGCCTTTTTAATAATAATAATAATAAATTAATATCAGGGCCATAATCCATCGAGTGAAGCATGGGATGGTATGATGGATATCCATAGGCAAAAATGTGCATGCAATGAGTGTTTGTAGTCACACCCACTCCCGGGCCTTGTCAGGTGACCAATTCAAGGGTTGACCAAGTAAAAACATGGTCAAACATGGTCAAACTAGTAAAAAATGATGATTGATCCAAAACTGAGTGTCTCTTCATGCACAAGGTTTTAGAAGTAATTTCCAAATTACATTAGTAGTGGACATAAATCATAAGTGGCCTATAGTCGTGGTGATCATAATGAACAATAAAAAATATGGACCAAGTAATTGACAGCTTCACAACAATAATGAAGTCCTAGACATATGCTAAGGTTCACATTCACTCCCATGTACAAGTTAGACTATCCCTCATTTTCCCTAGGTGAGGTGGAAGTAGTGAAAGGCTAGGTCAAGTGAAGTTTGAATTATGTGGACAAGACTAGTGATCTCTCATAGTACAAGGGAAAACAAGGACACAATGACATGTATTGTGTAGGAAAACACTAGGGAATGGCAGTGTCTTGCAAATGGAATAAGTTGAGTGGGAGGCATTCATTCAAATCTAACGAATTCCTTGATAGCACTTCATTTCTACTTTATTTTTGCAAGTCTTTGAATTTCATTTAGGCCTGCATCCTTTTAGACTATAACATTAACCTCTGATGCATTTTATATGAAATTTTTATTTGATGACCCTTTAGATTTTACATGTGCTAAGAAGCACAGCTAGTTGCAACTTTCATCCAGGGTAATTTTATTTCATATGAGGGAAAATTGCTTCGAGTCTAGCTAATACACCCCGGGAAACTAACCAACCTTAGCTCATGTCACAACACTAGTGGGTACTCCTAGCGCAGAAGTGAATCATGGGGTCAGCTGGCAGGAATCCTCCACAATCAGGACTAGGCATCGAGGGAAATCGAACAGAAACCCAACTCACCTAACATCATGACCCAACACTGATGGGTTCCTTTGGCCCAGAAGGGTCAATTCTTCGGCAAGTTTTGTTGCATAAATCAGAGCTGAGACGTATAACAACATGGAAGCCATACTGATATAGAGGCCAAGGTGGGGAAAGTCTGTGATCTCACAAGTCTTATCCAAGTTAGGCGAAGGATATTGTATAGCAGACAAATGGATGGATGGAAGATAAGTGAACAGAGTGGATCCAAAGACAAGCGGGGAAAGGGATAAGTTGTACAAGGGGTAACCCTACTATTGAGCATATTCCTAAGTCTTAACATCAAGTTTTTTAACCATTCAATTGTTAGTCCAAAAGAAAACAATAGAGAAATCACCAAACTGCTACCACATATGACCAGTCATACCTACTAGTTTAATCAAGAAGGATAACAATGTGTGCAAACCTCATGCCATATTCTTGCTCAGTCATCTCTGCATCCTATTATGAATTTCCTCCGACAGTTTGGAAAGGAAAAGGAATATATATATCAGCAGCCTGCTCTACTACACTACTAAAGTGACCATGGCCTAACAAGTCTCTCTCTAGAATCATGAGGCTCACACATGACAAGGGAACACTGTTGACACTACTATGGCACTCTGGTTGTCTCTGAAAGTACTCTGCCACTGATCATCATTGTGTTAAAAAATAGGTTCATCTTAGTGTAGGACTGGCTCAGGTCTAGACAAAACTTGCTCTGCTACATCATGGTAGCCCAGCTACTATGCATGTGATAATAGTATTTAAATGAAACTCCAAAAAATACTACGCATGAGCATTTATCCTTTATGATTTTAGACTTTATTGATGAAACAAAAACCTTGAGTACATGCGTTCCTCTACACCTTTATGATATTCATATTTGCAATCATCTAATTTTTTTTAAAGGACCTGATGTTATATGTATGTTTTCCTCTCAAGCTATATCTAGTTGTATCTCTTGCTTGCATATGTTACAAAGATATACTATGGTCAACTGGGAAAATTTATTTCCTAAATATTTTAATGTTTTTTCATCCATCTATTTTATAATATGCCCAGTCCATACAAGGAGATAATATCAAGGGGTTTGTTATATAGCACTCTCCTTCCATTATTCTAAGGAAGTGAAGAAGACACATTTCAAAATATTGAAGAGGAGTACCACTTCTATACAAATGAAGGAGGGTCTCTCTATTCCTAACTGAGAATACCCTCACTGTTGATACTTTCCCCTTGTAATGAAAAGTGATCAACAAAATGCCCCGATCTAAAGATTTAAATATGGTTGCTTTTTTCCAACCCATGTTATTTCATCATCTTATTTTATCTTGAAATCACTGAAATATAGAATTTAGACCATAGAGGGTTGAGCTGGTACCGAAGTGATAGGAGGTAACGAAATCTAAAAATATTTGAGGGTTACCACCTCTATCCCAAGATATATCTTGATGCCTAAAGTAGGGAGGTTTTTTAGCTTCCAAAAGATTCCTTGTCATACTTCCCTTGTCAAGAACTTCTTGAGGAACAACACCTTCCACTAAGGGGACGCATTGTTGACATATATTAGGGTTAGATAGATTGAGAATACAAGGAGGATTAAGGACTCTCCCAAGGATATATTTGGAGCTCACCTACTACCTAAAAATATCTGAAGGTGATATATTTTGTGTTTTATTCCCTTTTCGTCAGATAATAAATCGAGTATTTTTTCTTCCCCCCAAAATCTGCAATTTGAATGGAGTTTTGTTTCTACATTCATGATTTAATGTTTCTAATGTTTTCATGCTTCTTATAGGTGTATGTAAATACTCATGTGCTTGTCCCAAACCCTTTCATTCATTTTTTGTTAGCTTAGCAACCTACTAGTAAAGGGAATTTTTTCATTGTTGCATAAAAAATCCACTATATAATAAAATATTATACTTATATCTCATTACACATACCTATGTCTTACCAAATATTCCATGCTTAGAATAAATTGTACATGATTTATGTTGAAGTTGTAGGTATTCCTCTTCCAACGAAGCATAAGATAATCCTTGGTCATTATGTACTTGGGATCTTGGTATAGACCCATGTGAACTCCTGCTAAAGGCGGGTTCTTGAAACGATGGAAGCAAACTATTGGATGTCTTCCCATTGAAGAAATAAACTAGTAGAAATATGTAGCTGGAAGGAAGGGAGGAAAATACTTGATGAAGAATAAGCTTATAGAATGAAAGGAAGGAAAAGAACCGATGAATAAGCAACATGAAGAAGAAGATATTTACACAAGTAGTGTTGTACTCAAAAGCATTGGTCTCATTTTGCTTCATGATTGTGACACATAGAAGCAAGTGGTTGAATGAATCCTTATCTAAAGCAAGAATACCTCCTTGCTTAAGTTGGAGGATCCCATGAGTTTTCAAGAACACCACCGTGCGAGTAGAATGTAATAGCCTCGGTTTTGAATTGGAGTGTATTTAATCAAAATTGTGTAAATGATGTAAATCTGCTAGTACAGATTCCTAGTGAAGAGATCAAGGCCAAGGCCCGACTAGTGAATGGATAGGCATGTATGATGTGTATATTTTCATTTGGACTGTATGGTTGGATTGTCATGCTAACACTAAATATATGTAAATATTATGTTAAGAACATGTGTTCCTTCCTAGGAGGTCACAAGTTCAAATCCGGAAGGGGGTAGGGTATGTACACCTCTGTAGACTTTAGCAATTAAATCATTGCACAGGGGGGGTCCCTTGTCCCACAAACAAGGGGGTCTCATACACCAAATTGGTGTCTCTCTTGGTGGTGACCTTAAAAATATTATTATTATTATTATTATTATAAAATGGTCCAAGATGATTGTGTAAAGAGCAGTAGAGGGGCTATGATTCCACCAGAGGGGAAGAGGAAAGGGGCATATGGGAGACTAAATCCTTTGCTTCCAAGTGTCAACCTTAGAACTCACCCAAATTTTTCCATTTGTCTTGAATAATCCAATTAACTCCTTTTGAATATTGAACCCAATCATTGAATGCATGTGTGAGGTTGGTGGGAAAAGTCACCTCATACGGTTATTGAAGCATGGAGCTAACTGCACTTTTGTGATAGTTATGTCAGCTGTCAGGAGTCAGTCTATAGCTGGCACTAGTCGTTTCTTCTACAGTTTTTTTGTCTTTTCACCATTATCCCATATCCCTTAGAGTCAACCCTCATTCTCTCATGTAGATCTACACTATGCAGAGCACCCCATTGTTGTTCATGACCATTACCAGATTGTTTAATCGAGAAATTCGAAATTAGAGACAACACTGTAGATTTGGAAGGGAAAATAGATGGTTGTAGGTGAGCATAGAGGTTTGGCAAGCTAGGAACCCTTACCCATTGAGTTTTGATACTCATAGGTGCTTGAGAAGCCATGGTTTAAGGCTATGGGTGGTTCTCCAACAACATATAGTAGGTTGGTCTCCTTCTATGGACACACTGGAAACGCCCCAAGAGAAACGTGGATTGGTGAAGGGGATACCTAAGCCTAGAAGGGTGTCGTGTGTGGTAGGTATTGTTGGGGAAAGGTTGTGATGACTGAGTGAGACCCCTGTAGACCTTTGCATGAGCATTTGGCTAAGCATAGAAAGCATAATGAGTTGTGGGCCAAGAGAGAGAATCCTGCAGGTGTTTCCTTCACCCTGGTGGCCTCATAGCCCAACTTGGGGGTGTCCTCTCAACATAAAGAGTATATGTTGGATAGAGTGCCTACGGTTGGGTGAAAAACCACTCTTACACAACCAATTGCTTAGATCTACGTTGGATAAAGATAAATTGTATTATTTTCTATTTCAATGTGCAATGTGTCTATTTAATGCATGTGATGGTTATGCTTGTATATGGATTCTATGTGTGTGTGTGGATTGATTTTATTTCCGTTGTGTGTTTTTATTTTGCATATGCACACATATTTTACGTATCATGAATTCGTAATATGGTAATTGGGAAAAATTTAGAAGCCCATAGTTGGTTAATGTCCCCTCTTGATGGTTGGATTGAGTGAAGGGGACGTTACGTAGAAGATTTTGAGAGAAAAATTGAATGGACAAAAAAATGCAGGTTTAATGGTAGGGAGACTTGGGAGGGTGTTGCACACAGTCAAATCCTAAATTATTCTCCACACTATAGGCTTGAAATTTAGTGGTGTTGGAAGAGTTTGATGCATCTCATATGTGTTGGAAACTTGAAGAACATGTAATGATGTATATTCCTTAAAAATAAGTGTAAGATCAAGCTATAATTGAGGTTGTTGTGTCTCATGAATTTCAAGGGTGTTGGCATCTAAAAGAGGAGGCTCATATGGGATGGAAGATACTATACAATGGTAGTGATGATAAACAAATGAAACTTAGAGGTGTGTACATTGTTGAAAATGTCATATAGGTGAAAACCTCTTGGTTGTAGACATGTGATCATTAAAGAACCTATTACATGGTTTGAAATGTGGCAATTATGTTTTCCATAATTTGGATTTGAAACATGATTGGTAGATACATAGAGCACGATTATGTTGTTGACTTCTAGAATAATTTGGCAGAGCCATAAAGCAAAGAATGCAGATCTAGTTTTAAACAAATAAAATAATGGAAGATAACATTCAAAGAATCTTCCTTTTTTCTAGGTTTTAAGGGTTGAATCGAACCACAAATTAAATTGGTCGTAACTTGCTCAATATTGTTCATAATTTCTATTATGACACTAATTAAAAAATTGAATCAATTTTTTTTCTTTTAATGCCATTGATTTGATTATAATCACATTAGTAGATAGATATTCTAGAAATGATTGTCTCTACTCCACTAGAAAAACACTAAAAATATCAAATTATTGGAACTACAATATCTCAGTCCTTTGAGCTCTGATCTGAATGATTTTTCTTAAATTTTTTTTTGCATGTAGATTATCCATATCTATAATTAGTTTATGAAAACTTTGTTGAAAAAAATCAGAAAAGGATTTGAGTGTTGTGACCCTTCAAAACTCTACAAACAAAGCCATTAAATTGCTAAAATTTGATTTTTATTTCTCTAAATGCATATTCTACAGAGCTAAATTTTAGTGGATAACGCATCTAGAAAAGGGTAATAGGTGGATGCTAGCTTTTGGGGTTACTAGAAATTTTTTTACACCATGTCTGGGGCAATTCATTTGATGTGGAAGGCATGGTGTATTTCCTACCCTTGGTTATATCATAATATACATAAATTTGGAGATGACTTACTCATGAATTTTTATACCTTGACTTGATGCCTATGTGGCGCACTTCCTTAGGAGGTTCGATACTTATGTGGCATATTGGTGACATTCTTCATGAGGCACACATGGAGGGATTGATTTTTTGCTTGGGAAGACAACCTATATGGAGGAGGAGCATTATACATTAAAAAATATGGCATTGAGCCCTAGATAAGATGGGTCCACTTGGTTTCTTACATGGAGACTTTTTATTTCCTTGAGGATGGTTAAGCTGAGGAGTGTCCATGGAGGTGTGGTGGACTCGTAGGAGTGCATGGATTAGGAGATGTGTTGGAGAAGTGAAGACCCTTAGAGGAGGAGGATTGGACCTTTCCTTGTGGAGTTCTAACCTTGGGACCCATGATTGATGGATGTGTTAACCTTAGAGCTTGACATCTTCCACCTTGGATTTGGAGTGCTTCACATGTGGGCCTATCTAGTGATTAGTTAGGTTGCTTGATTGTGGACCTTGTCCACTTTATTATTGTTGGCCTCCCTCACCTATCATATATATAAAGGGAGTAGATATTTTTTTCATTCCTCATATGCATCACATGATCTTCTATTAGATAAGTGTGATATAAAGCGAACTTGTCTCTTTCATATGAACTTGTTCTTCCTTGTACTTTGCACTCTTGCCTAATGCGTTAGAGTTTTTTTGTTAATGCATGGAAGGTATTAGGGTTAAGCTCTTCCCTAAGAAGACAAGGGAAGTTGGTATTTGGTAGAAAATCTAGAGGAGTAGAAGGAGCACTTTTTTTTGTGGTTCTTGTGAGAGAAGAAGGCTAGGGTTTTGTGGCATTAGAAACCCTACTACTATTTGAAGTGCTTGATGTGCAAAAGATAGTGGAAGAATATATTGTTTACACTTGCACACTTGTGTGATGCAAGTGTAGGTGCCAAAAATGACTTATCGATGTGTGTGATTACTAGTTGTGGATATTTGGTGGAGCAACTCACTTAGGTTGGGAGTGATTCCTTGCTAGGAGGAGTTGGGCGTTTCTATGGACCATTTGAAATTTGGTGTGATGCTATCTTGTTAAGGTTTCCCTAGATAGGGTTTGGAAAGCATTGGAGAGTCCTTGCTTGTGATAAGCTTAAAGAACTATATTGTACCAACTTTGTATAAGTTGTTGGTATGTACATGTAACTACATCTTATGTATATATGAAAATTTCCTTACTATCCAAACTTGATGTACTTACAGATTTGATTTTCAGCTTATCTTCTCCTAGTGATTGAGCAATTAGTGTTGGTTATGTGTGTTGATTTAACATTATAGTGGGTAGATATTTTTTAAGTAATTTGACAAACATATAGAAGCTAAGTGGGTAGATTTATGGATATAATAAATATGTTGTAAGACATTCTGATTTAAGTCGGGAATTGTGTCCTAAGGGATGGCAAATTTTTTCCCTTGAAGTAAAATTATTTGTTGTTTATTTTTCTGGGTTGCCTAGTGCATTTTGTTGGACATAAATGAAACATATATTATTGCAAATTTATATTTCAATTACAATCATAGGGTTAGATTTTTATGTAAAAATAGATCTAGAGAACCTCAAGGTCAAGGTGCAATTTATGGTTTGCATTAAGAACCATTTCTAAGAAATTTTAGTCGAAACGCTTGGACATTAGGTCTAGGGCCTTGATTGTACATTAATATGTGATGCTAAATCTAGTAAGGGTAAAATATGGAAATCCTTGAGGTGATTAGATCTAAAGGCCAATAAGCTTTAGCACATGTGAGCACAAAACACCAATGGAAAACACAAGGCAACTACCAACAAGAAAGAGAACATAAAATAGTAAGCAAATATGAAATATGAGAACAAAGGAATGTATGTATATGTTATACACACATTTGTATACTATTATGTATATAAGTATAAATTGAAAATCTTCAAATAAAAGTGTGACTATTAAGAGTAGCATACCCTTAGGGGTTTGCTTTGTTAGGATGATATAGAGCTTTTTTACTATAAAGTTGTCATAGATGTTTATTTAAATTTCTATATAGATATTTTTCTTTAAAAATAAATATAAAAAGAAAAATAAATATAAAAATGTCCAAGAATTAAAAAAAAAAAATTAATTGTAAAATATGAAAAGAAGAAATTCCAAAAGATATAGACATCCCTCACACGTGTATAATTACATATATATTATAAAATTGTCCAAAATTAAAAAAGAAAAATTAAATATACAAATATAAAAAAAGTGATTATAAAAAATATATCAATCCTCATTCATTTGCATTAGTATCATTACATATACAATATAAACTTGTATAAGAGTAAAAAATAAATAAACAATACACACATGCCTCATACATGTGTATCATTACATATATAATATAAAATTGTTCAAGGATCAAAAGAATTAAATATACAAAAACGATAAGAAGACATTATAAAAATTGTACACAACCCTCATACATTTATATCATTACATATACAATATGAAATTTATATCACATTTATCTCATTACATATACAATATGAAATTTCTTCATACATATATGTATTTTATTATATACACAATATAAAATTGCACTGAGAGTTAGAAAAATTAAATATATAAATATAAGAAGATGAGATTGCTAAAAATGTAACATACATTAAGACATTAAAACCATTATTATTTTTAGCTTTAAAGAGAAAATATGATGCAAGGAAGATTTAGAGATTAATTTAAAAAGAAATAAAGAGATAATTAAATTTTTAATATTGAGGAGCAAAATTATCTTTTTATCTTAATAAGCTCAAAGAAAAATAATAATAATATATTGCGAAAAATAGAATGAATTTTTATGAGCTTCATAGTGAAACTTGGACTACCTCTAAAAGGCCATGGGTGAAAAGGATTTGCCAACTTTCGAATCTATGAGCATCGAAGATTTCTCTTAGAGTGCCCCGCCTACACCCACATTAAATCTCAATTCCATAATCTGACCTCTCCAACCTTCTAACTCCTCAAAACTATGGCGAGCTAAGGACGTTTCTCTTTAAGTTTTTGAGCATAGGAATAATATTTTAAAACAAACCAAATAATATTTATCTTGTCTTTTCTCTTATAGTTCGATGTTAATCACCATCATCATCATTACATATACAACATAAAATTATCCCAAAATCAAATAAATTAAATATACAATTATAAAAGAGAAAATTATAAAAATGTACATCCCTCACAAATTTGTACCATTACACATACAATATAAAATTGTTCAAAAGTAAAAAAAATAAAATATATATATATATATATATATATATATATATATATATATATATATATGAGAAGATTAGATTATAAAAAATATGTACACCACTCACAACTTCTTTGTCATTACCTATACAATAAAAAATGATCTAAAAGTTAAATATAAAAGTAAAATAAATAAATAATAAAAAATATATTCATCTTTTGTATATTTTTACTATTACATACACAATATAAAAAGTGACGGTAAAAATAACGCCTCTAATTAAAGGACTAATATGATTAGCTTTCTTTTAGTTAAGTTATATGATATTATCTTAGAAAAGAAGATCAGTGAATGGCTAGAAATGAAAGGTTAGCAGGCTAAAGGGCAAACCGGTTTTAGAAGGAATCATTCAACCACAGACTACATTGTTACACTTAGGATCATTGCGAAGAAAAGCCGTAATAATAATCCTGATATGTTCTGTTGCTTTGTGGATTTTAGAAAATCCTTTCATGCGGCGGCTAGAGATAACCTTTGGAATAGGTTAGAGGAGCTTCAAGTTCCTTTTGAGTTGAGAGCTGTTGCGATACGGTTATATGAAAAGGTCATTGCCAAGTTTAAGAACACTAAAGAGTCGTTGACGGATATAAACTGTAATATTGGAGTTAAGCAAGGCTTCCCCCTCTCCCCTACCCTTTTTCAACATTTACATTGACAAGATAGAAGGTTATTTCAAAGAAGCAAGTTGCACTGGCATGATCTTAGATGGAGTAATTATCATCCTCTTGCTCTACATTGATGATATTGTTCTTATGGCAAGGTGTCACTATGGTCTTGATAAGCAATTAAGAATTCTTAAAGATTTCTGCTCTAGTATGGGTATGACTGTTATCACTGACAAAACAAAAATTATGATTATAATGTCTAAGAAAGACACATACGCTAATTTTATTTATGAAAATAGAAATTTGGAGGAAGTAACTTCTTACAAATATCTCGGTATTGACATTCATCATAAACTCAACTAGAACTACAACATTGAGAAAAGAATCAACATAGGATGGAAAGCTTATTTTGGCCTTGAAAATTTTTGTAAGTCAGCCAACCTCATCATGTGAGATAAAAAGAAGTTTCTTTTTGAAACTCTTGTCGCTCCCATTATCTTATACGGCTGTGAAGTGTGCGGCTGCAACATTTCTAGAGATTCCTGGAGAAATATTGAACAGCTCCAGAAGCGTTTCATAACTTATAACCTCAAAATTAAAAGCAATACGCCTTATCCTATTCTTCTTATAGAAGCAAGTCTTTCCCCCAGCATTGAGGGCATGGCTATGACTAAGTACCTGATGTACAAACACAAGATAAATAACATGGGAGACCAGATACTTCCTAAAATTGCTTTAAAATCAATTCAAAACCACCTGTGCCTAAAATGAGACTGGTATAAAGATACCATGGCCTGGTTAAATCATTGGAACATCGACGAAATGATATTTTGCAGAATATCATTAATATAAAAAACATTATTACCTCTAAGTTCAAAGGGAAAATGTGGTGCGAGAAAGAATTAGAGATGAAAAGAAAATTAAGATACTATAAAGAGGTCATTAACCATAATTTAGAAGTTCAGAAGTTTCTCTCGGTTTTAGCTATCTTAAAAAAGAAAATTAACATAGCCAAAATAAGAACGAACTCTCATGAAATCCATAGTGAAACAGGTCGTTGGTCAGTTCCTAAAACATCTTGGGTAGAAATGATTTGCTATCTTTGTGACTCTATGAGTGTTGAGGATGAAAATCACTTTCTTTTAGAGTGTCCTTCTTACACCCACATTAGATAGATCAGTTTCATAGTATTTGCTATAATAAAAACCTTTCTAACCTCTTAACTTGCCAAGACTATAACGAGTTAGGAAAACTTCCTCCAAACTTTTTGAGCATAGGAATAAAATTTTAAAGCAAACCAAATCATCATCATCATCATCGAATGAATATCTTTATTAAAATATAACCAGCATAGATCCATCTTAAACCTGTATCTCTCAAGCACCGAGAGGGATCCAATTTCTTGAGGTGTATTTCTTTTTTTAAATTTAAACTCAAGAAATTTAATCTCTCTTGATTGATAGATCCGGGTTTAAGTTTTTATTTTATAAAAGTACATCTATTTTTTAATTACTTTTCATAATATTTTATTTTATGAGCGACATGGATTTTTTTAAATACTTTCCATAATTTTACTTTTTTTACATTTTAATTAATAGCCGACAATACATTTTACCATTTTACTTTTCATTAAATACTTTCCATTACATTTTACTTTTTTTACATTTTAATTAATGGTCGACAATAATAAAGACAAACATTACATGTAATTGTTACTTACTTTAATTGTTACTTCAATATTACAAATGTCTACAAGATCTCTCCCATAGTGGGCTGTAGAGCGCATAATTTTTTAAATAAAAACAAAATATAATAATAAAAACTTGTAATAAGAAATTAATTTTAAAAAACTATATATATATATATATATATATATATTCCAATTTCCACATGCACTTCAAACCAATAATTGATGTAAAAGGATTATATACTATAAAAAAAGGGAAAAGACTATATAAAATACATTTGGATATTGGGACATATATATATCATGTATATTCCAATTTCCACATGCCCTTCAAACCAATTTTATATATATATATATATATATATTCCAATTTTCACATCACTTCAAACCAATAATTGATATAACAGGATTATATGTGGTGCCAGTACATCCAACTCTGGAACCCATAAATCACAGCATGTACACAACCCTTCATGCAAAAGTATAAATTGTAATGGAAGCACATCTTCATCATATGGGTTAAGCGGTTCTTTTGGTAGCACCCCACATTCAAATACTTATTACCCTTTCTCTAGGCCTCCACCTGGCCCTCTGCCCCCTAACCCTCCCTGCCTAAAGTAGGTTTCAACTTTTTCACCTTCGTCAACCCAAAAAACCCAAGCATTTAAACAACTGAACACGGCGAATCCCCTCCAAAAAAAAGGGGGAGAATAAAGTCCAAAACCGTCCTTAGGGGCTAGGGGTCTATTGTCTGTCTTTAGGTTTCAACAATGGGAATTTATCTTATCCTTCCTCTCAGTTGCCATAAAAAAAATGGCAAAGACTATATAAAATATATTTGGATATTGGGACATATATATATATCATGTATATTCCAATTTCCACATGCCCTTCAAACCAATAATTGATGTAAAAGGGCTTATATGCCATAAAAAAAAGGCAAAGACTATATAAAATACATTTGAATATCTCTATGTCTTAATATTAATTGATATATATATATATATTCCAATTTCCACATGCACTTCAAACCAATAATTGATGTAACAAGATTATATGCCATAAAAAAAATGACAAAGACTATAAAATACATTTGGATATTGGGACATATATATATCATGTATATTCCAATTTCCACATGCCCTTCAAACCAATAATTGATGGTAAAAGGCTTATATGCCATAAAAAAAAATGGCAAAGACCATATAGAATACATTTGGATATCTCTATGTCCTAATATTGGACATTTTTCACATGTGAGGCAAACCAACGGTTGGTGTGAAAGACCCACATGTTATTTTCTATGCCTTTAAGAAAACGTAGTCAATCAATATTTTACATGTTCAGACGGACCTTTGAGATTTCATATCGTTATTTAAGAATTTGTTTGAATGGAAGATCCACCAGTGCTGCATCACCCCAAACACAAAATATGGATTTAGAATTGAGAGCTTCAGTGGCGGAAGACGAACAATCTTTGGCACCGATTCTGCAGCGTTCTTTCACTCAATTCAATATATCGGTTGGAATTCCTACTCACGTAGATTTCGGGAGCGTGGAAATAGCTAAGAATTCACTGCATGCACGTTTACAATCGTCGAGCAACTATGGAATTACTGCCTTCGACAAGGCCTCCGGACAACCAGTCGGAGCCGCGTTCCTCAACTTTCCAGGTAAGTGGAACCGTTCAAACTTCATTGCATTTTTTTTTTGGTGTTTTTTGATTCATGGTGCGTGGAATGTAAATGTTAGAGCTATTAGATGGAAGGATTAGAGCTATTGTTTTTTTACTTCTTGCTATTTCGAAGGAATCAAGGAAAGTTTGAAATAAAATCATTACAATAGGGTTCAACAAGAGCATCATGTCACTTACAAGAATTGAACTTGGATGGGGAGGCTAAATGGATGAGTTCCTGCATGTCTTTGGGTAGCGTTCCTACGTGTTTAGCTATGAGAAAGCGACTAACCAGATTCAGGTGAATGCAAGTAATCATTTAGCTAAATGCAGGATGTGAATTTATTTAGGATATGTACACAACTATTAAGTTAGCGCTTATTAGGATGCCTACGCACACAATCTTTACTCCCAACTATCCAAGCTGCCACCAATGAATTGGATCAAAACTATTGTTATGTATAGAAGGATAATGAAGGGAATTATTTTTAAAATTAAGAGAAATTGGTAAATTGGTTGAGATTATAGGGATTATTTGGATGAGACTTAAGTTTAAATTCTGTTTGCTGTAAATATAAACTCTAGAAACCCTAGAGTAAAGCCAATACTTATAAAAAATCTATCACTGAAGACCAGCACGAATCCCTTCTTATTCCTTTCTGTCTGGCCAGGTGAGAGTGTTCAAGCAATTGGGCCTGTGTTTGTGGATCCCGATTGTAGCAATAAAGGAGTAGGGAAGGCACTTATGACTGTGCTGATGGAGAGAGCAAAGGCTACAAATGCTACATCTATCTCTCTTCTTCAGGTGAGCTCTTTATTTGCCTTGGACTTTCTTCCTGAAAAGTTTGTGTCAGAATATGCAGTCAGGTGTAGATTGCATATCACAAATTACAATGGTATTCAACGTAGATATGCGAGTATCATATTTTAAATAAACAAACTTATTAGGTATGCCAGTATCATATGTATTAAGTCCACATACACTAAGAACTACTAGCTGCTGAAGTCCATCAATGAATGATTGGCCATTGATTGGCACTTACTGGGTTGGTGCTGTCTCCTTCAAAATCAAGGTTGTATAAGATTTGTATTGTCCACTGCTACAAATTGATTAGTGGCCTTTACAATTCTAGTGGGATCATTATTAGCATTATACTATTATTTGATTTAGTATTTTGTTTGCTTATAATAAGATGTGTTAGGGATCTTGTTTGTTACAACTTGATATTATGATATAAAGGAGTGTTAAAAATGGGTTGATAAAAATGGATACCTACAATATCTAGTGAAACGAGGGGTTTTCTTAATTGGAAAGGAATATTGAGAGGGGCTTCAACAATACAATTTTAGGACACATTTTCCAATATTAAGTGAAATTAGGGATATTCTTTAATATCATGCGAACTGCCCCCTATGACCTAATGTTATATGCTCATGAAGTAACCAACATGATGACTCTAATGAATGAATGTCTGATTCAGTTTAAGATGGGTAACTTATCTTCTCCTTCCTCTCGGCAACTAGATCTATTCTAAACGGTAGTAGAAAGATAGGATTCTCTTATCAACAACTAGATCTATTCTAAACGGTAGTAGAAGAATTCTTAAATATTTTGTTTTATAATTTTTAAATTAAAATAGATTCATGTAATTATATTTATATTATAGAATTTGAGATGTAGCTTTATACATTGAAAATAACAAACCTAACACTTATTCAAAATGTTATAAACTTTAAACAATGTATATAAACACAAGAGGTGTCAAATTCCGAGGGTAACAATCTCAATGTTGTAGGAGCACATAACAAATCCATTCTCTGTACAGTATCATCATTTTCAATGACTTACTCCATTTCCATAGAATTCTTGCTGTAGCTCCTCAATTTTCTCCGAGCATTTCTGGAGGATTTACTGTAACCTATGAAAATAAATCTTTACCTTTCACATCCATCTCCGCCCTTTTGTCTTTCTGTATCAGCTTCATATAAAATGGTAAAGAAAATTGGAGAAAACAGTAGTAAGACACATACAAGAAAGAGTTTTCAATCTAGTTGGAGTAAGACAGATACAAGAAAGAGTTTTCAACCAGGTAGAAGGATGTAAGATGACCATACAATTCCAGCTATTTACCATAGTCATATTTCATCATATAAAAAGGAAAAGGAGAAAAGAGTAGTAGTACCTACCGGTAAGAGGATCTAAAATGACCATATAATTCCAAGTACCAACATCCTCATTTTAAAATATAAAGAGAATCTCTTGGGTTGTCTGCGATTTTGATATGAAGTCTGATGCAACTCATCTGTTGCAAAACTGCAGATGCGCTCCTCTGCAGAAAACCTGTGCAGATAAGTTTACAAGCTGGAAAAAGAGTGTTATTGTACTGAAAGAAAGTCAGCCTCTATGATCCAACTGTTGTAGCAATTTGGCAATCCTTTCCCCTTAACAAAATAAAGCTTATGGAAGTTAGACCGCGTGGTTGCTATCTTGGCATCTAGAACTCATTCAACATGCTCTCTTTTCTTCTTCGGTAGGTGTTTGGTCCAGTTGTGGTCTTCTTTTTCATCTTGTTCGTTATTTGCTTGGTGCTCCATTGCCTCAAGTGAGTGTGGCTGAAGATCAGCACCATTTAAAACAAGACTAATGTCCAAGTCTTCAGGCAGGTCAATCAAATAAGCATTCTCATTAATTTTCTTCAAAATTGTGCAGGGCCCAACTTTCTTGGGTTTTAACTTGTTGTAGGTACCCTGGGTACCTCTCCTTACGCAAGTGAACCATTACTTTTTCTCATTCCTGAAAGATTTTCTCTTATATTGTTCATTCATTGACTGTAACTTGCAACTTGTTGATGTATCTTATGAATTTTCCCTGCAGCTTCTTGGCTGATATATGGGTTTATTGGCAGATCAAGTAAATCCAATACTCCCTTAGGATTAGTACCATACACAATTTGAAAGGCGGACTTCCCTGTTGATCTATTTATGCTGGAATTGTAAGCGAATTCTGCTTGAGGTATTACTAAATCCCAGTGTCGGGGGTTGTCGCCTACCAAGCACCTTAACAAATTTTCCAAACTTCTATTCACTACCTCGATTTGACCATCAGTTTGGGGTGGTATGCAGGACTGAATTGTAGCTTGTTGTTTAACTTTTTCCACATGATTCTCCAAAAGTGGCCTAGAAATTTGTTGTCCCTGTCACTAGTGCTGGTCCCTTGGCGGCAAGCCCTATGGAATGTTTCTAAGGCTATTAAAATGTTTCAGTGAATTAGTTAAGGATGTGTTTTTAGGAGTTTAAAGAAGTTTGTGATTAAAAATGGTTTCCAAGATTGCTTTGCAAAATAGTTTAAATAAACGCTTTCACCAGCAAAATGAAATGACAATCAATATAGATAGCACAACAAAAATATGATATTAAGCAAAAGTGAATGAACAATTTTTTGTGGACTAGTGCCTTATGGAGTCAATACAAGATATAAAAATGTTGTTGAAAGGGAAATGTTTTGCGATTGTCTCCTGGTTATTTTTAGATTATTAGTGATTCAAAGTTATTTAGGGAAAAGGGGAGCTCCCGAGATACCGTGAGGTACAGGGAGAAATGTCCGGAAATCAAAATATGGTGGCTCCTCACGAAGACGTGTGGGCTAGAATGGAGTCTCGAGGGCGGTGTTCAACACTACACCAACAAGGGTGTAGCCTAACTGTGACCTGAGGTCGCCTCCAAGTTGTTCCCGCTTCCTTTGAGAAATTTCCCCACACAACTCTCAATTATTTGTAGTGTCGAATTTTCACTATGTGAGGGGTTGTATATTTTATTAGGTGAGTTATTAGCTTAAATGTGAAAGATTAAAGAATTGGCTACAATCGTTTATGATTTCCCACAGGCCCAGGCAATACGCCCACAAGGGGAAAGAGCATACTTTGATATGTAAGCCAAATGGTTATTCCGGTTGGTGGTTGTAAGATAAGAATATTTAAAACTAAAATAGAATTAAAGCAGCACAAAATCTATGTGTCACTTTTCTAATCAACCATCACTAATCGGAAAAGCCTTTGTATGGTGGTGAGAGCATACTTTGTGGCAACGAGACTTTGTGTTATTTCTAAATTTACACTTGCGAAAATAAAATGAATTAGAAGCAAATTTGTAAAATAAGTTAAGTATACAATCCTGCAAATTGAAAGGTGTGTGTGTTTGTTGTGTTGTTAGAAAAATTTATTCCACAAAAAATGACAGATGCAAATTCCCCCCGGGGGATGGGATGTGGGCACTGAGTATCCCACTGCTCTCGTTTAATAATTACAATAGAAGCAGAAAACAAAATGCCACTTAGTCCACTTTTGGTTGGATCTAACGGCTTACAATCATATAGAAATTTGTACAAGTGGATGAGGCTCCACAGAAAGTATTTTTTGCACTCCTTAACAGGTTTTGGTCACAAATCCGCCCACTTTCGTCAAAGACCTGCTAAAAACCAGTGAGCTAAAAAGATGTAAATTAGTGGATTAGTTGATCAAAATACAAATAAAATACACTACTTTAAGTACTCAAAAAATTTGGAAATTTTAAATGAAACAAGTACTTTAAAATAGCAATCTAGATCTATCTTTAAATGAAACTTTGAAAGGCAAATTAGATCTGATATGTAGGCTGAAATAAAAGAAGATAAACGATTTTAATTTGTGGATCTAACTTTTATCAAGCAAAAGAGAACAAGTAACCGGAAGAAAGTTTGAAATTTTGAGAGATGGTAGAAATAGATCCTCAAACTCAAGCTTGAATACTGTGAAGGAGAGAAAACATCTATGAAGCAAGACTCATTAGATCCAAGTTTTCGAATGTAGTGGAGAGAAGATGGAGGCAACTGAGCTCCAAAAATCCCTTCACTGTAGGCGATCTGCAAAACTATACACTTCTCAAGGAAAACAAGATCATTCTAGTATATTTATAATTAAAAATGAGGAGAATATTAGTATAACCAAATACGATCTATTACTCCTACAATCTTGAAAGATGAAACATAAATAAGTAAATTGGCAGCAGCAAATACTTATTCTAAGAAGCTAGAAACAAACTACAAGCTTGAAAAAAGATAGTGTAAAATTAACTAGATATCACTTCAATACTCATCAACAATCACAACCATGCAGGGGGAATGCAACCATAAGCCTCCAAAGCCTTCACGCAATTTTATTCAACAAGTAGCAATAAGCTAAATCATACATGAGAAAAGGTTCAATGCTCCATGAAGAAATGAGAGCAAGAGCCTTGCTTGTATAGAAAATGAGAGAGGTAGGGGGCGTGTTCAAGGAGAGGAGGGTGCATGACTCTCTTGGGATTTAGGTGGGCGACTTAGAGGAAAAGGAGGGATTGCACATGACGTTTGAACAAAGGATGGGTGCCACCTCTCATGAGGTAGCTCCATCATCTTTGGGATCTCCACCCTCTAACAATATTACACCACCTATCATGATTTGCTCTTCTCAAGAGATATGCGCTCCACTCAATCCTCATGTGGAGTATGGGCATATCAAAACTCAATCAAATCGCCCTCCATGTCATGACCTCATTTTAGCACATGTTTTAATCTTTTAAGTAAGTCGCCTTCCTCATGGAATGATTTTCCACCTCATTCATTACATTTTTTAAACCTCTTTTTTTCACACTTTGTCATTTGTGCAATTTGTAGCACACTTAGCATTTAAATGTTGTTTTGTTGCGTCTTTAAGAAGAAATGCCACAAATTACAATTTAATCGCCTGAAACCTAGGAAAAGTGGGTCCTAGGTTAAAGAGGACACTTTGAGAGTGAAAACGAGCATCCCCATACCAAATTCTGCCTCCAGACCATGCTTTTATTACACTTTGAATTTTTACAATTAAACCATTAAAAATTGTCTAATTTTACGAAGAAAAAAAAAAATATTCTTGCCGGAATGAACTCAAACTCCTAGGGAACCTAGTGCATGTCCATATGACTTATTATTGATGGATAGTATGTTAAAAATACATATACACATAGGCTTTAATAACCTCCTAAGTTTCGACCACTATGGAAAATACTCCAACTTTGGAGGTGTGAGTGAAAAAATCAGGAATTATACGCCATTGAAGCGTGACGCATAATTCCTAAGGAAAAAACACTTTAGAGTACCCCTTGACAACGAAACCTAAGGTAGGCCAATCCTTTTACAAAAGTATCATGCTTAGACTGATTTATTACAATTCCCCCATGGGGTTTTGGACATGCAAATTTTACAAAGGACAAAGAATTTGACCTGGTGAACTTCTGAACTTTGGCAATGAACAATGTAGTTGTTCAAGTCTTCTACGGTTCACAAGGAGTCCACCTAAGTGCAACTTAGTGGACAACACTTTGGAAAATTTCTTGCATCCCATCATAATCAGGGATGCAGCTGTTAGTTCAGTTGAGTCTTTCCCTTTAAAACACTTCAAGATGTGGCGTTTTCCTTCATGTTGTATCTCATAAGTGTTTTCTCAACCATGGTGAACTGCATTTCGATCATATTGCCAAGGTCTACCCAACAACAAACAACAGGAATCCATTGGCACTATGTGTTAGGATATTCCTATACTCCATCCTAGTCCTACTAGCTTTCCAGTCATTTTCATTTTCAGTCATGCATGCAAAATTAGGGTTTGCATGCATTCTAGGTCATCAGTCCCAGCACCTAGTCCTCTGCAAACTAGCCCCCGGATCTTCTTTCAAATCATTTCTAGGCCTCCCAGTGACTAATGCGCCCTCCTTTGCTCCACTGCATGACAAGGGCGCCTTCTTCACCTACCAGTCCAGTTATATTCAGTTATATTGAGTTATCTTTAGTTATTTCCTTGATTTAAGGATTAACTGACTCTTTACTGAGTTTATCACTCTGTTGGACCTCCAGTGAGACTAGATTGACCATTCTGACTCCAGTTAACTCCTATGGCGCCCTCCACTGAGCCTCCTTCCCTATATTAGTGCTTCCATGTGCCAGTTACACCAACCACATTCAGTTAGACTCGGTTTGACTCCCAGTTGATCATTACTTGTGCATTGATGACTTCACTGATGAGAAGGTGGACTCCTAGTTAGGCATTGATGACTCTCCACTGATTATGGATCTGTGCATGAAGGCCAATTCAAATTCCTCCTAGTGAATTTGAATCCTCATTCTCAGCATTGTATATTTACCTGTTTACTATTCAGTTTAATGTAACATGTGTAGTTATTCTGCCTCAATCAGAGTTTCTTTGGATCTAAGTTCTATTGCTTGTCTCTTTTTCTATTATTCATAAATTCTTTCATTGTGAGGTTTACATCATCTCTTTGGATCTTATGTGGGCAATTTCACACTATGTCACATAATACTTTGTCTACATAAGGTCCAATTTTGAAGTCAACCAAACAAGATTGATTTACTAGTTCACTATGGTCCTTTTTTAACCAAGAAATCTTATAGGGATGCAATTTTGGAATACATTTAAGCTGTAACTTTTGCACCATTTCGATACTTAACAGATTATCCGTAGATCCTCCATCTATAATCACCTTGCACACTTTGTCCTTGCACTTGAATTTGGTTCGAAACATGCTATTCCTCTTCCAATCATCTTTAGGGGTTGTCTTAATCCCAGATATCAAGGTTCTCCTCGGCATCAAATTCTCTCTTGTCTCTGCTTCAATTTATTCAGTCAAGAGTTCTTCTCCCTCGTCTTCTTGGGCCACCATCACCCTTTTGGGGTTTTGAGGGCATTTTAAATCTTTGTGGGGTTCATCACATATGAAACACTTTAATGGTCTCCAGTTTCTAGTAAATGGTTGCCAACGTCCCCTACCTTTGAAGCTTCCCCTTCCTTGGAAATCTGGCTTTACATTACTGTCCCATTTTTCTCTGTTGTCAGATTTGGAGGATTTTCCTCTTCCTTTACTCAAGCTGCTCCCACCTCGTCTGATTTCCATTTTGCTCTGTCTCTTTAATTTTTATTCAGCTTTCAAGGATAGTTGTTAGGCTTCATCTACATTGTTCTCTTTGAACAGAGCTAGCTCAACTTGAAGATGAAATTTAAGGGCATTCACGTACCTTGTTGTTGCAAGCTAGTCGTCTTCTTGCAATCCTGTCTTGATTTGTAGTCTTCAAAATTCTTCGGTAAAAGTCGGTATTGATAACTCCTTATGTCTGAGACTCTGATATTCTCTGAAAAAACGTTTGTTGGTAGTCAGATGGCATAAACTTAGCTTTCAGAAGTTTTAGCATCTTTGCCAACATTCTGATTTTTTCTTTCCCCTGATTTTTCCTAACGGTTTGAAGGTTCTCCCACCACAAAAAAGCACGAGACTTCATTTTTGAGGATATGATTTTTACCCTTCGTGGATCAGTGTCTTTCATTCCTTCCATGTCATAATATTTTTCTAATTCTTGTACCCAATCCATGAACAATTCTAGATTCAGCTCACCTTTAAAATCGATGACTTCAACCTTGAATTGGGTCCCTTGTCTAGATATAGCTTCGATAAGTCTCTCCATGGGGTCTACAGCCCCAATCTAGATCCTTTGAACCTCTTGTTATTCCTCAAAGTCCTCATTGTCCGATGTACGATTAAGTAAGTTAGAAACACTCAATTTGACATGATGATTTAGGAGCTTACATAATATCTTGAGTTTGACAACAAAACGCATAGGCCCTTATATTAAAGATGTTTTAGAGCACCACAAAAAATTGACTACATTAGAGGTTGAGATCTCTGAGATAAATGAGATCAAAGATATGAAATAAATTTTATTTTTTGTAATTCTTTCAATGGTCTCATATATCTTATAGGCCTCTTGTGTAAATAAAAAGTATTTTATTCTTGGTCAACGCGGACGCTAAATTACATACATTTGGACAAACTCGATCTTTGCTTGCAATGATTAAATTGAATTGGTCAAAGTAAGCTTTTAAATTTGAAAAAAACATATTTATAATTGTTTTTTATTGAATGAAAAGTTTAAAATTTTGTTTCTATCCATTAAATATTTATAAAATTTTGAAAAAAATATCCATTAAATTTTTTTAAATTAAAATATTATATATATATCACAGTTTTATTACTTATTCTTTTCTATATATATATATATATATATTTTTATAGATAATTTTGAAAAATTTATATAAATATTTGAGCAATTTATTTCTATAAAACTATACTCTACTTCAAAATTCAAATTACATTTTCTCCCAAATATGTGAAGGGCCATTTAAAGTTATTGTAAGATATTTTTAAAATGGGATGGACCAATAGATTATTAATATTTTTTTTTTAAATGATGTTTTTAAAAGTGACAATGAAATTTCTAACATTTACAACCATTTTACAAATTCAAAACAGGTAACATAATGTTTCACTCACATGTAATCAAATCTATGAATTTTGATTGAAATAAAGTTTCTTTAATTACTTATATTTACATTGTAGGCGTTCACCAATGAGAAGCATGACCTTCCACCTCGGAAAGATTCCTCGTCTATAAATCCAATGGAATCCTGCCACGTGTTTTGCCGCTTTCGCGCACACCGACTGTCTTGTCGAAATTATTTGCATTACTTTTCCCCTTTCACGCAAACCCCCATCCGTGTCGCAGCGATTTGCAGACTTCACGCCGACTAAAAATCCTCGGATAGATTCCTCATCTATAAATCCAATGGAATCCTGGCACATGTTTTTCCACTTTCATGCACGCCGACCAGATCACAACGATCTTATTTTCATTATTTGCATTACTTTGCCCCTTTCACGCAAACCCCCATCCGTGTCGCAGGGATTTGCAGACTTCACTCCGACTAAAATGAAGTGTCCATCAATTCGACCACACAGTTAAGAGTCGACCAATTTTTAAAGGCTCGATCAACTCCAATATCGACCATATTTTTTTTAACTAAAGTGACCCAACCATTTTGAGTCCTGACCATATCTTACAAATATTATTGAAAACAAAATTACAAATTCATATCAGTTGTACTAACTCGACTATCGACCATATTTTTTTTAACTAAAGTGACCTGACCATTTTTACTCCCGACCATATCTTACAAATATGATTGAAAACAAAAGTACAAATTCATATCAACTGTTTCATATGTCGATCATGTTTACACAGTGAGAACTTCACGGCGACCAATTTTTAAAGGCTCGACCAACTCGACTATCCACCATATGTTTTAAAAAACTAAAGTTACCCGACCATTTTGACTTCCGACCCATGTCCATCAATTCCACTACACAGTTAAAAGTCGACCAATTTTTAAAGGCTCGACTAACTTGACTATCAACCATATTTTAAAAAAACTAAATTTACCCGATCATTTTGACCCCGACCTGTGTCCATCAATTCCACCACACAGTTAAAAGTCGACCAATTTGTAAAGGCTCAACCAACTCGACTATCAACCATATTTTTTTTAACTAAAGTGACCTGACAATTTTGACTCCCGACCATATCTTACAAATATTATCGAAAACAAAATTACACAATTAACAGTCGACGCATGTCCATCAATTGGACCACCCAACTCCACTATCGACCATATTTTTTTAAAAACTAAAGTAAGGCGACCATTTTGACTTCCGACCCGTGTCCATCAATTGCACCACACAGTTAAAAGTCGACCAATTTTTAAAGGCTTGACCAACCCAACTATCGACCATATTTTTTTTAAAACTAAAGTTACCCGACACAGTTAAGAGTCGGCCAATTTTAAAAGGCTCGACCAACTCGACTATCGACCATAATTTTTTTATAACAAAAGTGACGCGACCATTTTGACTTCCAACCATATGTTACAAAGTGTCCATCATTTCGATGAAATAGTTAAGAAGCGACCAATTTTTTAAGGCTCGACCAACTCGACTTTCGACCAAACTCGCCAGCATTTGGGTTGATACAGTCTAAATAGGCGGTCCAGCTTTGCATGGAAAAAGCTTACGAGATCTATACTTTTGATTAGAAACTTGAGCATTCAATGACGGATTGGACCTTGAACAACCTTCTATAAGGTTACCCACGTGAACATTGATTTCTTTGCGTTTAATCCATCACGAAGTTATGAACTTTGCTTCAGTAGTACAGATCTCTGCCTATGGACGTATATCTATATTTGACGGATTGGACCTACTGGATATTCGATGTTGTGGAGATACGAGAACAGATTTCAATGCAACAATGGTTAAATGTGCTCAGACACCAATGCACCGCCCTTACTCTTGATCATTTATAAAATTCGATGGGTAAAGCCTCTCTCATTCTTTTGTTCTTTGATACTGTTATTGTGACATAATCCCAGTTTTTTTCTCAGCATTGGAATCGCCTTCAATTTGTTGCTCTTTTACAGACCAGCAACCCTGTTAAGGATCCAAAGATTCTTGTTTTCTATTAAAAAAAAAGGTTCTCCTCTCAAACCAAAACTCATTTTCCCTGCTATAATTATGTTGTTGTAAATCCTGTTTCTGTTTAATATATTCAAACAAGATTCTGCTGTCTTTTTTCATGTTTTTTCTTGAAAACTAGAGTCTGTTTATGTCAATTATTTACTGGTTTCAGAAAAGTTGCCCTATTATTTAGAGTCTGTTTATTTCAATTATTTACTGGTTTCAGAAAAGTTGCCCTATTATTTAGAGTCATTTATTTAGATTCTGTTTATGTCAATTATTTACTGGTTTATGTCAATTATTTACTAGTTTTAGAGTCTGTATATATTCATTTTTTTGTCTCCTAGAAAAGTTGCCCTTCCAGAAAAGTAATCTTTAATTTAGTCATTTGGTATATGGACAATCCTATCTTGTTCTCACTGTTCCTATTTAATATTTAAAAACAAGGTTCTCGGAGTAAATTTACCCATAATTATGTTCCCTTTTTTGTTGTTTTTTGTTGGAAAATAATTTTTGTTTCTGCTATCTTTTTGGTTCAAAATTAGAGTCTACTTCTGTCAATGGACTGTCATTTATTTAATCCTATTACTTGTATGTTCAATCTTGAGAGTAAGTATTTGATCATGTACCTGATTTATTTACTGGTTTCAAATGAAAGGTTACTTGACTAGTAAATATTCATTTCCTTGTGATTACCAATATATGTTTCCTAGTAACTTTGGCAGATAATTTGCATTTCAACAATCTTTGTCTCCTAGAAAAGTTGCCATTGTAGAAAAATAATCTTTATATTGGGTATCTGGTATATTCACAATGGTATCTTTTGTCACTGTTTCTGTTTAATATTTAAAAACAAGGTTCTAACAACAAATTAACTAAAATTATGCTGCCTTTTTTGTTTTTTGTTTTTTCTGTTGAAAACTACACTCTGTTTATGCTGTCTTTTTTTGTGATTTTTATTGGAAACTAGAATATGTATCTCTAAATGCACTGTCATTTATTTACTCCTATTTACTACTAACTTTGGCAGATAATTTGCATTGCTACAATTTTTGTCTCCTAGAAAAGTTGCCCTTCCAGGAAAATAATCTTTATATTAGGCATCTGGTATATGCACAATGCTATCTTGTTGTCATTGTTCCTATTCCATATTTAAAAACAAGGTTCTAAGAGAAAATTTACCTAAAATTATGCTACCTTTTTTGCTTTTTTTTGTTGAAAACCAAAGTTTGTTTATGTTGTCTTTGTCTCCTAGAAAAGTTGCCATTGCAAAAAAAAATCTTTATATTAGGCATTTGGTATATGCACAATGCTATCTTGTTGTCACTGTTTCTGTTTAATATTTAAAAACAAGGTTCTAAGAGCAAATTTATCTAAAATTATGTCATTTTTTTTGCTTTCTTTTTTTTGAAAACTACACTCTGTTTCTACTATCTTTTTTTGTTGTTTTTGTTGGAAACTAGAGTCTATTTCTACCAATGGACTGTCATTTATTTACTCCTATTACTTGTATGTTCAATCTTGAGAGTAAGTATTTGATCATGTACGTTATTTATTTACTGATTTCAGACAAAGGGTTACTTCACTGGTATCTATTCATTTCCTTGTGTTTAATAATATATGTTTCCTACTAACTTAAGCAGATAATTTGCACCAAAACAGTTTTTGTTTCCTATACAAGTTGCCATTCTAGGAAAATAATCCCAAAATTGAAACCAATTTAAAGCCCTTCATTTCTGTATACTTTCCACAAATATTGTTATGTATTGCATGAAATATCAAATGATCTTTTGTCATGTTCTCCTACATCTTCTATCTTTAGACTTAATATAAATATCGTACCTTTTTCTCCAACTTACCACACTATGGACACTTTGTTGACCGAAAACGCTATCTCACTTCTGATGAATGGTGTTGTTGACCTATTCCCACTTGTACAAGTTGTTTCTCTTGATCGATTAAGATCTCTTAACTCAGCAACTGCCCGCTTTCGAATCTCTATCTTTGATGGAATTCATAAGCACAATACATTGCTTCCAACTAGCTACAATAGCGTTGTGGAAAACCACCAACTCCAAAAAGGTTCAATCATCAAAGTTAGCAAGTTTGCATGCAACACTATACATGATGCAACGTATGATTTGCTTTCTGCATCTTCCTTTTCACTTATTTTAGTTTTCAATCCTCATAATTGTAACATATTTTTTACTTATACTTACTTATGTTCATTCTTCTTGCTAGGACTATCGCATTGGGCACCTTCGAAATTGTCACCTTAGAAACAACAATTATTGGAGACCCATCCCCTTTCAACTTCACACCTAGCTTTACAGCCCACAACAATTCATCTATTTTAGAAAACAACGTCCTTGACTCAGAAAACCATTCACTTGCAATACCTTCTCCAACGCCAAACCTTGTTGCACCTACTCTTCAATTCACATTGCTCAACCCTTCCAACAAAACTTGGACCATTTAAGGACGAGTTACTGCAAAGACAAGCATCAACACCTACACCAACCAAAAAGGTCATGGTCAACTCTTTGGGTTTGACCTTGTTAGTGCTACCAGAGATGAGATTCATATCTATGCTTTCAATGAACTAGCCACCTCATTATATGACCAAATACAAGTTGGCATAGTCTACATAGTCTCAAATGGCACAATCAAACCAGTTAATCCAACATACAACCATTTGAAAAGTGCTTTCGAGATTTTCCTTAACTCCTCCTCAACAATTCAACAATGCTTGGAAGAGTTCCCACTTATTCCTTTTCATTACTTCAACTTTAAATCTATCCATGACATCAAAACTACACCGCTCAATTCCATGGTTGACCTTCTCGAAATTGTCATTTATGTTTCCCCTACAGCAACTATACGCAAAAGGGATGGCTCTGAAACCATTCGCCGAACAGTTGGATTGAAGGACATGTTCGAGTATAGCATAGATATAACACTTTGGGGGGAGCATTACACAATTGAGGGTGCCCAACTTGGAAATCTTCGAGGTTTAGCTACTCCCTCTATCCTTGCAATAAAAGGTGGGCGTGTTACAGAATTCAATGGAAAAACCATTGGAACCATCTCAAACACCAAACTCATTATAAACCCAGATATCGAGGAAGATGAAGTTCTCCAAGCATGGTTTGTTGACAATGGATTCCGTTCAGCCTCCCCATCTTTGAGCAGAAAATCCAACTCATCTTCTTCTACCTCCTGTAAATGCATTTCCATATCTGTGCTACAATCTCTCCAACCCTCTGAGAATGAAACTTGGTATTCAAGTATTGCTACAATCACCCATATTAACATCAATGACTTTCATTTCCTTGTATGCCCTCTATTTGTCGATGGAATACAATGCATGAAAAAAATTTCCCACAAAGTTGGCAATGTTTGGCATTGTGCAAAATGTGATAGGGAGTTTACAAAGTGTGCTTACCGATACATACTCAAACTTGACATCACGGATGCTACTGGACAACTATATGGTATCATAGCTTTTGACGATGCTGCCCAACAACTCATGGGGGTCTCTGCAAAATATTTTTGTCTTCTATCAAATGATCCAACATCTCTCTTGGAAATTGTTCAACATCTTTGTGCTCGACAGTACCTTCTAACCTTACCAGTAAAGACAGAAACTTTTATTTCAAATGCTCGCTTGAAGGTGCTTCTTGTGATATCAGAAGACGTTTCTTCATCATCGCCCCCTGTCGATACTCTTGATGAAAGTGAACACATTGTGATTAATAAACGTGCAATTGCTCGAAAGCTTTGAACTCTACCTTTACAAACACTTTCCCCAACATCATTCTACTCTTCAATTCTGACTTTTGTACTTTCTAGCTCGTACTTAGCAACTACACATTTTTGTGTACACACTTATACATAGGTGGTACTTGAAACCAGCAATGAGCAGTGTTGAATATTATATTGTTTAGTTTTGTTGTACCATTGTGTTAAATCACATCTTTTTTGCATCCTTTCTTGCAATTTTCAAATTTGTACTTATAATTGAGATTGCTTTGTCAAGTCTATACTTTTTTTCTTTATAAACACTGTTCAAGAGTGTCTTTATTTCTTTCTTGCAACAACTTCACATAAATTATCCATGTTCCATATATCTTTTACAATATACCTTTGTTTACTCTTTGAATTATTACATATATATTATTTTTCTCTTCCACCAAAGGCACCATAAATGCAACATGGATAACCATTTATCTTATAAAATATAACTTTGTTTACTCTTGCAATTATTACAGGTATAGTATTTTTCTATTCCACCAAATGCACCCCAAAGTCCACAACCACTAAACACATTTTTCTGTAGGCATGTCAACCAATGATAACAATGATCAACAGAATCCACATAGAAGACTTCTATATGCTCAAAAGAAAAATGAAAACAACAAGCGTCAACGCCTTCTATATAGAGCTACTCATCAAGTTGTTCATATCCCTTCTCTGTTTCACATTTCTCAACCTCCCCTTACAACCTCCACACCATCCGCATCCACAACAACGTACCCAACAAACATGGACCTACATGGTGCATAGCAGCGATTCCATACAAGATTGGACAAATTATCTCCCATGAAAATATGCTCTATATGCATGGAGTCATATCCTGGAATTAAAATAAAACACTCTTCTGGTGCATATGCATGTTCTCGATGCAATGCGGAACAAAATGGCCACCTCTATTCCATTGCAAACAATATGGATCCTGGGATACAACCATCAGTGCTAGCAGCCCTTACTCAAGTTGAAGAAATGCTCATTTCTCGAGTTAACCCAATTTTACAAGTCACTCATGCTCGTGGGGGACAATATACATATTCTGGCCACACTATAACCTTCCCACAAAACATTACTAGCATTTCCACTTTCCTCCCTCATTTACTCTTAAAAATTGACATCCTTATTGTTCGTAAATGCAGTCCTACAAAAAATCCTTATGATTTCTTTGTTAGTCGAACACGTGTTCTTGCTGCTCTTGAATGAAAGCTTTCAAATGATCCATACTACAAAGATGTCCAAGTTAACTCAACTGCATTATCTTCTTTTCCTCTTGAACCAGCTGACATTTCAGCCCTCCTTCATCATGTCACACCCGCTGAAACCCCATTTGCTGCACATTCCTCAACTTCTACTATTCAATCATCCAGCTTCCTCGAACCCCATGAACAACAATCATCCTCCTTTATATCTATGCAAACAAATTGTAGAATTGAGATTGATGAAATCAAACGCTTCTTAGGAGCAATCAATGCAGGAACTTTACCTTGCATTGACTGGCCCCCAATAGACATTTGCCCTATCAATGAGTATAACACAATAGGCCTCCTCTCAATGGCCTTCCCAACCTTATTTCCCACAGGAGTCGCAATGCTTAAACAACCACACATTCAAGAGGTTAGTATGGAAAATTATGCACTGCACCTTCTTAGATACCATGACAATAGATTTGGCCAGCATCCTCGTTTTCATTATTACATATATAACCCGATGATGTGCCATCGTAGCCAATCTACTGCTTCCGTGTTTGTAAAATGTAACATTGAAGATACATTGCCTCCAACCATATCAGAACTTGTACAACAATTAGAAGACTTGCCCGATGCTAAAATTGTTGAGCAAGTCATGCGCTTTGGCTCCACGCTTCGTGGGACACGCTCCTATTGGAACAAAAGCAGGGGTGAGCTAATTGACATGATCACTCAACAAGGGACACCTACATTCTAATTCACGCTCAACGCAGCTGACACAAAGTGGCCAGATTTGCATTATTTGATGCCTGGACAAGCTCCATCCACTTCAAATCAACAACACCAATGGAGAATTCCCAACCTTATATCCAATCCACACGTTGCATCTCAATACATGGATAGTAAATTCAAAATATTCCTAAAAAAGGTTCTTAAAAAAGGCCTTTTTACAAAAGACTACTGGTGTAGGTTGGTAACAACTCATATTCCCATGAAAGTTCAATGTATTTAAAACCTAAAATATTTGTTCCTAATATTTATATTTTACATGTAGGTATGAATGGAAACACAGGGGTTCTGCGCATATACATGGATTCTTATGGCTAGAAAATGCACCCAATATGGACACGTTAGACTGGGCAGATGCTACCAAGGTTGAAGATGCCAAATTATACTTTTACAAGTTTGTTACAACATGGAATCCTCGTGTCAACCATCTTCAAACTCCAACCTTACAAGCCTCTAATATAAATGATCCATGTACCATTGAATCACATTCCATACTTGCAACTAATCACTTGGATGACTATGAAGAACTTGTTAATTGTGTCCAAAGGCACACAAAATGTTCAGAATCTTCTTTCCTACGTACAAAAGGATCATCTCTTCAATGTCGTTACGGGTTCCCATTTGATCTACAACCTACCTCTTCCTTATTCATTGATGCAAAAGGCTAGAAAACATACAACCCTGCAATGAATGATTCCCTTCTAAATATTCACAACCCTATGATGCTCTCAATTTGGCGAGCTATTGTTTATTGCCAGCCTGTTCTCTCTAGACATGTTGTCCTCAAATATATTTCAAAATATGCAGCAAAGGTAGAGCCTAAATCAGAAAGCTACCATGCACTTCTTTCTCGGCTTGCACATGCAACTCCACATGATGCCCCCATCCTTCTACCAATAAGACATTTTCTATCAGAAACTGTTGCAGAAAGAGACATTGGTGCACAAGAGACTTGCCACATGCTCCAAAAACTCCCTCTTTGTCTTTTCAATCATTCCTTTCTATCCTTAAATGTTAGCCAAATCATTTTCCACCGTATTTCCAATGACTCTCCTGACATCCCAACAACACCCACCTTCATTTTTGCATACATGCAACGTCCACCTGCACTCGAACAACTTACTCTTCTTGAAGTTGCACGCTCTTGGTCATACTCACCTCGTAGAAAGCAATCACAATGGAAACCAAACTACCCTCCCAAAATTGTTCATGTCTTTCCTCACTTCACTACCATTCCACCCATTACTGCAGATTCCTTTGTTTCCTTTTGCTGGAGTGAGCTCCTCCTATACAAACCTTTTTGCACCCTCCACAATGACATTGGATCCACAACATTGGCCATAAATTCTAATTGGGTTCACATTAAAGACACATATACTGCATGGCATGTTGATCGTTTGCCAGAACCCCCCAATACCTCTCCCTCTGATGACTCTACCTCTGCTTCAAACCACTTCCCATTAGCCCCTTCCATGGATGAATGGGAACTCCTTTCTCAACTCCTCCCTGGAAACAACCTCTATGTTGATGACCTTGACATGCTTGGTCATCGTAACTTTGACAAATACCACAATTGGACCGGAAACATATTCCTTCACACATCCATGCAACAGTTATATCATTCATTGACGTCATTCGAATGTCTACACATGTAGAACCTAACACCTTCTCATCTTCATGTTCTCCTACCTCCTTGTCTCCCACACAACGCATGGCCTTTTCCCTTATCATTGCACACTCCACAAATGCTACAACCCTTCCCCCACTCAAAATGGTCATTCAAGGAACTACAGAAACAAGAAAGTCTTTCTTGATTTCTTGCCTTAGATCTACACTCCAACATGCCTCTGGCAATAACCCTTCACCCTTGATCCCATCGGTGTTACTGCTTTTAACATACATGCGTTAACAATACATTTTTCCCTTCGCATATCCATTACAGAGATGCATCCTCTTGAAGGACAATCCCTTTCAAGCTTCCAACAACAATTTTTCCATATCCGATACATAATCATTGACAAAATGAGTTTTGTTGACCCAAAATTGTTAACCCGAATGGATGACTGCTTACGACAAGCATTCCCGTCCCAATGTACAACTCCATTTGGTGGGTGCTCCATCATCTTCCTTGGTGATTTTGGACAACTACCACCTGTAAAGGACATCCCCATGTATGTTGGTGCATCACGAGGGAATGCTCTCTAGCGTACTTTTGACACTTTTGTCACTCTTTCAACCATCTTTCGACAACAAGGCAACACCCCTTCTCAAGTTTCCTTTCGACAACTCCTGCTCAATATTCGAAATGAAATACCAACTCTTGAAGATTGGACACTCCTCATGTCAAGAAAAACCCTGTCCCTTTCACATGAAGACAATCATACATTTGACCAATGTACTCACTTGTACGCAACTAATAGATTTGTTGCATTGCACAACAAACAAATGCTAAAACTCCTCAACATGCCAATTGCACATTGCTTTGCAAAGCAAAAGAAACAACATGTGCAAAGCTCAATAAATCATGAACAACTTCCATTCAAGGTTCTACTAGCAATTGGTCAACAAGTCATGTTGACAGGAAACTTGTCTGTCTCAGCAGGACTTGTGAATGGCTCACTTGGGAAAGTTATTGCAATTGTCTACAATTCCAATGATCAACCACCTACATTTCCATCTTTTGTTGTAATTGATTTTCTCCACTACAATGGCCCCCCATGGGATTCTTCCAATCCAAATTATGTCCCCATTCCTCCTATAAAAAGGGGTTCACGAAGGCAAGTACCACTTCGCATGGCATGGGGTTTAACAATCCACAAAGCACAAGGGATGACCTTGCAAAATGCAACAATAGATATTGGCAACATTGATCGACAAGGACTTACATTCATTGCAATATCAAGAGTAAAATCTCTATCAGGCCATCCCATATCTCCACCTTTTTTCTTTTGTAGGTATTATCGAATGAAAGATAGTCCCTATGTGCAGCGCAGAATACAAGAAGAGAACTTACTTGCTTCAAAGTCTTTGCAACCACATGCTCCATAAAGTTATATTTCTGCTCCTTTGCAGCTCCATTTTTTTCACATCTTGTATTCCTATTGCTACCATCATTGAATATTTGCCTATGAAAGACAAGAAAATACTACTCTATAAAGAAGACAAGAAATTTAATCTTTGAATCAGCACTTTTCTTGTACTACTCTATCTTATTTACTTCAATGTGTTGTCATTACTTTTTTGAAAGCAACCACATCAACACATTTAATCCCATCTTAGTCTTTTTTCCACTAAATATAAAATGTCACTATGCTGTTGAGGGTCTGCCCACAAAATGTGTGCATGGCTTGATGAACTAATGTGATCGAAATGATAGTCGGTTCTTTGTTTGACTAACACTCTCGGTCGTTATTTTCTATCTTCAGAAAACTATTAAATACACAAGGTTATTGTATCCAAGTCGACAGCCGACTAATTGTCTTCCTTGTTGACCGACGATAGTTTCAATACAGTTCTATCGACTTAATCGTCGACTTCTTTTGCTGGTCGATCTTTTTATCTCAAGTGAACCACTCTTAGTGGATTCTAATATTGGTCAAATTCGATAGTTGACATAAGGAAGAATATCATCCTGGTCGACGGTCAATGATCCTGGTCGCCATTGAAGCAACAATATGTCGATCATCTTTACACAGTGACATACTTAAGAGTCGACCAATATTTAAAGTCTCGACCAACTCCGACCATTTTGACTTTCGACCATATCTTAGGAAAAATGTCAAAAACAAATTAAATATTCATATCAACTATTCGATATGTTGTTAATGTTTACTTCAGGCTGACCAAAACCAACTGTCCATCAATTGAACCACATATTTAAGAGCCGACCAATTTTTAAAGGCTGGACCACCTCGGTCAATGCTTAGCATTTACCGACAAAAAATAATGGTCAATGCTTATCATTTACGTTGGTTGGGTAGAGTTTTTAAAGTGATCATTTTTTTTAAAAGAGTCGGATTTCTGACAACTAGTCAGACCTTGACTAAAGAAGAGCTCCATTGAAGCGATTGCTTTTTGTTGTATTCTTTCCATTTATAGTTGTATAACCTATATTGATTCAACATTTCATTACTATTGTTTAAGCACAAAATGTACTATATCTTCTGCTTACAACATCAACAAAAGTTTACAACTTATCTATGTTTAAGTTTACACATTTAAAGAAATAACACTGATTCCTCCATCTTCAATACTAGGTACCTTGTAAACATTTAAATCAACATTCCTCACTATTCACACTGTATGTTTTCAAATCAGGTATGTTGCAAAAAGCCGACAAAAGAAAGGCTGAACAGATGGACCTTGAAAAGGAAACGACTCAAAAAATACAAATGGAAACGCTATTTAAAGACACTAAACCCATCACAGGCTGCACCGCTGAGTTCAAATGAGGCAAGTTGTACATAGCTATCAGAGATGCAAAAAGACATAATTCAACCTTGGAGAAAACCATAATTTATGAAAACATCAAGAGGTCCAACCTTCACAAGGAAACTACGCGGCTAGAATTGTTTCACTGCTCAGAGGTTATTACATGGATCTTGCCCCATGTAGATACTACGACAAGGATAATTTCAAATGCCAATGGGGAACTGCTCGCATCCTTCCAACCAACCCACCTTGAAGCCGCATACAAGCTGCCTACCTCTAATGTATTTTTAACTGACGATTGGGTAAGATGTGTCGATATAGATAATGTTGAATGTGCAAGGAAAATGTTGCTACCAGACAAACAACTTAGACCCAAACATACCAAGAAATATGCCACCCAAAACTTAAGGACCCCCTATAGAATCATAGTCCTATTGTTGAGCAGACCCTTCGGTCTACCAAACGCCAACAACTATAAACTCAGTTGGGTTCCATTGATATACCATGTTTCCACACATGGTACAATCTTCAATTGGGCAAATATTATTTCAGAAAGTATGCGGTCAAGCATTTCTACAGCTCAAATCGGCCTTTCACAAGGGAAATCAGAATTCTTCATGTCTAGCTACCTTATCGAATGCATATTAGTCATCCACCCTTTCCCTAATTTGGGATGTACTTGGAATTGGAATGAAACTCCCATTCATGTAGCATATCAGCTAACTTGGGCTGACCGATATGCAGGGTACTACAAATTACTATGCGAAGAACTAATCATGTCCCTTTATTCACTTGTCTTCAATAAAGAAGCAAATTGTATGTCAGACAATGCCTTGGATGTAATAGGTGAATATGGAGACTATTACTTCTCATCAGAAGGCTCATACATTAGAATGTATGGGGGCACAAAACCTCCTTCTCTATTGCCCAAATATGCTATAGATTACATTGTGCATAAAGAAGCTGTTATCACCTAAACTGTAGTTACCCCTATGGATGTATCCAGTCATGGATGGCAATAGGGAAGGACAACTCGAAAGGTGCAACCACGATCACCTCGACCTCCAATATATGGTTGTCACGCCAGTCGAGGCAACCTTCACTTTATGTTATCTATCCCAGACAACAAAGGGGGAGACCCGATCTACTCCCGACAGGAGAGATCAAAACCAAAACACCAAATCAGGGTATTTCTAAGTGAAGTTAGGTGTATGGTTTATCCTAGACCTTATAGGTTGAAGTCACAAGCCAAGTGAGGGGTTCAATGGGTATAGCTTTGGTTCATGGTTGATGTGAGAGTGACTTATAATGTTTGAAGTGAGATCTAGGGCTAGTGTACTAGTACAATGTCAGAAGACTCACTGCCTTGGGAACCGTGTCCATTGCAGGGTAGTTTAAGGGTTGTATTGGGGCTAACTAGTACAAATGACAAGCTTGACCATGATACATGGCAGCTTCAAAGGTTTAGTTCACCATGCATAGGTCAAAACACAAGTCAATCCAACAATCTAGGAAAGTTGAATTAACTTGGAGAGAAACCAGTGCCTTGGGAATTGGGAAGTGGAGTCAAAGTAGGGTTGACTTGTGGTTTAGGACTCCTAGTACTTGGGACAGATGGGCAATAGAGGTCTTGATGGATGAATGTATCTAGATCTAGGTTTGACCCAAGTGGACCACAATCCCTTAAAACAAGGAATGCAATCCCCAAGGCAAGATTTGACAAAGTGATAGTCTAGACCTAGGTTTTGAATTATTCCGGTTCTAAATCTCCAAAAATCTCAAGTACCCAGTTCCTGGAAGTGAGTCAACTCACTTCTCCAAGGTGGTGCGACTTTGCCCAAGGAAGCCTAAAAGTGGGGTTAGGTGGGTAAAAACAAGTCGGATGGCATCCAAACTTTAGATCCGGGTAGATCGGTCGGGTAGGAGTATGGATCTGTATTTTCGTGGTAATCCAACGGTTAGATCTTAGTAGATCTGAGTTTAAGGGTTCCAAGTGGTCCAAAATGGGGATTAAATCCCTTAAAATGTGGAATGGGGCCCACAAGGTGAATTTCAGAAAAGTAACAACTTGGGTGTATGTTATTGGATGTGTAGATGACGAATCAACTGGAATCTCAAACACCCATCACCTAGATCTAGGTCAACTTGCTCAACTAGTGAAGTGCGCTTTGCTTGGGAGAAGCTAAGTTGGCATGGGAGAGGGGTCAAACGGAAACCAATCCTCACCAAACTATAGATCCGGGATGCCGTGGATGCTATAGAGGTGGGTTTTTAATATTATGCCCAATAACCCACTAGATCTAAGTAGATCTGAGAAAATGTAAAAATGGGGTTTTGATTAATTAGGGTTTTAAGTGTTTTTGACAATTGGATAGATCATGGAGATAGAACTTACCTTGAGATCATACCTGAGTGATGTGGATGAGATGCCTTGATGTTGAGGAAGATTCCCGCAGAGATCAAATGAGAGATTGTTGATTTGCTTGCCGATTTGATGCCCTAGCCCACAAGTGCACCTTCCTCTACCTGTCAAACCAAGGAATGAAGATTCAATCAGTAAGATCAAGTATGGAAGAAATACAAGAGAAATGCAAATAGTAACATGAAATAGAAGGTCCTGGGACAGTAATACTCCCTGTTACCAACGAAGAGCTCCAAAGAAGAAGTAGGGAGAGTCTTCCCCTACCAATACCTCCTCCTCCAAGCAAATTGGCCTCCACCTGTAGATGCAAAAATCGTGGTACAAAGATATGGCAAACAAGATCTTCAATAACTCAGTGCAAAGGAAGAACCAACGAACGAACACCAAAAACATTCACCACAACACTGGAGATAGATGCAATAATAATTTTCTATTCCAATAATCCAGACCCAAAAGTCCCTTTACAATGAGAGGCTCTCTCCTTTAAATAGGAAGGAGAGGCACCAAAACCCTAACCACTTTTTGAATGAGTGGCTAAGATTAAAAGATACAAATGTCTAATCAATGGTTGGGATGAGCTCAACAATCAAATACATAGATCACTAATAAAATATAATGTAAGTGGACAAAATCACCCTACAAGAGGGGAATCCCACCAAATCATGATGACAAAATATCATAAGAGGCTTATGGTGGGTCCAAGGGGTAATTTTATCCCTCCTTGGTCAATCCCCATAGCACAATAACCAAAAAATAATCATGAATGTACCAAATCGTGCCTCCATAGTGAAGTCGTGGTCCTCAAAAGACCTCAAAAATCCACAGAAAGTGCCATAAGTGATGGATGCGGGCCCCGATGAAGTTGAAACTGCTGGAGAAGGTGTGGAAGGTCCCGATCTATCATCACTGATCATCCCATGCCATAACTTTTCCTCAGTAGCCCAAATCGATTTCCTCAATAGCCATTTCTACCAATCCTGAAATGCCTCGGGAAGCGTGAAATTGCCCCAAACAGCCTCCTGGAGTGCTGGCGCTGTCAAGGTGAGGGCACCAGTGTGTCCGGAAGGGGGGTAATATGGTAAAAACAAGTGGCTGGACCACCCCCTCCATCATCAGCGCCCTAGGTCAACCGGATAAAAGTCATCTCTGCTCCGACAGGGTCTCCAACAGACCAAAACTGCACTAGGACAGCCTACTGAGGCTAAATCATCACTGTAAGTGCCCGGAACTGAAAACAAACTGTCCCATTGGACTTAGAAGGTCCAAATCCATCCAATATGTGTACTCATACACCATATGAATCTCTGCATGATCAAAATAAATATCCAATATACCGGATCAAGGCCAATAATAATGCGCTGTACATATACAAACACTGCTGCAACCCCAGAATCATCATCATAACCCTGTAGCTGTTGCATAGAGTCATTATGTATTTATACATAGACCATATATCATCTATCCATATCATCATAAGGTCCAACATCTCATGTCCCATGGTCCTCCATGGTCAAACTAGGTCTAACCAAGACCAAATATAACTCAGATCATCATTAATAGCTGCTGCAAAGTGTCAAGGTTAATATATGCTCTACAACTTATTCAAATAACAATTATAACACAGAGTAATCATGACTGGCGATCTAAATCCAAATATTTAGTGTCGTTAATTATTATTATTACTCAGACTAGACTTTCAGGATCATACTCACTTCATAGTTGTGATCAATTTGCTAGTGAAGGGTGAAGGCTTAAATTAACTGGCTAGGCTAAAGGATGACTTAACTGTCTTGACTTTGTGACACTTTGGCAAGGGAAAGGGAATACACCATAGTATATACTGAATGAGCAATAACACAGGGAATGGCGGTGTCTCACAAATGGATGAGTTGTTTAAAGAGGGTTTATTTACCTTCACAGATGCGCACAATCCATAATACAAATAAGGCCAGCAATTGTTTAGATGTAGCTTTTAAGTTCCATTGTTTTTTTGGGCCTGAAGTTTCCCTAGCCTTGATCTATGTGTGTTTACAAACACATTGCATAGATTTACATTTTTCTTTTAGGCTTTCTGCTGCAGGTGTGTTTTAAGGCACTTGTTTACCTGAGCACTTCTAGGTGTGTCATGGACAGCTTGTTTACCTAGGTATTTATTTTCCACAAGATATAACATTTCATTTTCATTGCCATGTTCATTTGGCATGCCTCTCATTCATGTGTGTTTAGAAACACATTGCATGAATGGGCTTTTCATACAAGATATAGCATTTCATTTTTCCAGATTTTGTATACATGGCAGCACTAAAAGTTTCAGGTTTAGCCAACACGTCTTTAGTGACTAGGGGGAATTCACAAGGAACTCCAACTCACCATAGGTAAGTTTTGTCACCAACTCAGAGCCGAGACACAATAAACAAGGAAGCTCATCCAATACAGAGGCTACAGTGGGGAAAAGTCCTCCATGCCACTAGTCAAGTAGTAAGTCAGGGTGATAATCTAAAAGGTAGGCCATTGATGGATGAAGACAATGAAATGATGGAGCCAACACTAGCAAGCCAAAGTATGGTGTAATGATCACCTCTATTCTCCCTAAGGAGGGTATGTACCAATGAGTATGAATAGTGAACTTCTAAGTCTGAGTAGGGACAATATAATATATATAATAGATCAACCAGGTCCATATATCTATATGATTGCCAGATCATGACACTAAGTGCTAAGACATGCTATGAGAATAAGTATAAAAGCAATCTAACCATAACACTATGATATACCTGCTGAGTCATATACCTGAAAGCTCATCAACCTGTACCATCATCTGTCCTCTGAGACTGCTGCTGTAACTCTAGGCACTACTGTCTGCTCTGTACCAATGGTATAATGGCTACATCGGTCATCTCTCTGAGTGTCCTGAAACTCAGTCATGGCATGGGGAATATAACTGTTGTCCACAATCTGATAGTGATCCAATATAGATGCTCATCTCAGCATCTCAAATGCAAGGGAACTGGCTGAACAGTGTACTGGAATGAGAAAAATAATGTATGGTAGCTCGGCTACTATATATGTGATAACAGAAGCGATCAGACAAGTGTTCATCAATGGAATTGGTAACTATCTCGATCACAACAAAATAGCCTCTTACCCACCTATACCATTCAAAATTGGTGGATACAAATTTCATAAGATTAAGGAAGTGGAAGCCTTTATTGTAGACTTGGAACCTCTTCACTTTGGAACAAAACTATTTATAAGAAATGACAACAAAGGCTAAGTGGCTAAACATTGTGCTTCTTATAAAATCACTTTTGAGTACTCAAATCACTTTCTGAAAGAAGAACAAATATATAAAAGGGTACACAATATGACAGAGCTACACAAAAAACTATATCCGAACATTGCATCTACTTCTACTCAAACAACAACCAAAGAAAAGCAAATAGAAATACATAGAAAAAGAGAAGAACCAGTAACAATTGGTCGAATTCATCAATCGCCCTCGACTAGCCATAGTCAACAGTTTCTACAAGCAACAAGCAGTTAGGATCACCGACCAATAGATGGGAAAAACCCACATTCACGCGACAACGCGCAGATAGGATGTCGGTCGGAATTAAATAGGTTGTCAAATCATTATTTAATGTAATCATCTACTTTTAATTCACATGCGCCAAACTCTTCCTCCATAAATTCTGACCTAGAAGATTGTTGGATACTCTTTTGACAAGCACTGGAGAACCAAACTTCAAAGAAAACAGAAGCCTTTTGCGAACCTGAGAGTTCTACAGAAACGATGGTGCCCAAGAAAGGTCAGACTACAACCCGTTCAGCCACAGCTAAAGTCTGTCCATTGGAGATGGCCCAAACACCGTTGGAAACCCGTTTACAGCTGGTTCGAAATGCTAAGGTACACAAGCCACACTAGCGAAAAATTTGGAAAGATATTCTTGCGTGGGGAAAGGAATCAAATGGAATTGGAGGGAGCCAGCCCAAAAACTGTGGACTACTACCATCCTGCAATACATGAACGCAGCTCTGTTGGAACAGTTTGGTGGACTCAAAGACATTATTGCTTGATTCATAGTAAGCAGATATCATAATGGAAAATTCTATTTTGACGTTCCAGTCGAAATAAATGGTGAGGTCATCTACAAGATTACAGGGTTATCAAACAAAGGTGCATATGTACCTAGTCGACAGAGACCAAAATTGATCAAGCAGTTTACAGACCACCCAACTGGAAAGACTTCTCGGGGGTTATTGGTGACCCAGATAAAATATGAAAATTATAAAATAGCTGCGCGAATCGTGTCGACTGCTTTGTCAAGCTCCGATCGAGGGTCCAACTTAAAAATTGAAATGCTAGAGCCTGTCCTGAACATGGCAGCGAATGACAAAATATACAACTGGGCTAAGTACCTTGCCAAAATTATCAAGAACATATGTATGAAGTTCCAAGAGGATGGAGCAGTCATTCGCTACCCATCTCTAATCATCTGGACAGAAATTACGCATATAAGACCAGTAGGAAATAAAGAATTTACTAAAGAAGGACCTGTGTTAATGCACAACTTTCGTTGCTTTACGAAAGGAGGCAGCAGACTTGGGCCGTCAACAGTAAAGATTTGGCTAGAAGCCTAGTTCGAAGACTTAAAATTTCGGTCGACCAGATGGAGAGTATCTCAGAATGTTCGATGGAGTCTTCCTCCGACTGCTCACATTGAACTTGCACTGGACCATACATCAGTTTGGTACTTGGAAGGAGCAACTGGACCCACATAAGATCTCGACTATTACCCTTCAGTCGAGGAAATCTTCAATGAGCTTAAAAGGAAATCCAACACAAAATTGATAATTTCTGCTATGGCACAAAAAGTCGGCATTCCCATAGTTGAACCTTTAATGGATCCAGAGAAAGAAGAAGTGTATGAAAGACACCTATATATGGACAATTTTACTTTTCAACCTCATCCTGTGACTGAATCAGAACCTTTAGCACTTACGCTCATTCCACACCAAGATTCACCGGATGGAGCTGAACAATTGGATGAAGAGAACCTGTCGAACAATCCTGAGTATGCCTTGACAACCGACAACATCCACCAGATGGCCAACCAATTATCCATATCTCGACAAGCAAGAGATGTACAAATACAGGGTAAGGGCAAAAGAAAAATGACCATTGACGAGCTGACAGTGGAAGATGAAACTGAATTATATGACAACGCAACACGAATATTGGAAGATGCAGCTAAGAACAAAATACATGTTGATGAGCAGTTAAAGAAATTTTTGGAAGCTGATCACCCTCGACCCAAAAAGAAATTCAAGCTTATCATCAATGATGCTGTCGACCTGTTAGATAACTCAACTCCACCATCGCCGACCATTGTCATGGAGGATACTATTTTTTCTAGACCTATGGTAAGTACCCCACTTGCACTTCAAGCTCCATCTCAAGTTTCGAATATTGTACAAACTCTTCCTTCCCCCCTTCGAGAAACATTCCAAAATGATAGCGACATTACCCAATTCATGACTCAACTCCCGGCCATGTTCCCATATTGTCAAAAAATCATAACCAAGAAACCTGTATTCGCAGACATTAGTTCACCGACAAATTCTGCCCCTCCTGGTGTCATCCCAACCGAACTTTTGAATCCATCAGATACCTTAGCACCACAACCAATTGGCATGCACCATGCCCATCTACAACGCAGTCCTGACACAAACAATCCAATTTTTGCTCAATAGACTTCTTCGTTCATTCTTTTTCTAGTCAATCCGTCGATGGAAGCCCATTCACCTCCTCGACATGTCGTGAACTCACCACAACATTTCCCCGACGTTTAAGTTTTAGATGTAGTCTTATCCACTGTAGTCAGTCGGAAACCATCTGCCAGTTCGAATCCTAACCCTCCTCTTCCAGTCGACGAAACATGTGTGTCGTCGATAGGTGAAATCGGTATTAGTGTACCATTCCACAACTTTGCCAATGCAATGACCACAACATCATAACCAATCCAACTTCAACAATAGGAAACACCAGTTCCAAAATTCTTGAAAGTAGTAGTTGAGTCAGCAGTAGAAACAACTGAAGCAGCAGTCGAGTCAGCAAAACAAATAACTCACGCAACAGTCGAGACAATAGAGCAAGCAAAACAAGTAACAAGTGAAGAAGTACTTCCGACAAACATAGTAGAAATAATAAGCAGCTCAATACAAGTAGAACAGTCTACTGAAGAATCACAAAAATAGACAAAACAGGCATCATCAGTAGTCAAGACTCAAAAAGAATCAGAACAGAAATTAGCGATGTCAAAATCTAAAGGAAAATCCAAGAAAAAGGAAAAAAAACAAAAAATGACGCGAAGAGAAAGATCTTCAGCAATAGCAAAAACATCTGCACCACATATCTCAATTGAGTCGCTTATCTGTACATCTCGACCAATTTGGGCCGATCTCGACATACCATCTACAACAAGAACCACAAGAAGAGCTCGACTTATTGGCTGATGCAATCAACCGAGAACAACGACATAGACGACTGGAAACAAAAGACCAGATTCACAAGGTGGAACAAGACCAAACTCTATTTCTGACAAAGTGTCAAGACTTAGCGCAATAGGTCATACCAATTCCAGTCACCTCCGACACGACAAGCACACTTGATAAAGCATTTTAGTTGTTCAAATCTGTCGTGTCGGCACTGTCTGAACAACTCACCAAGGACCGAGAAGAACAAGCAACAGTAACAGCGTCATTGATGTCGCAACAATTTGAAGCATTCAACTAAGCACAATGTCAGCTTATACAATATAATGATGAAGCAGAGACGGCAAACAACGTTCTCCACAATTAGTACAAACATTATGGCAATGTGTTTAGAGAAATGCGGGAGACAATTGACAGTCTTCATAAAGAACACCAAGTAGCTGATGAAACCATGGCCATAATTATTGAGGAACAACTGATAATGGAAAATAGTAAACTGGAGAAATTGGAAAAAAGTGAAGCACAGTGGTTGAGCCAGGCTCGTCATAACCTTGACAAAGTAGAGCAACTCCGACCACGTCTTCAAACACTGCTTTCAGCTACAAATGAGAAAATAGAGCTCTTCAGTTCCGACCTAATTCATCTACAAGGAAAAACTACTCAAGAACAGATAGCCCACTTGTCGGCCCTTACAACACTTACTATCGACATCCAGAACACACTGAACCATTGGGAAAGTTTCCAGCACCAAATGTAAGTTTCAGCTGAAGCAATTTTTGAGGTCTGTCTGCAACAACCAACAGCGCCCAGTTCCACTCCCGACAACTCATAACAACTGCATTTATCACTTAAAGCACAGTTATACACAACTTTTGTTCAGTAATTTTGCACATGTTCCAAGACACTAGAACCTCCTGTGGACTGTTTGCAATATAAGTGGGGAAGACTCGTCGACTAGTCCAAATATGTCGGTCAGTTGCACCAACAATACAGTTGTATAATTGAATGTAAACATCTATATATACGTTGTTGAGCCAATATAATGATTAACTAAGATCTGTTCATGTATAGTTTTACCCTTGATGTTCAGCTCAACATCTTATATGGTCGAATTTTTGCAACATTGTTGGGTTTAGATTCTCTTATCCTGCACATTTCCTAGTATAAATTTATTGTTTTCATTAGTTAAAATATTTTTTATCTAGAATTTTTTGTCTCATTATAGTTATAATGTATTGAAGAAAAACCTTCGAGTTATTCGATGCCTTTCATTATAGGAGTATTTTGCAATGTGAATAAACTACAGTACTGGAACAGGTTTGCTTATCTTTTTATGGTAGGTATTAAATATCGAGTGATGACATTTTATAAACATTAAGGGTTCATTCATGCTTATTTGTTTCAAACTCACCACGTCAGAAATATTAAACACTGACACAATTGCAAAAGTTCATCAACTTTATAAGGTTTCCGGACAAGTCAAAAGGATTTTTTGTTTAATGAAAATTAGGTCAAAGCACGCCGGAGAGGTCGGACGAGGTCGGAGGAGGCCGGAGAGGTCAGAGTTGGTCGAGCAGGTCGGAGGAGGTCGCAGGAGGTATTTGTTTTGTAAAGAGTGGTTAAAACTTCAATATGGTCAGTCTCTTCAATGGGTAGTAATATGGTCGATGACCAAATATCATTGGTCACCTTTGTCAGAAATGGTCGACTCTTTTAATGAAGTCTAGAGTCAATTTTATATTTATACAATTCTTTTTTTAATTGAATATATAATTTCTAAAGGAAAAAAACGTATGCTTTTAATAGTTACACCCACTTAAATTACAATTTCCTTATCATTAAATATATAACGTCTTTGTGTTTATTGATTCGTTGTATACTAAAGGGAAAGAAAAATAGTCTCTAACATTGTTACAAAATTCATTCTTTTCCTAGCGGCGTTCACTTTTGCACCTCCAGGGGCAAATGCTAGTTATATTTATTTTAAAATATAGATTCAACTTCAATTGCCATCACAAGTATGAACATATGAGGTTTAATGATGTAGTGGAAGAGGGAGGGCATTAAGTTATGTGTTAAAGGAAACATCTTAAGGAACCATTCTTCTTGGGATTTGATGAAAAATCTCAAAAATTAACATCATAACCGGATCTCAACAGTCTTTGGAATCATCAGTGGTATGCATAGAACATAGAACCAAGTTGATTGAATCCATCGTTAGTTTGTTTGGCTCTGTTTGTTGTAATTCCCTCTTTTTTGTTAAGATGAAACTATTTAAAACATTGCTTTCACGGGAATGGGTTAGAGCATGTTTGAAAGAACTACAGAACCAGCATAGATCCATCTTAAAAGGGGATATACCAAGCATCCAGAGTGATCAAATCTATCAAGGTGCAAACCCCTTTTTAGAGTGCAAATGTTGACAAAAGGTTTTAATTTATTTAATTTGTGTAGTTTTATGTATATGCCATTGTAAATATAAATGTTTTAAATCTAATTTGAGCAGACATGTTATTTTTTATAATATTTTATTATTTTTCAGCTCCACGACGGAAGGAGTTACATCCTCCTACTGAGCTATAGAATGCACCTCTTGTGCAATAAATATAAATGTTTTAAATCTAATTTGAGCCAACATGTTATTTTTTTATAATATTTTATTATTTTTTAAAAATGACATGTGTAAACTCCAAAATGAGCATGAAAGGAGTTACACATCCTCCTAGTGAGTTGTAGAATGTGCCTCTTTGAGGCAATAAAAAATGACATGTGTCAACTCCAGCATGAACACGAAAGGAGTCACACATCCTCCTACTGGGCGGTTGAATGCACCTTTTGGGTGGGAAAATGTTACCAGCGATACTCTCTTAGAAAGTTCGCTGGAGTGTTCTTCTGATTGTTTTGATTCTCACTGACATTCGACCTAGGTAGACGACTTGTAATAAGGCAGAGGGTTCTAGCTGTCTGTAAACCACGAACGTGTATTTAGTCTAAGCTTTTGACTGCTAACATATATATGGAGATTTTTCTTGTCTTTGAGGGTTTTTCTCCAGTTGTAAACTGTGTATTATGTTCGTGGTGTGGGTTCACTGTGTTTTCTGTTGGGTTTTTAGTAAATTCACAGCACAAAAGAATGCATGTTTGCTTCCTGTAGTAGAATATCTGCACAGAGTTCTACTACCGAGGTTTCTTGAATAAAAACAAGGAGTAGTTTTAGATCTCTGTTTTATATAATTTGTGGATTCTGTACTGTTTGCTGGTTTAGCCCTGTGGTTCTAGCAAATCTGCAAATCCCCCGAAGGCGGGGAGTATTGCAGAGGTTCAATCGCGGGAATATCAGTAATTCCACCCCTGTAGATTCACGAAAAATTAAGTTCCGGAAAAGCTCGGATCACTGGTATCAAAGCAACAACAGCATTGTTGTTGAGTATTGTGCATGATTTAGACCCACAAGCAATTTGCAGAAGGAGGAGAACCTCTACAGGTCCTTTGGAAAGTCCAGGAAGACCAGAGAAGCCAAAGATGGACACTACATATGTCGAAAAGGTCCATGAGAAGGCCGAGCAACAGTTTAGAGCTCGCTCCTCGAGAATGGAGCGAAATATGGGAGCAATCCAGAAGCTGATGGGACAACTTCTCTCTGTTATGTGGAAGGAAGAGATTGGTAATGCCAAGGAAGAAAAGGAAAACACCTCTCCCTGTCATCAGCTAGAGGCAAATGATGAAAAACATCGAATTAATTCCTTTAAAGTTGAAGCCAAGCTAGATAACCCTGCATATGATGGTAATGTAGGTCCGGAAAAATTAGATAATTGGGTGAGATAGCTCGAAGTATACTTTTGTTGTAACAGTCTGGGCAGAGGATTTATTTGCGAGACTCAAGTGGCATGCTTTGACATGGTGGGAGGCATATTGCCAAGGCTGCAGACGGCAGAGAAGCTTCAATAACAAACTTGGAGTAGTTTTAAACTCTGGTGAAGAAGCGATTTTTTCCACAAGGATATGAAAGAGCCCATCATATTCCATGGCAACATTCTTTGCCAAAAACAAGGTCAGAATGTGAAAGAGTACGCTAACACTTTATCGACGTACGTATCATTGATGAAGCCAACGTACAAGCGCTCTATATATCAAGACAAGAAGTAAGAAGAAAGTCTATGCCAGTGAAAGTTCAAGGTCAACTAAATCAATGGGTCCAAAAAATAGACCTCACAAGAAGATATCTTTAAGCATTTGCTTGTCCATCCCTGTGATTCCAACAGATCTGCAAATCCCCTGAAGGCAGGCATTGCAGGAAGGTAGTATTGCAGAGATCCAATCCGTGTAATATCATTGTGGATTCAGGAAAAATATTACTTTCTGAAAAATTTCAGAGCACTGGTATGCGATCACCAAGGTCCTGAGTAGGATTGAAAATAATTTGAGCAAGTGATGGAAAAAACTTGGGAGTTCTTCTTTCCCTTAGAGCTTAATAGAAAAATCATGTTGAGATTTGTGGATCTAATTGAGCACTCTCTTTAATTGTGGCGTGATCTTGTATGGGTCTAAATGAGTGTGAATGCTGCTAGATATTCCTTTTTTCTTTTCTATGTTTGTGTAAGAGGCCATAGAAGGGTGTTGTCATCACGTTGGAATGGAGAGAACCTTAGCAGTTGCTAGCTTTTTTCCCTTTGTAAGCATGCATATACGGGCATCGATCTTCACATTTTATCTAGGTTGATGGTGTGATATTGATCTTTTGTGTGTACATCGCACCTCTCGCAACTATAAAAGAAAAAGTAATTTTTTTTTGTCAACACTAGACTGAGCAGGGCTTGCTCAATCATGCGATCTTTCCCCCTCAATCATATATAACGCAAAGCCCCCTTGAGTTCTTTTTTGACTCCATTCTCCCCTTTGATTTACTGGCACTATCCTTTTCTCAAGGACTGATCCTCCCATCTTTCCCATCACTTGTTCAAATTATTTTCAATCCTACAACTGTTTCTCTAAGGCAGCCTCTTCGATTCACCTTGTCCCCACATTGCGTCTTCCTTAGTGATCCTACCTTAGGGAAGCCCCCCTTGAGTTGGAGAAGAGCCAACCTGAAGCGAGGAAGAGAGGAGTGTGGTGACATTGACTTCTCTCTTGAGAGTTGTCATCGAGCTGGTGTGCTTATTTTTGGGCTTCAGCACACGCATGTCAGTTTCGGGTGACAACACAACCCAATCGAGATGATTTCTCAACAGTTTAAATAAATTGCAGTGATCTAAGGAGATAGGGCTAGGTTTAAATTATCAATTCGCTACCCCTGGGGGAATTAATGTATGTTATTAGTAAAATACCCAAGGTAAGGGATTGATGGAAATTTAGAGGTCTCCTAACACTTGATTAATTGCTTGATACAAAATATATGACAATTGGAAGAGTTTACAATCAAGAACAATCACACAAACCATAAGTGCGATTTGCCTGGAACATATCAGTTTTTAGAAAATGGGCTATGGAGTATCCCAAGATGATGCCCTAGAGAGATTAGAGGCTCAAGACATTGATGAAAAATACCCAAGTGGCGGAAAATAAAAAATGTGCCTAGTGTGATAGGTTTAATTTTTTGTATTTTTATGTTTAGGGTTTGATTGTTGATTTTTGTTATTTAGATAATGGAGTGAGAGAAAATGCAAGAAAAAATTTGTATACTTACTTGGATCCCAATGGTTGATGTCGATCCTTTCTCCTTGCTCAATGACATCAACATAGACCCTGGCTTTCACCCCCAACGCATGCAATGATTTCTCCAAGTGCGCCCTCCCAAAGACAAAGGAAACAATGTTAGCAAATGCAATAACAATGATTCAAATTAAAATGACAAAGCTATTGTGAAGACGAGAGATAACAAGAGAGAAATAGTAAAAGATAAACTAGCATATGCAATAGCTATCTCATTCGTAATAAAACCCCCTTGTCACATCAAGCAAAGTCACCCCACTTGAGGGAGAGTCTCCCCTCCAATTCGCATGAGTGAATTCACCCTCTCTGTCAACATAAGAATTTAACCATAGATATGCTTCAGAGTAAAAATGGTGCCGAGATCTAGTGGATGAAGGAGCTTGGGAAGAAAGAGAAGCTCATCAAGTCCATAGGATAACCTAAAGAGAAGGTGAAGAGAAGTGCACAAGAATATTTTTCTATTAAGTTCTTTTAAGAGCCAAAGTCCATTACAAATGAGGGGTGCTCTCTCTTTTATAGCTTGAAGAGGTGTTGACCACCAAGCCAACTAGGTGGGAAACCATGTACCATGTACCTTGAAGACGAGAAAGATGTATTTGGCAAAGTTTTTCAAGCGAGACAGTTTTTTCTCTTTCTCTTCTTAACTCTTCTCCATGAAATTTCCGCACCCCTGTAGGGGATTTTGTAATGATATGTCAGCATGAGGGTCATTTTTTGTAAAACTTAGTTTTCCTAGGAATTTATCATTAGGGAAGTGTTAGCCGAATTTTCTGTCTTGAGGCCAACAACGATAAATAGCCCACATAGAGTGCTTAAAACAACCCTCGGTGCGTTTGAAGTAGCTATCTCTCGCGAGAGCAAAGGCCCCGTTGCCTTTATGCAGATTTGCTCCTTTAAAAAAAGAAAGACTTTGTAATTGATTTTATATGAACTCCTAAACGCTATTATGATTCTAAGAATGTAATCTAACTAAGATAATATGCAGTTTATACTATGATAGTTATAACAAATAGTTTAGTTAGCTGCTAAAACTAGAAATAGTTTTATGTTAGGAATCCATGTCTTTACTTTGTTAGTATATTGTTGCTGGACGTATATGCTTTGTAAGACGTCCCATAGTATTTGTTGATCCATAGTTTGTATTATCCCATAGTATCGATCCATAGTATTTGATGCATATGCTTTGTAAGTCGTCATGTAGTATTATATGTCCCATGGTATTGACCCATAGTATTGCCACATAGACTAGTATATAAGTTTGTGTTGATGTCAATGAAGGCACCGTGAAGTTATTTGTATTGAGCTTGCTCAAAGGAGGTTTCCCCCTCGAAGTGGCTTGTGATCAATAAAGAGATTATGAGTTCTGTTATTTTTGTTATCTCATGTATTTTCATTAATTAATTGTTGCAGGTTTTTCACATCTGGTATCAGAGCACTTTCTTGGGCTCGTTGGGTGAAATTTCTGCCAATTTTTTTTTCGCATCTGTTGCAGGTTCGGATCTAGTAATAATCCCTATCTGCTTAACTGTGGGAAGTACTTGGGCATAAGCCCTAAAACTCATTGTGAGGAGTACCACAGGAACCCCAAAGTAGCTGGCCCATGGAGAGGACCTGTCAGCGAAAAGTGCAACGACTCCTACCTGATTGACTACTTCCCACCTGTGAGGTAAACCAAGAGCTTTCGTTTGTGACAAAGTGGTTATTAGTTTTACCTGAGCCGTGGAGTGAGGGGTACTACCCCAATACGCAAGCCGTCAGATAGCATTGGTGGTCGAGTGAATTCCCTGAACCGTTAGGAAGCCGGGCATACGGGGTCCATATCTATTTTCAGCTGATAAATCGCAGATTTCCCCTGTCCAAAACTGTTGTCGATCACTTCCGCGTTGTTTCAGATCTATCTATTGCCGATCCCTTCCATGCCGTTTCAGATCCATCGGTTGTCGATCCCTTCCGCGCTGTTGCAGATCCATTTGTTTTTTATCCCTTCTGCGCCATTGCTGATCCATTTCTGGAAAAAAAAAAGTATAAAATTTTGTTTTTTTGCCATATCTCCCTTGTTTTAACTCTATTTCCCTTGAAAGTTCCCTGACATCCATGCAATCCCATTCTACATATTTCATTCTTGAGGACCCTATCCCAAATTCCACTTCCTAAAGCCAGAAATCTCACATTTGTCTATTTTTAGGGTTTGTTATAACTTCTTCAATTTTCATCCACTCCCCTTCAAATTTTACCACAGTGTTCATTTCCTATTTTTGCTTCTTTGTCCCTCTCTACCAAATTTTCTCATTCTTTCACCTTGCTTCTAAAATCCCCATTTTTTGCTTCCCTTTCCATAAGAAAGTGTCCAAAACCTAGTCAAACCCAAATTACCCATCCAAGTTTTTCCCAAATCCAAATTTTCCTTTACTCAAACAGTTTTTGTTTTTGTTTTTCTACCCATTCAAAAAAAAAAAAAACTCCTGGTTATGGTTGTCACCTGTGCAGGATCACAAATCATGGAGGAAGAACTTACAGCCCTCAAAACCAAACTCCAAGATCTGGATGAAAAATTTCTCAGCCTCCATCTTTAGCATTCAGCCATGAACAATAACTGACAACCAGAATCTTCTGCAGCCACTAGGTTCTCTTCTTCTAGCGATTTTCGTGGGCCGAAGCTTGAATTTCCTTGCTTCAATGGTACTGATCCGACTGGATAGATATACCGGGTAGACCAATACTTCAGTCTGCATAATACTTTTGATGTCCACAAAGTTCCACTTGCATCCTTTCATTTGGAACAGAAAGCCCTTCAATGGTACCGTTGGTACATCAGAGCTCATAACGAGCCAAAATGGACAGATCTTTGCCAACTCCTTTTGCAACGATTTGGTCCTAGTGCTTTTGATGACTTCATAGGAGCACTCACTAAACTTCGCCAAATTGGCACTGTGAGAGAGTATCAGACATAATTTGAGAAATTGGTCAATCACACAGAAGGATTGTCTAATGAATTCTACAGGAGTTGTTTTATTAGTGGTCTCAAGGATGAAATCCTCTTAGAGGTTAAAATGTTCTGTCCCAACACAATGATGGAAGTCCTAGGGTTGGCTAAGTTGGCAGAGGACAAGATCGCAGCCCAACAACACTCCAATCCCACCTTTGTTCCCTTCAGAAATATGGGTTCCCAACGACCTCCCATCACACCAGCTCCTTGACCAACTCCTATCAAGCATTTGTCTGAAGCAGAGATGCGGGCACGCCGAGAAAAAGGGTTTTGTTATAATTGTGATGAGAAATTCACTCGGGGGCATAGATGTGTTGAGCAAAAGCTCTATCTCTTGGATGTGGATTCTCCACCTGCCTCTGAACTTGGTGAAGACATTCCAGATACAATAGATGATCAGGTTGACATTCAGCATCCGCCTGTTGACCCCCCATCTCAGGATGACCAACCAGAGATATCTCTCCATGCTTTATCTGGTGTCACCAACCCCAAACAATGTGGGTCAGGGGTTACTTCAAGAAGCTCCCTCTTACCATACTCATTGATTCTAGTAGCACTCATAACTTCATTGACCCTCAGATCGCCAAACAGGTTAATTGTTTTGTCCATCCTTGTTCCAACTTTGAAGTCATGGTTGCCAATGGGGGCACCTTACCTTGCAAGGGGAAGTGTCACAATGTGCGTATCTGTATGGAAGATTATAACTTGCGTTCTGACATGTTTTCTTTGGCCTTAGGTGGATGTGATGTGGTTTTGGGTGTTCAATGGTTACGCACACTTGGACCCATCTTATGGGATTTTGCTAAACTTTGGATGCAGTTTTCACTCAATGGGAAAAACCACACATTTACAGGATTACAACCAGGGTCTCTCTGCATCATCAGTTCACATCACTTGGAAAAGCTCCTTAAGAAGAATTCACATGGTGTCATTGCTCAGCTCCATTCCATTCAGATGCACCCATCAACGGTCTGCACTACTCCCTTGGATCTCCAACAAATTTTGGATAGATATGCAGGTGTCTTTGCTGAACCAGTGGGATTGTCGCCTTCAAGAGACCTTTCAGGAAAGAATTTAGTCACCTCTATATCTGAGAAGGAAATGATGGCTATTTTGCATGCAGTACAGACATGGCAGCCATACCTATTCGGGAATTCTTTCTGCATCAAGACTACTCACCAAAGTCTGCAATATTTCCTGGAACAACGCGTCTCCTCACCCGCACAACTGAAATGGGTTCGCCAACTCCTAGGTTATGCCTATGAGATCACTTACATGATGGGTCAGGACAATTTCGTGGTAGATGCTCTTTCTCGCACATTTGATTCCCAAGTTTCTATTTCAACTATTTGTATGCATGTTCCAAATTGGTTCCAATCTATTCAACAGGGCTATGTCAGCGAATCCTCCTTAACTCAACTCATCCAACAGTTGGCCAACAACCCTTCTACTGTACCACATTACTCTTGGGATGGCACTTACCTGAGATACAAGGGTCATCTCGTGCTTCACCAGAGCACAGATCTTCAACAGGCTATCTTCTCTGAACTCCATGTGTCTCCATTGGTTAGGCACTCTAGGTTCCTCCAAACGTATGAGTGGGCACAACATACCTTCTTTTGAAAGGGAATTAAAAGGACAATTTTACAGATGGTGGTTCCATATGATACTTTCCAGCTCCTTCCGGGATTGCTCAAACCCATACCCATCCCTACACGGATCTGGACAGATATGTCTCTGGAATTCATTGAAGGGCTCCCTAAATATGGAGGGCAGACGGACATTACCAATAACTGTTTAGCAACTTATCTTCGTTGCTTCACCTCCGAACAACAACCTCAGTGGGTGAAATGGCTCCTTCTCGCTGAATGGTGGTACCCTGCTGCATCTAAAATTACTCCATATGAAGCAATCTATGGTCAGGCACCGCCATTTCTTCTTCCATACACCTTCAGCAGTGCACCAGTTCAGGCAATTGACACAGTTCATCGAAACCGTGATCAGATTCTTCGTATTTTGCAGGACACTCTTCACATGGCCAAAATTCGAATGAAACAACAAGCCGAGCAGCACCGTCTGAGCGCACTTTTAAAGCAGTTGATATGGTTTTTCTTTGTCTACAGCCTTCCAAGCAATCCTCCCTGACACTCAAAGGGTGTCTGCTTCTCTCTCGCTCTATCATAGAGGTATTCAGTCAGTGGCACGACATGCAACCAGAGGATGCTACATGGGCACCACTCCTTCAGATTCAACATCAATTTCCACATCTAAAGCTTTGAGGACAAAGCTTTTTCTAAGGGAGAGGGGATGTTAGGAACCCATGTCTTTACTTTGTTAGTATATTGTTGTTGGACGCATATGCTTTGCAAGGCGTCCCGTAGTTTTGTTGATCCATAGTTTGTATTAGCCCATAGTATTGATCCATAGTATTGGACGCATATGCTTTGTAAGTCGTCTCGTAGTATTATATGTCCCATGGTATTGACCCATAGTATTGCCGCATAGACTAGTATATAAGTTTGTGTTGATGCCAATGAAGGCACCGTGAAGTTATTTGTATTGAGCTTGCTCAAAGGAGGTTTCCCCCTTGATGTGGCCTGCAATCAATAAAGCGATTGAGTTCTGTTATTTCTGCTATCTCGTGTATTTTCATTAATTAATTGTTGCAGGTTCTTCACATTTTAGCAGCTGCTAAAAAATCTGTAGCTATTAGTAATTTAATTAATACTATTTGATCTATTTTATATACTATCCTATCCTGCACAGGAGCAAGTTTGAAAGACTAACAATGTCATCTTAAATCCGAATATAAGATAATCATAGACATGAACTAATCCGAGAATAATCTACAAGATTTAGAACATAATCTATTAAGTAATTATACAGTTCACAATAATGATAATGAATGTTACTCATCACATGTAGTGTATAACCATTGAAACAAATTTAGAAATAACACTAATTTGAAAGATAAAAATAAAATATTTGTTTTGGACAAATAATGAAAGACTAACAATGTCATCTTAAATCCCAATATAAGATAATCATAGACATGAACTAATCCGAGAATAATCTACAAGATTTAGAACATAATCTATTAAGTAATTATACAGTTCACAATAATGATAATGAATGTTAATCATCACATGTAGTGTATAACCATTGAAACAAATTTAGAAATAACACTAATTTGAAAGATAAAAATAAAATATTTGTTCTGGACAAATATATATATATTTGTTCCTATGATCATAAGATACAAGGACAAATATCGGTTAGACTCTTCAATGGATTAAAGGATAGATGTTTTTTTTTCAAATACATATTGATGAAAACGTGGTATAATAAAATAATTAGAATTAACCAAAATGCAAGTGATACGTAAAAGAGTCACTTATTTAAGAAATTTTCCAATCTTTTATTTAGGAAAATCAAATATCTCAAAAGGCGTAAAAATAACTAATCTTGTGTTAAAAAGAATCCTTTTCTAGGTATGGTTAATGTAATTCCTCCACTTTTAAACATGAGAACTTTCAAAAAGTAAACCTCTTTTGAATTTTGACAAATCTTTTAAAAATACCCAAGAAAATTCCAAAATCCATTTGTCTGGTTTAAAGCAAAAAAATAAAAATAAATTCTTATATATAGTGATGAGATGACCTTTTCTAATATGCATAGTACATGGTAGATTTAAGAACTTCATTTTAAAAATAACAATGAAAAAGGTATTTTATATTAAATGTTTCAAAAAGTTCTTTTTACTATAAAAATGAATCAATATTCATATAGATATATTTATGTTTTGGAGTGTGGATTAAAAGAATGATATTCAAAAGAATATTGATGTTTGAGTCTACGAACATTTCTTTTTATAAAAAAAATGAATCATGAGTTTAAAAATGTAAATCCACAATATTATGAAAGATAATTTGTGTCCAAAAGATATAAGAGTTTGGTTAGGTCATCATTACATATTATTGATAATATTAAATATATAGAAAATGAGTACAAACAATAAAAATCATGTTTCAATAGTTTTTTAAGATGATAAGAAGATAAATTTGCATTCAATGTAACTAACTAATCTTCTTATAGTGATAAAAAAAATTTCATGAATCATCATCAATAAGGTTTAATTAAATTTATTTCAATTTTGCCTAAAATTATAAAATAGTTTTATTAAAAGGTAATAGTTTAATTAAAAGATTAAAGTTCACAAATTTTGATAGAACATTCAAAATTAGAATAAACTATTTGCTTTCATTTTTCAATATAAATTGATTCAATATGTGAATTAGGATCAATAAAATAGGCAATCAATTAATTTATCATGATCCGTTTGAATGCTCATTTGTTCATTTATCCTTTTGAAGACCGAAAAATGAGCAAAGTTGTCGAAAGACGGAGATAATAAAATTTAGTCAAATTGAAGGATGTGATTAATTTAAATAAGACCAGATAAAAGCATGTAAGAATGATTGTGAAATTAGGAAGCCAAGAGAATCAAATGACCAAAATCACCAACACGTTATGAAATGAAAGCCAAAGAACAAGGAGTGCAAAGGGTGAATGATCAAAGAAAGAAAACCATGAAATCACCTAGTAAATCAAGCAAGATAAAATGAAATGAAAATTAAAAGCCAATGGGGAGTATTTACAAAATTCTCATGGGGTCTCTTTGATTTTACCAAATCTAATGGGGACTTGTTGGGGGCCAACAGGAAGTCCTTTCATCGAGTGTTTTTTTCCCTTAGATAATTAAAATTCCTTTTTAGCGATTTTAATTATTTGAGTTTTTCACTCAAAAATTCCTCCAAAGTGGTTAAAGGCATTCTAAGGATTGAGTCCATGGGGTGATTAATCTCTAGGAGCGTTGTACATTACCATGCTAGACATTATCTAAAGTCTTGCGTACTTTCATTAAGTTTTACTTAGGATTTTTTAATTTTTTGTAATTAAAAAATGTCCCTTGGCATAAAAAAGTTGTAATGTAAAGAGGGTTAAGTGGCACTCATTGCCCATAAATAGGGGTATGGGTACTCAAAATCAATGGCATGAAACTCCCTACACCCTTGGACCATGTTTTGAGTCGAGCCATTAATTTTTTATAAGGTTTTGGACATGTTTTCCTAAGCCAGTCTAAAAAATAAGGAAAAATAGTCATTAATTAGAATGACAAATTTTGGTAATGTGCCTAAAGTCACTTGGAGGGGGTAATTAAGTTTCCAAAAGTCATATTATATACCAAAAGGGAAATCAAAGGCAAAAATGGAGCTCCTCGAGCAAATTTTCAAGAGTTTGAAGTTGTCTCCCTAAGGGGGAAACCCTCTCTCACCATGGGAAATGAGAAAAATTGAAATAAACCAAAACGGGGGTCCCACCTTCATGATTATTTCCCTATGGAATAGCAATGAAATATAAAACATGGGTGGGAGGTTTTTTTCCCTCCCATTGTTTGTTATTTTTTAACTCAAGGAAGTGCACCCCCCCTTCATGGGCCCCCTTTCTCTCCAAGTGACAAGTGTCTCTCATGCAAATGGGCTCTCTCCTCCCTCTTTTCCTTTAAAAGGAGGCCTCTCTTCCTCATTTTGGTTACAATCTCTCATGCTCTCACTCTCTCTTCTTACTCTTGCTTCCATTTGCTCCCATTTTGGGCCATTGTAATTTTCAGCCATTTGGCTTTGTTAATAAAATTATTTGGAGAAAATATTGTGTCCTATGGTTCTCTATGGTGATTTGCTTCCATGCTTCATAGATGCTCAAGTTTGGGGAGGCCAAAAAAGAAAAAAATTCTTTGCTTTGGTAAGATTTATGGTATTTTGCCATAGATATTTTGAGTTTTCATTTTTGTAGTTGAGAACGTTATATTTTTCTTGGTTGAAGTTTATAAATTCTTGGCTCATCATATGAATCTCACCTTATTTTTAGTTGTGTAGAAAAGATCTCTCAAATTGCAGGTTGCTTAAATTGGAGAGTGGGATTCTTCGGTTGGATACCCCACTTCTTCAAACTTTGAAGAGCAAAGGGCATCTTTCTCCATTTCCAATTAAATTTCTGCATATTTATTTTATCTCATTAACATTTTAAATCTTATTTAACTACTTATATTCATGAAATCTTTGAAGCTAGTTACTTCATAAATTTGTATATAATTGTTCCCTAACACTCATAGTCCCCCAAAGTGATTTTTGGGCATTTTTTACCATTGTTTTGCTTGCTGATTTTTTGCAGGTTTATGACAGTACAAGGAGAATTTTGCTAGATTTTGGTCATAAAAGAGTGCAAATGCTACCCAAAAGGAAGGACTTCAAAGCCATTTCCAAGAAGGGGTGAAACCCCACTTTTCCTACCTCTTTACTCTCACATTTCTTGCTGAAAAATCTTCTTTGTTGTAAATGTCATGAGAGTCTCTTGGACCTTGCTTCTCATTGTATAAATATAAGCTATCTATTGTTTCCTTGTTTTTCTCACCTTTACCTATTATGCATAGTTTAGAGGCTTGTTTTTCCCACACCTTGCATGCGAAGGGCTTTGCTCTCCTGCAATATCGTGCCGACTAGTTTAGTTTGTTCCAAGTAAAGACTTTCTTTAATTTGGTTAAGCAATAAATCTCGGGCCACTTTGGCCTTGTATTCACTCTCCTTGTCGGTTCGTCCGATCCCTGGGTGAAAAGAAAGGGCAAAAGCTTGAGTTGGCTAGAATAATAGGTACTTTAACAACTTATTTAGAAGTTGAGAAAATAAGGGTTGATCCCTGGAGCTAGAGGGGTAGAGGTTGTTGGGAGCCTTGTGGCACTTTGTGTCCTCCAGTTGAGCACCCGACAATCTTTGGAACTGATTTGTGGAGCTAGAAGGGAACCTTGTGTTCGTTTGTTGAGCACACCCAACAGTTTCTCTCAAATTGAAGGATAAGTGTTAGAGGTAGTCACATTAGTTTAGGACAATCAATTTTTCATTTGCACTTTCAACACACACTAATTCCCTAAGCTAAAGTGAGACCTAAAATCATCTAAAATTTACAGGACCACTTGCAAAACATTTTGATCACTTGTCAATTTACAAAGCATTTTATTTCAAGTTCTTCATTTCAAGTCAGATTATTTTACAAGCAAGTTTCTATTCATTGTTTTACTTATTTTGTAGAAAGTTCTTTTCAATAATTTTAATGTGAATATTGATTACTTTGGAGTGTGAATTGTTTAATTTTATTTGTATATCTAGTAATTATACTACCTTGGTTATCAAGCACTATTTCTTAAATCAGTGACTCCATAGCCCAAATAGAATAGGCTCTGGTTTAGTGAATAATTGATTATTTCTTTCTTGTAACTTTATTTGGTTAAGTTTGAAAGCAAGGTTTGACTGTCATTGAATATTTTGCATATTGCATGATTGCTTGTCATTGAACTTAAATAATCCTAATTGAATTAAAATCCTAAAACTAAGCCTTTGTAAAACTTAGTAAATAGGGACTAACCCCCCTCGACCTTTGAGAGTTGGGTCTAAACAGAGGAGTTAGGAATTGAATTGACAGTGGGTCCTAAATTCATAGTTGCCCCTCAAGAACACTCCTAGTGGGTTGGAGACTTTTCTGCGGTTAAGTGTGTTTTAGGCGACAACATTTTTGGCGCCATTGCCGAGGACAAGTCTTTTATTCCCGGGGTATGAATTTTTACTTTTTGTTTTTGCTTTATTTGATGAATGTTTAGATTAGATCTTTATTTTTCATCTGGCGACTCCATTGGCCTTTTGTATTTTGTAATTTACAAGTAAAAGCAAAAAATAGTTTTTGTGAGAGATTTATCAAGCATATTTTTTATTTTCACATGGCAACTCCATTGAAGGGATAAAACCCTGTTATAAAAAAAAATTGTTGAGACTGATTGTGTGTAGATGAGTCCATGCAACATAGTAAAATCTTTAAAGATCATTGTTTGATAGCTCAAGTTCAGTACAAAATGCATGATTGATTCAGATATGTGCTATTGATAGCCATTATGGATGATGAAGAGTCTAGAGATCGAATTTTCAGTGCATATCCTCCCATCAACTTCTCAGGCATCCCGGGATTTCCCAACCATGAACCATATCTCTCAAATAAGGGAAATGTTCAGCTTCCTCTCTTTTTTTGGACATGGCGATTCAGTTGTCTGGCACAACCATAAATTTTCTCTCATTTGTGGGGAATAATCTCAGCATTCTTCATCAAGATAATATGATGCGGGTGTTTGTCAATACTCTGAAGAGGGATGCTTGGATATGGTATTGTGATATTCCTGATAAATGCATCACATCCATTGAAAAATTCTGTTGCTATAGTATTTTTGAGAGGTGGCATGATGGCGAAGAAGATATGGTAACTGCTATAGAAAGGGAGTTCGACCAACTAAAAAACCAGAGGGAACCCATAATTCCCACTATTGAGCAACACCTCCATGATGATCCCACTGAAGAAGTTTACCAAAGTGGAAACATTGTTGATGATATTTCCTCATGTCACATCAACAGAGAATATCGAAGATTGGGGATGCTTTCATAATTATTTCGGTGATGATGGTCACATTTGTACCCCGGATCTAACTCAAGAAGAAACCATTACATAAGCTTATATGAAACTTATGATGAAACCTGTAATGTGCATGATGGCACTCTTTCCTATTCTCCATGTAATGATGATAGTTTGGAAGGTTTACAGCCTTGTGACCTTTTTTCTGAAGAAGATGATAGTGATCAGGAGGAGGACAAGTATAGCCTGGAGCATGGTGCAAGTGAGGAAGACTCCCTTATGTCTGACAAAGTTGTTGATGAGGATTCTTGGACATTCATGGAAGTTCCAATCTATGACATGTTCGAGGAGGAAAATAAGGAACCAGATCCTTTTGAAGGTTTTATTGTTAATCCCGTCTATGATATATCTAGAAGAGGGAGTATCGAGTCTCTTGATGGCTTTAATGAAGATCATATCTATGAGGTTTTTAGAGAAGAGAGCATGGATCTTGAGGCCTTGGGAAATCTTTGTATGGAGGAAGAGCATGCATTTTGTCTTTATGATCAGTCTGAGCCATATATCAGTATCAGTAATGAAGACATAGAGAAGCAGTGTAGTGAAGAGTCAGATGGAATGCAATTAATTGAAGATCCATCTCAACCATCATCTCCATAGGTAGAAGATCCTTATGATTTGGATCAGCTAGGGGCTTACATACAAATTTATCAGTAGATAAGCCCTTTGGAGTAGTGTGATGAAGTGGTCGATCTGCCTCATCATGCGTATATGCATATTAGTCTTATCCAAGCTTGGATAGAAGAAGCCTCTACGAGAACCAACCAGTTTGGGAAGCAGTTTGATGACATTATTCATGCATATGATTCCCCATCCATCCCGCCCATTCTGGATCATCACATAGGTTTGCATTTCTTAATAAACATATCCTTGCTTTGGTTGGTAACCAAAGACAAGGAAAAAAATTTAAAGTTGGTAAAATGATTAGGTGGTTGCATTGGATATTTGATTTTTCCTAAGATATTTATTTTATCATGCCCAGAGTAGGAAAAGAAGCTCCTTAAAGTGAGCATTTACTTTTGCAGTTCTTTTCTGTATTTATGAACAATACTTTTTCATTAGTTAGTTTCTTTTAATTTCTAATAAAGGAACTTATGGTTCATTGGATTTTTCATAAAACTTGTGCTACTAAGGTTTTCTTGTCAAGTTGAGATGTTTTTACAGATTATAAGAACCAGATATTCTAGAGTTCCCGTATCCTCTCCTTGCCCAAAGACCAGATCGAGCACACGTCCCATAGTTGGAGCTAGAATGTTGACCACCATGCCAATTAAGTGGGAAATCATGTACAATTTACCTTGAAGACGAGAAAGATGTACTTGGCAAAGTTTTTCAAGCGAGACATTTTTTCCTCTTTTTCTTCTTTACTCTTCTCCATGAAATTTTCGTATCCCTGCGGGGGATTTTGTAATGATATGTTTGCATGAGGGTCACTTTTTGTAAAACTAGTTTCCTTGGACTTTATCATTACGGAATTCCTTTCATCGAGTGTTTTTTCCCTTGGATAATTAAAATTCCTTTTTAGTGATTTTAATTATCTGAGTTTTTCACTCAAAAATTCCTCCAAAATGGTGGAAGGCATTCTAATGATCGATTCCATGGAGTAATTAAGGTATATGAGCGTTGTATATTACCATGCAAGACATTATCCAGAGTTTTGCATAATTTCATTAAGTTTTACTTATGATTTTTTAATTTTTTGTAATTAAAAAATGTCCCTCAACATAAAAAAGTTGTAATGTAAAGAGGGTTAAGTGGAACTCAATGCCCATAAATAGGGGTATGGGTACTCAAAATCAATGACATGAGACCCCTAAACCCTTGGAGCAATTTTTGAGTCAAGCCATTAATTTTGGATAAAATTTTGGGCATGTTTTCCTGTGTCAGTCTAAAAAATCAGGAAGAATAACCATTAATTAGAATGACAAATTTGGTAATGTGCCTAAAGTCACTTGGAGGGGGAAATTAAGTTTCCAAAAGTCATATTATATACCAAGATGGAAATCAAAGGCAAAAATGGGCCCCCCCATGTAAAGTTTCAAGAGTTTGAAGTTGTCTCCCTAAGGGGGTGTTATCACACAACTTGTAGTTGTCCCTAAAGGTTATCCTGTCCAGGATGGTAGAGACAATGGACAACTAAAGAGGTGACCCAAAATATGCCACAGTTGACAATGCAAGTTGGTGTCACGATAACCGAGGATCTCTTTGATTTAGATCAATCCTAAGTAGGACCAAGGGGGAGAACCTAGCTAACCTATGAAGGCTAGCGAACCCACTCAAGGCCTCCTCATGAAATGTGAAAGATAAAATATGAAGAGATCAAGAGGGTAGATCTAGATCTAGGATGGATAAGTGGACCCAAGGAGTTAGGGATTGATTGAAGAGGCTTATGAGATGGAAAAATGTTCAACCAATAAATGGTAAGGCCACGTATAGGTTAAGAATAGTAGATCTAGATAGATCTAATGCCAAGTGAAAAGACCCAAGTGGGGCCCACCCTTAAAATATGGAAAATGGTCAAAATGGGCCCCACAAGGTCAAAATCAAAGTTAAATGGCACTATGGCGTTTGCTACTCAATGTATCTATGTCTTAGAGAAGGAACAAGCAATACCCACAATGTAGATCTAGCAAAAGACCACCTACCCAACAAGTGTGACCTTCCTTAGAGAGGCCCAGTGCCTTAGATCGGGGGGTAAATGGAGCCGGATATCCACCAAAATTTAGATTGGGAATGTTTTAATTATTATAGAGGTGGTTTTTAATTATTAAGCCCATGCAATTGCTAGATCTCCATAGATTTGAAAAATAAAAAATGAGGGTTTTGATTTTAAGAGTTTGAAGTGACCAAATGGATGAAAGACAAGAAAATGGATACATACCTCGTAGATATTACCTCAAATGCTTGCGGCTACCTTACACATAGATGATCCTTGCATTTAGTTACAATTCCAAGCTAGATCCAAGTGATTCCAATCTCAACGTCCAAGTCCAAGGAGGAAAAACGTCCCACTCAACCTATAAAACAAACTACAAAATGTGAGATTTGATCCACAGATGAATAAGATCTAAGCATGGAATATCAAAGAAAGAAAATCAACGGACAAAGCATAATTGAAGAAATCCATTCAAGATGAAAACGTCTTGCCCGAGGGGGATGTGAGAAACCCCTACAATCTTCCCTCCAAGCAATTCGCACCCCTGCAACTAGTCAATTCGACCTCCCTCTGTAACTTTCGAAATCACCTGTAAATAACAAAGATGTCTAAAGCAAAAGATGTATAATCATGTACAAGAGAATCCCATCAAAGCAAGAGAAGTAGATCCACAGAAATAGTATTTTATTCCAAGTTTTCCAGAGCCAAAAGGTGCCTTTACAATAGGGGGTCCTCTTCCTTAAATAGGAGGAGAGAGACCAAAACCCTAAACCATTTTTTAAAATGAGTGGTGGAGATCAAAAGATAAAATAATACAATCGATGGCTAAGATGAGACGATACAATATAACATGGATCACTCACTCAAGGGGAGTGCGCACTCACTAAGAGAGGGCTCTAAGGGGGTGCGCACCACATACAAGTGACTAGAATACAAGTGTGTCGCATTAGATGACTAGGACAAGTGACTAGGAGCACATGGTGGGGATAGGGGGTTTTATTTTCCTTCACTAGCATCATCCCATGGCACAATGATATAACATAAGACTCAATAACAAGTCCAAGTGAACAAAAGATCAAATCCTGACCCCCTCAATTGAGAGAAGAATGCATCAAATGACAACCCGGAGACTGTGTGGACCCCATTGAATGCTGCAAGATGATCTGGAAGGAGTGGGATACACCATAGATGACCTATGAACAGACCTCATGCCAAAACCTTGCCTCAATATCCCAAATTGATTTCCTTAATGACCTTTTTATCCCATTTTTATCCCACCTGAAAAACCATCAAACTGCATGAAACCCACTTCCTGGTGCCTGGGCACAAAATCTGACTGCACCATCATGTCTGAAGAGGGGGTAATATGGTAATAACAAGTGGTTGGGACACCCCCTTCCTCTGTAGTTCCCTAGGCAATGACTCACCTCAAAGCATCTACTAGACATGCCAACTCAGCATGGCCAAATTGGTCAACAGGTGAAAAAATGCTCATATCATCACTGAAAGTTCCTGAAACTGAAAGATGAGTGTGTCAATGGATCCAGAAGACCCAAATATACTAAGGATGAGTACCCATACACCCTGTGGCAAACTGAAAGATCATCTGTAGCATCCACCATACCCGGACAATAATAATATAATGGTATGGAAATAATAATCATCAATAAAAAAGTGCATAAACCATCATATGAAACATGTGTCCATTGTATGGAACCACAAAATGGTGTATCTAGGACCATAGATCATCATCATGTAGCATCACTGGTCCAACTCATCACGGATCCTAAGGTTGACTTGGTTAAACTAGGTTTGACCAGGTCAAAACTGATCAAAATATGACCTAGGCTAGAAGAGTGTGCTGCTGCAAGTGAAAATGTTTAAGACTGTGAAAATGCTCATAGTAGATCCAAAGAGATGATGTAAACCTCACAATGAAAGAATTTAGGAATAACAGAAAAAGAATAGAGCAGAAGAACAACGATCCAAAGTAGCTCAGATAGAGGCAGAATAATTACACATGTTACATTAATCTGAATAGTAAAAAGGTAAATATACAATGCTCAGGATTCGAATACACTAGGTGTGATTCAAATTAGCCTGCATGGATAGATCCATAATTAGTGGAGTGTAATCAAGGCATAACTAGGAGTCCAACTCATCATCAGTGAAGTCATCAATGCACAAGTAATAGTCAACCAAAAGTCAAACTGAGTCTAACTGAATGTGGTAGGTGTAACTGGCACATGGAAGCACTAATGTAGTGAAGGAGGCTCAGTGGAGGGCGCTCATGGAGCTAACTGGAGTCAGAATAGGCTATCTAGTCACATTGAGGTCCATCGGAGTGATATAGTCAGTTGAGAGTCAGTCTAGCCTTAAATCAAGGAAAGAACTGAAGATAACTGAATGGTAGGTAAGGAAGGGCGCCTTTCTCAACTGGTAGATGAAAGGAGGGCGCACTAAGCTCTAGGAGGGATAAAACTGAGTGGAAAGAAGCTCCGGGGGCTAGCTAACTGAGGGCTAGGTGCTGGGACTGATGACTGGGATGCATGCAAAGTCATGCAAACCCTAAAAGTGCATGCATGACTGAAAATGCAAAGGATGAAAATGCTAGTAGGACTAGGATGGAGTATAGGAATATCCTAACAAAGACATGCTCTTTTAATCATTCTCATAGCAAGACTTTAAAGCATTACGCATCATTTCACTGGTAGTTAACATTTAATTATAATAAATCGTGAGTTTAAATAATAGTTTACTTACAAAAGAACTTCAAGATTATACTCATTTTGTAGACATGATGAATTTTCTAGCATAGGGTGAAGGCTATGAATACAAGGCTAGGCAAAGGGGAATGACTTGATTGACTCAACACTGTGATACTTTGGATAAGGGAAAGGGTGTTACACACTTAAGCATATGTCGGATAAAGAATACACAAGGAATGACAGTGTCTCACAAATGGGTAAGTTGTTTAGAGAGGTTCTTATTCAACCTTGGAAAATGTCTACAAAATCACATCATTACATTTTTGTTCCTTGGCCAACAATTTTTCAATTTATCATTTATTTAGCCACTGCTTTGTTTAGGCCTATACAACCCTTTTTGGGATTTCACCTATGCTTAGAAGCACAACTACTAAAGCTTTCATCGAGGGTGTTTTGAGATTTCAATTTATTGCATTTGGAAACCCTTTTAGGGACTTCACCTGTGCTTAGAAGCACAACTACTAAAGCTTTCATCCAAGGTGCTTTCAAGTTTCCATGATATTTCATTTGAAAACCCTTTTGGGGATTTTGCATGTGTCTAAAAACACAACTACTCAAGCTCTCATCCAGGGTGTTTCTTAATGAAATTTAAAATATGGTTTCACAAGATATAACATTAATTTCCACATGTAAATGATGATAGTATTGTTTGCTTTAGGTTTTAGCCAACACAACTCAAGCAACTATGGGGACTTCCACAATCAAGACCAAATATCAAGACAACCGACTAGAGGGATCAAGGTATAAAATCCAACTCACCAAATGTAAGTTTGTTTCCAACTCAGAGCCGAGACACAAACTTAACATGGATGCTATCCAACACAGAGGAAAAAGTGGGGAGGTCCTCCGCATCACAGGATGAGGTGTAAGTCAGGGTAGAATCCAAAAGTGGGAAGGATAATGGATGGATGGAGAAAGTGAAAGTGGTGCCTAAGCTAGCAAGCCATAAAAGGTGGGAATGATCATGTCCACACTCCTAAGAGAGTAAAACCAACGAGTATAATGTAGGAGCTTCTAAGTGCAAGTAATACAACCATTTAGATAATCATTAACAACCAATTTCATTTTACATAGATACACTGTCAGTTCATGATTACTAGATACCAAGTCAAGCTATCAAAATGACCAAAAGGGAAAGATAATAAAACCAATGCACATCATATACCTTCTGGGCCATATACCTGTATCTGCTATCTGGACAAACTGTAACCACTGAGAACATTGCTACTAAAGCTACAAACACTGCACTGCATCTGTATGGGATAAAAGGTCATCTCAGTCATCAAATTTGAGGTCAAGAGGCTCAACCCTGGCCTAAGGTCTACTGCATGTCTGATATAGGGCTGCTCTGATGTGTGAGTGATCACAAATAATACTACTCATCATAGCTAATCTCACTGGAACTGTGTAAAGGCAAAGCTAAAAAATATGAACATAATTGCTTTGCAATCATGGTAGCCCGGCTACTATGGATGTGATAATAGGGGGAAATCCTCTCTCACCATGGAAAATGAGAAAAATTGAAATAAGCCAAAAGGGGGGGTCCCACCTTCATGATTCCCTCCCCATGGCCTAGCAATGAAATATACAACATGGGCGAGAGGTTTCTCCCCCCATTGTTTGTTATTTTTTAACCCAAGGAAGTACGCCCCCCTTCATGGGCCCCTTTTCTCTCCAAGTGACAAGTGTCTCTCATGCAAAGGGTCTCTCTCCTCCCTCTTTTCCTTTAAAAGGAGGCCTCTGCTCCTCATTTTGGTTACAATCTCTACAATATCTCATTCTCTTGCTCTCTCTTCTTGCTCTTGCTTCCATTTGCTCCCATTTTGGGCCATTGTAATTTTTAGCCATTTGGCTTTGTTAATAAAATTCTTTGGAGGAAATCTCGTGTCCTTTGGTGCTCTATGGTGATTTGCTTCCGTGCTTCATAGTTGCTCAATTTTGGGGAGGCCAAAAAAGCCAATTGCTTTGCTTTGGTAAGATTTATGGTATTTTTGCCATAGATATTATGAGTTTTTCATTTTTGTAGTTGAGAACTTCACATTTTTCTTGGTTGAAGTTTATGATTTCTTGGTTCATCATATGAATCTCACATTCTTTTTAGTTGTGTAGCAAAGATCTCTCAAGTTGCAGGTTGCTTAAATTGGAGAGTGAGATTCTTCTGTTGGATACCCCACTTCTTCAAACTTTGAAGAGCAAAGGGCATCTTTCTCCATTTCCAATTAAAATTTCTGCATATTTATTTTATCTCATTAACATTTTAAATCTTTAAGAGAAAAGAGAGGATCTGCGTTAATTAATGAAAGTTTCTCGACGTTTCAATCCCTACTATGGGATCATCATCAGGAGACAGTGAAGTCTGGGAAGAAGAGTCTCCCAGACAGTGAAGAGTCTCCCAGACAGTGAAATCTTTGAAGCTAGTTACTTGGTAAATTTTGTATATAATTGTTCCCTAACACTCATAGTCCCCCAAATTTATTTTGGGCATTTTTTACCATTGTTTTACTTTCTGGTTCTTTGCAGGTTTATGACAGTACTGTTATCACACAACTTGTAGTTGTCCCTAAAGGTATCCCATTCGGGATGGTAGAGGATATGGACGACTAAAGTGGTGACCCAAGATGTGAGACCCGCAACTGGGTCTCCTTAAAGTTTTATATACAGTCAATTTCACTTCCTGTCAAGATTTATGTTTGTGTTTTGTTCCTGCTTTTATTGTGGTTCTATTCTCCTTTACTAGTTTTGGCTTTAAAGAAAATAAAGTGTTTATGTTTACAAAACTGAACCATTAAAATTCTGTTTTAATTTCATGTTTGCATTTCTAACTTTTGCTCATTTACATGCCTGAAAACGATATAAAATCTGCATTTTTAATATAAAATCTGCATTCTTATTTTTTTCCGATTTGAAAATTGATAAATCTGTTTTATCTACTTCTAACAGTTTATTGTGGATTGTGCAGGTAGCAAAGATAATCACAGCATATAAACCTTTGAATTTAATTAACAGAATTTGCCACAGTAGAAATGATAACATACCTGCTGGAAATACCTGTAGGTAGCTTGCAGATCCCTTTTTTTTGTTGCTGTCCTCGTTGCTGCTTCTCCTTGCTTTTCCCTGCAGTCACAAGCCTTCCCACAGTTCTGAAACTCAACCAACCGAACCAGTTTTGCCACCCTGCCAACTGGCGAGGTCTCGCCGACCACCCAGCTCCAAAGGTACCCCTTTGGACCCCCGAGCCCAAACCGAGTACAAGCCAACCCGTTATATCCCTTTAGAAAAACCTCCAGCAAAAACCCCCTTTCAGCTCCTTTCAGCTCTGCTCTAAAATTTCTGTCTCTGCTCTCCCAAAACTTCCTCCCAAAATAACTAAGGTAGAAAAAGGATCCTCTTCTCCTTCCCCCTTTCACCATTTTATACCAAATTTGCCGACTCTTCCCATTACTACCCTTATCCCTAAATTAAATTTCCTCCAACCCATTCAGCCCTCAACTTGGACTTGGACTTTTAAATATTAAATTAATATTAAAGTGTTGGTTGGGGTCACTTCTCAACCGTAATTTCAATTCAATTAAATTTAATTATTTTACTTAACATAATAATTTAAACATATCCTAACTCATCTTTCCATTTTTGACCATTTAATTAATAAATAATAAATGTTACATAAATATTATATAGTTTAAATTTACGGTTGGTTCACCAATTTAATTTAATTAACAATAATGTTCAATTGATTAACTACTATTAACCTAATCATTTACTTAATGGTTTCTAATGTTTATCATATGTTAATTCCCTCCAATTATAAATTTAACTAATTCAATTTATCAATTATGAACCATAATCCCATCAATGTAATTCATAACATTATCAACGTGTAATCATACTAATTAAATAAAATTAACTAAGATTTAATCGACTTTACCTGGTTCCATTTTAATTACATCTTAGTTGTAATTAAACTACTTAACAATTAATCACGCATCATAATCAATTGCATTAGTCACTATCTCGGTTAACCTTAACTTTGCTTATTAATCAACAACAATTAATTATTAATGGACAATAGTTAATCATTAATCAACATTATTAACTCTAATCGACTTTATTAATCTTAATCCACAAAATTTAATCGTTAATCTACATTATTAACATTAATCATCATTATTAACTTTAATCGACACTGTTAATCATTGATCAACAATAGTTAATTATTAAACGACAGTAATTGATCATTAAGCGACACTAATTAACATTATTACTCAACAATATCTCATGTGATTCATAATATGTAGGCAAGTTATGTAAGCGTAGCTACTGCTTACATTCCTTACGTAGGTACACTAAAGTAATAATTCACATACATCAATCATAATTAAGGAACTTATTATTTACCGACACATGTTTTAACATAGTTTACAAAGTGCAAATTCATTAACCAACATCCAAATTACGACAATTCATACATTACTAATTTATGACACATACTAACCAAGGGTTTTACACACCTACAGTTAGATCTTGTATTCACCCCTACTTCACGCTACACCTATCTACCTACATCATCACTAACTTCCACATCCTATCCTGTCCTCTGCTGGACTACCCTGGAATGTCAAGTCATGACCGGTTCCAGCTAGAACCCGTAAGCGGGAGTGTCGACTACATCGACCAGCTTCCCCAGCAGGCAACCACCAGTCATCATCACACACCTTGGGGAGCGCGCCGTAGCACAGCCCTCCCATGACTCTGGGTTTCGGGGATAAACGGTGGGTAAAGCCTCCACCCCCCTAATGGAACAAGGGATTATGTCTACTCGACATAACAGCAGCGTTGCACTTGTACTCGGTCTGTCATCGTATAACCGATCTGGGTGGTTGAGTTTCCTGAAACCCTACCCTACCCATGTCATAACATACATCATAATAACAACATAATAACCATACGAAAGTAAATAATGCATCACTCGCATACCATTTTATCTTTCGATGTCCATGTCCCCGAGGCCCTCCCACCTCGTAGGATCCAGCTATCACTTAGCCGTTTCAACCTGTAAGTCAGTCCTCGACATACAATATAGAATATCGTGCATAAATCCTTGATATGTACACACATACATTTCATCATAACATAACGACAATAAACTCATTCATTCGCCATGCACCTGGCATAACATTCATTATTTCAACATATAACTGTAACGGTATCCACGTACCCATCATTTAGTAAATTTCCATATATTTGACATAATTAACACATGATACATCTCTAAACATGACTATCGATCATAATACTATCATCATACACACACATATATATATCGGCAAAATAATAGAACCATATGTCCACAGTGTCGTCAACCGACGAGGTCTCACAGTCAAATAAATACAACATATAATAGTAGTTCAGGTAGCAATGTCAAAACGGGGTGTTACACAAGAGATGCCACGGTTCCCAATGCAAGCTGGGTGTCACGATAACCGAGGCACTTTTCACTTTAGATAAAGACTAATCAAGATCAAGGGGGAGGCCCTAGCCAATCAATGAAGACTAGCTAACCCAAAGGTTCCTAGGGAAATGTGTGAGTTGAGTTACGGAAACCAATGGTAAGTTAGATTAAGTGGACCCAAGGGTTTAAGTGTGGTTGAAGAGGCTTAAGAGGTGACAAGTGTTTCAACCAATGAATGACTAGGGCCACTTATGAAGCTCAAATGGATAGATCTAGTGCCATGGAAATTACACAATTGGGGCCCACTCCTTAAAAAGTGGAAAATGGTCCAAATGGGGCCCACAATGTCAAATTAGGGGTGAGATGGCACTATGGGGTATGCAAAACATGGATCTATGGTTTCAAGATGAGAGAGGCATTACCCACATGTGGGATCTAGCAAAAGACTACTAGCCCAAGGAATGTGATTTACCCAAGGGAGACTAGTGCCTTAAATTGAGGGGGCAAATGGAGTCCAAATTCCAACAAATTATAGATCGGGATAGTTAAGGCAATTAACAAGGTGGGTTTAAATTATCAAGTCCAAATGCTTGCTAGATCTCCATAGATCTGATATTGAAAATGCATCACCAAGTGACCCAAGTGGGGCTCAACCCTCAAAATGAGGAATGGGGCCCACAAGGTGAAAATCAACAAGGTGAAGCATTAGGGGTAGGTTATCAAGGTTGATCTATCCAAATCAAGTGGGATCTCACCTACCCATGTCAAGGAACTAGCCAAACTAGCCTTCCTCAAGGAGTACAAATTGCCTTAAGGAGGGCTAGGTGCATTGGGAAGTGGGTCAAATGGAGGCCAATCACCACCAAACTATAGATACGAATTTCCGTGGATGCTATAGAGGTGGGTTTTAAATATTATCCCCAAAGCCAATCTAGATCCAAGTGGATCTAAAAAATGTAAAATGAGGGTTTTGATTTTAATTGTTTATGTGACCAATATGACGGAGAACAAGCGAAATGGATACGTAACTTGTAGATCTTACCTCAAAATCTTGTGGCCTCGTAGCATATGGATGATTCTTGCCCTTAGTTACAATTCCAAGCTTGATCCAAGTATCTTCAACCAAAATCGTCCAATCCCTAGGAGGAGAGATGTCTCATGCAACCTTTAAATCAAACTACAAGATGTTAGATTTGATCCACAAATCAATGAGATCTGAGCATGTCATGACAAAGAAGCAATCAATGGACAAAGCACAATTGAAAAACTCCCTCAAGATGAAGACGTCTTTCCCATGGGGGATGTGATCAACCTCTACAATCTTCCCATTAAGCAAGTCGCACTCTAGCTCCAAAGCAATTCGGCCTCCATCTGTAGAAGTCGATTTCACTTGATCCAAGCAAGGATGTCTAAAAGAAGAGATGCATAATCATATACAAGAGCAACCCAATCAAAGCCAAGAAGTAGATCTCCAAAATAGTATTTTTATTCCAAGTTTTCCAGAGCCCAAAGGTGCTTTTACAATAGGGGGGTATCCTCCTTTTATAGGATAACAAAGACCAAAACCCTAAACCACAAAACCACTTTTTGAAACTAATGGTTGAGATCAAAAGATCTAACAATCTAATCAACGACTAAGATGATCCAATACATAATGTCACATGGATCACTCAAAAGGAGGGTGACGTCATAGCTAAAAGTGACTTAATGAAGGTGATGCCATACATGAAGGGTGGCTAGGAACACATGTGCCACATAATAAGATCAAGACAAGTCACTAGGAGCTCATGGTGGGGATAGGAGGTATTAATTCCCTTCACTAGCATGTCCCCATGGCACAATGATATAAAAAATAAGTCTGTGACATGTCAAATATACAAATGATCAAATCATGTCTCCAAAATCTGAGAGAGACATGCAGTAAAAGACCTCATGTAACCACTGTGGACCCCACTGACTGATACCAACTGATATGGAAGATGGGGGGTTCACCATGGATGACCTCAGAGCATACCAAGTGCCAAAACTTTTCCTCAATTTCCCAAATCGAATTCCTCAGTGACCTTTTTATTCCATTTTTTAATTCTCTTGAAAACCCTGAAAGTGCCTCAAACTGCCACCCAGGGTTCCTGCGCTATCAAACTAAGTGTACCAGGCTGTATGGAAGGGGGGTATAATGGTAAAAACAAGTGGCTAGACCAACCCATTCCTATGTAGCGCCCTAGGAAACGATTGAGCTCCTCTACTGGACATGTTGGATTAGCATGCCCAAACTGGTCAACAGGTGGATAACTGCTACTATCATACTCAGAAGTGCCCGGAACTGAAAGATAAGTGTCTCAATGGATCCAGAAGACCTAGATCCACTATAAATGAGTACTCAAACACCATATGACAAACTGTGGGGTCATCTGTAGGGTCCACCATACCCGGACATTGTAAAATATGATGATCTGGAAATAATAATAAAATTGATCCACTGCATCAATCATCATCTGAAGCATATATCCAACATATGGAAACATCAATAGGTGTATGTGGGACCATGGATCAACATCCATAAGCACAAGTGGTCCATCTCATCACGGATCCCAAGAATGACCATGGTCAAACTATGTTTGACTAGGTCAAAATATAACCAAAGACTAGATTATAACATAAGACTAAGACATGTTCCTTTAATCATATTCACAGCTTAACTTAAAGTATAAACATCATTTAGTAGCAATTAATACATATATATTCTAGTGTTATTTATAATTCACTTGCACAAAAGCTTTAAAGACATACTCATTCAATGGACATGGCCTAATTGCTAGCGAAGGGTGAAGGCTAAGAAGAAGGCTAGGCAAAAGGATGACTTGACCAACTCAACTAAGTGACACTTTGGACAGGGAAAAGGGGGAGCTACACTCTGTGCTGGACAAAATAACAAAGGGAATGGCAGTGCCTCACAAATGGATAAGTTGTTTTGAGAGTGCTTATTCAACTTAGGCATCATGTCTACATCAAGTTGATCCAGGTTCATTAGGATCATTCATTTCATTTCCATGGCCTTTTTGGCCTATATGACCCCTCTGGGATTTCACATGCGCTAAAAAAGCACAACTAATCGCAGCTTGCATCCGGGGCATATTTACATTTATGAGGTCAACAATATTTAGATATAGCATTTGTTTAACCATTACTTTTTGGACCTTTCTATACCCTTCGCGGGGTATTTTAGCAATTCATTGCTTTAGCGGCTTAGCCTTTATTCATGTGTGTTGAGAAACACATTCTAGAATTTTAAGTTCACAGGATTTCATAATAGATTTCCAATATAAGTAGTACATGTGCTTTCAATTTTAGCCAACAACAACTCATGTGACTACCAAACATCGTGGCAACCAACTAGAGTGATCTAGACATAAAATCCAACTCACCAAAGGGAAGTTCTGTCACCAACTCAGAGCCGAGACACAAAACAAACGTGGATGCGATCAAACACAGAAGTAGAAATAAGGAAGTCCTCCATATCAAGTAGTCAAGAAGGCAAGTCAAGGTGAAAGCCAGAATAAGGAAGGTCATGGATGGATGGAGTCAAGTGGATGTGGTGCCTAGGCTAGCAAACAACAATGTCAGGAAAGACCATGTCCATGCTCAGGAGGGTAATGAAACCAATGAGCATTGTCAGAAAACCTTAGAGTGCAAGTAATACATCCAATTTTATATTTTATCAAATCATCCAAGATATTTCATTTTTATTTAGATAGTACTGCCACATCATGAGTTACATACCAAGTCAATGCTATGAATATGACTAAAGAAACAAGATAATAATCCATGATAACAATCACAAGTCCATATCATGCCAATAATCATCATCCATAAACAACTGAAACATCGGTCATCGGTCATCAAATCTAAGCTCTCAAGGCTCAGCCTTGGCACAAGGTCTACTCAATGTCTGACATATACTGCTCTGATCTGTGAGTGATCTCAAATAACTCTGCCATCATAACTGATCTCTGTAAAAGAAAAGCTCTGGAAAGTGCAGATATCTGCTCAGCAAGAATAGTAGCCCAGCTACTATGGTGTGATAACAAGTACAAGGGGAAACTCTGCTAGATTTTGGTCATAAAAGAGTGCAAAGGCTACCCAAAAGGAAGGAATTCAAAGCCATTTCCAAGAAGGGGTGAAACCCCACTTTTCCTACCTCTTTACTCTCACATTTCTTGCTGAAAATTCTTCTTTCTTGTAAGGGCTAAGAGAGTCTCTTGGAGCTTGCTTCTCATTGTATAATTTAAGCTATCTATCATTTTCTTGTTTTTTCCACCTTTGCCTATTAGGTATAGTTGTGAGGCTAGTTTAAACTTAGGTAGTTTGCATTCATTATTTTTTAGCCACCCATTGCATGCAAAGGTTGTTCAGTTTTCCCACCCTTGCATTGCAAGAGAGGAAGGCTAGATTTTGATTTGGTTTGTTTAGTCTCAAATTTCAGCATTTGATTGTTTGTCATTTTTCCCCACTTCTTCCTTTAGGAAATGGGTTGAGTGTCTAGTTCGCAGTTTATTTCTTTACTTGCAAATTTTCATAAACTTGTTTGCCACTCATTGCATGCAAAGATAGTTGGGCATTGCCCACTCTTTCATAGCAAAATAAGAAGGGCTAGTACTTAGACTCTAATTTACTTTTTTCTTTGATTCACCATTTTCCCACACCTTGCATGCGAAGTGCTTTTCCCTCTTGCAATATCGTGCTGGCTAGTTTAGTTTGTTCCAAGTAATAACTTTCTTTAATTTGGTTAAGGAATAAATCTCGCCCCACTTTTGCCCCGTTTTCACTCCCCTTGTCGGTTCGTTTGATCTTGGGTGAAAAGAAAGGGAAAAAGCTTGAGTTGGCTAGAATAATAGGCACTTTAATAACTTATTTAGAAGTTGAGAAAATAAGGGTTTATCCATGGAGCTAGAGGGGTAGAGGCTGTTGGGAGCCTCATGGCACTTCGTGTCCTCCTGTTGAGCACCCGACAATCTTTGGAACTTATTTGTGGAGCTAGAAGCGAACCTTGTGTTCGCTTCTTGAGCACCCAACAGTTTCTCTCAAATTGAAGGATAAGTGTTAGAGGTAGTGACATTAGTTTAGGACAATCAATTTTCCATTTGCACTTTCAACACACACTAATTCCCTAAGCTAAAGTGAGACCTAAAATCATCTAAAATTTATAGGACCGCTTGCAAAAAATTTTGATCACTTGTCAATTTACAAAGCATTTTATTTCAAGTTCTTCATTTCAAGTTAGATTATTTTACAAGCGAGTTTCTATTCATTGTTTACTTATTTTGCAGAAAGTTCTTTTCAATAATTTGAATGTGAATATTGATTACTTTGGGAGTGTGACTTGTTTAATTTTATATGTATATTTGGTAATTCCACTTCCTTGGTTATCAAGTGCTATTTCTTAAATCCGTGAGTCCATAGCCCAAATAGAATAGGCTTTGGTTTAGTGAATTATTGATTATTTCTTTCTTGTAACTTTATTTGGTTAAGTTTCAAAGCAAGGTTTGTCTGTCATTGAATATTTTTCATATTTCATGATTTCTTGTCAATGAACTTAAATAATCCTAATTGAATTTAAACCCCTAAAACTAAACCTCTGTAAAACTTAGTAAATAGGGACTACCCCCTTGACCTTTGGAAGTTGGGTCTAAACAAAGGAGTTAGGAATCGAGGTGACAATGGGTCCTAAACTCATAGTTTCCCCTCAAGAACACACCTAGTGGGTTGGAGACTTTTCTACGGTTAAGTGTGTTTTAGGTAGCAACAAGAGGCACCAAATCCCTAACCACTGTTTTGAATGAATGGTTGATATTAAGAGATAAACAATAGATGATCAATAGTGGAGATCTAATCTCTTGATAGCACATGGATCAACTAGACAAATAATTTTTGAGGGGGGCGAATTACCTCAAAGGCCCAAATACAATGATAAGTTATAAAATTAAAGTCACATTAGTCACCTAAGGGGGCAAGTTCACCCCTAGGGACATTACATTACACTTTTACATGGAATAGACATGAAATACATAGAGTTCACAACATAGAAGTCGCCCTCCTAAGGGAAAGTCACCCCATGGGGTGGTGGGGGGAGGAATGAAGCATGTGATGCAAACTCATGATGAAGTGCCATGCAAATTGTCCGAAACATACCGGGAACCATATCAACAAACACCCAAGTCATATTTTTTCATTCACTAGTCCTTTGTTCAATATGTCATACCTTGGTCACTTTGATCATTTTAATTAAGCAGCTGGAATACTCTGTAAATATTCAATAATGCCATATCTGAACTTTCCTTTGCCCAAATGATAAAATGACTGCACCAATGGATCCATAAGCATCAAATCCACTAAGAATCATTACTCATACACCTTGGAGAAATCTGAGATAAGCTTTGTAGATAATTTTCCATTTTTTAATAAAAAGTTGGCTTAATAAATCCCGCTAACTCTATAAAAACACGTGTAATAAGCCAATTTTTCCTGTCTGAAGCATGGAATGGTCCAATTAACCTCCAAAGGCACTAAGATAATCATCTGGGAACCTATAGTGAAATCCCGCAATGAGACATCATCGTTGACAGTGTCAAACTACGTTGACTTGGTCCAAACTGATAAAAAATGTGTCTGAGCAAAAATTGAAAGTTGCTGCATGCAAGAGGCATTAGTACACTTGTTTTACAAGCATTGAAAGATGACTAGACATTTAGTAAAATCATACAATGGTGATCAACTCAAAATAAAGCAGTAAGCAAGACTGTTATTTGATACAGTTACATAACCATGGTGAAGTTTTAAGTACATACTTTGATTCACATTAATTCCAAATGTAAGCTATAGATCAATCCTCAGACACTATTCTGGGTGAGGTGGAAAAACAACATAGGCTATGGTCAAATGAGGTTTGACTTTTGGAAAGACTTGATTCACCTTTCAGAGGTTCGGGGAACTTAGGGGACCACAATGACATTTGTTGGACAAGCAAACACTAGGGAAGGGAGGTGTCTCACAAATGGATAAAGTGCTTGAAAGGCACCATGTTGACTCTAACAACCATCCTTTATTTGCGTTTCATTTCACTTTGCCTTTGATTAATTTCACTTTTGCATTTTCTTTAGATATAGCATTTAAGCACATTTCATATTTGATTTCCTTTAGTTAGCTTTGTGAACAAAAGGTACCGAACCTAGAAAGCCTTGCAGGCCCCAATATTGCCGTGACGTTAGTCTCCGTTGCCAATGAGCATCCATGGCCATGACAGAGTTGCCACATTAATGCCTTTTCAACCACTAAGTAATTTCAAGGAGCTTTGACCTTTCTCGTTTCACATTTAAGGCATTGGAATACTTGCTTCGATTCTAGGGGATACACTTTTGGTGACTAGGCTTACCTTACCCACATTCAATCCACCCGGATCTACGAGTAGAAAGAGATCAACAATGTCAACAAAATTTGGCCACACACATCAGAGCCTAGACACAAGCAAACATGGAAGCTGTCCACACAAAGAGGTCACAGTCTGGGAAGGTCTTAGGTTCATTAGTCATATCCATGACAAGGGAGTTTTCTCAATCAGACGGAGCAACGGATGAGCGGAATAGGAAAGTGATGGCGGAACCAGAATAAGGGGAACTGGTTTATTGCAACTTATTTTCCATTCCAATCATCTCAAGCAATGTTGTGATTTATTATCAAGCGATCATATATTATATCCCAAAGGGATAAATGCCGTGGAAGGAATTACCATGTTATGTCGATAGATATCTTTGAAAGTTTGAAACAACATCATTATGATGCAGCCCAGATTTATGTTATAGAATGGCTCATGAGTTTGATGCCTATTAGTGAATTGCAACTGGTGGCCAGCGAGTTACTATAGGGAAAATGTAGAAAGAGAGCAATTGAGAAAATGGATACCATTTTTATTAATATCACAGGAGAGCAAGAGGATTTGGTGGAGTTACTAATGTGCATAACCATCCTGTATTATCTGGAATGGATGACAAAAATGTATGGCCTTTGTCAGCTTTGTGCATAACGAGTTAAGGGACCACCCACTCTAATGAGGCATTGGATAGCCTGTTTTGAACTGGTCAGCTATTTTTAATGGAAATTAAAGATTGCTAACAAGTTATGGTAGCATCAATTGTGGTTGCCAGGCTCAAGTTTGAGAGGGCATGCATCTAAACAGAAAGTGAAGTTGAAATTGCAAAGTTTGTTCTTGATCTTTAATGCAAATAAATAAAAAGGTAATCTTTGCAAATACATTAATAGACAATTTCGAAAATATTTGAGAATCCTTGTTTAATTTGGTTTTAAGCTTATTCTGCATGCAATTTGTAACATGGACGACAATACATGTAATGCACCACGGATGCATTGTAGTGATTGCTTGCAATAGAAATTATCTAAAAGCATGTCAGTTACTGTCTAACAATTTCTCATAACTTTCTCAATGGATTGATTCTCCAGATTGCAGCAAATACAAAGTCTTTCTCTCTATATGCAAAATTGGGTTTTCGTCCTGTTGAGTGTGTTAGCTACTTCGAAGGTTCAATGGATGGAAATTTACATATTGGGGTAACTGTCATACCAGGTAAAATCACATTGAAATTCCGTTGTTATGGCTTGGACAATTTGAGAAAACTCTTACTTTTATCACCTAAATGTAATTGTTAACTGTTTTACCCTTGTAACCTGAATGTGCCTTATGTTCCTGCGTGAATTTCCCACTGGTTGAGTTTCTTAACTCTTGGAAAACAGAACTTAAAACATCCTTTTCTGTTTCCCTTGGTTTCATATCAAACTTTGAATGGCAATGTGCAGGATTTAGGGTGAGGATGATGGAAGAATCTGATGTATATGCTTGCTCAGAGCTCTCCAAAAGTGTGTTGGGGTATGCGCGAGAGACTGATATACGGGAAAGGCTCCTACAGAACCCTGGAAACACATGGGTAGCACTGAAGGACGGCATATTACAGTATGCTTACCAAGATTTTCTTTTGGTGTCCTTGGTTAATAGCAATGTTTTATTGCAATAATCATGATTGATCCTGTGTGTATCTTGGAACATCATGTCTGCTGCTTACTGCAACTCAAAATCTAATGTGTGATATCACAATACTCCACTGATGTTAAATAAACGCATGATTACGACTGATTTAGGTGAAGTAGGCAGAATATGTAATATTCAACAAACGATGCCTTAAATCAATTTGTTATATGAGAACAAATATACATATGTCAAGTGAATTGGGCTTTTACAGACTCTAGAATAAGTTGCCAAGGGGTTTTCCAACTAGAAAGATTCAGAGCTGTCAAAGTTAAAATTTCAAATGCATGGATTGAGCCCCCTAGGGCTCTAAGCATAATTAGCTGTTATTGGGGTGAATTCACACTAGGATTTTTTAACACAAACACCTAAGCCCTAGATGACAGTATACATACATCCTCTCTGTGTTCTTTCTGTCCCAAATCAATTGTTGAATTTATGTTTATTGGTTCAATCTGGAACACTGTTCCAAATTACGGATTATATTATTGGGATTTATTTAAACAGCAAGTTGAATCCCTTCATCTCCATATATGGTTGAGAAGGTTGGAGTCATGGTTGTACTTGAACCAGAGATCTATCCTGATTCGGAGTTGTTTGGAGGATTTTGTTTTCTCCAACCACGTGGAGACTTTTCACTCAGATGGATAATTGCCTTACCAGATAAGGGAAAATATTTAAATATTGGGGCAAATCAAGGTAAAGTTCACAAGATGATAGAAGGAAAGGAGGTAAATTTTCTCGAGTTCTTGGAGACATTTGTAGCAGTAAGTCACCACTTGCACCTGCTAAACTCCTTAAAGATTCTTAATGTGATAATTCTGTCTCTCTCTTTCGTCCCTACGAGATCTTCAACATATTTTGCGTAGGTGTCTCTAATGCCCAATTTCAGATTATGGCATTGTTGGTGATAGTCACACTGCTCCTAATAAAATCAGATAATCCATGTGCAGTACAAAGGTGACCAAGTACTGTCTCATAAAGTGACATGATAGTGGCTATAAGAATCTCTGAAACCACAATGTATCTGAGTCTCCAAAACATGGCTTCCCACCGAACAGAGTAAAAAAAAATTGAAAGTCTACAAAGCAGCAGAAGGCTTTTGAAGAGAGATGTCTCGCCTCCTCAATAATGGCCCACAGAGTGAGGATGATCCATTGTCTGATATCCTGGCCTGAAGCCTACTTGACCCCTGCCATGAAGATTTATTTTTTTGAGATCCTTGAATAACTGCAAGTGAAGGGTGGTGGCATAGAGTTTCGAGAATGTATGTTCGACCATGGTTTTCCTATAGTTTTTTGGATATGCACTAGAACCCGTTTTATGAATCAGGTGGATAATATGGTGGGAACAAGCTAGTGTGTAGACTCTTGGAGGATGTCTACAGTTTAGCATTTCTTCAGCTACTTCTGCCATTTTGGAGATAGAGGCTTCCAAAATATCTATTCTTTGTGTTTTATTGGCCAATTCCTCCTTGTATTTTCCCAAATAATCCTTCAGTTCTTTGTTTCTTCTTCTAATTTACTCCTGCTGTCTATGTGTTGAACCTTCATCATGTGAAGCTTCTCTTGCAAGATCTCCAATTTCTGCTCAAGGTCGGTTGTGAGGGTTTTTGTTGATGTCAACGTCCACAACAGCGCTAGGTCACTGTATTTAGGATTGCAAATTCTTCCTAGCATTAAATTAGCAAGCTGACCTGTAACATTTGCACAACTTTTCCTGAATGCAGATTTAGTTCATCAATTTCATTTGGATTTTAAGGAATAAATTTGAGGATTCATATCATTGTTATAGACAGACTGGATTTGCCTATTATTATTAGGATTTGGATTTGGATGGGCAGGCAATTGAGGAGGTCTAGGTGGTTGTTGATTGATAGGTGTAGTAGCTTTTTGACTTGGGGTAGTCAATTGCAAGGGTTGCTGTTGGTTTTGCGGTCTCCAACCTTGTGGGGCTGAAGCCCATTGTTGGTTTTGTAATTGAGGTGGAGCTTGAGTTTGAATTGGTTGGAATGGCTGAGGAAATTAGGGGTATTTCCATGGTTGATTTGGCCATTGTGTATACTGACGATAGCCCCAATTTTGAGCAGGTAATTGTGCATTATAACCAGTAAATTGATGGTTGTAAGGAAGTGTACCTTGTTGAAATGGTTGAGACATGTTTGGCCTCCTATGAAGCACAATTGCTCCACATTTTCTTCAATTGTTGCTCCTGCTCCTTGAAAAGCAATATTTAATCCTGGAAGAGAAGGACATTGGTTAGTGGGATGCTTATCTTCACAAATCCCACAAATATCAATAATGTTAAATGGACATTCATTCCAAGGATGTCTCTTCTTACTCTTAGGACAAAATATAGCTAGAGGTCTTTCTGTTTCTTCTTGCTTTTACTTGGCTTTCATCCTATCCATCTGCAAGGTTAATGAGTGTAGGATACCAGTTTTCATATGTTCTAGCAATGTACCTATCTTATTCTTAGTAAGATTTGTGGTGAAGGATCTAGACATTTGTGATGTAGAGTTCCTGTTTCCTCTTTTCTTATTTGTAGCTCTAGAGTAGTTTTTGAAGATCTGTTTGATTTCTTCATAGTCTAATTGGAAAATATCTCCATTTTCAAGGAGATTTAAAGTCTCTATTAATTCAGACCTTACTCGTCTAAGTAACAAAAGTTTGAGGTAGTCATCATTCAATGTACAACTATGAGCCCTTTTATAGCTTAATTGAAATCTTTCTTGATAATCTTCCAGTGATTTGTTCTCACCCTGGACCATCTTGAAGATTTCATCTCTAGTTTCCCTAGCTTTATAGTAGTCCCTATACGTGTCGAGAAAAGTTTGCTTCATTTGTTCCCAACTTGTGATACTATTTCCTTCTAGGCTCATAAACCATCTCAAGTCTCATTCTTTCAGAGTAGAGGGAAAAAGTTTGATCTTTTGGGTGTCTAATGCATAATCATAAGTTCTGCATACAACTTCAAATTCAAAAAGAAAAGTCTCAGGTTCTTCTCTAGTTAGACCATGGAAATGAGGGAGAGTAGTAAGGTTGATATTTTTCATTCTTGACTCCTCATTTGTCTCCCTAATAGGAAAGTCAAAAATTTCAGGTTGATCGTCTCCTTTATAATGAGATGAAGGTTCTTCACTCTGTTCAGATTCTTGATCAGTAAAGGGATTTATATAATAAGCTAAGGATTTATAAAAATCCTTGCCATTGCATAGGGTAGCTCAAAAAATTGTTAGAATTTTGATACTTCAAGGATAGTTATGTTAGATCTTCAAACAATTTATATATTATCACAATAACCATAGGATCACTGAAAGATAGAAAAGCACATCATAAACAAGAGTACACAAAGATTTATCCTGGGAAAACCCTCTCACGGGAAAAACCCAGCAAAAGTTCTTCAATATAGATTCGTCACAAATACAATGTCAATCTAAGAGCAAAGACTCTTTCACACAAAGATCCCGAGAATAAGATAAGATAGAAAACCCAAGAATAAGATGTCTTCAATGCAGCTACTCTTTCTCCCAAACAAACTTTCTCTTCTCTCTCTACTCATGCGAACTTGCTTGAGTGAGTGATGTGCCAAATGAGCTAGGTGTCACTCTATTTATACTAGTAACAAACTGACCATTTTACCTAACTGGGACGGCTTGTATTTTCTAATTGGGCCGAGTTGACTGGGGCAGTTTTTCCCATTGTTTGGGGCAATTTACCCATTGATTTCTGTGGGGCCGACTTGTCTATTTTACTTGATTTCTTTTAGGGTTTTTACATGATCAAATACAATATGAATATTTCCTGAAGGAAGTACAATAAGAATACAATAAGAATATCTTCCAAAGTTACATTCTTCAACACAAATTGATCAATATAGTGTTCAAGATCTTCCTCCTCCCGTTGCTGCCTTTGTGTACTCAGACCTACTTCAGATACATCGGAAGTATGATTTCTTGATAAAAATCTACCATATATATCTCTAGGATTATGCATATAGTTTAAATGACTAATACAATGTTTTGTGATTTTATAGGTTTTTTTTTTAAGAATAAAATCAAACAAACAAAACAATCTAGTCCACAGGGTGGTAGCTTGATTGGCGATTAGCTTGAGAATATGATGATATGTTGTAATAGAGGTCACGAGTTCAAATCACCCTGACTTACCCATGCTCCATGCTTGTGGGCTATGTGGGTGCACCTAGGGGTATAGTGTTAGTGGACGTGATTGGACCCTTGGATCCCATGTCACGTGAGTACAAGCCCCATCCCAGTTGTCGATTCCCCTAGTACAAAAAAACAAACAAAATAAAATAAAATAATAGCCTATAACTTAGCACCTCCTCTACAACGACGCCAAAAAGAGGTGGTCTCTATTATTACAACAAGATTGTTGTAATCCCACAAAATTTTACTTTATTTTGTAAACCCAAAGGATGTGCTAAATTGATGAGGTGATGTACAAAGTGATTATAGTTATAACCTATGAATTGAACTATCTAAAGAAATCCGTAAACAATAAAGATGATCACTTCAACTTTGTTTCATACCTTTGCATATAACAAGCTAGAAGGTATATACTACTCTATCCCAATCATCGAGAAGGAATCAAGTAGACTAAACTTCTGTTTTGCAAATCTACATTGGGATGAAAGAAAACTAATTGATGATGGATATAAACCGATGCATACAAATATGAGCTTTTTTATTGATCATTATGTGATACAAACATAAAATGACAAAAAATAGAGTATCATGTAATAGTTATGTTATCACACAACTTGTAGTTGTCCCTAAAGATGAACCTATCTAGGATGGTAGAGGCGTTGGACAACTAAAGAGGTGACCCAAGAGATGCCATGGTTCCCAATGCAATTGGTTGTCACGCTAACCGAGGCACTCTTCACATTAGATCAAGCCTAAGCAAGACCAAGGGGGAGACCCTAGCTAACCAATGAAGGCTAGCAAACCTGTTATCACCAAAATTTTAGTTGCCCCTATAGATGGATCCATAAGGATGGTAGAGGGGATAGGCAACCAAAGAGGTGAACCAAGAGAGCCTCGATCCCCAAAGGATTGGTTGTCACGCCAATCGAGGCACTCTTCACTTGATTTTGTATAAGCCCAAGACAACAATAGGGGAGACCCAGATCAACTCCCGATAGGAGAGATCTAACCAAGACACCAGATCAAATCAAACAAGATGAAGTACATACGGTGTTAGGTATGATAAACCCTAGATCTATGGATGAAGTCACAAGGTGAGTTATGGGTTGGATCAAGACGCTTAAGAGATGTAGTTTTGATCCAATATGATAGTACAAGTGACTTATGAGTTTAATTAACAGATCCAGGATCAAGGTACCAACAAATGATATAAAAATCCACTGCCTTGGGAACCGTGTCCAATGCAGAGAGGTTAGGAACCGGATTGGGGCTATCTAGTACCTTTGGATAGACTTGAATGACAGGTATAACAGTATCAAAAGCACAAGTCTCAGACAGGGCATCAAAACACAGGAAAATCAGTCAACTCAGCTAATGCGCAAGGGTAAGGAGATCCAGTGCCTAGGGAAATGCTATGTCATAGGACTCGCCGAACTTCAACCTTGAGGTTCGAAATTCGGCGAACTTGAAGAAAAAAAGAAATTCGATGAGGTTTGCCAAATCTGATAGGCCAACCTCATTCCGAACCTCAACCTCAAGGAAAACCTGAAGCGAATTCGAACCCAAAACGAACCTTATTCTGAACCTCAAGTGAAGGTTGAAATTTCAATTTTTCTTTTTAATTTGTTTTAATCAGTTTTTAGAAAGTTTAAAAATATATGGAGTTAAAAACCTAATCCTATCAAATTAAAACCATATTCAAGAAAAAATAAATATTATTATCTACACAGTTGGAAGACCTTGTTTATGTTTTCAGTAATTTGTAAGCCCTTAAGTAGTGTGGCAAAAGATTCATCTTGTTCCTCTCTCACCCATGGTTTGCTCCTATTTCAAGTGCAAAAGAAGACAATCTTGCCACTGTTGGTAACATTGGTGATGAGCCTAAGCCTAGTGATGATAGAAATCCACTTATCGATAAATATGATGATCACAATTCTAGTGCATTACTATATGTGCTCTTGTTTTTGAGCTTTATGATGTTACAAGTAGGCCACAAGATAGAAATTCTGACCATGTTTAAAATTTTGTAAAACAATTTCAGGGAGTATAATTCTTTGACATTATGGATTTCCTGTTAAATTTTGAAATTTGAAGACTGTTCTACTTCATTTTGTAATTTTCAATTGCATGAAGCATTATGTGTTTAAATTTTAATCATGTTTTGAATTTTGTGAATTTTGTAAGGATTATAGGTATCTCACATTATGGACATCATTTCAAATTTTGAAGTTTGAAGAATATGTTCTACTATTTTTTGCAATTTGCAATTGGACTGAATGTTTAATAAGACTATTAATGATTGGGTTAAGTAACTCATGAATCATATATATTTATCGATTCGTATATGTTTATTGATGTTGATTTTTAATCATTCTATGTTATATTTCATTTTAAAGAGCATATATATATATATATATATATATAAACGAACCAAACGTCATCGGAAAATTTGAATCCAAATCGAACTTAATGGTTGCCGAACCCAAACTCGAACCCAAACCTTGTGACATAGCCTGCACATCATGCACATCAGGTATAACTTTTCTTCAAGATATCCCAGTCAAGATAACTTAATTTAAGCAAACATTTTATTGGTAACTTTGTTTTGCACAGTGACTTTGCGGGCAATTTCTATTTGTATGGAAATACATTATTTATTTTTCTTTCCAAATAATGTGTTAGGCTTAGTTTTGAAGTCTAGAGAACCTTGAGATTTTACTACAATCTCACATTTACCTCTTCAAAACTAGATTGGAATCTATTTCAATTGCTGTCCACATTTGGTTTTATACTTCATTGCAAAGGGAGAGGGAGACAGTCCTGGTATCACTGAGATGAAAGAATCATTCAATTGTTGGATTGAAGAATTTAGCCTGTTTGGTATCAGTGAGATGAAAGAATCATTCAATTGTTAGATTGAAGAATTTAAACTTGTGCACAATGACTAATCTCTTGAACTATTGTCTTTGGTCGATAGGGCCTATACAACGGGCTTTTGTGCACGAGGTCATTCAATTGCTGTCTCCGAAGAAGCATTCAGAAAACTCTTTCGAGGAGTTTCATGTAAAATGGAAGGTTGTTCCATGAGTATCCATATTCCTGGACGTATATACCCACTCTTAATAGATTGGGCATTAAAAGGAGGACTACGGCTTGTAAGGTTTGTCGATTTACCAAAAGTATAACTTTTTCTCTTTTCGTTTATTAGAAACTGAATGCATTATATTTTTTTTTTATCTTCGTATATTAGAAACTGAATGCATTATATTTTTATTATTGTCGTTTTTTAAAAATTGAATGCATTTTAAAATTGAGATTCATAAAAATTTTTATCGATAAGGTTTCGATATACAACACCCGTAATCCCCCTATTGCCAAGGTGACTTACCTGCAAGGTGCAATTGAGGGTGACCAGAACACGGATGAAGAAGAAATTACACTTTGGCCTTGTCACATAAATGGTTCTCTTCATTGCACTTCGGAATACACGAGGCATTTCTTCCTCAAATTAGTTTACCATGTAATCTTAGGTGCAGAGTTTTGACTGACTCAAGCCACTTATGTTAAAATGTAAAATAGAGATGTGCTAGATTAGATTACAGTTTACTAAAATGGTTGACAAGAATGTGATACGAGACATTCACACCATATTGTAGTTGATTCAAGTATTTTATTCTCTTTTAATATATTGATGCAGTCGCTCTGCTGCAAATTACCTCAGTCCCTGCAAGTCAAACAGGGCGACATACTAACAAAGGCATGAATTATCTCAAACACGTCTTAGAGAAAGAAATCTCAAGAAATATTTATTAGAAAATAGAAGACAAAGTACAGAACCAAAGTAATTGTTACACTGGAGGTGGCTTACTAGCCACATACACACAGACACCAACAGGCTCACAGGCCATTATTCTAATACTCAACAGCTAAACACACGCAGAACAACCTAACCGGCTTGCAAGCCATTATTTCACATTTTCTGTCTAACTCAAGGGATCACCCCCCTTTCCTAGACTTCTCACTAATCTCTAGACACAGCAGCAAAAAATATCATCTCCAAAACTAACTCCCATCCGTTGACTCAACCTTGTATTTATAGTTTTGGAATCCCACGGGAAGTTCACTGGCCAACTACTCAACATATCCCTGCAATTTTGGATAAGTCAGATCAATACAGGAAGTTCAACTGAAGTTTAGTTAGGCTCGTTTTGAAACTAGCCGTTGCTCCCAACGTCTGGATGCTCCGCATCATTCTCCCCACGTTGAAGGAAAATATGAACCTCCTAGTTCATAGATGTTTTCCTCCGTTTTCTCCATCGATCAAAATACAACCACATAACCCAAAACAACAACAGTCTAATCAACAACCACCACCTTGTTTTCGTTATGATAGCATTGAGCTTCCACATATAATCCTTCGTGCATGTACACAACTGTACCAACCAACCTTGGTTTAAATCATATGTCTTCATAAATTCATTTTTCATACTGTCATTAGTTCTCTGCTCAGAAACATTTAACAATTCCTCCATATCTATTTGGTCTTCAACTGCATTAACAATTGGAACACCGCCTTTTTTATCTGTTGCCCTTTGTTCAATGTCCTTCCTTGGCATCTCTGTTACCACATGCTTGAGCTGCAAATAATCAGCTAGATTCCCTTTTGCTGCAACTTTGTTAGGTTCATTTTCACTAAAGTAACCATTTTCCTTTCCAGCTTTTCAATCTGATGGTTTGTCTACATCTTCAACCACACTCTTTACGCATTGCCCGACCATTTGTTCTTCCAACAATGGAAGAAATTGTTCCTCCTCCTTTGCTCTCATGTGCTCAACAACACTGTATTTTTTTTCAACAATGTATTCCCCAACAACATTGTAATCTTTGTTAACAATTTTTCTATCCACTGCAACTATCTCCACCAGAAAGTAAATATTCTCTTCTCTCTCCTCAATCTTTACAGGAGTTCAATTGGTAGCATCCTCCTTCTCACATTTATCTGTATGCATGTAGGTCTCTACATGTTCAATCTTCTTAGCCTTTTTTTGCGTGCTCTGAACAACACAAACATTTTCAGTGTTTATGTATTCTTCCTCAAGTGCTTCACCTTCTTCTGGGTAGCAAAGCACTTCCACAATTGCGACCCCCTTTAAAACCTCTCTCTTTTAAATTTGATGTCTTTCTTTCTCCTCCAAGGCCCTTATCATCATTTGTATGTCTCGGATCTCCGCTTTTCTCTGCAGTCTTTCATCACGCTCTTTGATTAGTTGCATAATTGCTTGTATCTCTGCCCTGATCCATTCTTTCTCTTCTTGGCTCACCCGCTTCTCCTTTGCCATTTTTAACTTTTCAATTGCCAATCTCTCTTTGGCTTATCAACAACTTGCTCTCTTAAAGTTGTTCACAATATGGTTTTCCATAGCCAAACCCACTGGTAACAATAATGCACCTCCGTGCAACCTAGTGCTCCTCCGAGCACACTTGGTTCTCCTCTCGAACCAACTCTTCGGCTCCTTTGAGCTCACTTAGTTCTCCTCTCGAACCAACTCTCCAGTTTCAGCAGCTAACTCTCCAGCGGTAAGCTTGCAACAATGGATTCCCCTCTGGGCCATTGTGGTTTGCTTTAATACCAAAATGATGTAGTTGCTCTACTGCAAATTACCTCAGTCCCCTGCAAGTAAAACAAGGCGACATACTAACAAAGGGATGAATTATCCCAAACACGTCTTAGAGAAAGAAATCTCAAGAAATATTTATTAGAAAATAGAAGACAAAGTACATAACCAAATTAATTGTTAGACTGGAGGTGGCTTACTAGCCACATACACACAGACACCAACATGTTCACAGGCCATTATTCTAATACTCAATAGCTAAACACACGTAGAACAACCTAACTGGCTCGCAAGCCATTATTTCACATTCTCTGTCTAACTCAGGGGATCGCCCCCATTTCCCGGACTTCTCACTAATCTCTAGACACAACAACAAAAAAGATCATCTCCAAAACTAACTCCCATTCATTGACTCAAACTTGTATTTATAGTTTTGGAATCCCACTGGAAGTTCGTTGGCCAACTACTCAACATAGCCAAACCCACTAGTAACAATAATGTACCTCCGTGCAACCTAGTGCTCCTCCGAGCACACTTGGTTCTCCTCTCGAACCAACTCTTCGGCTCCTTTGAGCTCACTTAGTTCTCCTCTCGAACCAACTCTCCAGTTTCAGCAGCTAAGTAGCCAACGGTAAGCTTGCAACAATGGATTTCGCTCTCGGCCATTGTGGTTTTCTCTGATACCAAAATGATGCAGTCGCTCTGCTGCAAATTTCCTCAGTTCCTTGCAAGTAAAACAAGGCGACATACTAACAAAGGGATGAATTATCTCAAACACGTCTTAGAGAAAGAAATCGCAAGAAATATTTATTAGAAAATAGAAGACAAAGTACATAACCAAAGTAATTGTTAGATTGGAGGTGGCTTACTAGCCAAATACACACAGACACCAACATGCTCACAGGCCATTATTCTAACACTCAATAGCTAAACACACGTAGAACAACCTAACCGGCTCGCAAGCCATTATTTCACATTCTCTGTCTAACTCAGGGGATCGCCCCCGTTTCCCAGACTTCTCACTAATCTCTAGACACAACAACAAAAAAGATCATCTCCAAAACTAACTCCCATTCGTTGACTCAAACTTGTATTTATAGTTTTGGAATCCCACTGGAAGTTCACTGGCCAACTACTCAACAGATCCCTGCAAGTTCAGATCAATCAGATCGGCACAAGAAGTTCAACTGAAGTTCAGTTAGGCTCGTTTTGAAACTAGCCATTGCTCCCAACGTCTGGATGCTCCGCATCATATATTCTAGTGTGCATTCTTTATCCACATTCTTCTATGTAAAACTCAAATGGTATCCTAGGGAGGTTGAGGAAAATCCAAGAAGTGTGGGCCGAGCTCCAGGACGTGTTGCAGATAGAGACGGATCGGGGAACAAGAAAGCAACGGATAGAAGAGGAAGGAAAAACCGACTGAAATAAAGACACGTTATTTTATTTTTTGTTTTGTCAAAGCTGTGAAGATAATCTTCAGAAGATTATTTGCATGCCCCGATGTTAATCATATGAAGTCATGGATCACATGGTAAGGGTATGACGGAGTAAAGAGTGGGGTCGATTAGGGGATTTTTATCAGAACTTGTTGTGAATAAGAGTCATTGCCACTGTATGTAATTTTCGTGACAACTTGATCGAAGAGCTTGTGCATGCAGTGTATTGCGAGAGTTGTCATTGCTCGACAAAGCTGACTGGGAGAGCCATGCCATTTATTGACTTATCCAAACAAAAAACACATGGTCGTTGAGATAAATTGTCCTAGTTTGTTATGGCGCTGTGAAGAGTTTCATCTATTCGAGTTGAAGTGTAAATTAAAAAGTGAAAGAGTTGTCAATGTGAAAGGCGTAAACAACCCTAGTCAAAGAAAGGAAAGACAAGAATCAAGGAAGACATACGCAGTGAAGAGAACTGAGAAGATATGGCGTGGAGATGACGCAATTAATGTGAAGTATTGACAAAGTGACACAGATAAAAGGTAGTTAATGCATGGATAATTTTTAGTTGATGCATGGATTTATTACTTATTTGTGACACTTAACTTGGCCTATCGGTGTTCACTAACCACACGCTAAGTGGTTGTGCTAGTTATGAAGAGACACCAAATTGAAGGAAATTGCCAATAAAATCGAGAATAGAGAAATGCCAATATGTGGAGAGATAACATGTTTCTTTTAAGAAGAATACTAGAGGTTCCAATACCTATGTACCTGTGTGAGAATACCCTTGGCTTGCTTGAAACACTATTTGCGGGAATAGCTGCATGTGTAAGAGATCATCCACCTAAGGTGTGGAGACATAGCCATATTCCAAACTGTTGTGTGAATTTTTCTAAAAGGACTGTTGTCCACTAAGTTGTACTTATGTGGACTCCTTGTGAACCTCATAAGACTTGAACAACTTACATTTTTCAATGCCAAAGTTCAGAAGTTCATTAGACCAAATTTTTGGTCTTTTGTAAAAATTGCATGTCCAGACTGCCATGGGGGAATTGTAATAAGTTGGTCTAAGCATGGTACATTTGTAAAAGGCTTGGCCTACCTTAGGTTTAGCTGTCAAGGGGATACTCTAGAGTGTTTTTCCTTAGGAATTATGCGTTGCACTTCAGTGGCGTATAATTCTTGAGTTTTTCACTCACACCTCCAAAGCTGGAGTATTTTCCATGGTGGTCGATGGTGGACTCCAGGAATGGATACCTAATTAGGGTAGCTAAACCAGAAGTATACTTTAATTATCGACTAGGAAGTGTACAAACTTAAGAGGTGCTAAGCACTGTATGTGCTCTATAGGATAGTCTTTGTCGTTTAGGGTGTTGGGATGTATCTTAAAGGTTTCTCAAAAGGAAATGGAAGTGATATGTTCTTAAACAAAGAATGAAAGAATATAAAAAGATTGTAAACCTATGAACTGGAAATGTTGAAACTGGTAGATCTCTATGCTAAGAATTAAATGTTGGAAAACTGTAAATCGAGTCTAAGAAGTAAATACTAAGAGCTAATAAACTTAATCTAGAAATAAAATACTGAAAGTTGGAAATTTAACTAGAAACGAAGTACTGAAAGCTGGAAGTTTAAGCTAGGAATTAAATACTGAAAATTGGTCAAACTTTATCTATTCGAATCCAATACTGAAAGTGATAATCATTTACTCTATTCAAATCCAAAGAACTTAAAACAATTAACTCCTATATAATTGAACTCGGATAAAGGAAATATGCATGGAATTGCAGATCCGAACCATTGTTTAAAATTAATATAATGCGCTGGAAAACAGAGGTAAATATGCCTGTGCAGAATGCATGTACAGGACTACGAAAAGCGTGTTATGGAGCTACAAAATCAATATTGCCGAACTACAGATAAAAATCACTGAACCGAAATAAGAATCTGCTGTTCAAACCATTATCAAAGCACTTCACATATCATGATGATTAAATCAATGAGCAAAACACATGAGAAATACCTGAAGTAAAATGAGGCTCTTGACCTACGTGTTAAGGGGACCCTCCCCAACTCGTATTTCAGGAGTGGAAAAGACTCAGAAACTTAAAGTTTGAAATAACATCAATCCTTCCATTATTAAAATCGTAACTTCATGTCTCTAAAAAGTCTTAGAACAGATTTGTATTGAATAACATATGCTGAATATAAGTTCTACAAAAATGCCAACATGAACCCCTTGCTACCCAAGAGGCCCATATATATAACTATTCTGAATCATAACCTAACTCTATGCTTTAAATGCTGATCTTGCTGAACAAGAGTTTTCTTATACAAATCAGGAAAAAGGGCGCTGAGCCACTTATGGTCTTTTAGTCCTCGAGCTGGATTTGCTTGTTGTCTCTTAGATTACCTGCGCTTGCTCATACATACTTATTTCCATATAATTAGCTCATAGAAAACACTTTTAAGCATAAAAGAATAACCTCTAAACTACTTTATTAAATAATCAAAACAAATCCATTATACCCCACAAATAGAGGCATTTTCCTTATCCATTATTGTGCTTGTGTGGCATAAAAGGGCTTATAGAGTACCTAATTTGGGGCTCATCATCTCCCCCAGACTGAAGGATTCACCCATCCTTGGGTGACACATTTTGTTCTTGGATAGCTTCTCTGATGTCCCAAGCAATGATCCTGGGAGCCCCTGCTTGCCTATGATAGCCTTGGGTCCGGTCATCTCTGGCCCATGTTCTTTTCTCTTCCTCCTCGTCAATCTGTGCTTTGATAGTTAATGGGAGAAAGAATGGTGGACTGAGCTTCATGCCTATCCATCTGAGCTGGTGTTTTATTAAAGATTCCCTGTATAACTTGGCCTTAGTGAGTGTCGTTTCTAACCTGAGGGGGGACTGAGGCTCCTTCTTCTTCAAATCTTCTGCAATTCTTACCCACCTCTCACTGATGGCTTCCTGCACTTCTTTGTGTGTGCATTGAAGGGTGAGGTCAAAATGCGTTACTGCCTCCTATTGTTTTGCAAGAAGGATAGGAATTAACTCCTCATCTGTGGTGATAGTCTGGTGGTCCTGAATTACTTTTTTAAGATGAGATGCCTCATGCCTGATCCATAACAGGTTTTTCCACTCCTCTGCAAGATAGAGGTGAGCGTCTTGTGCCCTCTCTAACTCGTGGTTCATCCAGGAGCATAATGCTCTTAGCTGGAAGTCCCCTACGTAGGGATTAGGTGACCAGTTAGGTGAGCTCGGTACCACGAAGTTGTGCAAGAAAAACTCGCACAATTGATCTTTCTCCAACTCTGTGCAGCTCAGAGAAGTGTCCACAAATTCCCTTAGAGTGTTCAATTCTAGAGGCAGGCCTTGCTTTAACCTCTGCAGCTGGAACTTTCCCCACATTTCCTTTAAGTAAACCATATAGATTTTGGATGGTGGTCTGAGTCCCAGTATTCCATCATAGATTTTAGCAGTGACAGACAATGTATCCTCCAATTATTGGATTCTTTGGTCTTTCTGAGCCAATTCTGTCTAAGCTTGGCCCAATTTCTCCTTCAGTGCTACATTTTGTTGTTCTGCTAGCTTTAATTCTCTTGCGTACTGCATTTTCAAAATCTGGGTCTTTTCATGTACAAACAGTGGGGGTGCTGGTGAAGCTGGCTGGCTTCTCTGGATCCTTGCTTCAATTTTTAATGCTATCAACTCCTCCCTGGCTTTTGCTAGTTTTGTCAGTGCCTCAGCTAGCTGGTTAGTGACTCCAGGGTTTACATTTTGATCAGCAGGGTTCCATTGGTAAGCATCCTGTTCTTCTGGTGTAGCTGGGTCGTCTTGGTCTACCCACTCGTCATCATCAGATAAGTTTTGAATTATGGGGCTGGGCTCTTTTTCTACCTTCTTTGCCTGTTCATTTTTGGGCTGTTGTGTGATCCTCTTACTTCGTCGTTTTTTCCCCTTGCCTGCTAGTGGAAACCCCTGATTCTTTTTGGTGGGAGGCATCCTTTGAATGCTTATTCTTATCAGGGTATCAACCATAACTTCATTGTCGCTATCTAGGTCAATCTTTCTCTTAGCTCCTGATGCAGAACTGGATTTTTTTTTGAACTAGAAAAATTCGGCTGAGACCAATACAAACTCCTCCCATGAGAGTTCTGGAACCTGTACCATCAATTCTTCACAAATTATCAATTTGATTAGCCCATGGTGGGCTATCTTCTTTTCCCCGAACTACCTTTTTTCTCATTTCTCCCAGAGACTGGAGAAGATAATAGGGAATGCTGATGTTGTTATTTGGTGTGATATGGCCCTTATGTCTTAGAAGCTCCAAAATTCGGAAGTGGAAGATAGGGACATAGCTCAGCCTCCCTGTGCACGTTACATATTTCAGAACAATAGAAGCTATCTCATCCCAAGGTGCTGGCATGGTGATTCTTTTGACTCCATTCTTGTCTTCTTCATAGACTTCCCCCTGTTCGAAGAATGCTGCCTTTGCACTCTAGTTAGCTTCTCGATCATCTCTACTCCAGTGTAGACTCATGGGAAGCCTTGTGTATTTCGCAATTGTCTCCTCATCTAGTCTGATACATAGTCCCCTTACCCGGGTGACAAACTATTCATCTTTGATGTGCTTCAAGTTCCTTGTGAATTCTAAAGCCACCTCAGTATTGGACCCTCTCAGTCCTGAGATGGGGCATCCAGCCCGCATTACAGAGGATTGATAAAACCTGTGGGTTTTCATAAATGGGCTTGTGATCCTCCGGCTCACTCTTTTTGAACCCCTTTGTCATCTTGAATTTTTCTACTATAATCGACAAACCAAAAACTTCGAGTGTGGTTGAATTACCTCAACTAGTTGGGATTGATCATAAGCTCGAGAGTAGCTTGCTAGCTGAGTGACAACACGAACTTTCAGTTTCCTTGCTTCTGGAAAGACTCTAGAAAGCTTGTATTGCAAAACTATGTCCTCATGTATACTATGCTGCCTTATTTAGCTATTTTCGCTCACTTGTCCCGATCATTGTGCATCGTACTTGTTGCCTTATACATTCCTTTCCATTATTGCACCCTACGTTTCTTTCCATCATTGTACATTGCACTTATGTTCTGATCATTGGGGGATATAGTAGCTAGATGCGGGGGTTGTCATTCACTGACATGTCTAAGGTAAGTAATCGTGATTCTGTCAGGTAACTCTCAACTGTGCCGCCGATTTATCTCAAAAGCTGTCCTCAACTTTGGAAAATAACCGTTTTGTGGGGGATGATGATTTGATTTGAAAATAAAATAAAGAGTTAAGTGATTATCTTCCATGCTAGCGTACTTGATTGTATGATTTGTGCTTGATTTGTATGGGCACAAAATTCTGTAGTTGAGTTGTGGTGCATCTGTAGTTAATTTGGTCATGTCAGTAGTGCCGCCTTTTTATTTTTTCTGCCAGTTCTCTTGAAATTGTTTCCTTTGCTTGCGTGATTATTTGTGCATTTTTTGTTGATTTGAATATTCACTGTATTCAACTTTGTGTTTGTACTAGTGCTGTGAACTTTGTTGAATTTTTTCTGTAGTGTTAGATTTTTGTTGTTCTGGCTCGCTTGAATTGATTGTTGGCTCGCTTGAATATTTCTTGGCTCGCTTGATTGTAGATTCTGAAAGCTGATGTTTGTTTGGTGTTCTTTTGCTGGCTCTTTTTCATTTGTTGCTAAATGTCGGCTGGCTCGCTTGAAATATGCTTTCTGGCTCGCTTGAATTGCTTGCTGGCTCGCTTGACATTGCTTTATGGTTCTGCTTTGAGATTTCTTCTAGTTCTGCATAGGGATGGATCAAGTCCATCAATTTTTCGTGATAGCTTGAGTGGAATTTTTATTATCATCTCTTTCTTTTGTTTTCATTTTTTCATTTTTCTCTCTTTTCTATTTTTCTCTATTTTTTTCTTTTTTCATTTTTTTGTTTGTTTTATTTTGTAACTGGAGTCAGTTGTGTTCTATGCTCTCTATTAGCATTAAACTTTGCTGATAGAGTGTCTGTGTGAACTCCTCTCTGGACTGTGGTGTTTTGTAGAGTTTGAGTCTGTGTCCATTTACTGACATGGGGAATTTTTCTTCATCTATTGTTGTAATTCTGATAGCTCCATTGTCATAGATCTTTTCAATGATGTAGGGTCCGAGCCATCTGGTTGTGAGTTTTCCTTTAAAAGTGTGAAACCTGGAGTCATAGAGTAGTGCCCAGTCACCTTCCTTGAACTTTTTCTGTTTGATGTTTTTGTCATGCCATTTCTTCCTTTGATGCTGGATGATTTCAGTGTGGCCAAGTGCTTGTTAGCATTGCTCATCCAGTTGATTTAACTGTAGCATGTGTTCTTGTTGGATATCTGAAAGTTCCATGTTTAACTTGGCTACAATTCTCAATGTTTTGATTTCAAACTTAATGGGCAGCATTATTTTCTTTCCATAAACTAGCTCATATGGGGTGAATCCTGTTGCTGTCTTCCATGTAGTATTATAATCCCAAACTGCCTCACTTAATCTATCTTCCCAATCTCTTTTGTGCAGTTGTACGGTCTTTGTCAAGATTCTTTCTAGTTCTTTGTTTTTCACCTCATCTTGACCATTAGCTTGAGGGTGGTAGGAGGAGGACTTTCTGTGTTTGACATTGTTCCTTCTAAGCAGGTCCTCTATGAGGTTGGATGTAAATTGTGTGCCTTGGTCAGAAACTAGCTCTCTTGGGACTCCAAATCTGTGGAATATTTGCTCTGTAAAAAAATTTGCCACATTTGTTTCATTTGCTGCTGCAAGTGCTGCTACTTCTGCCCACTTTGTAAGGCAGTCAGTGCATACTAGGATATAGCTTTTCTGATTTGATTGTGGGTTGATTGGTCCAAGGAAATCAAATCCCCATTTGTCAAATGCTTCTAAAAAGATTTGTGTATGGAGAGGCATTTCTTCTTTTTGAGTTGGCTTCCCCATTCGTTGACAATCATGATAATGTGAAACGTATTCATAGGAGTCCTTGTGGAGTGCTGGCCAATAATATCCAGTTTGCAATATTTTATAGGCTGTTCTCTTTGTAGCATAATGTCCTCCACATGGTTCATTATGAGTGGCATGCAGTATGTCATGGAATTCGTCTTCTCTGATGCATCTCCTTAATATGTGGTCTGGTCCTTTTTTGGAAAGTATCCCTTCTATCCATGTGTAAGTGGCACTTTGCCTTATGACTCTGCTCTTTTCTTTGTGGCTGTAATGTTGTGGAAATTTACCAGACACGAAGTAGTTTGCTATGTCAGCAAACCATGGGCTTCTTGTGGAGATTGCAAAAGGATGCTCATCAGGGAAATTATTGCTTACCAGTTCATTGTCTTTTCCATGGGTGAGTCTAGATAGAAAATCAACTACTACATTGTGTTTTCCTGGCTTATCCAGAATTGTTATGTCGAACTCTTGCAAGAGGAGTAGCCACCTAATGATTCGAGCACTTGCATTGAGTTTATTCATAAGATACCTGATTGCTGAATGGTCGATGTGGACAAAAACTTGGTATCCAGTTATGTAGTGCCTGAATTTGTTTATGGCATGTATGATAGCCAAAAACTCCTTCTCTGTGACTATATAATTTAATTATGCTCCTGCCAAGTTTTTACTAATATAATATATGGCATATGGTCTCTTCTCTTTTTCTTGTCCAAGGATTGATCCAATGGTCTTATCTGATGCATCATAATGGATGTGGAATGGAAGTGCCCAATTTGGTCCTTGGAGTACTGGAGATGTGATTGTCTTTTCCTTGAGTTTATCAAATGATAACATACAATGCTTTGTCCAAATGAATTATGTATCTTTAGTGAGGAGCAAACATTGGTGCTGCAATTTTGCTGTAACTCTCGATAAACCTTCTGTAGTAGCCTGTTTTCCCAAGAAAACTTCTCACATCTCTTTGTTTCACAGGTGCTGGCAGTGTTCTGATGACTATGACTTTTGCTTGATCAACTTCAATTCCTCTCTGTGAAATGTGGTGTCCAAGCATGATGCCTTCTTCCGTGAGCATTTTGCATTTATCATTGCTCAGACATAAGCTCATCTTGATGCATTTTTTCAAAACGAATTCTAGATGTTTTAATGCTTGGTCGAAATTCTGGCCATAGGGTGTGAAGTCATCCACGTAGACTTCCATTTGATCATTAATAAAATCAGAGAAGATGCTTAAGATTTCCCTTTGAAACGTTGCTGGGGCATTACAGAGCCCAAAGGGGAGCACTCTGTATGCATAAGTGCCCCATGGGCATGTGAATGTTGTTTTGTCATGATCAACTGGGTGGATGAGGATCTGGTTGTACCACTGAAGCCATCCAAGAATGAGAAAAATTGTTCCCAACCAATGTGTCCAGTACTTAGTTGATAAATGGGAGAGGGAAGTGATCTCTCTTGGTTTCCTTATTGAGCTCTCTATAATCTACATAGATCCTCTGCTTCCCTTCTTTTTTAGGAGTTATAACCAATGGTGATACCCACTCACTATCTGAGATTCAAAAAGTGGTGGACTCCAGGAATGGATACCTAATTAGGGTAGCTAAACCGGAAGTATACTTTAATTATCGACCAGGGAGCATACAAACTTAATAAGTGCTAAGCATTGTATGTGCTCTATATGATAGTCTTTGTCGTTTAGGGTATTGAGATGTATCTTAAATGTTTCTCAAAAGGAAATGGAAGTGATCTGTTCTTAAACAAAGAATGAAAGAATATAAAAAGATTGTAAACCTATGAACTGGAAATGTTGAAACTGGTAGATCTCTATGCTAAGAATTAAATGCTGGAAAACTGTAAATCTAGTCTAAGAAGTAAATACTAAGAGCTAATAAACTTAATCTAGAAATAAAATACTGAAAGCTGGAAATTTAACTAGAAACAAAGTACTGAAAGCTGGAAGTTTAAGCTAGGAATTAAATACTGAAAATTAGTCAAACTTTATCTATTTGAATCCAATACTGAAAGTGATAATCATTTACTCTATTCAAATCCAAAGAACTTAAAACAATTAACTCCTATATAATTGAACTTAGATAAAGGAAATATGCATGGAATTGCAGATCTGAATCATTGTCTAAAATTAATATAACGCGCTGGAAAACAGAGGTAAATACGCCTGCGCATAATGCATGTACAGGACTACAGAAAGTGTGTTATGGAACTACAGAATCAATATTGCCGAACTACAGATAAACATCACTGAATTGAAATAAGAATCTGCTGTTCAAATCATTATCAAAGCACTTCACATATTATGATGATTAAATCAATGAGCAAAACACATGAGAAATACCTGAAGTAAAATGAGGCTCCTAACCTATGTGTTGAGGGGGCCCTCCCCAACCCGTATTTCAATAGTGGAAAAGACTAAGAAACTTAAAGCTTGAAATAACAACAATCCTTCCATTATCAAAATCGTAACTTCATGTCTATGAAAAGTCTTAGAACAGAACTGTATCGAATAACATATGCTGAATATAAGTTCTACAAAAATGCCAACAAGAACCCCTTGCTACCCAAGAGGCCCATATATATAACTATTCTGAATCATAACCTAACTCTATGCTTTAAATGCCGATTCTGCTGAACAAAAGTTTTCTTCTACAAATCAGGAAAAAGGGCGCTGAGCCACTTATGGTTTTTCAGTCATCGAGTTGGATTTGCTTGTTGTCTCTTAGATTACCTACGCCTACTCATACATACATATTTCCATATAGTTAGCTCATAGAAAACGCTTTTAAGCATAAAAGAATAACATCTAAACTACTCTAATAAATAATCAAAACAAATGCATTACACCATACAAACATAGACATTTTCCTTATCCATTATTGTGCTTGTGAGGCATAAAAGGGCTTATAGAGTACCTAATTTGGGGCTCATCAGTCGAACCATAAGAGGTTATTAAATCCTATGTGTCTATGTATTTTTAACATGTTAGACATCAATAATAAGTCATATGGACATGCACTAGGTCCCCTAGGAGTTTGAGTTCATTCTGGATTTTTTTTTCCTGTAAAATTAGACAATTTTTAATGGTTTAAATGGAAAATTTCAAATTGTAATCAAACCCCCTAAAACTCCTAAAAATAAACCACTAATTAAAATTTCTATTAACCTTAGAAACATTTCATAGGGACTATCCCCCTTGACTTCGGTTAGGAGTTGGCCTAAATGTAGGAGTCAAGATCAGGTGACAACCTTGACTCGAGACTTGCCTCCAAGGGCACACCGAGCAGTAGCAAAGATTTATGTTGCGTTAACCAGATGCGCGATTCGGTGGCAACATGGACAAAGCATGAAGCATGGAAGACACTAAAGAGGTAATTTGAAGGGTCGTGGGAATAGCTGCATGTGTAAGAGATCATCTGCATACTCTTTGACGCCACTTTTTGAAGGATTTGGGTATGTAAGGTTATATAAAATATATATAAGAAATTCAAATCACTTTCATTATTAGCCCGTAAAATACTATAAAGTCTAACCTATTAAGTTAAAGCTAATAATTTAATAGTAAAACATATATATTGTGTAAATGATAAACTAATTGCATTTATTATTATTATTTTTTGAATGGGTCTATTTAAAAATATACATTATATGTGTGTGTGCGCATCCATATGCATTATATGAATCTAAACAATTATACACAAATATGTAAAATTTCTCATCTATATAGAAAGGGTATATATAACTAAAGTAGCATCAAGTGCAATCCATATTTAACCCAAAATAAATAAACAAAGAGGCTCTAAATAACCTCTAGTATCCTACAAACTTCATGCTACAACAAATAGCTACATATCATCAAAATCATTGCATATTTCAGAATCATGTTCATCAATAGCACCTTGTGCCCACTCCTCCAAGCTCTAGCCCTTGCCTCTTTCTCAAATCTTGAATTTTATCCTTCAAGGACATTAGTCAACACCCTACAATTTTGATGAAACTTCCTAATCCTAGCGTTAAAATAAGGTATAAATTTTTTTCCATGTTTAATAAGTGATTTTGCTTGAGTGAAGGGTGCATTTTTATTAAGGTCATGACATAGGAGTTCAACAATCAAAACCACCAACTTCAAGGTACATAGAGAGGTTGATGTGCTTGATTAAATGCCAATCCCATACCCTCATACATGAGAGAATTGAGTGGAGACGTTGCATTTTTGAAATCATATGAAGTTGGAACCACTTTCAAGCTTCTTGAAAAATTAATGGCAATGTTAAAAATTTAAGTAAAAGGATAGAAAATGAAAGATAAGGAGAATGCCACATTTACTTTCAGAATTTAATATTACCAAATAACACTGGTCCCCAAGCATCCCCAAAATCGAGGTACCCCATATCCTCTACGATCAACATCCCTTGGCTTCACGATCGAGGTCTCGAGTTCGCGGGTGGAGTACTCGATTCAATAGAGTACGTTTAGGGATGTGGGCATGCAAACCCAAGACGGGGATACAAACCCTACCCCCGGGTTCGGGTACCCATGCTACCTAGATTTAAGGGTGTTAAACAACAGAATAGTAACTAGAGGCAAGTCCTATGTCAATTTAGTTGCCAGTTTTCCACTGGATTCATTAAATGCTATCATGAAGTTTAAGGCACAAGCAAGGAAAGAATGCAATAGGAAAATAAATGTTTTACAATTCGATAATAGAGATTAGTTTGTTGTGTTCACTGTTTTTTGTAAGAAAAGAGTCTGAAGGAAAAGAGTTGATGGTGAAAGGATAATATATTTGTTGAATAGGAGTCCCAACAAAGTTGTCATATATAATATCCCAAATGATATTTTCTACGTTTTTGTAGAGTTATGATGTAGTTTTTGTTTGCTTGAGGTCTTGTTACCCAATACTTAAAGAAAATACGAATGCATGTGCATAACTATGATTACATGACAATGCATGCAAAATGCACGGGGTTGCATAAACCCTAAAAACCCAAGCAATCAAATATGCAATAATATCAAACTATAAATGATGCATGTATGTACCAATGGCTTGTGCTTGAGCTGTAGATCAATATGAGATAGACATGCAAGTCATACACTAAGAATAGACCAAGATATGAGATGTCCTCTGCAAGATAATTCACCCATGCAAGGAAAGGCGCCTCCTTCAGTCTTCAGGTAGTATAATAAGTGCTCCAGAGATGGCTCCAATAAGTATGTGCTAGGCTTATAATGGCCCTATGATCAATATGGAAGCTGCATGCAGACCATGCACTAGGTCTAGGTCATAAAGCATGTGCACCGTCAAGGAAATTTTCCCATGCAAGGAAAGGCGCCCTCTTGGTATGAAAAACATTGATATCTTTCTCTAGAAGATGATGTAGAAGCATGTATTCAGTAACAAGGCTAATAATGGCTCTCCAGGAATAATGGAAGAGACATGTAGACCAAATAGAAACTGTAGATCTAAATATGAAGATCCCTTCCTTTGTCCAATTCGCCCATGCAGAAAAGTGAGCTCTCTTTGATTGAATATGTAGAATTTAACCTGAAGACTGATGAATATTGCCATGTTGATGAATAACAATGATGAACCTATATGATCCAACCCTGGAAGTGGCTAGGGAAGATAGATTTCACTGCCGAAATACACTTGTTGGCTAAGGGATATGCCCTCCACCCTAACTCTGGCGACAGAGTTCTCAACTAGAATCTCACTGATCAATAATAAACTTAGAAACCCTAGCAACTCACTTTTTCCTTCTTTCATCACTTTGACATTTCATGCCCTAACTTTTGCATTCCCTGAGTCGATTTTCTCTTCTATTTTTCAGTTGAGTTTGCATGCACTGCTTCCTGTATGCATGCAACTTAATTAATGTGCTTATGTGCATGCACTATGAAATATGGCCTGCATGTAATGCATGTAAGTTGCTCCTTGTTCCTATGGACCTCTTTTATCTACTGATGACCTAATAAAATTGATTAAGATCTTCTTTTGTTCTGCATGGTATCAGTCCTCAGTCAATTCCATGATTGTTAATATCCGCTCAAACCTATGGGAATTAGATAGGTTAGCGGGATGGTCCCTAGTGCTTAAGCAGAAGAGGACATTACAATCTTCCATGCTCAAAATTGCTTGTCCTCAAGCAACTGTAAGGCTAGGTGCTACAGTACCTGTTCCCCTTCCCATGTCCCCTCTTCTATTGGTAATTCTTTCCATTGAACCAAGTATTCTCATATGATCCCGTTTCTTAATTCTCTTTCTCGGACTTGCAGAATTTGTTCTGGAATCAAAATCAATTGCCCCTCATCATCAAGGGAGGGTAGCTGGAATCAAAATCAGTTTCCCCCATGTGTCTTGAGGTTAGACACATGGAACACATTATGAACTTTACTTTCTTTTGGTAATTCAAGCTCATATGCTACCTCTCCAACTTTTTGGACTATCTTATAAGGACCATAAAAGAAAGGCTTTAATTTCTTTGCTCCTTTCTTCTTAAGATATGATTGTCTGTAAGGATGTATCCGTAAGTATACCAAATCCCCTACCTCAAAACTGCGCTCAATCTGGTGTTTGTCTACATATATCTTTTGTCGATTCTAGGCGGTCTGTAGGTTTTCTTTGAGTATCTTGAGAATATCTTGACTTTCTCGAATCCACTCTTTGGATTTAGGAGCCCTGTTGTCACCAAATATTAAGTCTGCAAAACATAAGGCATCATAACCATACAATGCTTTAAAAGGAGTCATGGCGATGGACATATGGAAAATGGGCCATGTACCTTGGGTAACCCTATAATAAAGTGCATTGAAATACTTTCCCATTTTTTGCTCGGGATTGGGTAATGGATGAAGTAGTCCTGTCGGATGAGTATGCTCTATCTTATTCTGCTGGCACACACTCCATTCCCTCGCATGCTGCATTACATCATTTTTTAGGCCCTTTCATGAGAACCTCTCTCTGATCTATCTGTAAGTCTTAAGGAACCCCTGGTGTCGCACTTGTTTTCGCCGGATCCCGCACCTGGTTAACGCAGTAGAAATCTTTGCTACCGCTCAGTGCGCCCTTGGGGGGGAGTCTCAAGTCAAGGTTGTCACTTGATCTTGACTCCTCCGTTTAGGTCAACTCCTAACTGAAGCCAAGGGGGGTAGTCCCTATGGAATGTTTATAAGGTTATTAGAATGTTTTTAGAAAAATTTAATTAAAGACGTTTTTAGGAGTGTTTAGGGGGTGTGATTACAATCCAAGTTCGTTGCGAAAGATTTAAGGAAATGCTTTCAATAGCAGAAAATAAACAACCACCACTAGCATAAATAATGATTAAGCAACAATTTACTAATATGATATTAAGCAAATGTAAACTATGTTGTTGCTGGAGACCAGTGCCAATGGAGTCAATATATATAATAGCTACTACTGAAAGGGAAAATTTTGCATGTGTATCTTGGTTGGTTTTAAATGATTAAATATTGAATTTTGTTACAGGAAAAATGGAAACTCCAGATATACCATGAGGTACAAGGAGCAATGTCTGGAAATTGAGTGAAGGTGGCTCCTCACGAAGATGTGTGGGATGGAATGGAGTCTCTAGGGCGGTGTTCAACACTACACCAACAAGGGTGTAGCATAATTGTTCCCTGAGGTCGCCTCCCAGTTGTTCCCGCTTCTTCTAAGAAATTTGCCTACGCAAAACTCAATGATCGAAGTGTCGGATTTTCACTGTGTATGGGGTTGTTACTTTTATTAAGATGAGTTTTTTAATTAAATATGAGAATTAATCAGTTGCTACAACTCTTTTTGATTTCCCTAGGATCAGGAAAATTCCTACAAGGGGAAAGAGTATACTGTGAGCAATAGCAAAATGTATGTTCAAATTAAACTTGAAAAAATAATAAAACAAATATTGAAAATAAGAAAAGCAGAAAGATAGATCACTGGATCTATGTGTCACTTTCTCATCAACCACCACTAATCGACATTTCCTTTATGTGGTGGTGAGAGCATACTTCGTGTCAACGAGATTGATGTTATTTATAATTTACTTTTGCGAAATGAAATGGAAAAAGTATGAAATATTATAAGTATACAATCCTGCAGTAGAATGTGGTTTGTGTTTTGTCAGAAAAATTCACACCACAAAATTTGACATTGTGAATCTCCCTTGGGGGAATGGGGTGTGGGCGCTGTGTAGTCCACTTGCTCTCGTTTAATAGATGTTACAATATTTTCTCAAATAAATTGCTTCTTATTCCATTTAAACTTGGCTCTAAGGGATTACAAATTTATAGAATGAAAGCTAGGTGAAAGAGGGTCCACAGAATGTCTTTTTGGAACTTTCTGGCGAAAAATGACCAAAACTTCCTTCTCTTTTTCCTTGAACCTGCTAAAAACCAGCAAGCTAAATATACAAAGTTAGTGGGTTAAACATATACAAATATACAAAAAAATTACAATGTTTTATACTTGGAAAAAATGGGAAATTTTGTGCAATTTCAAGTATGAAAATACTAGAACTAGATTTATAAATTTAGCTTTAAAATGAAACTTTTCTAGATCTATTTGAGAAACAAGGATCTTTAAAATATTCTTTAGATATACATTACTTGCTTCAAACAAAAAGGGGAAAGAAGAGTTTTTAATTGAAAGAAGATGGTGGAAGAAAACCCAAGCTTGATAGCTTTTGAAGTGAAGAGGAAAGTTGATGCTTGCAAAACAAATGTATTACTCAGAAAGAAGTAACCAGCCACCAAGCTTGGAAGAGTAGTCAAGACAAGATCGACCTCCAACACTTAGCACTGAATCCTACAAATATCCAAGCACTCATACACAAAAAGGATTAAATCTAGTATATCCAATAGAAAGAAATCAGAAGGGAAATAGTACAACCAAATACATGTGCTTCTTCTAGATATCTAAGTAATTCAATAAACATAAGAAAGTCAAGAACCATGAATGCTTACCCTACTAGACTCAAAGAGCCTTACCGAGCTAAATGAATCCACAATTATATATGTTCAAGCAAAACTGGAATTCTACGAGTATACCTCAACCAAGTGCATGCATGAAGAACAATAGCCACCAATTTGACCTCCAAAGTCTTCAAATCTTATTACTCAAAGAGAGATTACACATTACAGGAGTAGAGGTTCAATGCATTTCATAATATGCAAATGAGGAAGCTAGACCTCACTTATATAGCAAATGAGAGAGAGGAGCGAATTCATGGAGAGAGGGGCGCATTCCTTAAGAGGGGGATGCCAAATCCTTAGATTGATCTTGATTGATGCATGATTTGAGGGATAAGGAGTGAGTGGGATGCCACATAAGGAAGGCACCCTCACTCCTTTCCTTGCAAACTCCTCCCAACAATCAAACATTGCCACACAAGGAAAGTCGCCCAAGTGGAGGAGGGTGCATTCCTTGAAGAGAAGACACTTGTTCTCTCCATATACTTGAGTGGATCCACCAAATATTGCATGAGATATTCATTTAATTAAAATTCCAACTCAACTGGGCCTTTACTGGGACAAATTCCATTGATTTAGGAACTTGATTTTCTCTCATATCTTTATTTTTTTTAATTAAATAAAATTCCCCAAAATTAATTTTGAGAGTATTTATTTAAGTGAATAATATTCACTTAGAACTTATGAAAAGTGGGTTTATGGGTTTTGTGGGTGCTCTGTGTTAGAACCCCCATGGAAAATTTCACCTCTTAACCACACTTTTATCACTTTTTTGGTTTTTTTAATTAAATTATTAAAAAATCCCGTTAAACGGGAAAAACTATTTTTGTCCGAATTAACTGAAAATCCTAGGGTACCTAGTGCATATCCATATGAATCAATACTGGTGGCTATCATGTGAAAAATACATAGACACATAGGCTTTAATAACCTCCCTAGGTTCAACCACCATGGAAAATACTCCATCTTTGAAGGTATGAGTGAAAAACTCAGGAATTATACGCCATTGAAGCGCAATGCATAATTCCTAAGGAAAAAACACTCCAGAGTACCCCTTTAATAGCTAAACCTAAGGTAGGACAAGCCTTTTACAAAAGTATCATGCTTAGACCAACTTATTACAATTCCCCCATGAGGGTCTGGACACACAAATTTTATAAAGGGCCAAAAATTTGACTTGATGAACTTCTGAAATCTGGCAATGAACAATGTAAGTTGTTCAAGTCTTCCAAGGTTCATAAGGAGTCCATCTAAGTGCAACTTAGTGGACAACACCGCTAATGGTAAATCATGAGAAGCTTGTAGGATCTTTTTCTTAAGTGAGGACTGGGGAACTAAGTAGATCATATTCTTATAGTATATAATGTCATCTATCACCTTGTACCTGTCATCTTGTATCCGTTCGTCCAATATTTCACAAACAAACTTGTTTTTGGAGTATTTGACCAAAAGATTGGATCTCCAATCCGAGGAAATTCTCATAAGAGATAAAGTCGTCGGTCGTCTAGAAAGGGCATTTTCTACCACATTGTTTTTCCCTTTTATATATTCAATCTTGAAATCATAAGCTTGGATCTTATTCACCCATTTTTGTTGTTTCTCGTTCAACTCTTTTTGTTCCAAGAAGTACTTTAAGTTGTTATGATCCGTCTTAATTTTAAATCTGCCATCCACTAAGTATTGTCTGAATTTGGTTAGGGCATGAATAAATGCTAACATTTCCTTGTCATAGATTGAGTATTGGCGCTCATAGTCCTTTAACTTTATGCTCTTGAATGCAATAGGGTGACGATTTTGCATCAATACTACTCCAATACTCTCTCTGAAGCATCACAATCTAATATGAATGGTTGTGTAAAATATGGTAGGGCTAGTACTGGGCATGAACTCATTACCTTCTTCATTTTCTCAAACGTCTATTGTGCTTCCTTTGGCCAACTGAATGCCCCTTTCTTTGTAAATATGTAAGTGGAGTTTTCATCTCTGAAAACCCATTGACATGCCTCCTGTAATAAGTGCAAAGGCCTAAGAATCCTTTCAATTCTGCCACATATTTAGTTGTAGGACACTCTAGTATGGATTTAATCTTTTATAAGTGTACCTATACCCCGTTTGATCCTATCACGTTCCCCAAGTACAACATCTCTTGCATTCCAAACTCACATTTGGACATCTTTGCATACAATGACTGTTCTTGTAGAATGCCCAATACTTCATCTAGGTGCTTTAAATGTTCTTCCCAAGTTTTATTGTAAATTAATATATCATCAAAGAATACCAGAAGAAACTTACACAACTGAGCTTTGAAGGTGTGATTCTTGCATGAATGAAAAGTAGTTGGTGCATTAGTGAGCCCAAATGGCATCACCAAAAACTCAGTGTCTGTAGTGGCAACGGAAGGTTGTATTTGGAACATCTTGTTCCCTCACCCTTATTTGATGGTATCCTGATCAGAGGTCAATTTTAGAGAAGTATTTCTCCCCATATAACTCATCCATCAATTCATCTATTCTTGGAATTGGATACTTGTTCTTAATGGTTTTCTTGTTGAGGACCCTGTAGTCAATGTATATGTGTAAAGTCCCATCCTTCTTTTTTACCAATACCACTGATCATGCAAATGGACTAGAGTTGGGCCTTATGTAACCCAATTTGAGCAATTATTTAATTGTATTTTCTATTTCATATTTGTACCTCTTGGGATGTCGGTAAGGTGTAGTGATGACCACTTGGGTCCCCTCCTCCAACTCAATAATATGCTCAAATCTGAGATCGAGAGGCCTACCTGATGGAATATCACTAAATACCTTCTCGTGCTTCTACAGTAGTGCCTATATGTCTGTTGGATGCTGTGTGGCGCTATCTGGTGGCTTCCTGAATGTGACTAGGCACTCAACTTCCCACTCTATGTCTCCTTTCCTGAGCACAACCTCCATCCTGTGTGATGATACTGCTTTAGGAGGGTAGGTATGCATACCTCTCAAAACAACCCTCTGTCCATCTAGTCCCTGAAACTCCATCTCCATGGTTTGGCAATTCATAGAATATTTTCCAATTGAATAAAGCCATTGAACTCCCAACACCACATTCGTATCTGGCACATCAACCACATAAAAGGAATATGTCATTGTATATTTTCCTAGAGGCACATTCATTTTTGGAATCCAATGAGTGCACTCCATACTATGATTACCTTCTATTTACACTGCAAACCCATCAAATTTCTCGGTTTGGATACCTCTCCTCTTCATCCATGCAGCATCAATAAAGTTGTGGGATACCCCACCATCAATTAGAACTCCAACGTTGTTACCCTATATGACACCTCTTATTCAGAGAGTGTAGAACCTAAGAACTCCATATAATGTAGCAATGACACCTCCCTTTATATCCTGTGACAATTGCTCCTCCTTTGTTGTGTGAAGTGCCTCCCCCTATCCCTGTTCTTGATCCTCCTCATCCTCTCCACTTTCGGAGTATACATCTATGTAATGGGATTTCCCCTTTCCGGAACACTTGTGACCGGGTACTCATGGATCCTAATAACTAATGCATAGCTTATTCCTCCTAAGTTCTCGGCAGGTATCTTCATCCGTCCAATCTCTTTTGGGACAATCGTTTTGGAATGGTCCCCTCTCCTTATCTTTAATAGGAAAATTTGTTTTAGGAGGAAACTTATTTTTTGGAATGGAATCTTGTAAATCTCGAGTACAACTGATGGAATCATGCAAGGTGGTGGGTTTATAATCCTTAACCCATCCACGTAAGGGTTTAGTGAGAGCCTCGGTAAACAACATAAGTAACTTGCTCTCTAAAATATTTGTCACCATAGATGCTACCCTTTGAAATTTAGATATGAAAGATTCAGAACTACCTGTCTACTTGACCTGAGCTAGCTCTCTGAAGTGCACTGACTTGGGGTCTTTCCTGTCAAAGCACTCAATGAGCCTTTGTGTAAAATCAGTGTAAGATATGATAGTGTTGTGACCTAGTGTCACTAGCTCATGGTACCACCACTCATGGGATTCCCCGTCCAAGTGCAACATGGCCAACTTGATTGCATCTGCCTCTATCATGGGATTAAGTTGGAAGTAAGTATCCAACTTTTGTACCCAATTCCGCGTTCGGCCACTCCGAGTCCCATCAAAAGTAGGAATAGTGAGTTTCCCTATTGTGTGTTGTAATTCATAATTTTGGTTGAAGGCCCTGTTGTATCCTCTCGGCATGTTCATACTCTTTAAATGATAGAAGTCTGTAAAGGACATGGCCGATTGAAAATCATCTGCAAGTGCTCTGTACTCCCATAGATATGCCCCCAATGGCTCATTTGGCTCTACCTGTATTATCGGCACTACTGTGTGGATATCCAAGAACTGAGGCATGGTAGGTATGGAGGACCCGTTGTAGATATGAGGGTGAGCCTGCATATTAGTATGTAAATGGGTTACACTGCTACTTGTGGATACTCAGTCACTATTGGGGACCTGGGGGATGTTTGGTGTGGACCTTGTTTTATCTTCCAACCTGTTGATGGCACTCAACATTTCCTTTTGTCCTGTATTCAAGTCCTTTAGAGCATTAATGAGGCTGTGAAAAGCTAATTTTTCATCATCTGCCATGGTCTCTTTACATTTATCCTTCCCAAACTGAGTCTCTATTTCCCTGTCTTCTAGATCTATGTCCTCTAACTCAATGTCCTCTTCTTCTCTTCTTCCCTTGTTACTGAATCTCTTCCTTCTATAAGTGATATTATGCAAGTCCTCTGAATGCATTGAACTGATTATAATTGCATGTTCCCAAAGATGGTGAGGAACGTGCTCTTATACCACTGTAATATCCCAACTAATATTTTCTATCTTTTTGTAGATTTTTGATGTAGTTGTTGTTTTATTGAGGTCTTGTTACCCAATACTTAAAGAAAATATGAGTGAATGTACATAACTATGATTGCATGACAATGCATGCAAAATGCATGGGGTTGCATAAACCCTAAAAACCAAAGTAATCAAATATGCAATAATATCAAACTAGAAATGATGCATGTACGTACCAATGACTTGTGCTTGAGCTATAAGTCAATATGAGATAGACGTGGAAGTCATACATTGAGAATAAACCAAGATATGAGATGTCCTCTGCAATATAATTCTCCCATGCAAGGAAAGGTGCCTCCTTCAGTCTTCAAGTAGTATAATAAGTGCTCTAGAGATGTGAGATGTCTCCAATAAGTATGTGCTAGGATTATAATGGCCCTCTGATCAATATGGAAGCTGCATGCAGACCATGCACTAGGTCTAGGTCATAAAGTGTGTGCACCCTCAAGGAAAGTCTCCCATGCAAGGAAAGGTGCCCTCTTGGTATGAAAATCACTAATATCTTTTTCCAGAAGATGATGTAGAAGCCTTTATTCAGTAACAAGGCTAATAATGGCTCTCCAAGAAGAATGGAAGAGATATGCAGACCAAATAGCAACTGTAGATCTAAATATGGAGATTCCTTCCTTTGTCCAATTAGCCCATACAGAAAGGCGATCTCTCTTTGATCCAATATGTAGAATTTAACCTGAAGAATGATGAATATTACCGTGCTGATGAATAGCAATGATGGACCTGTATGATCCAACCTTGGAAGTGACTAGGGTAGATAGATTTCACTTCCGAAATACACTTGTTGGCTAAGGGATGCATGCTCCACCGTAACTCTGGTCATAGAGCTCTCAAATCGAATCTCACTGATCAATAATAAAATTAGCAGTGCTAGCAAATCACTTTTTTCTTCTTTTATCACTTTTCCATTGCATGCCTTGAGTTGATTTTCTCTTCTATTTTTCAGTTGAGTTTGCATGCACTGCTTCCTGTATGCATGCAACTTAATTAATGTGCTTTTGTGCATGGACTATGAAATATGGCCCGCATGTCATGCATGTAAGTTGCTCCTTATTCCTATGGACCTCTTTTATCTATTGATGACCTAATAACACTGATTAAGATCTTTTTTTGTTCAACATGGTATCAGTCCTCAGTCAATTCTCTGATTTTCATTACCCTCTCGAACCTATGGGAATTAGATAGGTTAGCGGGATGGTCCTGTTATCACACCATAGTAGCAGGGCTACTATTCTTGTACAACAGATATCTGCACATTCCAGAGCCTACATTTTTCCAGAGCATGGCTATATATTTTGGATCACTCATGATCAGAGCAGTACATTATTCAGATTTATGTATGACCTTGTGTCAAGGATGAGCCTTGATAGTTCAGATTTGATGACTGATGTGACCACTTATCTCATTACAGTTTCAGTTCAGTGCCTAGAGATGTATTACAGCAGTGTTTCAGATGATACTTGATGATTATTATTATGATGATGTTGTATGATCTATGGATATTTTCTCACTGACTGTGGATTATTAGCTTGTTGATTTAGTCATGATCATAGCACGTGCTTGGTATATTATTCCTGATGTGGCAAATTATTTAAAATGAACTGTAAATCATAAAATGGACAATTGCTTGCACACTTAGGTCATTTAACAAAACTTGCTGGTTATTCACCTTACATAGACATGGTCTTTCCCCGACACCAGTTGTCTGCTAGTGTAGGCTCCATATTCACTTGTCTCCATCCATACATGACCTTCCTGTTTGACTTTAAGCCCTGACTTGTCTCATTTGACTTTCTGATACTGAGGACTTCCCCATTTTTCTACCTCTGTGTTTGGACCGCATCCCCGTTTATTCAGTGTCTCGGCTCTGAGTTGGTGACAGAACTTGCCTTTGGTGAGTTGGATTGTAGGCCTAAATCATTCTGGTCGGTTGTCCCGATGTTTGGCATTGGCTCGAACTCCCCCTAGTCACTTGAGATGTTGTTGGCTAAAACTGAAAGCTCATGTTCTACCTATGGAAACTTGAAAAATTCGCCCATGGAAACATAAAAAAAAGGGGCAAGAGTAATGAAAAGCTAAAAATACTCCTCGAAGAGTATAAGAAAGGTCCAAAAAGCAATGGTGCTTAAAAGATATATCTAAACAATTGCTGACCTTATAAAAATGTGAAAAACATGCCCTGGATGCAAGCTGCAACTAGTTGTGCTTCTCAGCACATCTGAAATCCGAAGGGTTATGTAGGCCAAAAAGGCCATGGAAATGAAATTGAATGATCCTAATGAACCTGGATCAACTTGATGTAGACATGATGCCTAAGTTGAATAAGCACTCTCTAAACAACTTATCCATTTGTGAGACACAGCCATCCCTCGTGTTCTTTTTGTCCAGCACAGAGTTTGTAGCTTCCCCCTTCTCCCAGTCCAAAGTATTTTTGAGTTAAGTTAGACAAGTCAAACCCTTGGCCCAACCTTGCTCCTAGCCTTCATCCTTCACTAGCAGTTTGACCATGTCCAATGGGTGAGTTTGTCATTTGAACTATTGTGCAAGTAATTTTATATAACAACGGAATATGTTAACTCGATTAATGCCACTGAATGGATTTTATACTTTGAGCTTAGCTATGGGAATGATTAGAGAAGCATTGTCTTAGTCTACTGATGTGATTTATCCTTGATTATATATTCTTGGGATCCGTGATGATGTGGACCATGTATGGATGATTGTTGATGATGATTTATGGGCCCACATGTTTGATGATGATATCATATGATGGAAATATGATGCAGATGATGTTTGATCCAGTTCAGCAGATTTATTATTACTTCAGATCAGCAGATTATACATTGTCCATATATGGTGGACCCTACAGCAGGCCCATTAGGGCAACCCAGGGTGTATGAGTACTCATTCCTAGTGGATTTGGGTCTTCTGGATCCATTGAGACACTTATCTTCCAGTTCCGGGCACTTCTGACAGTGATTGATGCAGTTTTACACTTGTTGACCAGTTTGGGGGCTGATTTCCCAGCCTGAGCAGTAGGGGCCCCGAGAGGCCAGTTCACCTAGGGCGCTGATGATGGAGGGGGTGGTCCAGCCACTTGTTATTACCATTTATCCCCCCTTCCGGAGAGCCTGGTGGGCTCAGATGGACAGCGCTAGCACCCTAGGAAGCAGTTTTGGCACTTTCACAGTTCCCGAGGCAGTTAAAAAAATGGAAAAAGTGGTCACTGAGGAAATCGATTTGGGCAATTGAGGCAAGGTTTTGGCATTTGGTCTTCACAGAGGTCTTCCAGGGTGGCATCACTATCTTCCAGTCAGTTTTCACCATGTGGGTATGCCCAGATTGATCACAGGAGGACATTTACTGCTTGACTGTCATGGATTCTGAGGACAGTTTTGATCTTTTATATTACATTGGACATATTTTATTATTTTATTGTGCCTTGGGGATGAGCTAGTAAGGATTAATACCTCCTAGCCCCACCATGAGCTTATATTGTTATGTCCTAGTCACCATGAGGTGGATTTTGATGCTTATATTTCCTCTAGTGGATGACGTCACCCCCTTTATGTACCTTTTAGTGGGGGCGCTATCATTATATGGGTGATCCATGTGATATATTGTTATGATTTATTATTAGCCATTGATTAGATCTTGAGATCTTTTAATCTTAGCCACTCATGTAAAAAGTGGTTAGGATTGTACTCTCTCCCCATCCTATTTAAGGAGGGAGCCTCTCATTGTAAAATTCATCTAGAGATTTTTGGCTCTTGGCTCTTGGAATAAAATTTCTATCTTTTGGAGTACATGCTTGGATTGGAGTGGATGTTGGTTGTTTCGATTGTAAATGCTATTGTCCATTGCACTGGAGGATCTATTGTAGCTATCTTGCATATTTGCCATACTTTATTTGCAGGTTAAGAGGGCGATTTTGACAAGTGCGAATTGGTGGGGAGGCTTGCCCTTCAAGCTTGGAAGAAGTCGTTTTGGGTTTGACAGGGAGTAGTTTTGCCTTGGTGTCAACTATTCTATGTTTCTCTCTCTCTTGCTTGTATCTACCTTCAATTTGTTAAACTGATTGATGCTTTGCTCCTTGGCTTGACAGGTTAGAAGGGATCACATGTGGCTTGGAAAAATCGATTTGGCAAGAGGGCTTCAACAATTCTCCATTTGATCTTTGGCAAAGCAATCCTCGTCTCAACTAGCATTCATCTCTTCATCCAGGTATGTTCCAAGAGGTATGATCTTCTCTTCCTTGAATCTTCCATAATTTCTAGATCATAAAAACCCTAATCAAATTAAAACCCTTGTTTTTGGTATTTTTCAGATCTACTTAGATCTAGCATTGTTCTTGAAGAGATATTGAAAACCCACCTCTATAGCATCCACCCCTAGTTGGATCTATAGTTTGGTGGTGATTGGCTAAGAATTGACCCACTTTTCAAGGCAAAAAGCCCTCCTTGACCCAAATCGCACTTCCTAGAGAGAGGCTTGTTGGGCTAGATCTAGCACATGGGTAGGTGAGATCTCACTTGATTTGCATTCTAGACACTTGATAACCTAAACCCATATCCTTACTTTGGTGAAAACTACCTTGTGGACATCTCTCCATGTTTTAAGGGGTTGAAACCCCCTTTTGATCTTCTTGGTACCTTAAAACTTAGATCTACTAAGATCTAGCTACTTGATTCACTTGAAATTTTGAAGATACATAGATCGGGGTACAAGCCACTTGGATCTACAGTTTGGTGGCCATTGGACTTGATTTGGTCCACCAAACCCATCTTTTGCCCTTCCTTGAGCAAGTCGCACCCCCTTGAAGTTTTGAGTTGGTCCACTTCTAGGAAGTGGGTGTTTGAGATTTTCGTGGATTTGGAATGCCCATGCCTTGAAACCTAGGTCTACACTGTCTGTTTGTCAAGATCCGCCTTGGGGATTGCATTCCTTGTTTTAAGGGATTGTGGTCCACTTTTGGTCATCACTTAAAAAACCTAGATCTAGTAAGATCCAACCATTGGATCTCTTTCAATCCACTTGATTTGGCTTCTAGGTGTCCCGATCTACATTTTGACATACTTCTTGACCTCATTAGCCCATCCAACAAGGCACTAGTCCTTCTCCAAACAAGTCGCACTCCTTGGGATTTGTGTCAAACCCTAGATCGAGCACATGGGTACTCCTAGAACCAACTCCAACTTATAGATCTAGCCTATACCTAACCTATAGTACCAACATCACACTTAACTTCACCTTGTGGGCCCACCTAGAACCATTTCACACTTCCCAAGAAAACAAGACCCACATGTGTAAACACATGGTACTATACCTAGTAATCATACCCCATCAAGTGGCCTAAACCATACATAGGTTGAAACACTAACTATCCATTACACCACCCTCAACCATTTCTTAACTCTTAGGTCCACTTAGCCTTGCATTGGTTTCCGTAACTCACCTTTTACCTACCCTTAGAAACCTTTGTTTGGATCCAATCAACTTTGATTGGGGTATAGGGTCTCCCCCTTGGTCTAGTTACACCTTGACCTGAAGCGAAGAGTGCCTCGGTTGACGTGACTCCCACATGCATTGGGAACCGTGGCATCTCTTGGGTCACCTCTTTAGTTGCCTGACTCCTCTACCGTCCCGGATGGGATACCTCTAGGGGCAACTACAAGTTGTGTGATAACAGGTCCCTGGTGCTTAAGAAGACGAGGACATTACATCATAGAATCCACATATTAGGAGTATTGGAGTGGTATGAAATCAAAGGTAAACCATTTAAAAATATTTGGTTCAATTGTTTATAGTGACAACTTGTTGAAAATTGTTATTTGTTGGGTATGTTGATGAAAGAAGGGATAGAGATTTTTGGATCCTTGTAGAAATGAGATTGGTGTGCAAAAGGATGTTAATGAAAATTTGGTTTGAATTAGATTGATGATGACTGCTTTTGAGGTTTGACAAATTAATAGACATGCAATGAAGTGAAGTGCAAAAGTTCGAGTAATCATCATGTGATGTTGTGCAGGTAGCACAAGTGGAAGTAAAGCGTCCACAATCCAGTGATTGAGTAGGTGAAAGGATTAAATATGTAAAGAAAGTAAAGTTCCCATAGTCCAATGATGTGGGAGAAGGGGGAAGGATTGGATATGTAAAGAGAGAACTACTCCCATATTCCAGTCATAGAAGAGAAAGTGGAAAGCATAAAGACATGAAAACTAGAATTATAGATAGAGAAGTGGAGATAGAGGAATTGGATGCATCAGGATTAGTCACAACAAGAAAAATACAATATGATTGTTGGATGGATGTAAAGATACCACATGATGAGACACAAGTGGATGATGATTGACGATAGGAGGTAGAGTTTGTAGGTGTGGATGAGGCTCTTTATAGTTTATTGTAGGATTTAGAGGCCTGGTTCATTACTTTTGTAACACTTTGGTACCTAGGTGTGGAAGAGGACAACGTCTTGAAGTGGAAACCAACTTCTACATCCATGGTAAATGGGCTGAAATTGTCAGACAACACTCTCATTCAAATGAAAAGTAGTGATTAATCAAGTGGTTGGTGAGGTGTTTTGCATTGGATCAACCATGTTCATTATATGTCACGGAGTCGACATTTTTGTTCATTTGGTGACAACTTCAAAATATTCTTTTTGGAGTGAATTTTAGAGTCATGTTGTTGACATCTTTAACACATTTGGTCTAGACAAGTTTGTGTTTAGGGATAAACAATTGTTTCACATATGACCATTAAGGGAGGGTGTTAGAGTTAGGATATAATAATGGTCATATAATAAATTTGTAATGTACTTTAGGTTAGTAATTAAGTGATTTATGTCACTTGTCATAAACCGAGTTTTGTTATATCTGGTTAGAGCTTAAATAATATAGTGGTTTTACATGATTTTGGTATTCAACATTGTCTCCCTTATATGTATTTACATCCACAACATATTGTATTTGATTCAAGCATATCATTCTCTCTTTTACTATATTGTGGTTTTCATTCTTTGTCCACATTCTTGTGCATAAAATCACAAAGGGATAAATCCTCCATTACAATCAAAATGAAAAACAAAAATTCCATCTACATTCAGGCACAAAAACTATATGCCACTCGAATTTGATAGTGTGGAAGGAACAACTTGCACGCAATCATATTTATCCATTAAACACATCTTAAGTGTTCACTATGAATTCCATGCCTAAGACAAGGCTTGGGAAAAATTGCAAGCTATCTCACCCTTAGAAATCTCAATAAGTAAACAATCTAGGTCTATGGCCTACAACTCATTACCAATTGGAGTCTTGGAAGGTGATCTACTTACAAGGTGTAGTTGGGGTGACCATAACTAAATCAAGGTCGAGGAAGAAACCACATTAGGATCTTTTCATGTATTTGCTTCCCTCCTTTGCACTTTTGAAAAAACGATCACTTCTACATCAAATTTTTCTACCATGCGATCTCCGATGTAGAGATCTAACTCAACACAGAGACTAGATTTTACCATGACACCTAGACATACAACTCAAGGGAGAAATGCTCCATAAAATTTAGAATATTATACAATAGATAAGTCTAATTTTAGTCACAAACTACATGCAACTCAATTTTGACCTTGTTGGAGGAACAACTTGCATGTTATCAGGCTTATGCTTGAAGCACATCATAAAAAATTAATTGCTAGTCATCTTTGTAAATTACAACATTCATAAAACAGATAAAATACTTGTCTACAACTATTCGAAACACATGCAATGGCTACCAAGGACTGATTTCCCACCTAGCCTTAAGCATTCACTGTGAATGTCACCTTGAGCTGAGGCTATGAATCAACAAGTATTTGGGGAAAATTGCAAGCTATTTCACCCTCAGAAAATCCTAATAAGTAAACAATCAAGGTCTATGGGATACAACCTATTATGCCTCTGCAGTTTTCATCTTTTTAGCAGGTCGTTGGTAGAGGAGGGATAAAATGCCAAGTGTGGGAGCTCTTTGTTTTTGGTTGGCCATGACCAGGCCCCTTGGTTTTGCTCTTGGAAGTACTATGGTTTAGTGGCATTGTTGACTTACCTTTATGGGGATTTTTATCCTTAGCGTTGGTGTCTGGGGCTTCCAGGGGTAAGCCATCGGGTCACATGACCACCATCCTTATATCTCTTGAGGGGGACTATGCTTCATCTAGGGAGGTCATCCCTAAGTGCACCACCCCTCTCACACCCCACTTGGACCTTCTCTGCAGTTGATTTTACCCCCTCTAACCAAATCGATCCCTTGATGTCTTCACAAATGATCAAGCCTTAATCGAAGGAAATGGGGATGTTGAGGGACTTTATTCATCATTCTGGGGTTAGTAGGGGCATAACGTCCTCCTTAGGCTCACTCCTCCAGTCACAGTGAGGCCTTGGATTGCTTATTTTAGTATTTTTTATTATTTTATGTTGGTTTTAGGGCTTAGTCCCCAATGTGTGGGTGACTTGCCCTAATTTCGTCTTATTTTGAAATATTTTAATGTGATATTGTTTTAATTTGAAATTGACATGTAGGCTTGATAAAAAAATTAAATCTTGTGATAGGATGGATATAAATATCCATTCCAAATTCATTTGTAAAGCACAAGACTTGGTATCAAATGATTGTTCTTCTTTTTCTTTTACTTTATGAGCTCTCTTGGTGATGTGCACTTCTCTTGTGGATGTGTTCTCTTACTTGAATGGTGAATGGTGGATGAATCTAAAGCATCGTTTTGCACATGTTATGGTTGGTGCTAGAATTGTTTGCTAAAACACATGCTCAAGAATGACCTAAAGCTCTTTCTTTTCCCATGTTTCGATGAATATTAGTAAATCAATGCTTCTATGTGGATTGAATGGTGGTGTATTGCTGCATTTTTTTTTCTTCTGAATTAGGGTTTTTTATCAATATTCTATTAACTTTGTGTGAAGGAAACACCTTGTATTAGGGTTTCCTTTTGCTTTTAGGGCCTTGGAATTCTCCATTTTCCTTGGTGAGGATCACCTATCGAACCCTAGAGCTTGATAGATGATGCCCTAGCCTGCAAATACTAGAGGGAAATTCTAACAGAGGGACACTAGCCATGATCTCTCAAATCTGAGGGAATTGAGATGACATCATAATCCCCTTCTCTTCTCAAAATTTTTACTCTAAATTTCAGCATTTAATGTATTATAGTTAGGCTACATTTTCATGTTAGTTAGCTGCATTTTCATGTTAGTTAGTTGCATTTTTATACACAAAAACCCTAGAAAAACCCAAAAACTATAAAATTCATAACTCCAAAAATAGTCATGAGTTTGTAATTTTGGTCCTCACTACGAATTCGCCCTAGTGGATTTATCCACAGATCTTGAAGAGCGTCCCGATTTTATGTGTAAAAACCCCTAAAAATAAGATATTGTCCAAAAAGCCCTAAAAATTTACATAAATTAAAAAAACTAGAAATATTTGGAATTTTCAAAATCTAGTCCACCCCTCAATTTCGCCCTACCTGAATTGTCCACAAATCTTGAAGGGTTTCCCATTTTTCCCTAGTGCATTGGGAAGTGTGAGAACCCTATATCTCACTTACCTTGGGCCAAGTTAGGGTTTTGAATTCACTTAGGGATTCACCCTAGCCTCGTCCTTCCTCTTTTCCTCAAAGTGCACCTTTTTGAGAGTTTCCTTGGAATACATGGAGGTGCATTGGTATATGTGATTTGCATTGGAATCCGTGAAATTGGAAAAGTGATTGATGATATACATGATTAGCTATTGAACTAAATCCTTAATTAGGTCAAGTTGTCTTCTTTATATATTGTTTGACTCCATACAAGGCACTGATCTAGTTACAAGGTCGTGGAGAGGTATTTGCACGTGTGATGTTTGCAGGTATAATTTAGAGATCTCCCCTGGGTTTAGGAGTTACTCGAAGAAGTTAAGAGGCTAGGTTGTGGTGACATTTGGCCCTAGACCTCTTCCATTTGCTTACCAATCACTAGCATTTACTCTACCTTGTGTTGCTTATTTATGACTGCTAGTTTGAGCGGTAACACAACCTATGATCAACTAGAGGCTTGAACCTGGATACTAGTAAATGATACAACCTAACAATAGGAAAGAGGCCATAATTTCAACTTACCACTATTATTTATTCATAGGGGCAAAAAATTCAACCCAATGTGCAACAACCTATCACGAACTATTTTCTCATAATGGTTCCAATGGTTTGGAATGTGTCTATTTTATTCTAAAGAGAAGTACAATATATTTTAAGCATTGAATAGTAGTTGTATGCTAGTTTAAACCATAAAGGAAAGATACATATATAATCAATAACATGAACATATGCCAAAGAATATAATGTACACATGCACAAAACAAATGGCAGAGAATGAAGGTATTAAGTATAACAGAGAAGGGTCTAATAGTTTATATTAGGCTCCAAGATCCAATCTCTCCAACCATACAAGAGCAACTCTATTGGTTGGATAGCTTGGATCTTGGATCCTAATATAAAGAGATAGCAGATCTGCACTCAAAGGTTTACCTTACAACTGAAATTGAACATTAAGAAACACCAATCAAAAAATTAGATTTTCAAAAATTAAAAGAATAAGAGTTTTTTTTTTTTTTTTTCCTCAGAAAAATTCGTAATTTTATTTCAAATAGTTGATCAAAATTACACTCTGCACATGTAGTAGAATCTCAGAGATCCCTACATTATCACATATTTTCTTTCCCAAATATATTCTTCATATCTATCCCATACATTACGATATCTGTTACTTCTGCCCATACTACCTCTTAGACCAGGTTTCTTAAAGACTATTGCTGTTACAATCATTTCTAACTCTCAAAACAGTGCCTCCATATCTTCAAGGAAAGAGCTGTGATAGTAGCTGAAGGAGCCCTCAGGTGAATAATTTGTTATCCTCCAATTCCCAGGAGCTAATTCCTGCTGCGTCGGCTGCTTTGGATAGCTGATCAGCCATCCCATTCCGTTCCCGGTAAATATGTGTAAAAGTGATATGGTTAAAGGACTTCTTAATTCTGATCACCTCCTCCAGTATAGGAATCAGAACCATAACCTGACAGCGCGAAATCTCCTTAGCCCAATCTATTACTATCAGAGAATCCCCAAATATCTGAATAGAAAGACAGCCTTGTTCGAGTGCAAATAACATCAATAGTTTAAGAGACATTATCTCTGCATAGTTATTTGATCCGTTACCCAAACCAGCCACTAGATGAAAATAGTGTGACTCAGATTTGTGAAGGACTGCCCCCCCCTCCGCACACCCTCTGCTGATCCAAGGAAGCACCGTCAAAATAGGCCCACGGCATAGTTTTGTCTATCTGTTCCACTCGCACCTGTCGGATTTTCGTTGAGACAGGATCGATGTAATGTGGTAAGATTGCTGCCGCGTGAGCCACCACAGACTCCAGCTGCACCGTCCTGTCAAGGAAGATTACCGAGTTTCGTGAAATCCAGATGCTCCATGCTAATATACAAGGTAATGCCCGAAGTTGAGAGTTCTTGAAAATCGACCACCAACCGTTGAAAGCATCCAGTACGCTCTCGCCCCGCCACTGTAATCTGATATCCATGTAACAGCCGATTCCTTCCCATAAAGCCTGTGCGAACCGACAGTGTACAAAGAGATGTGCTATGGTCTCTTCTGCGTCCCGACAGAGTGGGCAAATTCCCGGGCCCTGGAGAAATCTTTTTTGCAAATTGTCCCAGGTCGGTGCCTTGTTTTCCAGAATAGCCCAAAAAAGTAACTTCGCTTTGCCCGGGCACTTGAACTTCCACAGTTGCTTCCACCACCACACCAATTCCCTGTTATGAATATCTACATTCAGCTTGATATATCCATTCTTAGGTGTGTAGATGCCCGAGGGATGATGATCCCATATAAGTGATGGAATGTTGATCTAAGAAATACTAAATCTACAAATAAAAAACAAGAAGCTAGAAATTCCTAGTAGCATGAAAGAATAATTGCAAATGACTCTTTGTTAGCTAATGTGTGTTCCACCTCTTTTTATAGAATAACTATTAAGCTTTTTATATTGTAACATTACATTTATGTGATTATATTATTATTGTCTTTATTGGTTGGCCAGTACTTTAATTGTAATTGTATCCTTTGTCTCCTACATATACCAAGGATACCTAGTTTTAGAATCACCTCATCTTGTTTTGTGCATTTGATACATTGTATGAGGAGGTTACCCCCTCGAAGAGGCTTCTTATTCATCTCTTTATTTTGTTCGGGTACACAGGGTACTACCAAAGGACCGAACACCAAGAGAAACCACTTCACACAAACAGATCACAGATCAACACACCGATGTTTTGACGTGGTTTAAACCCTCTTGAGGGAAACACTCCACGGCCCCGACCAAATAGCTTCTACGGGACAATTTATTGTGCAAAGAAAGAAAGTTACAAATGAGCTTCTCATAATCGATCAACTAAACAATGACCCTCCATGCTCTTTAAATAGAGATCATGGACCAATCGGGTGTTAAGCCACGGATCAAGGTTAGGTTTGATCTAAGAGAAGTTGAGCCGTCAGATCACTCTATGTCGGAAACATATCGTGACCGTCGGATTAAGTATTTACAAATGCATACTAAAGAAACACACTATCCCTAACGGATATATTACACAAGTTGATCTTAACTAACTCCTAAGTGTCTAAATATCCTAACATATTTCATTCTTATGGCGCTGGGTTACTCTTTCATTTTTTTATGCTATGTTGGGAATTTGGTGCATAACATTTGGTATTAGAGCTATTTTCACTATAATGTGTATTCAAGGATGTTTTAGACAACAAAATTTTGAGGCACCTTAGAATACATAGAAAAGTACCCATGGTAAAACTTTTAGGTCCTAGTTCATTATAATTTCGAAGTTATAGCTTGTGGAAGTTAGGGTCTTTTACTAGTCTCAAATAGATGTTGGGTAAAACTTTTATATCTAAAGATTAAGCGATCCAAATTGAGTGCCACCTATTTGATTAGAAAGAAGGAAGACCATATTGTTTGTGAAGAATTTCAAAATATGAAAAGAAAATCAGACACATGTCGGGTCGTATAAGTTTTCTCTCTTGAATAGGACATAAACAACAAGTTTTGGGAAAGTTACCATAAATTTCCATTGGCACATCAGAATTTGGCCAAACTTGGGCCATTGCAGAGAAAACATTCTAGGTTACTACATGATGAAAGTTCAAACTTAGGGGGGGGTGAAATTTTAGATAAAATTTAGGAGAAATGTCGGCTAACAAGATAGCATACAAACCGGGATTTATAAGTATTTTAAATTGAAAATTACATAAATTTTGATGGGAATGTCTATTTTAGGTGATTGAAAAGGTATGCTAAAGAGGAAATAGAGGGAAATTATATTTAAATATTATTTTGGGCTGGCATGGCAAGGGATTCTACAAAACATAATACACCAATTAAACATGAAAAAATGTGTAACCATCTATCCAATTTGGAGGACAAGGGGAATTTAGTAATAGGTTAGTGACATCTGTTCAATTGATAAACACAAAAAATGATATAGAAAGTGAGTTGCAAAATATGGAAAATATGACCAATAAAAATGATCTTGAATATATGAAGGTAATGTTGAATGAGATAACACAACTCACTCCTAATTCACCTCCTCAAGAAGAGGATAGGGAGAACAAAAGGGTCTTTTCCCAGTCACATATTAAAATAATTGATCATTCATCACTCCATAATCCACATCATCATGGGTTCAACTTGGGACCAAGGAACTACTTCATTCCCAAGATTGATATGAGAAATTTTGATGGAAATGATCCAATAAAACATATATTCTAGATTTGTGAACGTAAAAAGGACTTCATTGTCTCTCTGTCTATATTTACAGATGAATTGATATCACGATATGGGGATATTAAGAGAAACACCTTCTTTAACCAATCAATAAATCTCAAGCAAAGAGGTCTAGTTAAAGATCATATCAAGTAGTTTCAAAAGTTTAGTCTTAGAGTGAAAAACATTCTAGAGGATAATTTGTTGGATCTCTTTATGGGCACTTTAAAGGAGAGCAATTAGCATGAGGTATGTCTCTTTGAACCAAAATCATTAGAGAATGCTTTTAGTTTGGAAAGGAAAGTTGAAAGTGAAAAATGTCTACTAGAAGGGTTGCTACTAACACTTATAGAGAGGGAAATGTTTACCCCTTAACCTAAATTATCCTACAAGGATGATGCCTCAACAAATGGAGCAAAGAAGAGAAACATGACTATGCTTCAATTGTGACAGCAAGTACAATCATGGGCATATGAAATGAGAAGAAATTATTCTACATAGATTGTAAAGAGGAAGAAGTTGCAAAGCTAAAATAGTATCAAGAGGTAGGACCATAAGATGCCACTCCAACTAGACCTTTCCAATGATGCATTGGGAATCATTAGCAACCCCCCAAACTCTCAAGATAGAAGTATATATCAAAAAGAAAACTGTAATAATGTTGATTGATTTTGGTAGTACCTGTAACTTCATTAATTGCAAATTAGCCAAAATTATTTATTGGTTTATATATCCAACACCAAAGTTTCAAGTAATGATTGCAAATGGAGGTACAATAAAATGTTTAGATAAGTGCCATAGTATTAAGCTTATTATGGGGGAGTATTTATTGCATAGCACAATTATTGCAATCCAAATGGGTGGTGTAGATGTTGTATTAAGGGTCCAATGGTTACAATCATTGGGATGTTAGGAGACGAATCCAATATCAAGATCTCTAATATCCTTACTATAGAGCTCTCGACTAGGCCCACGTGTTGCTTGTATGTGTTGGGTGCATGGAGGGGTTAGAGGGGGGTGTCTGGGTTGGTTCTTTCTCTTCTAGGATTTGGGGGTGGAGCCCCTAAGGAGAAAATTTCTAGACTCTTATAGTGTATTCCAGTTCCTCCTGGAACCCTCATATATATTGTATAAAAGGGAAGTGACCCCTAGGTACTGTAACATAGGAGAGATAAAAGAAAGCAATGTCAATTTTTTTACGAGTACTAATAAAAGATCGAACTTGCCTTTTCCTCATGGTTTTACCTACGTAGACCAAGGTTTCCATTTACATATCGTGTTCTATTTTTATGCTAATGATCCAATAACACGGATATTCTAGCTTTGTGAACGTAAAAAGGACTCTATTGTCTCTTGGTCTATATTTACAGATGAATTGATAGCACGATATGGGGATATTAAGAGAAACACCTTCTTTAGCCAATCAATAAATCTCAATCAAAGAGGTCTAGTTATAGAGCATATCAAGTAGTTTCAAAAGTTTAGTCTTAGAGTGAAAAACATTCTAGAGGATAATTTGTTGGATCTATTTATGGGCACTTTAAAGGAGATCATTTATCATGAGGTGTGTCTCTTTGAACCAAAATCATTAGAGAATGCTTTTATTTTGGAAAGGAAAGTTGAAAGTGAAAAATGTCTACTAGAAGGGTTGCTACTAACACTTATAGAGAGGGAAATGATTACCCCTTAACCTCAATTATCCTACAAGGTTGATGCCTCAACAAATGGAGGAAAGAAGAGAAAAATGACTATGCTTCAATTGTGATAGCAAGTACAATCATGGGCATAATGCAATGAGAAGAAATTATTCTACATAGATTGTAAAGAGGAAGAAGTTGCAAAGCTAAAACAGTATCAAGAGGTAGGACCATAATATTCCAATGCAACTAGACCTTTCCAATGATGCATTGGGCATCATTAACACTCCCCAAACTCTCAAGATAAAAGGATATATAAAAAAGAAAACTGTAATAATGTTGATTGATTTTGGTAGTACACATAACTTCATTAATAGCAAATTAGCCAAAATTCTTTATTGGTTTATATATCCAACACCAAAGTTTCAAGTAATGATTGCAAATGGAGGTACAATAAAATGTTTAGAGAAGTGCCATAGTATTAAGATTATTATGGGGGAGTATTTATTGCATAGAAAAATTATTGCAATCCAAATGGGTGGTGTAGATGTTGCATTAGGGGTCCAATGGTTACAATCATTGGGATGTTAGGAGACGAATCCAATATCCATATCTCCAATATCCTTACTATAGAGCTCTCGACTAGGCCCACGTGTAGCTCGTATGTGTTGGGTGCATAGAGGGGTTAGAGGGGGGTGTCTGGGTTGGTTCTTTCTCTCCTAGGATTTGGGGGTGGATCCTCCAAGGATAAAATTTCTAGACTCTTCTAGCGTATTCGAGTTCCTTCTGGAACCCTCATATATATTGTATAAAAGGGAAGTGACCCCTAGGCACAGTAACACAAGAGAGATAAAAGAAAGCATTGTAAGCTTTCGGATGAGTAATAATAAAAGATCAAACCTATCTTTTCCTCATTGTTTTACCTATGTAGACCAGGGTTTCCATGTAAATAACATGTTCTATTTTTATGCTAATAGTCCAATAACATAGATATTCTAGCTTTGTGAACATAAAAAGGACTCTATTGTCTCTTGGTCTATATTTACAGATGAATTGATAGCACGATATGGGGATATTAAGAGAAACACCTTCTTTAGCCAATCAATAAATCTCAATCAAAGAGGTCTAGTTATAGAGCATATCAAGTAGTTTCAAAAGTTTTCTTAGAGTGAAAAACATTCTAGAGGATAATTTGTTGGATCTCTTTATGGGCACTTTAAAGGAGAGCATTTAGCATGAGGTATGTCTCTTTGAACCAAAATCATTAGAGAATGATTTTATTTTGGAAAGGAAAGTTGAAAGTGAAAAATGTCTACTAGAAGGGTTGCTACTAACAATTATAGAGAGGGAAATGTTACCCCTTAACCTCAATTATCCTACAAGGTCGATGCCTCAACAAATGGAGGAAAGAAGAGAAAAATGACTATGCTTCAATTGTGACAACAAGTACAATCATGGGCATAATCCAATGATAATAAATTATTCTACATAGATTGTAAAGAGGAAGAAGTTGCAAAGCTAAAACAATATCAAGAGGTAGGACCATAAGATGCCACTCCAACTAGACCTTTCCAATGATGCATTGGCCATCATTAGCACTCCTCAAACTCTCAAGATAGAAGGATATATCAAAAAAAAAACTGTAATAATGTTGATTGATTTTGGTAGTACCCATAACTTCATTAATTGCAAATTAGCCAAAATTATTTATTGGTTTATATATCCAACACCAAAGTTTCAAGTAATGATTACAAATGGAGGTACAAAAAAATGTTTAGAGAAGTGCCATAGTATTAAGCTTATTATGGGGGAGTATTTATTGCATAGCACAATTATTGCAATCCAAATGGGGGTGTAGATGTTGTATTAGGGGTCCAATGGTTACAATCATTGGGATTTTAGGAGACGAATCCAATATCTAGATCTCCAATATCCTTACTATAGAGATCTCGACTAGGCCCATGTGTTGCTCGTATGTGTTGGGTGCATGGAGGGGTTAGAGGGGGGTGTCTGGGTTGGTTCTTTCTCTCCTAGGATTTGGGGGTGGATCCCCCAAGGAGAAAATTTCTAGACTCTTCTATTGTATTCGAGTTCCTTCTGGAACCCTCATATATATTGTATAAAAGGGAAGTGACCCCTAGGCACAGTAACACAAGAGAGATAAAAGAAAGCATTGTAAGCTTTCGGATGAGTAATAATAAAAGATCAAACCTATCTTTTCCTCATTGTTTTACCTATGTAGACCAGGGTTTCCATGTAAATATCATGTTCTATTTTTATGCTAATAATCCAATAACATAGATATTCTAGCTTTGTGAACATAAAAAGGACTCTATTGTCTCTTGGTCTATATTTACAGATGAATTGATAGCACGATATGGGGATATTAAGAGAAAATCCTTCTTTAGCCAATCAATAAATCTCAAGCAAAGAGGTCTAGTTATAGAGCATATCAAGTAGTTTCAAAAGTTGTCTTAGAGTGAAAAACATTCTAGAGGATGATTTGTTGGATTTCTTTATGGGCACTTTAAAGGAGAGCATTTAGCATGAGGTATGTCTCTTTGAATCAAAATCATTAGAGAATGATTTTATTTTGGAAAGGAAAGTTGAAAGTGAAAAATGTCTACTAGAAGGGTTGCTACTAACAATTATAGAGAGGGAAATGTTACCCCTTAACCTCAATTATCCTACAAGGTCGATGCCTCAATAAATGGAGGAAAGAAGAGAAAAATGACAATGCTTCAATTGTGACAACAAGTACAATCATGGGCATAATCCAATTATAATAAATTATTCTATATAGATTGTAAAGGGGAAGAAGTTGCAAAGCTAAAACAATATCAAGAGGTAGGACCATAAGATGCCACTCCAACTAGACCTTTCCAATGATGCATTGGCCATCATTAGCACTCCTCAAACTCTCAAGATAGAAGGATATATAAAAAAAAAACTGTAATAATGTTGATTGATTTTGGTAGTACCCATAACTTCATTAATTGCAAATTAGCCAAAATTATTTATTGGTTTATATATCCAACACCAAAGTTTCAAGTAATGATTACAAATGGAGGTACAAAAAAATGTTTAGAGAAGTGCCATAGTATTAAGCTTATTATGGGGGAGTATTTATTGCATAGCACAATTATTGCAATCCAAATGGGGGTGTAGATGTTGTATTAGGGGTCCAATGGTTACAATCATTGGGATTTTAGGAGACGAATCCAATATCTAGATCTCCAATATCCTTACTATAGAGCTCTCGACTAGGCCCATGTGTTGCTCGTATGTGTTGGGTGCATGGAGGGGTTAGAGGGGGGTGTCTGGGTTGGTTCTTTCTCTCCTAGGATTTGGGGGTGGATCCCCCAAGGAGAAAATTTCTAGACTCTTATAGTGTATTCCAGTTCGTTCTGGAACCCTCATATATATTGTATAAAAGGGAAGTGACCCCTAGGCACTGTAACACAAGAGAGATAAAAGAAAGCATTGTAAGCTTTTTGACGAGTAATAATAAAAGATCGAACCTTCCTTTTCCTCATGGTTTTACCTACGCAGACCAGGGTTTCCATGTCAATATCATGTTCTATTTTTTTGTTGTTGTTTTCTTCGTTTTTATATATTTTTCTAACATCTAGTATCAAATACAGAAAACTCATAAGCATAGGGCTTTCTGTGAGTGGGAGTTACAACAGCGACAAGAGATTTAACCAAGTTCGAGATTGAGAAATTTGATGGCAGGAATTTCTCCCTATGGAAGATTAAGGTGGAGTATTTGTTGGTTTAGAATGACCAAGCCCTAGCCTTGAAAGGGTTTGTGAAAAAAATGAATGACATGACATACGAGGACTGGATAAAAATGGACAGAAAGGCAGTTTCTACAATTTGTCTTTGCCTAGTAGATTGTATCTTGTTCAATGCTACTGAAAAAAAAAGGCCACATAATCCCTTTAGGAGAAACTTGGTAAGTTGTATGAGACTAAATCAACAACAAATAATTTTTTTCCTTGAAAAACGTTTTTTCTTGTGAGGATGAAAGAGGGTTCAATTGTGGTAGATGATCTAAATGAGTTTAATACCCTAATCAACAAACTACTCTCAATTGGTGTAAAGGATGAGGATAGAGTGATCATTTTACTCTATTATGTCCCAAATACCTAGGATCATAAGGTGGTGATTGTTATGCCACACTCTATGGGAATACCCTTCTCCAAACAATTTTTTCTTTTGAGCAAGATGCATCCAGAGTATTGAGGCCCTTCTTTGTTTCTCTTGGGCTTCCCCCTTATATGATGAGACATATGATGTGATGATTAGTGATATACCAATGTCTCTACTTCTATGCCATACCATGATGATGAATTAATTAATGACATGTACTATATGTTTCTTGTTACCCTCCAGATCCTCTATAGTGTACCCTACTAGATGTGCCAAAGAGGGGTCCGTTTTTTCATTGTAAAGGTCAAGTTGGGGATATTTAATGTATAAGTCTTGGTCTAGTGGGGCTCAAGACCCTTGGTTTGGTCATGGTAAGTCCTCTTGGTTCCCATTTCAAGATGTGTTGGCTTAGTGGCTTTTTTGACTACCCCTTGACGGGAGAAATTCCCTCATCATGTTCGGCATTTATGCCTTGGGTAGGTGCTTTGGTGCACCTTGGGATGAATCCATTAGGACACATGGCTTGGGCTTCCAGCGACACTTATTTTTTATGCTTTGTAGAGGTGATTGTGCTTGTAAGGGTAGTCATACCCACATTATCACACCTCATGGATACTCCCTTTTACCTATTTTCCTTGCACTACTCCTCCCTCTTAGTCATCTTGGTCATCAATAGAAAATCATCCACCTTCTAAGCAAGTAAGAAGAGGTCGTACCAACCTAAAGGAGGGTGTTGAAAGAAAAAGCACAATGTTGGGGTTAGCTGGGGCATGTCGTCCTCCTTCCACGCTCAACTTTTCATCACGTTGAAGCATTTCATCATTTCATCATTTTATCATTATTTTAGGTTCTATGAGCTTTAGTCCTCGGATTGTGCGTGACAAATCCTAAAAAATCATTTAAAGTAATTTTAAAGACAAATTTGGTAGGTCAACCTAAAGGAGTGAAAAGTTGTCTTTTTCGAAAAGGCATGTATTTTCTCATATAATTAAGACATCCTCCTCTGATTCGTAAATCAAGATAATGGGATTAAATAAAATACTTTTTCTCTTTCTTCTTGTGTACATGAGAAAATCTAGTGGTGCACCCCTTTTTCTTGGTGAATTCTAGGTTTTTCAAGGTTGAAGTTGATGTTTGAGGCTTATATACTATATTTCAAGGCTTGTATAAGGTGAAAAGATCCTTGGGAGTACTCTCTTTTATTTTATTCCTCAATTGTGGTAAGATCTTTGAGTTTCGTGTCTTGCACTGTTGGAGGCATCCAAGGTAAGATTAATCTAAAGTTTTTATGCATAATAGTACATAGTATAGTATTGTAAGTGAGACATCTCTCTTGAAGGGTCTCTCATGTGTTGGGATTGTGCATCTTTGTTTTCCCTAATTAGGTCATAGCCAAAATAACCTAGGGTTTCTTGGCTTTGTCCTAATTTATACAAATATTGAATTGCCAATTCTTAGGAGGAATATTAACCCTAATTTATTGGTTCCTAAAAGGAAAAAAACTTGGGTCTTATTCCCGCGTATTCACCAAAATGTTTTTATTAAATTCCTTGCACTATATATTGGAAAAAATACAAAAAATATAGAAAAACCCTAGAAAGGAAAATATTTTGTCAAAATTCCAAAATATTTATTTTTTCCATTGATGTCATTTTATTTATTCTTTCAATCCTCATTGTTGTTATAATTTTCTAAATTTGTTATATCATTGAAAAATCCATAAAAAGGTGAAAAATCTCATAAAAAATTGGCCTTATAGCAAAAAAAGCCCTAATTTAAGGTGATGTCGGGCCTAGGGAGGGTGGCGTCCTCCTCCTTAAAGTTATTGTAGACCTAGTATAAGTGTTGTGCAGGTCCAATTTGATAGGAATTTCAAAGCCTAAGGGATACAAGGAGTCCCTACTTCATTTCCAAGTCATCTAGGGTGATCCTGGGGAGATTTGAAGTACTAAATCATTTTGTTCAACCCTTATTACAGAAAATTGTAGGTCTGGAAGTGAAATCAATCCATAAACGCAATAATCATCCGTTGGAAAGTGTGCTATAGTGGGGATTGCCTCTCCTCAACCTGTTTTTCGTCGAGAGGTACTTTTTGGGGTATTTTCACAGTTGGTTTTGGGTTGTCTTCCATATCTACGTTGTTGGTTCTTACTGTAGAAAAGTGATTTATCTTCTTACTTATCCAACATCAAAGAATTATTGTTCCTAACCTTCTAAGTCAATAGGCATTTATTGTATATCTCTTGTTGACTCCAATAAGGCACTGGTTTACTAACAAGGGGGAGATCTTGTAGGGATAGAGTTGTTTCTGTTGTATATCTTACATGTCTATTCTTACTTAGTTTGGAAATCCTCCCTTGGCCCAAGGAGTAGAAATAAAGAGAGAGGAGAGTGCATCAAGGTGGTCGTGGTTACATCTACTGAAAGTTGTCGATATGTAGCATCGATCCTAGGTGTCTAATATGAAGGGTGCTAGATTTTGAGATAACATTTTTTGGTGTCATTGCTGGGAAATGCTTGAATATTGCTATATAAAAATTGGTGCATATCGCCCAAGTCAAAGTTTTCATCCCCTAGAAAGACTGAAAGATTTGGTAAGAAAGTTGAGGTAATTTTTTGTTTAGTACTTTGATGAGATTATTGTTAAGGACTAACCGTGCAGGTCTTATCTGACGACTCTACTGAAAAAAAATACAAACAAATAAATCTACTTCAAGGCATAAACCTCATCTATTGATGACATTGTCGGGTGTAGAGGTGAGCACAGCCATAAATTAAGGAGAAGAGATCATCTTGGCAGCTCCACACATTTTTGGCATTAATAAAAATATGACATGGCATTTTATGATGAGCCATGGATACATAATTGGTTTGATCCAATAGATTTCCCGGGGGTCTCGGGATATCCTAATCAACTCCATGGCTATGATTTGGAGAAAGATGATTGGAAGAAGTGCAACCCAAAATTTCATGGACTTAAGGATTCAATTGATTGGCATGTTATATCATTCATGCGAGGTATTTCATAATTAAATGTGGTCCATGAAGATATTAATATGGAGATGTTCATGTTTTTTCTTGATCTAGAGAATGATGATATAAACAAATGGTTATATGATGGACTTCCTAAGAAACGAATTCTCTCACTCGAAGAATTTATCATGATATTTTGTAAGAGATGGGATCCTCTTTTAATAGGGGATATTGGGTATCTGATTAATGAAGACACTTCTAGCCCATTGCTATAGAGGATAAATATAGTGAAGAATATCAACATCTAGAAAGATCTCATGAAGAAGCCATTGTTGGATGATCCATCATTAAAGATTTTGTTGAAGAAGCTAAAGAAGATGGTATATCGATACCTATGCTTGAAGAGAATGGTACTTTTGAAAATGAAGACAAATACGATCAAGAAAGTGAAGTTGAGGAAGCACATGAAGGCCAAGAATCCCTAATTGAAGAAATTGAGGAAATTGTGATTTTTTCTTACCATTGTTCCAAATATTTGTATGATATCTTGGGACTTTTGGATGAAAATAGAAGGATTCCTTTGGGTGATAAAGAAGAGAATGATTATTGTAGCTTTCTTGGCCCTCCCATCTATGATTCTTTGAGGGTCGGGAGTGTTGTACTTGAACCTTTGGGTCACACATATTTTGAAGAAGACGTCCAAGACCTTTTCTTGCCATGCATAAGTGAAGAGGTTGTTAGTTTGGGTCATCCAGAGTAGATTCTTGTTGCAGATTTGGAGCAAATGAAGAATATTTTGAAGAACCATCTCCGATTGAAAATGATGTTGAAAACATGGTTGATGAAGATGTAGTTGATGCTTCTCCTTGATCCCCTCAAGATGAGGGTTTGATGAGCCTTCCTCTCTATTTTAGTTTTGAAGACAATTTTTTTGAGCATGATAGCTGTGGGGATATCTTTGCTATTAATGATGGTTTCCATGGATGCGACGATGTGCATGTTCCCGATGAGCATGATATGGGTATGGACTCTTGGAAATGATTGGAAATCCCATATATGATTATTGCAATCAGGAAATTGTAAATTCTCAAGACCATGGAAAGCCTACTTTTGGTGAGATCTCTTAGGATTTGGTTCAACCATGCTCGCTCACCATTGATGATAATATAGGACTACATATGGAAATTTCTACCATAGGTGTTGAAAAGTCGGGTTTACCTTCTCATATAGTGGATTTCAACTAGCATTCTCAACCATGTTTCTTAGGAATTAATGTAGATTTTGGACAACAAAAAGGTGGTTTGATTGCAGGTTCAAAGCGGTGAAGTGTATCCTCTCCTAGTATAGATTTGAGATCTCTTTTACAACAATATATTTCATGGTTTCTTGTTGCTTTTGAAATCTATTTGGGGAAATGAACATATTTGAAGAGGAGATTCATAATGAAGCCATTTTGTACTTAATCCCTGTTCAAGCTTGGATAGAGGGGGATTGTGAAAAGGGGATTTCTCCTTGTCAAGGGTTTGAAGGCATTCAAGACCATGATCTCTTCTATCATTCCAAATCCATTCCATGATGGTAATGACTTCTACTTATCTCATCATTGATGTGGTTTTGTCTTGGAATGTTTCCAAAGACGAGGCATGAAGGCCTAGCATGAATGATATGCTAAGGTGGCTTCACTTGTGGTATGATTTCACTTTACCTATATTTTAACATGCTTAGAATATGTAGGTAGGTTACATAATCTATTGCATAGGAAAATTCACGTGTCATTTGCTTTACCTGTGAATTGCATTTGTTATTTTTATGCTTGTCATTTTTATTTGAGAAAGGAAGGACTAAAGTGTCTGCCTCCAATGCATTTGATGTCTCTATTGTTTGAAGCATGTGCAGGTCTACAAGTCCCAAAAGATTCAGAGGTTCTCATGCATTCTTGGGAGAAGTGCATGTCCCACAGTTGGAGCCAGATGTTACCCCCCATATCCTCTATAGTGTACCCTACTAGATGTACCAAAGAGGAGGGGTCCTTTTTTTCATTGTAAAGGCCAGGTTGGGGCTTTTTTATGTAAACATTTTGGTATAGCGGGGCTCAAGACCCTTGGTATGGTCATGGCAGGTCCTCTTGGTTCCCATTTCAATGAGTATTGGCTTAGTGACTCTACTGAATACCCCTTGATGGGACGAATTCCCTCATCATGTTGAGAATTTATGCCTTGGTAGGTGCTTTGGTGCACCTTGGGATGAATCCATTAGGACACATGGCTTGGGGCTGCTAGCCACACTTATGGTTTATGCTTTGTAGAGGTGATTGCGCTAGTAAGGGTTGTCATACCCTCCTTAGCAGACCTCATGGATACGCCATTGGACCTGTTTTCCTTGTACTAATATTCCCTCTTGGTCATCAAGAGCAAATCGTCCACCTTCTATGCAAACAATAAGAGGTCATACCAACCTAAAGAAGGAGGGCATTGAGGGAAAAAGCACAATGTTGGGGTTATATGGGGCATGACATCCTCCTTCCAAGATCAAATTTTAATCACGTTGAAGCATTTCATCATTATTTTTTGTTTGATTAGGTTTAGTCTCTAGATTGAGTGTGACAAACCCTAAAAAAACACTAAAACTCATTTTAAAGACAAATTAGGTAAGTTGGCCTAGAGGAGCGAAAAGTTTTCTTTTTTGAAAATGCATGTATTTTCTCATATAAATAATACATCCTCCTCTCATTTGTAAATCAATATCATGGGATTAAATAAGATACTTTTTCATTTTCTTCTTGTGTACATGAGCAAACCTAGTTGTGCACCCTCTTTTTCTGGTGAATTCGAGGGTTTTCAAGGTTGAATTTGATGCTTGAGGCTTATCTACTATCTTTCAAGGCTTGTATAAGGTGAAAGTATTAGTGGGAGTCTACTCTCTTCTCTTCGCTTCCTCAATTGTGGTAAGATCTATGATTTTCTTGTGTTGAACCGTCGAAGGCATCTGTGGTAATATTAACCTAGGACTTTATGCATAATACTATAGTATTGTAAGTGAGAAATCCGTCTTGAAGGGTCTATTTTTTGTTGGGCCTTGGTATCTTCCTTTTCCCTAATTAGGTCATAGCCAACACAACCTAAGGTTTCTTAGCTTTTCCCTAATTCATACAAATATTGAATTGCCAATTCTTAGGAGGAACTTAAACCCCAATTTTCTGATTCCCAGAAGGAACAATACCTAGGTCTTACTCCCTCATATTCACTAAAATATTTTTATCAAATTCCTTGTACTATATATTGGAAAAAATACAAAAACTATAAAAATCCCCCCAAAAATCAAATATTTTGTGAAAATTCCAAAATATTTATTTTTTGCCATTGAAGTCATTTTATTTATTGTTGCAATCATCATTGTTTTTATAATTTTCTAAAGTTGTTATATTGATAAGGTATGTTGTTGAAATCAACCGAGGAAATTCTTGGTCCCTAACAATGACGCCAAAAAATGGTATACCGCTGTCGGATTTCATTAAATGCTTTTTTATAGAATATGTCATTCTTGCTAGGGAGATTGGAATTTGACCCAACAATGTGCTCAAACTATTATACAACAATCTTTTAAGTGTCCTTGGAAACAATGCCAAAAAATGTTACATCCAAAACTATCACTCTTCCATGATCGAAGATAAGTGGAACCAAATGCAATATGTGGGCCCAACTAAGACAAGTGGACCCAGTGCTATGATTGACAAATATTCAAGTAGGTACACCTAATGTGACTGTTATCACACCATAGTAGCAGGGCTACTATTCTTGTATAGCAGATATCTGCACATTCCAGAGCTTCCATTTTTCCAGAGCATGGCTATATATTGGATCACTCATGATCAGAGCAGTACATTATTCAGATTTGTATATGACCTTGTGTCAAGGCTGAGCCTTGAGAGTTCAGATTTGAGGACTGATGTGACCACTTATCTCATTACAGTTTCAGTTCAGTGCCTAGAGATGTATTACAGCAGTGTTTCAGATGATGCATGATGATTTGTATTATGATGATGTTGTATGATCTATGGATATGTTCTCACTGACTGTGGATTATTATCTTGTTGATTTAGTCATGATCATAGCATGTGCTTGGTATATTATTCCTGATGTGGCAAACTATTTAAAATGAACTGTAAATCATAAAATGGACAATTGCTTGCACTTTTAGGTCATTTAACAAAACTTACTGGTATTTCACCTTACATAGACATGGTCTTTCCCGACATTGGTTGTCTGCTAGTGTAGGCTCCATATTCACTTGTCTCCATCCATACATGACCTTCCTGTTTGACTTTAAACCCTGACTTGTCTCATTTGACTTTCTGATACCGAGGACTTCCCCATTTTTCTACCTCTGTGTTTGGACCGCGTCCCTGTTTATTCAGTGTCTCGGCTCTGAGTTGGTGACAGAACTTGCCTTTGGTGAGTTGGATTGTAGGCCTAAATCATTCTGGTCGGTTGTCCCGATGTTTGGCATTGGCTCGAACTCCCCCTAGTCACTTGAGATGTTGTTGGCTAAAACTGAAAGCTCATGTTCTACCTATGGAAACTAAAAAAATTCGCCCATGGAAACAAAAAAAAAAAGGGCAAGAGCAATGAAAAGCTAAAAATACTCCTCGAAGAGTATAAGAAAGGTCCAAAAAGCAATGGTTCTTAAAAGTTATATCTAAACAAATTGCTGACCTTATAAATATGTGAAAAACATGCCCTGGATGCAAGATGCAACTAGTTGTGCTTCTCAGCACATCTGAAATCCGAAGGGTTATGTAGGCCAAAAAGGCCATGGAAATGAAATTGAATGATCCTAATGAACCTGGATCAACTTGATGTAGACATGATGCCTAAGTTGAATAAGCACTCTCTAAACAACTTATCCATTTGTGAGGCACAGCCATCCCCCGTGTTCTTTTGTCCAGCACAGAGTTTGTAGCTTCCCCCTTCTCCCAGTCCAAAGTATTTTTGAGTTAAGTTAGACAAGTCAAACCCTTGGCCCAACCTTGCTCCTAGCCTTCATCCTTCACTAGCAGTTTGACCATGTCCAATGGGTGAGTTTGTCATTTGAACTATTGTGCAAGTAATTTTATATAACCACGGAATATATTAACTTGATTAATGCCACTGAATGGAATTTATACTTTGAGCTTAGCTGTGGGAATGATTAGAGAAACATTGTCTTAGTCTACTGATGTGATTTATCCTTGATTATATATTCTTGGGATCCGTGATGATGTGGGCCATGTATGGATGATTATTGATGATGATTTATGGTCCCACATGTTTGATGATGATATCATATGATGGACATATGATGCAGATGATGTTTGATCCAGTTCAGCAGGTTTATTATTATTTCAGATCAGCAGATTATACATTGTCCATATATAGTGGACCCTACAGCTGGCCCATTAGGGCAACCCAGGGTGTATGAGTACTCATTCCTAGTGGATTTGGGTCTTCTGGATCCATTGAGACACTTATCTTTCAGTTCCGGGCACTTCTGGCAGTGATTGATGCAGTTTTACACTTGTTGACCAGATTTGGGGCTGATTTCCCAGCCTGAGCAGCAGGGGCCCCGAGAGGCCAGTTCACCTAGGGCGCTGATGATGGAGGGGGTTGTCCAGCCACTTGTTATTACCATTTATCCCCCCTCCCGGAGAGCCTGGTGGGCTCAGATGGACAGCGCTAGCACCCTAGGAGGCAGTTTTGGCACTTTCACAGTTCCCGAGGCAGTTAAAAAATGGGATAAAGTGGTCACTGAGGAAATCGATTTGGGCAATTGAGGCAAGGTTTTGGCATTTGGTTTTCACAGAGGTCTTCCAGGGTGGCATCACTACCTTCCAGCCAGTTTTCAGCATGTGGGTATGCCCGGATTGATCACAGGAGGACATTTACTGCTTGACTGTCATGGATTCTGAGGACAGTTTTGGTCATTTTTATTATATTGGACATATTTTATTATTTTATTGTGCCTTGGGGTGAGCTAGTAAGGATTGATGCCTCCTAGCCCCACCATGTGCTTATTTTATTATGTCCTAGTCATCATGAGGTGGATTATTGTACTTTTTACCCCTCTAGTGGGATGACGTCACCCTCCATTGTACCATTTAGTGAGGGCGCTTTTGTTATTTTGAGTGATCCATGTGATATATTGTTATGGGTCATCTTAGCCATTGATTGTATGATGAGATCTTATAATCTCAACCACTCATTTGATGTAGTATTATGAAGTGGTATAGGGTTTTGGTCTTTATTATCCTATATAAGGAGGAGACCCCCCATTGTAAAGCTCACCTTTGGAGCTCTGGAATATTGGAATAGAAGATTTTTTGTGGAGCACACCTCTCTTGCATTGTGGATTCTCTTGCATATTGAATATACAGTATCTCTTCTATGTATCATTGTGGATTTTGGTGCTTTTGCTAACCTTTTGACAGGAAAGTCGAATTGGAGAGAGGAGGGCGACTTTTTGAGGGTTATTGTTGGAGGGATCCACATATTCTCTCTTGGGTTGATCTTGTGACAGGGAGTATCATTATTGTATCTTCGTGACATAGTTGATGCTTTCTATTACATCTTTCTACCATTTTCATAATCATCTTGCTTGACTTGTTTCTTTGATCTTGTCTTGTAGGAGGAGGACGATTTGGCTATCTTGGAGAAGGGCGATTTGGTTGGAGCACTTGGATCTCACTCTTGAATATAAACATAGGAGAATGCTATCAACTTGCAAGGTGTCCATAAGCAATTGAGGTAAGATCTACAAGGTATGTGCCTCTTTCATCCATTCTATCTTCATTGGTCATAAAACCCTAATTAAATCAAAACCCCAATTTTGGTATTTCTTATATCTACTTAGATCTAGCCTTGCAAATGAAAAGATATTAAAAACCCACCTCTATGGGATCCACCCCTAGTTGGATCTATAGTTTGGTGGTGATTGGCTAAAAATTGACACACTTTTCAATGCAAAAAGCCTTCTTGAACCTAAATCGATTTTCCTAAGAGAAGCTTGTTGGGTTAGATCTAGCACATGGGTAGGTGAGATCCCACTTGATTTGACATCTAGACATTTGATAACCTATACCCATATCTTTACTTTGGTGAAAACTACCTTGTGGACATCTCTCCATGTTTTAAGGGGTTGAAACCCCCTTTTTGATCTTCTTGGTACCTTAAAACTTAGATCTACTAAGATCTAGCCACTTGATTCACTTGAAACTTTGAAGGAACATAGATCGGGGTACTAACATCCCGGATCTACATTTTGGTGGCCATTGGACTTGATTTGGTCCACCAAAACCCATTTTTGGACCCTCCTTGAGCAAGTCGCACCCCCTTGATTTTTTGAGTTGGTCCACTTCTAGGAAGTGGGTGTTGAGGATTTTTGTGGATTTGGAATGCCCATGCCTTGAAACCTAGGTCTATACTGTCCTTTTGTCAAGATCCGCCTTGGGGATTGCATTCCTTGTTTTAAGGGATTGTGGTCCACTTTTGGTCATCTTTTAAAAAAAACTAGATCTAGTAAGATCCAACCATTGGATCTCATCCAATCCACTTGACTTGGCTTCTAGGTGTCCCGATCTACACTTTGACATCCTTCTTGACTCCATTAGCCCATCCAACAAGGCACTAGTCCTTCTCCAAGCAAGGCGCACTCCTTGGGATTAGTGTCAAACCCTAGATCTAGTACATGGGTAATCCTAGAACCAACTTCAACTTATAGATCTAGCCTAGATCTAACCTATAGTACCATCCTCACACCTAACTTCACCTTGTGGGTCCACCTAGAACCATTTCACATTTTCCAAGACAACAAGACCCACTTGTGTAAACACATGGTACTACACCTAGTAATCATACCCCATCATGTGGCCTAAACCATACATAGGTTGAAGCACTTATTATCCATTACACCACCTTCAACCATTCCTTAACCCTTAGGTCCACTTAGGCTTGCATTGGTTTCCGTAACTCATCATTTATATATCCTTTGAAACCTTTGTTTGGATCCAATCAACTGTGATTGGGGTATAGGGTCTCCCCCTTGGTCTAGTTATACCTTGACCTAAAGCGAAGAGTGCCTCGGTTGACGTGACTCCCAACTGCATTGGGAACCGTGGCATCTCTTGGGTCACCTCTTTAGTTGCCTAACTCCTCTACCGTCCCGGATGGGATACCTCTAGGGGCAACTACAAGTTGTGTGATAACAGTGACCTCAATGTAACCCCCTTCCCCTTTAGACCTTGCTCGTTGGGCCACGGGAGGCTCCCTGAAATAGCACCATCATTTATCTTTGAATCATTGCTTGCTGGAGGAGTTCCCCTTTGTTTGGGGCCTTATGTTGTTAGTTTTTCATCATTTAATTCAATAGATCTAGGATCTTAATTGAAAGAACAACATGTACAACATATCAAGCATAAGAGATAAGAGACAAGAGACACAAAACATTTCACCGGGGAAAACCAAGAAGGTGAAAAACCCCACAACTTCCTCAAAGATAGAATAAGCATCAATACAAGGATCACAATGATCAAACCCAAGAGATAGATATCTTCAGCAGCATGCTCCTCCTCCACTTGTGTGCACTCCTCCTCTTCTCTCACTAATGCGAAGTGAGTGAATAATAGAATGTGTAAAATGAGAGAGACACACTCTATATTTATACACTAACTTTCACTTGACCTTTACTCAACTAGTTCGGCCTCAACTTAATCACTTAACATAATGCTGACAGGTCCAACCCCAATAGGGTGGTCTAATAAACCTTTTACCCACATGACTCATACAGGGCCAACCCCAACAAGGTGGTCTAATAACCCATCAAGTATAAGTTACGACACTTACAATATAACTTGTGACACTTGCAAGTACACATGACGACACTTCCAATCAGAGGAATAATACATCTCTGTTGGTAATACAATAAGGTACATATGTAATACATACAATATACAAGTGAATATATTCTGAAGTTACATATACATCAACACTCCCTCTTAACTAGGAAGGTATTCTCTTGACATAGGTTATCAATACATATAAGCACAAGTCTTTAATTCTGGAGTTGGATCATCATCACTAGATCACGGAGCATCATCGTCACTGCTGCTATACTCATCATCTCGATCACTGGGATATCACTGAATTCTTCTCGTCATAGGAAGTTATACAGAGCCAACCCTTTTTTCATGCTGGATGTAGGCCTAGCCTCCTGTAGGTATTCATCATCTCTGCGACCTGGCCAACTTGTGGAATCCTCAAGACTAATTACGTGCGTCAACAAAACCTCTAAAGAGCATCCCAGGGATTTTATGAGCACACATCTCAACCTATCGGATCTCCCAAGATCTTTTACATGTGACCTTTACAAAACCTTAAAATAGTGTCTTTCTCAACAAGAACTCTAAAGAGCATCCGAGGACTTTTACGTGCCTAGCACAACCTGTCCGGACCTCCAGGATTGATTACATGTAATCTCCACAAAACCTTAAAAGGGTGTCTTGCGTAGAAAGAACCCTAAAGAGCATCTGAGGCCTTCTTTGTGACTAGCACAACCTGTCCGGACCTCCAGGACGTATTACATGTGGTCCCCACAAAACCTTAAAAGGGTGTCTTGCCCAGCAAGAACCCTAAAGAGCATCCGAGGCCTTTTACGTGACTAGCACAACCTATCCGGATCTCCAGGACGTATTACATGTGGTCTAGCAAAACCTTAAAAGGGTGTCTTTCCCAACAAGAACCCTAAACATCACCCAAGGCCTTTTACGTGACTAGCACAACCTGTCTAGATCTCCATAACGTATTACATGCTACCCTTGCAAAACCTATCCATGGCCATAGAGTACCATCCTGATAGTCAAGATCAACCTGATCATCCTCACACAAAGCATTATCCTGATGCTCATGATCATAGTGATCATCATCATATAGTACATCATCCTGATGCACGTCATCATCGCATGATCATCCTGGTCATCGTCACAGCATCGTCCTGATGCATATCATCATCGCATGATCATCCTGATCATCGTCATAGAATCGTCCTGATGCATATCATCTGGAGCATCGTCTTGATGCTCATCATCATCACATGATCATCCTGATCATCATAGAATATTTCTCTTCAGATAATCTCATCGTCCACGAAGAACAGCCCAATTGCACATCATACAACACTTACACCATCGACATGGGAGAACACATCTACCACCATTCGGGGAAGGCTCCAGCCCTTACTTTTTCACCATGGGGGAACACATCTACCACCATGTGAAAAATGGATTCTTCCCTTACATCTACACCATGGGAGAACACATCTACCACCATGTGAGAATGGCTCAACAATTACATCACGAACATGGGAGAACACATCTACAACCATGTCGTAAAAACCCATGTGCATCTACGTCTTCTGGACTCATCACTTCCCCTTGGAAGGAACCTCGATTTGAAGTACACCAAGCCTCTCTCTGAAGTACTCGAACTTCACTCTGACTAGTGGTTTGATCAACATATCTACAATATACTCATCCATTGCAACATACAAGAGCTTCACTGCTCCTCTCTGCACCATATCCCTGATATAGTGATATTTGATCTCGATATGCTTTGACCTGTCATGGAACACCGGGTTTTCTGACAACTTCACACAAATCTAGTTGTCACAGAAGATACCAGTAGCATCCAACGGGAGATCAAATAACTCAGACAGTAGCTTCCTCAGCCATACTACCTCATAACTGGCCGAACAAGCTGCGACATACTTTGCTTTGGCTGTACTCAATGCTACGCAGGACTGCCTGAAAGGAGCGTCGTTTCACCCTTGTTGACCTGGAAAGTATCACAGTCAACCACCATCCGTTGAATTGTCCTTTTGAGTCCCTGCCAAAAGAAGTTACATTGTTCCTGGTCATACGTGTTGAGGAACCCAGAGTGCCCTAATGATGAAGAAGCATGGAGTTCATAGAAGAGATAGCCCCGTTGAACAGATTGCAACCAATTTGGAACAAGCAGAGAAATAGCTATAAGAGAAATTGGGTCATCAAATGTGTGAGGAGGAGCATCTTCCACCATATTATCCTTACCCTTCTGGTAAGTGGTCGCATAGTCATAACCCATGAGTTGGATAACCCATTTCAGGTGTGTTGGGGAGGAGACCCGTTGTTCCAGGAAAGTTTCCAGACTCTGGAGATCAGTCTTGATGTAGAAATAATTTCCCAATAGGGATGGCTGCCACTTCTGGACTGTATGCAAAATAGTCATCATTTCTTGTTGAGAGGTAGATGCAGCTAAATTCTTACCGGAAAGGTCTCTTGAAGGCAACAAGCTCATTGGTTCAGCAAAGACACCTGCATATCTATCCAAGGAAGTAGTGGAGACTGTTGATGGGTGCATCTGAATGGAATGGAGTTGAGTGATGACACCATGTGAATTCTTCTTAAGTATTTTTTCCAGGCGATGTGAACTGATGATGCAGAGAGACCCTGGTTGTAAGCCCATAAATTTTTGTTGTGCCCCATTGACTGAAAACTGCATCCAAAGTTCAGCAAAATCCCATAAGATGGGGCCAAGTGTGCATAACCATTGAACGCCCAAAACCACATCACATCCGCCTAAGGACAAGGCAAACATGTGAGAGCGCAGGTTATAATATTCCATAGAGATACGCACATTGTGACACTTCCCCTTGCAAGGTAAGGTGCCCCCATTGGTAACCATGACTTCAAAGTTGGAGCAAGGATGGGCAAAACAATTAGCCTGTTTGGCAATCCGAGGATCAATAAAGTTATGAGTGCTACCAGAATCAATGAGTATGGTAAGAGGGAGCTTCTTGAAGTATCCCCTGACTCGCATTGTTTGTGGGGTGGTGACACCGGTTACAGCATGGAGAGAGATCTCGGGTGGGTCGTCCTGAGATGGGGTGTCAACAGGTGGGTGTTGAATGTCAACCTGATCATCTACTGTATTTGGAGCTTCTTCATCAAGTTCTGAGGCAGGCGGAGAATCCACATCCAAGAGATAGAGATTTTGTGGAACACATCTATGTCCCTGAGTGAATTTCTCATCACAATTATAACAAAGCCCTTTTTCTCGACGTGCCTGCATCTTTGTTTCAGACAATTGCTTGATAGGAGTTGGTTGAGGAGCAGGCGTGATGGGAGGTCGTTGAGAACCCATATTTCTGAAGGGAACAAAGGTGGGTTTGGAGCGTTGTTGAGCTGTGATCTTGTCCTCGGCCAGCTTAGCCAACCCTAGGACTTCCATCATTGTGTTGGGACAAAACATTTTGACCTCTGAGCGGATTTCATCCTTGAGGCCACTGATAAAACAACTCTTGTAGAATTCATGAGACAATCCTTCTATGTGATTGGCTAGTTTCTCAAATTCCATCTGAGACTCTCTCACTGTGCCAGTTTGGTGAAGTTTAGTGAGTGCTCCTGTGAAGTCGTCAAAAGCACTAGGACCAAATCGTGGCAAAAGGAGTTGGCAAAAATATGTCCAGTTTGGCTCAGGATGAGCTTTGATGTACCAACGGTACCATTGAAGGGCTTCCTGTTCCAAATGAAAGGATGGAAGTGGAACTTTCTGAACATCAAAAGTATTATTTAAACGGAAATATTGTTCTGCTCGGTATATCCATCCAGTCGGATCAGTACCATTGAAGCGAGGAAAATCAAGCTTCGGCCCACGAAAATTGCTGGAAGAAGAGAACCCGGTGGCTGCAAAAGATTCTGGCTGTCGGTTATTGTTCATGGATGAATGCTGAAGATGGAGGCTGAGAAATTTTTCATCCAGATCTTGGAGTTTGGTTTGGATGGCTGCAAGTGCTTCCTCCATGGTGTTTGCTCCTGTGCGAGTGACAACCATAACCAGTAATTTTTTTAATATATTTTTTTATTTTTTTGGGGGGGAATGGATAGAAAAACACAAACACAAGCTTATTTAGTAAGGGGAAATTTGGATTTGGGAAAATCTCGGAGGGGTAATTGGGGTTTGACTAGGTTTTCGACACTTTCTGAGGGACAGGAAAGCAAAAAATGGGGATTTCAGAAGCGGGAACTCTATGGTAAAATTTGAAGGCAATCGGGTGAAAATTGAAGAAGTTATGGAAAACCCTAAAAATAGACAAATGTGGGATTTCTGGTCTTGGGAAGTGGAATTTGGGATAGGGTCTTCAGGAATGAAATATGCAGAATGGGATTGCAGGGATGTCAATGAAGTTTCAGGGAAAACAGAGTTGAAAGAAGGGAGGGAGATATGGCCGAAAAACTTCCTTTTTTTTTTTTTTTTTTTTTTTATACCAGAAATGGATCGGCAACAGTGGCGCGGAAGGGATCCGCAACAGATGGATTTGCAACGGCACGGAAGGGATAAAAAACGGCTGGATCTGAAACGATGACTGGATATGGAACGAATTTCAGAATAGATCTGAAACGACTGGATCTGGAGTGGAAGTGATCAGCAACAGTTCAACTGAAAATAGATATGGACCCCAGGTATGTGCGGCTTCCTAATAGTTTAGGTGTTTCACTCAGCCACCAATGTTGTCTGACGGTTTGCGTATTGGGGTAGTAACCCTCACTCCACGGCTCAGGTAAAACTGATAACCGCTTTGCCACAAACGACAACTCTTGGTTTACCTCACGGGTGGGAACTAGTCAATCAGGTAGGGGTCGTTGCCTTTTTCGCTGGCAGGTCCTCTCAATGGGCCAGCTACTTTGGGGTTCCTGTGGTACTCCTCACAATGATTTTTAGGGCTTATGCCCAAGTACTTCCCACAATTAAGCGGATAGGGATTATTCCCAAATCCGAAGTTGCAACAGATGCGAAAAAAAAATTTGGCAGAAATTCCACCCAACGAGCCCAAGAAAGTGCTCTGATACCAGATGTGATGAACCTGCAATAATTAATTAATACAAATACACGAGATATCATAAATAATAGACTCAGAATCACTTTTATATTGATCACGGGCCACTTCGAGGGGGCAACCTCCTTTGAGCAAGCTCAATACAATTAACTTCACGGTGCCTTCATAGGCCTCAACACACACTTATATACTAAGTCTAGGCGCCAATACCATGGGTCAATACTATGTGTCAATAAAAACCATGGGATAAGCCTAGGCGCCAATACTATGAGTCAAAACCATGGGACATATAATACTATGGGACGACTTACAAAGCATATGCGTCCAATACTATGGGTCAATACTATGTGCTAATATAAACTATGGATCAACAAATACTACGGGACGACTTACAAAGCATATGTGTCCAACAACAATATACTAACAAAGTAAAGACATGGGTTCCTAACACACTTCCCCTTGGAAGGAACTCGATTTGAAGTACACCAAGCCTCTCTCTGAAGTACTCGAACTTCACTCTGACTAGTGGTTTGATCAACATATCTACAATCTACTCATCCATTGCAACATACAAGAGCTTCACTGCTCCTCTCTGCACCATATCCCTGATATAGTGATATTTGATCTCGATATGCTTTGACCTGTCATGGAACACCGGGTTTTCTGACAACTTCACACAAATATGGTTGTCACAGAAGATACCAGTAGCATCCAACGGGAGATCAAATAACTCAGACAGTAGCTTCCTCAGCCATACTACCTCATAACTGGCCGAACAAGCTGCGACATACTTTGCTTTGGATGTACTCAGTGCTACGCAGGACGGCTTCCTACTAAACCAAGAGATCACACCTGATCCCATATTGAAGCAATACCCAAAAATTCTCTTCCTATTTGCAGCACTGCCTGTCCAATCTGAATCAACATAACCCTGCAGGTTAAACTTTTGATTCGCATCATAATTGAGCCCATAATCAATTGTACCTTTCAGGTACGTCAGAATATGCTTTACATCAATTAGGTGAACACCTCTGGGATCCGTCAGGAATTAGTTCAATGTGTTCACCGCAAAGCAAATATATGGTCTCATGTTCGTCAGGTACATGAAGGACCCAATCATTTGACGATACACCGTGACATCAACCAGATCAGATGAAGCATCACATAGAAGATTCAGGTTTGATGCCATAGGTGTGGCCATGGCCTTGTAGTCCATCATCCCAAACCGCTTCAGGAAGATTCCATCTTCACTCTGCCACACCTCCATGCTTAGAAAGTAGTGCATCATCCCCAAGTCCTTCATCTCAAACTCGGAATCAAGCTTCATCTTCGTGTCGACAATCAACCCATCCTTTCCTGTAACAAATAGGTCATCCACATACAGTAGTAGTATCACTGGATTGCCTTCCTCAACCTTGTAGAAAAGGTTGGAATCCGCTTTACTCTTAGTAAAGCCCATACTGGATAGAAAGTTGTCTATCCTACCATACCAAGTCCTAGGAGCTTGCTCCAAGCCATACAAGGATTTATTCAATTTGCACACATATGACTCCCTGTCATGTGTCTCAAAACCGAGTGGCTGCTCCACATACACTTCTTCTTCGACTACACCATTCAAGAAAGCTGTCTTGACATCCATCTAGTGTATCTTCCACTTGATCACTGCAGCCAGAGCAAGTACCGTTATGATGGAAGTGTATATGGCTACAGGTGCAAAAGTATCTTCATAATCTATTCCCTCTTTCTGGGAGAAGCCAAGAGCTACAAGCCTTGCCTTGTATTTCTCTATGCCACCATCTGCAGCATGCTTGATCTTATAGATCCACTTGGAAGTCACAACAAACTTCCCTTCTGTTCTTGGGACCACATCCCAAACATCATTCTTCATGATCGACTGGTATTCCTCGATCATGGCATTCTTCCATTACTGCATCCTGGATCCTGGGAACTTCAGATTCTTTAATATCTTCAATAGATAATTTTCTTGAACTTTGGTGTTGGAACAAATGTTGTAGTCCTTCTTTTGTAGGTGATTGTACACGATTTTCCTACAAGTCAAATTCAATTGCATGATTAGAAACTTCTCATAGTTTTTCAAAAACACATTCTTATGCATAAAGACATATGTCATACAGTCATGCAATTATCTTAGCCAATGTTTCAATACAAAATTTATCCATATCCCGTAACTTTCTAGATGCCTTCCATCTCTACTAGAACATTGTTTAAGAGTTTGCACTACTCCCAACATGTTAGAAAAGAGGTTTCATTCTGTTAGGATTCAATATGCTAAGACATAAAATATCAGCATTACATTCCATTTCACAACAATAGCATGTACAAGATCACTGAAGGAACAAAAAGCACAACATAAACACAAGAGACACAGATTTATCCTGGGAAACCCTCATGGGGTAGAAAACCCAGCAAAGCTTCCTCAATATAGATGACCAGCAAATACAAAGATGTAATCCTCAACCATGAGCTCCTTCTCCTCCATAGCAGATCTCTCTCTCACTTATGCGCTAATCACAAGTGAGTGAATGTGTTGTGAGTGTGATAAATGAGGAACACACCTCCTCTATTTATGCACTACTTCGACTTGTCTTTTTACATTAAATAGGTCGGCCCCAACTTAACCACTTAACATAATGTGACAGGGCCGACCCCACTAGGCTGGTCTAATAACCCTTTAACCCACATGATTCATACAGGGCCGACCCCCACTAGGGAACTCTAATAACCCAAGTTACCACATTCTCCACGGAGGAATAAAACATCTCCGGATATACAATAAGGTCTTCGCGGAGGAATGAAACATCTTCAGAATAATAAAGTACAAATATAATATTCTTAGAAGTTACAATATATCAACACTCCCCTTTAACGAGAATGATATTATAACAACATCTGCACGAGAAAGGAGTCATCAACTACATGATACATGATACATCTATAAATCGTTGGAAGCTTTCTTCATACATCATCAGTAACTCAAACAATTACCGGAACATCTTCAAGATCTTCAATACTGGAACATCAACATCTTTAGTACTGAGTCTTCATCTTCTGCAACACTCGAACAACTACAGTAACATCATCATCTAGATCACTCGATCAACATCCTCATCGTCTGGATCAACTGATCAACATCATCATCTGGATCACTCAATCGAAAGCCTCATCGTCTGCTAGACCATCACGATCAACAACATCGTCATCTAGACCATCACGAGCAGTAGCATCGTCATCTAGACCATCACGATCAACAACATCATCATCTAAACCATCACGATCAGCAACATCGTCATCTAGACCATCACGAGCAGCAGTATCTGTTACACCCAAAATCTACCCATCATGAGATTTAGTGTATACACCCCTGAAGATGTCTTGATTGAGTAATTAACCTAGGAGGATTTGTACCCAGTTGTACCAGGTTTTGAGAGGTCGTCGCAGGTTGCACTCATGCAACCTGCGACGTCGCAGCTTGCTTCACTGTAGGGTGTGATGAAGTCAGTTAATGGGAAAAAATAGCTTCTTCGAGGTTCTTCTCGAAACTTGCTGACTTCGGGGCTTATCCCTGACCTCTAGGGGAGTTGGTACTCGATTCCTAACACCTTGGGAGGATCCTCTATATCTCTCCTACCATCTCTCAACCTATCATATCCATACCCTATCCACTTAGTCTTATATAAGAGAAGCTCTACTCCTCTCCAAAGGGAGGAATTCTATGTTGTCTACATGTTGGTGAAATCACTCTTGGGAGATCTCTACTCATCCTTGAGAGACTCAAGCTTCCTTAGGAGGAAATGGAAAATGGATTTGTTGGAGAAGGGCTGCAGTGTTAAGCTTTGGTTGTAGTTCTATATCTCTGCTATGTACTTCCCTCTTTTTACAGTAATACAAATGCTTTCCACCAATATTGTTCGTGTGTGCAATGATATTGAGTAGTTTACTTGCTTAACTGTTTACTTAGATCTCTTATTGTATAGATGCCCTTTTACTTGTTTCTCTTGTTTCTTGTCTTGATAGGTCTTATAGCTTGGATCTGATGACCATGAGACGTGGAGCAACGTTCAGAAGAAAGGATAGCGAAGTGAAAGGTAAGACATCTAGTACTCGATCCTTAAGTAGATCTAGGAAATGCATTCGTAGCCTGTCTCATTTGTTCTAGACTCGCATTGAGATAGGGAGATTTGGCTCGCGTTCGCTCGAGTGGATTGTCCGATAAACAAATTTGGCGACCATATTGGGAAAAGGCACATGTTTGATTCTGTAATTGCCTAAGAGTCATTTTCAGTTGATTTCTTGATACAAGCCTTCTATTTGTCATTTGCTTCGTAAGTTGATTTCACTATCGGATCTTCATCTTGAAGACTCTGAGTTTACACAACGCATTTTCAAACCATTCCATGGTTCATTGCTTGGAGATCTGATTCATTTTTGGACTTAGATCTCGCCCTTCGCACTTTGTTAGTGGAAACTGAGCGACAATGTGTCATCTCTGGCCTCTGTTCTTTACTTGTTAGTAACTTGTCGCATTCCTTTCATTGGTAAACTGTGACATCGTCGCACTTCTCGCATTAGTGGACTGCGATGTCGCACTGTGTATAAGCACAGAGTGCACCGATTTGTCAAAATTTGGCATACAGGCATCCCCTCTCCATTTGTTAGTCTAAACTTTGGTTTGCTGTATGAACTCCCTTTGTGCTGCAAGATCCAGCCAGAGACCCCACCTTCGATTTGTGTGTCGAGTGTTTGGCTTGTTTGGATTGATTTTGGGTTCCGTCTTGGACAAGTTTGAAGACCGGTAGTGGTGGATACTCTTGTCTCCTCCACCTTCATCCGTTCACCCTTGCATTTCCTTCCTTCCATCCCTGATCTGATCATTACATTAGACCAGCTTCCAGACCTCGTTTTCATCATTGTTTGAGCTTTGCTTCTTTGATTTGCTTGCTACTGCTTGATTTTGAGTTAAGTGTGCCTTTAAACTTGATTGAGTGCTTGTATTTTCTTGAGTTTTCTGAGTGTACTAGTGTTGCAAGTAGTGTTTTCCTTTCGTTCATTTATATTTGAAAGATCACTTGTTATCAAGTTTATTCTTTGATGCATCTATTGAAAAGTTTAAAAGTGCTTATTCCCCATCATTTCTTGAGTGTTTCTGAAAGAAAAACGTTCTTGCATTGGAATGTTTCGTTTATTAATCTTTTGGAAAATTGAATGAATGTACAATCATTTGTGTTTTTCTTGAAATATGAATCACTCATCTTCTTGAAAGACTCAAGCTACACTTCCAATTTTGCAAAAGTGTTTCCATACTAGGGAAAGATAAGTGCATGTTTTATTTTTCATTGGTTTTGGGCCATTGAAAGTGAAATTGAAAAGCTTGCATACTCCATCTTAGAATTCTCTCTTTTCATTGCCTAATATCATTTTCGTTTTGAAAAGAAAAAGAAAAAGAAATGTTGTGATTTGGATAGTAGTGTTGTGATTTTTTGTGTTTCATTGAAAAAGGAAAATAATACTTTCGTAGTCAAGTTTTGTTTGAATTGGGATTGTGTTGCATTGTGTTGTTTTGGCAATCTCGATGGAAAGAAAAAGATTTCTCCTTCCCATAGCTAGAATTCATTGAAAGAAAAGAATATTTCATGCATGTAGCTAGGACTTGCATTATGCTTCTGATTATGTACTCACCTCATGCATTCACCTAACCATCCAAGATAAAATTAACGGTAGAACTAGGTAAAATTTTTAATAACTTGTATGTAAGATAGAGACGTGTTCTGACGTCGTTAAGCGTGGCAGCTGTCGTTATTTTCCAGCACTGTATCCCAGGGGTATTGTAGCCTTCCACATACTTATCGGTATATCGAGCTCCTTCACGTACCCACCAAGTACCATAATCTATACTTGGCGTATATCGAAGGGTGTATCACGTACTCGGTAGTCTATCATAAGGTCTCTTGCCGAATGGTTGTGCATTAGACAGCACCACTATGGATTTTAGCTCCCATGTACCTTGCATATATCGGGAGACACTACTGGGATTCCTGAAACCAACTGAGTTAACCATTTGGCCGTCTTGTCAAAGCAATACACCAAGAACAACACTTGGGGAGATTAGCATGCACGTACTGTCTAGGTAATCGGGTATGCGGGCAAGGGTACGGTCCCAATCCTCCTTGTCGCGTCATATTGTTGGACCCTGCAGTATATCGTGGTTTGTGATGCCTTGATAATCCCGTGAGGTTCCAAATTTTTGAATCCACTACGTCACATAAGTTTGCTTGTTGCCTTAGTTTGAGTAGGTTTTTTTGGACTTCTTTTCTTTTTAGCTTGCCCTTAGGATAAACGTTGTTTCAGCTACTCTAGCTGACTTTCCTGACGCTCTAGAGGATTTTCCCTAGAGAAGATCCCGTAGGATCTTAAACTTATCACTCGAATATCCCCTTAATCAGGAGGTTATTTCGAGGGTAAGAATGGATCAGAGTAACACGATCGTAGTTACTGAAGTGGAAAACCCCACTCTGAATGTTGGAGGACTTTTGTTCCCACAAAATCCTCCGGATTCACCTGCCTCTCATCCCCTGCAGAATGAAGGAGCACAAATCCCCGCTTCACAAGACCTTTCTCCCATCATCCCAGGAGAACCTGGATCGTTGGAATGGATAAATCGACCCCAGGACGACCCTACAGCTGTTGGTACTTCAGCAGCTTATTGGACATCTTCTACTAGTCACGCAGTGGCTCATTTTTCCATCGCATCACCACCCAACTGGACTACTCCAGAGTTCTCTAGACCCTCCTACATGCTCGACTCCACCGAAGTCTTTGCACCCATTCAAGAACGCTTGGATTGGTTATGTATTAAGGGTAATGAAATTCGAAGACAAAGTCTTGAGCAAAGACCCGGGTATAGAGATACCTCAATTCATCCGATATCTTCTGGATCACCGGAACAACCTTCCCATTAAGTGACCATTAATGAGACTGGTCATCTCTTGCAAGAATCCAGTCCTGCACCTTGAGTGAACCAACTGGTGGAAGGACAATAGTCCAACACAACTGTTACTACTACAGTTACTTTACCAGTTCCTCCCCCACCTCAAAATTCAAGGGGGGGATATTCCATTCCCATGGATTATCCCATTGGTAATGTTATTACTATGGTAGCTAATCAACAACATATGTTGGTTCAACCTTCTAATAGTGGTTAGCCTGTCGTGGCTGGGGGGAAACCCCCATTTCCTAACCATAACATAGGTAGTGGAATCCCCAACAGACCTTCCGTTGGACCTCCCCAACCTGCCAGACCATCCACCATGGGATTATCTCATGTTGGGGGGCCATCCAATGTAACCCTACCCTCATGGAGTCAAGCGTATCCAGGTTCTGTTAACCCTGCGCCGGGCCAATCTAATCCCGGAAACGCACCATACGGTTATGGACCCCCACCTCCTCCCGGTGGTGGAGGTGGACTCCCACCTCCTCCCAGTGGTGGAGGTGGACCCCCACCTTATTGGAATGGACCACCCTATGGTGGCGGACCCTCTTACGGTCCAGGCGGCACACCCCCCTATGGCCAGTTTCCTCCTGGTACACCTTACGGTCACACTGGTCCTTACACGCCGTATCCGTATTATCAATACGCGTAGCCTAATCCACAGCTGCCCTTTTTAGCTACCTTGGACCTACCTGACCTTTCTCATTTAACCAACGACCCCATTTACCACGAAACTAATTGGCCACCTATTCCGATGAAACTTCCGTCTGATATCCCGAAATTTGACGGCAAGTCGGGTGAAGATCCTAAAAACCATGTGATGAATTACCATTTATGGTGTTCATCTAATTCCTTAATGGACAACTCGATTCTTCTTAGATTGTTTCAAAGGACTCTCACCGGTTCGGCTGCCAAGTGGTATATTGAGTTGCCACCTCACTCTTTTCTTGATTTTGGCTCTCTTGCCATGAAATTTTTGACTCATTTCCAACTACCTATACGGTATGAAACTGGTACTGAGCTTTTAACCTCGCTCTGTCAGAATACTGCTACTCATATTTCTGATCATATCCATGAGTGGCGAAGGAGACATCATCTCATCAAAGCTCCCATTCCAGATCAACTCCTAGTAGACTGGTTTATGAAGTTGCTCATCCCTATCATAGCAAGAGATGTCACCATGTGAGGTGTTATCACCGAAGAACAAGCCATCATGAGTGCCCACATACTAGACCTAGTATACACTCAATCTGGCACTTTGTTTGATATTCTTCCTAATGCACCCCGTGATGTTAACGATCCTGCAAAACCACTAAAGGGACCTCAAGCTGATGGCATCATCAGATCCCTTCACACCCAGCCTCCTCATCAAACTGTTAGTTCTTCGAACCCCTAGGGTTTGTCCCCATTACCAACACAGGCTGGTCTTAGCACCACCAAGTCATCTGCTCCTGCTGTTATTGAGGAAGTGAATTCTGTCTCATCAACTTCACTTTAGAAGTTTAGTAGTAAGAAGAAAAACAAGGGAAAACCTAAGAAATCTTCTACCCAGCAGGAACAAAATAGCACTCTCGATGACGCCAAACAGAAACAAAAGCTAAAATATCCTTGTTTACTTTGTGGAGATGATCACTTCTCTAAAGAGTGTCCCCATAGAGACGAAGTCCAAAAGTTTCTTAGGGGAAAACCCACTCCCATAGTCCTCAACGATCTATTTCCCGCTCAAAATCAGCAGATGATTGCTCAACCTCCCCTAGCCCAGGGGGAATCATCCAATGCTGCGCATGTTCTCATGGTGCGAAATGAGATGATCCATTTGAACACTCGCTCGTGATCATACGACATGGTCCCTTCGAAGGAACCTATTGGGAGTAATGATGAAAAAGCTTCCAACTCCTTACCTGATGTCACTGTACCATCAACTTCTCTCACCATTGAGAAACCATCTTTCGATTCGATATTGCGACTGCCCAAAGGAACGATTAGAAAAGATGTTTTTAATCCTAATGCACGGGCAGCATAGAATTACAATATCGTAGAAGACTTGGCACAAGCCCCTTGCGCCATGTCCACACTGAAAGTTTTGCAGAATTGTCCCAATCAACGCAAAACTCTCCTCGTAGCAATCGGTGCAGTTGACCCTGATTCTTCGAATACCATCATGTTCCGACTTGACCATTTCAAGCCGAGGCTTTCCCATCAGCTCGCATTTCAAGTAGCTGCAAACCTCGCTGGGAAAATTGTCCATTGTACCCTTTTGGATGAAGGTGCGTCTACGTCTATCATGTCGATCGCCTGTTGGAGATCCATCTGCTCTCCGAAATTGAATCGCTCTCCCACCATGTTGAAAGCATTCGACGACCGTGGCTTTCAACCTCATGGGCTCTTACAAGCTCTCGTAGTCAAGCTAGGTGGAACGACCGTAACCATCAATGTGGAAGTGGTCTCCACCCAAATAGATTATAATCTCTTGCTTGGTCGCAATTGGTTTTACGCCATGTAGGTGGTAGCTTCTTCTGTCTTCCACATGGTACAATTCACCCACCAAGGACGAACTGTTACCATCAACCAACTAGATTGTTGCATCCCGAACACTACTACTCATCCTGGTGACCATGTTCCTTCCATTGGACAAACGTCAAAACAGTATGAGAGTATAGGGGTTGTCCTTTTGAAAGATTCATCTCTCATGGGCGTTTTTCCCATTTCGGACCCCCCTAATCATGTTGCCTCGGTGAACATGATCTCCACTGAGATTTCATCTCGCTCTACTGATACTTGGCTTGTACCAGACGAAGCCACAACACACCTGATTGGAGATGCAATGCCTTTTTCACCTGCTGAACGTATTTACGAGGCTATCCAATCAACACCAGAGAACCATCTAACCATGACCTCCCCATCTCGTTCTCTACAACGAGCGTCATCCCTACCCGACCTCTTACTTCAGACTTTTCATTCAGATGAGTCCATCAGGAAGTTATGACTGTTGATGATGGCCCGTGGGATGACCTTCACCATAGGTCTTCTTTTCTTCCACTATTGGAGTACATAGAGAACAACATTCGCGCCATCTTTTCACCGGATATCTACCCATTCCCCCAGTCCCCCGTACTTACATGTCTTTCGGACACTAAGGGTAATGTTATCACCTAAGCTGTAGTTACCCCTATGGATGGATCCAGTCATGGATGGCAATAGGGAAGGGCAACTCAAGAGGTGCAACCACGATCACCTCGACCTCCAATATATGGTTGTCACGCCAGTCGAGGCAACCTTCGCTTTATGTTGTCTAGCCCAAACAACAAAGGGGGAGACCCGATCTACTCCCGACAGGAGAGATCAAAACCAAGACACCAAATCAGGGTATTTCTAAGTGAAGTTAGGTGTATGGTTTATCCTAGACCTAAGGGTAAAGTCACAAGCCAAGTGAGGGTTTCAATAAGTATAGCTTTGGTTCATAGTTGATGTAATAGTGACTTATAATGTTTGAAGTGAGATCTAGGGCTAGTGTACTAGTTCAATGTTGGAAAGTCCACTGCCTTGGGAACTGTGTCCAATGCAGGGAAGTTGAGGTTTGTATTGGGGCTAACTAGTATGGATGACAAGCTTGACCATGATACATGATAGCTTCAAGGGTTTAGTTCACCATGCATAGGTCAATCCACAAGTCAATCCAACAATCTAGGAAAGTTGAATTAACTTGGAGAGAAACCAGTGCCTTGGGAATTGGGAAGTGGAGTCAAAGTAAGGTTGACTTGTGATTTAAGACTCCTAGTACTTGGAACAAGTGGGCAATAAAGGTCTTGATGGATGAATGAGTCTAGATCTAGGTTTGACCCAAGTGGACCACAATCCCTTAAAACAAGGAATGCAATCCCCAAGGCAAGATTTGACAAAGTGACAGTCTAGACCTAGGTTTTGAATTATTCCGGTTTCAGATCTCCAAAAATCTCAAGTACCCAGTTCCTGGAAGTGAGTCAACTCACTTCTCCAAGGTGGTGCGACTTTGCCCAAGGAGGCCTAAAAGTGGGGTTAGGTGGGTCAAAACAAGTCGGATGGCATCCAAACTTTAGATCCGGGTAGATCGGTCAAGTAGGAGTATGGATCTGTAATTTCGTGGTAATCCAACGGTTAGATCTTAGTAGATATGAGTTTGAGGGTTCCAAGTGGCCCAAAATGGGGATTAAATCCCTTAAAATGTGGAATGGGGCCCACAAGGTGAATTTCAGGAAAGGGACAACCTGGGTGTATGTTATTGGATGTGTAGATGTCAAATCAAGTGGAATCTCAAACACCCACCACTTAGATCTAGGTCAACCGGCTCAATCAGTGAAGTGCGCCTTGCTTGGGAGAAGCCAAATTGGTATGGGAGAGGGGTCAAACGGAAGCCAATCCTCACCAAACTATAGATCCGGGATGCCGTGGATGCTATAGAGGTGGGTTTTCAATATTATACCCAACAACCCACTAGATCTAAGTAGATCTGAGAAAATGTAAAAATGGGGTTTTGATTAATTTAGAGTTTTAAGATATTTTAGACAATTGGATAGATCATGGAGATAGAACTTACCTTGAGATCATACCTGAGTGATGTGATGAGATGCCTTGATGTTGAGGAAGATTCCCGCAGAGATCAAATGAGAGATTGTTGATTTGCTTGCCAATTTGATGCCCTAGCCCACAAGTGCGCCTTCCTCTACCTGTCAAACCAAGGAACAAAATTCAATCAGTAAGATCAAGTATGGAAGAAATACAAGAGAAATGCAATAGTAACATGAAATAGAACGTCCTGGGACAGTAATACTCCCTGTTACCAACGAAGAGCTCCAAAGAAGAAGTAGGGAGAGTCTTCCCCTACCAATACCTCCTCCTCCAAGCAAATCGGCCTCCACCTGTAGATGCAAAATCGTGGTACAAAGATATGGCAAACAAGATCTCCAATAACTCAGTGCAAAGGAAGAACCAACGAACGAACACCAAAAAACATTCACCACAACACTGGAGATAGATGCAATAATAATTTTCTATTCCAATAATCCAGAGCCGAAAGTCCCATTACAATGAGAGGCTCTCTCCTTTAAATAGGAAGGAGAGGCACCAAAACCCTAACCACTTTTTGAATGAGTGGCTAAGATTAGAAGATAAAAATGTCTAATCAATGGTTGAGATGAGCTCAACAACATAATACATGGATCACACATAAAATATAACATAAGTGGACAAAATCGCCCTAGAAGAGGGGAATCCCACCAAATCATGATGATGAAATATCATAAGAGGCTTATGGTGGGTCCAAGGGGTAATTTTATCCCTCCTTGGTCAATCCCCATAGCACAATAACCAATAAATAATCATGAATGTACCAAATCGTGCCTCCATAGTGAAGTCGTGGTCCTCAAAAGACCTCAAAAAATCCACAGAAAGTGCCATAAATGATGGATGCGGGCCCCGATGAAGCTGAAACTGCTGGAGAAGGTGTGGAAGGTCCCGATCTATCATCACTGATCATCCCATGCCATAACTTTGCCTCAGTAGCCCAAATCGATTTCCTCAATAGCCATTTCTACCAATCCTGAAATGCCTCGGGAAGCGTGAAACTGCCCCAAACAGCCTCCTGGAGTGCTGGCGCTGTCAAGGTGAGGGCACCAATGTGTCCGGAAGGGGGGTAATATGGTAAAAACAAGTGGCTGGACCACCCCCTCCATCATCAGCGCCCTAGGTCAACCAGATAAAAGTCATCTCTGCTCCGACAGGGCCTCCAACAGACCAAAACTGCACTAGGACAGCCTACTGAGGCTCAATCATCACTGTAAGTGCCCGGAACTGAAAACAAACTGTCCCATTGGACTCAGAAGGTCCAAATCTATCCAAGATGTGTACTCATACACCATATGAGTCTCTGCATGATCAAAATAAATGTCCAATATACCGGAACAAGGCCAATAATAATGCGCTGTACATATACAAACACTGCTGTAACCCCAGAATCATCATCATAACCCTGTAGCTGCTGCATAGAATCATCCTGTATGTGTACATAGACCATATATCATCTATCCATATCATCATAAGGTCTAACATCTCATGTCCCATGGTCCTCCATGGTCAAACTAGGTCCAAACAAGACCAAATATGACTCAGTCCATCATCCAAGGCTGCTGAAAAGTATCAAGGTTAATACATGCTTTACAATTTATTCAAATAGCAATTATAACACAGAGTAATCATGACTGGCGATCTAAATCCAAATATATAGTGTCGTTAATTATTATTATTACTCAGACTAGACTTTCAGGATCATACTCACTTCATAGTTGTGATCAATTTGCTAGTGAAGGGTGAAGGCTAAATTAAATGGCTAGGCTATGGGATGACTCAACTGTCTTGACTTTGTGACACTTTGGCAAGGGAAAGGGAATACACCATAGTATATACTGAATGAGCAATAACACAGGGAATGGCGGTGTCTCACAAATGGATGAGTTGTTTAAAGAGGGTTTATTCACCTTCACAGATGCGCACAATCCATAATACAAATAAGGCCAGCAATTGTTTAGATATAGCATTTAAGTTCCATTGCTTTTTGGGCCTGAAGTTTCCATAGCCTTGATCTATGTGTGTTTACAAACACATTGCATAGATTTACATTTTTCTTTTAGGCTTTCTGCTGCAGGTGTGTTTTTAAGGCACTTGTTTACCTGAGCACTTCTAGGTGTGTCATGGATAGCTTGTTTACCTAGGTATTTATTTTCCACAAGATATAACATTTTATTTTCATTGCCATGTTCATTTGGCATGCCTCTCATTCATGTGTGTTTAGAAACACATTGCATGAATGGGCTTTTCATACAAGATATAGCATTTCATTTTCCAGATTTTGTATTGATGGCAGCACTAAAAGTTTCAGGTTTAGCCAACACAACTTTAGTGACTAGGGGGAATTCACAAGGAACTCCAACTCACCATAGGTAAGTTTTGTCACCAACTCAGAGCCGAGACACAATAAACAGGGAAGCTCATCCAATACAGAGGCTACAGTGGGGAAAAGTCCTCCATGCCACTAGTCAAGTAGTAAGTCAAGGTGATAATCTAAAAGGTAGGCCATGGATGGATGAAGACAATGAAATGATGGAGCCAACACTAGCAAGCCAGAGTATGGTGTAATGATCACCTCTATTCTCCCTAAGGAGGGTATGTACCAATGAGTATGAATAGTGAACTTCTAAGTCTGAGTAGGGACAGTATAATATATATAATAGATCAACCAGGTCCATATATCTATATGATCACCAGATCATGACACTAAGTGCTAAGACATGCGATAAGAATAAGTATAAAAGCAATCTAACCATAACACCGTAATATACCTGCTGAGTCATATACCTGAATGCACATCAACCTGTACCATCATCTGTCCTCTGGAACTGCTGCTGTAACTCTGGGCACTACTGTCTGCTCTGTACCAATGGTATAATGGCTACATCGGTCATCTCTCTGAGTGTCCTGAAACTCAGTCACGGTATGGGGAATATAACTGCTGTCCACAATCTGATAGTGATCCAATATAGATGCTCATCTCGGCATCTCAAATGCAAGGGAACTGGCTGAATGGTGTACTGGAATGAGAAAAATAATGTATGGTAGCCCGGCTACTATATATGTGATAACATCTGGCTCCGGCTGGGACAAGTGCTCTGCTGAAATGAGCGCTTGAGAACCTCAGAATCTCTGGTCCTCGAACTCTGCTACTCGAATCCACGATCCAGCACTCTACCATTTTATTTCCAGCTTTTATTCTTGCAACCTATTTCTGCATTCACAAACATCGAAAATACCTCATGCAGCATATGTGGGAAAAAATATAATAAAACAACTGAAATGAAATCTATTCTATGTCAGAAATATAAATGCATGAGATACAACTGCAGAAAGTAAATTAAACTACTAACATAATTTGCAAAATTTGACATTTATTGTGCAGTAAAAGAAAAAGTGACAGGTACTCAGTTAAACTAGGAGCTTACAAAGGAGCTTAGAGACTAAGAAGGTGCCAGACTCAATGGCTGAAAAGACTAACTACTGCCTAAGTAGGCTTATTCGGTTTCCTACCTACCCTAATCTACCAGGCAATGCAAGACTAGGTCATTCAAGGTGGATAGGAGGAAAGTAATGTTTCAAAATCCTCCCATTTACAGGTAACTCAACCTCATCTCCATCCAAGGTTTCAAGGACAAAAGATCCCTTTCCAGCCAGACTACTTATCTTATACGGACCTTTCCATAAACTTTCCAACTTCGTGTGATTTCCTGGTTTCTCTTTATGCTTATCCCACAATAGAACTATATCTCCTATACCAAAGGTAGTACCTCTAGTATTTTGATCAAATGTGCCTTTTACCCTTTCTTGTTCTATAAGCATCTTATCAAGAGCACTTCTTCTCTTTTCATCCAGTTCAACTAATTTATCAATTCTTCCTTGCATTGCTTCTGTATCTGAAGTGCACTGCTGCAATAGTTCATAAACAGGTATTTGCAAATTTATTGGTAGTCTACAGTCTTGTCCATATACCAACTCAAAAGGAGATTTTCCTGTAATCCTTTTCACTGTTGTTCGATCTGCCCACAAAGCATATTTTAATTTTACATCCCAACTTTTCTTATTTTCACCCACCATTCTTTTCAACAGCCTAATTAGATTTTTGTTACTTGATTCGGCGAGACCATTTCCCTGGGGGTAATAGTTCGAAGAATGAGAGAGGGTAATTCCATGATTCATGCAAAAGGTGGACATTTCTATTTTACTGAAGGCTGGGGCATTATCTGTTGTTAGTTTCACGGGGCAACCGTATCTTGACACAATATTTTCTTCCAAAAACTTCACAACCACTTCAGCTGTGGCCTTCTTGGTTGGAATAGCTTCTACCCAACGAGTGAAATAATCCGTGCAGGTCAACATGTACTTATATCCATTGCTCGAGTTTTCATTAAAAGGACCTACAAAATCCATACCCCATTGTTGAAAAGGGGCTTCAACGACTACAGGGTTTAAAGGTAAGGCATGCAATCTTGGTTTTCCTGAGAAAAACTGACATTCTTGGCATATCCTAATATAAGCATGTACATCCTTAAAGAGTGTTGGCCAATAATACCCCGCTCTCATGATTTTTGCAGCAGTTGTTCTTGGAGCATAATGACCACCACATAATCCTGAGTGCATCTCCTTTATAATGGTTTTTGACTCTTCCAGGTTGACACATTTCAATATTATTCCATCGGGGTTCCTCCATCCTAATCCATCCTGGGTTAAAACATACTTTTCATCTTTTAGCCTTAATGCCCTTCTTTGATGATCCACCAGGTGATCAGGGCATGACAGGTTTCTCAAGAAATATATGATATCTTTGTACCATTCATGCTCTTCATTAATGTTTAAAATAGAAGGATCCCTTTTACTTATCGTATTTACCATATTGCCTCCCTTTTCAGTTAGAAGTTGAGCTAATCCTTGACCTTTCACAATCTTAATTGGCTTAATCTCTAGATCATATTCTTGTATACGTGAAATCCAATTTCCTCTTACACCTATGCCATCTGCTTGTGAAAGAACATCCTTTACTGCTTGATAAGGCACATATGCTTTAATTTTGGAATACCCCACATAGGTTCTGAAATGTTTCAAGGCTTTAACTAAGGCATAAGCTTGCTTTTCAGTTGTGGTATATTTCAGTTCAGCATCTCTCAGGTTTTTACTCATAAAGGCTATAGGTTGTTCATGGCTTTCGTTGTTCTTTTGTAATAACACACCAGCAATAGTATCTTCCGAAGCATATGAGTAAATCATGAATTCTTTATTGTAATCAGGACAAGCAAGCACCGGGGAGGTTGAAATGGCCTTCTTAAGCTTGGTGAAAGATGATTCACATTCTTTATCCCAAACAAACTTCACATCCTTTTTAAGAAGGGCATTCAATGGTTTGGCCAATTCTGCTAGGTTTGGAATGAATCTTCGAACGAAGTTTATTTTGCCAAAGAAAGATTGCAAGGTGGCCACATTATGGGGTGCTGCAATAGCATTGATGGCCTGGACACGTTCTGGGTCGATTCTGATACCTTCTTTTGACACAATGTGTCCTAATAGCTTACCTTCATCTACTCCGAAAGTTGATTTTTTGGGGTTTAATGATATACCAAACTTTCTGCAACGTTCAAAAACTCTTCTCAAATGTTCTACATGGTCTCCTCGTTCTTTTGAAAACACCGTTAGGTCATCCTGATAAATGGCAATGATTTTCCCAATCAAATCACTAAATGCTTGATCCATAGCCCTTTGAAAAGTGGAACCGGCGTTTAATAACCCAAATGGCATTCTTATATATTGGAAAGTTCCCCATGGAGTAGTAAAGGTTGTTTTATTTCTGTCTTCCTTTCTAATACGCACCTGATTATACCCCGAAAAAACGTCCAACATTGACAACATACCTGCCCCAGTGACACTTTGCAACAAATTTTCCATATTTGGCAAAGGGTAATTGTCCTTAAGGGATGCTTGGTTCAGGTTTCTGAAATCAATACATATTCTGATTTCACCACTTTTCTTTCTCACAATCACCGGGTTAGAAACCCAAGTAGTGTGTTGGACAGGTTGGATAATTCCGGCTGCTAGCATTTTCTCAAGCTCTTTCTTAATTAAGGGAGCAAGTTTTGGATTGACATTTCTTAACTTTTGCCTATAAGGTTTCGCTCCTTCATGCAAAGGGATAGTATGCTCAATAATTTCAGGATCAAAAGTTCTGAGTTCGTCATATGCCCAAGCAAAAATATCTCGATACTTCCTAATTAGATTCACAATCGCCTTTCTTTCTTCTGGGGAGGCATTCTTTCCTATCCTAATCATTCTGGGAGAAACTGAAGTTCCGATATTTATCTCTATAACCTCATCTACCGGTTCAGCTCTCTTACCTTTGTATTCATCATGCCTGTTGAAATTTTTCTCCAGAGGTATTGCTAATTTCATAACATCAAGATCTTGAATGGAAGAACCGCTTGATTTATCTTCTAGATTCACATTGCAATTCTGAAAACTTTCATGGTTTTGTAAGAATGCAATGATTTGTGCATCAGAATCAAAGACTTGCCAATGATCTTGATTGTCAGGAACGGAAGGTCTAAATATTACTTCAACCTTACACTCTTTATTTTTAAGATGATCAGGAGTTTCAAAGGTGCACGCTATTACTGATAATGCATCAGCCAGGGTATTCTCTTCTCTCGGGACTGCTCGTATTGCAAAGGCATCAAACATTTCTATAGTATCCCAAACAACATTTCGATAATCCCTAAGCCTATTATTTTTGGCTGCAAACTGGTTCTTCACTTGGGATACAACCAAATCAGAGTCTCCAGTTACATTTAGACATTTGATCTTTTGTTCACGACAAATTTCTAAACCTAAAAGCAATGCCTCATACTCAGCTACATTGTTTGTGCAATCAAATTCAAGACGGTATGCAAACAATTTTTCTTCACCAGAAGGAGATGTAAGGACTATCCCAGCTCCAGCACCGTGCCTAGATTTTGCCCCATCAAAATGCATTTTCCAAACTTGACTAGGAGGAAAAGGGTGTTGTCGAGGTTCTTCCCAATAGTTGGCCATCACCATATAATTTCCAACTTCCTCTGTGGGACGCATAGCCTCTTCAAACAAGTAGTCGGGTGTTTCTACGTGTTCTGTCATAGGTTTTTCATTCATCAATCTATAAGTGGCCTTTTCTCCTATAGGGATGGTTGCGTAAGATAAATCCATTTGGATACTTCCTCCTAATTTGGCAGCCCATTCCCTTGATAGCAACATCCCCCATGCGTCAGGAATGTCTAAAACTAGAACATTCATACTTATTTCAATTGCAGGATAAGCAGCTAGTTTCATTTTGAGGTTCTCAATCATACCCTTTGACTCAACAGGCCTGGAATCCATCCCGCACACATTTTTATATTCTCTGGATGGTTTCAGCTCCAATTGTTCCATGACCTTAAGGGGCATAATGTTTACTTTCGCTCCTGAGTCTAACATACAGTTATGCAATATCAATTGATTTATCTCCAACGCAATATAAAAGGGGGGGTGACCCCTACCTTTATCAATTATACTTTGAATCATGATGGGGGGATCATCCTCAACCGTCAACTTCACAGGATTCTTGACCTTAGGCTCGATCCCTAGGAATTTAGTTGCTTGATTGAAGTATGAAGGGATTTTCAGAAGTTCCTCCAAGGGCACAGGGATATTAGGTTTGGATACGAAATTACTTAAATCAATCTTCAAGTTGCAAACCTTTTCTTTGTCCTTGGTATTCATTTTTAAACCCAATAAATGCATTACCTGTGTTCTAACCGAAGGAATAGCTACCAAATCTTTCAAAGACACCATGACAGAAGACCCTGAGAGTTTTCCCAGTATGTTTGAATTTAGCTTTTCTTGTATTATAGGAGATATTTCTTTACTTGGAGTTGGAGTATTTTCTTGTTTTCTTTGTGCTAGATCCCTAGCCTGGGGTTTGGCCGGGCTTGGGCTTGTTACCTTCTTGGTGACCTGAGAAGACAATCTTCTAGGTTGTTCCTGTTTCTTCAAGATTCCTTTAGGAGGAGTGTTTGGAGTTTGAGTGGGGAATCTACGAGTGGTATTTCTTTGGTCCAGGGAATTTTCTTTCAGACTAGTTTTGTTCTTATCAATGTCTTTCACGTTATTCTTTGCCTGAGACCTAGTTACTACTCTGCCATCAGAAGTGGGCTTAGTTTGAAGATATTCATTGGTATACACACCCTCAAAGGTTCTAGAAAAAGGTTTATATTTTTCAATATTTTCTCTTTGTTTTCTGAGAACTACCCCATTCAGGTTTCGGATTAAACCACTCATTTCTGTCATCATTTTCAAAATCATATCGTTCTCTGAATTAGTGACACAAGGCATAGTTCTAAGTGTTTTACGGATGTAAATGAGCTCGCTCCTCAGCGGAGTCACGATTGGGAGTCGCCAGGTAGATTTAACTCTTCTACCAAGATATGTGTCGTTGTAGTATAGTGGTGAGTATTCCCGCCTGTCACGCGGGTGGCCCGGGTTCGATCCCCGGCAACGGCGCCAAAATGTTATCACCTAAGCTGTAGTTACCCCTATGGATGGATCCAGTCATGGATGGCAATAGGGAAGGGCAACTCAAGAGGTGCAACCACGATCACCTCGACCTCCAATATATGGTTGTCACGTCAGTCGAGGCAACCTTCGCTTTATGTTGTCTAGCCCAAACAACAAAGGGGGAGACCCGATCTACTCCCGACAGGAGAGATCAAAACCAAGACACCAAATCAGGGTATTTCTAAGTGAAGTTAGGTGTATGGTTTATCCTAGACCTAAGGGTAAAGTCACAAGCCAAGTGAGGGTTTCAATAAGTATAGCTTTGGTTCATAGTTGATGTAATAGTGACTTATAATGTTTGAAGTGAGATCTAGGGCTAGTGTACTAGTTCAATGTTGGAAAGTCCACTGCCTTGGGAACTGTGTCCAATGCAGGGAAGTTGAGGTTTGTATTGGGGCTAACTAGTATGGATGACAAGCTTGACCATGATATATGATAGCTTCAAGGGTTTAGTTCACCATGCATAGGTCAATCCACAAGTCAATCCAACAATCTAGGAAAGTTGAATTAACTTGGAGAGAAACCAGTGCCTTGGGAATTGGGAAGTGGAGTCAAAGTAAGGTTGACTTGTGATTTAAGACTCCTAGTACTTGGAACAAGTGGGCAATAAAGGTCTTGATGGATGAATGAGTCTAGATCTAGGTTTGACCCAAGTGGACCACAATCCCTTAAAACAAGGAATGCAATCCCCAAGGAAAGATTTGACAAAGTGACAGTCTAGACCTAGGTTTTGAATTATTCCGGTTTCAGATCTCCAAAAATCTCAAGTACCCAGTTCCTGGAAGTGAGTCAACTCACTTCTCCAAGGTGGTGCGACTTTGCCCAAGGAGGCCTAAAAGTGGGGTTAGGTGGGTCAAAACAAGTCGGATGGCATCCAAACTTTAGATCCGGGTAGATCGGTCAAGTAGGAGTATGGATCTGTAATTTCGTGGTAATCCAACGGTTAGATCTTAGTAGATCTGAGTTTGAGGGTTCCAAGTGGCCCAAAATGGGGATTAAATCCCTTAAAATGTGGAATGGGGCCCACAAGGTGAATTTCAGGAAAGGGACAACCTGGGTGTATGTTATTGGATGTGTAGATGTCAAATCAAGTGGAATCTCAAACACCCACCACTTAGATCTAGGTCAACCGGCTCAATCAGTGAAGTGCGCCTTGCTTGGGAGAAGCCAAATTGGTATGGGAGAGGGGTCAAACGGAAGCCAATCCTCACCAAACTATAGATCCAGGATGCCGTGGATGCTATAGAGGTGGGTTTTCAATATTATACCCAACAACCCACTAGATCTAAGTAGATCTGAGAAAATGTAAAAATGGGGTTTTGATTAATTTAGGGTTTTGTTATCACACCATAGTAGCAGGGCTACTATTCTTGTACAGCAGATATCTGCACATTCCAGAGCTTCATTTATTCCAGAGCATGGCTATATATTTTGGATCACTCATGATCAGAGCAGTACATTATTCAGATTTTATGACCTTGTGTCAAGGTTGAGCCTTGAGAGTTCGGATTTGATGACTGATGTGACCACTTATCCCATTACAGTTTCAGTTCAGTGCCTAGAGATGTATTTCAGCAGTGTTTCAGATGATGCATGATGATGATTATTATGATGATGTTGTATGATCTATGGATATGTTCTCACTGACTGTGGATTATTATCTTGTTGATTTAGTCATGATCATGGCATGTGCTTGGTATATTATTCCTGATGTGGCAAACTATTTAAAATGAACTGTAAATCATAAATGGACAATTGCTTGCACTTTTAGGTCATTTAACAAAACCCACTGGTATGTCACCTTACATAGACATGGTCTTTCCCCGACACCAGTTGTCTGCTAGTGTAGGCTCCATACTCACTTGTCTCCATCCATACATGACCTTCCTATTTGACTTTAAACCCTGACTAGTCTCATTTTGACTTTCTGATACTGAGGACTTCCCCATTTTTCTACCTCTGTGTTTGGACCGCATCCCTGTTTATCCAGTGTCTCGGCTCTGAGTTGGTGACAGAACTTACCTTTGGTGAGTTGGATTGTAGGCCTAAATCATTCTGGTCGGTTGTCCCGATGTTTGGCATTGGCTCGAACTCCCCCTAGTCACTTGAGATGTTGTTGGCTAAAACTGAAAGCTCATGTTCTACGTATGGAAACTAAAAATTCGCCCATGGAAACAAAAAAAGGGCAAGAGCAATGAAAAGCTAAAAATACTCCTCGAAGAGTATAAGAAAGGTCCAAAAAGCAATGGTTCTTAAAAGTTATATCTAAACAATTGCTGACCTTATAAATATGTGAAAAAACATGCCCTGGATGCAAGCTGCAACTAGTTGTGCTTCTCAGCACATCTGAAATCCGAAGGGTTATGTAGGCCAAAAAGGCCATGGAAATAAAATTGAATGATCCTAATGAACCTGGATCAACTTGATGTAGACATGATGCCTAAGTTGAATAAGCACTCTCTAAACAACTTATCCATTTGTGAGGCACAGCCATTCCCCGTGTTCTTTTGTCCAGCACAGAGTTTGTAGCTTCCCCCTTTTTCCCAGTCCAAAGTATTTTTGAGTTAAGTTAGACAAGTCAAACCCTTGGCCCAACCTTGCTCCTAGCCTTCATCCTTCACTAGCAGTTTGACCATGTCCAATGGGTGAGTTTGTCATTTGAACTATTGTGCAAGTAATTTTATATAACCACGGAATATGTTAACTTGATTAATGCCACTGAATGGAATTTATACTTTGAGCTTAGCTGTGGGAATGATTAGAGAAACATTGTCTTAGTCTACTGATGTGATTTATCCTTGATTATATATTCTTGGGATCCGTGATGATGTGGACCATGTATGGATGATTATTGATGATGATTTATGGTCCCACATGTTTGATGATGATATCATATGATGGACATATGATGCAGATGATGTTTGATCCAGTTCAGCAGGTTTATTATTATTTCAGATCAGCAGATTATACATTGTCCATATATGGTGGACCCTACAGCTGGCCCATTAGGGCAACCCAGGGTGTATGAGTACTCATTCCTAGTGGATTTGGGTCTTCTGGATCCATTGAGACACTTATCTTTCAGTTCCGGGCACTTCTGACAGTGATTGATGCAGTTTTACACTTGTTGACCAGATTTGGGGCTGATTTCCCAGCCTAAGCAGCAGGGGCCCCGAGAGGCCAGTTCACCTAGGGCGCTGATGATGGAGGGGGTGGTCCAGCCACTTGTTATTACCATTTATCCCCCCTCTCGGAGAGCCTGGTGGGCTCAGATGGACAGCGCTAGCACCCTAGGAGGCAGTTTTGGCACTTTCACAGTTCCCGAGGCAGTTAAAAAATGGGATAAAGTGGTCACTGAGGAAATCGATTTGGGCAATTGAGGCAAGGTTTTGGCATTTGGTCTTCACATAGGTCTTCCAGGGTGGCATCACTATCTTCCAGTCAGTTTTCACCATGTGGGTATGCCCGGATTGATCACAGGAGGACATTTACTGCTTGACTGTCATGGATTCTGAGGACAGTTTTGGTCATTTTTATTATATTGGACATATGTTATTATTTTATTGTGCCTTGGGGATGAGCTAGTAAGGATTAATACCTCCTAGCCCCACCATGAGCTTATTTTATCATGTCCTAGTCATCATGAGGTGGATTGTTGTACTTTTTACCCCTCTAGTGGGATGACGTCACCCTCCATTGTACCATTTAGTGAGGGCGCTATTGTTATGTTGAGTGATCCATGTGATATATTGTTATGGATTCATCCTTGTTGATGTATATGTAACTTCGGAATGTATTTCACATATATGTATATTGTATTCCTATAGAGATGTTATTATTCCTCTATACGGAAGTGTCGTCATTTATATTGTAAGTGTCGTAACTTATACTTGATGGGTTATTAGACCACCTTGTTTGAGGTCGGCCCTGTATAAGTCATGTGGGTCAAAGGGTTATTAGACCACCCTATTGGGGGTCGACCCAGTCAGCATTATGTTATGTGGTTAAGTTCGAGCCTACATGAGTTAGGTAAAAAGGCAAGTCAAGTCAAGTATAAATAGAGTGCGGGAGGCACTCTATTTGCTCACTCACTTCTCACACATGCTCCCAAGGAGGAGAGGTGCACTTATGGAGGAGGAGGATCTGCTTCTAGGTTATGTCTATCTCTTATGGTTGGTTGTATCATTGCTCTATCTATATTTGAGGAAGTTATTGGGGTTTTTCACCTTTATGGTTTTCCCCAAGTAAATCTTTGTGTCTCTTGTGTGCTTGCATTATTGTCTCCATGATTGATATGCTGTAGATATGCTGTACATGTTGTTCTCTCAGTTAAGATCCTAGATCAGATTGAAGTAAATTCAGAAAATTTAACATGGTATCAGAGCTAGCCTGAAAGAAGGCATGATATGGCATGTATGACACTTGTTGCACTTACGATGCTAGGGCTTGATATATCAAAAACCAGTCATCGTAGAACTTTCGCTATAAATCCGTTTTGGCGAAGTTTTCGGATCTGAAATTGTTACAGGACGAAGCTAAAATCTCCAGGTACCTTGTGTCCAAAGGAAAACCTCTAATTCGTTGTACTTTGTGATTTATGATCTGTACAATATAGGGTTTCTGCCTCTTCCAGATCTGAGTCAAAATCAGGTGACCTTGGGAAAAAGGTCATAACTTGGGCTAGGAAGCTCCAAATGAAATTTCGTAAAAAGATAACAGGCCGAGCTATCGCAGAAAACTTTTTCAGAGGCCGAAGTTCAAACAGTGACACGTGGCACGCCGTACAAGTTCGCTCTTCTGTTTTATCCCAAAACAGGTCACGTTGCGACATTTGGCATAACTCTCTCTCAGAGAATACAATTGAGGTCAGACCTGTCAGGATGGAAAGGTAACAGGTCAGGCTATCTCAGGAAACTTTTTTCAGACCCTGTGGATCAAAAATTTTAGAGTTACACCAGAAACAATCAGGTACATATTTCTGTCAAAACAGAATTATTTTTTGGTACCTTCATTCATGGCTTCCGGAATTTAGGGCTTTGAAGAAAGTTGGAATTTTTGTAATCGGAGACCACGGCTGAATGCTACTCATAAAAATAAAAATTTAAGAGACCAAAATCAGAATTTTTGGTTGGGAAGAAGGCTGGGCTTGATCAGACCCTAGTTCGGGACTTTGATCAGGAAAGTGGAAAATTAGGGCTTCTGTAAAAATGGGAATTTTTGAAATCTGAGACCACGGCTGGAAGCTCCTCAAAAAAATAGAAGCTTAGAGCTTTGGATCAAACCTTTTGATTGGGAAAAAGAGTGGGATTCATCAAACCCCAGTTCAGGGTCACGTCCAGTGAATCCGGAAGTTTCAAAGGCAAAATTGAGGAGTGAAACTTTGCAGTTTTCAAATTATGAATATACCAATTTGATCAGCTCATCAAGGCGCATATTTCTATCCTTTCGGAAGTTTGAAATTCAAAGTTTGAATTTTTGGGGTTTCTCTGACAAACCCATATCCAGCTCCAGGTCCAGTTCTTGCACATCAAGTGGATTGGGTTAATCCTAGAAGAAGATGGATTGGTCACCTACATAGGTGAAGAAGTTCCTGTTTCAGAGGGAGATGAGGCTAAGGCCTTACATAAGAAGATTACAAGCGATCTCGACAGGTATGACTCATCGAGGTATGTTTTGATATTTGTCCATGATTAAGTTTATGGTATGTTTGTCTTCATGTTATTACAGTTAAGTACAATTTTGTTTTTAGATTTGTCGTATCACCTTAACAAAATTATGAATGCATGATAGAAGATATTCATTATTTAGGGTGCTGACACTTATGATTGTACTAATGCATTATGGTGTTGTATGAGGTTTATGTTGTCTACTAACATGAAAGGTACACCAAGAAAGACAAATCATGCTCCAGTTCAAGAACATATGATCATGGTGACATGAGGATAAAGACTCATCCATTGTCATGGATCTCATAGAAGATCCATTTACGAGGTATGTATAACTTGGTTTTATAATGGCTAACCATTGAGACATGCAGGTTACTAACACAAGTCATTGAAGAGAACCAAAAGACATTATACGGGTATGTTAGACATAACTAGCTAGCATGCTAATCCATGTATGTTTTTCCTATATCAAGCTAGAATCCTACCTTGTGTTAGGATCTTATACTATTGTGTTGTTGATAATGATTATTCACAAAGAGTCATAGGTTTGAATAATCATGGTTGTATGCATATTATGTTTCTTACCATAATTGATGATATGACTAACCAGAAGAATCATAAAGGTATAGCTTTTATGCATATTATATCTCTTATCTTGATTGATGATTCAACTAACCCGAAGAGTCATAGGTTTGAGTAATTATAGGTTTAGACATGTTATGTTTCTTATGATTTGACTAACCATAAGAATACTACATAAACCTTGAATGCTAATGCTTATTATTTCTGTTTGAAATGATCATGACTATACATGCTTGAGATTATTGTGTTTTAATAGTATACTAATGAATGTATGATTTTATATGAGTTCACAAGGATAACACAATCATGATACTAATAAGCATGCATAGGGACCAAGGATGAATATGAGTTCAAGAATAGGTAATTTAGGAAGGAAAGATCAAGAGGGAGCACACTCCAGTTGTTCCTGCAAGAAAGCAAAGGAGCACACTTCAGTAGTTTCTGCAAGGATGCAGATATTCAGAGGGAGTTGACCATCTCTCTACATTCCACAATAGAAAGGTGTAGAAGAAGCTACTTCAGATTAGGACTCCAGCAGCTCCTGCAAGGAAGCAAAGACTCAGAGGGAGTCCACCCAACGAACAAACAAAGATAAGTATTTTAAATTATCATTTCTTGCATATTTGTTTGTTTAAATAATACTGTTCAATAATGTATACACTGATGTTCCTAGAATTAGGTTGTGTATTATGCATATTAGAATAGTTGCATTGATGAACAGTATACTACTAATATACATGGGTAAGTGGCCTATGGCACTGTACAACATTCCATTGCTACTTATCTAGAATGAAACCTCTTTGCTGACATGTTGGGAGTTGTGCACACTCTTAACAATGTTCTGGTAGAGATTGGAAGGCATCTAGAAAGTTACGGGATATGGATAAATGTTGTATTGAAGCATTGGCTAAGATAATTGCATGACTGTATGACATATTTCTTTATGTGTAAGAATTTGTTCTGAAAACTATGAGATGTTTTCTAATCATGCAATTTAACTTGTTGTGTAGGAAAGATCGTATGTCATCTCCTACAAAAGAAGAACTACAACATTTTGTTCCAGCAACAAAGATATCTATTGAAGATATTGAAGATATTGAAGTTCCCAGGATCTGGGATGAAGAAATGGAATGCCATGATCCGTCGATCATGAAGAATGATGTTTGGGATGTAGTCCCAAGATGTGAAGGGAAGTTTTTTATGACTTCCAAATGGAACTATCAGATCAAGCATGTTGCAGATGGCAGCATTGAGAAATATAAAAGTGATAAAATAGAAGATGCACCAGATGGATCTCAAGACAGCATGGTGTAGTCATATATGTGTGCAGAACTTGGTATGGTAGGATAGACAGCTTTCTATCCAGTTTGGGCGTTACCAAGAGTAAAGCAGATTCCAACCTTTTCTACAAGGTTGAAGAAGGCAATCCAGTGATACTATTTTTTTTATGCAGATAACCTGTTTGTTACAGGTAAAGATAGATTGATTGCCGACACGCAGCGGAAGCTTTCTTCCAAGTTCGAGATGATGCACTATTTGTTTTTGGCATGGAGGTGTGGTAGAGTGATGGAATCTTCCTTGGACAAGGGAAGTATGCAGTAGAGATCTTGAAGAGGTTCGGGATGATGGACTGCAAGCTATGGCCACACCTATGGCATCGAATCTGAAGCTTCTATGTGATGCTTCATCTGAGCTGGTTGATGTCTCCATGTATCGTCAGATGATTGGGTCCTTGATGTACCTGATGAACACGAGACCATATATTTTCTTTGCTATGAACACATTGAGCCAGTTCCTGACGGATCCAAGGAGTGTTCACCTGGTTGCTGTAAAGCATATTCTGAGGTACCTGAAGGGTACAGTGGATTATGGGCTCAGGTATGAGGCGAATCAAAAGTTTAACCTGCAGGGTTATGTTGATTCAGATTGGGCTGGCAGTGTTGCAGATAGGAAGAGCACATCTGGGTGTTGCTTCAGTATGGGATCAGGTGTGATCTCTTGGTTTAGCAGGAAGCAGTCCTGCATAGCACTGAGTACAGCTGAGGCAGAGTATGTTGCAGCCTGTTCAGCTAGTTGTGAGGCAGTATGGCTACGGAAGCTACTGTCTGAGTTATTTGATCTCCATTGGAAGCTACTGGTATCTTCTGTGATAACCAGAGTTGTGTGAAGCTGTCCGAGAATCCAGTGTTTCATGACAGGTCGAAACACATAGAGATCAAATATCACTATATCAGGAATATGGTATAGAGAGGAGCTGTGAAGCTCCTGTATGTTGCGATGGACGAGCAGATTGCAGATGTGTTGACGAAGCCACTAGCCAGGGTAAAGTTTGAGTACTTCAGAGAGAGGCTTGGCGTTCTTCAGATCGAGGAAACTTCGAGGAAGAAGTGATGGACACATTTGCTGAAGCCATTCCAAGCATGTGGGAAGGAGGATCCTTCACATGGCTGTGGATGTAAGCGCTGGATGATGAGCATCAGGATGATGTTTTGGTTTCTGCCTGGATATGATCAGTTGGATCATTTATGTATGTACGCATCATGTTGGATGCTGGATATGATCGGTTGGATCATGTGTATGTATTTTGTATGAACGCATCATGTTGGATGCTGTTGGATACATTGTGTGGATCATGTATCTTTGTATGATCAGGTAGATCATGGATGATGATGGATACATTGTGTGGATCATGCATCTTTGTATGATCAGGTAGATCATGGATGCTGATGGATACATTGTGTGGATCATGCATCTTTGTATGATCAGGTAGATCATGCATACTGATGGATACATTGTGTGGATCATGTATCTTTGTATGATTAGGTAGATCATGTATGTTGATGGATACATTGTGTGGATCATGTATCTTTGTATGATCAGGTGGATCATGTATGTTGATGGATACATTGTGTGGATCATGTATCTATGTATGTATCAGGTGGATACTTGGATGATCGTGGATGACAAGCTTCTCCAGATGACATGCAGCAGGATGTTGCAGTGATGATGATCAGGATGATCATGTGTACATCAGGATGATGTTTGATGAGTATCAGATGATACTTTGTGGCCGTGGATCAGGTTGTGCAGGAAAGCATGTAATTTGTGCCCTGGGAGATTTGCAGATGGTCTTTCAAGGTTTTGCCTATGGCATGTAATTCGGTGCCCTGGGACATCTAGCAAATGCTCTTGCGAGGTTTTGCTTGGGAGGACATGTAATTTGTGCCCTGGGAGATTTCAGGTCGGAGTTGTGTACCCGTAACATCCTGAGATGCTCTTGCGAGGTTTTTTCCTATGGCATGTAATTTGCTCCTGGGAGATCTGGACAGGATGAAAAAGGCCTCAGATGCTTCAGCCAGGTTTTGCCATGACCACATGTAATTTGCTCCTGGGAGATCTGGACAGGATGAAAAAGGCCTCAGATGCTTCAGCCAGGTTTTGTGGTGAGATCACATGTAATGTGCTCCTGGGAGATCGGACAGGTAGAGCCGCGTGCTCGTAACAGCCTGGGATGCTTCAGCCAGGTTTTGTGATGGGTCACATGTAATGTGCTCCTGGGAGATCCTACAGGTAGAGTTGTGTGCTCGTAATAGCCTGGGATGCTGCAGCCAGGTTTTGTGACGCACGTAATAAGTCCTGAGGATTCCACAGTATGGCCAGTGATGATGAAGACCTGCAGGTGGTGGGCCTACATCCAGTATGAAAAATGACTGGCTCTGTAGAACTTCCTATGACGAGTAGATTCAGAGATTGATTGAGATAGCAGCAGCAGTGACGATGATGATGACTCGATGATGATTATCCAGTGACGATGATCCAGAGAAGATGACTTGTGCTAGAAGAACTGTGCTGAGAAATACCTTCCTAGTTAAGAGGTAGTGTTGATGTATATGTAACTTCGGAATGTATTTCACATATATGTATATTGTATTCCTATAGAGATGTTATTATTCCTCTATACGGAAGTGTCGTCATTTATATTGTAAGTGTCGTAACTTATACTTGATGGGTTATTAGACCACCTTGTTTGAGGTCGGCCCTGTATAAGTCATGTGGGTCAAAGGGTTATTAGACCACCCTATTGGGGGTCGACCCAGTCAGCATTATGTTATGTGGTTAAGTTCGAGCCTACATGAGTTAGGTAAAAAGGCAAGTCAAGTCAAGTATAAATAGAGTGCGGGAGGCACTCTATTTGCTCACTCACTTCTCACACATGCTCTCAAGGAGGAGAGGTGCACTTATGGAGGAGGAGGATCTGCTTCTAGGTTATGTCTATCTCTTATGGTTGGTTGTATCATTGCTCTATCTATCTTTGAGGAAGTTATTGGGGTTTTTCACCTTTATGGTTTTCCCCAAGTAAATCTTTGTGTCTCTTGTGTGCTTGCATTATTGTCTCCATGATTGATATGCTGTAGATATGCTGTACATGTTGTTCTCTCAGTTAAGATCCTAGATCAGATTGAAGTAAATTCAGAAAATTTAACAATCCTAGCCATTGATTGTATGATGAGATCTTATAATCTCAACCACTCATTTGATGTAGTATTGTAGAGTGGTATAGGGTTTTGGTCTTTATTATCCTATATAAGGAGGAGACCCCCCATTGTAAAGCTCACCTTTGGAGCTCTGGAATATTGGAATAGAAGATTTTTTGTGGAGCACATCTCTCTTGCATTTGTGGATTCTCTTGCATATTGAATATAAAGTATCTCTTCTATGTATCATTGTGGATTTTGGTGCTTTTGCTAACCTTTTGACAGGAAAGTCGAATTGGAGAGAGGAGGGCGACTTTTTGAGGGTTATTGTTGGAGGGATCCACATATTCTCTCTTGGGTTGATCTTGTGACAGGGAGTATCATTATTGTATCTTCGTGACATAGTTGATGCTTTCTATTACGTCTTTCTACCATTTTCATAATCATCTTGCTTGACTTGTTTCTTTGATCTTGTCTTGTAGGAGGAGGACGATTTGGCTATCTTGGAGAAGGGCGATTTGGTTGGAGCACTTGGATCTCACTCTTGAATATAAACATAGGAGAATGCTATCAACTTGCAAGGTGGCCATAAGCAATTGAGGTAAGATCTACAAGGTATGTGCCTCTTTCATCCATTCTATCTTCATTGGTCATAAAACCCTAATTAAATCAAAACCCCAAATTTGGTATTTCTTAGATCTACTTAGATCTAGCCTTGCAATTGAAAAGATATTAAAAACCCACCTCTATAGGATCCACCCCTAGTTGGATCTATAGTTTGGTGGTGATTGGCTAAAAATTGACACACTTTTCAATGCAAAAAGCCTTCTTGAACCTAAATCGATTTTCCTAAGAGAAGCTTGTTGGGTTAGATCTAGCACATGGGTAGGTGAGATCCCACTTGATTTGACATCTAGACATTTGATAACCTATACCCATATCTTTACTTTGGTGAAAACTACCTTGTGGACATCTCTCCATGTTTTAAGGGGTTGAAACCCCCTTTTGATCTTCTTGGTACCTTAAAACTTAGATCTACTAAGATCTAGCCACTTGATTCACTTGAAACTTTGAAGGAACATAGATCGGGGTATTAACATCCCGGATCTACATTTTGGTGGCCATTGGACTTGATTTGGTCCACCAAAACCCATTTTTGGACCCTCCTTGAGCAAGTCGCACCCCCTTGATTTTTTGAGTTGGTCCACTTCTAGGAAGTGGGTGTTGGAGATTTTTGTGGATTTGGAATGCCCATGCCTTGAAACCTAGGTCTATACTGTCCTTTTGTCAAGATCCACCTTGGGGATTGCATTCCTTGTTTTAAGGGATTGTGGTCCACTTTTGGTCATCTTTTAAAAACCTAGATCTACTAAGATCCAACCATTGAATCTCATCCAATCCACTTGACTTGGCTTCTAGGTGTCCCGATCTACAATTTGACATACCTCTTGACTCCATTAGCCCATCCAACAAGGCACTAGTCCTTCTTCAAGCAAAGCGCACTCCTTGGGATTAGTGTCAAACCCTAGATCGAGTACATGGGTAATCCTAGAACCAACTCCAACTTATAGATCTAGCCTAGATCTAACCTATAGTACCATCCTCACACCTAACTTCACCTTGTGGGTCCACCTAGAACTATTTCACACTTCCCAAGACAACAAGACCCACTTGTGTAAACACATGGTACTACACCTAGTAATCATACCCCATCATGTGGCCTAAACCATACATAGTTTGAAGCACTTATTATCCATTACATCACCTTCAACCATTGCTTAACCCTTAGGTCCACTTAGCCTTGCATTGGTTTCCATAACTCATCATTTATATATCCTTTGAAACCTTTGTTTGGATCCAATCAACTGTGATTGGGGTATAGGGTCTCCCCCTTGGTCTAGTTATACCTTGACCTAAAGCGAAGAGTGCCTCGGTTGACGTGACTCCCACATTGCATTGGGAACCGTGGCATCTCTTGGGTCACCTCTTTAGTTGCCTAGCTCCTCTACCGTCCCGGATGGGATACCACTAGGGGCAACTACAAGTTGTGTGATAACATTTTTGGCGCCGTTGCCGGGGAGGTAGAGGCCTACCTTGGTTCAACATATGTTTTGTCTCACTCTCTCCCTGCACTTTAAACGACATACATCTTGGTAGAAGAGTTTAAAAATCTACCTGGCGACTCCAATTCGTGACTCCGCTGAGGATCGGCCCCATTCCCATCTTTCAATTTTGTAATTTGTAAATCATAAATGAATTCAGACATTTTCTTCCAAATGACAAGGTGTATGAATGAAATATATGAGAATCTATCTCGCTATAGAGGGCAGTTGGAAGAAAGTAATGAAGGTCAGTCAACATATCAATATGGGAATGATTATGTACATAATTCTTATAACTTTCATTATTCTTTTCATTCTTCAAGTAAAAATATTAACCCAATTAATTCAAACAAAAGTCAAGTTCAACCAAGGCCTTGCAACCAAAGCATTCGGTCAAATGACTCTAGCATTCCAGTTAGACATCCAAAACTAATCCCTAGTAGAATGGCCAAAGTTATTAGAAATCCACCTAAGCCATCTCCTTTTGACTTTTCTGAAATTCATGGGGCACCTCATCTTATGCCAAATAATTACTCTGAATGGTTGCCTCGTTTCTATGGAAATTATTTTGAGTCAATTGAAAATCATTTACAAAGATTTTGGGATTATATGGAAGTTAGGGGTGCTGATGATGAAGATGTTTATATGCGGGCCCTGGGTGAGACATTAGGTGGAAATGCCGGATTATGGTTTGATAATTTAGCCCCAGGATCCATCACTGGATATGATATGTTTGTTGGGTTATTAAAGAATAAATGGGGTAGTAATATTGAAGAATCCTTAACAGAGACATCAAGCAATAACTATGTTGTTGAGGATCAGTTTGACAAGGACCATGATAATAATAATGACACTTCAAGTCAGTCCTTGAGTAGCCCCCCTATTGACCTTGAAGAAATTTCTGATTTTGTGGATCCTTCAGAAAGAGAACTCCTCAATCATTCTATCATTAACAATCCTTTAATTTCTCCTCACCTTTTTGAAGAAGAAGAAAATGGAAACATTGACCAAGACCCTTTAGTAGTGCTTTCACATGATCATTGTGCAAATAATCAGGATGTTCTAAATAAATTTCTTAATTTTATCCCTGATCAATTTGATGAAAATGATCAAGTATCCTCTTGTGATTTTAATGATGAATTAATAGAAGGAGAGGATGAGCCAGTAGATCACACTAGATGCTCTAATCTTTGTTCCACTTCTTATAATGAGTTTTTAAATTTTTCTATCCTTAGTCAAGATAGCTTTTTCTTAGAGTTAGAATCTTGTCCTCAAATCAAATTTAATCAAAAGTTTGAAGTCATTCCTAGTGCTATTATGAAAGGTCTTCCATTTTGTCAAATTTCAAGGCCAAATCTTTCTATCCATCTAGGAGACTTTTCATATTTGCAATCCACCCTCCCTTCCCAACTCTTTCAATCATCTTTGGGTTGGTGCTCTAGTCATTTTTTTGCCTTGGAATTTTTCAATAGGAAGTATATGTATGATTACATGTTTGGAGAAAAAGCACTTCATTTCCCTTTTCAGTCACCTTGGAACAATAATGCTTGTTGTCAAATTATCAATCATTCTTGGTGGCTAGAAAAGGTGTTTAAAGATCAATTTCATATTTTCTCCATTTTTGAGCATAAAGTGGGCCTAGTTTTGATTTTTCGTCTTTTAAGCCTTGATTTGTCCCCACTTGGTTTTTATTTGATCATCAGTCCCAAGGGGAAACGAATTAAATATGCAAGTGAAGTGAATGAGGAAAGTAGTTTATTAAATCATATGCCTTGTATTTTTCCTCCATCCATTTTAAACAATAACTTGCATAAATTTTATGATCCTATCAGTTTTTGGATGGAGGATGGCTTCACTAGTCAGTCGTCTCCTCTGCATTATTTCATGTTGCACCACTCAAATCCTTCTTCAATTTCTGAACAAGTCAAGAAGATTGTGCTCTCAATTTCAATAATTTTTAATCCAATCTTGACTTGTTTCATCAACAAAAATCAAAGAAGAATCATTAATTTATTTGATGAATGGTTGCACTGGATTTATGATTTTACCTAACATTTGTGCTCACTGGTTAGAGTAGGGTAGGTAGGTATTGAATAAGCTCACTTGAGCAGTAGGATTTGTGTGATTTTTCTTTTTTTTTGTGCCGAGTATTGTCCCGTTTTCTTTTTTCTGCCTGAGTTGAGTCCTGCTCCTTCCTAAGCTTGTCTCTTCTCCTGCATACATTTTTAAGAAATTATAGTTAGCATTTCTATTGTTGGCTGCCTGTGCAAGTTGAGATTGCCTGATTTAAGAAGTTTTTCTTTTCCTCCTGCACAGTAAATAAAAATGATAATAATATATGCCATGTTAGTTTAAATTTATATTTTGACGCATTTTCAGTTTATTCTTTAGATTAGTTTTCAGTTTTATTTTATATTTGTCCCATACATGCTCCATGATGGTATTCTAGTGTTTGTGAGAGCAGGAACAGGTGCAAGATAAAAGCTGAAAGCAAGGATGGTGCAGTACTGGATTGAAGATTGATGCAGAGCAGTTCGAGACCAGAGATTCTGAGGTTCTCAAGCGCTCTCTCCCTTAGAGCACTTGTCCCAGCTGGAGCCAGATGTTATCACACCATAGTAGCAGGGCTACTATTCTTGTACAGCAGATATCTGCACATTCCAGAGCTTCATTTATTCCAGAGCATGGCTATATATTTTGGATCACTCATGATCAGAGCAGTACATTATTCAGATTTTATGACCTTGTGTCAAGGTTGAGCCTTGAGAGTTCGGATTTGATGACTGATGTGACCACTTATCCCATTACAGTTTCAGTTCAGTGCCTAGAGATGTATTTCAGCAGTGTTTCAGATGATGCATGATGATGATTATTATGATGATGTTGTATGATCTATGGATATGTTCTCACTGACTGTGGATTATTATCTTGTTGATTTAGTCATGATCATGGCATGTGCTTGGTATATTATTCCTGATGTGGCAAACTATTTAAAATGAACTGTAAATCATAAATGGACAATTGCTTGCACTTTTAGGTCATTTAACAAAACCCACTGGTATGTCACCTTACATAGACATGGTCTTTCCCCGACACCAGTTGTCTGCTAGTGTAGGCTCCATACTCACTTGTCTCCATCCATACATGACCTTCCTATTTGACTTTAAACCCTGACTAGTCTCATTTTGACTTTCTGATACTGAGGACTTCCCCATTTTTCTACCTCTGTGTTTGGACCGCATCCCTGTTTATCCAGTGTCTCGGCTCTGAGTTGGTGACAGAACTTACCTTTGGTGAGTTGGATTGTAGGCCTAAATCATTCTGGTCGGTTGTCCCGATGTTTGGCATTGGCTCGAACTCCCCCTAGTCACTTGAGATGTTGTTGGCTAAAACTGAAAGCTCATGTTCTACCTATGGAAACTAAAAATTTGCCCATGGAAACAAAAAAAGGGCAAGAGCAATGAAAAGCTAAAAATACTCCTCGAAGAGTATAAGAAAGGTCCAAAAAGCAATGGTTCTTAAAAGTTATATCTAAACAATTGCTGACCTTATAAATATGTGAAAAAACATGCCCTGGATGCAAGCTGCAACTAGTTGTGCTTCTCAGCACATCTGAAATCCGAAGGGTTATGTAGGCCAAAAAGGCCATGGAAATAAAATTGAATGATCCTAATGAACCTGGATCAACTTGATGTAGACATGATGCCTAAGTTGAATAAGCACTCTCTAAACAACTTATCCATTTGTGAGGCACAGCCATTCCCCATGTTCTTTTGTCCAGCACAGAGTTTGTAGCTTCCCCCTTTTTCCCAGTCCAAAGTATTTTTGAGTTAAGTTAGACAAGTCAAACCCTTGGCCCAACCTTGCTCCTAGCCTTCATCCTTCACTAGCAGTTTGACCATGTCCAATGGGTGAGTTTGTCATTTGAACTATTGTGCAAGTAATTTTATATAACCACGGAATATGTTAACTTGATTAATGCCACTGAATGGAATTTATACTTTGAGCTTAGCTGTGGGAATGATTAGAGAAACATTGTCTTAGTCTACTGATGTGATTTATCCTTGATTATATATTCTTGGGATCCGTGATGATGTGGACCATGTATGGATGATTATTGATGATGATTTATGGTCCCACATGTTTGATGATGATATCATATGATGGACATATGATGCAGATGATGTTTGATCCAGTTCAGCAGGTTTATTATTATTTCAGATCAGCAGATTATACATTGTCCATATATGGTGGACCCTACAGCTGGCCCATTAGGGCAACCCAGGGTGTATGAGTACTCATTCCTAGTGGATTTGGGTCTTCTGGATCCATTGAGACACTTATCTTTCAGTTCCGGGCACTTCTGACAGTGATTGATGCAGTTTTACACTTGTTGACCAGATTTGGGGCTGATTTCCCAGCCTAAGCAGCAGGGGCCCCGAGAGGCCAGTTCACCTAGGGCGCTGATGATGGAGGGGGTGGTCCAGCCACTTGTTATTACCATTTATCCCCCCTCCCAGAGAGCCTGGTGGGCTCAGATGGACAGCGCTAGCACCCTAGGAGGCAGTTTTGGCACTTTCACAGTTCGCGAGGCAGTTAAAAAATGGGATAAAGTGGTCACTGAGGAAATCGATTTGGGAAATTGAGGCAAGGTTTTGGCATTTGGTCTTCACAGAGGTCTTCCAGGGTGGCATCACTATCTTCCAGTCAGTTTTCACCATGTGGGTATGCCCGGATTGATCACAGGAGGACATTTACTGCTTGACTGTCATGGATTCTGAGGACAGTTTTGGTCATTTTTATTATATTGGACATATGTTATTATTTTATTGTGCCTTGGGGATGAGCTAGTAAGGATTAATACCTCCTAGCCCCACCATGAGCTTATTTTATCATGTCCTAGTCATCATGAGGTGGATTGTTGTACTTTTTACCCCTCTAGTGGGATGACGTCACCCTCCATTGTACCATTTAGTGAGGGCGCTATTGTTATGTTGAGTGATCCATGTGATATATTGTTATGGATTCATCCTAGCCATTGATTGTATGATGAGATCTTATAATCTCAACCACTCATTTGATGTAGTATTGTAGAGTGGTATAGGGTTTTGGTCTTTATTATCCTATATAAGGAGGAGACCCCCCATTGTAAAGCTCACCTTTGGAGCTCTGGAATATTGGAATAGAAGATTTTTTGTGGAGCACATCTCTCTTGCATTTGTGGATTCTCTTGCATATTGAATATAAAGTATCTCTTCTATGTATCATTGTGGATTTTGGTGCTTTTGCTAACCTTTTGACAGGAAAGTCGAATTGGAGAGAGGAGGGCGACTTTTTGAGGGTTATTGTTGGAGGGATCCACATATTCTCTCTTGGGTTGATCTTGTGACAGGGAGTATCATTATTGTATCTTCGTGACATAGTTGATGCTTTCTATTACGTCTTTCTACCATTTTCATAATCATCTTGCTTGACTTGTTTCTTTGATCTTGTCTTGTAGGAGGAGGACGATTTGGCTATCTTGGAGAAGGGCGATTTGGTTGGAGCACTTGGATCTCACTCTTGAATATAAACATAGGAGAATGCTATCAACTTGCAAGGTGGCCATAAGCAATTGAGGTAAGATCTACAAGGTATGTGCCTCTTTCATCCATTCTATCTTCATTGGTCATAAAACCCTAATTAAATCAAAACTCCAAATTTGGTATTTCTTAGATCTACTTAGATCTAGCCTTGCAATTGAAAAGATATTAAAAACCCACCTCTATAGGATCCACCCCTAGTTGGATCTATAGTTTGGTGGTGATTGGCTAAAAATTGACACACTTTTCAATGCAAAAAGCCTTCTTGAACCTAAATCGATTTTCCTAAGAGAAGCTTGTTGGGTTAGATCTAGCACATGGGTAGGTGAGATCCCACTTGATTTGACATCTAGACATTTGATAACCTATACCCATATCTTTACTTTGGTGAAAACTACCTTGTGGACATCTCTCCATGTTTTAAGGGGTTGAAACCCCCTTTTGATCTTCTTGGTACCTTAAAACTTAGATCTACTAAGATCTAGCCACTTGATTCACTTGAAACTTTGAAGGAACATAGATCGGGGTATTAACATCCCGGATCTACATTTTGGTGGCCATTGGACTTGATTTGGTCCACCAAAACCCATTTTTGGACCCTCCTTGAGCAAGTCGCACCCCCTTGATTTTTTGAGTTGGTCCACTTCTAGGAAGTGGGTGTTGGAGATTTTTGTGGATTTGGAATGCCCATGCCTTGAAACCTAGGTCTATACTGTCCTTTTGTCAAGATCCGCCTTGGGGATTGCATTCCTTGTTTTAAGGGATTGTGGTCCACTTTTGGTCATCTTTTAAAAACCTAGATCTACTAAGATCCAACCATTGAATCTCATCCAATCCACTTGACTTGGCTTCTAGGTGTCCCGATCTACAATTTGACATACCTCTTGACTCCATTAGCCCATCCAACAAGGCACTAGTCCTTCTTCAAGCAAAGCGCACTCCTTGGGATTAGTGTCAAACCCTAGATCTAGTACATGGGTAATCCTAGAACCAACTCCAACTTATAGATCTAGCCTATATCTAACCTATAGTACCATCCTCACACCTAACTTCACCTTGTGGGTCCACCTAGAACTATTTCACACTTCCCAAGACAACAAGACCCACTTGTGTAAACACATGGTACTACACCTAGTAATCATACCCCATCATGTGGCCTAAACCATACATAGTTTGAAGCACTTATTATCCATTACATCACCTTCAACCATTGCTTAACCCTTAGGTCCACTTAGCCTTGCATTGGTTTCCGTAACTCATCATTTATATATCCTTTGAAACCTTTGTTTGGATCCAATCAACTGTGATTGGGGTATAGGGTCTCCCCCTTGGTCTAGTTATACCTTGACCTAAAGCGAAGAGTGCCTCGGTTGACGTGACTCCCACATTGCATTGGGAACCGTGGCATCTCTTGGGTCACCTCTTTAGTTGCCTAGCTCCTCTACCGTCCCGGATGGGATACCACTAGGGGCAACTACAAGTTGTGTGATAACAGGTTTTAAGATATTTTAGACAATTGGATAGATCATGGAGATAGAACTTACCTTGAGATCATACCTGAGTGATGTGATGAGATGCCTTGATGTTGAGGAAGATTCCCGCAGAGATCAAATGAGAGATTGTTGATTTGCTTGCCAATTTGATGCCCTAGCCTACAAGTGCGCCTTCCTCTACCTGTCAAACCAAGGAACAAAATTCAATCAGTAAGATCAAGTATGGAAGAAATACAAGAGAAATGCAATAGTAACATGAAATAGAAGGTCCTGGGACAGTAATACTCCCTGTTACCAACAAAGAGCTCCAAAGAAGAAGTAGGGAGAGTCTTCCCCTACCAATACCTCCTCCTCCAAGCAAATCGGCCTCCACCTGTAGATGCAAAATCGTGGTACAAAGATATGGCAAACAAGATCTCCAATAAATCAGTGCAAAGGAAGAACCAACGAACGAACACCAAAAAACATTCACCACAACACTGGAGATAGATGCAATAATAATTTTCTATTCCAATAATCCAGAGCCAAAAGTCCCATTACAATGAGAGGCTCTCTCCTTTAAATAGGAAGGAGAGGCACCAAAACCCTAACCACTTTTTGAATGAGTGGCTAAGATTAGAAGATAAAAATGTCTAATCAATGGTTGAGATGAGCTCAACAACATAATACATGGATCACACATAAAATATAACATAAGTGGACAAAATCGCCCTAGAAGAGGGGAATCCCACCAAATCATGATGATGAAATATCATAAGAGGCTTATGGTGGGTCCAAGGGGTAATTTTATCCCTCCTTGGTCAATCCCCATAGCACAATAACCAATAAATAATCATGAATGTACCAAATCGTGCCTCCATAGTGAAGTCGTGGTCCTCAAAAGACCTCAAAAAATCCACAGAAAGTGCCATAAATGATGGATGCGGGCCCCGATGAAGCTGAAACTGCTGGAGAAGGTGTGGAAGGTCCCGATCTATCATCACTGATCATCCCATGCCATAACTTTGCCTCAGTAGCCCAAATCGATTTCCTCAATAGCCATTTCTACCAATCCTGAAATGCCTCGGGAAGCGTGAAACTACCCCAAACAGCCTCCTGGAGTGCTGGCGCTGTCAAGGTGAGGGCACCAATGTGTCCGGAAGGGGGGAATATGGTAAAAACAAGTGGCTGGACCACCCCCTCCATCATCAGCGCCCTAGGTCAACCGGATAAAAGTCATCTCTGCTCCGACAGGGCCTCCAACAGACCAAAACTGCACTAGGACAGCCTACTGAGGCTCAATCATCACTGTAAGTGCCCGGAACTGAAAACAAACTGTCCCATTGGACTCAGAAGGTCCAAATCTATCCAAGATGTGTACTCATACACCATATGAGTCTCTGCATGATCAAAATAAATGTCCAATATACCGGAACAAGGCCAATGATAATGCGCTGTACATATACAAACACTGCTGTAACCCCAGAATCATCATCATAACCCTGTAGCTGCTGCATAGAATCATCCTGTATGTGTACATAGACCATATATCATCTATCCATATCATCATAAGGTCTAACATCTCATGTCCCATGGTCCTCCATGGTCAAACTAGGTCCAAACAAGACCAAATATGACTCAGTCCATCATCCAAGGCTGCTGAAAAGTATCAAGGTTAATACATGCTTTACAATTTATTCAAATAGCAATTATAACACAGAGTAATCATGACTGGCGATCTAAATCCAAATATATAGTGTCGTTAATTATTATTATTACTCAGGCTAGACTTTCAGGATCATACTCACTTCATAGTTGTGATCAATTTGCTAGTGAAGGGTGAAGGCTAAATTAAATGGCTAGGCTATGGGATGACTCAACTGTCTTGACTTTGTGACACTTTGGCAAGGGAAAGGGAATACACCATAGTATATACTGAATGAGCAATAACACAGGGAATGGCGGTGTCTCACAAATGGATGAGTTGTTTAAAGAGGGTTTATTCACCTTCACAGATGCGCACAATCCATAATACAAATAAGGCCAGCAATTGTTTAGATATAGCATTTAAGTTCCATTGCTTTTTGGGCCTGAATTTTCCATAGCCTTGATCTATGTGTGTTTACAAACACATTGCATAGATTTACATTTTTCTTTTAGGCTTTCTGCTGCAGGTGTGTTTTTAAGGCACTTGTTTACCTGAGCACTTCTAGGTGTGTCATGGACAGCTTGTTTACCTAGGTATTTATTTTCCACAAGATATAACATTTTATTTTCATTGCCATGTTCATTTGGCATGCCTCTCATTCATGTGTGTTTAGAAACACATTGCATGAATGGGCTTTTCATACAAGATATAGCATTTCATTTTCCAGATTTTGTATTGATGGCAGCACTAAAAGTTTCAGGTTTAGCCAACACAACTTTAGTGACTAGGGGGAATTCACAAGGAACTCCAACTCACCATAGGTAAGTTTTGTCACCAACTCAGAGCCGAGACACAATAAACAGGGAAGCTCATCCAATACAGAGGCTACAGTGGGGAAAAGTCCTCCATGCCACTAGTCAAGTAGTAAGTCAAGGTGATAATCTAAAAGGTAGGCCATGGATGGATGAAGACAATGAAATGATGGAGCCAACACTAGCAAGCCAGAGTATGGTGTAATGATCACCTCTATTCTCCCTAAGGAGGGTATGTACCAATGAGTATGAATAGTGAACTTCTAAGTCTGAGTAGGGATAGTATAATATATATAATAGATCAACCAGGTCCATATATCTATATGATCGCCAGATCATGACACTAAGTGCTAAGACATGCTATAAGAATAAGTATAAAAGCAATCTAACCATAACACCGTAATATACCTGCTGAGTCATATACCTGAATGCACATCAACCTGTACCATCATCTGTCCTCTGGAACTGCTGCTGTAACTCTGGGCACTACTGTCTGCTCTGTACCAATGGTATAATGGCTACATCGGTCATCTCTCTGAGTGTCCTGAAACTCAGTCATGGCATGGGGAATATAACTGCTGTCCACAATATGATAGTGATCCAATATAGATGCTCATCTCGGCATCTCAAATGCAAGGGAATTGGCTGAATGGTGTACTGGAATGAGAAAAATAATGTATGGTAGCCCGGCTACTATATATGTGATAACAGGTAACTTGGCCAACATTGAGCCTACCACCCCGGTAGAGATCTCGGTAAAACCTGGTGTAGCGAAACACATTCGCATAGGCTAGAAGTGTTCCCCTGAAGCAATAGCTATGGGAATGGCCTTATTCAAGCAATTTCAAAACGTATTTTCTTGGTCATATGAGGAGATGTTTGGGATAGTCCCCGCGATTGTTTCTCACGAGATAAAGACCTATCCCAATTTCAAACCTGTACATCAAAAGTTACGACCGGTACACCCCCGAAAGACTGCAGCGATCAAGGCAGAAATTGAAAAGCTCTTAAAGGTTGGTTTCATTTATCCTGTCCCATTAACGGATTGGGTCTCAAATGTCATCCCTGTGAACAAAAACCAGGGCACCATTCACATCTGTGTCGATTATTGGGACCTTAACAAGGCTTGTCCGAAGGACAACTACCCGACCCCATTTATCGACCAGATTATCGACAATTGTGTCGGAAGCGTCATCTTTTCATTCATGGATGGCTTTTCTAGTTACAACCAGATTGAGATCAACCCAGCCGACCAACATAAGATGACTTTCATCTATCCTTGGGGGACATTTGCATATCACAAACGCCCATTTGGCCTTGAAAACGCTGGTGCCACGTTCCAGCGAGCCATGTCGTATGCCTTCCATGATATTAAGGACTTTGTGGAACCTTACTTGGACGATCCCCCTGCTCATTCAAAGTAGTGTGAGTTCCACATGGATCATCTGATGGGCATTTTCCTTAGATGCAGACGGTACAACATCCATCTGAATCCTCACAAGTGTATCTTTTGCGTTGAGTCCGGACGCCTCTTAGGATTTATAGTCTGGAAGGATGGGATCCACATTAATCCCTTAAAGGTGGAGGCCATTATCAACCTCCCACCTCCCACCAATGTGACGGAACTTCAAAGTCTCCAAGGGAAGGTGACTTATTTAAGACGTTTTGTTTGTAATTTCGTGGAAAAAACTAAGGGGTACATGAGATTGCTTAAGAATGACGTCCTGTTCATTTGAGACGATCAAGCTCAAAAATCCTTCGACAGCATCAAACATGCCATCACACATGCCCCTGTAATCCAACCACCGAATTATTTTCGAGATTACATCTTATATCTCGCTGCTTCTGCTACCACTATCGCCATGGTTTTGGTACAGGAGGACCAAAACGCCCAGGAACATGTAATATACTATGCAAGTAAGGGTCTCACCGACACTAAAACTAGATATTCACATGTCGAAAAACTTGCTTTCGCGGCGGTCATCGCCGTCCAAAAGTTCTGACACTACATCCTGCTCTGCACCACCACCATCATTGTCGACTCGAACCCCATGTACCATGTACTGACACGTCAGGTGCTTGGGGGCACGCTGGATCGTGATACTGCAAGAATTCGATCTTCTTTTCGAGAAAGCCAAGTCCAAAAAATCCTTGGTGTTTGCTGAGCTGATTTGTGACTTTCCCCGGGCTGATGTAGAAGTTGAGCACAATGACTACTTTCCAGATGAGTCACTGTTTCTCATCAGTACGACCGATCCGTGGTATGGAGATATTTCTTTATATCTTCAAACCCAATGCTTCAAACCTCAACTCTCTCGTGATGACTGTCGTTGAATTCGCCACCATGCAAAGTATTATCTGATCATCAATGATACTTTGTACCGCCGTGGCATCGATTCCATTCTTTGACGTTGTCTAACCCACGATGAGGCAGAACGCGTTCTCAATGACTATCACGCTGAGGTATGTGGCGGTCACCTCTCTGGGATGGCTATAGCCCAGAATATTTTGCGCGCAGGATATTATTGGCCTAATATCTTCAAAGATTGTATTGAGGCCATAAAAAGATGTCCTCCATGCCAACACTTCCATACGAAGAAGCGCACCCATCCCACCCCGTTACACCCGGTTATTGCCATGGGCCCCTTTGCAAAATGGGCCATCGATTTTATGCATTATAAGCCTACCTCGGCCGAGGGGCATAATTACATCATTGTAGCTGTGGATTATTTCACAAAGTGGGCCGAGGCAATGCCTACATACCAAAACGACGGCAGAACCGCCGCACTGTTCATATTCAATCATGTAATAGCGCGGTTTGGAGTTCCTCAGGCTATAGTTACCGATCATGGTTCTCACTTTCAGAACTATATGGTTGATGAACTGAGCGATAGATTAGGTTTTTGACATGAAAACTCAACACCTTACTACCCGCAATCCAATGGACAGGTCGAGGCCATTAACAAGGTCTTGAAAACTATGGTCCAACTGATGGTAGGTATGCGCAAGTCCAACTGGCATAATATGCTCTTTTCAGCATTATGGGCCTACCGAACCTCCGTTAAAACCGCCATAGGGTTCACTCCTTTCCAATTGGTGTATGGATTGGACGCTGTCCTACCCATAGAGTGTGAAATTCCGTCTCTACAACTCACTGTCGAACTTCTTCCTAACACTACTGCCGAGGAAGAACGTTTCCTGTACTTAGCAAAACTCGATGAGTCTTGCCAAGATGTTTCTCTTGCTCATGAAGCACAAAAGAAATGCATCAAAGTTCAATACGACAAGTCAGCTGAACCCCGTATCTTCAATGAGGGTGACCTGGTCCTCACATACGACCAGAATCATGACAAACTAGGCGCAGAAAAGTTCAAGTCCATGTGGCACGGACCTTATATCGTCAAATGTGTATTGGAAAAGGGAGCTTATGAGCTAGAAGATTATGACGGAATATCTTTGGGTGAACCCCCTAATGGGATTTACTTGAAGAGGTACTATGCCTGGCCCTTTCATGCATAGTTTTTTCTTGTATATACTATACATGGCGTGCTTGTGTGTTTTTGTGTGGTGTGACACACTTGTTTTTTAGTGTCTTTAGATCTTGTTTTTGCTTCTCATGCCATGTTCTGTCTGCATGTGTAGATGGCAACGTGCTATGGATTCGCGGATGGCGCCAGCCGACATACCCGTAACCTTGCTTCAACAGCCTGGGTACTGTATTCCCCAACAGGTAAGCTCATCAGCTCAGGAGGAAGTTGCCTTGGATTCGCAACCAATAATGCCGCAGAATATATGTCGGCAGTTGGAGCCTTAACTGATGCAATTTCCTTGGGTATGAACCACATTGTCATCCACATGAATTCTCAATTGGTGGCTTCCCATCTTAACCGGGTTTACGCTATCTGTGATCCTACCATACTCCGTCTCTTTAGACAGGTTCGTCTCTTGGAAAGGTCGTTTGAAACCATTCAATACTTGCACATTCCACAAGAGTTAAACACAGTTGCTGACTCGATGGCCAACTTCATTCTATATTGGTACATCGCACACACATGATACTCATAACATTTAAAAGCATTCACAACATGTAAATAACGCACGGTATGGAAGCAAACATATAATCAAGATCACATCATTAATCTTTTAAACACATAATGTATAAATCGTTGGACTGTCTGTATATATATATAATCATAAAAAGGTAGTGCTGATACAAAAATCTGAAGCCCGATAGCTTTCAGTAAGTCTCTACAAAATCTGAAGCTTCACAGCTTTCAGTAGTACAAAACTTGAGGCCTATAAGCTCTTAGTACACACACAATGACAACATGTGGCCTATCGCATGGCCTGTAATACCCTAGGTGGTCTAACAACCCTAGCTGGCTGAGCCTGGAAAGAGTCCACTACACTCGCAACCTTGAAAAGTAGTGCATTGAAGCGCGCAGTTGCTCCAACCATGTGCACCTGCATGGGCCGCAACACCTCGTCTACTGTTGGCTCAAGAACAACCAGTGTCAACCCACTCAGGTTGGCGTAGACTCTGTCCATCTCTATGATGGAAACATGCACAGCTGGATCCACCATCGCTCCCTCTCCTCTCTCTCTCCTAGCCAGAAGAGAGGTCCCCACTGGTTGTATAGGCCCCACATCTGCACACACATGTTGTTCACCTGTCAGCACTATATAAAAAAAAAATCATAAATGCACAAAACTTAAAAAGTTCAAGGGTTGTTTGTTCTTACCGAGGTCTCCCCATGCTGCTCCCTCAGGTAGTGGCAAGTCTGGGTCATTCATGAAGTCAGTGCCACTATATGGAAAGTCCTCCACCATCAGTAACTGGCCTGCCAGCCAAGTGAAGAAATCAGGAGGGAATCCGATGATAGGACCCCCACCATGTCGAGCCATCACATCGATCCACCTGGCCATGTGTGGATCTCTGAGGTCCCTATCTTCTACTGGCACTTAAGGACACAAAAGGGGAACCTATTCCAACAAGAACGAGATCACGATAGAACCATAGCCAAACTGTTTGAGCTCTCCCCGCCGACACTTTGTTAGCTGAGCTCGTACGTTTGCAAGGACCCCCTCACACCAGTTGAAGATATTTGGGGACAAACAGTCCTTCGCATAAAGCATCTATGCTCTGGTGGCTAGGTGAGAAGCTTGACTCCCCGCCATCCTCATAATGGTAAATAGAATGGCTCGCAACGGGCGCTCCCATACATCTTTAATGCAAATCTTCCTGCTAGATGCACGGGCGTTGGGACCACAATGATGTCGGATCAAGTCTTCCACGGTTCGATCACTCCCACGTGATCCAATGAGTGACACACTGTCCCCCCTTCGGGACAAACCAGTTAGAAAATAGATGTCTTCCACATCTATGTGAAGCTCATGCTCACCAATAATGAAGTACTGTTGGGCCACATCCCAACATTGGAGCATGTGGATCAATAGTGGAAGTTGGGATCTCATCCCCTGAATGCAGAAGAACTTGAGAAGCCCATAGTTTCTCAATGCTCCCACACAATTTGGATCATTGGCAGCTTGTTCATCATCTAATTCATGTTCCCGTTCCCGCCATTCTAGAACCATTCTGGATGCTTGGAACCTGTCAACAAGGATTTTTTAACAATGTTAAGACTTGCTTCACCCACTGGAAGTCCCTCTTTTGAGTTTTGTTTGAGTTTGGGGATGGACGTTGCCGTCGTCGCACCCCATTTTTGCAAACAGGGCGATGTCTTCGTAGTCCACTTGTGAGATCTTTGCGACGACTCGGTCTCGTCGCAGTTACCGAAAGGGCCAACTGCGACGAGCCAAGGGCGCAATGGCCCTTCCCAAATCAAGCCAAAACCCAAAAAAATGACTGAAAATCAAAATTGTAAACCACTATGTTTTTGCGGGCTGAAGTTTAGGGTTACTTGTTCCTGACGGCAGGTGAAATGGCTGATCGTAGCTCCCAAAATCGACAAGTGAAGATCTGGCACCAAATGGCACTATTCCTCCCAAATTTGGCAAATAGAACAATGGTGACTATATTTGGTTTTTATTTCTATTTATAGAACAAATGGAATATTCTTTTTTCAAATATTTGATGCCGTTATACTATTTGCTATAGTTTGTATTAGTTTTATTATATTTGAATTCTTAGTTGTCTATTTGACCTAGTTTCCGAGTGTGTAGGAGTTGCGAAGTGCCTTTCTACGCCATGTTCGTGTCGGAACGGTCATCTCAGGTATGAACATCCCTTGTGAGTTTTTGTCATTTACCCATTTTTTCATAGATTGCAATTAATGAGCTTACTTTTTGTTCTTTCTCGTGCTCTTGAAACTATGAGAATATGTTACCGAGTTACAATTGATCACTTTTTCGGGCTCGTTAAATTCCTACGGAAAAGGAACCCCCCGAAGTCTATCGTTAAGCTCTTTTCAGGCTCTCAAAATACGAAAAGATTGCCAAGCGAACTTGTCGCATTCACGCTTGTAAAAGAATTTGAATGGTCGTCTTCCTGGTGATAGTTTACCCCTTTTTCGGACCAGGGGGCACTAGTTACAAAAAAGGTATACTCCAGCCAATCATGACTGGAAGAGTCCTCTCCCGTGTTGTTTTACCATTTTTCAGGCGATGAGGCTAACTTTACGAAAAATGACCATTGGAGTCTTCTTTAGTTCTTTTCAAACTCTAAACATGAAATGATGACCGAGTTTACCTTCTATGGACTCGTTAAACTCTTACATTGAAGGGCCCACCATGGGATGAACCCCTCCTGTCCCAGGTTCAAAAAATATTTGGGATTGGACTTGTCTATGAGATGAGCTATACTGAGCATCTGGTTACCCTCATTAAGCTCGTAAAAAACACATGAGGTACTCATTGTTCATGATGGGGAAAAATGAAAATTTTTGTGTTACGTACCTTGTTAGTGGCAGTATGTAGTCATTCTTGAACATGGCACTCATTTTCATTTGCATACAACACTTAGATCATTTGTTTGTCCTCAAGTTCCACTTATTTCTTGAGTCTTGTTACTCCCTTGAGTCATTCAAAGAAAGCTTCCATCATCAGTCGCGTTAGGGAATGGTGTCATACTCGTCATGTCAATACTGCCAAGTCATGCCATGCCCATGTTCAAGAATATGTCCATCATTTATCATCTGCAGTCAGTACATCCGCCATCGTGCTGATCTACTTTGAGTCAGTCTTGCGTGTTACTGCACCATCCGACCTACTCTACACAATTTTTGTCGTGTTTCGTGTTGATTGATGGGGGATTTCTCATGGCCCTCCTTCGGCGGGTTCATCCTTGTCGACATCAGCTCATCATCCGAGGATTGAATCTAGAAACCAATCAAGTACCTTGGCCCTGCATGCCTCAATGGCAGGTTACCTTTCTTTCAACATGAGTTTATATCATTGACTCTTGATTGAAAGATTTCATCTTGCGTTCGACTTCAACTCATTTATTCATGCTCAATGATATGTACTGTGATACCTTGGGAATCATTGACATCAATGATGATCTCCCTCGCACTTATTAACAGTTTACATCAATGGTCGGTAATCAAGTGGTTTCTACCATGTTCGACATCAAGACTTTTGTAATCACATGGATAGATTCGTATCATTGCGGGTTCAGCTTGAAGACCCTGGGGAGTCATGTTTTACCCAGGTTGCGATGGAGTTTGTATTGAGTTATATCACATGGATCCACATTTGTATTGGTCATGGCTATGTTATCATCTCATCATGGATCTACGCTTGTGTCTAGTAGCCATGATTGTGTTCAGTCGGTCATTACTACCATGGATCTACACTGTATTGGTCGGCAGCCATGTTGTACTTCATATGAGATTGTCAGTTTAGAGTCAATTGTACTGCAGCATAATCCTTTGTCCGACAAGTCTATTGCCATTTCTTCTATCAAAGCACTTCACCTGTATATCTTCAACAACTTCATGCTTTGGGGGGCATTCTGTTACACCCAAAATCTACCCATCATGAGATTTAGTGTATACACCCTTGAAGATGTCTTGACTGAGTAATTAACCTGGGAGTATTTGTACCCAATTGTACCAGGTTTTGAGAGGTCGTCGCAGGTTGCACTCATGCAACATGCGACGTCACAGCTTGCTTCACTGCAAGGTGCGACGAAGTCAGCTAATGGGAAAAAATAGCTTCTTCGAGGTTCTTCTCGAAACTTGCTGACTTGGGGGCTTATCCCTGACCTCTAGGGGAGTTGGTACTCGATTCCTAACACCTTGGGAGGATCTCCTATCTCTCTCCTACCATCTCTCAACCTATCCTATCCATACCCTATCCACTTAGTCTTATATAAGAGAAGCTCTACTCCTTTCCAAAGGGAGGAACTCTATGGTGTCTACATGCTGGTGAAATCACTCTTGGGAGATCTCTACTCATCCTTGAGGGACTCAAGCTTCCTTAGGAGGAAATGGCAAATGGATTTGTTGGAGAAGGGCTGCAGCGTTAAGCCTTGGTTGTAGTTCTATATCTCTGCTATGTACTTCCCTCTTTTTACAGTAATACAAATGCTTTCCACCAATATTGTTCGTGTGTGCAATGATATTGAGTAGTTTACTTAGATCTCTTATTGTATAGATGCCCTTTTACTTGTTTCTCTTGTTTCTTGTCTTGACAGGTCTTACAGCTTGGATCTGATGACCGTGAGACGTGGAGCAGTGTTTAGAAGAAAGGATACCGAAGTGAAAGGTAAGAAATCTAGTACTCGATCCTTAAGTAGATCTAGGAAATGCATTCGTAACCTATCTCATTTGTTCTAGACTTGCATTGAGCTAGGGAGATCCGACTCGCGTCCGCTCGAGTGGATTGTCCGATAAACAGTATCGTCATCTAGACCATCACGAGCAGCAACATCGTCATCTAGACCATCATGATCAACAACATCATCATCTAGATCACCACGATCAACAACATCGTCATCTATATCATCACGATCAACATCTGGACCCTCTTGATCAACAGCATCAACATAGCAGCATACTCTGCAATGTACAAGATCCTATTACGGGATGATCAATCCCTCTCACTTTAGGACATAGGTCCAAGGTTGATACAATCCTGATCCACTTACGGGATGATCAATCCCTCTCAATTTAAGACATCTCTCATGTCTATGGACGATGCAATCCAAATCAACTTACAGGATGATCAATCCTTATCTCTTTAAGACACCTCACCATGTCTTGGGATGATGCAATCCCAAAGCAACTTACAGGATGATTAATCCTTATCACTTTAAGACATGAGTCCAAGGACAATGCAATCCTGATCCACTTATGGGATGATCAATCCCTATCACTTTAGAACATGAGTCCAGGGATGATGTAATCCTGTCACGTACATTTTGAACCAAACGTTCAAGGACGATGCAGTCCTATCACGTACATTTTGAACCAAACGCTCATGGACGATGCAGTCCTATCATGTACATTTTGAACTAAACATTCAGGGATGATGCAGTCCTATCACGTCCACTAGGGACCACTTTCTCGGAGACATATGTCTACGGATCTCTTTTAGGACATGTGTCCAGGGATGATACAATCCCTCCTCATCCACTTAGACAAAGTCTAAGGACCATATATCAACCTCATCATCGTAACCGACAACCTCATCATCGACCTCATCGTCGAAACATGTAACCTCATCATCAATACAAGTATCCACATCAATACAGTATCCACATCAACGATACAATATCCTCATCCATACAGTATCCACATCAATGATACAATATCCTCATCAATACAGTATCCACATCATCGATACAGTATCCTCATCATCGATACAAGTATCCACATTATCGACCTTACCGTCGATATAGGCAATCTCATCATCAGTGACCATATCACTCCCCCTTTCGAGGAGGGTCCTTCTGAACTACACCAAGCTTGTCTCGGAAATACTCAAACTTTACTCGAGACAGAGGTTTGGTCAATACATCAGCAACTTGTTCTTCAATGCTCACATACTCGAGCTTTATAGCTCCTTTCTGCACCATATCCCATATATAGAAATATCGGATCTCTATGTGCTTTGACTTATCATGGAACACTGGATTCTCTGTCATCTTGATACAACTATGGTTGTCACACAAGATCACAGTGGGGTCCATCTCTAAGTCAAACAATCCCGATAACAACTTTTGAAGCCATACCGCTTCACAACTAGCAGAGCAAGTAGCTATGTATATTCCGCTTCAACTGTGCTAAGAGCCACACTTGACTGCTTCCTACTAAACCACGAGATCATGGCAGATCCCAGACAATAACGTCCGCTCGATGTGCTCTTCCTATCTGATACAGTTCCTACCTAGTCAGCATCTGTGTAGCCATACAATTTGAAGTCATGATCTCCAAGATAACATAGACCAAATTCTATCATACCCTTTAAGTACCTCATCACATGCTTTGCAGCTATTAGGTGAATATGCCTAGGTTCCACTAGATACTGTCTCAAGGTGTTTCACAGGAAAGCAGATATCCGACCTTGAATTCGTCAGATACATCAATGACCCAATAATCTGTCTGTACAGAGTCACATCCACTAACTCTGATGAGTCATCATCTAACAACTTCAAATTGGAATCCATGGGAGTGGCCATTCCAACATATCAAATCTTCTCAAGCATACTTTCCCTGGTTGAGAAAGATTCCTTCTGGGCCTTGCCATACTTCCAGACCTAAGAAGTAATGCATCAATCCGAGATCTTTCATCTCCAATTATGCAGAGAGATTCTTCTTGCTTTCCATAATCTGTTTCCCATTCCCTATCGAAGAGAGATTATCCACATACAATAATAGTATGACAGGTTCACCATCCATAACCTTAAGGTAAAGGTTAGGATCAGCTTTACCAAAATCAGCTTTAATTTTGGTAAAGCCCAAGCTTGTCAAGAATCTATCAATTCTCCCTCTGTGACTGAACATCATTCACACTCTCTATTGAGTGATCTTCTACATATCTATCCATGCCATCTCCCATTAGATGGGTCTACTGATATGAGCCTCAAGATCATTCGAACTCTGTGGTGAGTTCCTTCTTACATTCATCTAAGAGAAGAATGTCATCTAAATATATACACCATCTTCAACCTTGTATCAAAGGTTGAAATCCGCATCACCCATGGTGATCATTAAGCTCATCAAATGACTATTGATCCTGGGTACCCATACAAAGATTTCTTCAATTGAATCCTGGGAGTTTTCTCGATTCGTACTTTTTCTTCAATTACACCATTAAGAGAATGGTCTTATCTAGCCACTTGGAGCAAACATCTCGTCATGATCCTCTTTTTAAGAGAATCTTCTATCCACGAGCCTTCTATAGTATGTTTGATTTCTTGTTGAACATCCATCACTTTGTTCATCATTCTTCATGATCTTTCCTACAAATCAAAATTAATTACATGATTAGTAATACTTCATAATCATCAAATCATGTTGACATGATAACCTATTATGCATACAGATATGATTCACATAGTTATGCAACAATCTTGACCAATAATTTGGCACAACACTTTTCCATATCTTGTATGCATACAGTGGCTATCTAGATGCCTTCCATCTCTACTAGAACATACTATCGAGAGCGTGCACAACTCTCAACATGTCAGCAAAGAGGTTTAATTCTAGACAAGCAACAATGGAATGTTGTTCAACTTACAAATCATATGCATATTAGTAGTATATTGTTCAATGCTATATGAATGTTTACACACAACATGATATATTCTAGGAATGCATACAACTACTACAAGCAATATCATTTACTATTTTAGAGATTCAAATAACAACTCAAATACTTATCTTTTCTGGTTGCCTCCTGCTTGATATCTATATGTCTTTGAACTTCTTATCCATCCTGGACCACTATGCATACTAGTGTCATCCTCATAATCATACATTCATTAGTATAGTCTCAATACTATTAAAACATTATGATTCTAAATAATCTTAAGTATGTATGGTCATGATCATTTCATACATAGGTATACTTACCTAAGATCCTAACAAAGTAGGATTCTAACTTGATATAGGAAAACATACCTAGATTATCAAGCTTGGTTATGTCTTAACATACCCAAACAATATCTTCTTTGTTCTCTTCAATGATTTAGAGACCTTGTGCTAGAACCTGCATATCTCATAAGTTAAGCATAGTAGAACAAAATCATACATACCTTGTAAGTAGATATTCTATGTGATCAAAGACTATGGATGAGTCTTTGTATCCATGTCATCATGGTCATAGAACTTGATTTGTCTTTCTTGATGTACTTGTATCTTGTTAGCAGACAACATCATCCTCATACAACACCATAGGTGCATTAGTACAATCATAAGTGTCATAAACCTAATCAATGAATGTATTATATCACTCATATGCATTCATTATCAAACAATCATAATTGTACTAACCTCAATAACATGAAGACAAAAATATTATGAACTCAATCAAGAATCATATTTCAAAACATAGTCGTGTCTTCTCAAGTCATACCTATCGAGTAGTCTTCTCTATAAGGGTAAAACCATAACCATCCAAGGTAGATCACTTGTAAACATCTTATGTATGTTCATGGTGCTAGGATGATAGGATATCAATGCCATTTAAACCTTCTTCATCGCTGCCTTCTGAGTCTCCCAATTTTGCTAGGGTTTCTTCTTACTTGGAAACCCTAATCTTCAATCTCCTTCCTCCCACAACATTTTGATGGAGGATCAATATGAATGGATTCCAAATCCATTATCAAAGCTTCCAATGTTGTATCAAGTGTCTCCAACATTGTATCAGGTCCTTCCAGACCTAAGAACTAAAAACCCTAAGTGAGAGCTTCTTCCTCCTCATCTTAGATTTCCTCCTTTTTAGCCATTTCAGATGTGCCGTATTGTTTCTGGTGCATCTCTGAAACTTCGGATCTTCAGGGTCTGAACCTTCGGCTTGTGGTAGCCTAACCTGTCATCTTTCCAAACCCATAGGTCTGACCTCGATTGAATTCTCTAAGAGAGAGTTATGCCAAGTGTCGCAACGTGACTTGTTTATGGGATAAAACAGGAGAGCAAACTTTTACAGCATGCCATGTGTCACTGGTTCAACTTTGGCCTCTGAAAAACTTACCTGAGAAACTACAGTCCGTGCACTACCTATCACTTTTTATGAAATTTCGTTTGGAGCTTCCTAACCCAAGTTGTGATTTTTTTTCCTAGGTCACCCGTTTATGACTGGGATATGGAAGAGACAGAAAACTTAACTTGTATTGATCATAACTCACAAAGTACAATGAATCTAAGGTTGTCCTTTGGACACAAGGTACAGGGGGATGTTTTCTACGACCTGTAAAGGTTTTAGATCCTGAACCTTCTCCAAAATGGATTTATAGCGAAAGTGCCACGATGCCTGGTTTTTTCTATACAAAACCCTAACTTGCAAATTGTCGCAAGTGAGACAAGTGTCGTAAGTCCCATGCATTGCCTCCTTCAGGCTAGCTATGATACCATGTTAGGATACCATATGCTAAGACAGAAAATATCAGCATTACATTCCATTTCACAACAATAGCATATACAAGATCACTGAAAGAACAACAAGCACAACATAAACACAAGAGGCACATATTTATCCTGGGAAACCCTCATGGGGTAGAAAACCCAGCAAAGCTTCCTCAATATAGATGACTAGCAAATACAAATATGTAATCCTCAACCATGAGCTCCATCTCCTCCAAGGCAGATCTCTCTCTCACTTATGCGCTAATCACAAGTGAGTGAATGTGTCGTGAGTGTGATAAATGAGGAACACACCTCCTCTATTTATACACTACTCTGACTTGTCTTTTTACATTAACTAGGTCGGCCCCAACTTAACCACTTAACATAATGTAACAGGGCCGACCCCACTAGGGTGGTCTAATAACCCTTTAACCCACATGACTCATACAGGGCCGACCCCCACTAGGGAAGTCTAATAACCCAAGTTACCACATTCTCCACGGAGGAATAAAACATCTATGGATCTACAATAAGGTCTTCACGGAGGAATGAAACATCTTGAATAATAAAGTACAAATATAATATTCTTAGAAGTTACAATATCTCAACACATTCTAGATAAGTAGCAATGGAATGTTGTACAGTACCATAGGCCACTTACCCATCACTTTAGTAGTATATTGTTCATTAATGCAATTATTCTAATATGCATAATACACGACCTAAGTCTAGGAACATAAGTATATACATGAATGGACAACATCATTTAAGTAATAATATATACAACACCATACAACACCACAGTGCATTAGTACAATCATATAACCCTAATCAATGAATGTCTTATATCATTCCAATGCATTCATACTTTTACTAGGGTGATAAGACAAGTCTAAAATTAATCAAGATCGTACTAACCTTAATAATATGAAGACAAACATATCATAAAATTAATCATGAACAGATTTCAAAACATACATGTATCTCTTCAAGTCATACCTGTCAGGATTGCTTGTATCCTTCTCATGTAAAGCCTTAGCATCATCTCCATCTGGAACTGGAACTTCTTCACTTATGCAGGTGTCCAATCCATTCTCTTCTAGGATTAACCCAGTCCACTTGATTTGCAGAAACTAGATCTGGAGCTGGATTAGGGTTTGTCAGAGAAACCCTAAAAATTCAAACTTTGAATTTCAAACTTCTGATTGGATGAAAAGATTTGCCTTGTTGAGCTTATCAAGCTGGTATACTTCAATTTTGAAAACTCCAAAATTTGACCTCTCAAAATTTCCTTTGAAACTTCTAGATCTTTTAGACAGGATCCCGAACTAGGGTTTGATAAAGCCCAGTCTTCTGCCCATCCAAAAGGTTCGATCTTGTGTTCTAAACTTCAATTTTTTTGAGCTGTGGTCATAGATTTCAAAAATTCCAACTTTTGCAGAAGCCCTAATTTTCCACCTTTTCGATCAAAATCTTGAACTAGGGTTTGATCAAGCCCGACCTTCTGCCCAACCAAAAAATTTGATCTTGTCTCTAAATTTCGATTTTGATGAGGATCATTCAGCCGTGGACTCTAATTCCAAAAATTCCAACTTTCTCCGAAGCCCTAAATTCCCGTAGCAGTGACAAGCCACGAATGAAGGTGCCTAGAATCCAATTCTGTTTTGACAAAAATATGCACTTGATTGTTTCTGGTGCATCTCTGAAATTACGAATCCACAGGGTTTGAAACTTTGACCGATGGTATCCTGACCTGTCATATTTCCAAACCCACAGGTCTGACCTCAATTGGATTCTTTGAGAGAGATTTATGCAAAGTGTTGCAATGTGACTTGTTTATGGGATAAAATAGAAGAGAGAACTTGTACGACGTGCCACATGTCACTGGTTCAACTTCGGCCTCTGAAAAACTTACTTGAGAAACTACAGTCCGTGCTCTTATTGTCACTTTATACAGAATTTCATTTGGAGCTTCCTAGCCAAAGTTGTGACCTTTTTTCCTAGGTCACCTATTTATGACTGAGATCTGGAAGAGGCAGAAACCCTAGATTGTACGGATCATAAATCATAAATTACAGCGAATTAGATGTTTTTCTTCAGACATAAGGTACATGGGGATGTTACCTTTGACCTGTAAAAGTTTCAGATCCAAAACCTTCGCCAAAATGGATTTATAGCGAAAGTGCTACGATGACTGGTTTTTGCTATATCGAGCCCTAGCTTCTGATTTGTCGCTAGTGCAACAAGTCTCATAAATGCCATAGCATGCCTTCCTTCAGGCTAAATCTGATACCATGTTTTTTTTTCATCATTTATTTCAATAGATCTAGGATCTTAACTGAAAGAACAACATGTACAGCATATCAAGCATAAGAGACAAGAGACAAGAGACACAAAACATTTCACCGGGGAAAACCAAGAAGGTGAAAAACCCCGCAACTTCCTCAGAGATAGAATAAGCATCAATACAAGGATCACGATGATCAAACCCAAGAGATATATATCTTTAGTAGCATGCTCCTCCTCCACTTGTGCGCACTGCTCCTCTTCTCTCACTAATGCGAAGTGAGTGAATAATAGAATGTGTAAAATGAGAGAGACATACTCTCTATTTATACACTAACTTTCACTTGACCTTTACTCAACTAGGTCAGCCTCAACTTAATCACTTAACATAACGCTGAGAGAGCCGACCCCACTAGGGTGGTCTAATAACCCTTTTACCCACATGACTCATACAGGGCCGACCCCAATAAGGTGGTCTATTAACCCATCAAGTATAAGTTACGACACTTACAATATAACTTGCGACACTTGCAAGTACACATGACGACACTTCCAATCAGAGGAATAATACATCTCTGTTGGTAATACAATAAGGTACAAATGTAATACATAGAATATACAAGTGAATATCTTCCGAAGTTACATATACATCAACATATGTATCTCTTGCATTGTACAAGTGGCATTGACCACCCTCTTTTATGTAATTTGTTAGGAGTTAATTTCTTTAGTGGGTATTTTATTATAGTTTACTCCACCCTAGGATAGATATAGGGAAATAATGATATTTTATTGTAAAGGAAGTTCTAGCTCCTCCTATATAAAGAGAGCTACTTCCTCATTTGGACTTATGGTTGGATTTTTGGACTTTGATATCTCTTGAGCCTACTTGACATATATTTCTTGGAGTAAGTTTATGTAAGGGTTTCTCTCTTGTTATTTTGTGGCATTATTTCTTGCTATTGTGCTTATCTAATGGAGATCATATTTTCTAGCATTGTCCATGTTATTTATTCTTGATCCATTGAAGGGATACAATTATCGGTTGGATTGGAGCTTGGGTAAATTTTTATTTTGGATTCAATTGAAGTTCTTGCATAGAGGGTGTTTTTTTTTTACATTTTCTTTCATTTGGATGGTGTAATTCTTACCCCTTCTAGTGTACGATTTCACTCAAGAAAGAATCAAAGGAGGGATTAGTCCTTCCCCTTGTGATTTCAAGTTGAAACCTCCAATATATCCATTGAGGCTAGGGTTTCCTATAGATCTCTTGTTTCCTGGATGACCTTTGAAGCAAGGCCCTCTATGTTAATGACCTATTTACTCCATTTTCCCTAAGTTGTATTGGCACTAGTCCTTCGGAGTGGGTTCCCTTATCCTCCCATCATTATATTGTATATATATACACTACAAACCTTTTCTAGGGGAACCCTTTGGAATCACCTCATTCCTCATTTTATTTCCCTAGTAAAACCCTAACCCTAGGTAAGACTCCCCCTTGTGTTGGAGAAGAGTCAACCTAAAGTGAGAGAGGAGAAGTGTGGTGACATTGGCCTTTTCCCCTCGGTTCCTTCAAGCTAATGTGAATCTTCCAGGCCTTTAATCATGCATACAAGTTTGGGAGGTAACTGTTTCCACAAATGCTCATGTCCCATTTATTGAGAGTAGCATTGGATATATTGATATGGTTATGACTCAAGATGCAAGAACCATTCTTTCGATTTCCTTGGGTGATAGCTCCATTGAAAAGGTAAAGTAGAGGCATGAATTGGGTAGTTTATAAGTGGAAAGGGGGTCCATTTTGTAGACTTTAGTAGTTCATGCAAAGCAAATAGTGACAGTTGGAGATCCAATAATCTATCAATATCTTGTAGATTGGTCCGAAATCAGGAAAACGAAAGTGAAAAAGAGCAAGAAGCACACAATCCTTAGTTAGGGAATGTAGGATTTAGAGATTCTTGTCCAATTCTTGTAATATGGCCAAACCAAGATATGGATTTTGAAACAAAAATCAAAATTTAGATAGTCAAGACTCAATATAAATATTGAATCCTAAAACTATGTGAATATTGATTGTAACTTACATATGTTGATAATATAATTTATTTGATTTAAAAACAAAATGAGTACATAAAAAATTGATCAAGATCAATAATCTTTACTTGAATACTTTATTTGAGTTAGATTTATAGATATATAATAAATGACTAAGGTTTGCTTTGGCATGCAGGCATTGTTGGATAATGTTCAATGGGCAGGGATTGCTTGTAGCCTTCTCATGTAAAGCCTTAGCCTCATCTCCCTCTAGAACTGGAACTTCTTCACTTATGCAGGTGTCCAATCCATTCTCTTCTAGGATTAACCCAATCCACTTGATTTGCAAAAACTGGATCTGGAGCTAGAGTAGGGTTTGTCAGAGAAACCTTAAAAATTCAAACTTCTCATTGGATGAAAATATGTGCCTTGTTGAGCTTATCAAGCTGGTATACTTCAATTTTGAAAACTCCAAAATTTGACCCCTCAAAATTTCCTTTGAAACTTCCAAATCTTCTAGACAGGATCCCGAACTAGGGTTTGATAAAGTCCGGTCTTATGCCCATCCAAAAGGTTCAATCTTGTGTTCTAAACTTCAATTTTTCTGAGGAGCTTCCAGCTGTGGTCACAGATTTCAAAATTTCCAACTTTTGCAGAAACCCTAATTTTCCACCTTTCCGATCAAAATCTTGAACTAGGGTTTGATCAAGCCCGGCCTTCTACCCAACCAAAAAATTTGATCTTGTCTCTAAATTTCGATTTTGATGAGGAGCATTCAGCCGTGGACTCCGATACCAAAAATTTGAACTTTCTCCGAAGCCCTAAATTTCCGTAGCAGTGACAAGCCAAGAATGAAGGTGCTTAGAATCCAATTCTGTTTTGACAGAAATATGCACTTGATTGTTTCTGGTGCATCTCTGAAATTACGAATCCACAGGGTCTGAAACTTCGACCTATGGTATCTTGATTTGTCATATTTCCAAACCCACAGGTCTGACCTCAATTAGATTCTTTGAGAGAGATTTATGCCAAGTGTCGCAACGTGACCTGTTTATGGGATAAAACAGAAGAGAGAACTTGTATGACGTGCCACATGTCACTGGTTCAACTTCGGCCTTTGAAAAAATTACCTGAGAAACTACAGTCCGTGCTCTTACTATCACTTTATACAGAATTTCATTTGGAGCTTCCTAGCCAAAGTTGTGACCTTTTTTCCTAGGTCACCTCTTTATGACTGAGATCTGGAAGAGGCAGAAACCCTAGATTGTACGGATCATAAATCATAAATTACAACGAATTAGATGTTTTTCTTCAGACGTAAGGTACATGGGGATGTTACCTTCAACCTGTAAAAGTTTCAGATCCCAAACCTTCGCCAAAATGGATTTATAGTGAAAGTGCTACGATCACTGGTTTTTGCTATATCAAGCCCTAGCGTCTGATTTGTCGCTAGTGCAACAAGTCTCATAAATGACATAGCATGCCTTCCTTCAGGCTAGATCTGATACCATGTTATTTTTTCATCATTTAATTCAATATATCTAGGATCTTAACTGAAAGAACAACATGTACAGCATATCAAGCATAAGAGACAAGAGACAAGAGACACAAAACATTTCACCGGGGAAAACCAAGAAGGTGAAAAACCCTGCAACTTCCTCAGAGATAGAATAAGCATCAATACAAGGATCACATTTATCAAACCCAAGAGATAGATATCTTTAGTAGAATGCTCCTCCTCCACTTGTGCGCACTCCTCCTCTTCTCTCACTAATGCGAAGTGAGTGAATAATAGAATGTGTAAAATGAGAGAGACACACTCTCTATTTATACACTAACTTTCACTTGACCTTTACTCAACTAGGTCAGCCTCAACTTAATCACTTAAAATAATGCTGACAGAGCCGACCCCACTAGAGTGGTCTAATAACCCTTTTACCCACATGACTCATATAGGGCCGACCCCAACAAGGTGGTCTAATAACCCATCAAGTATAAGTTACGACACTTACAATATAACTTGCGACACTTGCAAGTACACATGACGACACTTCCAATAAGAGGAATAATACATCTATGTTGGTAATACAATAAGGTACAAATGTAATACATACAATATACAAGTGAATATCTTCCGAAGTTACATATACATCAACATATGTATCTCTTGCATTGTACAAGTGGCATTGACCACCCTCTTTTATGTAATTTGTTAGGAGTTAGTTTCTTTAGTGGGTATTTTATTATAGTTTACTCCACCCTAGGATAGATCTAAGGAAATAATGATATTTTATTGTAAAGGAAGTTCTAGCTCCTTCTATATAAAGAGAGCTACTTCCTCATTTGGACTTATGGTTGGATTTTTGGACTTTGATATCTCTTGAGCCTACTTGACATATATTTCTTGGAGTAATTTTATGTAAGGGTTTCTCTCTTGTTATTTTGTGGCATTATTTCTTGCTATTGTGCTTATCTATTGGAGATCATATTTTCTAGCACTGTCCATGTTATTTATTCTTGATCCATTGAAGGGATACAATTATCCGGTTGGATTGGAGCTTAGGTAAAGTTTTATTTTGGATTCAATTGAAGTTCTTGAATAGAGGGAGCTTTTTTTTTTACATTTTCTTTCATTTGGATGGTGTAATTCTTACCCCTTCTAGTGTATGATTTCACTCAAGAAAGAATCAAAGGAGGGATTAGTCCTTCCCCTTGTGATTTCAAGTTGAAACCTCCAATATATCCATTGAGGCTAGGGTTTCCTAGAGATCTCTTTTTTCCTGGATGACCTTTGAAGCAAGGCTCTCTAAGATAATGACCTATTTACTCCATTTTCCCTAAGTTGTATTGGCACTATTCCTTCGGAGTGGGTTCCCTTATCCTCCCATTATTCTATTGTATATATATACACTACAAACCTTTTCTAGGGGAACCCTTTGGAATCACCTCGTTCCTCATTTCATTTCCCTAGTAAAACCCTAACCCTAGGTAAGACTCCCCCTTGTGTTGGAGAAGAGTCAACCTAAAGTGAGAGAGGAGAAGTGTGGTGACATTGGCCTTTTCCCCTCGGTTCCTTCAAGCTAATGTGAATCTTCCATGCCTTTAATCGTGCATACAAGTTTGGGAGGTAATTGTTTCCACAAATGCTCATGTCCCATTTATTGAGAGTAGCATTGGATATATTGATATGGTTATGACTCAAGATGCAAGAACCATTCTTTCGATTTCCTTGGATGATAGCTCCATTGAAAAGGTAAAGTAGAGGCATGAATTGGGTAGTTTAGAAGTGGAAAGGGGGTCCATTTTGTAGACTTTAGTAGTTCATGCAAAGCAAATAGTGACATTTGGAGATCCAATAATCTATCAATATCTTTGAGATTGGTTTGAAATCAGGAAAACGAAAGTGAAAAAGAGCAAGAAGCACACAATCCTTAGTTAGAGAATGTAGGATTTAGAGATTCTTGTCCAATTCTTGTAAGATGGCCAAACCAAGATATGGATTTTGAAACAAAAATCAAAATTTAGATAGTCAAGACTCAATATAGATATTGAATCCTAAAACTATGTGAATATTGATTGTAACTTACATATGTTGATAATATAATTCATTTAATTTAAAAACAAAATGAGTACATAAAAAATTGCTCAATATCAATAATCTTTACTTGAATACTTTATTTGAGTTAGATTGATAGATATATAATAAATGACTAAGGTTTGGTTTGCATGCAGGCATTGTTGGATAATGTTCAATGGGCAATATCAAGCACCTAATAGAGGTTTTGTATGGTGTCCAAGTGTTTTAGGTTGAAATGACATAAATGATGTATAATTTGTAATATTTGACATTAACATCTAGAGAAAAAGAGAATTAGAATTATTTAATTATGTAGGCTAAGAAAATTTTAAAATAATAATAATATAAATGGTTTTAACATTATTTTTTTATTGTTGATTTTATTATTACACCAAAGATTCTCCCATTTCCTCAATTATTCTAAACATATTTGAATTATATTACAATGGTTTAAAAAGTAAAATAAAACATTCCTAATCTAAATTAACTAAATAGTAGAGTTATAAATGAAAACATTCCTTATCTAAAATAAATAAATAGTAGAGTTATAAATGTTAGTTGAAGTAGTTGTCTAGTATTGGCTTTTTTATTTATGAGAAAATAAAAAAATGTTTTAAATATTATGGTTATATATATATATATATATATATATAATATTGGCTTTTTTATTTATGAGAAAATAAAAAAAATGTTTTAAATATTATGGTTATATTTCTTAAGTATAAGTATATATATATATATATATATATATATATATATATATATATATGTATGTATGTATGTATATGAAAACTTCATAGATAAATGCAAGGATAGGGAAAATTTTAAGGATTTATAATTTTTTTTAAATGTAGAAATCTTATGAATCTTACTAATTCTTAAATTTATGAACATAAAATGTTTGGCGTAACTTTTGTAAAAATATTCAAATGTATAAGGAATTTATGTCATTTTTGGTTATTTTTAGAGTAGAAAAGAATTATCCCATAAAAATTTGGTGAATAATTTTAGAAAAAAAAAATGAAATTGTCAAATCTTTTTTTGAAGAAAGCATCGAAAAATAGCCCATGGGATAAATTTTTCCATTAAATTCTTCCTTGTCCAAGAGATGATTTCTCACATTTGTGTATAACATCCCTATTAAACTAGATGGCATATACTCGTGCACCTCACCCAAAGGAATTTGAACTGAGCAAAACTTGTTGGTACATAACTAGTGAAATGCTCAACAACCTTAGCAACAACCAATTAAGCTAAACATAACTCTATGTGACAAGATATTGTGGAGATAAATAAAAGAAGATGAAGCTCAATAGTATGGGTATGGAGATACATGTATGGTTTGGGTTCCCATCATAGAAGTTATCTTTACCTAGACCTTAATGCCAAAAGGATCTTATATTTAGAATAGTATAAGAAGTGAGATATCCTTACCTCAAAATTTATACTTTTGGGACAAAAGGGATGCAGCTTACTTTTGGGATTATGCTTTGGATTAACATGATCCCATAATAAATATAAAGATTTATCAGGAATACCAAGATATTGACAAGGGATTCAATTTTGTTGCTTAATATTAGCACACAAATCATGCTTCGTCAAGTAAATCCCTACTAACCCTACTAACCTATTTGGAGGCCTCCTTTAATCAATGGCATTAATATATAAGTAATGAGATGGAGCAGAGTATATGGATGGAATAAAAAAGAATAAAGTCAAGGTGAAGGAATAGGATGATGTTTTGAGGTGGAGTTTCTCAATCCATGTGGATTACTCTATTAGAGATCCCTTCATTCACCCCTTTTGCCAAAAAGGAATAGGAAATGTAATGCCCTATATTTTATCTTTACAACTAAACAATATTATGACTTATTTTATATTTTTTTTTGCTTATTATAAAAAAGCTATATTTATAGATTTATGAATTTATCTATATGCAAAAGTTATATTTTAAGTTTATTGTCTATGTTATTAATGATAACAGTTGTGTGATTTACTTTTAGGATACAAATCTAAATGGAAGGATGGAGTACTTGGACTACAATTAAGTTGTGATTAAATGAATAAATGGGTGCCATACACTTGATGAATAAATTAGATTGTTTAAATTGTTTAATAGTTGATAACTTGGTAATTACTTAGAAACAACAAATGATTATGCATGATCTTCTGTTTTGATGAGACTAATCCACAGGTTAGAGGGGCTAAGTAATATCCCAATACAAGTGGTACTAAAGTGACCTTGATTTTGTTGACATCGAAAGAGAAAAGGGTAAACTATGATACATCAATTCATGAGTAAATTATTGGTTCGATACATTGCTATGATATGTGGGCTATTGCAAGTTTTTATAGGAAACATGGTTCCATAAACTAGTCATTTGAAGACGTAACTTTATACCAACAATAACAACACATAATAATTATTTTTAGGGTGTTGACCCTAGTTCCATTAGGAGGAGTGGAAGTATTAACCCATCATTTTTTGCCAAAAACTTGGAGTTGTGGGAGGGTTGTATTAAGACATGTTCCCCAAGATTTGTCATGGTGACTATCAATTGCATGTTGAAGAAGATAGGTCAATGTAATTGACGCTTTCACTTACGGGTTATATATGGGATTAGGTAAATATAGTTGATGCTCCAATATATTACAACAAAGGAAATGACAGGATGTGGAAATGTGTAAGTAGATTAGGAAGGAGGAATGATTTAGAGTAGTTGTGGATGTTGTTTGGGGATTAGATATGTCACTGTAATTTTTGTGCTTGGTTTCTTCGATGCTTAAATCAATTTATTAATGTACATTTAGTATAATCTTAGTATGATGTTTAATTCCTATTGGATTATTGTGGCTTAGTTAGTAAAATGGTTAATATTGTGTTTACTTAATTACTACCTTGCATGCTTGGATATATTATCATACAATAATTATGCATAAAAGGCGGTGATGGTTAACATTAGTACACATGTGAGATATGCATACATTAGCTATTCATACACACTTTGAACACATGCACTAGTATCATTCTATATATTAGTGATTAAAATGACATTGTTAAGTGGTTGATGCATGGAAGGTGTACATGTTTATTACATGCTTTTGTTTAACCTTCATTTGGTATTTATTTACTTGCATTTAGGATTTAGTGATATTTATTTATTAAAAGTGGGAATTTGCATTTCATTTGGAATTTAACTTCATTTCAATAAAAGATAAGATGTGTAACTTACAAAATGTGAATTTACTTTGTTGAGTGGGTTGTCAAATTATTTATGATACATAAGTGAATTCATATGTTATTATATTTTTACCTAATTGTAACTTACAAGGTGTGAATTGGATTAAATTTGAATTTAACTTGTTGAGTGGATTGTCATATTATTAATAATGAGTAGATGTATTCATGTTTTATTATATCTAGCTATGTGTAACTTACAAGATATGAATTGGATTAAATGTGAAATTGCCTTGCTGAGTGGGTTTTCATATTATTAATGATATGTGAATGAACTAATATTATATTATACTTGACCTTCCTAGAGCCATTCTTGAAGTACTAGGAAGGAGGTGGAGAAACTTGATAAAAATATTTTTTGGGTATGGGTTAGGGGTTCGTGCTTTGCGGGAATTATTATTAGAGAAGGAAAAACTTGGAGGATTACTAAATTTTGAACTGAAACATGGAATTGGAACCTTGAGATTGGGATATTGAGGTTTTGTCACTATTACTGTTGTTGTTGTTAGATTTATATGCACCAAGGGCTAAGAAACCTATAGGTTTCCTAGAACTATACAATTGGATAACTTAGTAGTTGTTCAGGAGGATTAATCCCAATCTAAGCAATACTTCTATGGAGAAGAGAGTGCTTTGCTTAGATTACAAAGGGAGAACAATGAAAATTCACGATATTAAGAGAAATGTGACCCTATGTTTCATCTCAACAATGAAAGTAAAGTGTCAAATCATGCTAGAACGGTTGGTTTTGATGAGCCTTGTTCTGCATGGTGACCCAAGTTTGAACCCCGCAAGATAGATGGGAGGAGACACTTAAAATATAGCCATGCTAAGGATTGGTGTATTCTAGATTGGGTGGGATATCTGAGTGATTTTGATGGCTTAGATGCCCTTGGGTTGCGATTTATTAGGCTATAGGCTAGTCCCTCAAGTCACAGACAAATTAACAAACAAAAGAAAACAATGAAAATAAAGTATTTTCTAAGGAAAGGTCGCCGGTTGTACTTAGTAGAGGAAGTTAGCAAAGAAGAGGGTGTTACCAAAATTCAGGGATGTCTTTCCCAAGGAGTTACTGTGGTTGGGGTATTCACCTTGATCACTAAGTTGAATCTCTCATAGAATGGGTCAAGCTCTCTAATAATCACTAGTATAGATTCTAATAACACTTCCCTTAGATCTATATGCAAGTTAACAACAAAAAGGGAAAATGATGTATGAGCGGAATGTTGAGTATGTGTTATATTCTTTGGATGTGTGTGGGGCGGGTGTCTTTGACCATGCACCTGACGATCCCCTCCATCTAGCTCTCTATCGTATGCGTCGGGCACTTGTTGGCCGGATTTTCTGTCAAGTGGCCAACTATGGAAAGACAACCCACACAAAGTTCTTAGAGAATCCCTTCGTATGTTTGGGATAGTTTCCTTTCATAGGATTAAGGATCCGTTGAATTTAAGGTTTTCTCTCAACAAGAGACTCTCAGTTTTGTTTGATTTTTCTATTTTATGTGATGATTTTATACTACTATGACTAAATACTAAATTTTAATCAAATTGGAATCGCTAACTATAAAAACTAATTAAAAACAGAGTTTAGTAACTGCTAACTTCTACCTATTTTAATCATCTAATTCTAAAAATATAACACACACACTATCTATCTTGGCCAGGGGCAAATTGATTCTTATAATGTTATTCTGAGTTAGAATATAAGTATTCAAATACATGAAATAGTCTAAGAAAAATCACTGAGACGAAAATCATGATCTTTTAAAAGTAATTACAATTACACGGTTCATAAAGTAATGATTCAAATTATCAAGAATTGAAATATGTAACCAATAACTCAAAACACAGAAATAACATGAGTTAGAGTCTAGCAATCTTAGGATCTGAGTTAAAGATAAATATCACTCCACAAAATGTGTATGTCAAATAAGCATTCAAGCAGAAATTTTTTAATTTTAAATGGCACAAATCATACTATAATAATAAAAGTCATTAGAATACAATTCGAATCATTATATATAAACAGAACCCCAAAGATCACTTATGCCCAAGCTTCAAGATTATCCATTCATGCATAACAACTAAGTATATATGCATAATATATATATATATATAAGAAATAAACAGGAGTGTATATGTATTAATGTTTGAAACCAACTTCAAAGTGATACCAGTGCCAAACTGCTCGCAAAGGCTGCTTGTGAATAAACATCAAAGCAAAGACTCTGTTCACAGTGATTACAATTCTGAATCCTTTAAGATTTCTCTATACAAAGAACTCAAACAGATAAAAGATCTCCCTGTCATTCGACGTCGTAGATGTTTTATTGATCATGTTGGAAAAGATGGCAGAGAATTTCTGCAATCTGGTGTAACAAGTCCCTTTTTACATGCTCGCAGTTCAACATTCCTTTCAAAATTTGCATGATGATCTACAGATGTGGTGTTGTTACCATTAAGGTTATACGTTGGCGTCTTTTAACCATCCTTCTAGATGATAATTAATTGCAGAAATCAGTAATTGACAGCAATGTGTTTGGTGTAACTTATTTTCCCTTTGCCACAGATTCTATTTGAACGGTTTCGAATTATCTTCTATGTTTGACAGTTGGTAACTTATTTTTAAGACCATCACTGGCTTTTCCCTTGAGATCTGGCATTTGGATGAAGTTGGAATCTTTTTCATGTAAGTAGAAACGATCTTAGTGTGTAATCAAACTGGATCTAGTTCCTTCTTTGATTGCATTATGATCTAATGTAGATTAAATGCCATGTGGATTATATACAGAATCGTTATCGCCAATTATGCAAACTGTTGTTTTTACTTTTTCCATTTGGTTGACCGAACAGTGGCAATATTTAAGGGTTTACTCGTTAAATTTTGGTTAGGGTTAGGGTTTACGCAAAGAATTCAAAAATTCATATACTTTAATGCAAAATTAAATTCAACAAACTAGTATTGAAACATAATAGTACAACAGTAAACAACCAATATAATTTAAAACATAATTTTTATCTCTTTCAACTTTAACACTACCAAGTAGGTCCCCATGTTAAAGTAATCTCCACTAACATGTAATTAGCAGTAGATGACTAACTAATGATAACATGTTTAATTAATAATAAAAGGGACAAGTTAGGATACTTACCTGGAATGTGGGACCCTTCTTATTTTATATACTCAGAATAATTTACTTTCAGAATAAACTTTGCCTCTTAGAGGCTAGTCAATCACTAGGAACCAACTGACCCTAACTAAAGGGTAAGTACAAACATGAGAGCGAGAGAGAGAGAGATGAGAGTGTTGTAGTATAGTCAAACAGGGATGGTCAATGACACTCAACACAATGGGTGTTCAAAATACATAATCACAATAGGTCTGAAACCTAGATGAAGCTTTAAACCCCAAACAATAATAAGACCTCAAGCAAGTAGCACAAGGGCTTAGACCATAGTTAACTTTCACTCATAGAATAGACCCTAAATAATTCTCGGCATATAGATCAAGTCTCAAACATATAGATCTTGTCAAAGGCAATTCTTAGCAGTACATATCTGATCACAGGAAGGTCTTAACATAAACAAGTAACCCAAGGCTCAGACCAACTGTTCATACAAGCCTGGGACCTCCACAAATGGAATGTCAACAGGAAGATCTAGATCCAAGAATCTCACAACCTCCGCAGATGTTGTTGGATGATCCTAAGTTGTCCTGTCGACTAGGCCCTCCGCTCGACCTATTGTAAAACATGTCGACAGTTGCGTCGACCAGTACATGTCGGGTCGGTTGGTCGAACCGACAAGTAGTTAAATAACTGTATGTAAAACATATATATAGGATGGTGAGCCAATGCATAGAGTTAACTTGGATATGTTCATATATGTATTGTTCTGCATATCTTGCTGAGTAATACAAGGCTTGTGCTTCTCTCCATATCTTGTCTCTTGTATCTGTATCTGTGTGTTAGCTTGCTTATATATAATATGTATCACTGGTAACAATGTAACCCCCTCTACTACAACATTGGTTCTGTTTCCGGTGATGCATATATACGTTGATAGCGAGCATGACGAATGATATCAGAGAAAGAGATTAAATAATGGCGGGAGAGAAAGATTGCTAATTAACCAAAAGGTTGTTAAGGCGATATTAGGACTTTATGATTTGGGTTAAGTGGAAAACATTTCGATCTTCTTCCTCTTCACAATCTATGTAGAATAACTTCCTCCCATTACACTTATACCCCTTACTGTACTTGTTGTCATAATTGAAACATAATCATTTTTCTATTCTTTTATGCACTTGCTAAGGTGTCAACCTTGTAGGATGAGTGTTGTTAGAAGTGGAAACATTTCCCTCTCTATAGGTGCTATTAGTATCCCTTCTATTAGCCATATTTTTACTTTCAACTTTCCTTTCCAAACTAAAAGAATTCTTCAATGACTTAGGTTTAAAGAGGCATACCTCATGCTGAATGCTCTCCTTTAAAGTGCCATAAATATATCCAAAATATTATCCTCTGGAATGTTCTTCACTCTAAGACTCAACTTTTGAAACTGCTTAATATGCTTTGTAATTAGATATCTTTGCCTAATATTTATCAAATGGCTAAAGAAGGTGTTGCTCTTAATATCCCCACAATGTTCTATCAATTAATTTGTAAATACAAACTAAGATACAATAGAGTCCTTTTTTATGATAACAAAGTGATTGGTACCACACAAATTGGTCAGGATCTAGATACAAGAGTGCAATAGTTACCTTTTGTAAGGTTGGCACTTACTCTAGATTGAATTACTATGTTTGGAATATCCATGTTATTTGATCATTTCCATCAAACTTTCTCATTCAATATCTGGAATGAAGTAGTTCCTTGGTCTTGAATTGAACCCATGATGATGTGGATTATCAATTGTTGGCGAATAGAACCTCTTATTCTCCAATTGTTTCTCAATTTTTTCAATTTATGCCTAGGACAATTTCCTCATGTTTTCCTTATCATCTCCTAGAGGTGTTGGCTTTCACTTAACAAGGCCACTTATATCCTTCACTATTTCTTCCCTAATGTTTTCAAGTTTCTTTTTTAGGTCTTGCATATTCCCTTTGATTGTTTGGAATTCAACTTCCATATCTCCCTTGAATGCTTGAAATTTATCCTTATTTACCATATTCATGATTTCCACCTTTCTTAGCATTATGTCTTCAATTTTTATTACTCTCTCGATAAGCTTGGACACCTCAAAGTTCACTTCATCATGCTCATTTTGTGTCAAGGTTGATCCTTCAGGAGGTTTAAGGGGCATATAAATTTTTTTCTCCACCTATTTCCATTTGATCCCACTAATATTTGGCTTAGTGCTTCTCTAGTTCCACTTTAACACACTTTTTGAATCAACCAAAACATATACTCCAATACAAAGTTATGCAAGTTTCAAGTTAACATACTTTTAAAAACTCTGGTTTGTAGGCTATCTTGGTGGATGAAGGCTTGCTCCTAAATTATGTTTGAAATTTTAGTCCCTTTGAGTTTGAAATTTCTCAATACAATAGCATGGTATGTCTCCTTTGCAATGGCATAAGTATGACTGGATTCTGATTTGCCAAGAGAGTTATGGTAACTTTTCCAAAACTTGTTGTTTTTGTCCCTTTTAGGGGAGAGGACTTATACAACTTCCATGTGTCCAACTTTCCTTCACTAATTTTTAAATTTGCATCACAAATACTATGGTATGTTTTCTTTCTGATTCAATAAGTGGCACTCAATTTGGATCTCTCAAGATTCAAATATAATGGTTTTTCCCAGGACACCCGTTTGAGACTAGTTTTTGGACTAGTAAAAAACTCTAACTTCCTCAGACTATAACTCCAAAATTATAATGAACCGGAACTTGAAATTTGTATCACAGATACTTCATTATGTTTTTTGAGGCTTAGCCAATTTTCACTGTCTAAAACACCCCCCAAAAAATATTATAGAAAAAATGACTCTAATATTAAATGTTATGCACCAAATTCCCAAAAGAGCATAAAATAAGAAAGGGAGAGTAATCCAATACCTAAAGAATGAAGAAAATAGATGGTTAAGAAGCCTCTTCGAGGGATAAACCTCCTTATACAATGCATCATGTACACGAGACAAGATGAGTTGATCCTTAGACTATATATATATATATATATATATATATATATATATATATATATATATGAGACAAAGGGTACACTTGCAATTAAGTTCATAACCAACCAATAAATACAATACTAGTACAATAATTGAAATGAAATGTTACACTATATAGGGCACACTAGAACATATGTATTCAAATAATTCAACTAATTTACATTTTCTTTGTTCCTATGTTTACTCCTTAGATGTCGTTTATATATTATTATGTTCACCTATGGTTCTCTAGTGTTGGTGTCCTTTGTTTAATTTTTTGAATTCATATTCTTTTTGGACTCCAATTGTGTCTTCTACAATTCATCGAACTTGTAGCCATGCACACCGTGTGAAACATAATAGCTATCCAACCCCTATTGTCTACAGACGTGATGTTATCCCCATATAATCCCTGTTGTTATTTTTCTCTATAAAAAAAAGTCCTTTTTCGGGGGAGGACACTACATAAATACACTTAGAACTATCCCTTTGACTAAGTTGTTTCACTATGAAAGTGTATCTATGCCTTCAAAATCACTCATGACTTATACTTGGCCTCATCCACACCCACTTGGGGGGTTTTAAATCCAATTATTTGCGTTAATACAATCCCCATTACCCTACAACTTGCCTTTAGACCACACTCCCATAGGTTGTATTTCCTTTGGTAGTAGGGTCTTCACACCATGTAGTGTCCTCTAGCTGTGGAAGGGCCAAACCTGGAGACATTCACACATATTTGATAAGGTAAACCTTCCAATCTCTCTATGTTAGATTTTGTGGTATCTTGGGATGTCCTCCATGAATTAGATGCCTTGCATGGAGATACATTACCAGCATAGGAATCAGTGTGGAGTAGAGGGTGAGATACACTCTACTCAGTAGCATGAGTCCATTGGTGATTGCATGCGGGCCTTTCGAGGAGTCTTGCCTCTTGCATGCATGATATTTGCATTTACCAGTTAGTAATTGAAATATGCATGCAAAAGTGACTTTTTGCATGCACATATATTAGTTTTTGGAAAACCTAATTGATCAGTGAGATTATATATAGAGGTAGGAGGTCCCCAGACAAGGCACTTCAGTTGAATTATCTGAGAGAGATCTGTCAGGAGTGAGGAGGGCACCTTAGTGCATGTAGGGAAACTTTCTGAGATAGAGATAAGCTTCTGCAGGAGGGACAGGGGTGTGATCTGAGTTGGATCAAACACCACAAGTCCAGAGGCACTTGGCACCCATATATGTGGATTGAGATAGTTCACTAGAGTGGATTCTGTAGAGATTGTGGAGGACAAATTCTAGAGAGGGAGAGGGGCGCATTACCAAAGGGGGAAAGAGATAATTCAGATTCTGATTTGCCGATTGATTGTCTAAGACTTTTAGATTAACCTTGCCTCAGTGTTTGAGGAAGGTCTGTGACGATCAGAGCTCAGATCTGCTGAGATTTGATCTTGTACGAGTATTTGACATCCAGAGGGAGGGTGCACTTTTCCATGCAGAGTAAGGGCGCATTCACTAGTTGAGCAGTTGGATTTCTTCCATAGCATAGCATATCAGAGCAGAGAAGTGGGAGAGGAAGTACAGTTAGAGCTACCTACAGACAGACTTAATTTGGATTGACGGCTAGGGCACATTTCCTCAGTGCATGCATCAGATGATGCACACAGATATAGGGTATTGACCCAGTCAGGATTGAGTGTTACATTTGAGGTAACATTGTATGTACATATTTATTTCATATATTACTCTAGCCTCGAGATAGTAGAAAGCTCCACAGATTATTGGGTTTCCCCATTTGGGATTTCCAGGGTATATTCAGTGTTATGTGTGTGATTGATTGAGTATTTCAGTAGTTAAGTGGTAAAGATATCTATAGCATTTGATTCTTTAGAGTATTACTAATTTACAGAGACTCAAACTGCTTGAGATCTCAGGGCTATCCAGAGGGAGTAGTGATCTCTGGATAAAATTTACACTCCACGGGATACAATGTATTCAAATTGTATAGTCCAACCCATCCATGGCTTAGCTTCCCAATCTTGTTCTTTTTTCCATTATCATAAATAAAAAAACAAGTTTCCCTTCCTCAAGGGCATGACCCTTGATGTCACTATAAATTTCATTCTTCAACTTTCTTTTGGACAAAATATGTTAATAATCAAACCCATTGTTATAAATCAAAACAAGTTTCCCCTTCTCAAAAGTATTAACCTTGATATCACTATAATGTTCCTTCTTCATCTTGCTTTTGGATAAAAACTACTAGTACTTCAACCATAGTCAGTCCTAGTATAGGCACTCTAGCTCCTCCTTATGTTCCTAATAGAGTCAATTCTTTTCCACCCTTGCTCCACTACAATTTGTGAATATGGAACTAATATTTCAATGGTATGATAACTTCACATCCAAAACGCAATCGAAATTGGGTGATCCTTATTGATCTCTTACATGTTGCTTGATATGCCCACATGAAAACATCTAATCTATTTTTCTACTCCATCTCTTAAGGTCACATGTTTTTGTCAGTTCAAGTTGGAAATAGACTCATAGGAAACACATGGAAATCAATTTTTATCCTTACATGGCATCATTGGCAAAGGTCTCGATATGGGTAAGTTTTCCTAATATCCCTTTAGAGTATTGGTGTGATCATACTCTTTAGGGTATCAATAATTCTTTGGATTAGTTTATCATTTTGGATTTTGAAACTAGCAACTTGGTTCCAACACATACACCCCGAAGTGTATTTTGGAAATGAAATAAATTCCTTCCCAATCAAATTCCATGGATAGCGTTTGGACGCAATTATTGGATTATGAAAATATATCTTTTTGTTACATAGATGATGTTGTGAACACGAGCATGTAGTGGCTTCTTGCTTGAGGATTATGGCCTCATAATCTTATGAGTGGAAGAATATTAATCCCACTTGATGGAAAAGATCCTTGAAGAAGGATACAAATTGGGTAGATCCACCACAACCTTTAGAAAAAATTAAGCCAATAGTTTCCACAAATTCTCATGTCCCATTTACCGATAGTAGCATTGGATACATTGATATGGTTATGACTCAAGATGCAAAAACCCTTCATTTGGTTTCCTTGGATGATAAATCCTTTGGAAAGGCATAGCAGAGGCATGATTTGGATATTTTAGAAGTGGAAAGGCCAGAATCAATTCTATAGACTTTAGTAGCTGATGCAAAGAAAATTGTGGTGTTTGGAGATCCACCAATCTCTCAATGTGTTGTAAGTTGGTCTAAAATTAGGAAAAAAATGAAAAAGGGAAATAAGCATACAATCCTTAGGGGATGTAGGATTTAGAGATTCTTGTCCAATTCTTGTAATATGGTTAGCTCAAGATATGGTTGTTGATAGAGAAATCAAAGGTAAATAATTGAATAGACATAAAGAACGATTCAATTTGAATACTGAATCCTAGATCTATATGGATATTGACCGTATCTTACATATGTTGATGATATATTTCGTTAAATTTTTAAAAAAGAGTACATAAAATAATTTTTGAAGATTGGACAATTTTTTTTATTATCCCGTATGTATGTTTTTCCATTAAGACTATTTAACATATTGTGATCTATAAAGGTATATAATTGGATTATTTTCCTAGTTACTACCATGTAATCTCCAAAAAAGTATGCACTGTGTTCTCTACCAACATAACACCGGGCTTGATCATTATTTGGAACCAATAGAGATGCCACTTGAAAACATAAAAAAAATGCAATTGCATAAATCAATCAACTTTTTAAAATTTCCTTGTGGTTTTATAAGTTGATCAAGTTTTTAAAATTCATTGTGTTTATATAGCCATATGATTTGCAATAAAGATACTTGAGTTTAGAATATGGTGCTCTTCTCCTAAACTATACTTTAAACAACTCAAACACATGGACATTTTGAGAAATCAGTTTTAGAATAGTAAATTAATTAAGAAGGATTCTCAATATACAAATTAATATATTAACTCTATATTACCACTTAGAATGTAAATGATTAGGCAATCAATCAGATAACCATTGGTGCTTTAGATTATGCTAGAAACTAAATATTATAGAGAATAATATGCAACTAAACAAAAACACAACAATCTTTACTTGAAAACTTGCTCCAAATTATGTTAGGAACTAAATATTATAGAGAATAATATGCAACAAAACAAAAACACAATAATCTTTACTTGAAGACTTTATTTGAATCAAACTAATAAATATATAATAAATGACTAAGTTTTGAGTTTTGCCTGCAGAGATTATGGGATAATGTTCTATGGTCAATATTAACCATTGGTGCTTTAGATTATGCTAGAAACTAAATATTATAGAGAATAATATGCAATTAAACAAAAACACAACAATCTTTACTTAAAAACTTGCTCCAAATTATGTTAGAAACTAAATATTATAGAGAATTATATGCAACAAAACAAAAACACAATAATCTTTACTTGAAGACTTTAATTGAATCAAACTGATAAACATGTAATAAATGACTAAGTTTTGAGTTTTGCATGCAAGGATTGTTGGATAATGTTCTATGGTCAATATTAAGCACCTACAGGTTTTGTGTGGTGTCCATGAAATTCATGACATAATTTATGTATAATTTGTGACATTAACATATAAAGAAACCAATAGTTGGAATTTTTTAACTATATATGTAAAAAAATTAATTTTTTAATAATACATGTTTAGAAAATTCTAAAACAATAATAATAGAGGTGTTTTTAAATTTACATTATTTTTATATTATTGATTTTATTGTTGTACCAAACATTATGTTATTTCTTCAATGATTCTAAAAATATTTTAATTATATGAGAAGTGGATATGTTAAAAAAAATTAATTCTTTAATAATAAATGTATAGAAAATTCTAAAGCAATAATAATATAGACGTTTTTAACACATTAACATTATTTTCATATTATTGATTTTATTGTTATACCAAACATTATGTTATTTCCTCGATAATTCTAAAAATATTTTAATTATATTAGAAATGTTTAAAAAATTATAATCAAAACATTCCTCACTTAAAAATGAAATTATATAGGTATAAATGTTAGTTGGAGTAGTAGTTTGGTAATTCCAAATGTAGCCACGTGATTTTGTTCATAACATAAATTATGTCATAAGGTCCCTTTCATAAAAAATGTGAAAAATGTTCCTTTCATATAAAAAATGTGAAAAATGTTTTATATGCTATGGTTACATTTCTTAAGTAATTGACTCAACTAGCCAAAGGCTCAACAACCGATTGAGATAAGCATGACCTTATGTGGAAAGATATCGTGGAGATGGATCAAGGAAGAAGAGCTCTCTATATTTGCATGGGTGTGGGGATACAAATATGCTTTGGGTTGCCGTCATAGGGATTTTTCTTTACCTAGACCTTAATGTCAAAAGGATCTTATATTTAGAATAGTGCAAAAATGGCATATCCTTAACCCAAAATTTATACTTTTGAGTCAAAAGAGATGGCTTTTCCACGGGTGATACTCTAGACTAACATGAGTCCACAATATGTTTGTTGACAAGAGATTGCAATTTGTTTCTCAATATTAACATACACATCATGGTTTCTGTTTGTTGACAAGAGATTGCAATTTGTTTCTCAATATTAACATACACATCATGGTTTCTCAACTTGCTTTTAGGATGATGCTTTGGAATAGTATGAGCCCATAATAGATATAAAGATATTTATGGAATCCAAATGCTTGTTGATAAGGGATTGAGATTTGTTTTTCAATATTAACATACATATCATGCCTCCTAAGTAAATCCCTACTAACTTAATCCCCACCAACTTGTGGTTGGCCCACTAACTTAATCCCCACCAACTTGTGGTTGGCTCTTTTTGAATCAATGGCCTTAATCTATAAGTAATATAAGTAATGAGTTGGAGGAGAGTTTATGGATGGAATAAAAAAAGGAGAATTAAGGTAAAGAAAGGGGATGATTGTTTGAGGTGGGATTTATCAAGCGATGCAAATTAATCTATTAGGCATCCCTACATTCACACCTTTTACGAAGGAGGAGTAAGAAAGAAGAACAATTATCGAACAAAATATAGTATACATTTAAATTGCTAAAAGCGACATTCTTTTGTGGTTGATCATAAATAATATGGTATTAACCTATGATAATGCTTTAAAATGAGGTTATTAAATACATCATGTTTCTTTATGTGTGGGAATGTAAATAATGACATTGATCACATTTCTAGATTGTAAGTTGGACAAGCTTGCTAGGATATGGTAGTAGAAAATTCAAGGACCAAGAAATGATGAAATAAGAATAAAGACATCATGGAAATGTTGTCCTAATGAAAAGGGCCAAAATATAACCATTATTTCAATTTGGGATCTTATTCTAGGTTTGTGTTCTACAACACATGGAAGTAAAGGAATCTACAAGCTTTTTCTATTAAGTCTCTTCCTCCCACTATCATTTTGAAATAGATTGAGAGAAACATAAATGAATCAAATGAGTTCAAATCCAAAGGAGGGGGATATAAAAATGATATCTAGAAGAAGAATCAAATTTTGTAGGCATGGAGCATTGGTTACCACCAGCATAGATCCATCTTAGAAGTGGATCTACCAAGCGTTGAGAGGGATCAAATATCTCAAGGTGCAAACCCCCTTTTAGAGTGTAATTAATTTGTGTAGTTTTATATACATGCCATTGTAAATGTTTTAAATAGCCGACATATTATTTCTATAACATTTTTTTTTTTAAAGGACATGTGTCACCTCCAGGATGAGCATGGAACGAGTTACACATCCCCCCTACTGGGTTGTAGAATGCACCTCTTCTGCGCAATAAAATTTGGGTTAGATACATTTCACAAGAAAAATTAAACATAGGGTGCTTCTAGCATATCTTGTGCCACCTTTGTTCAACACAAACTTTGATGGTGCATGTGCATTTAGAGGAACCCTAGGAGAGATAGGATTGGAGGAATTATTTGATATTTTGGGGGAACACTTATTGTCTAGTATGCTACCAATGATATGGACCATGACACCAATAATTCATCTTATTACAATTTTTTGAGTGAGTTTTATTTCTTGTGAATGGACTAGTTATAAAATTATTATTGTTGGAAAGTGGTTTTAAGGTGTTGATCAACCTGCTCAAGCATATTCTATCTACACATTATGAAGGCTTGATTGAAGGTCATTAGTGGCTAGTTCCGATCCTTCATAGGATTCACACATGTTCAATGAATTTTGATCGCTTGTGTTACCACCATGTGTGTCTAGTAAACAATGGAGTCACAAACACTCTCACTAATGTTGTGGTAGAGGGGAATTTGTCATTTCTTGGCATCTAGGATTAACTAGAAATACCTTCCTTGAAGTAGTATTTCGAAAACATTTTTTTCTTCGATGGGTTTGATCCACATCACTCTAATGGAATGGTCAATGATATTACCAAGAAGGCATATGGACCCACTGGTCTAAGTTAAATATGTGAGGTTGTAGCCCAAGCCTATGGCATAGAGGTTGATGGTGTTGAGGGGTCATCCATGCTAGATAGAAATGTTCCTACAAGTGATGTCATGAATGTGTCTGTGACATTTTCTTCAGGTGGTGGATATGGCTAGTATTCAATCCAATCATTATGAAAACTTCTTGTTGTGAGATACTGCCCAACTTTTGGCTCTTGTAATGAAAAGGGTGAATTTTATATGAATTTTGACTTTATAATTATGTAAGGTCATATGGAAGTTCCTAATAAAGGCTTTGCATCCCCTTAGCCTAGGTGGCCAACGTTCGTCTTGCTCAACACTTATGGTTCTACCCTATAATTTGTGTCACCTTTATGATGATGCCACGTTCTTATCTTAGAGACTCCATGTTTGTATTATTGAAATGGAACAATTTATGTATAATTTGTGATATTTGACATGAAAATCAAGAGATGACATCTATACTTATTTAATAATTTAATAATGATTATTAAAAATTCTATTTCTTTAATTATGAATGTTAAGAAAATCCTAAAACAATAATAATATAAATGATTTTAATACTTTAATGCTATTTTATCATTATTGTTTTATTGTAAAAAATTCTCCCATTTCCCTAATAATTATAATATACGAATTTTGAATTATTTCTTAATAAAAAGCATTAAAATAAAACATTACCATCTTTACCTAAACAAACAACTAATATAAAAAAGTACTCTAATAACTCCAAATATAACCTTGTGACTTTGTTCATACAAAAATTATTACATAAATTTATTTTCCATAAAAAAAGTATTCTATAATAATTATATTATTATACTATTTTTGAATCATTCCTACTAAAAAACATTAAAATCAAACATTATATTTCTTAATGAACTAATATAATCCTTTATCTTCATTACCTTTAAATTTTTGAACATGTTCTTAAAGCATTCAAAAGACTGGTTCATTCCTTTATTGCGTATGATGAATATGTTTAGTTTTTCAAAATGGGAAATAAAATGCAGATTTTTTCCATGGAAAAAAAATTCCTTTATCTAAAAAAAAACTAATATGCAATTCCAAATATAACCACGTGACTTTGTTCATTTATTGTATAACTTTATTTTTCATAAAATATGATTTTAACATTTATTATTATTATTTGTTTAACATTACTTTTGTTGTAGTATAAAATATTTTATTATTTCCCTAATAATTGTAACATATTATATTTAAATTGTTTCTTAATAAAAAAAAAACATTCGAATTAAACATTCTATGAATTAATGTAATTAATTATATTTCTAAATGTAATTATATGATTTTATTTTATTTTTTTCCCGTGAAAAAAGTATACTATTGATATTCAATGATGAATGAAATAGTACATGATAAGATTAAAAGATGATCAGAAATATACAACTGCACATATAAAACACATATGCCGCCATTCAAAATACCCCCCATACAAAATCAAAATATATCAACCCACCCATACAAACTAGATAAGCTTAAAAACTATCCCAAAAAATACATATGGCCAGAGTCGATCCTCTGATCTGCCAGAAACTCCTCCCAAAATAAAAAGCCCTCGTCACATTCCAAAGCTGCTTTTGACAACAGATCGGCCTGGGAATTATGTTCTCGATAAATATGTTCTAATGAGACATTGAGGAACATACCAAGTTCAACTTTGATACTCTTGCACCAATAAGTAAGATTCAAAACATTTAGGGCACATTCACCTCGAGCCCATTTAATAGTGACTCGAGAGTCACCAAAAATATGCACCTTCCCAGGACCCATGAGGTTTGCCACGCATGAAATGCACCACAAAGCCAGAAGTTCGGCCAGCATATTGGAACCTCTCCCACAGTTCAATTTAAGAGTATAAAAATGATCCAGTCCAATATAAACAACCCCACCAGCTCCACATACACCCATATTAGCTGCACCATCGAAGAAAAGAACAGGGTCTTCAACCCTTAAGAGAAAGCTCCCAATTTTTCGTTGAGCCAAGGTATTATGATCATTTTGGAATAACAAATAATGACCCACAGCTAAGATACAAGCAGAGTCCAGGTTCGGAAGAATCCCTTCAAACAGAGCCTTGTTCCTCAAATGCCAGACAGTCCAGCACAGGAAGATAGGTAAAGTAGCATGTGAATTGTTGGCTGAAATCCATAACTTGAGAGAGCTATCCAAATTCTCCCTGCCCCAAAATCCTGAAATGCCCAATATAGAAGTAATTTTTGCCCACAGACTGCACGCAAGAGGACATTCCAAAAACAAATGTACAACAGATTCAGAAGAAGCTTTGCACAAGATGCGCTAGCTAGGGCCAAACCAACCCAACAAAATGAGATTATTCCAAGTTTTTAACCTGTCAAGAAGCAAGAACCAAGTAAAACACTTTAATTTTTGTGGGATGGCCCACTTCCAAAGTATTTGATACCACCACTGAGAAGGGAAAATATACCTGCGCTTTATAATACACTTGTAAGCAGTTCTAGCTGTCACCTGTCCAGTAGACAGATTACCGGCCCAAACTAGCACATCCATATCACGACCAATACGAACCCCCGCAGAGTTTAATGCATGTAGATATGAGTCCCATTCACCAGCAACATCTTGGGGCAATTTTAAGTCCACGAAGTCCAGCCAGTATCTCGAATGATTGTTTTTAACAATAGAATCCACCGTATACATCCCTGCAGAATTCAGTCTCAATAATAAGTTCGGAGATAACTTATAATCACCAGACAGACCCAGGATAGGGTCAGTACCAATGGCCACTTCCCGACCGTTACCAATAATCCAGCACAGCTCCATTGCTAGCCAACAATATACTTTCATAAACCCATTCCAGATCGGCGAGCCACCACGAACCAATTTCTGGGGTTTCGTAAACCAATGAGAGATTTCACATTTTATATATTTACCATGGATCACCCTTGTCCATAGAGAGGTACCCATTAGCACCCTCCAGAAATGTTTTAGTCGAAGAGCCGCACTAAAAACAGAAAAATCAAGAATCCCCCAGCCACCAGACGATGTTGGAAGATAAATTCTCTCCTAGTCGACCATAGATAAGCCTGCCTTCTTAAATCCACCAGTCCATAGAAAATTAAACAATAGTCTGCGCAAGGTATTTATGACTGAACAGGGCACCGGAAGCAAGGAAAACCAATAGATAGGGGTCCCAACAAGAACAGACTTTGCCAGCATGAGATTACCTCCAATGGAGAGAAGCTGATACATCCAATGAGAAATACGATCTTCAAATTTCCTTATCAACCACTTCCAGTCCTAGACAATATATCCATTGGGTTTAAGCCTAAAACCAAGGTATGTAAAGCCCTCAATAATCTTAAGGCACTGGAAGGGCATAAATGCCAAGATGTCCAACATCCGAGATTCCTCAACCAAATTTTCAAATAAACATGACTTTCTCAAACTCACCCGCATACCAGAAGCTTTACAAAACAACTCAATAATATCCTTATAAACCTTCCAATCCTCGACAGAATCACTGCCCATGAGCAGGACATCGTCCACAAAAAGAACATGCGTAAGGAAAAGATCCTTGGTGATTTTTAGACCCTTAAGTCGACCCTCCAATTGTGCCTGAGAAATAATTCTGCTTAGCCCATCAATGACCAAGAGGAAAAGAAGCGGGGACATAGAGCACCCTTGTCGAATTCCCTAAGAACAACTGAAAAAAGAAGTCGGTGCCCCATTCACTAGGACAAAGATATTCATAGAACACACACAGGCCATGATCCAATCAATAGCAAGGGCAGGCACACCAATCTGAATCAACACAATTCGAAGGAAATCCCAACTGACACGATCATAAGCCTTCTCTAAATCCATCTTTAAGAGGATGTCCTTTTTCTTCCTGCTCTTTATAGAATGAAGAACTTCTTGGGTTATACCAACAACATCATGAATTTGTCTATCCTGTAAGAATCCAAACTGTTTCGGCGAGATAAATTTTGAGAAAATAGGCTTAAGTCTGCATGCAATAATCTTAGAAACAATCTTATACACCAGGTTACAAAGGGCAATGAGTCTGAAGTCCCCAAAAGTCTATGGGTCACCAACTTTTGGAATGAGTGTGATGAAGGTTGCATTAAGAGCTCCATACACAAACCCCCTCTGTCGAGTGTACTCAACCATCCTTAAAATATCTTCACCCATGATCTCGAAAAAGTGTAGAAATAACTCAACAGTCCAGCCATCCGGGCCAGGACTCTTCTCTTTAGCAAATGATTTAAGTGTCCCTTCCACTTCATCTAACGTTACTTCTTTGCATAGTTCCCCAACCTCCTCATCATCAAAGAAATGAGGATAGAGACGTGCTACCTTTAGCTGTGATTGAAGATCACAGTTCTTATCATCAGAGAATATAGTCCTGAAATATTTCAAAGCCAATCCCTGTAAGTCCTCAACACCTGACAATATAGTCCCCTCCTCATTTGTCATGCACTAGAGAGAATTATTATTTTTCCGAGCCGAGGCAAATTTATGAAAGAAATGTGTGTTTTTGTCACCATAGTTAACCCACAAGGCCCGACTCTTAAGTCGCCATTCCTGCTCCTCCTTCAAATACAACCCTTCCTTATCAGCTTCCAATTTCTTTAACATCTCCAATCCTTGACAATCTAAATGGAATTCCAAGTTCTGCAAATAAAGCTCTTGTAGTTGTGTTTCCACCTCCCGCAGCAGCTGTTTATCCAAAATTTTCCTCTGATGTATCCAGGACGAGGCATTCCTTTTTAAAATGTTAAGTTTCCCACACAGACGGTCCATAGGATTGAGATCCTGTGAGATATTACAATTCAACCAAACATCCTTAATAAAGGATACAAATTCCGGATACGACAACCAAGAGGAATCAAATTTAAATGGATAGTTGTGACACAAATGCCCCTCCTCCAGTTGCAGAAAAATCGGCCAATGGTCCGAGATCTTCTGCTCACCCACCCAAGATCTATAGCGAGCACATACATCCAGCAATGAAGCTTTTACCAAGAACTTGTCTAATCTTTTATATATGCCCTCACCACCACATCGTCCATTAAACCAAGTAGGGACAGGAACCCTTGTAACGACATCAATTAAGTCATTATTAATAAGCATCTCCGAAAAGAACGAAGCTAAAACATCCATATGGGCACTCTGACCCCAGACTTCCTGAGCAAGTCGGGTAAAATTTAGGTCACCCGCAACTATGATATTATCCAAATCAAGGATGTGTGAAGATTGGAGCCCAAGCCAAAAACCCTCCCTCTGCCTATAGGGACCATAACAGTTCAAAATAGATAGCTGGAGGTCCGAGAATCTACAAACACCTTTCAATAAGATACCCCATGGAGTTTGAAACACAGAAAAGGCATAATATCGGGGATCCCACGCCACCAATAGACCCCCCGATAATCCACACGAGCTAATAGCCGAAACTTCCCAACCGCCCAAAATACTCACAATCTTAGAAACCGCTTGAAGATCATCACACATCGTCTCTTGCAATAATAAAACACCAGGGCGGGTAGTAGCTAAAAGGTTTGAAAGGGCCCTTACCCGCGACACCCCTCCCAAACCTCGAATGTTAAGAGAACAAATAGACATTAGGAAACCCTAGAAGGGGAGGATGCTGCTCTAAGGCTCCCATAACACACCGAAGAATCCGTAACCCCCACCCCAAGATCAATCCTGGAAGAAATAGTGATGGGGACCTCACTGTCAGAAGATTCCACATCCTTACGTCCCTTTTTCCTGGCTTTCCGAAGGGTAACATTACGAAAACGGGCAGAGTTCATAGACTGGACTAAGGGGTTTGACGAAGGGTTTTTTGAGTACACTAGGAGAGGCATGACAAGTCCACCACCCTCCAATATTCCAATATCATCCTCCCCAACCGACAGAGACCCCCCAATAGTGGCCGTGCCACACACCAAATCACTAGAGTGACCCACATTTTCCCCAGATGGTAAGCTACCAGCAGAGTCATCACCCTGGCCCATAGGAGAAAGAACAGGACAGATTAAACCCTCCACATCCGACAAGGGACCCTCCCCAAACAAATCTCTATAGGCAGTCGACTTTGGACAAGCAATATCACTTCCAACAACATGCCGACTCTTCTTTGTCACCTCAATAGGAAAATCGGAAACCCCAGCAGAAATTCTTTTATCCAAGGAAGCAGTCGCATCCCACAAACCTGCAAATTCATTATCAGAAATAACCTGTGATAAAGGTAAATTAGGAGTGAATGACTTACCGGATGATATCGCCAAACCCTCAATCTGAGCTGGAGCATATGTAGCCGCATTTAGTACTGGCGAAGGAGAGGGTGAAGAAGGACACAGAGACACAGAAAGAGGACACTGAAGCCGAGTGTGCCCCGTTTCTTGGCAGAGATAACAACAACATGGGACCTTAAAGTATTCTAAACGCTGTCGCCAGACCCTCGTCCCCCACACCAATTCAATTTCATCAGGAAGTCCACGAGCCATTTCAAATGCCACTATAACCTGCGTTGTTCTTCGATCAAAACCAAAGAGTGAGGAATTATCAAGTCTCACAAAACGGCCCACAGAATTAGCAATACCCATCAGGATGTTTTCCGACCATAACTCTATTGGAAGTCCAGGAATGAGAAGCCAAAGATGTCAGATACCCTGCTTTTTCTTTAAGGGGTCAAATGCCAGGTGCCACCGCTTCAAGCAGAGGGAAACCTCTTTGAAGCACCAATACCTTTTCAAGATTAATCCCACATGTTCAGGCTTCGAGAATATGAACATCAACCAACCATTAATAAGCTGAATCACCCTCGGCATGTCTCCCACTAGCAGAAGCCAGTGTTTCCACACCCAGTCCACCAGATCCTTCTGATCCCCAGCAGTGAATTCGAGCCTACCCACCATGGCACGAGCAGAGAGCATCTCAATACGGTCTAAATTGGTCTCTTGGGAAATAAGAAAGCGTGGCAGCCCCTCTCGGACCTTGATAGATTTCACAGAAAGACGATTATGGGCCTTCTCCCCCCGAAAGCGAGCAAGCCAAGGGACATTGGAACCATGCGCCCTCACAGGATTCACATCCACAGTTTTACGACAATAACCCTCCCGATCGGCAGAAGAGAAAGGTAATTGATCACACAATGCAACATAAGGGGAATCCAATCTCGGCACCTCCGGTCAATTTCCCATCAAAGCCCAGTCCACTGGCAGCTGTCTAGAGCTGACCTAACCTCCACAGCGTGTCACCCACTAAGGAAAAGGTACCAAAATAATAAAAAATCCCAGCTAAAGAGACGTCAGTTGCGGTACCATCAAGTACACACCGCAAAACCACACAGACAAAAAACAAGCCAAAAATAGCAGGACTAAGCAAAACACAAACCAAAGTGATGAGAGTTTGTAGCACCAGTTAACGGAAAAAACTTCCCACTTATTTTTATACATGGCTGGTACTAGGCTGGTTCTCGATGAACCAGCTTGACTCCATGTCGGTGTACAAAATCTCAGCAACAGTGAGTAAAAACAGTCCCACCCAACAGCAAAACAAGACCCAGTTCCTCCGAAACCCTAACGAGGGCAGCCATGGCATTCAGCATTCCAAACCATCTTTAATCCAACCACCTCTATTGCACTCCATACATATACATAGTAGAAAAAAATAATATAAAATAGAAGCAAAACCTGGAATGTACCAATTATATGATTTTATTTATAATAAAAATAATAATAAAAGAAATATATAATAATAATAACAACAACAATAACAATAATAATAACAACAATAAGAGACGACAGGGGTGTAATTAATTATATTTCTAAATGTAATTATATGATTTTATTTATAATAAAAATAATAGTAAAAGAAATATATAATAATAATAACAACAACAACAATAACAATAATAATAACAACAATAAGAGACGACATGAGTGGGAGGGATAATCCTTAATCGAGAGGAATTGATAGACATTGAGTACTCATGGAGCATAGGCACTGACACAAACAACATGGCAGAAACCTATGGGATTTCGCAAGGTTTGAAGCAATTGGAAATTCTAGGAATTAATGAAGCTATGGTATTTGGAGACTCCCGTTTAATAATTCAATCAATGAACTCTTCCTCCAACACCAGAAATCTAAAACTAGCACATTTGATGAAAAGAATCTGCATCCTCTCCCAATCCTTTCAAAGAATTGTAATTTTTCACATTTTACGGACGCTGAATAAGAATGTTGATGGGGCTGCCAACAAAGCCACACTACTCCGCAAAGGGGAGCTTCAAGTTTCTTACTACTCTCGTCAATTTCTGTTAATAATATAGACTGTTGCTTTGCTAGAAAAGATTTCATGGTAATAGCCTCTTGGTTTAAGGATAATTTTGAAGTTATAATTCTGAACAAGTTTCTTACTATCGTCAATTTCTGTTAATAATATAGACTATTGCTTTGCTAGAAAAGATTTCATGGTAATAGCCTCTTGGTTTAAGGATAATTTTGAAGTTATAATTCTGAACTGTCTAAAATTTTGTAGCAGCAAGGCTGCCTGTTACTGTGCCAGTGACTCAGTCATTGTTTTCTTAATATAAATCAATACCCGTTTTAGTAAAAAATATAAAAAAAAATAACGATAACGATAACAAGGCCACATGGTAGCATAGTCCCTGCCACTTTGAATATAAAAATGAAAATAAATATGAAAAGTTGCATCTTGTTATTGCAATTTATTAATTTGAGTATTTTTAAAGGCATGGAAATCTTTTACACTATTACAAGTTGTCTATACTGAGTTGATTCTGTATATAATTGTGTAACACTGTTACAGTAATGACTATTAAAACAAATAGATTTTTTTAAATAGGCTTTCTCCATGGCCAAAGGGATTATGCCTAAGCAGGATATAATGCCTCCTAAAATATAATAAAAAAATAAAATGCTAGAGACATTAGACTTAGAATCGTCGCCTCCCCATGTGGCATGATGCCTCTCTAAATAATTCCCGCTTCCATTTTGCGGATGAAGGTGTCTTCTTCTATCCATTCCAAAACCTTGTGAGCCCCAAAAGTTGAGTTTCTGTAAGGCCGTCATCTTCAGGGATCCTGCGTCGTGTTCTTTCTGGAGAGCTCTGGCCTTAGCGAGCAAAAGAGAATTGCCAGAGCTAAAACAAGCTTCAACGAAGGAGAAACGTGATGCTTGATTTGGGCTTGTCCTGGCGACCTAATTGAGCAAATAAGTTTGGATTACCTGCAAAGGAGCCTGCATTGAAAAGCGAAAACAAAGCACTCTCTAGAACACGGCCTGAAAGGGCCGCAGAAGACAAACTCTGCCTGAATTCCTATGAATTGAAATAGGAATTTATTAGATATCATTCAGGTGGCCTAGTCAAACTAAAGAAAGAGATCAATTATTAGAGAACTATATCTCTTATGCATGAGTCTATAATAAGTTGAAATTAGCTTGTATTATAAATAAATATCTACTGTTGAATAATCAAAAGGAAGACACGAAAGTTTGAAAAACAAAGTCTCTTTTTACCATGCTTTCACTGTGTGCCTATTTCACGAATATCGCAGCTTCATAGTCTTCACCATTACAATGATCTGTTAACACCAACGAAAATGTGTGCGTGACATGAAAAGGTGAATCCAAAGGAATAGTTAGTGGGAGTCGTTACCTCGGTTATAAAAATACTATTGTTAATAAAACTGATTTCGAGGTTTAAAAGAAACGAAACATGTCCCATGTTTAGTTCAATTCAGACTTATAAGGACACAACCTTCATGATGCGGGTGCCGAGAATTGACTTTTGAGTTGTTTGTTGATTTAACCAATGCACTAAGATCGGCAAGTCTTTCATTTTTTCCAGTGAAGTAGTGGCTTGGATCCTTCAAAATCTTAATTGTAGTGGTGTTGGATTTCCAACGATGTCAATTCAAACCCTGCTAAATAGTGCCTTGGAGAAAGCAAATAGACTCTTTAAGAATTCGACCATCTCTATTTTAAAAGGGTTGAAGGGATTGTTTGAGATAGCACCAGTAATCTACGTTCGAGAAAGCATCAGTCGTGACAAGGGTACTTGTCCATCATAGAGACAACTGGCGACTGATGTCCATGCAAACAAACCAGGTGGTTGCTTCTGTGTTTGATCCTCGTGTTTGATCCTCAAGCAGTATGGAACGCCATGTTATCAATTGTATGGTAGTCGTTACGTTTAAGTGTCTCTGGCATAAAACTAACAGTCATTTATGTCTTCCTCCTCCATAAAATGTTGGTAGCTCAAGAAAATACCTTGCAAGAGTTCCAGTAGATGCATCGGGCAGAGATGGCTTAGCTTGAGGATAATGACGATAAGTTTATTAAGGAGAGGGAGCATTGGGCATGAAGAGATTCGGTAGTAGCAATGGTGAACCAGGAGATATAATGCCTGACTTCGTTGAACAAAGTCCCATGGCGACCCGTGTTGTTGATTCGAGAGGAGATGAATTAAGTTGAGTTGGGTTGAACATAAAGCATAGCTACCAAAATTTCCATGCGCATAGTCCATATATAGCAGAGGAACCAAATAGAAATAAACACCAGAGGAACCATGAATGGAACTAAGCAAGGTCTCCAAACACCCACGAATGACGGCGAGATATACTTGACGAGCTGAATGGATATAAACACAAAGCGGAGTTAAGAGGAGATGAATGGAGCCAAGCGAGGAAAAAATAGAGCAGGCCCATGGGCCGGGTTATGATATCACCAAGGAACCACCTGCAACCAAGCAAGTAATAAGCCCTAGACATCGACCGAAGCAAACAGAGCCAATTGATGCTGAACATAGAGCCTGGTCGAGTTGCATTGTCCCAACGTTCGAACTTGTAAAAGTAATCCATGGCAGTGTTTTCCTCTTCTTTTACAACCAACCATGACAGAGGATACCTAAGAATGCTGAAAAATTGTTTGCAAAGGGTGCAAGATGCAGTTCTAAAGGCCAATAATTTGATCGATGGCAAGCCCAGACTCTAGTGAAATCAAAGAGTGGAATACCACTTTAAGTCAACTTAGTGGACAGACTTTTAGGTCTTTTTCAATGCTCAAAAGGTTGCCTCCACCATAGCACAAGAAGCAAGAGATAAATCTAAATAGATGGGTTATGGCAGATCTGCACACATTGCTCAGAAAAATGTTCAATGCCTATCAGGTTAGTTTGACGTTTTTGATGATGTGATTTGCGCTACAGCTTATCGATTTCCAATTTTTGTGAACCTGCAAGATTCGCTAGGTTTCTATACGAAATTAAAGCTATAATACTTTGTATGTGAAATGAATTCTTGTTTATGGAACATAGATAGAGATAGTACCAGCCAAACTCGTCTTTCAACGTTTTCCTTCTTATGCAACTTGTATTTTTGCTTTGTGTTGGATTGTTTATCATTAATTTTCTATATTTCTTCCTTTCCATTTGTTCTGACTTCCTTTTCTCCTCAATGTCGATCTTCTGCCTGTCAACTCGCTCTTCCACTACATCCTTCGTGATCTTTGAGTGTCCTTCGTAATTTTGTTGGTTCTTATATTCCTATAAAGAATCATTAAGCCAATAAAAGCAATATTTAGGTTTCTTTCCGCAGGGTATGTCAAGAAGTATAGTCTTTGTCATGTTGAATGTTCTGTCTGAATACTATCCACTGCACCAATTTTTGCACTACTCTGTCTGAATACTATCCGCTGCACCAATTTTTGCACTACTCTGTCTGAATACTATCTGCTACAATTCTTCATTATAGCAAGCTGATTTTTGCAGGGTCTCCTCCCTTGACAAATATATTTGAGCTATTGGATCGGACATGGCTATATAGAACTAGCCAAATGAAAATGGGAATTAAATCAGAATATGGAATTCTGTCATAGCTAGCAGCTGTCCTTGAAGTGTCCAATGGAACCATAGATACCTGGAGTATGCGAGTAAGTCGTGAATCGCCTGCATCTCTTGCATACATCTCTTGCATAAGATAGAGCAAAGATAATAGCAAGGTAGTGAACAGAGTGAGTGGGTGAGTAAGCCATATTTACACCACAAAGCTCCACTTGTAAACAAGAAGGAAGCGGTGAAGATGTGGCACTGAAGTTATGTTGCAGTAAATGTGGTTAGTCTTCGAGAACTGATACCATTAATGGTATTATTCATGACTCTATCTTACAATGGAGAGGCGGTGCTATGGTGGCATTGAATTTATGATGCAGATTATGGTGCAAATTCAAAGCACTAAATGTGGTTAGTCTTCGAGATTCAGTACAGTAAATGTGTGGTTAGTCTTCGAGAACTGATACCATTAATGGTATCATTGATGACTCTGTATTATAATGGAAAAAGACAAATATTTGCAAACATTGTCTTAGAAAGCATAAATCTGTTGTCTGACAATTCTGCTTTCACAATTCTACTTTTGGCCCGACAATAACCCTTTAAGTCCATGGCCAATAGCATTTCAATACAATAATTTAATTTTATGTTTTAATTAGTAAAATAAAAACTATAAACCAAAATTTTTGGCTAAAACAAAAATGTTTCAAGGTCAAAATATAATTAAAGTCAATGGCCAATCGATTACAAGAGTTACCCTGGCCTTTGGCACGGACTAATAATAATAACAATAATAATAATAATAACTTTTAACTTTATAATAATAATAATATGATAATTTTTAATGGAGTTTTATGAAAAAATCCTAATTAGATTTGGGTGTCTTATGCATCACACTTGGTACCCTGTGCCTTTGTACCCTTTAGCCAAGAAGCATTTAACCTTTTTCTTATCTTTGCTTTTTTCAAAGTTTCTTTTTAGGGTTTTGTCTTTTTTATTTGTAGAATTCCTAGATCATTGTTGTTTACTGCATAGTTGGGTGTCTTATGCATCACACTTGGTATCAGGTGTTCTCATGTGCCTTTGTACCCTTTAGCCAGGAAGCGTTTAACCTTTTTCTTATCTTTGCTTTTTTCAGAGTTTCTTTTTAGGGTTTTGTCTTTTTGATTTGTAGAATTCCTAGATCATTGTTTTTTACTCCATATCACTTGGAGTTTGGATTTCTCTTGAAAGCGTTAGTACTAACTAAGCAAAAAAGTGGGAAATATTTTTTTTTTTTTTTTTTTTTTTTAAATTTTTTTCAGGGCTATTTTTTAAGTTTTTTTTTGTTTCTATGGCTTTCAGGGGGTGCTCTATGGCCCCCCCTAGACTTAGTAAGGGTACATCAGCACCCCCTAGACTTAGTAAGGGTACATCTGACAACTTGCCAAAAGGGTGTCAATATGAAATAGGTACTCTTGTCAGTGAAGGTACTCCAAATCAAACAACTAGTAGTCCTTTGAACAAATTTCAAGGCTTAGGTGTTAAGGTTTGGGTAAAACCTAGCGTCCCAGTAGATTTCTCGAGTTGTGGCTCATATGGGTTTTCGAGGTAGGGGAAAAATCCTCGGAGCCATAATGTGACTAACCCTAAGGTTTTAATTGATCTTTGTAGAAAATACCAGAGTTTGCAGGTTGGAAATTCTTTGGCCTCTCTAGTGGTGGATTTTCGGAGAGAAAATATTAGTGGTGAGAAGGCTCGGGGGCGTAGGTCTTTGAAATGCCAAAATAATAGACAAGGCAGAAGTCTGTGTGTTCTTGGAAAGGACATAATGATAAATATGGTCTCTAGTATCTCAGCAAGAGCTTTGGTGGGGTGCTTCAATTTTATCAGGATGTCCAAGCTTGACATACTTTATTGGATTTCAGAAAAATGGAAGCCCTTAATAGAGTATGTATCGAAGGTTACCATGCTAGTTAATGGATGGGTGATTTTTCACTTTCTTTCTGAAGACAATTTGCATAAAATCTATAACAAACACTCCCCATAAATTTTTTCTTAAGGGATTGTTGGTTCTCTCCAAACGGAACTTGGATTTTGATCCCCAGAAAGAAAAACTAAAGCATAGATATTTATGGCTAATGTTACGAGGCTTTCATATCCAATGTTGGTCTTTGGAAACATTCAAGGCAGTTGCTAACAATATTGGACAATTTATTTTGGTAGAGGAAGACACCCTCTTGTCTTCAGAGAAGTTTATGCCTAAAATATTGGTGGATATGGAGGTCGTGGATGGTTTACTAGATGAGCTTGAAATTCAATGGGATGGGGGATCCTTTATATAATGCTTGGACTATTGGAGGGTCCCGTTCCATTGTTTGTACTACAGAGAGGTGGGGAATCTCAAGCAAAATTTCTCGTATATAAATTCAAAAGAGCCCAAGGTTGCATATGATTCTTCTTCCTCCCTCAGAGTTTCGACGAATTTGGATAATGAGATCAAGGAGACCTTTCCTTGGGACAGTGTTTCGGATGCAGAATTTCTGGGTAAGTTTCATAATTCTCTGCCTCTATTATTGAAGTTTCTTATGAAGAATACAATCTTAGAGGATTTACAACCTATTTTGGGGATGGGATTTCAAGATGTTGGGGTTCTGCCTACTGTTGTGTTTTCCCCTTCTTAGGGTGACACTATGGATACTATGAATCTAGATTTTGATAATAGTGGGAAATCGTTAGGGCATGAGGTAGGGGTTTGTGTTGAAAATTTGAATATGGTTCAGTCTCCTCAACGATGTTTTGATGGTACTAGGGTTTCCTTGAGTGTAGACGTCTTATAGATAGGTATTAAGGATCATGATTTCCCCCCTTTATGTTCTAAAAAATCCTCTCTAGCCATATAAATTTCTTCTTGTCTTGTGTCGGACAATCTGGAACCCCTTTCAAATATCCCTTCTTCTCCTATGAAATCCAATTCACCATCTGATAGATTGGGTTTGATTAGTAAGCCTTTATTAGTTTATTCATGGATTGCAGGGTAAGACTCAGAGACCATCCCTATCTCTCCTTATCTTTTTGAAAATGTAACAAATAGGAAGAAAAAGGGGAAAAAAGGGAAGAATAAGGTCTTTGATTCATATGACTTGTCTTGTCAACTTAATTTTGTTAATCTAAAGGTATCTTCACTATTTTCCAAGGGTCTACCTACTGGTGGTGATTCTTCTTTTGAATTTGTCGGGGCACTCAGAGCTAGAACCCCCCTGAATAGGGTTACTTAATGTATCTCCCCCTCCTTTAATATTAGAGGGGTTGGTAGCGCCTCCAAAAAAGTTGCCCTCAAAATAATGCTGGAGGTGATAAAACCTAGGGTCATATTGCTTCAGGAGACAATGACGTCTTCAATCAAGGCCTGTGATTTCTTTTTAAAAATATGTCAAAATTGGAAATGTTGTGGGACGGACGCAATGGGTCATTTTCGTGGCCTCTTAATTGCTTGGATTCTGGTGCTTGCTGATTTCAATCCTTACTCAAATGTTGTAGGTATTTTAATTGAAGGGAGTTTTAAAGGATTAGACAGAAGGATCATAATTTTAAATATATATGGGCCATACAATCAGCATAAATTTTTTTGGTATTTGATCTCAAAATTGGGGTTGTTGAAGGATTCCTCTCTGATAGTAGGAGGAGATTTCAATTTCACTTTGGTTTCGTCTAAAATATGGGGTGCTTGTAATGTGAATAACCCCTTGGTTGATTATTTTCAGAACCTTTTTGAAGAGGAAAATCTATTTGATGTAGCCCCAAGTGTGTTGTGTCCTACATGGCCTAATGGAAGAACATGAAATGTTGGTATCGACAAGAGGCTTGACAGGTTCTTTTTGGCAAAATATCTTCTAAATACAGTGGGAAGATCAGGACATGGGCTTATCCTATTAGTGTCTCGGACCATAAGGCCAGTGTTTTACAACTAGATTTTGGGGAGTTTAATAACTTTTTTCCTTTTATGTTTAACCATACATGGCTTGAAAAAATATCTTTCTGTGATATGGTTAGATCCAAGTGGAACTCATATGATCAGACATAAAAATTTTCCTCTAATGCTTAAATTAGTTAAAAAACTAAAGCTCCTAAAAAAAGAGGTGGCAAAGTGGGATAAGGATAAGAAATTGGCAAACAAAAAAGAATTAATTAAAATTGAAAAGGAGATTGGTAATGTTTCTAGTCTTGTGGATGATACTATTTTTTCCTTAGAAGTCAAAGAAAATCTTATTATTCTAGAATCCAGAAAGGCCAAAATTTTTTGAGGCAGGAGGAAGAGGAATAGTGCATAAAAAGCAGAGCCACATGGCTATCTCAGGGAGATAGCAACACAATTTTTTTTCACAATTTTGCAAATAAAAGAAGAATTACTAATTCTATTTGTGAAGTGAAAATGGATGATGGTGTATTAGCACATGATCATAGTACTATTGAGAGGGAGGCTATAAAATTATTCAAAGGAATTATCAACAAGAGAATTCTTTTACTTTAAATGAGCAAATGAAGGTTCTGAGACATTATCCAAGATTCTTCACTGAAGGGGAAGGTATAAAAGTTGGATGCAAAGTTGGTTTGGAAGAGGTAAAATCAATTTTAAAATGTTTTGCAGAAGCAAAAATTTTGGGCCCTGATGGGTGGACTGTATAATTTTTTCTCCACTTCTTTGATATATTGGGAAGCGATTTGGTGGAAGCGGTTGAACAATATTAGCAAAGAGGATATTTTCCTGGGAACTTCAACTCAACTTTTATTGCTTTAATCCCTAAATAAGATAGATCGGGATCTTTCAATGATTACGACCCATCTCCTTAGATAGACTGTCTGTTGGTGTTGATTCTTGTTGTTGCCGCTGTACCTCCAATATTGGCATTCTGAGTGGTAGATCTGGTGGAACTGAACTTTCTTTCTGTTGAATATTTGTTGGATCACTCCAACATTTTTCTTCAAGAAACTTGACATCTCTGCTCACCAAAACCTTTTTGGTGACAGGGTTATACAACTTGTAAGCCTTGCGATGTTCACTGTAACCAGTGAAGATACATTTGTCACTCTTTTTGTCCAACTTTTATATCAATTCATCAAGTACATGTGCAAATGCTACACATCCAAAAACTTTGATATGTGAGATAGTAATATTAGTGCCACTCCAGGCTTCTTCATGAATCTTCTCTTTAAAACTCACTGTGGGAGATCTGTTCAGTAAGTAAACTGAACATGCAACAACTTCAGCCCAATAATCATCTAATGACTGCTTATATGAGAGCATACTTCGAGCCATGTTCATGATGGTATGGTTCTTTTGTTCAACAACTCCATTCTGTTGTGGAGTGTATCTGGTAGGAAACTGGTGCTGGACGCCATGTTGTTTGCATAAATATGAAAAATCATGTGAATCATATTCATCTCCACCATCTGACCTGAGCACATAGATGGATTTACCAGACTGATTTCGAGTCAATGCCTTGAATTCTTTAAACTTGGAGAAGGCATCTGATTTGTGTCTGAGAAAGTAGACCCAAAATTTCCTGCTATAATCATAAACAAATGTCAGAAAATAAAGACTACCTACTATGGATTGGGTTTGCATGGGACCACATAGGTTTTTTTGAACTAACTCAAGGTGTTCTTTGGCTTGGGATGTGGAAGTGGGGAAATTGTCCTTTGTTTTTTCCTAAAATACAGTCTTCACAAGAACTGGACCGTTCATTCATGACTGGTAACCCCTTGACCATGGATTTTTTTGCTTAAGACTGAGACTTTGGAAGGGTAGATGACCAAACCTACAATTCCAGAACCAAGTTTCATCTAGACTGGAAACAATATGAGCATATGACTGTGACAATATAGCACTTCTGTGACTAAGAGGAAATATTTTGTTTTTGGTCATTTCTACTTTGGCTAAGAGTCTTCTATTATGGGTTTTATCATAGAAAACACAATAGGTATCAATAACAATGACATCATACTTGTTTTGAATAAGTTGACCCACACTTATTAGATTCACTTTCAGATTAGGAACATAGTATACATCATGTGTAAACTTCTTCTCATTCTTCTTAGTAAGAATAGGAACACTGCCTTTGCCTTGAGTAGGGACAAGATAATGATCACCAAGCTTGATTTTTGTATTGAAAGATAGATCTAGATCAGAAAATAGAAAATTTGTTACTTGCCATATGATTTTTGCAGCCACTGTCCAACAGCCATACATATGAATGATATTCTTCTTCAATCACTTGACATGAGAGAAATGTGACTTTGGATGAGCTTTCTTCAACATTGGAGACATGGGTTCTGCCACTATTCTGGTCTACTTTCTTTTTTCTACAATATCATTCATAGTATCCATACTTATTATAGTAGTTGCACTGTATGTTGGATCTATTATTCCATCTATTGCCTCTCCTCCTATGGTTTTGAGAGTTATGAGAGTGATCACAGTGATCTGAAAGCTCATGACTGGTTCTATCCTCAGTATAATGAGAACCTCTTCCTCTTCCGCCTCATCCTCGACCTCCTCTTCCTCGACCTCTACTGAGGGAAGCCTGGGTACTGAATGCATTTTTCAAAGACTCTTCTTCTTCACTGATTCGAGCTTCATGGGAGAGAAGGGACCTTGTTAACTCTTCTAGGGTAAACTTGGACAAATCCTTAGATTCTTCTATAGCAGTAACAAGTATAGCAAATTTATTAGTGAGACACTTGACAATATTTTGGACAACAAATTTCTATTCCAAAGCTTTGCCATAAGTTTGGAATTGATTCACAATGCCTGATATCCAAGTCCTAAAATGATCTACAGTTTTTGTTTCCTTCATCTTAAGACTTTCAAACTGAATTCGAAGGTCTTGAATCTTACCGTTTTTACTCTGTCTGTAACTTTGTATGAAGATGCAAGAATATTCCAGGCTTGATGTGCAGTGGTGGCTCCTGAGATCCATGAGAAAATGGACTCCTCGATGCAGCTATGGATCAACCATTTTGCAGTAATATTTCTTTCGCGGCTTTCTTCAAGGGATTTCTTCTGAGCATTAGACACAGCGGCCAGAGCGGTTATTTCCGTTTCCGTGAACTCGTTTTCAAACATATCCCAAATTTTTTTGAGTTGGATAAATGTCTGCATATTGATTGACTAAAATTCATAATTGGTACCATTCAACATTGGTTCAGAGATCTGCTTCAAACTTGAAGTGTTGGAACTAGTACTCGCCATTTTTGTATGACTATTCTTTTAACAGTGTGTTGCACCCTGCCTTGCTAGCACAGTGCGCTAGTCCAAAATCCGTATAATTGAATAGTTATGGACGTGCTTTTCCTGAACAATATCTACTTCGATGTTTTGCTTCTTATGTGCAAAGACTGCATTGGTGACGCAGTTCTCCTGAGCAACAGGTGCGTCGATGTCATGCTTCTCCTAGAAAATAGGTGTATCAATGTCTTTGGAAAGAAAAATAAAAAATATATGGCCTGAGTGTTGTGAAGAAACTCCACTCCTCCATACTGATGTGTTCTTGTGTCTGTCCACAACCTCCAAGATGTGAGATTGGATCTATGTGTGTGTGTGTGCTTTCCACTTTGTGGAAAGGATTACCCCAAATCAATAGTTATGGATCAGGCCATGCGCTCTGATACCATGTTAAAGTTATAATAAAAGAAGAAACAAGTAAAGGACATAACATAAGTGGGCATATTCATTTCCTTAACCACAAGAATATATAGGATTACATCACAACAATACTATGGGACATCAAAGTGTCCTAGTGAAGCTAACCAACTAACTAGTCAACTACTAATTAATGCACTAATGACTAGTGAGATTACAACTCTTAACAAACAGATGCCAATAACCAATTTATAAGCATCAATACCTTAACGCAATGCATATGTTAAGATACATGAAGCATTCATGTAATACCCCCAATTTTGACTTGGAATGTATTATGTAAATGATGTAAATATGCTAGTATGGATTCCTAGTGTGGAGTTCAAGGACAAGGCCCAACTAGTGAATGAATAGGCATGTATGGCGTATATATTTTAATTTGGACCATATGATTGGATTCCTATTCCAATTCGAAATTGTATGTAAATATTACATTGAAAATTAATAAAAATGGTCCAAGATGGATGTGTAAATAGCACTAGAGGGGCTATGATTTTACCAGAGGGAAAGAGGAAGGGTGCCTATGGGGAAACCAAATCCTATGTTGCCATGTGTCAACCTTAGAACTCATCCAAAATCTGTCATGTTCCTTAAACGAGCCAATTACCTTCTCTTGACTATTAAATCCAATCATTGAATGCATGTGTGATGTTGCTGGGAAAAGTCACTTCATGTAGTTATTGAAGCACGGGGGTTGTGACAGTTATGTCAGCTGTCAACGGTCATATTTATTCTATGTAAGAAGCCATGTTAGTTGTTTTTTCACCCTTACCTCATATCCCTTGGAGTCAACACTCTTTTGATTATCATCATTCTCTTATGCATGCTGCTACACTACATAGAATTTTCCATTGTTGTTCATGACCATTAACAGACTGTGTTTAACTCATAAATTCGAATTTGAAGATAGAGCTACACTTTTGGAAGCTAAAAATAGATGGTTGTAGGTGAGCATGGAGGTTTGGCAAGTTAGAAACCTTTTCTCATTGAGATATGCTACTTTCATGTTGATGTATATGTAACTTCGGAATGTATTTCACATATATGTATATTGTATTCCTATAGAGATGTTATTATTCCTCTATACGGAAGTGTCGTTATTTATATTGTAAGTGTCGTAACTTATATTTGATGGGTTATTAGACCACCTTGTTTGGGGTCGGCCCTGTATAAGTCATGTGGGTCAAAGGGTTATTAGACCACCCTATTGGGGGTCGGCCATGTGGGTCAAAGGGTTATTAGACCACCCTATTGGGGGTCGGCCATGTGGGTCAAAGGGTTATTAGACCACCCTATTGGGGGTCGGCCCACTCAACATTATGTTATGTGGTTAAGTTCGAGCCTACATGAGTTAGGTAAAAAGGCAAGTCAAGTCAAGTATAAATAGAGTGCGGGAGGCACTCTATTTACTCACTCACTTCTCACACATGCACTCAAGGAGGAGTGGCGCACTTATGGAGGAGGAGGATCTGCTGCTAGGTTATGTCTATCTCTCATGGTTGGTTGTATCACTGCTCTATCTATCTCTGAGGAAGTTATTGGGGTTTTTCACCTTTATGGTTTTCCCCAAGTAAATCTTTGTGTCTCTTGTGTGCTTGCATTATTGTCTCCATGATTGATATGCTGTAGATATGCTGTACATGTTGTTCTCTCAGTTAAGATCCTAGATCAGATTGAAGTAAATTCAGAAAATTTAACATTTCAGATGCTTAACAAGCCATATATTAATGTTGCAGGAGGTTCTCCATTATCATACAATAGGTTGGAATTTTATTGCACACACTGGTAAGCACTGTAAGGGTTGGATTTCATGAGTGAAGTGGGGATCAGTGAATGGAAATTTCTTCCTTGTGTTGTGTGGGGCAGTTGGAAGGAGTGCCATGGCTGTGTTGGCTTAGTGAGATGCCTGTAGAGCTCTAGTTGATATTTTTGGCTAAGCATAGTGAGGATAATGGGTTTTGGGATGAGAGATAGAATCCTGAAGGTGTTTTCTTTCTCCTTGGTGGCCTCATATCCTAGCTTGGGGTGGCCTCTCATCAGAAAGAGTATACGCTGGATAGAGTGCCTATGGTTGGGTGGAAAATTTCTCTTACACAGCCAATTGCTTGGATCTTCTTTGTTTAAACATAAGTATTCTTATGTATTTGATGTGCAATGATTCTTACTTGTATTCATGTGATAATTATTCTTGTAATTTACATGTTATGTGTGTGTGGATCAATTTAATTTTCATTGTGTGTTTTTATTTTATTCCTGCACATGCATTTAGTTGTATGAATTCGTAATTATGGCTATGGGGAAAAAATTCAAAGCCTCGATTCAGTTAATGTCTCCTCCTGCTAGCTAGATTGAGGGATGGGGATGTTATAATTCAATAATTCCTAGTCTGTTAAGGATAAATCACCGATGTCTTATATTATTCAAATATTTTTAGATGATTAAGTGAAAAGTAGTAGAATTGGTGTAATTTATCCTAATATATTCCCTAGGGAAAATGATGCAAGCATGGATATCTAAAGATGACTATGCTCATTGGGTTGAAGAGTTTGAAAAGAGGGCACAGGATACAAACCCCAAGTACTTTGAAAACATAGAATACAAAATGTCAATACTTCAACACATGCTCCTTGCATGCATTTTGAAAAGTGGCAGTTGATGATCCAAGTGTCTACTTGCCAATATTATTACTTGGAGACATATGACGATCCAAGTGTCTAGTCCTGCTCACGCAAACATCTAGCTTCATTGCAGTAATCCTCAACTATTAATCATGCCAATTACTTGGGGAAAATAGGTTCAACTACTACCCACTCAAATATTCAACTTGATTGCAATCATCCCTTGGTTGTTAATCATGCCAATTCACTGGAGACAAGATATTCAAGCTTGCTCACCATCCCTCGATTGTTAATCATGCCAATTTCAATTGTAACTACCGCTCTATGCAAAGAAGTCTTACGAAGAAGAAACTGCCTCTTTTGGAGTCGATGTAACTTTGTCATAAATGTTGAAAATATTTTCAGCAACATTGTGAGTTTGATTCTTCCTTGGGAATTCATGGAGACGAACCTCTAGCGTTTCAGTAGGGCTTTTGTCACTCCTCAAGAGGCAAATATGTTCTAAGATGAGGTGGGTGATGATTGTTTCTCTTAATGTCGTTACATTTTTAAGGTTTTGAACTACTGCAAATAACTGGTTAGGACATTTCCATCATAGTTGTATCTATTTATCGCAATCTTTCTCTTCTTGCAATTTGCAACAATATTCTCTTCTTGGAGTTTGTAGCTAACATTGCCAACCATTTTACAAGGAGTTTTAGCCTGTGTTACTAGAGTTTTTTTGATAAAAAAAAATACTCGAATGTTGCACGCTCAAGTTGGCTTGCAAGGAAACACACATTGGACACCAAGGAAGGCTCCTAGTATCTTAAACATGAAGCACCCATGAATTATGCTTTCAGTTAGATTTGTTCCTTCTTTTGTTTTCAATGTAGAAAGTGATTTTAATGTACGGTAAATGGTATATGATGCAGATAAATGGTTTATGATGCATAAAACTCTCGAGGCCTTCATTATAATCCTCAACTGTTGTATTTTCTTGGATTTATTCAAAAATTCATGGATGAATTGTTCAAATGCCTTGCTACATCCTTCGCCTGATCCTCCCTTGGTGGATACTCCCTCCTCCAGAGCATCTGACCACCACAGTTGCTCCCTGGCCAGTTTCTTGCATGCAGGAAGCATGGGAATTAGTCTTGGTAGGAGGATTGAGTCCATAGATTGATCCAGATAGATGTTTCTAATCCAATGCACTAATCATCTGCTATGCTGACAAATGATGGACAACAACAAAATCCCTGGAGATGAATAGGAGCTTGACATTTTACATAGATCCTTGAAAGAAACAGTCAAAGAGACTAAAAATTTAGAAAGAACTCACTTACAGGTGAAGCTGTTCCCATGCCATGTTATGTGCGTATAGTCCATCTCAAGGAAACATTTAATTTTCTTTCTATCCATATTCATTGTCACAAGCAATAATCTATAGCATAATCAATAACATAATACACTACAGGTATATTTTTATCTTTAGATCTAGTAATTCATTCATTCATACCTGCTCGTATAATTAGTAATTACCACTCGATTATGCACAACAATAGAATTTACATCATTGCTCTTTAATATGCACAACAACATGCTCAAATAGCACCAACAACAGTCGTTTGCATAACATCCTCAACCACATGGTTCCAGCAGTAGCACTGCAATTGTAAGCTCTAGCAGCAACAATGCAATTGTAAGCATCCCTTCATTTGTAATTTGGAAGGGAGAAGCAAATCCAGGGACTATGAGAACATAATCCTAGTGGTGAATGCGGTGTGGGCATGGTAGGACTATGAAGGTGATGGTGGCGACAGTGAAGGCTGTCACGATGGCAGTGACAGTCCATCGAAGAATGCAAGGAGTTAAAGCATTGTCAGACGCCCTTCAAATAAGGTAGGGATAGAGAGCCATTCCCAATACCCATGCCGCCGCTGCGGCAATAACACTTCAAAATATAATCCAATAAGCTTGCAAAAAAATTCAACTTTTATATTAATTAATAAAAAATTAATTTCAAATCTTAGTTAAAATGGTATGTTGCATGAGTCAACCCAATCTAATACTTAGTCAATGTTGATCGATTACAATTAGTACCCTGGCCTTCGCCAGGGACTAATAAAATTTAAATAACATTCTAGGAAGGAAAGGACTCATAATGGGTTTTTTAAATTATAAGACATTTTATTTTTATAGTGGGAGGGGTGGGAAATCATAAAGAAAGATAAGAAAGAGGTTTGAAGATGAAAGAGTTTGTATAGAGTAAGTTTATGTATTTATTATTTTGTAAAGAAATAAGTTTGGGGATATTAGAGTTGTATGTAGATGTGTATGTATGTATGTTTAATTTTTATGATTTAAAATAAAATTTATTATAGTTTTAAGCATTTTTTGTGATAACGTTTTTTTTTGCTTGAGCAATACAAATGGGTCACTAAGATGTTGGACTATGATTATGAAATCATCGATAATAAGGGTTGCGACAATGTGGTGGTTGATACCTTATTTGGGCATTTTGAAGAGGAAGGTTCATTCTTCTCCTTATCCTTTTCCGTTCCAGGATAGCTAGATGAAACACGACATGAATGGTTGGCCCCAAACATAGTTCCCCACCTTATTAAATGGCTTCAAGAAGACTTGAATTCTCCACCTAGGTATACATGGAACCAAAATATTTTGAGGCACAAGGAGCACATCTTTCTCACAATAGATTCAACATTGAAACTAATAATCTTGGCGGAATTACATTCATCACGCACAACATGTCACTCAGTATTTAATAAAACTTATCAAACAATTAAGTTCTCTTTATTATAAGAAGGCATAAAAAATAATATCCATAACTTCATTGCCTCCTGCGACAGTTTCCAATGACATAAAGGGGGAAACAGTGAAGTCACCCAAGGCCTTGCAACCACTCCCCATTTTAAATCATATTTGGATGGACATCTCTTTGGCTTTCATTGTGGGACTTCCTAAGGTAGGAAATCAAACAACCATTATGGTGGTAGTAGATCTTCTCACCAAATATGCCCTTTTTGTACCTTACCTCCCACTTTCACACTCTCTTTGGTGGCTCACGTTTTCCTAGATCAAATTTTCAAATTCCATGGCATGCCTAATTCTATTGTCTCTGAACGTGACCCCACTTTTACCAACAAGTTATGGTAATAACTCTTCAAACTTCAAGGCACTCAATTGAATATCAACATGGAATACCACCCCCAAACAAATGGTCAAACTAAATCCATAAATGAGTGCCTAGAAAACTACTTGCAATACTTTGCATACAATCAACCACACCAATGGGCACACTGGATCCCTTTGGATAAATGGTGGTATAATACCACTTCTCATGGTTCCACAAAGATGAAACCATATGAAATGGTGTATGGAAAAAACCCTTATTAGTGATTTCATAAATACCAAGTACTTCATGGGTTTAGGTAGTGGATGCCGCACTCTTCACTGGGGATAGCATTCTCTACATCCTTAAAGACAATCTAATTCTTTCCCAAAATAGAATGAAGCATAAGGTTGATCAACATCGGTTTGAGTGCTTCTTTGAAGCTAGGGATCAAGTGTTTCTTCGGCTACAACCATATAAACAAACATCTCTCAAGACCCATCTCTATCAGATGCTTTTTCCTAAGTTCTATGGACCTTACACCATTCTACAGTGCATTGGATAGGTCACCTATAAGCTTTCTTTTCCAGACCACTCCAAGATTCAACTTGTCTTCCATGTATCTTTCCTAAAAAAAAGTGATGGGATCAAATTGCAAAGTATTGACCAATATACCAAAATTGGATGAGGAAGGCTCCATTTGGCTTCAACCGATTGTAGTATTGGATTCCGGCGAAAGAAAAATGTGAGAGAGAACCATCAAGGAAGTTTCAATCTAGTGGCAAGACATGTTTCCATAAGATGCCACTTGGGGACCAACCAACCTTTTACATCAATTGTTGCACCTTCAGCATTGAGGGAAACATTGCTTTTGAAGAGGGAGGGCATGTTAGGGTCCTACCCTAACTCACCTTAATCTAAGAATTAATGATACATAGTATAAATCCATAACTTTGTAATAAGGTCAAATAAGTTAGTGTTCATCAATCAATGTAAAAACGGTCTCTTTATTAATTAAGACCCATCATAAAATTGTTTTTTTAACCATTTCAAGTAGTTAGGGTTTTAAACATTTTGATCCTATTTAAAGAAACTCCAAAGTTATGAATATTTTTGTGAAGAATATTGTAACGGAGCTCTGCTCAAGTGAATTGTCGTCCTAACATAAGAGGCCCAAAAACATTGTTTCCATAATAACATAGCTATTTTCCCTCCATATTATGTTATTATTATATCATATTTCGAGTTATGTGTTGCTTATTTTAGATTCATTTCATGCTAATCTGGCTATATATTGCATAATTCTCAAGTAACAGGGGTAAGGAACAACATATAAATATACCCATTACATTTTTTAACATGTAACAAGTACTCCACCCTCTAACCTGTAAGGATTCAATATTAATCATGACACACGAAACCCTCAGCGAACTATTTGATCACTATGAAAAAACATGATAACTAGATCCAATTAACACCCATTGTAATTATATTTATACATAAATCAATATATTAAGTACTTGCATTTGTTGTGAAAAATAAATAATTTAAGATTGATTATATAAATATCATGTGTCAAACCAATATTATTTCATTAAAAGAATAAAACATAATTAAATTTCACTATATGAAAATTATCATCATTTGAAATTAATATTGATAAATATCGTTATTAAATAATTACATTATAAATAAAATTAATTTATTAAATATTTTATATTATTTTATTATTACATAAAAATGTTGTATATATTATATACACTATTAATATTGAAATCCATATATGTCATATTTTTTGAATAAATAAATAAATAAAAGACTATAAATAAGTATAAAGTTGAAAGTGTCCCCAATGGGGTGTTAGTCTAGCCAGTGGAGAGGGGATTGCCCTCCATTAATTTGCCATGTGAACTTGAATGATGGACTTGAAGGGTGGTAGAGGTCGGTGTGGGATGGCACTCCACATGGCCTCCACCATGCCCCTGTACATGAGGATAATTACCACCTCTTATTCCAGTTTAATGGCGATCGCACTTGTGGTAATGGAGTATGATCTGCAAGGAAAAGAGTATAGGAGAAGCATTAAGGGATGAAACTCTAGTACGAACTAGGAGATCTCCGCCTTTATGGCGCCCTTAAATAGTTGGTTTATGCATGTGCGACGAAGTTCTTGATGATGATGATGATGATGATGATGATTAATGTCCATTGACACCCTTTGGTCTATCGGACCTTAAGAGAAGATAAATGAATTACTTGTATTTTTGTAAAATTTGATTCTTATGCAGGAAAAGATGAGAAAGAAGCATTCCTAGGTTCCCATAATTTTGGCAAGTTAGAATATCATGGAGATTACAGTTGTAGAAAAGATTAGGAAATTGAAATCGAATGTGGGCATACCCAGGGAACTCTAAAAGAAAGTGAGATCTGTCCTCAATGCTCATGGACTCACAGAGTTGGCAGATCCTTTCCTCCCATGGTGTTTTAGGAATTGTCCATCGTCTTGTTTCACTATGAATCTCATGGGAGTTTGTTCTTATCTTTGATATATTAATCTCCTTCTTTGAACTTGTTAAGATCGTGATCCAGATGGATATTGGTGGCCACCCACCTTTCCGACTGGCTCAAAACAGTTTTATGGCAATTTTGGTATTGTACTATTTTTAGCAGTTTTTCGGGTCCTGAACTTTCGGGGCCATTTTGAGGCCCTAAACGACCTTTTTTGGCAATTTGGGGGGCCAAATGGTTGCTCTCGGCATGCATTTGGCCCCAGTCGAAAGTTGTAAATCTCGGATAGACCTTTCCAACAGGCTACCGAGCGCCCCAAACGGAGATCATATGCAAAAGTTACGACCCCAGGAAGTTGATGTACTAACTTACCCAAATGGGGCCCACATGACTTTTGGCGCTTCATCTCCTAGGGTTAGGTTTTTGGATGTCTAGGGTTTTTGACATTCCTATTTATTGTAAAAGGCCTTGAGAGCCTCATTGTAACCATCTTCTAGCGAAATGAGTGCAGCCGTCACATCTCTTCTTAGAGATAAGCCACCACCATTCCAGCAAGCTTGTTTTTCGCTGCATTTTATAGTTCTAGCTTATTTCCTTATTGAATAGAAAACCAGTTTTACTGTATCTCTGTTATTTTGTGTTAAGCATCTGATAACAATCTGTATTCATTTCGTTCTGCTCATAAAATCCGGATCAGATCGAGAGGTACGTTTGGTCTCCCAGATTAGGATTAATGACTTCCTTGTAATATCTTAACTTTCTTGTACCCTCTAAATCTTCCTTGTCCCACATTATCGCTTTGAACTTATATGTGATAGTTTTTTTGAGGTTGTTGATATCTTGCAAAGTAGTGTTTTCGTCAATCCCCCAATGACTTACCCAAGCAATGGCGTCTTTGTACCACCCTCTCTTGAGCCGAAGATGGCCTTGACTAGTGTTTAAAGAAATTTTAGGGAGTCTGTAGTTTTCCATTGCATTTATCATATTCTTGTACATCAAGTATCTATACATAGCTATGCTTTCAATGGGGGGGAGACCCACTTTCATAAGGAGAATAGGATAGGGCATGTTGCTATTAATTTTGAGATTATACGTGATAAAACATTTTTGAATTTGCTCGATCTTTCTCTAGGACTCTTGAGAGATGCTACACCCCCAAGGAGGATTACAAACTTGCATTAAGCATCAACTCGTTGGTTTTCGAGAGCAGTGTTGCTCAAAAAGGGAAGATTCTGAGACACTGGATGTTTCATGAGCGTCTCTGTTCTCCTTGTAGAAGGGGCAGTGGTTTTTATGCCCATTTTCTGATATGGAGGGCAGTCAATTAGCTCAACACTTAACTAAATGATGGATATTTTGTGTGATGTTCATAGAGAGGTTTGTGGCTATTGTGAAGACTCCTAAATATGCATGCAAGAATTGGACAACAAGGTTCATCTAGTGCTCGAATGGTGCGAGAAGGTCACCACTTTCCTCAGACTGACACCACCCCTGATTCTTGAGGGAATGCGATCGAACATGCCCATTCTTATCAAGTGAAATGCGACATAGTGATGGTGAAGGAAATTTAGAGGGATTCCAATGAAGAGGTTCCGCACCAAGATGGAGAGGAGTTGAATGAGATAACTTTTATATATATATATATATATATATAATCCATCGATGCCTTTTTTCTCTTTAATTATTCACATTTATCTTCTTTTGTTAATATAATTTCCTTATTATTTTAATACTCTAATTTATAAAAAATTAATTAATCCCTATTTTTATTAACTATTACTTAATATCTCGTCCTCAATAAAAATAATTAATTTTTATTTTACTTTGGGTAAAATAATTAATTTGATTAATTTACCCAACTTATTTAATAATTATATCATTAACAATTTTTTATTTTATCTTGATATTATCATTCATTTATATTTTTAGAAGGCTATTTCAAGCTATTTCGTTTTCATGTTACGAAGCTTTTACTACTTTTTTTCTTGAAAATGGGTGGAATGTCCACTCAAAAAAACTTCTCTAAACTCTAACACAATTCTTTATCGAGAAATCTCAACCACTACCAAGTATAAAGTTAACAAATAAAAATAAAATCCATTCTCAAATATTTAAAATATAAAATAAACTTATCAATTACATTAAAATAAACCTAATCATGTTACTATAAGTATATTTTTATGCTATAAAAGTATGTCATAGAGAGTGAGAGTGATACCAATGGATAATACTTTATTTGAAAAAAGAACTTTCAAACTTGTTATTTGTAATTTGTTAATGACTTGTCTTGTAAGATTAGTAAATTTTAATTATTATTTTTTCGATGTTTTCCCTAATTCAAGTTGTGGGTTGTGAGTTTGTGAATATATTTTCTACACTAAATAAGATATATTGTTTGGAGATAATGTGAGGAAGTTAGTGAAAAAAACTCATTCATAATGACAATTTTTTTATCTATAGATTTTTATTGTATATTGTATTAAATATTTATGAAATTTAATTTAATTTATTGAATCTCTTTACCCATGATATGGATTTTTATTATATATTATTTG